>OY776111.1:40261119-41727785 GCA_963675035.1 Allygus modestus
TAAGGGTACTCAGTTGAAAAAAATGTTTCATTTGATTATTATTATATTAGTAGCCCTAACAAATGAATGCAACATATATATATATATATATATATATATACACATATATAAATTTGAACAAATAGTGTTTTTGACATCTGGGGACCTCAAAGCAAAAAGTTATCATGGTCTCGGGCTTAAGTTTTACCATGAGACCTACGGTATAATAGCTTCTTCCCTATAGGGGAAATTCGCTAAAAAGAAGAATGACAGAGAAAAGAAATCAGAAATAAAAAAAAACTAAAAACAAGAACAATTCACCAAAGATGACTAAGAAGGATTTGAATTGTCCCCGCTGTAAAGGGAGTTATAACTATGATGTTCAGATGTGCAACTGGCAGATTTGGGTAGGGCCTTGTAGCCATTGTGACAACTGGTTTCATAAAAGTTGTGTATCAACAAAAATTCTAACTGAATTTAGCTTAGATGATGTGGAGGATGAGGAAACGGACTTTGTTTGCGATGGCCGTTTTGGAGACACAGATGATTAATTAGGGTGTCATGATTTGTTTTCTGATCAGAGTGAAAGTGATGACAATTTGCTTAAGTAGGGCCCACCTACCTAGGACTAATTTTAAACAATGAAATCTTTTTATGAAAGATGAGACTTCATGTATGATTTTAAGACTGAAGTTAGATCTAGTTTGATAATATTTGCCGTTACCATGTTGTTGATATCCACCAATGTTATTCATGTAACCAACATTTTTCCAAGGTCACACCTATGCCTAGTCTAAGATAAGTTAACACGTTCGCTGCGGGCCACGGGCCGGCCCGTGGTTCGGGTCTTTGCCGCCACGCGCGCCACGGGCCGGCCCGGGCTGCATCAACACAAAGCTTACTGGTTCAGTGTGCGCTAGCACTTCGTGCGGTGTAGACGACTTGTTGTCAGCGTGTAGCCTAGAGTATAAGCTTTCTAACGGTATAATTCGTTTTTATTTTTGGTGATTGGTGTTTTGTGTTCTGTGTATGCAATTGTATCATTGTTTCTGGATACTGTAAATGGAAATAAAGGTAATAATCATTATTATTATTTAGAACTAAGATGGCTTCTACATCACGCAAACGCCACGTGGGTGAAAGTGACTCAGACCCAGACGATCCGGACTTTGAACAACCTGACTCTGACGACAACAAGCACGGCAATACTGACGATGAGAAATATGATACGGTGTCTGAGGATGAAGATTTTGAAGTAACTGCTCCTGAATGTTCTATTTATACAAATTCAATGAAACAAATAGATTCAAACGAGAGGAAAAATTTATCATTCCTTTGCCTGGTCTTGGCCGACCTGTTGATTTTTGAAATGTTTTGTTTTATAAAATATCGCTTCGTTCACAAACAAAAACGCGATGAATGTTTTTTTAACTGCAGTAAACACACCAAAGCTGCACAAACTGGAAAGATATTACTGTCCCCGAATTGCGAACATTTTTCGCATTAGTGCTTCACACTGGGACCATAAAATTGAATCGTTTGAACGATTATTGGAAGACTCACTGGCTCTTTGGTAAACTATGCTTTGCAAACTACATGAGCCGTGATAGGTTCTTGCTTATTAGGTTGCTTGCACTTCAAAGACGATCGAATCCATTACTCTAATGAAAGACTTGATAAGATACAGTTTCTAGTTGATTATTTCAATACCAAAATGGAGAATACTTACTACCCACAGCGAGAACTATCTGTAGATGAAAGCATGGTGCTGTGGCGGGGCCGAATTCTGTTTAGACAGTATTTGAAAGGTAAAAAACACAAGTACAGCGTCAAACTATACACCCTGAGTGACCCACATGGTTTGATATTGAAGATTATGGTGTACTGTGGTGTCCTGGATCACCTGGGGGGGAAAGGGCATGCGGCAAATGTCGTTCTAAAGCTAATGGAACGGAAACTTGGGCAGGGTCACAGTTTATACATGGATAACTATTATAACTCGTTTACCTTAGCTTCCAAGTTACTGCACAGGCACGTTACGTATGGATGGTAAACCAAATCCAGAGGAAGTAAAATCAGCGACCTTGAAGAAAAATGAGACCATAGCTAGATATGCCGAAGGTGTACTTGTCGCTAAGTGGAAGGACAAGCGAGTTGTGTCATACATATCCACGGAGTATGAAAACGACATGGTTCAAACAACAAACATAAGGCAAGAAGAGCGTACAAAACCTTTGCCAATAGTGAAATATAACAGCTTTATGAAAGGGGTTGATAGGGGCGACCAAATGATGGCCTACTATCCAGCGGAAAGAAAAACTCTCCGCTGGTACAAGAAAATCGGTATTTACATTGTACATATTTGCTGATCAACTCGCATCATTTGTTCAATGGGCCATTCCATGCCAAATCATCCAGGGGCTGACACCCATGGTCTCAGATTTTAATACAAATTTGTATATATCAAGTGACAATAAAAATAAGAAAAAATGCAAAGTTTCACCAAATTCCATTAAGTAGTTTCAGAATTATAGTCGTTTAAAGTTTTACGAAAATGTAATTTCCGAGGGCAGTATGAGCGGTAAATCAGCTTGTACGTTTCCACGTTTTTCTAAATAACATTTATATTTATGTAGCTAGAGGCTTCAAACTTTATGAATTTGTCCTAAATTTAATGGAGAAGCAGATTATACTATAAGTGTTGGCATTATAACTTTTCATCAATGTTCAAAAATTCATAAAAAACAAAAATTATGGTTTTTTTCAAATTGTGACGGTTATGTAAAAAACAATCTTTGGCTAAAATCTCTCTCCAGATACCCTAATACAACCATATATCACTGAAAAGAGCATAAAATTTCCTTTCAAATGGTGAAATAATATTTGTGGGTTTCTATGTTCTAAAAGTTTTATTACAATGTAAAGTTAATAAATAAATTTTTGAATAGCGGAAAAGGTATTTTCATTGACAAAGACAGTGTTTGTGGTAAGGATGTTAGAAAGTCAATAACATCTTCTAAAATAAAGGACTGTGGAGCTAAAATTATAGATAATATACTTGCATTGTATTTTTGCACTTTATGGTAGACGTATTCTTGGCTGCAACCCACTTAACGCGTTGGCTGCTGCAGACCCCGACGATTTTTTTTCTCAACATAGAAACTTATGCAAATTTCATGTTTAAACATGTTTGCAGCAGCAGAAGTGTTAAAACAAATAATTTTAAACAGTGTGATAACCCTTAATTACGGGTGACCCGGAATCACAACATGGCTCAACATTGAAATATATATAAAATTTTCATCTTTAAACTTGTTAAACAATGTTGACTTGTAGGTTTTAGGTTTATTTAATATGGAAGTAGTTTGCTTTATTCACATTAAGAAAGGGAAGGAATATTTGTTATATTTGTTGGCTCTAAGGGATTAATGTTTATTGAATTAAAATATCAAAATATACCCAATTGAAAGCAATAGTTCATAAAACTGCATTATTTTCAAACATTTAGTTTATTTGCTAGCTATGAAAGTAAAATGTTCTAAAATGTATTTTTAGTTATAAAGCAAAAACATATAACTATATATATTAAGCATTTTTAAGAAACAGTTTGAAGTTTGATTCAGTCAAGTGAAACAAAATTCTGCAGGGACACACTTTTATGTGTGTGTTTTCCTCCTGTCTGGACAGGGCATAACAACTCTCAACATGAGTCCCCTTCCATCTCCAGATTCTCTTGCTGTCTGTTCAATATACAGCTTGCTTTTGTCTAGTTAACATCCTGTGTGTTGTATCCCCATTAATGGCTTTTGATATTTTAAGTGTGTGGTAGTGTATTTATAATGTGTAATATGTAGGCCTTTTTAAAATCATAAACAAAGTGTGTGATGTGAAGTGGTGTAAGTAATATACCTGATTATTGTTCTGTTTTTTCTTAACTATGGAAGTTATGGCGTGCAGTAGTGAGTATAGACCTAGTTTCATATGTACTGTGGGTATTTTTTTAAACTCTTGCTGCAAAAATACATCATTAACAAAGAATAGGGATATTTATGTGATTTCTGATCAATTGTCAGAGCAAGAAATAGAAGTGTTGTCTTGGCGGACAAATAATCAGTACAGTGAAAAAGACACAATTTGTTCCCACCATTTGTGTTACTTTGTAAAATATTTTGAAAGAAACCAAAAAGCCTGCTGTGATCCATTTCAAAGACACTCTATTCCCTTAACAAAGATAAACAATCTGAGGGTAATTACATTGCAAAAGGCAAAGGATATTAAGGAAAATAAAAACATTACTTTAGTCCCAGGTAAGTTGCTGTGCACTAACTGTAGAAAATCATTATTGGAGGCAAAATCTGAACAGGATAATGAAGAAATGATTGTAAGTTGTCAGAGTGATGAAGAGACTGAAGAAGAATTAAAAAATGCAAACAGAGCAGTTGAAAAAGACAAACTAAATGAGGCTCTTTTAGGATTAGATATAACACCACTGAAGCTTAAATCATTATCTACACACTCTAAGAAAAAATATGTTCAAAAAAAGTTGAAACAGGCAAAAACTCAGGTTAAAAAAAAATTATCATTTGTCGTACAAGTAAATGATTCCCAGAGTGAATCCTCAAGCGAATCAGAATTTGCAATAGAGGGAAATGAATTGAAGAGTAAATCTGAGGATCTTGATAATTTAGTTGATCTCATGAGGGACAAATTGAAGACAAACTTATCCAGGCGAGAGAAAATACAAATATTAACAATTGCTCCGAAGTCTTGGTCACGCAGGAAAGTTGCGGAGGAATTTAATGTAACAGAGTACTTGGTACGAAAAGCTAGAGCTCTAACAAATGAAAAAGGTATTTTGGCTTTACCAGAACCTAAACAAGGTAGAAAAATCCCCCAAGAGACATTAGATATAGTGCAAAATTTTTATCAAGATGATGAATTCTCTTATATAATGCCAGGTGCTAAAGATCGCATTAGCATAGAAAAAAATGTGTACATGCAGAAAAGACTTATTCTATCTAACTTGGATGAATTGTTTGTTGCTTTCAAGGAAAGATTTCCCCACCTGAAAATAGGGTTTTCCAAATTTTGTTCGTTAAGACCAAAATGGTGTGTGCTGGCTGGTTCACCAGGCACCCATTGTGTATGTGTGTGCTTATACCACCAAAATGTAGAGCTCTTGGCTAATGCTATGAACCAATATGACAAGGAATTTGTACATAACATGACAGACAAATTGGTATGTAACAGGCAGAATAGAGATTGCATGCTTCGGCGTTGTGATCAATGCCCTAAAACACCTGAGTCACTTAAACTTTATTTGGAAGAGGTTTTGGAAGACTTTGATGATGAAGAGGAAATAAAATTTTCACAGTGGATTAGTGATGGCCGAATGAGATTACAATCTATGCTTCTGCATCGCCAAGAATTTATTGATTTTACCATCCGTAAAATTGAATCCCTAATCCCTCACTCCTTTATTACCAAATCACAAAATGCATACATAAAGCAGAGAAAAGAAAACCTAGGATTTGATGAAGTTTTGGTCTTAATGGATTTCGCTGAGAACTATAATTTTATTCTTCAAAATGAAGTACAGTCATACCACTGGAGCCATTTAAGTTGTTCACTTCATCCTGTAGTAATATATTCTAAAAATGGAGATGGTACCTTACTAGAAACATCATTGTGTTTCATTTCTGATGACCTAAAACACGATGTACCATTTGTCTACTCTGTCCAAGAAAAAACAATTGATTTCATTAAGTTGACATTTCCATCAGGTGGAAGAGTGGAATACATTACCGATGGGTGCAGTGCACAATATAAAAATTTCAAAACCATGATGAATTTGTGTTGTCATGAAAAAGATTTTCAACTTAAAGGAAGTTGGTCTTTTCATGCAACAAGTCATGGAAAAACTGTATGTGACGGAATCGGAGGTACAGTAAAAAGAACTATTACAAAGAGAAACCTCCAAAGTTCAAAAGAAAGTGAACAGATTGTAAATGCTTGGCAAATGTTCAAATTTTGTAATAATCTATTTTCAAAAATAAAATTTTTCTTTTTGAGTGAAGAAGATATTGAAAATATAAGAATAAACCAAAGTAGTCGTTTTGAATCTGGGCAAAGCATAACTGGAACAAGAAGTTTTCATTTTTTCCAACCTGCATCATCAGAAGAAATCACAGCAAAAAGAGTGAGCTCAGACTCTGATATCTGTTTAAGAAAAAACATGTTTAACCCATCAGGGCCAATGATTGAACCTAACCTCCATTCTTTTGTTGCCTGTGTTTATGAAAGCAACTGGTGGATTGGAATGGTTCAGCAAATTAATGAGGAAGAAGGGGATTATGATATCCTCTTTATGCATCCTCATGGTCCGGCTGAAAACTTTTATTGGCCTCAAAAAGAAGACAACTGTCCTGTACCACCACCTCATCTCCTTTGTAAAGTAAAACCTCCAGTGGCAACGTCACAATTGGGTCGAACTTATAAAATTGATTCTGACTCTCAAAAAGAAATCAACAAAGCCTGGAACAACTTTAAAATGTCACTATAGACGGTCATCAGTTTTAAGTTTCAGTGATTGTTTACTTACATTTTAAGTTACTTCCGAACCAAGACAAGACTTTTTAAAACTTTATAACAATTTTTAACGTTTAACAAATTGTGAAGATAAAAGAATAATGTGTGAGTATAACAGAAGAATTTTCCCAGAAAAATCTGTATAAGAAGTAAGTAAACCAGTACAGTAACTAAAAACTATCAATATTAAATGTAAATATTGTATATTTCGTGTAGGTAGGTATCATAAATTCGGAAGGTTGTTTAATGTAAGCTAAATCAGTACACCCTCAGCATTGGGGTAAAAAAGGAGCACTTAAGCCAGGTAATTTCATATTTGTATATTGTATTAAAACTCTTGTAATGCTACAACTTGCAAATATTATTTCACCATTTGAGACTGACATGCATGCTCTCCAGTAATACATAGGCTAACAAGGGTATACATTTAATTTCAAAATGACATCATGACATAATTTCAAAATGACTGTACAAAATTATGAGTTGTAATTGTGTTATATCCAACAGTGAGCCTTATATAATTACAAAATATGCCATGAAAATTGTATTCCATATGATTTTAGCTCCATAGTCCTATATTTTAGAAAATATTATTGACTTTCTAACATCCTTACCACAAACTCCGTCTTTGTCAATGAAAATACCTTTTCCGCTATTCAAAAATTTATTTATTAACTTTACATTGTAATAAAACTTTTAGAACACATAAACCCACAAATATTACTTCACCATTTAAAAGGAAATTTTATGCTCTTTTCAGTGATATATGGTTGTATTGGGTATCTGGAGAGAGATTTTAGCCAAAGATTGTTTTTTACATAACCGTCACAATTTAAAAAAAACAATAATTTTTGTTTTTTATGATTTTTTAAACAATGATGAAAGTTATAATGCCAACACTTATAGTATAATCTGCTTCTCCATTAAATTTAGGACAAATTCATAAAGTTTGAAGCCTCTAGCTACATAAATATAAATGTTATTTAGAAAAACGTGGAAACGTACAAGCTGATTTACCGCTCATACTGCCCTCAGAAATTACATTTTCCTAAAACTTTAAACGACTATAATTCTGAAACTACTTAATGGAATTTGGTGAAACTTTGCATTTTTTCTTATTTTTGTACACACTTAATGTATACCAAATTTCATGAAAATCTGAGAACTTGGGTGTCAAATTGTAATTTGGCTGGATGATTTGACATGGAATGGCCCCAATGTGTATCGCTGCAACATGCTTGACAGAAGTAAATTGCTTTGCCTGCTGCCAAAACAAGCTGAGCCGCTGCCACCCCTGCCCTTGCGTGGTACTCCCCACACCCTCACTAAGCGGGAAGCCAGAAGTGAAGAAGGAAAGAAACGAAAAACTAAGGACTCAAGGTCGCATTTGCACAAAAAATGGCAAGAGAACATCAACGATGTACGTGTGTCAAGCTTGTCGGGAGAACCAAGTCTCTGCCCGGGAAAGTGATTTGACACTTTCCACAAAAAGTTGAACAACTCCTCAAAAGGCAAACTGTATATAGTGTAAATATTTTTTTCTATTTTTACAACTTTAAACTTTTGACATCATCACGAAAACTAAAAACTATTATAGAGTAACTATCATAAATACAAAGTGGACTAAAAGTGCAACAACAATGCGAGCCGGCAAGCGGAAGTCTTCCCCGGGTGCTGACCACGGGCCGGCCCGTTCCAAATCCAAAATGGCGCCAACAGCTGATTATGCCCGGAAACAGGAAATTGTCTCGTAGGATCTTCTCCTGATACCTAAAGGTAGGTTTATACTATAAAAATAGTATTTAGGTTGGTGTTTAATTTACAGGTTAAAGGGTCCGCAGTAAACGTGTTAACCCATTCGCGCCGAGACACGTGCTGGTTACGTGGTGGCCGCGCTGGACTGAGCGCCGACTCACGTGCTGGTTACGTTGTCGGTATTTGACAATGTACTGTTTGGTAATGTCCACGTAGTTCCCGAAAATTCCGACAGATAGTGTTGGCTTGTTTACTTGAGATATATTTCCGATGCAGTGGCGTCGTTTTATCAATTTTAGCCGTTGGCTAACCTGAGTTTTTGTTCATGTTGACAGCTGTATGCCTACTGTTGTTCTGCTTGCCGGCTGGCTAACCTTATTTCACTTCTTGCGTCGCGTATCTTGTTTACAACTGTGTTTGTTTTTGTAATGTAAAATAATCATGAGTGGTGATAACTTGCGACGTTCCGAAATTGATCGTTTCCTAAATAGTGATGATGAAATTGATTGTGATAGTGATATCAGTGAAAAAGACGAAATTATTAGGCTACCAAATCGCGAAAACATTACACTAATTTACTACCGGTACCGTAAGTTGTAAACAACGATGAAAGTAGTGATGATGAAGCAAATGTTGAGCTACAAACGAGTTATGATTGGAATGAGGATTTTGTTTTATCTACAAACAATGATGTAAGTCTCACACCATCTGGTTCAGGTGACAATGTAAACGCAAGCCTAGGCCTACCTTCTGACTGTATATTTGACAGACCTAGCCCTGGTGTAGTTGAAGGCAGCTCTAAACCTAGTAGGCCTATGCCCTATTATGATCTTGAAAAGCCTAGTACTTCAAGTAATAGTTGTATTCCTTCTGAATGTTTGTATGGGGATAGTACTAATGTCAGTGATTATATTTTTTCTGAAAAACACCCTGATGCCAGTGAAATAAGGCCCATTTCTAATATTTTTGGTAATTGTAGTCCAACTTCAAATGATATTATCTCTTATGAAGAACAATCTAATGTCAGTGAATTAGAGCCCATTTCTTGTAATTTGGAACCAAGCACTAAGCCTATGCTTGGTAATGGTCGGGCAAAACGCCCTTATGACAGCAAAGGAGGGCCTGTTTCTAAAAAGTTTAGAACTTATAAGCCTAATCAGGTGGTAAGTGATGTTCTCAATTCCAAAAAGGTTGTTGCTACAAATAAAAGAGGCCAAACACAGCAAAATAAAAAGAAAAGAAAACCTGTTTCAGAGCAAAATAAAAGTCAAAATTAGCCTAAAGAAATCCGAAAGACTAATAATAAACAGGGGGGGAAAAAAAGTTTTGCGATAGTGATTGGCCATGGATAGATAAACCAAATTATCCCAAAAACATTCCTTTTATAAGGCAGCCTGGTATCAATAGCCGTTCAATGCGTAGACTTGGGGAAAATCCTAGTGAATTAGACTGTTTCATGGAATTTGTAGGTGATGAGTTCTGAAACATGATCTGCACTGAAACGAATGATTACGCGCAAAAAGAGCTAAACAATCCTGATAGAAAAAAGCTAAAGATAGATGAAAAATGGTATGATGTTACAACCGACGAATTGAAAGCCTATTTTGCGTTGTACGTAAATATGGGCCAAGTCAAAAAACCTGACCTAAAAAAATATTGGTCTCACCGGAAAATAATTGAAACGTGTATTTATTCAAACACTATGTCTTACGAGCGATTTACGTCAATTTCAAGATTTCTTCACTTCCACGATGAAGAGACAGAAGATACTGATGAAACTGACAAACTCAAAAGAATCAGGCCTGTTATTAGGTATTTGGAGACAAAATTTTTGCATATGGTTGAGCCGGAGCAAGACATAGCCCTAGACGAGACACTCCTGAAACTACGAGCACGTCTTGGAATCATACAATTTAACCCAAAAAAGAGGGCAAGATTTGGTATAAAGATATATAAAGTTTGCGAATCAACTACAGGTTATTGTAGTGTGTTCAAAATTTATGTCGGGGACGACAAAACCGGCGAGTTGCTTGCAAGTGAGTCAGTAGTCCTTGACCTTTTGCAGCCATATTATGAGAAATATAAGGTTGAGGATATAAGGTTTTTTTAGACAACTGGTATTCGTCACCTACTGTGTATACAAAATTATTGGACAAAAACGTTCATGCAGTGGGCACTGCCATCGTAGATAGGAGATGTATGCCTCAGGTTTTCAAACAAACCAATCTAGATAAAGGGCAGGCTATAAGGCGTTCAGGTCGTGGTCTCCTTGCAATAAAGGGGTGTGACCGAAAGAATGTTCATATCTTGACCACAGTAGGGGAGAAGGGGGCACCTTTCAACAGTTTGAATTTCCCGCCTCTAGTGCTGGTCAGAGATTGGCCAATAGGTAAGCCAATACCCTTTCATGATGTACAACAGGTGGCATTTGCTTTCCCTCCATTTCTTTCAGTAGTTGCTGAGTTCTCAAGAGAAACATATTTTAAGACCTCAAAAGTAAAAAGTTGAATCTGTTTTCAAACCTACTTTTTCAACAGCAGTTTTTGAATGAGGTAAGTGGGATTTATTCTTCTAATAGTTTATTAAATTCTGCATGCAAGCACATTATAAATGAGACAAAACTCTCTTTCTAAGAAAACTTATAGTCATTTAAAGTAAATGGTGGCACCTGGGGCAGATTTCAACAGAGATTAGGGGGTACATTTCAACAGTGTTGAAATGTACCCCCACCAATATTTCAGTTCAAGTAATTGAAATAATATATACAACATTAAGTAACCATGGTTGGGTTGCTATGGTTGTTAACAAGTTGTTCAGTTTCTGAAAACAAATATACAAGTTTATGGATATTATATATATATATATATATATATATATATATATATATATATATATATATATATATATATAGGCCTAGCACAACTAGGACCAGTCCTGAGTCTAAATAATACAGTCACTCTAACAAATAATTTTGAAATTTTATTTTTTTAATTAATTTGCCTAGTTTCAAATTTAAAAATATATTAACTATGTTGACCTATGTAGGCCTAATTTACAACAAGTTATAATGCTTAGCCTAATAGTTTTATCTCTTTTTCCAGATCATAAAAATGGTCCGTACATACAAGAAGAAGCGAAATAAGCCTGAAGTAAGTGAAGAAGACATTGCTAAAGCAATGAAAGCGGTCCAAGATGGAATGTCATTGAGAGTAGCAGCAGATTTATTTGGAATGCACTATTCTGCTCTATTTTATAGGTTGAAAAAAGGTAAGGTAGGCATAGACAATCCTAACAATGATAAATCCAATAAGCCTGTAGCCAACACATCGAAGTACTACAGCTCTAAATACACGAGTCAACAAGTGTTCACTGCAGAACAAGAAACCATGCTTTCAAAATATATAATTAAATGTTCAGAACTAAATTATGGGTTAACCTACAGACAAGTTAGACAGCTTGCACATGATTACGCAAAGCGTCTTGGCTTAAAAATCCCAAATAGTTGGGAGGAAAACAAAATTGCTGGAACTGACTGGTTAAAGAGTTTTATGAAACGTCAACCAACTATTACACTAAGAAAGCCTGAAAATACAAGTATTTCAAGAGCCACAGCTTTTAACAAAGCAAACGTTACTGAGTTTTTCAACAACTATGAGCGAGCCCTCAAGTCTGGAAAATTTACCGCAGACAAAATCTATAATGTTGACGAAACAGGTGTATCAACAGTCGTCCAAGCCCCAAATGTTGTTGCTAAGCTAGGAGCTCGCCAAGTGGGCCAGGTGGTTTCTGGCGAGCGTGGTACTATGATTACTATGTGTATGATTATTAATGCTGTGGGCAATACAGTCCCACCAGCTTTTGTTTTCCCAAGAGCTAAATTTCATGACTCAATGTTATTTGGTGCACCACCTGGAAGTTTAGGTTTGGCTAATAGTCCTAAAAGTGGTTGGATGATTGGTCCTCTGTTTTTGGAAGTCGTCAAACACATAAAAAAACATACACATTGCTCTAAAGACAACAAAATCATTGTGGTAATGGACAATCATGAAAGCCACTGTACACTTGATGTTGTGGTGTACGCTAAGGAAAATGGCATGGTGTTAGTGACCTTCCCGCCTCACTGTTCTCACCGGCTTCAGCCTTTGGATGTTGGAGTTTTGGGACCATTCAAGTCTAAGTTGAAAGTAGCACAGAATGACTGGATAGTGTCAAACCCAGGTAAGGCCATCAGTATTCATAACTTAGCTGCATTGGCAAACACTGCATACGCTGCATCATTTACAAATAAAAACATCACTGCAGCCTTTGAGAAAACTGGTGTCTGGCCATTTAACCGTCTAGTTTTTAGTGACGAAGATTTTGTAGCGTCCTCAGTCAATCACATGCCTGAGAAAGTCATAGATCAACCGCCACCTCATTTTGGGAACTGCACATTAGAAAGTCTCCCTAGTACAAGCAAGGAAACCCCTATTGCAAAGGTCTGTACACCAACAAAAACAGACAAAGATGAAGCCGGTAAAACTAGAAGAGGACTAACGCCTGAAGATATAAGACCGTACCCAAAGGCAGCAGGCTTAGAACAAAAAAAGAAGGGTGGGCGGAAAAAAGGAAAATCAACAGTACTGACTGAAACACCTGAAAAAAATAGAATTGAAAAAGAAACCCTCGAAAGATTGGAGAAGAAAAGAAAATTGGAAACTCTGAAAAGATTAGAAAAGAAAAGAAAATTAGCTCCGATTGTCAGGAAAAAGAAACCTTTGAAACAAAAACTAAATTTACTTTTTGATTCTTCTGATAGTGAAGGTGCAGAAGATGTTTCATTACATGATGATTCAGAATGTGAAGATTTAGCGCAACTTTTAAAGAATACAACTGCAGAACTTGAAGAACAAATTGATTTTGAAAGGTGCCTAAATGAGAATATAGCACTAGAAGTTAATGACTTTATTCTTGTTCAGTTTGCTACAAAAAAGAAAGTTGTCATGTACGTGGGACAAATTGAAGAAGTAGAAGAAGAAGGAAGTACTTACGCAGTGAAGTTCTTGCGAAAAAAGGATGATTCATGGATATTTTATTTTCCTGAAAAGGAGGACATTAGCAGCATTGAAAGAAATGACATCAAGATGAAACTACCTCAGCCAAATATCACTGGAGGAACTGCTCGAGCTGTGTCTGCTATGACATTTTCAATAAATTTGTCTTCAATCAAAGAAAAAATAATGTAGGACTTCTAAGACCTAATTAAATGTGTTTTTATGGCTATAAGTTTCAAAACAAACTTACTCAGTGATATGTTAATCTTTTCCTTATTTTAATTTGTAAAATAAAATGTATTTAACTAAAATGTTTGAAGTTATTTGCTTTTATTCATTTGTTGAAATATACCCCACGCTCTGTTGAAAAGTGCCCCACCGGTGGGGTACATTTTAACACAGTGCAAGCTTCATTAAAAATGTTAAATTTGACCCCTAGCCAATTATTAATAGCTTTGATAAAAATTAAAAAGATGCTTTAAATATAGGTTTAGTCACAGGTGCCTGAAATTTTAATTTATAAAGTAGTGTGGACTCATAAAAAATTAAAAAGACAAAACTGTTGAAAGGTGCCCCCCTCTCCCCTACACAAAGACATTCACATGAAAGTTGCTAAACAGATCAAAAGAGGCAACAAAAAAGAAAATGTGTATAAACCCGTTAGTGTAATTGATTACAACAAGGGTATGCTTGGAGTTGATCGTCAAGATCGTTTTATCTTCGTTCCCCATCATGAGACGCTCGATAAAAGCCTATAAGAAGATATTTTTCTATCTTATGGATAAGACCATATTCAATGCATTTGTAGTTTTCAGAAAAATAAGGAAAATCAAGAAAATGCGTTTCACAAGCTTCAAACTAAATTTGGTTGAGCAGCTGTTGGCGGTGGTAACTCTACCAGTGCGCACGACTCCAGGCCGAGCTCCGATTTCCCCTTCACCTATGCGTCTTCAAGCAAAACAGTGGGGTCACTTCCCTATACAAATAGCACCTACTCCATGCAAGCAATTCCCTGCAAGAGCCTACAAAGTCTGCACTTCACATAAGAAAAGAGCAGAAACAAGATGGCTTTGCGAGAAATGCCAAGTGCCGCTTCACCTTGAGCGGTGTTTCAAGGACTTTCATACATTGCTGAACTACTGAAGAAAGTAGGCCTAAACCCATGTACATAGTGTAAATATAGTGTAAAATATTTGAAGAGGAGTGAATAGACACTGAAATGGCTCAGAAGTGTTTCCATAGTAACATTTTCGAAAATTACTCAAATTTCACATTGGTGAGTCCTTTTAATTTTGTTATTGCTAAGTAAATATTCAACATAAGGTGCTCATTTTTTATTTCTGGGTAGAAAACATTATGAAGTATAAGAAATAATGTATTATATTAATATAAAACGATATTTATAAAAATTAAAAATACTTACTTTCAAAAATTTGTTTTTAGTTTTTTGTTTTTTTTTACTTTTATATAAAAAAAATTATATTTAATATTTATATTTTTCAGCAAATTATATATAGTTTTTATCCCAAAATTACCTTGAAACAATGTTTCAAATTTCATGCTTCTATCATGCACCATAACAAAGTTATGGCATTTCAACCAAACTCTTACAATTTATGTAAAATTAATTGCTGCCGTAGGTCTTGAAGGGCAAAAATAAACTGCTTCCCTAATGGGTTAAGTATTTTTTAAATATCATGCCTATAATGGATCTCAGTATAATTTTACTGTTAGCTATAACACAGTATTTTTTTTTCTTTCAAAAGCCTATAGTTATTCAAATGGTTTATGTTATACCCCCGTAGCAGCAAACCTGCATACTCAGCAAATTTCCAATTCATATTAATTTATCTTAATACCACATAAAGCCACATACCAAGTTTCATCAATATACATTCATAAATAAACGATTTATGACATTTTAATTATTCTCCATAAGAATAAAATGGCGGCTGAGTATGCAGGTTTGCTGAAGCAAGGAACACAAAAAATGGGGTTTTATACAAATATCAATATAACTCATGTAGGTAAAGCCACATACCAAATTTCATTAATTTATTTTCATAATGAAGGGAGATAGCACGTTACTTAGCCTATTCTCCATAAGAATAACATGGGGCTGAGTACGCAGGTTTGCTGCTACGGGAGCCTTTGGTAAAAAATAGGTTTTTTTAGCAAATATCAATGGTCCACAACCAGATGAAGCCGTATACCAAGTTTCGTCAGTATACGTTCACAAATAAGCGAGATATAAAATTTGTATTTTCCTCTATAAGAATAACATTAGACAACGTACTGTGATTAGCACTTTCAATATCTCGGTAACCAATTGACGTAGAGAAATGATCAAAATACCAAATTGTGTGTTTTTTTAAGCTGAATCCAATGGGAGAAACTAAAATTTGATTATTTCCAAAATTATTTATAAAAAATTCGAAAAACCCATTTTTAGGGTACAAAACCCCCCCAAAATACCCCTTCGGATAGAGCGATCTGGCTGGTTTTCGAACTTAGTCATAAATGTTGCTTTACACGTTTATACCAAATTTCATCAAAATCGGATAATTTTTACGAGAGTTATCGTGCTCACGGTCACACACACACACACACACACACACACATATATATATATATATATATACACAGTTTCGAACGAATGGTGTTTTTGGGGTCTGGGGACCTCAAAACGAAAAGTTATCATGGTCCCGGGCCTAGGTATTACCATGCCGACTACGGTAATAGCTTCTTCCCTATAGGGAAAATTCGCTAAAACAAGATGATTGAAAATATAAATATCACATAGAGGCTACCAATCTTAAAATCAAATCAAATTGTTTAAATGTTTAATTTAAAAGTACCTAAATCTTTTACAGGAATTGTCGAGGAGAAATTGGACCAGGAAATAACTGTCTCCTTCATGGCCAGAGTGGGTCAAAGATTCCTGTGGCCAACAATACCTGATATCCAAACACTGGACCTAGGAAGCATAATGTGCAGGATTGAGGAGCCACCATACCCAGTGTCAAATCGTCACTTTAAGATAAACCAAATATGCAGATATAACGAGATCTTTGAAAAGTTGAATGTTTAGTCTCTGGCATAAATAGCCTACTTGAATTTAACATTGCATTTATAGTGGCAGGGCCTAAGCTATAGCTATACCAACCATAGTTTTGAAGTAGGGCCTAGCACTGTTTGCCTGGTTTTTAAATTTGTTTGTGGTATAAAAACTTCAAGTTGGCCGAATTAAGTTTTTGGTATATTTTCATGAATATTTAATTTAAGGACTAACTGTAACAATAAGTTCAATAAATGTACTTTACATTCATTACAATCTATGTTTTATTTCCAAACAAATTAATAACCAAATTGTTAAGGATATTTCACACGCGTCCCGTACGGAACTAGTCTGTGTCCCGTACGGAACCGTCTATTTTAACTTATATCATGTTAGTTTAAATACAAATTTTAAACACATTAACATTACAGGAAAACACTCTGTGCATGATCACAGAGTTTTAGAAATGATGTTTGTGATGCAAAGAAATGTAATAAAAGTTGTTCCGTACGGAACCATGACTAAAACAAGTACTACGCTGGAACTAGTTAAGTTAGGCCTTTGAAATTTATTGAGTGAAATAATCTGTTACTCTTTTACCCCAGTATATTTTATTTATGACTTTGAATCACTTAGTTAAGAAGTTTAAGCAAGTTTTCTCTTTTGAAACATGGTCAAAGTGTCCCGTACGGAACCTGGAATGGCTGTACTAAGAGTTCATTAATGTAAGAGAAAGTTTTTTTTTTAATATTTACATCATAAGTTAGCAAGAGAATAAGGACTGTTCACTCCTAAGAGTTATTTCATTATTAACTGTAAGATAAGAACATTTTTTTAGGAAAGATTTACTTCATAAGCTAGGCCTAGCAAAAAAATTAAGACTGTTTTCTCCTAAGAGTTAAGAATGGTCATTGTTCACTGTAAGATAAGAAAGTTCTTTTAGGAAAGATTTACGTCATAAGTTAGGCCTATCAAAAGAATAAAGACTTTGTTTACTCCTAAGAGTTATCCATAGAGTTATTTAATTTTTAACTGTAAGATAAGACAGTTTTTTTACGAAAGATTTACTTATTAAGTTAGGCCTAGCAAAAGGATACAAATATTTTTACTCCTAAGAGTTATTTCATTGTTAATTCTAAGAAAGATTTTTTAGAAGGATTTTTTTGTTAAGATTTTGTTTAATTAAAAATTTGTTTAAATCAATGGTTTTTGTTATTTTTTTACCTTGTTACATTTATTTACTGATTTAACTTATGTGGCAACATATGTGGACAGAATGCAGATAAGGTAAGACCATATACTAAGTGTATTACATCACATTTGCATATAAGACACATTTGTGGCCAGCTATTTATAAAAATAAAAAAATCATATATCATAATGAAAAAGTGTACACCCACTAAATTGAACCTCCTGAATACGAAAATGGTGTCAAAAATGTTTTTCAAGTGGTATTTCATATAGCATGCATGAAGTGGCTAAGTCTTACCATGAGACCTACGGTAATAGCGTCTTCCCTATAGGGGAAATTCGCTAATAACGTTCAGGTCACAACAAATCGATCATGTTTTCTTAGTTAGTCAAGTATTTCATCTGAGTACAGATTTTTGGTAGGTAACCTACTTTGTAGCAGTCGTTTGTTTTACAAAATTGTTGGTACCTAACATGACAAAACCTAGGTGTTATTCGTTTTAACCACAATTTAAGTTATTCAACCCAGGGCTCAGTTAGGAACGTTCTGATACTGGCTTGGGCCCGATATTTGGTGTCGATACAATATCGAAACCAAAGTAGCGATGCTCAATGCTATTGGATCAAAGTATCGATACCTTCAGTGTCGTATCGAAAATTGAAATCATTATTTATTAATACTGAAACAACCATTACAGAGAGTATTAATTAAGAAAAATATCCATAGCAAATTTTGACCAATATTTATTGATAATTAATGGTTATTAAAACAACTAAATAATAATGGAAATAATTGTTTGAAAACGAATCAAAATCCTGAACCTCCGGAATAAGGGCGGGATTGCGGAATAAGCAGAAACCAGTAAATCCCGGAAGTTACAGACATCTGTAAGTTCTGCGATAATAGGCTATTTACCTTAATTATAGTCAATTCTCTCTATCAAAAGTTACAAGAACTAAGCTACCAAGCTAGAGCTAAATTACTAAGAAGTAAGTTATTATTTGTGTTTATATTGCTAACAAGTACGTTAGATTAAAACCGTAGGTTTAACATACTCCTTAGTGGTATTCTTAATCCATGCTTAAAATATTTTAACAACGTAAAAAATAAACTATTTTTCCGATACCGATACTTAACTTTTCTTTCAATACCACGATAATATCGGTTAACCGATACCGATACCAATACCCTGAGGATCAGAAAGAAAGTACCGGAAATAAGTCCCTAGGCTCAGTCCCATGAAGGGCGGTTTATAAGATCGTCTAACTTACTGTAGTTTAATAATAAATTTGATTAACTTAGATTTATCACGGCCGATCGTTAAACACCATTACGTAGCCTATCATTTATAGTTTCTGGGTTTTCTTTGTCAATATACAGTGAAAGTTCTTACGTTAAGTGGAAAGGTTCCTTTCCCTGAACTGTGAATAGGTACTAGCTGGCGATCAAGTAGTAGCTAACCTCGTTGATTTCCTAACCTCAATATCAAAGTTGCAATAACAATAGCTTTAACTGCGACAGTTTTGTAACATTTCCTGCAATCAGCACATTCATATCAATCAATCATAACAATCGGACTATATCGTCCCGTTACACAACAATTATTAAATACGACATTAATCACGAGAGTTCTAGGCCACTAAACAGTAAACAATCTTCACACAGGAAAACGAACGACGAACACAAATGAAGAAAACTCAACTATTAAAAATGAATGAATAAGCGTAAATAAATTCAAAACCAAGACTAAGCGTGATGCGTGGTTAGGATAAACAATAAAATATTAATCAAATTATGCAATTATTGCGGAATGGACGAAGACCACAACAAAGGTATTATGTAGTATAACGTATAGTATTACAGTATAGTAGGATGTGTGTAATCTCGTTCTCAGTCTCAGCTCAGCACCAGTGTCTCCACCACATCAACATAATTTTACCCTAAAGGTCCTTGAAAATTACCCTAAATTACCCTAAAAAATTTCAAATTACCCTAAAGATTACCCTAAATCTGAAAAGCTGTAATTTATATACTTCTATTGATAATATGGCCTAGCTAAGATCAATGAATGAGTTCTTTAGGTACTACACTATTATAATAAAAATAATTTAGATTTAAAAAAATTCAAATTTAATAAATAAAAATGTTAGCATAGCAATATTTTTTCTATTTAACTTTCTTCATTACTTAACTAATTTATAAAGTTCCAAAAATATGTTTATGTGATCACGTTATTAATTCCAATTATAGGAAATTTACGGAAGGAATAAGAAATAGATTTAGTTGAGGGCAAGAAACAAATTACATGATATATCACAAAATTAAATTAAATTACAACATTTAATAGAAGTAACCATTTAATAAAAGCTTTTGGTTCTTGAAATTGGGGTGTTTTTGTTTTGATTCATAGGTCTAGTAGTTTATTAAAGCTGCTATAAAGTGTTGGCTTCGAAACATTTTTCATAACTACCTACGGTCGACTTACAAATTTTCCTATTTTGTTACTATAGTTTTATTTTTTATTTTAGGTACCATACTAAGCTAAAGGAATGACTAATTTGCATACTTCACTTAAAGAAACTGATGTTAAGACTCGTGTGTTCATTTCATCTTAATTAAATTTTATTATTGTTTCAGTGCCTCGCTCGAATAGTGTTTTCCAGTAATTTTCAACAGGTTTACAGGTCAACTTATTAAAATAAGATGAGCTAATTATGATTATTATTAGTATTATTTTAATTTTATTTTTTTATTATTGTTATTAATGTAAGACTCTGATGTAGTCTGAAACTCGTTTTTTATATTTTTTAGAAGTTAAATTCGTATTAATGTTCAGCGACTATGTTAGCTGTAGGGCTAGTAAAATACATTTTAAATAACATTTTGGGGCTCTGATTTTACCCTAAAAATTACCCTAAGAACCCAATTACCCTAAAATTACCCTGACCTTGCAATATTACCCTAAAAAAGGGTAATTTCCCTAAAAGTGGAGACACTGCTCAGCACTCAGCAGCACTCGAACTCGAACTCTCAGTCAGCGTTGCCAACAGCACAACATTATTTTACCCTGAAAACCCGGCCCTAATCCCCCAGTTTACCCGGAATTTTTACCCCATTCCCCAAATAATTCCCCGGAATGATTTACAGTTTTAACAGAAGGACGATTAGGAAAACTATGTGTTTTTCCCGTCTCCTTTGTTTTTTAGGTAATGGCCAAGATCGAACAATTAAATTACATAAAATAAATCTCATATATGGTTATCCATCATATTACTTAACCCTTTCAGGATCGAATTATGATGCACTGGGAAAACATTTTGTTGCTTTTTTTCTTATTTACATCCTAAATAAACAAAAAACACTTTTTGTTTGAATTTTCCCTCATAGGTTTAAGAAATTAAAAATTTTAGCAGCTACATCAGTCCAAAAAGGTCGATTTGGGACAAATTCAAAAAAATCAAGATGTTGCTTATATACCTTACTGGGTCATAATAGAATTAAAAAATGTATCTCAATTGAACAGTTTTATTGAAAACTTTATATAAAATACATTAAATATAATATAAAAATATTTACTAGGAGTAGACCTAAGTATAGTATGAATACATAAATTAAAAAATTAAATATTACCTTGAACTAAAATAAAAATAAAAATATCGACGAATTAAGTATTACATGAATATCAAAATATTTACTTAAATACTTAAAATACAAAATAAAAATATTAAATTAATTAATACAAATATTGTATTGAACTTAATATTATATTAGTTAATAAAATAGAAAATAAAAATATCAACTTGAACTAAAGTTAATTAAAAAATATTTACTTTAACTAAGTACAATCAATTGATAAATTTGTGACATATAATATGTAATAATTAATAATTTATATGCCACACAACAAAATTTCAAAACTCTAAAGAAAACTAATTTATACGTACAAATCACATACCGGTACATATGTTGTTTGATAACATGCCCATATATACCGTATTTAAAAATCACATAGGTAACTGACCAAAATTACTTCCAAATACTACTTTTCAACATTGAGGGCAAAGGCTCAAATTTGACACTGCCTCCATTTTCTTCAATGCCTTCCCTCGTTTTAATTAAGGCGTTGAGTGTGTCTGTGTGCAGTCTGTTTCTGTTCGCAGTCTTGATATTGTTCAAGGTGCTGAAGTTTCGTTCCACGCAGGCATTGGAAAATTGAAGAACAAGGAGAATTTTGATAACCTGTTTTAGGTTTGCAAATTTTAAGTTTCCAGCTCCATCCCTCAGTTTAAATACTTTACTCCAGTATTTATCTGCTGGGTCATTTGGATTTAAATCCAACTCTTCGTGGTCCAGAAGTGAATGGTTCCTCCACTCTTGTTCAGCATCTGCTGGGTTGACATGCTTTTCCAGCACAGGAAATCTTTTGAATACTGGGCGGAGTGTTTTGTGTTCTTCAAACTTTTGGGCAACTTCAGGGTCTACAACTCTTACCAAATTGAATAAAGGATCATCCATGTTGAACCGAGCTTGGAGTTGATAAATAGCTTCAATGAAGAAGGCTCTGACAGTGTTTAAAAATCCATATAGCTCTTCTTTAGGTACATTAGGGTCTCTTTTCAATTTCTGTAGAGTTTCTTCTGCTTTCATTCCAAGATAGATTTTGCTGTCTTCAATGAAATTATCAGACTCACAATGATTAAGGTGGAAAATATTTGTTCCTCTGACCATTTCTTTTTTCAGGTAATTGTTCGCCAAGTTGGTCATAAGATTTTCGACCTCTGGTTTCACCTTATGCAGAAGTGGGCTGTTTGACTGAAATAAAGTATTAAAACTTGTGAAAAGGCCCAGCACATACGACATGAACTCTAAATAAAGTTCTGTGAATGGTTTGATCATGACGGCAAGCATTTCATCAGTGGTTTTTGATGGGTCCTCAAAAACAGTTTCTGTAAGATAAGCTTGCAGTACCGTGTACTGCTCTAGGACTCGGTCAACTACTTGTTTGCAGGAAAGCCACCGAGTTGAGGACAGAGATAAAATCTTGTGCACTTCAACAGAGAAAAACAGCTGAAACTCTTTAAGTTTTTCTTGGTGACCATAGCTCCTGCTAAAGTGAGACCCTAGGTTCCTCAATAGGTCTTCAATCGATCTGGGGAGTTTCAGACATGCCTTTGATGCTGCAAGATGAATTAAATGGCAGCTACATTTAATAAAAACCCCATGAGGAAACTCTTCTTTGAGCAGACTTACAACTGAATGAAACTGACCAAACATAACATTCGTCGTGTCAGAGGAATATCCCACAAGATTTTCAAGGGGTATTTCATGTCTTTGAGCACTGCTTTCAGGCATGAAACTAAATCCGTAGCAGTTGAACTTGGGATTTCTTTCATACCCAAAAACCTTGTCTTAACACGATTATCGTCATCATCAAAATATATCACAACAAAAGCGCATTGTTTTGTGCTTCCTTTATCTGTGGTTTCGTCCATTATCAAACTGAAAAAACTTCCTGGGGAATTTAGTTTACCTGAAAGAATTTTATTGAACTCCTTGCCCAATGAATTTGTTATAATGGCAGTTGCCTTAGATCGGTGCACAGACAAACCCCTTGCGATTTTTGAATCAGGAAATAAATCAGGTAGAAGTTCTCCTAAGTCATCAATTGTCGATATAGGCAAATTCTTCTCTGCAATAAAACCTGCCAGTTTGATTTCTGCCCTCTTTTGTTGGGTTGGTACACTCACTGAAATAGCATCTGCAATATTTTTTGTACTTACTACAGCATTTTTTAGTTGTAAGTGTCTGTCAGATTTGCTGTGTCGCATAAGATCAGTCTTGTGAGCTGTTATTTTCATATTGCACAATCTACAAAATGCTAATTCATTCCCTTGTTGGGTTTCCTTAGATTTCTCTAGCCATCCTTTGAAATCAGGGATATCAAGCCAATTCAAAGAAAACTTGTTAAAATATTTTGTTCTTACTGCTTTTACCTAGAGGTTTTTGATTTACTGTTCCTTCCGAAGCTAGTTCTTCTTCTTCTCTCTTTTCTTCGGACTGAGTTCCGTGATCATCAGTAACGTTGCTCACTTTCCTCTTTTTGGTCGTTTCTGGTTGGGAAGGTCCAGGCTCTTCCTCAGCCTAAACAAAAAATAAAATAAAACTTTAGGCTATAACCTATAACCTAAACAAGTATTATGAGATTTAAATCTACTGCTCGACATATTCAGGTAGTTCCCTCCTCCTTTCGAATAGAATGATACCACCTTATACTCAATTAATTTTGAATTAATTGGTAGGCTAGTTAAAATCAGTAAAACAATAGGCCTATTAACATTTAGGTTAAGAAAACTTAGGGCCTATATATTTTTTTATTTGGAAACTCTTAGTATTCAAAAAACATCAACCAAAAGGCTTTGTTATGTTATAGGCCACATTTTACAAATAAGTACAGTACAATCCAAGATGACAATAATGCATTTATAGCAAGTTTAACCTCTAATACCAATAAAGTTTATATTATAGATATAACTAGCAAAGTAAAGTATACGACGCCTAATCTGCTACCAATATCACTTGCCGGATTAATCTCCCAGATACAACCAACCTTATACAATTTTTTGTTGTTGCCATGATTGTGAACAGCTATTCCATAGTGAACCCACGGACAGCGTAGGTTTGGCCTATACAATAGTTGTTATCCAGAAACATGCTAGGTATGTGTCTGGATAGGCTACTGAAACGGAGCCAAAATGTAGTTGACAAGGGAAACAAATTATAAAATACATAAAATTTGGCAGTTACCCTAAATTAAAATTAGTAAATAGTAGGATTAGTTCTATAATTTTCTTACCTTTTCTTTCCTGAAAACGAATCTATCCATTGTTCCACCAGCTTAGGACTGCATCAATATGATCAAACCGACAATTACACAGAGCACACCAAGCTAGTATGTAGTATAAAGTATGGTCCCCTACTAAGCAATGGAAAGGAAGGAAAGAGCATAGAGTAACGCATTCGTTTACATAACTTTAATTGTTAAAAATATTTTTGAATTAAAAATATTTACTTAATTTGGAGTTGTCTTTTATTTATTAATAAAGTGGTACATATTGCAAATCTTCGATGCTTGATAGTAATCCCCGAAATATGAACGGAAAGTCAAGCCATTCCCCGGAAAATCCCCGTAATTTACCCAATCCCCGGAAATTTACCCGGAGACCTCGGCATTCCCCGGATTCCGTGGAATTCCCCAGAAATTGGCAACGCTGCTCTCAGTTGCACGTTGCACAGCGTACTAGCGTAGTGTTTTCCAACATTTTAACTCCATTCGGGGAAAAAATAAATCCCTCTACGATGGTAAAAAAATGCCTCTTTATCCCTCATCATATGTTAAAACTCCGTTTGTATTCCTCTTCCTCCAAATTAATGATACGTATTCCTCCCATTCGTACCAATTGATAAAATAATCCTTATGAAACTTATTTAATACAAATTTGAGAAATTGTCATTTAAATAACATTTAATACGTTATTTGAGAAAAATAAGTTACACATGTAAAAAAAGTCTAAACAAAATAACCCCCAAATATTAATATTACAACTTGAAACCTTCCCAAGGCCAAGGGGACGTGTCCCTAACAATGAGAATGTAAATTATATAATGATAAACCAATTAACTGCAGTATACAAAATTGGGTGTAGTTGTATGCGACATTACTACGGGAAAACATCGAGACCGGCTGCTATGCTATAGTGATGTGCGATAAGTATCGTATCGTATCGGAATATCGCGATACGCAAAACTTCTAATTTAAATTATAAAGGGACTTAGGGCTCTAGATTTTACCCTAAAATTGCCCTAAAAAATGTTAATTGCCCTAAAAGTGGCAACACCGAAAAGGACATAAAAAAACACTTTCAAAAGGAGACCCAAGAAACTCAAAGTTAGCGGAACACAGTATATCTGAAGACCAATATAGTGGATTGGGCCTTCGCTAGTATTGTGTTTAACGAGCCGAAATGGAAACAACGTAACTCATTGGAGGCGGGTGTATCTAAGTTGATGGGAATTGAACAGGGATGAAGCGTGTTTAATTCAGAGGGAGTTTTATTTTAATGGACTGTATATTTGAGATCGGAGAAGATAATTAGCACTGCCCAGAGTAGTTTGGTGACTTATAAAAACTAATGCTGCACTGAGAATAATCGCAGAATTTATCAAAGTAAACGGACTCGCCAAATATCCTGTTGTATTGGGCATGGGTTCATGGGTTGTGGGTAGACCAATCTCGAAGTTCAGCAACCAAGGGTGGTGGGGTCGGGGTGGAGTTCATTGGCCGTGGGCGTCTGTGGTGGAGGGCGGCCAATTTAGCGGCATTGTGATGTCGATGATGGGGGGGTAGTGTGCACACTTTTAGGGCGGTGGAACATACGGGAGACTTTTGGATCGGTACAATGACGTCATCAGGATCAGGATGCGATGACGTCACATTTTAACATTGCATTTGTCGTCGGCTAAACTGTTGTCTGTTTCAATGATTGTAATTAGATTTCAAGGCTATGTTTTGTACCGGTAATAATAGTTTATAATTTTTTAACCAATAACCTTGAATTTATATATTTGAGTAATGAAGTGATAGGTCTTTATTTGTTCAAACCAGAGAAAACGGGGTTAAACATCTGATGCTACAATTAATTTATATTATCTATAGAGGTTAGACAGGCCCTGATGTTTTGTACTGGCAATGTATTTACGCGTGATTTCACTTTTAAAAGTAAGGAATTTGGTTAGGAAGCGCAGTCGAATAACATAAGTTTTTCTAGCAACTTGTTGAAAGTTTGAAATAGACAACGAAACATGCATTTATATGGGAACTACATCCTACATCTTACATCACTCCTATTATAAAAATGAGGTGGTGTCTGTCTGTCTATTGTTCCATCACGCCAAAACCACTGGACTAATTCTGCTCAAATTTTGCATAAATGTAGTCTATGTACCAAGGAGTGTGTTCACTGGTAGCTTTAGTACTATCTATAGGCCTACTATTAAAACAGAGATAAAACTATAACCTAATATTGGCCTAGGCCTATCAATATTAGGTTTACTGCTTACAACTAGGCCTACTTCATTTCTGGTAGGCCTACCAATTACTCTGGATCTACTTAATTTTATTTTGCTTGAGCCTCGATCTAGACCCCCTGCTTATTTTTTCTAAAAAAGGTTCAACATGAAAGTCAAGAGGGATAGGATCAGATTCTTGTTTTTGTTCTGATAAATAGTTTACTATTTATAAGATTTATTTTATCTCTAACATATTTCTTCCCTAACTGATTAATATGCAGACCATTAGTTGTGTGAAATTTCCTTCCTATCTTACTGATGTCTACCCATGTTACATTGTGCTACTATTCACATAAACTCAACATATCTTCCTTGGCCTTGGTTACCTCTTTGTTTATAATGGACCAATCTGGGACATCATGTCTATGTGGAACAGAAATCACCACTACACCTCTGGAGGAGCGAAGATCCAAAAGATTTTTCTTCAGTGAACGAAGCAGGTCTCTTCTTTCATTCCTCGCTACATCATTGGTACCGGCCAGGAACACAATAACATCGCTTGACTCCACATTACAAGTCTTTGCTACATCTACAAACTTAACCCCAGGCTTAACCGTACAAGTAATGTTAAGCATATCATTCATTACAAAGTCCTTGTAGACACCACGACCATGGCTGTCTGAAAAAAGTGCACATTCATAGGCCTTGGTCTAACTTTTATTTGGTCAGTTTTCTCATATTCCACTACATTCTCAGGAGATTCATGACTCTCTTCCGAGTTCACCGTTAGTAGGACAATTTTGTTGAAAGGGGTGGGAAGTTATTTGCATCCTTCAAATTGAAGTTTTTCTACCTGTTTTAGCGAATTTCCCCTATAGGGAAGAAGCTATTACCGTAGGTCTCATGGTAAGACTTAAGCCCGAGACCATGATAACTTTTTGTTTTGAGGTCCCCAGATGTCCAAAACACTATTCGTTCAAATTTATATATATATGTATATATATATATATATATATATATATATATATATATATGTGTGTGTCCGTGAATGCGATAACTTGAGTAAAAAACGTCCGATTCCGATGAAATTTGGCTCAAATGTGTAAACTGACATTTATGACTTTAAGTTCGAAAACCAGAAAAATCGGACTATGGGAAGGGGGGTTTATGGGGGTTTTAAATTTTCCAAAAATCAGTTTTTTGCATTTTTTACCCTAAAATTTTTAAAACACTTAATTTAGGTTTAGACCATGTTATAGAGCTTAAAAAAACAAATAATATGGTATTTTGAATTATTAACCTAGGTTAAGTGGTTGCGGAAAAAATCCAAAAAACATGCTCATAAAATCTCCCATGTTAATCTTATGGGAAAAAGGTTTTTGGCTTTTCCTCAGTTAATTTTACTTTAAACTTCACATTTTCTTTTACCAATCACTTCAGCTCCACAAAACAATCATTTTGGTGTTTAAATTGTGATTCTACGTCAAACCGTTGCAGAGATATTCAAAGTGCTAAACACAGTACGTTGTCCAATGTTATCCTTATGGAGAATAAATAAAATTTGATATCTTGATTATTTATGAATGTATATTGATGAAATTTGGTATGTGGCTTCATGTTGTACTGGTATATTGATAATTGCACAAAAAATAAATGTTTTGTTGACTATCCCCGTAGCAGCTAACCTGCATACTCAGCCCTAATGTTATTCTTATGGAGAATAAGTAAAGTTTTATATCTCCCTTAATTATGAACATAAATTAATAAAACATGGTAAGTAGCTTCACCTGGTTCAGTTATATTGATAATTGCATAAAAACTCATTTCTTATCTTCCTCGTTGCAGCAAACCTGCGTACTCAGTCCTAATGTTATTCTTATGGGGAATAAATAAAATGTAATAAATCACTTATTTATGAATGTATTTTTGTCAAACTTGGTGAGTGGCTTTATGTACTAGTGAGAAACATATCAATGCATTGGAAATTCGCTGAGTACGCAGGTTTGCTGTGACGGGGGGTATTTCGTTTTGTCACTGATTCCCATCTCCTCCTACTATTGTCACTATTGTCAGAATCACTGCCGTTACTTAACTTGTTTCTGTTTGTTATAATATTTCTTCTTAATTCCTCGTTTTCTGATTTTAAATTTTGAATATCAATCTCTAGGATTTAAATTATTTTCTGGAAGCTTGCCTGATCACAGCTGCCATCTTGTTTCGTCGTATCAGTGTTCATAGTTCCAACATTACCCAAACAGCGAGGACACTTCCATTGCACATCTTCTCCTGGTAGATAATTCTCATCCACCTCAGCACATCTAAAATGGTTCCACTTATCACATTGATCACAAAGGATGCCATTCCTCACTATTTTACTGCATTTTGAACACTTATATCAAAAATTATCCTACTTTTTACGAGCACTAACACATCCTTACCAGTTGCCACCTTTTTGAATATCCAAGCTACGTGTTAGTCAGCTGACAAACATATTACTAGTGAAGGGATGATTATGGTTACCATGGGAGCAGAGGGTCAAGATGGCGGTCCTCATGTAGGCTTTTTTCCCCCTAGACGAGGGCTCTATAGGTATAGTAACTTTGTTGGTGTTAGCTTCACCAGTTTTCACTTCATCGCACACAATTATTATACCATTTTATTTCGGTGAGCACTTTTTCGCCTACAAAATTTAGAGGCTGTTTGGTCGATATCGAACAATTTTACCAACCGGTTGTTTTATCGATTGAATGTTGACTACGATAGTAGATAGATGTTTTCGAAGTTGGAGGGAAAATGGTGGTTGTTGGAATACAAAATGAGTAGCGCTAGGAGATTTTATGAAGCTGAAACGTTCGAAGATTTTATAGGAGTTTAAGAGTTTATAGGTACTTTAAATTATGGATATGGAAAGTTAATATAACTCATCATAATAACTGAGCCTTTCAAGTCCTTAGCTATAATTAAGCCTATTACTTGGGCAAGGAATGGGTTTTATTTCATACTAGTTTAATTTATGAACAATTTTTCTCTTATCACAAGTAATTTAGAGAGACCGATTAATTATCTTAATCCTACCTCGGGGTCTTTGTATTTATGATTGCAACCAATTTGTAAATTTAAAGGCATCTTATCTGTTTAAGACCTTGTATACATTACTTAATTAACTTAGCATTACAAAGTTTATTTAAATTGGGTATATCTTTTGCCATATTAAGTGGATGTAAGGTATTTCAATTTCAAATTGTCCAATGGCCAAACTTATACTTCAACAGGCCCTAGTCGAGTCAGCTTAGAACTTCCACAGTGGTTTCCATTTCCAAGTTTAACTTCTCGGCAGTCGGCAATCTCAAATCGGTGAGCACTTTTTCGCCTAAAAAATTTAGAGGTTGTTTGGTCGATATCGAACAGACGATACCGCAACGTTTCATCAACCGATTGTTCGTTCATTCTACTGGATGATTTGAGATTGCCGACTGCCGAGAACCGGAGAAGTTAAACTTGGAAATGGAAACCACTGGAAGTTCTAAGCTGACTCGACTAGGGCCTGTTGAGGTATATAAGTTTGGCCATTGGACAATTTGAAATTGAAATACCTTACATCCACTTAATATGGCAAAAGATATACCCAATTTAAATAAACTTTGTAATGCTAAGTTAATTAAGTAATGTATACAAGGTCTTAAACAGATAAGATGCCTTTAAATTTACAAATTGGTTGCAATCATAAATACAAAGACCCCGAGGTCAGTGGCGGATCCAGCCAGGGGGCGCGGGGGGCGCGCCCCCCCCCCCCTTGGACTAAGAAAGTGTGTAATTAATGGGTAATAGCATTGACTATATATCTGTAATAGACTGAAAACCTTATGGGCCCATCTGATAACAAAAGAGGCGGGATTCTCCACGTAGTTCTGACAGCAATGGATAGAAATCGCCACCATCGCACGCAATGGTGGACGTAACTATACAGGTGTATAGTCAGTGGTAATAGGTGGTAATAGTGTAATGCTGTCTGTCGCTGTACTAGTTTTTGTGTTTAATATTTGCAAACTCATTATTTGCACCAACTTGTCTTACCTACTGGGCGATGCTCTACAAAACGGAGCCTCCCCTATAACGGGTCGCTACGAATAGTTTAGGCCAAGACAATGCTAATGTGTAGGCCAAGACAGTGAACCCCGTTGGTAGGACGGTAATGAAGCAAGTCGCCATAACGATACGTCCTTTATGTGTGTTAAGTAACTTACTGCATCCAAACATTTGTAAGATAAACAGTTGCCGATCGATACATCAAATTAGGGAGTCACTGAGCTACTTTAATCCGACAAACACAACTTACTATCTGTAAGATAAAGGTGCCGGCCAGGGCTGAGCATCTCCTAGGGTAACGCACCACAGCACCGGCCTAATGCCTTTGGCCGCCCTAGGGGAACACACCACAGCACCGGCCTAGGGGCTTGGGCCGAGCATCCCTAAAGTCACGCACCACAGAACCGGCCTATTGCCCTTGGCCGCTCTAGGGGAACACACCGCAGCACCGGCCTAGGGCCTTGGGCCGAGCATTCCTAAGGTTTACGCACCTCAGCACCAGACTATTGCCTTTGGCTGCCCTAGGGAAACACACCGCAGCACCGGCCTAGGGGCTTGGACCGAGCATCCCTAAGGTCACGCACCACAGCACCGGCCTATTGCCTTTGGCCGCCCCAGGAGAACACACCACAGCACTGGCCTAGGGGCTTGGGCCGAGTATCCCTTAGGTAACGCACCACAGCACCGGCCTATTGCCCTTGGCTGCCCTAGGTGCACACACCACAGCACCGGCCTAGGGGCTTGGGACGAGCATTCCTAGGGTAACGCACCACATCACCGGACTATTGCCTTTGGTTGCCCTAGTGGCACACACCGCAGCACCAACCCTGCAGTTTTCCTCAATCTTCTTCTTTTCTGAAACCTTTGCGTTCTACCTTGGCCATTTTGTGCGCGTTGGTTTAGCCTTCAGTAGTGCGTGTAATTAAATAAATCGGTATAAATTTTTTGTTTTTATAGATAGTAGTTGTATAAAATGTGTATATTTATGTACCTACTGTTTATTGTATCAGTGGAATACATCAATATTACACATTCCATTACGAAATAAGTGTTTTATTTGTTAGCATCATGATTGAATTGAATTTAGCGAATACAAACAACTGCCTCCCGTTGCTGCGGAACGTTATCGTTTAGTGAGAAAAAATCTCAAGTGAAAAAGTGAAAAAAAATCCCCCCCCCCAACAAATTCCTAGATCCGCCCCTGCCCGAGGTAGGGTTAAGATAGTTAATCGGTCTCTCTAAATTACTTGTGATAAGAGAAAAATTGTTCGTAAATTAAACTAGTATGAAATAAAACCCATTCCTTGCCCAAGTAATAGGCTTAATTATAGCTAAGGACTTGAAAGGCTCAGTTATTATGATGAGTTATATTAACTTTCCATATCCATAATTTAAAGTACCTATAAACTCTTAGACTCCTATAAAATCTTCGAACGTTTCAGCTTCATAAAATCTACTAGCGCTACTCATTTTGTATTCCAACAACCACCATTTTCCTTCCAACTTCGAAAACATCTATCTACTATCGTAATCAACATTCGATCGATAAAACAACCGGTTGGTAAAATTGTTCGATATCGACCAAACAACCTCTAAATTTTGTAGGCGAAAAAGTGCTCACCTCTCAAATCATCCAGTAGAATGAACGAACAATCGGTTGATGAAACGTTGCGGTATCGTCTGTTCGATATCGACCAAACAACCTCTAAATTTTGTAGGCGAAAAAGTGCTCACCGACAGTTGTTTATACAGAAACAGAAGATCATAGAGTTTAGGCACACACGATTGGTGACGCGTTTATGATGATAGAATCGCTAAAATAATGTTTTATAAACAACTAGCTGTTCCCGCAGGCTTCACCCCGCAAATAATTTATAAAAACTATGACAGTTGCGTGTGCTGTATTCTGTGGTTAGGCCGTGAAACTACTACGAATCAAGATAATCTGTTTGTATTTTCATTAGCTCAAACAAAAATAAATGTCCATAAGAAATAATACATGGGAACTTTGTCGATATCTCTGGCGGAGCCCTAAGGTCAGATCAGGATGAAAACTATTTCGTATTTTATGTCTAAAGAATCAGCGTACGAAATTTCACCTTTTATAGGTATAGATGACAGATAGTGTTTGAAAATCACATTTATTTTGTCCACTTATAATAAACATTCTTTGACAATAATCATCTCTTAATGACGCTAGAGGATAAAATAGTTAATTTAGATCAATCAACGTTGGGGATTATTTGCAGAATTTCAGGATGTCTGGGGTTAAATGACCAGGCTGAAGTTAGCTGACGAGTTACAGCTGACCAAGGTTCGCAGAGCTTTCAGACCAGGTGTGCTGAGTCGATCTATTTAAGGTTTTCTACTTTACCGGAAGAGACCTCGTAAAAACTGCTGGAAGGTCACGTGATCACCAATCCAATCTGCAGTGTTGCTGGAAACACGATATTTATCGTACGAGTACCATGTTTTCCTCATCAGAGGAAACAATTAGAACTAACATTGTTTAACTGCTTACATTCTATGATAAGCTGTTATTTTATGAAACTAATTTTTTTAATGTATTTGTATTATTAGATTAATGGATTAAGGGTTTAAAATTTCTTTCTACATGTCCAGTGACAATTTAAAAATAGCTGTACCATTATTTATTATAGCTGTTGCCCTTAACGTTGGCAACACTTTATGGTATGTTGTTGATTTATGAATCAGCTGGACGCCCTTGTAAGACATATTTGCTGCGAACATTACTCTTATGTAAATATCGCACCTGGACTGAATGCTTTACGAACCTTGGCAGCTGACGACCTGGCGGTTGTAAATCAATGATTTACGACTTGAGCCTTTTTGTACATGTTTTTCAAATAAAAGTGGGACCTCACTTTATATCCAATAATGTAGCGATATTAATCAACGCCCCTCCTTCCATTGGCTCCACTGTATTCTATTAAATACTCGTATATGTTAACGGGGATTTTTCTATAAATCCGCCGTGGATTTTCATGTCCAGATGGGTGTAAAATGGGGGACTTTTAGTCCGGCGTCGGAGCTAATATCACAGTGGCAACCCTGGAGACTGAAGCTAAAAAGTAGTAGAAGAAGAAGGTAGAAGCTATGATGTATGACATGCAGCGTTGCCAATCGAGTGGTAATTACCCCATTTGGTGGTAATTCTAGGCCCTGGTGGTATTGTTGGTGGTAATCACTGCTTGGTGGTAATTTGGTGGTAATCTATTAACTTGATTCAAATAACAGTATTTTTACTGTTTTCTTCTATAAATAAGTATATTTTCTTAAATAAATTTTAAACTAGCATTTAATTTCAATAAAAGTTATTATATAGGCTTGAAATTCTTTATTTTCTGTAACTCTAACATAAAAAATATACCTAGGTTTGCTTCCCTAATCCAAATATATTCTTTTACTTTCTGCTTTAGTTTACAGAATGACAACATGTATATTTTGCAGATACTTTTTTCAAATAGATTATACTTTATATCTTGTTACTTATTACCTCCTCCTTCGCTTGAAACCAGAGGATTTCTGGATTAGCTGCGTCACTTTTCTAAAATACTTGAAAAAAAACGAATATTTACAACAACTATATTAAACATGGAACTTCCGAGGATGGAAATAACTTCCGTGGATATTCATATATTATCATTAACTGTTGTACATTTTATACTAACTTCACTAACATCAATAATGTAATAATTACGTGTCAATAACAACAGTATAACAACTATTTATAACCCGATTTGAAAATTACCGCGCTCTTTTCTAGTACTTTTGAAGATGGGTGGTAAAAGGTGGTAATTTTTGCAGGAGCTGGTGGTAATTTCCTTAAATTGGATTGGCAACACTGATGACATGATGAAGCTGAAGCTAATAAACTAACCTATATGTAAGGTGGGGTGGTCTAACAATTTTTTGATGGATTTACCAAAAATACTTTTTTGAGGGAATTTACAAATTTGTTGCTGTCATTGATGAAATTAATTAAATTGAGTGGGTGATAAAACAATTTGACCCCCATAAGTGGGTGATCTACTAGTTTTTTGTAATCTAGTCTAGTCTTTGTGGTTGAATATTGAATTTTACCCTGACGTTATTGGTGGCGTTCCTGTCTAATTTTTTGTGGAGATTGGAGATTTTGTTTGGTACAAATTAAGGTGTCAAGGATGTAATGTGAGGTGAGGGTTAGGATTTTTAGTTGTTTGATTATTGGCTTACAGTGGCTTTGGAAGTGAGCTTTGGCAATAATAATTCACACGGTTTTCTTCTGGAGCAGGTTGTCATCTTTTTGTATTGTGGTTTCACCTGCACCTCCCCACTCCCCAGGCAATAATCCCAAACTTAGGGTGGGAGACAAAGCATGGGAAGCTACGGTTGCAGTTTTTTGGTTTGTGATTTCTTAAATTCTGCGAGCAAATAGTGCTGATAAGCCTAATTTTTTTTATAAATTGTCTAGGTGTGGGTGCTAATTCAAGTTTTCGTCCCAAATTATTTATAGAAATTTTATAGAAGTTGTGGTTGTGATGTTAAAAAGGTTTGGATCTTGGTTTTCTGAATCTGTGGATAGGATCGGTTGGGGTAAAACGGCTAGGTCTATAAAAACAAGCTCATTTCAATTTATAAGATAGATAACTTAAACAATGTTTTTTTAATATTAAAAAAAATTTTATGGTTTCAGCTTGTCGTTATATGATCTCTTAGAATGGTTTAATATGTATTAGCGAATTTCCCCTTTAGGGAAGAAGCTATTACCGTAGTCGGCATGGTAAGACCTAGGCCCGGGACCATGATAACTTTTCGTTTTGAGGTCCCCAGACCCCAAAAACACCATTAATAAACTGTTTGATATAAAAATAATTAACATTATTTATACTATACCTATTTTACCCCTTGGTTGGGGGAAAACGGGTATAGTACATGTTTTCTAAGTAAAACACAATGATCACAAAATTGAAGTACCTACCTGTTTTACGCCACTATATGGGTAAAGTAGGTATAGTAAGAACTATTCATTAGAACACAACAAAATTTATTGTTACACTATATATTACAACACAAATTGGAAACAAATCATGAAAATGAAAACGGTTCGTTTGTTGGCCTAGACACTTCACACGAACTTGAAAAATCTACCGTTGTAGTCTGGAACAGGAAATACGTTAGAAATTTGTCCAACATCAACCCACTCAGTATCATCTGTCTTAGGGAAAATATACCGTTCTCCTTCACCTTTGCATTTTGCCAAAAACTTCACTGAAAACGCTCCTTGTTACGGACATCCTGAGCAGTGATTTGACCTCTGTACTCCTTGACTACTTTCCCACATTCACTCTGGTAATTTATGGCCACCCATGATCCAACTGTTAATTCAAGAGGTGTGATGTCTTCATCGTCACTTCCCGCTTCAAATAATCGCTTAGTAGCTTTAGGGGGTTTCTGTGATTTGGGCTGGATAGGCCTAGGCCCATCAGGCTCTTCTTGTTTGATTTGCCTAAGGCTGTAATAGGCTTAGGCCTATTTCGTTTTTTTGCCTTTTCTTTTCTTGCTGCTTCTTCTTTCAATCTTTCTAGGACTTCGTCAATTGTCATTACCTCCCCACAACTTCCCTGGACTCTTCGTCTCTTAGTCTTCGAATTTTTTAATGCATCTTTTACTCCGGTTGATTGTTCAGGAGACAAGGTACTCAGAATAGCTTCCCTAAGTTTCTTCATTGGTGAAGGACCTACTACAGAAGTTGATGGGCCGGGCAAATCAAAATTAGTACTAGCGGAAGATCCAGAGGGTTCTGGTCTGCTTGTGGGTGCCGCCTCGGAAGTTGTTTTGGGTGTCTCAGTAGGTTTTGGCTGAGGTTGACCTCCGCTTGGTAGGCCTACAGCCTCGGTAGCTGGTTCGACTGAAACTATCCTGCTTTGCAAAACAGATTTATTCACCGGGTAGATCCCAGAGCCCTTGAAACCTCCAATGATGTGTTCAGACTTGAATGAGGCCAACATCAGCTTGCTTAGAAGACTTGGAAAAACAGCCTTGTCCACATTTTTTAGCCGTGATTCACGATACCAAACCTTCAAAATATCTTTCCATGCACTTTTCATGGGAGCAAATACTCCAACGTCCAAAGGTTGAAGTGCATGGGACGTATTTGTGGGCAAACACAAGAGAATGATTTGGTTGTCTCTTGCCACACGGGTCACATTATATGTCAGGTGACTTCCGTGTCCGTCAAACAAGACAAGAACTGGCTTTGGGACATGTTTTATCTGGTTTGCAAAACCGACAAGCCATTTCTCAAATATGTAATCTTGTATCCAACCTGACTCTATGACACCATACAGCGCACCTCGCGGGCCTCCTTGAACCCATGTACTCTGTAAATCTCCACTTCCCTTAAAAATGACACAAGGCGGATAGCGCTCACCAGATGCACTACCCACAAACACTGTATTGCAGTCTACCAGCACCTCCTACTCTAGAATAGGAAACCTTTGCACTTTTAGGAACAAACACCTTACCCTTGGTAGGATCTGTGCCTAGGCCAGTTTCGTCCAAGTTGAAAATCCTTTCTGGGTGCTTTTCCAAACCATTATCCTTAAGAACTTTCTCATACAATTTAAAACACTCATCCACTACGAAATTCGATAGTCCTTCAGCCCTTGTTTCAGTCAATATTTCAGGTTTTCGCCTTGATAGTTCTGCTGCCCACCTTTTTTCAAAACCTACTATGAAGTCGTAGCCTGGCTTGTCATCTCTGAATGGCGTCTTTCTACCCACTGATTTTATATAGCTACACACCATGTATTGCAAGTCTTTTCTGTCAAGTGGATATCCACATTTTGCTGAAAAGACTAGAGCCTCTACAATATATTTTTCCTCTTCTCTTGACAGAACTGTTGTCTTCCCGGAACCAGACACATTTGGGGGATTTTCACACCACCGTCTCAGGGTTTCGTATGGAATATTATACTTTTTAGCTGCAGCATAAACTGAGCTTCCTTTAACAACTTCTTCTTTTGCCTCCTTGATAGCATTTTCGTCATATTTAAGGGGTTTCTTTCTGACATATGTGCGTGGCATGACCTGAAACCAAAAAGTGAGGTTATCTTTCAGTTTTTAAAGTATTATACCCATTTTACCCCATATCAATAAAAACTTAATAACATAAAAACTAATTAAAATAAACACATTTAACTGGTTAAAAGATAAAGTAGATATCTGTAATGTATACATACCTGACTTTGAAACTTCTACTTCAACAGGTTAACTTTCAACAATAACTTCAGTCAGCTGCAGCTGTTTACACTAATGCCTGTAAACAGATGTTTTTATTTTTTTAAAGCCAACAGCAGTGCTGCCAACTCACTTTGAGTATTTAATATCATATTAGTTCATGTTCTTCATATATATGTTTTTTTCCTGATAAATATTATCAGTAATTTAATATTTATAAAATTAAATCAAATTTATACCCATTTTACCCCAGTATACCCGTTTTACCCCAACCTATCCTACGGTGATTAATGGTGAATTTTATATAAATTGATTTAGACTGATGGTGAGGTTGTCATCCTGACATCATTTTGCTCCGGAAAGGAGTTTGTTTGCTGTACTAGGAAGAGTAGTGGTCCAAGGACTGATCTTCGCGAGATACCGTAGTGGGTTTTTCTGCTATCGATTGTATAAAAAGCTTTTTATCCATGCCAAGGCTTTATTATTGATGTTGAGTAACTTAGCTCTAGTTTCTCTACTAAAAGAATTCGATCCATAGAATGGAAGGCCTTCTGCAAGTCCAGAAAAATGCTGTTTGCCGGTTTTTTATCCTCTCAGATGTTTGTGATATATAGGCCTAGTCATACTTGTGTATATCCCACTGGTAGCCTTGCAGCCGTGGGTAGTCGTCATTTCGGGGTTCACTTTCATTTAGACTAAGCGGAACGATATAAAAAACTTGAGGAATGTAATAAAAGACGTCTTACAACACTTAAGATACGTCTTCAAACGACATTGGCACAAGTCTTGTGTTTGTACAGATTTTGCCTCTACATGTTGACCTTGGTAATTATTATAAGACTTCCCTTTTTGTCTCGCAATTGCTGCTTTACGTCTAACCCACTCATCTGGATTCCTTTTTCTTTTCCTAGAAACATTTAGTTTAGGTAAAAAATTATTCTTTTTGGGTAGGCTTATTTGGATTTGTGGTTGTTGCCTTACTTCCTGGTTAGAGTTGTTTATATGTCCTGCTACTGCTAAATTTGCCCTCCTTTCATCCTCATCACTTGGACCAACAACATCATCTTCACTGTCAACGTTATCATCTGCATTGTTATTTTCATTTGGGTACGATTAAAACAAAGGCTGGTTTCTTACCTCTTGGTAGATATTGCCGTAATTGTTACCTTTCTCTCGTATTTGAATTCTGCGAAAAAAATTACTGTACATGAAAGGTCTTGGTTTGTAGTAACATATACTGGTCTCCAATTCAGGTGCTCACTTGGAGTTAGCGAGTTATTGATAGTTACATGTTTCTCAAAGTGAGCCCCCAAATGGAAGTTATGTATATGTTACTAGCAACTAAGACCGATTATGACACGTGACACAAAAAATTTCTCATCACCTAATTTATGCACACCATAAAATACCTGACCATCAAGACTGGAGGTCGCAGCGTTCCTGATCGCTCGGCTAGAGTTTTCACTCCAGAAAAAACTGTCGCCGTCAGGCGACAGTACGTGGAATGCACCCCCGAACGTCACGCCAAAGTCTTTCTATTGTGTTGGTATGTGCGCTGGTCAATGGGTCCAGAAAAGTCATCGAATGATTAACAGTCAGGTGCTGGTAACCTTCTTTTGCTAAACAATCGTATGCTTTCCAGCAGTCACTTATGATTGTAGAACCGTCTTCAATCCATTCTTTAATTATTGCGAGCAGTGTCTCCGAGTCGCGATTCTCTACAGGTACGAGAAATGTTTGGCGTGATTCACGCTGGATACCGCCGAATACCCACTGCCCTTCAATGCGGCGCCCGCGGTTGTATTTTCTTTTCCCAATCTTGGCCTCATCTATTTCTACTGTACCACTAAGTTTCACACTATTGCAAAGCATGTGGTCCACCATCACCTCCCTAGTGAAGTTACTCCAGTCAACAAAAAAACGGTCGGTAAGGTTCAAATTTTCAATAACAAGAGATTGGCGTGGTGGCGGCAAGTGCAAATAAAATGCCAGAAATTTAAAGTATGTTGACGAGTGATGGGTTTTCTCTAAAAAACTTCCTTCCCGGGCAGAAACACGGAATTTGCACTGCGTTTTCTTCTTTTAGCGAATTTCCCCTATAGGGAAGAAGCTATTACCATAGGTCTCATGGTAAGACTTAAGCCCGAGACCATGATAACTTTTCATTTTGAGGTCCCCAGATGCCAAAAACACCATTCGTTCAAATTGTTATATATATATATATATGTGTGTGTGTCCGTAAGCACGATAACTCTCGTAAAAAAGGTCTGATCTTAATGAAATTTGGTACAAATGTGTAAATTACCATTTATTTGAACGAGTTCGAAAACCAGATGAATCGCACCATCCGAAGGGGGGTTTTGTAATTTTTCACATGTAATTTTAATTTAAATCAAATTTTAATTTATAGCATTGAATTCAGCTTAAAAAAACAAACAATTTGGTATTTTGATCATTGCTCTACGTCAATTGGTTACCGAGATATTGAAAGTGCTAAACACAGTAGGGTAAACCACCCAGTGTTTGATAGTTTAATAATTTTTTTATTTCACTAAGCCATAGAATTCTTATTTATAATCACAACTAAATAAAAACAATATTATGTTGTTCTTCAGTTAATTCTGCTTCTTTGGATATGAGATAGATCACTAAATAAGTAAAAATTAAGTTCTTAAAAATTATTTTTTTTTAATTTCACACTTTCCCTAGTGTTTGATTATGATTTCTAGTGATTGGTAACCTAGTGCCCAGTGATTGATAACGTTGTTTATTTTTTTTAAACCTGCCAATAATACATTTAAATAAGAACAATTTACTTACCATCTTACATTTTAATGTTTTAGTACATGGGGGTTAAGTGAACATAGAAATTAGGTTAGAACTCCAATGTAAATAATGCTATATTTAATGCTTTACCTGTTACAAACCATTCAAGTAACAATATCGTTAATATTAATACACTGTGATATTAATAAGTAATAGGCTAAATATTAATAGGTCTGTTTTTCCCCAGAAGGGCCAATAATTGAAAGATTTAATCAGATTCACTCTCACTTAAAATGAAGGGTTCATTGTCCGAATCACAATCCTTAGAACAAAGATGACAAATGAAACAAACTTCGTCATCATCCTCGTCGCTCTCTTCCAGCCCGAAGATATCTAAGTGTTTTTTAGGTAAACACTTGTAATGGTAGGTGCCCTTACAAGAATCACACTCAACCCACCTCCCCCTTATCTGCAAAATGAGTTCTGCTGAATATCTCCTCATGCAGATCTTGCAGGTCCAGTCTTCCTCCTCATCGAAAACTAGCTTCTTTTTTGTAGTCTTACTGTTCATTCCCTTCCTTTCTGTAGTCTGCTTTCCTTTCATTTTTTCTTCTCTTAATTTTTTCCTCTCAGCCTTTTTGTCTTCAATGTCTTTCTTCTCTTGCCGCCTCTTCTCTTCATAAGCCTGCCATTACTGAGACGTGACTACCGAAGGAAGCTTTATTTTAGGAGCTTTTTTATTTTTCTTGGGGGTTCCAGGCCAGAAAAGGTTGTTCTTGAATGGTGAAGGCACCCCTTCGCCATTTGTAGTCGGTGACAAAACTTTGGCTAAAGTTTCTCGAGATGTGGATGACGTAGCTGAAGTTTCTTGAGCTATAGACTGAGCTGCTGCAATTTCTCGAGATGTAGATGGAGTGCCACAAACATCCGGAAGGCCTGGGTCGTCCACTTTTTCTTCCTCAATTCTTTCCATTTCCACAGCATTTAGATGTGGAGAAGCTTCTGAACTTTCAATAGCTTTACATGTCCCCTCACTCCTTCCCACAATTGATTTTGAGGGAGTTTGGTTTGTTTCTAACGGAGCTGAAGCTCTCTTGTCCTGTTCAAAATCTTTTGTCTTTTTCCATGTCACATAAAGAGCTTGACACTCTTCAGCACCGTTCCATATTGGGGTCGATTTTTTGTAAGTCTCCTCAAAAGCCATCAAGGTAGCAGGGCAGATGAACAGCTCAAAAAATTGGAGACAATGTTCGCTTGAGTGTGCAACATTGGACGACGATGTTTCTGGGATATTGGGATTCTGGGAGATCGGATTACTGCTGTTCTCAGCCGACTGTGTCGTAATGCTGACTTTAGAGTAATCTACAGCGTTTGCATCAAATGGGAACAAGCCACATCTTTTGAAACCGTTAACAATGCTGTCTTCTTTCAACCGTTTATCCAAGACCTCTTTGAGCACAGGTGAAAAGTTGTACTTGGTCAGGTGTTCTAAGCCATTGGTAAGCCGCCATTTATGAACTGTTGCTGACCATTCACTTTTGATTGGCCCAAAAAGTGCCACACCTAATGGCTGCATAATATGTGTGCAGTTCGGTGGCAATGCAATGAGAATAATATCGTTCTTGGCACAAAGTATGCTCAAGTGATACGTTGGATGGGATTTGTGCCCGTCCAAGAAAACAATAACGGGAAATTTTGTGCCTCGATCCTTTAGCCACCTAAAAAATACATTCGCCATAAACTCATAGAAGGTCTCACCATTCATCCACCCAGATTCTGATTTGGCGAGAGCCCAATCATCGGGAATCTGCAGCTTGACTGACTGGGGCAACCTCTGACCAGGAAAGACAACTAAAGTCGGAGCCACTTTCCCACATGCATTCACTGTGCAAAGAACCGTTAAATTTTCTTTATCGCTCCCACTGTGGACATCGTATACGTTCTTTTGCCCTTTCACAGCAATAACTTTTCCTGTCTTTGGACATAAAAAAAACGCGGTTTCATCCAAATTGAACACTTGATCAGGCTGTGACATCACTTCCAGAAACCCATTTTCTGTCAGATAGGATTTAACCTCCCCAAACCAGTCCTTAATAGCTTTCTCACTTACAGAGGCTCTTACTTTACTTAACTGTTCCGGTTTACGTTCACAAAGTTCGGGATGTCTTTTGAAAAAAAGGGACATCCATTTTTTCCCAAGTTTGGACACTACAATTTCTTGATTTAAGTTAAGATCTTTTGCAACCTGCTACACTGAAATGAGTAGATTTGCCTTGCTTATTGCAAAGCCTCTAATGGCCAAACCTTTCAACCAATTGGTTAAGATTTCTTCTGCTTCCAACCCAAGAACGGGTTGGGGTCCCATTTTCCTTTCAATAGGCGTTTTCCCATTAGCCTTGTATGCCAGTGTAGACTTCGGGATTCCAAAGCACTTGCTGGCTGCATTGACACACTCCCCCTTCTTTACAGCTTCCAAAGCCTTGAGTAGTTGATCATGCGTGTAGGCAAATTTAGGTTTTTTCTTCGGTGGCATCTGCAAAAACCAAAGAAAACCGTTGGTAGGAAAGTCTAAATCTAAGGAATATTAAGTCTATTATATTAAACATTGCTTTATTACGTGATCATCATGAAACAAAATATGGCCTTAGCCTTAAATGGCAAATTAGTACAAATTATCACATTTATCAAACACTAGAAAACATGAATTCTAGTCTTTGATATCCATTATCAAACACTGGGGAGCTCAGCTTTTCTCGTAACCAGTAATTGTTACTGTCTTTGTCCTTTATAGGTTAGCTTGATCCTACTATGCAGTGTCACAATATAGAGAATTTTATATAGAATTTGATGGCATGACTTACAAATACCCCCGTCGCAGCAAACCTGCGTACTCAGCGAATTTCCTACGCATGAATATATTTCTTACTACCACATAAAGCCACATACTAAGTTTCATAAAAATACTTAAATAAATAACTGATATATAGCATTTTATTTATTGTCCATAAGAATAACATTAGGACTGAGAACGCAGGTTTGCTGCAACAAGGACGATAAAAATATGGTTTTTTTGCAATTATCAATATAACTCAACCAGGTGAAGCTACATACCAAGTTTTAATGATTTATGTTCATAATTAAGGGAGATATAAAGCTTTACGTATTCTCCATAAGAATAACATTAGGGATGAGTATGCAGGTTTGCTGCTAAGAAGATAATCAACAAAAAATCAATTTTTTGTGCAAATATCAATATACCAGTACTAGGTGAAGCCACATACCAGGTTTCATTAATATACATTCATAAAAAATCGAGATATCAAATTTTATTTATTCTTCATAAGGATAACATTGGACAACGTACTGTGTTTAGCACTTTGAATATCTCGGCAACGGTTGGACGTAGAATCATAATTTAAACACTAAAATGATTGTTTTGTAGAGCTAAACTGATTGGTAAAAGCAAATGTGAAGTTTACATTGAAATGAACTGAGGAAAAGCCAAAAACCTTTTTCCCATAAGATTAACATGGAAGATTTTATGAGCAGGTTTTTTTTGGATTTTCTCCGCAACCACTTAACCTAGGTTAATAATTCAAAATACCATATTATTTGTTTTTTTAAGCATGGTCAAAACCAAAATTAAGTGTTTTAAAAATTTTAGGGTGAAAAATGCAAAAAACTGATTTTTGGAAAATTTAAAACCCCCATAAACCCCCCTTCCCGTGGTCCGATATTTCTGGTTTTCGAACTTAAAGTCATGAATGTCACTTTACACATTTGAGCCAAATTTCATCGAAATCGGACGTTTTTTACTCAAGTTATCGCATTCACGGACACATATATAGATATATATATATATAGATATATATATATATATATAGATATATATATACATATATATAAATTTGAACGAATAGTGTTTTTGGCATCTGGGGACCTCAAAACAAAAATTTATCATGGTCTCGGGCTTAAGTCTTACCATGAGACCTACGGTAATAGCTTCTTCCCTATAGGGGAAATTCGCTAAAATATAACTATTGCTTTTAAAAAGATTAAAATGGATATAAATTGTACTTAGCTTTAGCGTTTTTGTCAAAAATCTAATAAGTGGCAGCACAACTTTACAACTATTCCCTCCAAAACTGAAGAAGAGATGAACTGGAGAACTGGAGGGAACTTAACAGATGTTACTAAAAAAAAACTTGGAATATCTATTGACACTGTAATCATATGGTTCTAGTGCATGAAAACACTACAGCAGACGAAATAATCATATTCTATCAATCACTGGGTACCTATCAAACACTGGGTGGTTTACCCTACGTTGTCTAATGTTATTCTTATGGAGAAAAAGAAAAATTGTATATCTCGCTTATTTATGAACATAAACTGGCGAAATTTGGTGTATGGCTTGATCTGGTTGTGGTTTATTGTTGTTTGCACAAAAAAAATTTTGCCTATGGTTCCTGTAGCAGCAAACCTAGGTACTTGGTCCCCACGTTATTCTTATGGAAAATACTTAAAATGTTATATATCGCTTATTTATGAATGTATATGGATGAAACTTGGTATGTGACTTCACTACGATGAGTTCTATTGATATTTGCATAAAAACCCATTATTTTGTGTGCTTTGTTGCAGAAAACCTGCGTACTCATCCCCAATGTTATTCTTATGGAGAATAATTAATATTTTAAATATCGCTTGTTTGTGAATACATTTCTTATGAATCCTATTAAGTGTTGTAATGTGTTATGTTATATATTCATTGGAAATTCGTAGAAAATTGCTAGCTTCCTAACCCCAAAACAAACTACTGTATCCAAGTAAAAATTAAAAGTAACAGTATTAATAGTGAGTTTTAATAGCCACACAGCTTACAAAACTACTCCTAAAGTTCTTCAAAACAGACAAAACCTCATATTTTGCTCCTCATTTTCCAAGATTTTTCGCCGGACTCCCCTTCCACCACCACCCCCTCCCACCGGTTACATCCATCCCGTTTTCATAGAATCCAAATCTGATCGCCTTTTTATCAATATCCCTCGCCGTCCTTTTATGCTTTGTTAGGCGGAGATTGGAGATTTATAGGAAAAGTAAATGTCATAATGGTTTAAATTTGGAGTATAAATGGTAATAGCACTTTTATACCGCTGTTTATTTCAACTTTAATTTTCACCTTGAGTGCATTGGGAAAAGTAAAACAATATAAAAATATCAATATAAATAATAATTTAATCGCTATCCAGTTGGATATGGTACAACCAAGTATATTTTTTTGAGGAAAGAACAATTCTGTGATGATATTATCTTCTTGTATCTTGCTTGGTACCATATTTCAGTTGATTGCTAATTGTTATATCGTTTTAAAAACCTTTAAGATACACTATTTTACCGAGAAATCTGAGTGACGTGCAGCTGCCTGGCCTGAGCGTAATCTATATTTTCTAGAAGGTAATACAAAACCAGTAACATTATGATATAATATTATATGCATTTGTTTGTCAACCAAATATACCTATGCAGATACAATATTTAATGCATTGAATAAGATTAGCACATATTTGTATCAAGGAGGAGTAAACTATTAGACTACATACAATAATAATTGACATTCAATTATTTGGCAGATAATTAAATTCTTAGAGCTGAAAGATTGGTTGGGGGAGCAGGGGGCGCATTTTTCGGCTCTGGCACCCACGCTGACCGGACTCTGCGCACGCCTATGACCAGAATATCTGTTATTAAGTGTTTTTTAGTTACAGTGTAAGTGTCAAAAGATAGAGAAGTCGCATACCACCTTCATTCACTAGGAAATTCAGAATTTTAGAAAATGTGATATACCTCCTTCTTCCACTTAGGACTTCAGTTAATTGGCAATCAGACTTACAATTGACTATCAGACTTAACATTAATTTAAAATCTGACTCAGAAGTTGAGGATTGGCTATAAAAATTACAAATTACAAATTACTTTTATCAGACTTAAATTATTTACAGTCAGACTTATAAAATAAAAATATAAAACACAATTAGACTTGTAAAAGACAATCACACTTGTAAAAGGCAATTTCATCAGTATCCTTTGACCTCTCCTTGTCTTTTGTGTTCATGAGATTTCCAATGTTTACATTCCTGACAGCTTTCATTAAAGTTTTCTTCAGAGTGTTCGTGCTGTTTGAAGTGTGCATAGGTTTCACACTCATCGTAACCTAATTTAACGAAGGATATATTTAACTTTTCTACCTCTTCCCTGTACAATTCATAAGAACATGAAATATTTGGATTTGCTTTGTTGTAATCTTTATACATTATTTTAGTGATCGTCAAATCACTGGGCAGGTACAATCTATTGGGAGCGTGTTTACGGCGGTAGTGAGAAATCGTTGGCTCGAATGTCTTGATATGATCTACGATTGATATTCTGTCAATCTTGTTATGGGGAACCTTTCCTTTTCTCCCATCAGGTTTTGGTGAGACGCTATTTTCTTTACACATGTCTTGAATAATCCTATCATTTGTTTTGTTGTAACCCAAGGTTGCCAAAAAAAAGTATCTTGCAAACTTTTTGAGAAAATCCTTTGTCATTTTTTAGAAAATACTCAATAAATTCTTTCCTCCTACTATCTATTCAAGCAGATGATGGTCTCTGGACTGGTTTTCGAACAATAGCACCTAGTACAAATGTTTTTTGGGTAATTTTGGACATATTCCAGTATTCGTTGTTAATTTTTTTCCGTTGGTCTTCTGTAAAATGATTTTTCCATTGTAATTTACAGTTGCACGCATGTTGTACACTATATCATTCTTTACGTTTTTCTAGTTTGAGTGCCAGAGTTTTTCGGTCGTCATATCCCTAGAGTGCCAGAGTTTTTAACACAGTATATCCAAAAAGTGCCAGGCACAAAATCAACATTTTGCAAGGGTTTGCACAAAAATTAATAAATTTTTTATTTGGTAAGATATTACTATGAAACTTTTTTTGTTTTGTAAGTTTAAAGTTTAGCTATAATATTATTCACATATATAATATTTAAAAAATTAAAAATTTGAATACATATATGTATGTGGGAAATTTATTTTAATTTTTTTTATTTGTTTCAGGTAAATAAACATTGTTCAAATATAAGATTTTCACCAAATAACTACTAGATTTATAGAGGACATGTTTCCCAAAATATTTCCTGAAAGTTTCATCAAATTTGGGCTTTAGGCGGACAAGTTATTTCCATAAATGTAAAAAATATAAAAACAGCAAATTAGTACACAAGACAGTAGCCTAACTTTATTCAAGGGTTTAAGTTTTATTACAATTTTATTTAATAAAGCAGACTAACTAGGCCTCGTATATTTATGGAGTATATGTTTACCTGAACATATCCTGGAAATGTCCTGGAAGAAATAATAAAAAGTAATGACGTAAGACAAATTTTCTATAACAACGATTCACAAAATCAACATTTTGCAAGGGTTTTGTACATAAAATCAATAACTTTTTTATTTGGTGAGATATTATTATGAAACATTTTTTGTTTTGTAAGTTTAAATTTAGCTATAATATTATGCACATATATAATATCTAAAAAATAAAAAATTTGAATAGGTACATATTATACATGCGGGAAATTTTTTTATATATTTTTTCAGATAAATAAACATTGTTCAAATATAAGATTTTCACCTAATAACTACTAGATTTATAGAGCTAGAAAATATCCTGGAAATGTCCTGAAAGAAATAATAAAAAGTAATGACGTAAGAAAATTTTTTCATAACAACGATATATCGTTGCAATGTATTTTTCGGTAAGACCACCAACGACGATATATCGTTGTGAAGTATTTTTCGGATGTTCCGTGCACAACGATATATCGTTGCGTGGCACTCAAAGGGTTAATCTGTTTTATTTTTCTGGGGGAAAAGGCAAACTTTCGCCTTTTACGAAGCTCTCCGTTTTTTGTATATGTACTTCCGATGAGTGGCCCTTCATTAGTTTTAGTAAATAAACTTTTCTCAATTTCAACTTCATTAATTACTTGATTGGATGATTCAACAACCTCTATTATTTGTTCTAAACTACCATCATTTAAAACTACAAACTCGGTAGGTATGTTGCTATCAAAATCAACATTGATCTCATTTGCCTGGTCTTCCTGAATAATCATAATTTCTTCAGCCAAAACGTTCTTCCCTATTTCTTTTTCAATATGAAGGAGACAGTCATAATCAAGAATATTCAGTTCTTCATTATTTTACGAATGTAGTAGGTTTGTTTCATCATGTCGGCAGAATGGCTTAAGAAAGTAACAATTTGGGTTGTGCCATGGCAGCTGTCTTGTTTTTCATTGTCTTGAGTCAGATCTTCAATAATGGCAGACCTCGTGCGGATCTTCGTGAAGCCTGGGTGTTATTGGTTAAAGTGGTTTAAACCGGTTTTTTTAGGGTGGGAGTGAGCGATTGACATATGTTCTTAGTCTGTTGACTAAAAATCGCTTGTAATAATCATCTGTTACGCACCAAACCAAAAACATTGCAACCGCGAAGTGATTGTTATGCAAATATCTTAGGTTATACTGTCCCACACATCTCGCGAACAGGCCTGAACATTCGGCCGAACATCCTCCCGAATGTTCACTGAACATTCCGTCCCGTGTTCTTGCTACCAGTACACTATGGCCCAACAAAGGCGAACTAAGGCGAGCGCGATAGTGTATTCAGTGTGCTAGTGTATGTTCGGGATGGTTTGACTCGCCATGATTTGTGTTCGCCGTGCTCCGCTTTTTGTCGGGTTTTTGGCACGAATCAAAAGAGACAAACGGAAGCGAATGGCGAGCATGGTATTGCATTGTATTGAGCGAGCGTGTACTTGGTTAATTGGCTGTGCACATTCGGTTGATTTGGTGCAAGACTCATTGTCGCAACTCGTTCCGAACATTCAGTGGGACATTCGAGTGATCATTTGGCGATAGTGTATTGGTACCAACAAGTTCGTGCAGCTCCCACACTTCTCGCAACTACTTTGAACATTCGGAGTTGGCCGAGTGTTCGGGCGTATTCGCGAAAAGTGTGAGACAGCCTTTATTGATTAGGCCTAACACAAATTATTTTCATTTGCCTTCAACCTAGTGAGTTCGCTGCATCCATATGTTTAAACATTACTTTTATAGGTAAAATTATTGAAATTACATTAAACAATCAGCAAAAGCAAATACACTCTTTTAAGAGTAAAAAACAGCTGATCGTACAACAACAAAAATTCCAAATACAAGACAAATGTTTTCCGCAGGAAAAGTGTTATGACACATAGTATTGTGAACTTCCCCTTCAACGCTGATCCCCCCCACTCTTCTGCTGGCACCCCCTTCTCAGGCTTCACGAAGATCCGCACGAGGTCTATTATTAGCTAAAACAACACTCATCTCAGCCGTTGCAGTGACTCCTTCCTCGTTCTTCTCGGGATTCTCTTCCACTAATCTGAAAAAAACTGAATGTTATTTCAGTAGTCCTACTATATTTAATTACTGTTAATTCCTATATTGATTTACAATCATTGATGGAACAAATATATTGAAAAGAAAACACACAACCTAAGTGCAATTTGATGTTGTGAAGGTAATAGATCGGATAATTATGCACTCTTAACAACTAGGATTACTAATGATTACCTGGTTAATAGCAATTTCTGGTTTATATTATTTGTGGTTGTATGTATTTTGGGGATATTATTTTTCTTATTACCAAAACATATTCTGAGCCTAAGCATCCCAGTGTCTTTTCTTAATCTATTTATTAAAACACTTCAGTTCATAAATCTCACTGCGGGGTTAGGCAAGGTTAGGATAATACAGTAATGAAAATGTGTTTTCAAACATTTCATTTTCGGTTTATTTTTATTTTTAAGAAGGTTAATTTATTTCCAACAACATACTTCAATATAAAATAATTTGTGATTGAGGAAATATTGTAATTGTGGTAACTAGGGCCTTCTGTACCTTCAAAAAGACAATTATTCCAAATAAGTAATTATCATGTTGCAAAGAGGTAAGTAATTTTTCTGAAAAATATGGCGGCTCTTAATTTTATTTTTTTAAATTACCCTATATTATATTTTCGCCCATAGGCTATAGTATAAAAATACCTTTTTTGTAGCATCGACACCTTGGTGTCAGATAGGCCTTGACAAGCATGATCACCCCAAAATGCGGTATAACATCTGACCAATTTATAGGATATTTAGGAGAGATAAATTGGTACTTTTCTATTAGCCGGGACACCAACTCATATAGTGCGCTGCGGCAGTTAGGCTAGGTCAGGTTACCGTATGTACTTCCAGTGACCTAACCTAACAGTCTGCAGCGTGCTGTATTAGTTGGTGTTCCGTAAACAAAGATTAGGCCTATTATAATGAGTTAGAGTAATGATCATTTGGGGATATCTTTTTGTGGACAGCCATAACTAGGCCTAAGTTTTAGCTGTTTAAAAATCCAAAAATCCCATACGAGGCCTACATTGCAAGCTCATACGGTAGGATTATTATTTCATCTCTATGATATCAGATAACTAACCCAACTTACTTGTAGTAGGTATAGTCAAGGATATATTGCTGCTGTAGTAGACATAGGTTTTTTAGAAGTTTCCCTATCTTGTCTTTTACATATTGGCCTGTCGTGGTTGCCTGCATTTTTAGGTTCTCGCCCTCTTCTAGTGCATTACTAGTACTAGCCTGTTTGTCTTCTTCACTTTAAACAGAACAAAAAAACAAGATATTATAAAAGGACATTAATTTACATTTAAGCTATTAAAAAATTGTCAAATGGTGAAATGGAAATAGTAAGTTAAGGCGGAGCGAGGGCTAGTTCAGCCGAATCTCGGCCACCAGACGGCGCACGCTGTATCGCTGTCGCGGTGTGCTGCATGTGTGTGAGGAGACTGCCCCCTCCCCCTCACCCGACCCTATCCGTCTAATTCTTCTCCGTTCTCTCACTCCACTCTCCTCTCCTTCCCTATGCATTTTCTCTCTGTTCTGCATAGCGCGTTCCTCTCCTCCACACAACTGACATGCAAGTCCGCCTCGCTCTTCATATTATAATTGTCCTACGTGTTGAACGTTGTGTTTTAAGAACTTTGTGGGTTTTTATTATTTGTCGTGTCCTATCGTAATCCTTATTTGTTGTAGTACTGTCCGTGAGTGGAAAGATGATCTAGGACATGTGCAGCAGTTTTCGTATTTACAAATAATTAGAAGGGCAGTAGTAATGAACAGTAATGTTAAAAAATGAGGATTTAAAAAAAATTAAGACTACATTTGTCATTTTTAAATACGAACACAGTATATGACGCTCTTTCGCAGTAAATATTCTTTGCTAACTACTGATACAAAAAATATACTACTAATATGTTATACCGAAAAATCAATGACTACACTGTATATAAATAAACTGTCAATAAAGAAAAAACAAACGATTGGAAATAAATGTTGATAATATTCATTTTTTTGAAAAACTAAACTTTTAAGAACTAAAAATTTCCATTTCCTATAAAACTCAATTAGTTTATCAATGAAATAAGCAATATTTCATGGTTTGAGTATTTCATAACACAAAAATATTTAATTACTAAACAAATAAAATTGTAATTCAAATAAGTTCAGGTTCGCAATAACACTACTGCCAAAAAGAAGGCTGGCCAACATCATGAATGTTATCAATCATCACATTACACTCAACTTTGTATAAAAGGACTATAAAAAGTTAAAGTAAGTAAAAACCCTTTTAAAAACTGTACTTCTAATTTATATACATTGTACATTACTATTTACAGGACACATATATAAGTACACATATAATACATATGTTATATAGGACACCTATAAAAAGTACATACGGAATTTTTGCCCTAAACCGCCTTTGTGTCGGGGGGCCTACACTGACTAAACAATGTCTGTCTTAATTTTCTTATGTTTGGCGCCGTCTTTAATTTTCCTTTTCAAGTTTGTAGCGTTACTCTTCTATTCTTTCTGCCTGGCGACTTTTTCTTGGGCATCTAGAATAAACTTCGGTTCTCTTATTTTCATCCCCCTGCTGTCCACAATTTCCGGTAACATGCACTCTCTGTAGAACTGAGTAAGTTTGGGCAGCATTCTGGTTTGCCAAAACATCTCATCCTTACTAATTCTTTCTACAAACAATTCTCCTTTTTTCGAGTACACGACAAAGTCACACCACAGTCTTTTTGTGAGATTTAATTGGCCTTGTACTTGGAAATAATAGTTGTGGTTTCTCTTCAACTGCAGTTCGCCACATTCGTTTATCTGGGGACAAAAATCTTTCTTTTTATTTTTCACCCCTTCTTTAAAACTTAACTCTTGTACTGAGGCAAGGCATTTCACCTCCACCAAACCGTCGGGACTGGCTCCCAGAAATGTATTATCTGTATCCACAAACAGGTCACACTTGCTGACCTTGTTTGCTGTTTGTTCCTCATACATTCGGATAACTGCATCCTCATTGTCCCTGCCAAACGATACTGCCTCAGAAGTAAGATTTTTGGGGTAGAGAATTGACTTCACCATGTTATGGCAGGTAGTGTGAGGTAGCCGCTTTACAACTGCACCGAACTTTGAAGCTGTCAGTCGGTTTACTCTTTGGTCGTGCCACATTTGTTTGGTGTGTTGGCCAATGGTTTTTACTTCCATTGGAGAATTCGTAGCTACGTCTTCAACCATTTTCTTCAAAAAGTTCTCACTCTTTGATTTAAGACTTTCCATATCAATGTCCGGGGTCTGAGCGTCTGGGCCGTATTTCTTGTCGGTCTTGCCAGGTCTTCGTTGGCGTCTTTGCACAGAAGGCTTATTGAAAAAAATAATTTCCTTCTCGTACGTCTATGCTCTCTTGCGAGTATTTTCCTCTTGAACACTTCCCCGGGACTGCGATGGAGTCTCTTCCACGGGCTCAAATGCCAACTAGGACCGACTGTATGGCTCAGTCTAGCACCGATGCACCTTCGCTTGAATGATCCTCCACTTGTGTAATTTACACGTTTTCCTCCAGTGAACTTCGCCACAATACCCATATACCTATAAAAAACAGGTGGTATTAAAAATACTTTATAATTTCTGCAAGGTATTTTTAATTCAGTTCAATACTTATTGCGCATGATGCGCATGAACAAATGTCATAAACATCAAAGGTTGAAGGGGGCTGTTGAAGGTGGTTAGTTGAATTAAAATCATAACATTAATTTGAAAGAATATTCAAAAGTTATAACTGAAAATCACTTGTTTTACAACAACTATGAACGATTATTCAATAACACAAAAACAACACACACTGTAAATTATGAAACAATACTAAAAATCAGTTTATGGTTAATGAATGTGAAACTAACTATATGAACGGTTAAAACTGTGAGAAATATATAAATAGAGAAAGCAGGACGCTGTCTGCGACCATAGGTACTTCGCGAGCGTTATTTCGACTCTATAAAACTCTTAAAACACCCCCAAGCCCTGAAAGGGCGAGGGTGGGGGTTTTAGAAACTGGTGGAAGCTCTAACAATATGTGTTAGTAGAAATCGTGTCTCTTTGATTACGATATTAATTTGACGAAATTAAAATTGTACTGCATATAAGCCATTAAAATGTTATAGCAGCCATTTTTAATTGCATAGTTATATTGTTATGAAAATTTAGTGAGCCAACCGTAATGGTAATTTATATGTTTATGCTAATATTAATTAGGATATTATTATTCAGTAATCAGTTATGACGGTTTGTAGCATTTTAGCAAAACTTGTCTATGTATGTTTTTCTTATTTTATCAAAGAACCAAAATCCTGAATTGAAGGAACATAAATATGAAATATGCTGTTTATCGTAGCAAGCAATTTAAACTAAATGTTAAAGTTGAGGATTTTATTTAAATCATAAAAAAATAGTAATTTTACCTTTCGGCAACGTTAGTTGTCTCGTTGAAAACCAAACTGTTGGCCTTACTCTCCAGGTACTCTCCAATATGAGTTCGGATTTTGCACAGAAACTCGTTATCAAATTTGTGAAGGATATTTTCTTCTCCATTGTTTTTTCTTTGACAAAAGTCTCTGCAGTTCTCATGGTTTCCGAACACGTGATCAGGCGCGTTCTTGAGGTCGTGTCGGAGATTGGTGAGGTCAGTGCTGCTTCTACTCCTCACTCCAGCCTCTTTGATGACAGTGCGGATACCTTTCACGAGCCTTTCTAGGCGGCCAATAGACTCTCGTGGGGCAGGCTTTATTAGGAGCTGCCGTGATTTCAGGGGGAACTTGGTGTTCTCAGTTAGCTTGTGAAGGTGGTCGTTTAGGCAACGTGTCGGGTGGTTAGCACATTCTATCTTCTTGATGTATCTTCCGTAAGTGCAACCTTCTTGTATCTTCGCCAACACGTTTGAATACCCATCGCCTATATAGTATTTGTAAACTAGACCATAACTCTCTTCGCTTGAGCGGAACCCTTCCAATATTACGTCACTCTCCATCCCAGTAGAAGGGCCGTTATAGTTTTTAAAGCACAAATGGTCGGTGGCTTTTTTCTTTGGGTTGGAGCAAGCAAAACAGAACATTTCTTACTCCCAAATATAGCAACGCTTGAGTGTGTGCGCACCGATTATAGCCCCCTGAAAATAACAGCATTCTTTGTAAAACGAGCTTAAAATGTCATTCACAAAGTACTCACGCTATGTTGTTGATAACAAGTTATTTTACTGTCAGGCAACCCCCAAGGCATGAGAAAAAAATCGTCACAGCAGGAATATTGGATTAATTACTTACGTTTAAAAGTTAAATGCCCCCGTCGCAGCAAACCTGCGTACTCAGCGAATTTCCAATGAAGATATACTACATAAAGCCACTTACCAAGTTTCATAAAAATACATTCACAAATAAGCGATAAATACAATTTTAATTATTCTCCATAAGAATAACATTGGGGCTGAGTACGCAGGTTTGCTGCAACAAGGAGCAGGTTTGCTGCAACAAGGAACATACAAAAAATTGGTTTTTATGCTAATATCAATATAACTCAACTAGGTGAAGTCGTATACCAGTTTTTAACGAATTTCCCCTATAGGGAAGAAGCTATTACCGTAGGTCTCATGGAAAGACTTGAGCCCGAGACCATGATAACTTTTCATTTTGAGGTCCCCAGATGCAAAAACACCATTCTTTCAAATTTTGATATATGTATATATATATATATATATATATATATATATTATATAATTATGGAAACAGTACGATTCTGACCGGGCAGGTCAGAATTGTACTGTTTTACTTTATAAACGGTCAGAAATGTCCTGTATTTGTACAGGGTATCCCATTTCGTTCTGGCCAGAGGAACATCCAGGGAAAATCATTTTAAATGGGCGAACATATTAACAGTTAAATTCTAAATTGGAAAGTTCAACCAAGAGTCTTTGATTTGTTTTTTTTTCAAATAAAATTCGTTGTTTTGATTTATTAGGAATCCCAAATGTGAAATTAGATTACTTGTTGAAACAGGGTCTAGGAACAAATTCCAAACCATAAAATATTGCTATAAACTCTAAATAAGAGTACCTACTGTAATGAGGAGGGGGGTAGCTCTTGGTCGGAATTAGCATAGAAACGATAATTTAATCTCCAACCGAGAGTCCAGGAATAAAATTATATAGCATATAATGATTTTTTTTAATTAACAATCCAATTTGTTTGAAACTTGAAATTTGAGAACATATCAGAGTAATATGTTTAAATTAGCCAAAGAATCAATTCTCTGACCTTGCAACGAGTATCTGGGGTTCAAATCCTACAGCATCAAATCACAGTTTTTAAAAATTACTATCCGATTTGCCTGAAACTTTAAAACAGGGTATTTTAAGTAAGTATTTCTAAATTAGGGAGTAAAACGATGTTTTTATCATTTACTGACCGTCTAGGGTTCAAATCCTATAGCTTAAAAGAAATTTTGTTTTATTTATTATCCGATTTGCTTGAAACTTGAAATCATTGTACGTATCAGGGATGTACAGTATTTCGGAATTAGCGAGTAAAACGCTGATTTGATCATTTACCGATCGTGTAGGATTCAAAGCCTATAGCTTAAATTTTTTTTTAAATTTATTATCCGATTTGCTTGAAACTTGAAATCAGTGTACGTATCTGGGAGGTATTTCGGAATTAGTGAGTAAAACGCTGATTTGATCATTTACTGAGCGTCTAGGGTTCAAAGCCTATAGCTTAAAATATTTTTTTTATTTATTATCCGATTTGCTTGAAACTAGAAATCAGTGTACGTATCAGGGAGGTATTTCGGAATTAGTGAGTAAAACGCTGATTTGATCATTTACTGAGCGTCTAGGAATATACGTATTATAACATATCCTATACAATAAAAACGATTTTTTTAGTCATTATCCGATTTGCATGAATCTTGAAATCAGAGTACTTATCAGGGAGGTATATAGAAATTAAAGTGTAAAACGTTTATTTTAATCATTTAGATAAATAATTAGGTAAAGTAAAACATTCTGAATAAATTCTTTAAATCCAATGTTGTGTGTTATGTGTGCTACATCATAGATGTTAGGTGCTTAATTTCTCGAACTTTTGTAGTTCAGTTTGACGGTTTAACACAGTAAGTAGAGTAATTGTGTTCGGTACATGGACATAACCTCATTGTGCACTACAAGAAGGATCACACAAATCATGGCCACTCGGCACGATGTCATCGTAGTTTGAGTTGTGCAGTGTATCAATCAATTGAAACTACCGTCACCGCCAGTCACCCGCAGTGTAGTGGTGACGCCACCCGCCTCTCTGCTGACGGTCGGCGGCGCGGGATCGATACTTTTTGGCCCTAAAAACATATTTGTTGTACGAGTTAATGGGCTTTAAATTTATTATTGTTGAAAAGATTTTATTCTTTCTTTATTTTTCTTCATGATAATTTATGAAGGTTATTGTTAATTATAGCAGTTAAGTTTATGGACAACTATGAAAGACTGAGATACTTTGAGTACGCCTTCAAGTTGCAAACGACGCAAGCCTATTATTCACGCACTGCGTTTTTGCGAGCAAGTTAAGGCACTTGTTTTATTAAGAATATTTTTCCATATTAGCATGACCAATTTTGATTCTTTATTTGACTGCACTAACTTAACAAGTGAAATTGAGGGTGATGTGACTATTTTTTGCCTCCAATTGGATAAACTAGTTGTCAACTGTCCTCTAGAAATTTGCTCTGATGTAGTAAAAACTAAAAAGTGCAGCATCTGTTATTATGAAATTTAACGACGTATGTGGTGTAGTGGATACTATACAGAACCAGCTACGAGTTTTAGAGTCAGAGCTTCTAGACGTCAACGTTCGAAGAGAAAAGGAAATATCTGCTCACCGTGTACAAATGGACATCTCAAACAACACTAATGACTGTTTGCTTGATGAGCAAAATGTTTTAGAAAATAATATTACAACTTTGCTAGAATGTTTAGCTAAGTTTGAAACTTCTGAAATTGTATTTAAAAAATTTAAAAGTGAGCATGACCGTTTGTTAAATGATTATGAGTTAATCTTAGCTTCCAACCGTAGGTTTATTGTAGAAAACGATAGGCTGAATAAATTAATAAAACAAATTGAGCTGTCAAATAATGCAGATACGGTTGGATAATCTAAGGCTTGTTCTCCGGAAAAAGCTCCAGACCTGTCTGTTGATGAGGAACAGTGGTTTTCTGATGTTGTTATTAATGATCACTTCAATTTGTTGAATTCTGAAATTTGTCGATATATAGAAGATGTCTTGTTTGTTGGTCTATCTGTGACACATCTACTAAAGTTGTGTGGCTCTGACGAGGTTGATGGCATTTTAAAGGATTTAATGTTTGATAATCAGAGGTTGTACTGCAAAAGACAAAGTTCTCATGTTTATATACTTATACTGTAAAGCTATATAAATATTTATAGCTTGTGAGATAAAATAAGAATTTGAAGTGGTCCTGCATATAGGTATTATTACTTTTTATTTATTGCCCTTAATGTTGTGGGCCAATATTAAGTAGTACCTTTGCCTTCACTTTATAATATTTTAATTTACTGGGTTTATTTTAATTAATTAAATTTTATTTTAATTACTTTGGTTTGATACATGGGTTAGTTAGTTATGAAACGACAAAAGCAGTTTAGAGCAAATACATATGTTTATTTAATTTGATATATAACTTTACAAAACAAATGAGAATCCAAATAAAATACCCTCTTATTAAAATAATTACTTTTCTTTTAGATAAATATGCCCTATTGATTGACTTAAGATTCTTAGGCGTTGAAGCCTTAATACTGGCTTTATTAAATATTAAAGCTACTGCTTATCTGTAATTCTATGATGCAGTGTAGGTAAGGTGAGTAGGACGCCTCTAATAAAGTTCTAATGTAGTTCTCGATGGAATGACCCCTCGCCTCAGCAGAAATGGCAGCGTATGGCTTACGATGAGTGTTCACCAACGTTTATTGTTACACACGTAATGTTATTATTTTCACTCCGTACTTTCGCAAAGTCTAATCAAATGTCTTCGAAGTACGGTAAGTTAAATGTTTTTCATAAATATCAGACCATCACTGGAATAACACGAACTGATAAACTAAATTTCGCAGTTAAAGTTTGTGGAGCTGTTTAGTACATTTAATAGTGTCGAACTGCATCCGACTCACATAAATACTTCTGGACGAAGCTAATACACTATCCGGTCTATTTACTGTCCCGATATACTTGACTTTCGAAGAGCGATAGATATGTTCTCACTACCGAGTGCCTCTGACTACTGTTGGTACCGCCTCCCTCTAACGACTGTACTCCCGGGTCTGCCTAACAGTGACTAATGAAGAGCAAAGATGGTGTCGTGCTCTCACTACTCTGTCTCGCTAACGACTGATGCTCTGTCCTGCCTTAGGGCGCCGACGCCATTACAGCTTCGCCGTGCCACCCTGCGCGAAAATAGTTGCGCAAACGTTCGTTACCATGGAAACAACCCTGTGCTCTTGTCAGGTGTCGCCCTCCTATGCAAGCGGAGAATATTTGAACTAAAATCCTAGTCCGTGGGAACTAGACAAAACTGCGTTCTCAAATCTGGAAAGTTCCTTGCGACGTATTATGTTTACGCGTTTCCACCGGATGTGACTCATATCCTGTTGCGACGTGCTTATAAATATTCCGATGGGAACCGCCGAATTTGCGACTTTTCTTCCTGTGGATTATTTTAAGTTTTTGGTTTTAGAACAACGCAATTTTTAATTATTTAATATTTTTAATTTAATTATCCAATAAAGCGACCCACTACAAATTAGTGATTTAAAATCGCAGAAAAGATTTGAAAGGATAAACAATTTAATTAGAAATGTAAAAAGTCAATGTTTAACAGATAATCAGAACAAAACAATGATATAAACACCTTAAATAACTAAACTAATAACTAAAATGAATGTGTCTAACAGGGGTAAGGAAATAAACAGTCAGGCATTTGAGGTTGTAATGGTTACATTTAGTTTACTATTTATATTTTCAGGGTGTCTCGTAACTTTGCAACTATAAATTTGTATACTGATTAACACTGATCTTATGTGACAAAAATCCAATATGGCCACCTCTGAGGATGAATATTAAGTAAGTAACAACTTTTTATCATTACAAATATAATATATTCCTAGTTTTCAATCACTATAAATTATGAAAGTAAAGCAGTGATTTTAGAAGAACTTTTAATAATCAAAGTGAAATTATACATGAAAATAAATTACTTTTCCACTTTTCTATAAACTTTTATTCTTAACACAGCATATGGTAACATAACCTTATGTTGACATACACATATTGATGGTTCCATTGGTGTATGTTAATGGTTCCACCTATTAAAATGTTACCATATAAATTAAGTAATTTGAACATTATTAAAGACACTTGGTCAAATTTACAAAAAAAATAAACCAAAAGCTGGGGTTGCACTGCTGTTTGCATCATTCTGGCTTGCTTGCAACATTTAAGTTTCTACATTTTTGTTTAAAAGTTGCAATATCAAGGAAATTAGTTTTTGTTAAAAATGTAGAAAGCAGACAAAAAATTATAATAACACCTTATTTTAATATTGTAATAATTAAATAAATAATAAACCCTACAGAAAATATTTTTACAGTAATTCCACTATCAGCAAACTTTTTACAGATTTATGTATTTAAATAGGTGTAACCTCAATAAATTGGGAAACTAATATTTTCCTTGCAATTAGTTGTATGTGGTTAAAAGGAAAAGAAACCTAATTATTTTATATTAATTAAAATGTAATTGTGTTTATTTGCGTAAAGAAAAACAAACAAAATTATGTACTCCTTTTAATGTTTAAAATATTGAAATGCTTTTAAGTTTTCATTATTAAATAATTTAGATGAATTAAATTTGGTATTTAGCTGCAATATAGTAAGTCTTAATTACATTTATAAGTGTCACTTGACTTTATATCAAAGCTGTATCATAAACAATGGCAAAACTCATAAAACTGTGGCCTATTTAAGAAATACAAATAATAAATTAATAAATACAAAAAATAACAATGGTATTTAATGTCTAATCCCAAACTAGAATAATCCTTAACTGTTAATGGGAAAACTTTTGTCAAATCATGCCTATTTATTTAAATACATAATCGTTCCCCTCACCTTTTGGGTGTTTATATTGGAGGAATGTTATCTAATAAAGAACTAAGAAATTATCATATGTAAAAATTAGTCAAACTAAAAATGAAGACCTGTGCATATATGTATAGGATGAACCAAATTTATTTCTTCTTGAAGCAATTGCGGAACACACAAACAAACCCGGTCATAGCATGGAGATTGACGAGGTTAAGCTGCTACATAGAGAAGATTATTTTAAAATAAAAATATAAGAATCAATCAAAGTTTCCAAGCATAAAGAAAATATCAACCGATAGAAGATGGGTACGAACTCAGCAATTCTTGGCTACCTTCTGTTCAATAAAAAAATAATTAACTAAAAAATTGGTCCGCCCTATATATTTAAACATATTTCAAAATTTTTAGTTAATATTATTTTTAACATATGATAGTTTTTTGTTTTGTTTACATAACCTTCCTACGATTAAGACAATCAGAGTGGCGTTTAATCTTCATATATATATATATATATATATTGTAATCATTAAGCATGATTTGCAAACAATTTCATTATTAATAATGATATATATAATCCAGTTTATGTAGAAAGTATTAACACACTATATTGGTTTTAAATACCTTGTTACCTTAGGGGTAACATTTTTTTGTGCTCTAATTATATGGTTACGTACAAACAACTGAATTTTTGCAATGGACCTATGTTTCAACAACTGTTCATTTTCTTTTTTGGATCTGACAATTTCACCTCTGGTAACAGCATACTTGCTTAGAATTTTTCTCCAAAATGGGAAAAATGACATCTTGCTCCTGCTCGGTCCATCGTTGTTTCCTCTTCACAGGAGTTTGTAATTCGCATGGAGTCACGTCATTGGCACTCGAATCGTTGTTATCTTCAACATTATAATCCGGATCCTTGTGATGAACTTTCTGGGGGCCGAAAATGTTTCGGACCGTCAGGCGAATCCGAAATCCCAGGAAATTCGTCACTGTCTGTCGAACTCCCAGGAAGCGCTCAGCTCGGCTGCTGGGATATTTCCAGCACTGTTCGAATGTAACAGTGATTATACGATTTATAAAATCAGAGAGCTCAGTTATTTCAACTCGGTTGCCGGTCAACTCAGAGTTACCTCATCCTTGCCCACAGAAAAATTGGTTGGGGCCTAGAATTTTGAATCAACCTCCCCGAGGGTTTTCTTAAAATTAAAACTCCTCAAGATGAGATAGGGTAGTTTAATTTAAAAAAAATTGACAAGCAATCAAAAAAATTTTAATTTAATCTTAAACAGTAACCTCTCGGGATCGACTCGTTGCTGCCGCTATCACCGGACTGGGCGCTCTACTAGGCTTAGCAGAGAATTCCAAGGAAACCCACAGTACCAGCAAAACTTCTCACAGGAGCAGGGTTACCCTACTCTCCGACAGTAACCTCTCGGGATCGACTCGTTGCTGCCGCTATCACTGGACTGGGCGCTCTACTAGGCTTAGTACGGGCCTAGCAGAGAATTCCAAGGAAACCCACAGTACCAGCAAAACTTCTCACAGGAGCAGGGTTACCCTACTCTCCGGTTAGACTTGCAGGTTACAACCAGTGTTCACCTGTCTATCTGCAGGAAAACGAGGTTACTCTCAAAGAAAGGAACTTTAGAAAAAATGCCTCACAGGCTGACTTCAATTAGTTTGCTATTACAATGAATCTAATGAATAAAAGATGACACCAGGATAATAATCGCTAATACCCAGTTACTATCAACGTGTCGGGACGCTATGCCTTTTTAGGCTATCTTATTGTAAAAACAACTTTACTGGCAAAAGTTTATAATTGAGCCTAAATATAATAATCGTAAAAATCGTAGTCGTACCTTTATACCAAAACGCAGTCGTGAGAGCGAAAGCACGGTAACGCACTATCACACACTTCACAAAATTTCGCTGAGAAAATCATAGTCTAACGCAGAAGCTAACACTATGACGATCTCTACCAGAGTGACGCTATTTCTCCACGAGGAGCAATCCTTCCGCTCTCATGAATCATCCCTAGGTCCCTAGGCTACTCACAGTTAAAAGTTTGTTTACCAAATCTAGGCTAAGGTAGGCCTAGGCTAAGGTTATTGGGATGCGGTCAAACGACGCTGCAGGTAGGCCTCACAATGTGCTAAACTTTACCCCTCTACACATTTAGCACATAACACCCTCTTCTAACGGTATTATTTCTTCAGGATAGATTTTGTCTTCCTTAGCACTTAAATGAGTCTGTTCTGTTTGGGGGGCCTCTTCGTTATGACTTGTAATAGTGTGTGAAAGCTCTTCATGGTCATCACCTTTGTTCGAAGAGTGGTTTCCCGTCATGATACCATGAAGGACAGGATAAACATTCAACTTGTGCACCACACCCACAGGTATTTGGTAGTTCTTTTTGTGTACCAAAAGAGAATGACCAAGTGAACTAGCCAGGAAATACTTGGTACTGGGGGTGTGATGTGTGAAGCCGGCTGAATGTTGCAGCTTGATGGCGCAACCCATTAGCAGTGAAACATAGAGAACAAATATTAACATCGTTAGTCCATCACTCTGCCTCCGGCTTTCGCGCAGGTAAGAGCCATCACTGTTCGTTGCTATCGGCGTAACTGTTGGCTCATTTTGTATGTGTTGAGATTAATTGTGTATATTTGGTAATTAAATTTTGGAAAATGGCAGGAAACCCTGTTGAAATTTTAAGTACTTATGATACATATGTTAGACACTTTAGACTTTACGGAACAAAAACTGTTTTCAAATTCACCAAACCTCCTGCAAAAACAAACGAAATTGATTGGCTCAAACAAGGTTTTGCCAAAATTGTAAATAGCATGAAGGGCCAAGCCCATGAAAATGATCAGCTTGGGTTTACACTACAGTCCCTAAACTTAAAAAGTACAGAGCCCGGGTATATTGCTTTTCGGCCCGCAGGTGAAATTGATGAAGATATCCTTTGGCAAATTTTCGGGGGAATTGTTCAATCAAATTCCGAAACTATTAAATCTACAGATACATTCAAAGTTGAATGTACCCGAGTTAATCTCCCTGTAGGTTCTGGGTCTCACAAAAGACCTGGATTTTAAACACCTTTGTCGAAGAGTTTCATTTTCCCAACCCGATATTTCTTCGAGAGCTGATGAAATTTTTTCAATATTTACAACGAATTGCAACACCGAGTCGTGGCGTTCAACCCATCGTGTTTCACACAGTTGTTTCAGTTGCCGACCTAAAGCATTTTTGAGAACTAAATTACGTTTGGAAGAGGCCCGAAAAAACCCGATAACCTCCGACAAAATTCCATATGCGTTTCGGACAGCCTGCACCTGTGTAGTTTTTGATATGATGAGATTTAGGTTGTGGTTGTAGCAAGGACATCTCACAGCATTTGACGCGACTTTCTGGATTTCTTGGACGGCTCCCACAGCGAGCGACACGTTTGTGGAGCACCCATCTTTCCCAATCCCAACACATTTCTCTAAGTCGAGCCCCAAATGGCAAATTTCATCCAAAACTATTTGGCCTAGTTTTATTCCAGTTACAGAAGGTTCAATGGCTTAATATGTTCCATCTCTCCCTCTCCCCTCCTCCGGTTCTTCTTCGTCGGTTTCGAAATCATCTCCCCTTTCAACGGTTAGGTTTACGGCCGCCTCTCTTACATTTAAAAATCCAATTAAGTCCTCTCTAACTTCTTTGCCGAAGACGTACCTTATAACCATAGACAATTGGGATATATGGCTGACGTCAGTTGTTTCATCAAAAACAACACTGAAGTATTCAGATTCTTTTATGCGTTTTACAATTGTGCCTAATATATCTTGTCCACAACATTCAATGAGCGCATTCTGGATCGTCTTGCTGGTCAGCTTACTTCGTAAACTAGCAGTCTCTAAATGAGTCTTCAGTGCAGAGTCTCCTGATGTATTCCTAATCCTTTTTATTTCTGGTAAATTCAATGAGAGTCGCATTTATATTATTAAATAACATATTTTATTAATAACACAACTTGGCTGACATGTCTCTTGCTTCGACATTATAAGAAGAAGGAGGCGTCCCTTGTACAACCAGGACTACCACCATACAAAATAAAAACATACACTTTGTAAATCTATTACATATGTATCAATTATAACTTATAACATCTCCTACTTCACACCGGAAACGAAGAAGAGCTCGTAAATTACCTTCGTTTCTCAAAGGAGGTTCCTCAAGTGACATTGGTCCGTCGTCTCTATGGCCACGGAAAGTAATATTTTGCCGACCTAAAAAAATTACATTTTGAAGGATCAGTTTAAGGTTCACACGATTTTCCTTAATTTTCTCCAGTCGGTAGTTGTCCAATTTATTGGCTATTTCGTCTTCCCTATTTTTTTGCTTTTCTAAAAAGTCAGCAGCTAACAGGACTGCTTCTTTATGGTAAGCAGTACTTTGGTGGTGCTCTAGGTCACCTTCTCTCCCTAATAGTTTCGCAAATTTGTTTAAGGGCTCCGTTACCAATGACTTCATGTTGTACGTTTTACCAGTAATTGCTGATGATTTAGCAAAAAAGGGACAGAATTTGCAGAAAAGGCCTTTGCATGAAGGGGAGATAACAAGCCAAGGATATTTTTCTAGATGTTCCCTCCTCACAAAACGACGTTCGTCTTTACCGCCTTTTTTATGTGTGGAAAAAGGAAATTTGTAGTCGCTTGGAGGTTTCCAAGACCTCTCCAAAAGTTCTACTATTTTGCTGTCATTAGGTCTTTCTTTCCAGGACCGATGAAAGTTCCAATATCAACATTAAATTCTTCATATGAAAACTCAACTGAAGGGGGCCTGGATTCTGGAAGGTCTAAGGATTTAGCACTGGTCGACGATGCATCATGAATTGTTAAAACATCTTGAAGCACAGTTGTAGCACTAGCACTGGCTGGTTGAGTAGCCTGTGACGAAGACGAAGCTACTTCATCGACTTTCGTCTCTTCTGGTGCAGCAGTCTTTTGTTTTTGGACGGGGACGAAAAACTCCGTAGATCAGAAGAGGCGATGCTACCTTTCCGTTTCCCGACAGGTTTTTTAGACGAAGACGGAGACGGAGATGCCTGAAAAAATTAAAGTATGATTAGAATCATACAGGTATCATGCTTTAAACAATAGCAGGCCTATAGTGCATCTTACTACAAGTAACACGAATTCAAGTGATTGTAGTTTTTACATGTAGACTTTTATAATCACACTAGCAGTTACCCGCGGCTTCGATCGCGAGACGAGCTTAAAACCTTTAAACTGTTTATGCAATCTCTTTGCATACGGTAATTAGTAAATTTGTATGATTCTGAGGTTTTTATGTCAAAGCCTTTGATACTTTGCAGTTAAAAATTAATAAATTACTTATCTTTTAACATTAAGATTTATATGTTTGAATAAAACTATATGATTGGATAAAACTATTATAGTGTCCTTGAAGTTTCTATTGATTTGAACTTTACTTTATTTAACTATCGAAGACCAAAATTAAACTGTAAAAAATCAATTTAAAAACTCTTGACTTAAAATCGAATAAACAGCAATCAAGGATCCTATCAGCTGTCTGATTTTAATGTGCAGTCGAACACCAAATTTCAATTCCCCACGTTCGGGGAGTTTTCCCATTTCCCCACAGACATACAATCAGAATCGAATCAGTGGATTACAAAATAAGCTGTTCAATGTGTATTACTCTGTGTCAGATATCTTTGTTTACATCTCAGAATACATTACGTATAATATTGCCATTGTTGTTTACTAAACAACAATATGCAAACGATGTTAATAGGTTATGCAAACGCTGTCTGCTATTCATAACATTTGATAGTTGAAGGGAATGAAAATAAAAGTTTGGGAAATTTGTACGTATTTTACCCGCCTTGGGAAATCACATGTTAAATTCCGACCGTGCATTAAAATCAGACAGCCTATAATAATTAGACTAACGGAAAGTAAACAGAACTAGGCCTACATGGCTGCCATTGGAAGTGTTAGTTGTCCTAGTAAATTGTAACTTCGACTTTCAACTAATACTATACTGGTTATTATGGAATAGGCCCAATCTGGACTGCTAATAAATAACTAAAGTAACTAAATAAGGTATTTTACTTACCATATCTATAACATTTTAAGAACTCATTAATTTGTCACCACGCTATAGCACAACCTTATAACTTAAAGCCAACTGCCAACTTAAGCTTAACACTAGTAATGGCGGTACTAGTATTCGCACAATATTCTTGATCAGCGTGGCAGGTGGCGCTAGGCGCGACGCAGCGGAGGAAACGAGAAGCTCGTGGGCTCCCTTGTAAGGTTACGTTGCGAGTTGCAGTGCCGCAGCAGTCAGCAGAAGACGTACTCGGTAAAAGCGCGATGAGGTGTCCGACGTTGAGCGGAAGCAATGCTTTCTACGTTCCTTTTTATAATATAACCAGTTTAATCCTCATTTTGTTACAAAATAATACTAATGTATCTCTACTCTAATAATAATAAAACTACTGAAACTATAATCCTATACATATTAGTTTTTTATAAGTAATTTGACAGCAAAATTTTCAATCTCTGTAGCGGCCGGGGGGGGGGGGGCGGTCGGCCCCCCGCCCCCCTTTAATCCGCCCCTGCGTAGGCCTATACAATACAATTACAAAAAACTGTGCAGTACAACAAAAAAGCTACTAGCTGCTCTGTATGAAGGCCAATTCTAATTGATATGGTACTGCTGAAAACATTTTGGGTGAAGCCCAACTTGACACTTTGAGCACACAAACTTGGCTTTCCCTGGGCAGTTTCTGCGGCGTCTTTCAGTTGCATTAGCTACTGGCCAATGACCGACGTTGTCATACCGTACTCCTTGAAGAGGTTTAGGCTGTGACCGTTGGTATGGGGGTTTCCCATGTTTCTTCAGTAATGTAACTGCCAGTTGCCTGCGAAACTTTAACAGCTGATGAACTGCTCTTTCTGGGGGCAGAAGTTTCCTGTTGAGAATCCATGCATTTACTACGCATGCATCAAATAGATAGACAAATATTGGGCACCACCATTTCTTTTGTCGGATTCTCCCCATGAAAATTTTCGATCAGGTCTGATCAAAAAATTAATCAGAACTGATCAGGAAAACCAATCAGAACTGATCAGTCCTGATCGGTCCTGAATCAGGAATTGGTGCATTTCCTGATCAGGACTGATCAGTTCTGATGCCATTCCTGATCAGGACTGATCAGTTCTGATTCCATTATCCTGATCAGGTCTGATCAGTTCTGATGCCATTCCTGATCAGGTCTGATCAGTTCTGATTCCATTATCCTGATCAGGACTGATCAGTTCTGATGCCATTCCTGATCAGGACAGATCAGGAAATGCACCAATTCCTAATTTCAGAACTCATCAGTTCTGATGATATTCCTGATCAGCACTAATTATTTTTCTGAACTTAGAATAAAACTGCTTATTACTTTATAGTTTCTAAGAAAAAACAATTTTAAATTCTGAATTACTGTTATTTATCACTTTGAAATTTAAAAGTAATCTTAAAAGGTAGATTACATAGGTACATACAATTACATATACAACAATAATTGGTACAGGTTTTATATAAAACAGTAAACATGCTACTTGATAATCTTATTTTTCTTATTTAATGTTACTACTACCAACGCTTGGCTAACTTATAAAATAAAGACAAAAGAAAATAATATACCGGTAACTCATACCGGTACCCATATAATTATGAACCTATATACAAAAATTGGTAAAGGTTTGATAGAAAACGGTAAAAATTCCTTAAAAAAATTAAGAAAAGGATCTTCCGAAGACATTTTTACCTCAGTGTACAGTGATACAAATATCCCACTGGATGGGAAGCCAAAACATCTGATTTATTGTCAGTTTTAAGTTTTAAGGGGTCTTGTTAGTGCACGCCAAGAAGATTCAACTGAGACATCGAAAGTTTCAGTTCTCACCACGTATTTTAGTGTTGGTTCGGTCTCCACACACTTTGCAATTTTCATTCTTAGTTGTATGATTTATTTACCTTGTAGAAAACCAACACAATTTTCAATTGAATTAAATTAGACCTAAATACATTGTTAGCACAAATATCTAAAATTAATAAAATCACATTCATCTTCTACTTGCACTTTTATTTACTTTATAATATAATGTAAATAGGCCTTAACAATTTTAATTAATAATGATTAAAAAACTATAATTAAGCCTATTAAAAATCGAATAAAGATTAATGATTTGGTATAGGTATACTGATTGTTAAAACTTCAATATTTTCATTCGACAGTATCGTAGGACGGATACTGAACTCCACCCCATATAGCCTAGTACTTCAACTGTAGACCTCTTAGAAATCTTAGTAGTAGGTGATGTGAACAAAGCTTTGAATGAAACAAATTTGCGATTGCTGTAGCTACTGACCTGACAAAAGCCTTTGATCTGGTCGATTATGAAATAATGATGAGTAAGTTAAGTAAAATTGGTATTGGTGGTAGGCCCTACGCTGTTTCAGTTTTTTTAGAGTTATTTTAGTGATAGGAGGTAGCATGTTAGCATTGGCAATGTTGTCAGTAATGGATTTACACAAAACTGTGGATTAGTTTAAGGAAGTAGTCTCTCGCCTATCTAATTATGTGTCTGATTTAAAGTTAAAGCAAACTGTTAGGCCTAGAGTATGCTAGTGACAACCACATATATACACAGGCTAGTTATATTGAGGTAGTAATTTTATTCTATTTGTAGTAGCCTATAACGGGAATTGATTGGTGCTGCACTCTAGTAGCAAAATATGTAACTAATGACCGCGGGCGTCTACGGTTCTATCCGCTAGGGGCGCGGACTGACTGAAAACCCTTAATATCGCCGCCAGGCCTTTGGTCGTGTTAGCTGAGTTGGCTACGTCGTGGAAACACCTTGGCCAGGTGGCGATACGATGTTCGTGGGTTCGATTCCCGCACACGACCAAAACTGACCAGTTGTGCAACTCTCAATGAGTTAACCGGTCTGTGGCAACGTTGGTGGGAGGGCCCAAGTAAAATTAACGGTGGCAGGCTTGCTTGGAAGTTGACGGGATCGGTTAATTCTTTGAGACTTGCACATGGTCAACACTGATTTTGCTAATTTTTGCTTATGTCTACTGTGTGTGTGCCAATGCGACTCTCTAAACTGAAAGAAAACAATATTTTAATTAAAATATGCCATTAATCCATTTAAAAACACCAATTTTATACTCCAATTCACACGTTAATAAAATTACAAGTAAGGAACGAGACCTGCTCGTATGTCTACGCCAATGGGTTTTAAACTCACTGCCAGTATAGCTGAGATCATTAGAAAACAAATGCCAAATAAGAAGTTAAAATCTTACTTTATGAACGATAGTTATGGTAATTCAGTTTAATGTTTTAAACTGCAAAAGTAATATTTTACTAGAAAAACAATGTAATGAAATGCTTAGCCCATACCTCGTTGCTTGGACCTACCTTGTAAGGTTAGTATGTTAGTTGGAGAACACAATGATTAGTACAGGTTTAGGTTAGCAAATAACAGCACATTACACACACAATTAACAAAAAAGAAAATTATATTAATGGCATATAAAGTTCCAGTTTTAAATGAATAATTTAATAAGACTGCGTGAAACAACAAAGTAAACTGAACGATAACTGTGTGGGGCTAACGGACAATTTAATGTGTATGTGTTGGTGTTGGTTGATGGATTTGATTCGGCATAAGAATTGTGGATAGAGTAAGTTGAAAGAAAATAATCCATAGAGTAAGTGCATCATAAGAAAAATAAAGCTTGACATAGGTCTGGGGCATCATGGGCCTGGGGTGTATACCGTATAGTGTGTCTAATATGTTGTTAAAAAAGGTTACTCCTTATTGAGATTGTTGTTTATGCATGTTATTAATATATACTTTATAGATAATGTTTGCATTTAATAATTTATAAATGCACGCCAAGAAGATTCAACTGAGACATCGAAAGTTTCAGTTCTCACCACGTATTTTAGTGTTGGTTCGGTCTCCACACACTTTGCAATTTTCATTCTTAGTTGTATGATTTATTTACCTTGTAGAAAACCAACACAATTTTCAATTGAATTAAATTAGACCTAAATACATTGTTAGCACAAATATCTAAAATTGTATATGTAAAATTAGGCCTACAGCATATTTATGTAACTTTCAACCAATACAATTGAGTGATAACATGATAACATCAAACATTAAATTTACACACATAACATCAGTATCAAATACTTTGCGGATTAGGCCTATTTTGTATAGGCCTAAATGTTATAGGCTAACAAAAAAAATTAGTTTTTTTCCAGAGTTAGTATTAAGAGAATAGTATATTTTTCTCTTGTCCAAAGCACTGTATATTATGAAATTAATGTATACTATCTAGTTCCTGAATATATTAAACAATTTTCATTCTTAGTTGTATGATTTATTTACCTTGTAGAAAACCAACACAATTTTCAATTGAATTAAATTAGACCTAAATACATTGTTAGCACAAATATCTAAAATTAATAAAATCACATTCATCTTCTACTTGCACTTTTATTTACTTTATAATATAATGTAAATAGGCCTTAACAATTTTAATTAATAATGATTAAAAAACTATAATTAAGCCTATTAAAAATCGAATAAAGATTAATGATTTGGTATAGGTATACTGATTGTTAAAACTTCAATATTTTCATTCGACAGTATCGTAGGACGGATACTGAACTCCACCCCATATAGCCTAGTACTTCAACTGTAGACCTCTTAGAAATCTTAGTAGTAGGTGATGTGAACAAAGCTTTGAATGAAACAAATTTGCGATTGCTGTAGCTACTGACCTGACAAAAGCCTTTGATCTGGTCGATTATGAAATAATGATGAGTAAGTTAAGTAAAATTGGTATTGGTGGTAGGCCCTACGCTGTTTCAGTTTTTTTAGAGTTATTTTAGTGATAGGAGGTAGCATGTTAGCATTGGCAATGTTGTCAGTAATGGATTTACACAAAACTGTGGATTAGTTTAAGGAAGTAGTCTCTCGCCTATCTAATTATGTGTCTGATTTAAAGTTAAAGCAAACTGTTAGGCCTAGAGTATGCTAGTGACAACCACATATATACACAGGCTAGTTATATTGAGGTAGTAATTTTATTCTATTTGTAGTAGCCTATAACGGGAATTGATTGGTGCTGCACTCTAGTAGCAAAATATGTAACTAATGACCGCGGGCGTCTACGGTTCTATCCGCTAGGGGCGCGGACTGACTGAAAACCCTTAATATCGCCGCCAGGCCTTTGGTCGTGTTAGCTGAGTTGGCTACGTCGTGGAAACACCTTGGCCAGGTGGCGATACGATGTTCGTGGGTTCGATTCCCGCACACGACCAAAACTGACCAGTTGTGCAACTCTCAATGAGTTAACCGGTCTGTGGCAACGTTGGTGGGAGGGCCCAAGTAAAATTAACGGTGGCAGGCTTGCTTGGAAGTTGACGGGATCGGTTAATTCTTTGAGACTTGCACATGGTCAACACTGATTTTGCTAATTTTTGCTTATGTCTACTGTGTGTGTGCCAATGCGACTCTCTAAACTGAAAGAAAACAATATTTTAATTAAAATATGCCATTAATCCATTTAAAAACACCAATTTTATACTCCAATTCACACGTTAATAAAATTACAAGTAAGGAACGAGACCTGCTCGTATGTCTACGCCAATGGGTTTTAAACTCACTGCCAGTATAGCTGAGATCATTAGAAAACAAATGCCAAATAAGAAGTTAAAATCTTACTTTATGAACGATAGTTATGGTAATTCAGTTTAATGTTTTAAACTGCAAAAGTAATATTTTACTAGAAAAACAATGTAATGAAATGCTTAGCCCATACCTCGTTGCTTGGACCTACCTTGTAAGGTTAGTATGTTAGTTGGAGAACACAATGATTAGTACAGGTTTAGGTTAGCAAATAACAGCACATTACACACACAATTACACACACAATGGTCAACACTGATTTTGCTAATTTTTGCTTATGTCTACTGTGTGTGTGCCAATGCGACTCTCTAAACTGAAAGAAAACAATATTTTAATTAAAATATGCCATTAATCCATTTAAAAACACCAATTTTATACTCCAATTCACACGTTAATAAAATTACATTGTAGTAGCCTATAACGGGAATTGATTGGTGCTGCACTCTAGTAGCAAAATATGTAACTAATGACCGCGGGCGTCTACGGTTCTATCCGCTAGGGGCGCGGACTGACTGAAAACCCTTAATATCGCCGCCAGGCCTTTGGTCGTGTTAGCTGAGTTGGCTACGTCGTGGAAACACCTTGGCCAGGTGGCGATACGATGTTCGTGGGTTCGATTCCCGCACACGACCAAAACTGACCAGTTGTGCAACTCTCAATGAGTTAACCGGTCTGTGGCAACGTTGGTGGGAGGGCCCAAGTAAAATTAACGGTGGCAGGCTTGCTTGGAAGTTGACGGGATCGGTTAATTCTTTGAGACTTGCACATGGTCAACACTGATTTTGCTAATTTTTGCTTATGTCTACTGTGTGTGTGCCAATGCGACTCTCTAAACTGAAAGAAAACAATATTTTAATTAAAATATGCCATTAATCCATTTAAAAACACCAATTTTATACTCCAATTCACACGTTAATAAAATTACAAGTAAGGAACGAGACCTGCTCGTATGTCTACGCCAATGGGTTTTAAACTCACTGCCAGTATAGCTGAGATCATTAGAAAACAAATGCCAAATAAGAAGTTAAAATCTTACTTTATGAACGATAGTTATGGTAATTCAGTTTAATGTTTTAAACTGCAAAAGTAATATTTTACTAGAAAAACAATGTAATGAAATGCTTAGCCCATACCTCGTTGCTTGGACCTACCTTGTAAGGTTAGTATGTTAGTTGGAGAACACAATGATTAGTACAGGTTTAGGTTAGCAAATAACAGCACATTACACACACAATTACACACACAATGGTCAACACTGATTTTGCTAATTTTTGCTTATGTCTACTGTGTGTGTGCCAATGCGACTCTCTAAACTGAAAGAAAACAATATTTTAATTAAAATATGCCATTAATCCATTTAAAAACACCAATTTTATACTCCAATTCACACGTTAATAAAATTACAAGTAAGGAACGAGACCTGCTCGTATGTCTACGCCAATGGGTTTTAAACTCACTGCCAGTATAGCTGAGATCATTAGAAAACAAATGCCAAATAAGAAGTTAAAATCTTACTTTATGAACGATAGTTATGGTAATTCAGTTTAATGTTTTAAACTGCAAAAGTAATATTTTACTAGAAAAACAATGTAATGAAATGCTTAGCCCATACCTCGTTGCTTGGACCTACCTTGTAAGGTTAGTATGTTAGTTGGAGAACACAATGATTAGTACAGGTTTAGGTTAGCAAATAACAGCACATTACACACACAATTAACAAAAAAGAAAATTATATTAATGGCATATAAAGTTCCAGTTTTAAATGAATAATTTAATAAGACTGCGTGAAACAACAAAGTAAACTGAACGATAACTGTGTGGGGCTAACGGACAATTTAATGTGTATGTGTTGGTGTTGGTTGATGGATTTGATTCGGCATAAGAATTGTGGATAGAGTAAGTTGAAAGAAAATAATCCATAGAGTAAGTGCATCATAAGAAAAATAAAGCTTGACATAGGTCTGGGGCATCATGGGCCTGGGGTGTATACCGTATAGTGTGTCTAATATGTTGTTAAAAAAGGTTACTCCTTATTGAGATTGTTGTTTATGCATGTTATTAATATATACTTTATAGATAATGTTTGCATTTAATAATTTATAAATGCACGCCAAGAAGATTCAACTGAGACATCGAAAGTTTCAGTTCTCACCACGTATTTTAGTGTTGGTTCGGTCTCCACACACTTTGCAATTTTCATTCTTAGTTGTATGATTTATTTACCTTGTAGAAAACCAACACAATTTTCAATTGAATTAAATTAGACCTAAATACATTGTTAGCACAAATATCTAAAATTGTATATGTAAAATTAGGCCTACAGCATATTTATGTAACTTTCAACCAATACAATTGAGTGATAACATGATAACATCAAACATTAAATTTACACACATAACATCAGTATCAAATACTTTGCGGATTAGGCCTATTTTGTATAGGCCTAAATGTTATAGGCTAACAAAAAAAATTAGTTTTTTTCCAGAGTTAGTATTAAGAGAATAGTATATTTTTCTCTTGTCCAAAGCACTGTATATTATGAAATTAATGTATACTATCTAGTTCCTGAATATATTAAACAATTTTCATTCTTAGTTGTATGATTTATTTACCTTGTAGAAAACCAACACAATTTTCAATTGAATTAAATTAGACCTAAATACATTGTTAGCACAAATATCTAAAATTAATAAAATCACATTCATCTTCTACTTGCACTTTTATTTACTTTATAATATAATGTAAATAGGCCTTAACAATTTTAATTAATAATGATTAAAAAACTATAATTAAGCCTATTAAAAATCGAATAAAGATTAATGATTTGGTATAGGTATACTGATTGTTAAAACTTCAATATTTTCATTCGACAGTATCGTAGGACGGATACTGAACTCCACCCCATATAGCCTAGTACTTCAACTGTAGACCTCTTAGAAATCTTAGTAGTAGGTGATGTGAACAAAGCTTTGAATGAAACAAATTTGCGATTGCTGTAGCTACTGACCTGACAAAAGCCTTTGATCTGGTCGATTATGAAATAATGATGAGTAAGTTAAGTAAAATTGGTATTGGTGGTAGGCCCTACGCTGTTTCAGTTTTTTTAGAGTTATTTTAGTGATAGGAGGTAGCATGTTAGCATTGGCAATGTTGTCAGTAATGGATTTACACAAAACTGTGGATTAGTTTAAGGAAGTAGTCTCTCGCCTATCTAATTATGTGTCTGATTTAAAGTTAAAGCAAACTGTTAGGCCTAGAGTATGCTAGTGACAACCACATATATACACAGGCTAGTTATATTGAGGTAGTAATTTTATTCTATTTGTAGTAGCCTATAACGGGAATTGATTGGTGCTGCACTCTAGTAGCAAAATATGTAACTAATGACCGCGGGCGTCTACGGTTCTATCCGCTAGGGGCGCGGACTGACTGAAAACCCTTAATATCGCCGCCAGGCCTTTGGTCGTGTTAGCTGAGTTGGCTACGTCGTGGAAACACCTTGGCCAGGTGGCGATACGATGTTCGTGGGTTCGATTCCCGCACACGACCAAAACTGACCAGTTGTGCAACTCTCAATGAGTTAACCGGTCTGTGGCAACGTTGGTGGGAGGGCCCAAGTAAAATTAACGGTGGCAGGCTTGCTTGGAAGTTGACGGGATCGGTTAATTCTTTGAGACTTGCACATGGTCAACACTGATTTTGCTAATTTTTGCTTATGTCTACTGTGTGTGTGCCAATGCGACTCTCTAAACTGAAAGAAAACAATATTTTAATTAAAATATGCCATTAATCCATTTAAAAACACCAATTTTATACTCCAATTCACACGTTAATAAAATTACAAGTAAGGAACGAGACCTGCTCGTATGTCTACGCCAATGGGTTTTAAACTCACTGCCAGTATAGCTGAGATCATTAGAAAACAAATGCCAAATAAGAAGTTAAAATCTTACTTTATGAACGATAGTTATGGTAATTCAGTTTAATGTTTTAAACTGCAAAAGTAATATTTTACTAGAAAAACAATGTAATGAAATGCTTAGCCCATACCTCGTTGCTTGGACCTACCTTGTAAGGTTAGTATGTTAGTTGGAGAACACAATGATTAGTACAGGTTTAGGTTAGCAAATAACAGCACATTACACACACAATTAACAAAAAAGAAAATTATATTAATGGCATATAAAGTTCCAGTTTTAAATGAATAATTTAATAAGACTGCGTGAAACAACAAAGTAAACTGAACGATAACTGTGTGGGGCTAACGGACAATTTAATGTGTATGTGTTGGTGTTGGTTGATGGATTTGATTCGGCATAAGAATTGTGGATAGAGTAAGTTGAAAGAAAATAATCCATAGAGTAAGTGCATCATAAGAAAAATAAAGCTTGACATAGGTCTGGGGCATCATGGGCCTGGGGTGTATACCGTATAGTGTGTCTAATATGTTGTTAAAAAAGGTTACTCCTTATTGAGATTGTTGTTTATGCATGTTATTAATATATACTTTATAGATAATGTTTGCATTTAATAATTTATAAATGCACGCCAAGAAGATTCAACTGAGACATCGAAAGTTTCAGTTCTCACCACGTATTTTAGTGTTGGTTCGGTCTCCACACACTTTGCAATTTTCATTCTTAGTTGTATGATTTATTTACCTTGTAGAAAACCAACACAATTTTCAATTGAATTAAATTAGACCTAAATACATTGTTAGCACAAATATCTAAAATTGTATATGTAAAATTAGGCCTACAGCATATTTATGTAACTTTCAACCAATACAATTGAGTGATAACATGATAACATCAAACATTAAATTTACACACATAACATCAGTATCAAATACTTTGCGGATTAGGCCTATTTTGTATAGGCCTAAATGTTATAGGCTAACAAAAAAAATTAGTTTTTTTCCAGAGTTAGTATTAAGAGAATAGTATATTTTTCTCTTGTCCAAAGCACTGTATATTATGAAATTAATGTATACTATCTAGTTCCTGAATATATTAAACAACGCCTTGGAAATATATTGAATATAATAGTTAAGAAGTTGTATCTAATAATGTTCCAAAAGAGCTGTTAGGTATTATGTGTTTTGATGCACTTGCAAAATATACTGATTTGTCTAGAAACTATTTTAATGAAGAGTTAGTGTAGATTGTTAAAAGAGATCGGTTATAATCTTAGAAAACACCAATTTAGACAACTAAGACACTATAATATTTATGGGAGGAATGTGTACCAGAATTCCTAACCTAATTTGTTAAACTCACTGCCAGTATAGCTGAGATCATTAGAAAACAAATGCCAAATAAGAAGTTAAAATCTTACTTTATGAACGATAGTTATGGTAATTTAGTTTAATGTTTTAAACTGCAAAAGTAATATTTTACTAGAAAAACAATGTAATGAAATGCTTAGCCCATACCTCGTTGCTTGGACCTACCTTGTAAGGTTAGTATGTTAGTTGGAGAACACAATGATTAGTACAGGTTTAGGTTAGCAAATAACAGCACATTACACACACAATTAACAAAAAAGAAAATTATATTAATGGCATATAAAGTTCCAGTTTTAAATGAATAATTTAATAAGACTACGTGAAGCAACAAAGTAAACTGAACGATAACTGTGTGGGGCTAACGGACAATTTAATGTGGATGTGTTGGTGTTGGTTGATTGATTTGATTCGACATAAGAATTGTGGATAGAGTAAGTTGAAAGAAAATAATCCATAGAGTAAGTGCATCATAAGAAAAATAAAGCTTGACATAGGTCTGGGGCATCATGGGCCTGGGGTTTATACCGTATAGTGTGTCTAATATGTTGTTAAAAAAGGTTGCTCCTTATTGAGATTGTTGTTTATGCATGTTATTAATATATACTTTATAGATAATGTTTGCATTTAATAATTTATAAATGATTCTAAAGATCTGTTTTAGTTGTTAAGACGACGTATTTATTATTTGTTGGTAAATTTAAATCAAATTAACTTCTAATATATTATAGCATGAACAATAGATGTACGATTCCTGATGTAAATTCAATTTTATGCTAAACAAATTGGTAAAGGTTTGATATCAAACTGTAGCAATTCTACTTAGAATCTTTTTTAGCGAATCTCCCCTAGGGAAGTAGCTAGTACTATAGTGGTAAGCTATGCTAAGGCAAGCTCGAGACCATGTTGTTTATGGATGAAACTTGGTAAGCGACTTCACCTAGATGGGTTCTATTAATATTTGCATAAAAACTCATTATTTTGTGTTCCTTTTTGCAGCAAACCTGCGTACTCAACCCAAATGTTATTCTTATGGGGAGTAATTAATATTGCTTTATTTGTGATTATATTTCCAATATCCTGGTAAGTGGCTTAATGTGTTATTAATATATGTATATATATATATATATATTGGAAATTTGCCTAGTACGCAGGTTTACTGCGACAGGAGTATTCTTATTTAATGTAGCTATTATCAACGTTCGTCTAGTTTATAAAATAAAAGCAAAACTCAAAATATACCGTTCTTGCATTTCAAGATTTGGTGTTCGGTGACTTCGGATATGGTGACTCGGGACATTCGGCTTGTTGGTCAAAGAATCCCAAACCGTTTCTGAAATGGTCGAAAAAACGTCCTGAAGAGGTTAAACTTTGACCAGACAGTCTCATCAAAGTTTAACCTCTGATTCAGACTTTATAACTATGATTTCAGCACCTTCAGACATGAACGCTCGGGTTCAGGATCATGCCTGATCAGATCCGATCAGACCTGATCGGGCTCAAATCAGGTCTGATCAGACCTGATTGGATTCAGGAACAGACTTGATCAGGTCTGATCAGATCTGATTGCATTCAGGAACAGACCTGATCAGGTCTGACCAAAACTGATCAGAACTGATCAGGTCTGATAAAAATCTGATCAGATCTGATCGAAAATTTTCATAGGGGATCTTGTTCGGTACGTAGCTATTCCTTGGTCTAACAGGTCTACACCACCCATTCCCTTATTATACTTAGAAAATACACCTGGTTGTGGCACCTGGACCTTAGCTCTTTGTTCTAGTGACCAGCGGTATGCTTTTCCAATTGACAAATTTTCGCAGTTTGTTGCAACTGTACAAATACTATTATCATGCCAGCGTACAACCATGATGTTTTCGGCAGTACAAAAATCGAATGATCCGCGTTCTTCTTGCTGCAGATTCTTAACACTTTTTACCGTGCAGTATTCAGTTCTGTCAGCTCTAAGAGTTCCTGTGGCACAAATCCCTATGGTTCCTAAATGTTTGATGAGAGGGACTGATGTGAAGAAGTTATCTATGTACAGCTCACGACCACTATTTATAAGGTAGCCAGAAGACGAGCACAAGGCCCAATTCTTAAAACTAAAGCGAATAGGTTTACCTCTAATAACAGTGGAGGTTTGCCGGTTCTGGCTCACTTGATTGACAGCTTCCGGTCACGTGACCGGAAGTGCTGAGTCATTAAATACGTCATCCGAGGCTGAGCCAGTGACGTAGGCGGTTTTGTGACGTAATGAGGGAAAGGTCAAAGTTCAAGGTCACGTAAAATATTATAAGACAAATTTATCTCTCACAACAATATCCCCTCTCAAACACTCGCACTCCCCACCACTTGCATTGGGTATAAAAGAGGCTCCCTATCGTTGGAAAAATCATTCTGCTGCTTACACTTCCCAAGCGCAGTTCAGTCTCTAAAATGTCTGACCGTAGGAAACAGACTTTACCGAGGAAGGTTGTGGAGTCTGCACCTGCTCCGCCAGTTTGTTCCATCCTTCGGCAGGCGTTGATGCTGTCAACCATTGTTCCTGAGGAGCCTGCACCACTTTCGATGCCAGCACTTCAGGATAACCCCGTTGCTCCCCCGTCTGATTCTTCTTCAACCATTGTTCCTAAGGAGCCTGCACCACTTTCGATGCCAGCACTTCAGGATAACCCCGTTGCTCCCCCGTCTGATTCTCCTTCATCTTCTTCATCGTCTTCATCGTCTTCATCTTCTCCGGCTACTTCTCGCCCACCTTCTTCGGCCAGTTCTTCAACAACACCACCTGCTCCATCTTCGTCTTCACCAGCTCCTTCCATTCTGCAGCAGGCGCTGGCAAGCATTCTACCACTGAGGCCGCAGCCAGCTACACCAGTCTGTCCTACACGTCCGTCTGTAATTTGCACAAATCAATCTCCTTCAGAAAAATTCAAACAATTAAAATCGTTGAAAAGGATGTGCATACTTCCTGCACAACAATGCAAGTATAATTTCAAAAAAGGTTCAAAGAAAGGTGAACGTTGCGCGAAATGTAGTGTTTTAAATGAAGAGTTGTGCAGTCTTCATTTAAAACAAAAACATAAGGGTAACGTTTCTCGCCCTACAACATTTCCATCAGTGAAACCAACTAAAACTCGGATTAATAGGCTTTCCAAAAACAAACAATACTTCTTTGTCAAAACAATGGGTTTTTTAAAAGTGACGTTAAAATGTGGAGATCAACTCTACATTTTAAGAAACAACAAAAAAAGATTTCTTTCCAAATTAAATAAAGTATTTTTTACAAATTAAAAAAAATGTGGACAACCTATTTACATTTTGCAGCATGTGCTACAAAATGTAATAGGTTGTCCACATTTTTTTTAACGTTACAACGACCTTGACCTACATATCAACTTAGAAAATATTGTACGAAGTCAAAGATATGATTCAAGAGAAAAGAGGGGGGTTAATAGGTATTGGTGGGGGTTAGTGGGTATTTAAGCGAGCGCTTCGAAATATACTTATCAGTCAGCTATGAAGACTTCAGCAAGCACATCCAACTCCGGATCTCTTAAAACCGAGAGAAACAATGAAAGTTCGCGAAAATGGAGAGCGAGAATGAACGATGGTTTTCAAAGATTAAAAAGCAGCTTGCCATCGGCGCATCCGGATGACTCAAAATTTAAAACAATTAACATGGCCATCAAATATATAAAACATCTTGAAGCAAAACTAATTGTACCCCAATCATCTGATAAACCGCTCAACCCTCAACCATTTGAATCTGTTTTCCTTCAAGAAGATAACTTAGCGGCTGAACATTTCTTCAATGAAGAACCTTCAGTGTACAAACAACTTTTCCTTCTTGATGAGGACCAGGACGAGTAATTGTTGTTGTAACTAATTAGTGACTTTTGAAATACAGAGCGGGGAATAGATCAGTTTGTGGTCAAAGTGAGAACTACTGACTGCTCTATTCCCCGTTTTGGTAGTTAGTTCAGGTGACCTTGACCCACTCACAGACTTGGTCAAATTTGCGGGTAGAATAAATATGTTAAATAAAACACCCCTTCCCTACCACCTACCCCCACTTTAATCGGGCAGGTAAGCGGGGGTATTTAAGCGGCCGCTCCAGAGTTTAGTTAGTAGTCAGCTATGGAGAGTCAAGCTGGATCGTCCAAAGTAAACAACGAACCAAGAAATGGGCGAGAGCGGAAAAGGGTTTTAAAATTAAGTGAAGGATACAGTTTGCTACAATCAAAATTGCCATTTGCTAATCAAAAAATGACAAAACTAGAAATTATTACACAGGCCAAAAAATACATTGAAACCCTACAAATGGAATTGGAAAACTCATTAGCTTCACCTCAACTGCCCGAACAACCAATTGCAACCTCAAGTATTAAAGAAATGCTTTTAATGAAGATTTTGCGATTGAAAAAATTGTTCAAGAAATCCTTTTAGATGAAATTCCGCTTCAACGTTAGGTTAACGAAAACCGAAGACATGTGAAATACAGAGCGGGGTAATTCAGAGCAGGGAATAGATCAGTTTGCGGTTTGAATAAGAATCACTTACTGCTCTATTCCCTGTTCTGGTGGTATTTTCGGTTGTCCTTGACACACTTACGAGACTTAGAAACCTTGCAGATAGTATACAATTGTTAGATATATTTGATTCTTATAACCTACCCTTCCCTATCACTAACACCCCCCACCACTTATCCCCCCACCAACTGAATCGGGTATAAAAGAAGGTTTCCCGTCAGTGGTAAAATCATTCTGCTGAAAATGAATACATCCATTGCAACACTAGTAGTAAGCAAAAGAATTGAAAATGCTGATCAGTTGATTTGTTTGAGAAGATTACTACAAAAGTTTCTCGATTATGTGGTTGGTTGCGATTTGTATATGTGGAAGCCTACAAGTGCAGTGTATAATAGTGAAGAGGACGCGTGGAAAACAGATTATCCGGATAATATATTGTTACGAAAAATGATGAATATATTAGCAAGATTACTTAGGCAGGGGTGGATCATAAACATTACATTTTATATCAAACGAAACCTTTGTTAAGCAATAAAAAGGGGAGGGAGGTTGAAAATACAGAGCGGGGAATAGATCAGTTTGTGGTCTAAGTGAGAACCACTTACTACTCTATTCCCCGTTTTGGTAGTATGTTAAGGTGACCTTGACCCACTCACAAGACTTAGAAAATATGTGGATAGTATTGATTTAGTAGATAAAATAACCCCCTCCCATCTAATCGAGTATAAAAGGAGAGTTCCCAACGGTACTCAAATCAGTCTGTTACTCGGAATCATGTCGCCTAGAGACAACATATTCCCGTCTAAGAAGACTATACTGGAAATGATACAAAATATTCCAGTCGAAATTATTGAAGACGAGGACGAAGACGATTCGGAAATGGAAGAAGATCTTTTTAGCAATCTTGAACTACTGAGCGATATTTCAAGCAGTGTACCATATTTTGGAGGGATGGAGCAAATCGAGTTGTTGACTGATGATGATGATGATTCAGAGTTTCATCAACAATTGCTTTGTTCGGAGGAAATGGACCTTGTTGATAGTGAAACTCCTACAAGCAGTAATACTGATGGGTTTATTGTATTAGATTTAGTGACAGGGGATTTTACAGTTCGTCGTCGCTTATTCAGTGATATGTCATCATCATCATCATCATCATTAACATCATCGTCGGATGAGTCTGATTAAGTTGTTGTTTTCTTCAAATAGTTCACTAATACAGAGCGGGGAATAGATCAGTTTGTGGTTATAGTGAGAATCACTTACTGCTCTATTCCCCGTTCTGGCATTATGTTCAGACGACCTTGACCCACTTGAAAGACTTTAAAAGTATAATATAAAAAAGGCAGTGCAAATATGTGCTCCCCACCACTTAAAATCTTTCACTTTTTGTTTTAGACGACTGGTATATAAGCGCAATGTTGCAGTTTCGATTATCACTTTGGTTGTGAACGGCTTACATAGAGCATCCACCATGGTCTACCTTCATTCCATCTCCTCCACTGCTGAAGCCGATGTTTTTCTCCAGCGTGTGTATAAACTTCTCACGGATTTTCATCATGTTCGCGTAAATGGAATAGCTCTTCGTGGAACAGAAAAAGTTAAAATAGACTTAAAATCAATCCCTCTAGCAAACGTAATTCATCGTTTGTTACGAGAAGGATACATTCTGTGCCTTTATTACACGATATCATAAACAGTATTCGAGTGGATTAGTTTCAAATACAGAGCGGGGAATAGAGCAGTTTGTAGTCAAAGTGAGAATTACTTACTGCTCTATTCCCCGTTCTGGCAATATGATCAAATGACCTTGACCCACTAAATTGGGTATAAATTGAGAGGTAATTGCAGTATTTTTCATTATTGCGTTGACCCTTGTGGAGATCACACCTACATTATGCATCGCTGCGATATTTGTAAGAATTCATTTAAGGACGAATTTCTTTTAATAATTCATAAAGAACTAAAACATAACAACAACCAAGATGAAGAATATGAAGAAGAAGAATTGAAAGAAATAGATCAAATGTTAGTTCAACAACAACATTCCAGACCAAGTGTTATTCAATATGCACAATCAACACCATCAACATCGACTTCTACCTCTGCTCTGTCTACACTTCACCGTCCTTCAACAACAGCTGCATCGACCTCTACGCCTGCTCAATCTACACTTCACCGTCCTTCAACATCAACAGCAGTAAATGTGGAACTACACGCTCAAGCACTACCTGGTAAAGTAGTAACACATTTTAAAATTGACAATGTAAAATTACAACTAGAAAACTTTTTAAATAACGCCAAAGGATTAGTAATCAAAACACTAAAGAATGAACAAAAAAGATTAAATTTTATTAAATTTGGATTGTTACTAGATGCTGTGTTCACTAACATTCAAAACGAAACATCACCAAGAGGATTCATGACAAAAAACCGAACCATCATGACCGCGTCAGATATTGAAAAGATTGTAACAGAATGTTTTGAGGAACTTTTGACAAAAATACAAGAACACGAAGGAAGAGGATCTGGATGGAGTTTGTTGAGCATCACAGGGCTAGACTTAAGAGTGCACAAACACGGTTATGGAATCCGTGGCAGTAGCTATATCCCTTTGCCAAAAATGATAAGTGATACCAAATCCTGCATCAACGTACAAAATACTGAATGTTTTGAATATGCCATGTTGGTCAAATATGTAACAGACAATCCGATAATACCAAGTCACAAATATGAAGAAGTACAACATAGATATAATTTTCAAGGGATGACTTGCCCTGTTGCTATAACAGACATTTTAAAATTTGAAAAACAAAATCCTTCAGCTTCTGTCAACTTATTCGGATTGGATTCGTCAAACAATGTGTACCCCTTGCGTATAACATCAAATGAGCGCAGGGATCATACCGATTTGTTATTAATTACTAAAGGCGATATTTCACACTTTGTATATATCAGAAATTTTGAACGTCTTGTTTCCAAACAATTATCCAAACATGAAAAAAAAATGACAATTTGCAAAAGATGTTTTTGTCACGTGAACAAAGAACTAAGAAGGGGAGGGTCGGATTGGCTAGTAGAACACCAACGGCTATGTAATGGAAACTATGAAGTAATAATTAAATTGCCGCATCCTAGCAGGGCGCAGATAAAATTCGACAAAGTAATCCAACAATACCGTTTACCTGTTGTTGTGTATGCTGATTTTGAAGCGTCTTTACTTCCGCTCGAACAACAAGAAGAAAACTTAACAAGAAGAAGCAAATACCAGCAGCACACACCAAACAGCTATTGTTTAATGGTAAAATCAACATTATCTTAAGAACATTTGCGAAGATATGAATTAACAGCAACACCGAAGATATATCGCGGTGAAGAAGCAGCTCGAAACTTTGTCGATGACTTATATAACATAGCTGGGAAAGTTGAAGAAATGTACAGAAATGTGGTGCCGATGATTCCTATGACTGAAGATGAAATTCAGCGATACGATTCAGCAACAACATGTTAATTGTGTATTAACAATTTTACACTGACTAACAGTAAAGTGCGAGACCATGACCATCTAACAGGAGCTTACAGAGGTGCAGCCTGTAACTCTTGCAATCTAAACTATAAACTTCCAAATTTTATCCCCGTTGTTTTACATAATCTTAGTGGATACGACTCCCACTTTATAATCCCAGAATTAGGCAGAGATAATGGAAATAGATGTCTTGGCAACAACCATGGAGAAATTTATAAGCTTCTCTAAAAAAGTTGGTAAAATAAAACTAAGATTTGTTGATTCATTCAGATTTATGCCTTTTAGCCTTGCAAAATTAACTAAAAATTTAAGAAGGCAAGATTTGATTGAAACAAGCAAAATTGTGCCTTATGATAAAATGGATTTAGCTCTTCGAAAAGGAGTCTTCCCTTATGATTACATCGATGGACTGCATAGATTTGATAAAACATCACTTCCTACACCAGATACATTCAAAAACAAACTTAATGATGAAGAAATAAAACCTGAAGATTATCAACACGCACTTCGAGTATGGAACGAAATGAATATGGAGACCTTAGGGGATTATTCAGACTTTTATATCAAACTAGATGTGACCCTTCTTTGTGATGTGATTGAAGAATTTCGAAACACTTGTTTTGCAGCATATGGATTGGACCCTTTACATTCGTATACTTCTCCAGGATTAGCTTGGCAAGCCATGTTAAAAGAAACAAAATGCAAACTCCAAATTTTAACAGATATTGACATGGTTTTAATGATTGAAGCGGGTGTTAGAGGTGGATTGGTTCAAAGTGTTACCAGACATGTTAAAGCCAACAACAAATACCTTCCTAATTACGACGAAACTAAACCGACAACCTATTTGGGATATTTCGATGCAAATAACTTATATGGATGGGCTATGTCAAACCCACTTCCATATGATAACTTCAAAAGGATTAATCCCGACTCTATTGGCGATATTTCACAAATTCCAAAACATGGTGACACAGGATATATTTTGGATTGCGATTTTGAATACCCGGAACATTTACATGATCTCCATTACGACCTTCCACTCCTTGCTAAAACAGAAGTTTCTCCAACTGGAAAACATCCTAAATTAATGATGACCTTAAATAATAAACAGCGCTACGTGGCTCACTTTTGGGTAGTCCAACAAGCCATCGAATTAGGACTACGTATCACAAAAATTAATAGAGTTTTGGAATTTTCTCAGTCATGTTGGTTAAAACCCTATATTGATTCAAACACCACCAGAAGAGCAGCCGCTACATCAGAATTTCAAAAAGACTTTTTTAAATTAATGAATAATGCGATATTTGGAAAAACATTGGAAAACAAAAGAAGACACAAAAATGTTAAACTTGTTACCGACGCAAAAAAGCTACAGAAACTCGTACAGCAGCCAAACTTTGGATCATCCATTATTATTAATGAAAAACTTGTAGCAGTGTCCATGAAGAAGACGAGTGTGAAGATGGATCGTCCTTTATATATAGGCATGTCAATCTTGGATATCTCAAAAACACACATGTATGATTTTCACTATAACAAAATGGTTGCCTTCTATGGAAGAGAGAACATCGGCATTAGCTACATGGATACAGACGCTTTTGTGTACTGGATTATTACAAATGATATGTATCAAGATCTTCGTACATTTGTTCACAAAAACTAATTCGATTTTTCTGACTATTCAAAGACCCATCCTAACTACGATCAAGACAGAAACAAAAAAGTACTGGGCAAATTTAAGGATGAAGCAAATTGAGTTCTACTTGAAGAGATTGTTGCACTTATGTCAAAACTGTATTCCTTGAAAGTATATGATGAAAAAGAAGACGGGAAGAATAGCTATATTAAGAAAAGTAGGATTGGCACCCCATGAGGTCTAACATTGCGCTTATGGGCTTAAAATCTGGCTTCTGATTGGTCTAATTAGGTCACGTGATCCAAGATGGTGGCGCCCATGGTGGCGTTCCCGCCAAATTTGCGCGCCAAAAAAAATTGGCGCCAAACCTAACCTTACTTTTCTTCCCGCCACTTTTTTCCCTCCAAAGTGTTACCAACTTAGCAGAGCTAATTATATGTACCATATATAATTAAATGTACCATATATAACGCCACAGTGTATAATAATATATATATATATATATATGTATATATATGTACCATAATAGTGTATAATATACCATCACCAGAAAATACTCTGTTAAAAATTCATTTTAGTTAATACAGAGAAACTCAACTCAATCCGTGCCAAGATAGTGGTTGCCTAACCACGGCACATCCTGTGCGGTTACATGTAACCGCGAGCGGCAGCCGCCGCTCGTACAATGAACGTCTTTGAGTCCGTGATACACCACTCATCATGAATAGCCCATTGAAGAGTGGCAGTAAAAGTTGTATTATAAATACGTCTGGTCTTCAGTCTACAGTTATGTTTTGTTGAGGTGCGCAGTGCTCGCTCCACTCCTCTACTCTACACTTGGTGAGTGAAAAATCAGATTCATTTTAAATAAACTATCTTTATTTCTTTAAACCAATTAAATACTAATACAAAACATTACTGATTCAAACAAAACAATTTTAATGTAGAAACCTTCTAAAATCAATATTAATACAGAATGACTTTTAATACTCACTTGTTAAATAATAATTCCATCTTTTAAAATTTACCACTTTTAATAACAAACATAAAACGACTCTACTTGTTGACTTATTATTGTACAAAAAACAATTTCAAATAAAATGGACTTACATTAAGTTTAAACAAAACAATTATACCTCTAAAAACAATATTAATACAGAATGACTTTTAATCCTCACTTGTTAAATAATAATTATATCTTTTAAAATTTACCACTTTTAATAACAAACATAAAACGACTCTACTTGTTGACTTATTATTGTACAAAAAACAATTTCAAATAAAATGGACTTACATTAAGTTTAAACAAAACAATTATACCTCTAAAAACAATATTAATACAGAATGACTTTTAATCCTCACTTGTTAAATAATAATTACATCTTTTAAAATTTACCACTTTTAATAACAAACATAAAACGACTCTACTTGTTGACTTATTATTGTACAAAAAACAATTTCAAATAAAATAGACTTACATTACTGATTCAAACAAAACAATTATACCTCTAAAAACAATATTAATACAGAATGACTTTTAATCCTCACTTGTTAAATAATAATTACATCTTTTAAAATTTACCACTTTTAATAACAAACATAAAACGACTCTACTTGTTGACTTATTATTGTACAAAAAAAATTCAAATAAAATGGACTTACATTAAGTTTAAACAAAACAATTATACCTCTAAAACAGACATAAAATGATTTTAACCTTTAATAATAACCTAAAAATACATAAAATAACTATTGTTCAAAAAAGATCCTTAGCCTACTTACAATTCTAAGCCGGCAGAATGGGCAGCTATAAATCCGCATACTGCACTGGGGACATAGAGTGTGGTGACAGGGCTGCAGAACAATACAGGGTAGGCCGTCATTACAAATTTGGCACTCGAAGTGCCTACCCCGCTCCATGTCTGGGGCAGGTCCTCTCTCGGTCAGGGAGTCCATCACAGGGCCGTTGGTTCCCAGGATGTTCTCTAGAGTCTGACGGATCTCATGCCATACATGGGGTATTACAGCTGCCACATCCGGAGGTGTTGAGTCCTCTAGGACGTTCGATGCGAGGTTCAGCACGCCCCGCAGCTCGTGTCTCACGTAGGTGAGGCGGGAGAACATTACTCCAGTCTCAGACGAAACAGCCTCTGCCCCGTTCCGCAATCGCTCCTGAAATCATAAAGTATCTTTAATATATCTGTATATTAAACTGAATCCCTAAAGAAACAAGTGTTATTATTATTCTGTAAAGCCTGTACAAATTGATGAGTGGTTATTTAGTTTAATCATAATTACCCACCTCTTCAAATATTCGCCTTCGCAGTTGTAGTATAGCATCCTCCCTTCTACAGTCGACACAGGTCCCTAGCTCAACTGCTGGCATCCTCTCCTCACACTCTAGGTTCATTGGTTCTGCCGGTGCTGCTGCTGCTGCTGCCTCTCCATTAACCAATCTCTTAATAATAAAAAAAAACCTGTTAGTATATGATATGTTAATTATAAACAAGGTTTATTTACTCAAATAATAACAAATATAATAATCAATGCAGCTACCCTACCTCAATATCAGTTGTGCGTTCTGACTCCCACTCGTAGATAAACCGTGCATCCCGGCCATACCCCCTGTTAAAGGGGAACCTTGCAGGCTGCCATGCTTCACCACCATTCTAAAATCATTTAAAAATTACTAAACACAGCTATAAAATCCCAGGCACAAAAAGTAGTCCATTTAAACCTATGTATACTAACCATAGTAGAAATAAGACGCCAATAACGGCCGTTTATCCACTGCTCGCGTACGTGAATATAGTTCCCGGTTACACTCTATGGCTCAACTTCGTCGATCATCTGATCCACATAATATTCCGCAACGTTCTGAAAAATATATAAATATATATAATCACTGTATTAAATCAAACCCTACTTAGTTATCCCGACTAAAATACACTACAACTTACTTGCAGGAGATGATAAAAGTTGCGGGGTGTAGGATGATCATTCCGAGCTCCAAAATAACTCAGTATCTCCCCCCGCGCATTGTAAAAGAATTTTTGCGGAACAGTCTGAAACAAGATAAAAGACAGCATCTGTTAGGATACTTATAAACAAGCCTAATTTAATTAACCTTCTAGTATTAAGTGAGAATGTATTAAACCTACCAATAGCTCAACACGCCTTGCAGGACCCGCAATTGGTCCATTACCACCAACACCGGGCCTCTCAATTCTCGCCACTAGTGCAGCCACTCTCCGAGACAAGGCAACTCTTCTAGGGGGAAACTTGAAAACATCCTCATCATCTCCTGTCATGTTCCGTCCCTGTAAATAATATTTATATTATTATTAAAACTTGTTTATTACACATTAATACTAATTACTAAACCTTATTTTAATACTTACAAGATGATTCTGCCGAAAGTCACGTCTCGAAGCCGTCATCCAGGCAGGCAACACCCTAGACCGATCTCGCGGGGTAGTCTCCTCCCGTCCACCCCTGAATGCCGGGAGCTCCATTGGCTGTGACTCTGGGGTTGGAGTGCCGGGGCGTGCAACTGGAGAGCGATCCCTAGCCTGAAAACAAAAGGTACATAAACTATATATATATATTTGATATACTAACATATTAGTTATATTTTAAAGTAAACATTCTACTTTAATAAAAAGATAGTAAATTTGACTTACATTCCCCACACTCTGGCTAGCTCTGTTGTCAATGTATACCATGTTCCTTGGTGTACGCCTAATTGGAGACGCAGGCCTCTCCCACTGAAAGAATAATAGAGTTTGAGAAAACTATACCGGAAGTACGAGGGGGGCGAAACGCCCCCCCTAACCCATAGCGTATCAGACTAGTAAACTAAGCTACACAAAAAATAAAACTTACAGTTCCCAATGCTCGCATGCTAGCCTCTATAAGCTCAGGAGCTATGTCATACTGCAACAGACAAATAAAATAAAATTTAGACTTGCATTCTCCAATTCCTGCCGGATTGCCTCACGATCCTCTTGGCTCAGTATCTGCCCTGAGCCGTTCTGCAACAAAAAATTAATAAGTAAAACATGTCTTTCTAACTTAAGTTAAAACAAGCCCGCTATAAAAAACTACTAAACCTGAAATTATTCCTGGTCACCACTGCACCAGACTGCAGGAAGGTCCTACTGGTCTCAATTACAAATTCCCCCTGGCTCGAACGGCCAGAATGTCTTAACATTTGAGTTAAGCGGCCACTGTACTCTTCCTAAAATCAAAGAACAATAAAACTGAATACACACCTATTATAAAAAACTAATCCTAAACTAAAGTCTTACCTACTGTAATTTACTAACCTGAGATAGAGGTCGCAGCTCGGGTAAACTCGCTGCAGAGCTACTGGCCTATAAATCAAACAAATAAAATATATTACTCTACAAATACAACAAATAAGAGACATATATTAAATATTATATTTATTTAAATAACAACGTCAAATCAAAACAATGCTTACCTGGGAAAGGTGGTGGAGGTCATAAACATTGCTCAGGGAAACTGCAGTCCCGCTCTGAAAATAAATAAATTTATAAAATATAACCAATAACAACACACATATTAAAACCAGAAATACACAACAATGCAATACTTACGGCTCTAATAGACAGGATTTCCAGGTATTCAGCAAAGAACATGTCCTGACTTAGTGTCTGATCTGGTGGAGGGTTGCTGCCAGAGGCCTAAAAATAAAAACAACAATCTATTACTAACTATACGACCTGTAAAAACGACGGGTCTGAAAAAGTCTAAAGAAATCAAGGTGAGTTTAAAAAATAAACTAATAAAAACTAACCTGTTCAGTTGAAGGAGGAATATTTTCCGCATCGCTGTCTCCTGCCGACAGGCGAAGACAGACGAGGACAAACAATTGCAAAAACACTATAGCCATTATAAAAATCACTGTGTTCATAGCGACATAACAAAATAAAGCCTGAACCCCGTATATATATACTAAATTCCTTCCATATGCTCTGCCTACCCAGCCAATAACAATCCATCCGCCCCACACATCCAACCAATCACATCCAAGACGACTGTTGCTCCGTCCAACAGGGCAGCCAATCACAACCCGCAGGTTACGCGAGGTCTCGCTAGCCGCGCCCCACACACACACTCTGCTCCTCTCTCACTTCATGATGAACACTCCGCCTAGCCTAACTCAACTTTGCCTTCAGCATTATTGTCTAAATTTTAAATTTCTACAGCAAATAGAAAATTTAAACGTGCCATTTTTAATCAAACAATCACTAATTGAAGAGCATAAAAGATCATGTTATAAAACAAGTTACTATATCTATGGGCAGGGCTATTGCAGTAATTGTTACTCGGTGGGTACAATTATTAATAAGGTTAACTTTTTGTTGTTGTTTGTGTGACTGTGTATAATTCTTCCTTTTGTTTTACAGATCTACGAACAAGCGCCGTATCGGTTTCAGGCCGACGCTGACGGCTGGTATTGGGGGACCGTGAGCTTAGGCTACCACTTGCTCTGGCCATACTCCCAGCACCGGTACTGCTACGAGTGCGGGAAGTTCATAGGATTCTCGACGTACCGAGAATGTTCCTGTTAATGTAAGTTATGTTTCTTTCCCAACCATTTACTTTAGAGTCCGGTAAAATATATTATCGGACTACAATTTTGATTTGACCGTAATGTTTTTAATTTCTCGGTCAAATGTTTCCAAGTCCGCTGGAACTGTTTAACGGAGGCAAAAAAAAATACTTGACCGTAATATTTTAAATTTCCCGGCCAAGTACCCCTCCCTGCGCTATCGCGGAAGTGGTTGGCGATTAGCAAGCGCTGCTCGCCTCTCGCGTCAGTTACAGTCATGCAGCCTGTGTATGAGTGGTGCGATTCTTGCAGTAAAAAAACTTACTGTGTTAGGTTGTGGAGGAGCAATAAGGGATTCCTCTATGCCTTATGCTGTGTATGTGCGGGGCTACCTTCCGAGAAGTGGGATCGGCGTAACCTACCGAGGTTTTGTGGTCATTACTACCCGTAAGTAATTTGTATTATAAATAATCTAGACTGTAGCCTGTCCAAAACCCTTTTTAAAACTTTAGAGTACGATAAAAATACTTTACCAGGGGCTACAATTAAATTGACCGTAATGTTTTAAATTTCTCGGTCAAATGTGTCCAAGTCCGCTGGAACTGTTTAACGGGGGCTACAATTAATTTGACAGTAATATTTTAAATTTCCCAGTCATTTAATTTAGAGTCCGGTAAAAATACTTTACCGGGAGAATATTTTGTTTAGACTGTAATGTTTTCCGTCAAATATTTATAACCCCGGTGAAATAATTTTGAACGCTCACGTTTCCACACCACGGTAAGCCGTTAGGCTAGGCCGTAGGAGCGTCGGCGCGTTCTTTTTGGTTACCCAGAGCTTCCCCTGGAGGCCTAACCTCTGGGGTGAGAGGCCCCAACCATCGCCTCTCACAGTGGTAGCTACTCCATAACAAAATGCTACCTCCTTTTATTTTTACTTTTATACTTTTTTTGTATTTTACTTTTATACTTTTTTTGTTGCGCCTTTCTATCCACTTTTCCCTGGCAGTCGGAGGATTACAACAAATGGTTTCACGGTTTTTTAGGCCAACCTCCCCACACCCCTGGACTTACAAAGGGTTTAGCCCTGCCTGATGGGTGAGTGACTGCCGGGCCTTTTTTTTATTAGGCCCACTCGAAAATATTTTTCGAGCGTAGTACTTCGCGGACATCAAGGCGCAGTTTTCATTTTTATTTGTATGTACAATACAATCTACAAGTTCATAACTATCGCTACTATTTACAATATTAATCTCTTTAACATTAGGGTGAAATTTCCGAAGGAATTGAGCCTTTTCAAGACCCTTTGTATAAATAGTTTCAAAAGGTTTACAGAGTGAGCTTAAAAGCTCCTCACTGTACTCTACCTCGCCATCGTCCCACTTAATGTGGTGATAATGACGAGTCAACCAACGGGCTTTGCATTTTACTATTTAAACAATCAAAGCTGTATGGAGGTCGGAACACAATCTGTGTTCTATACGACCTCCCTACAATAGCAAGCTCTTTAATAATAAATCTATTATTATTGTCTTTGTACGCGTGGAGTTGAACTATTGCTTCCATAATAAGACTTCCTGATATAAACGGTCAGCTACGTGAGGCGGTAATTGATCCGTACACTGTTCAGCACCGGCTAAAACCTGATTAATAAAAACATTAATAATATCCTCTATATAAAATAATTCCAATTGAGAGCGACCAATTAAAGGAATATATTTTACAAGTTGATCCCACTCGTTACGGTTGAGAGCCAAGGAGTGCTCGCCGTCAGAGACACAAGCGTACTGCTGACCAAAAATACTGCTAAGCTTTATATCAACCCCCGTGTCTATAGTAATAAAACACTGATAACTCCCCAAGAAAGCCAAAGTTATTTCATTGAACCTGTCAACTAGCTGACAGAACGAGTCGTAACTCCAAAATACAACACCTTTTCTCCCCTTAATTAATACACCCAAACTATTATCTCGATTTTTAAAAATACCCGACACGACACATTTGGTGAGTTCTGGGTCCAAGAAATGTACTGACTTTAAAAATACTCCGGTCATTAAATTTATAGGCTCAACCAATCGGGGGATAGGCACAGCGTCTGCCTCCGGCGAAGTCATCTCTGCTACTGCCATCTTCAGTCGTCTTTGTAATATTCAACTTTAACCCGACCGAGTGCTAGCCAGAGACTGATTTAATTAGACATACAGATGTATCTTTTACCCCTTCCCCACCCCGCCCCAAGGGGGGTGTATCGATAAACCCCCCTTTGTACATACATTCCAAGTGTTGGACCCGGAGGGTCCACTGTTTAGAAATTACATTGGAAATTTTCTCTTGTGTCAGTTTAATACGTCTTGAAAATCTGGCTCTGTCCCGTGCCAGTTGTTCCCAATCTGATTTTCTATTTTCTTCTGGCAAACTGTATATTTTTGTAACTACCGGGTCGGAGAAACTAACTCGAGATTTTCCTGACATCTCCGGTTATCGGTGTGTATGTGTAGTGACAGTTGTGTAGAATTAAACGATATGCCCAAGTATTGGCTGGGATGGCGGTTTTAGCTTGAATCTCAAGCCTGAGGTCCACTGGCCCTGTTTTAATAGTATCGTACTGTTTTGAACAGTCAATTACATAAAGGGGGCACTTTGCTTTAAAATCGTCAAAGTTTAATATAGGTGAACCAATTCTTCTGTAATACGAGTTTTGGAAAGTAGCAAACATGTCATAGAACAAGGCGGTGTTCCCGCGAAGGTTATCGTACGGGTAAAAGTTTGAGTTTAAATAAAGTTTTACATAAGTTAGGTCGCAGGCGTCAAATTGTGACATATCCTTTACCATGTCGTTCTTTCTGCCTGTCTGGAAGGCCAGAACAATATACCGAGGTTTTTCCGTTTGGTTAGATGTTTTAAGTGTCCAAGATAATGTTTCAGTATTCGGAAGGTTCGGGTATTCAATCATTTCCCATTGCCGGAATGGGAGATGGATCGCGGAATCTTTCTCAATAAACTTGTACAATTTTAATTTTTGAGCGTCATTTACTGTTATATGAGGCATACGCCAGTATATTTTATCAATTTTTAATTCTAAAGTCCCGGCCTCCGTAGTTTTTACAGCGTTATTATCTGTAGCTGAGCGTAAGAGTATAAGTTCCTGTTTAACGTTTACCAACACCCTCCTATAGTCTTCAGCGAAACCTAGCAATAGTTTTAGAGGTATAGAATATATAAAATCTGTCACTCTTTCAGAGTTACCGGGGCCTAGCCAGCAGGCGTACTTGAGAGTGTTTGTTTCTTCCGAGCGAATGGATAGAATATTTTTTAAAGTAGTAGTAATACCGACATTTTTTGTTCTGTCAATTTCCTTACCACAAATCTCGTACCGAATTTCTTCAAACATAAAGACCATTGCGTTATTTACAAAGGATACGTTCAGAGCAGACCCATCTGCCTTTTTAGCGCTAACTTTACCGTGAATCACGATAAAACTTTCAAAAGGTGCGGTAATTATGTCCTGCTGTAATATTGGTATTCTAATTTCATCATTATTATTATAAGTTGTACTTGCGTACGGCTGATGTGAGTGCAACTCCATCCCTGTTATCAAGTCATCGTATACAGCCATCGTAATCTATCGCTAGTAGCGCCATTTTTTATTACTTTAAAACCGAGAGAACGGAGAAACTTTATATTCTTACAACTTAACGTCTTGACTTTCTGAACACTACTGACCTGCTGCCTCGCCGGCATTCCCCTAAATAGTAGCCCCATTACTGCGTCTGAGATGTAGTCTAACAGAAATTCTTTCTCCGCGAAAGTTAACAAGATTACCGTCCTGGTCTCTTAGAGACACTGTCAAGTTGTTGATCCTTTGACTGATGACGGGTAAATAAATGACATTTCTCGGTAATTCTATTATTTTATAGCCCGGTGGTTCGGCAGGGTAGAACTCATGTATAATATGACCCTCGACTCCGTTTAGGTACGACCCACGTGTGACATTACAGTCCACCCGTATAGAGTTGACTTTAATTATATCTACAGGTAGTTCCGAAACATGTTGAATATTAGCCGCGTATATTTGTTTTTTGTAATCCAAGAGTGTTCCCAATGATTGCTCTTTAGTAAAGTCAATTTTCTCAGAACAACATATCGTAGCTTTTAAAGTGTTGTTATTTGGTTTTAATGTAAACTGGATTTCTTTCGGTAGCTGGGATTTAATGTATTTTTCAATGTCCTCAATTTCGTAAGAACCTTCAGGGATTATAATAATTTTATCATCACCGTAGTAAAACTTATCATTACTGTCCTTCTCAATGTTTGGTATAGAATTATAAGTGGTCAGTTCAATTAAACCAAGTTCCCATTCACCCTTGCTAACATCTACGGGAAACGCTACCTCGTGGGATAAAACACTAGTTGCTCCCGTGAGACAGAACATTACTACGGAGAAACTTTCAGCACAAATGTCCGCAAACAACTGAGTCAAACTTCTTTTGCCTTTCATAATTATAGTACAGCTCACAGCCACTCAAGTATAGTGAGATCTCCTGTGGTGGTCTTAAATTGCCAAAACTGTCATAATAATAGGCTTTTTTATCAATATTCTTGTAACAAACCCAGTGAGTACCCTGCCCAGTTGTACTGTCCAAGTTAACTATCGCAGATTCATATTTTCTCGGGCGTTTCGGTAAACTGTCTCTCATGTAAACCCCTCTAAAGTTTGGAATTTTTAACAACCTCGCGTATTTGATTAAATCGTAATTTGTAAGTGGTTTTATTGGTATCGAGATGCTTTTTTTTCGTTCGCCTTTTCTTTCTTCTACCTGCACCTTTCTTAGTACCCGCACCTTCCTTTCTACAGGGTCTTATATACAATCCTTGGCCTCTTGTACGTTTAGCGGGGCGTTTATTTTTACGGCCTCCCCCAAATTTTGATTTTGCCTTCATGGCTGTAGTGACTGCCCAAGCAGCGGCTTTCTCACCAACACTAGCGTTACTGGACTTGAATCTCTGCCATGCGCGTTCCGCCAACTCCTCGTCCGCTTGCCTTCGTCGCTCGTTGTCGGAATACCGGGAGTATGCTATGTCGTGGACCTTACAGGCCTCGTCCAAACCGTTTATTCCTTTGTCACCTCTAGCCAATCTCGCCTTTAATCTCGTGCCAGGTCCACAAAATTGATATCCTCCAGGTAAATGTAATTCGACAGGTAGTAAATCTATAGCTTTGTTCAACACCGGTGAAATAATACCTCCGCCTCGCACGACTGCTGGCTTACGTCTGAGAGTTTTCCTTCTGGTCTTAGCCATTTTATTGTAAATATTTAATCACCTCGTACAGTCTATTTAACAGTGTTTCACGTATACACGGAATATTTCTCCAGATAGCCTCAATATGTAAGATACTCTATTGACTTGTTGCACGAGGTAAGGGGCAACACAATTAGTAAGAGAACCAACATCTTCGACGGTCCAGAGTAAACTAATCAGTATTCCCCGGTTTAAGTGACATTATATATTCAGCTTCTGTCCTGAGGAGATTGGGGAACAGTATCATCAAATATCCCCGTTGGCTCAAGACGAAAATTCTCTTTAATTTGTTTCAAAAGAAGCTCCACTCAGCCCCTCTTCAGTCATAAAGAGATCATAAGTATCAGGCGGAAGAGGTTTAACGTCCTCTTCTTCTTTAGGCTCTTCATCACCTTCTAACCCTTCAGCAAACAAAACTTCCCAGTCTAAGTCATAATTTTCACCCGGCGTGGCAGACCTCCCAGTTTGTTTTTTGTTAATATAATTAAAGAGCATTGTACCAAATTTGTTCAACCGTTTCTTCTTTATTACTAGTTATTAGACCTTCGCATTTTGACAGTCTGGTCTTGAGACCGGTTAAGTCAAACTGTTGATTAGCGAGGTTAATGGTTATAGGCAATATCTCTTTTTCCAGGTACGACTTGGTAACTGCATCGCTGGGGTCTGTTGCTAAAGCTAAATTAGTTATTTGTATATTATTAGCGTCATATTTATCGTTGGAGATAGTCATACTTAGTTTTTTTAGTATGCCAAGTTTACTGCCTCCGAGGGCTCCATGGGGTCAGCTACATTCCATAGTCTTTTATTTTGCATATTGAACCTCTGAAAGTCGGAAGGTGTAGACTTATGGTCAACATAATTCTTTGTAGCAGCGTCGAGTGGCTGTAACGGTGTAGCCAATTTACATATTCGTTTATTTTGCATATCATAGTCACCTTGGAGCGTTAAATTGAAACCCTCTCCCTTGGGGCCCTTGAGGGACTCACCTCGGGATTTCCGGCTACTACGTCCAAACTTGTCAATGGTCATTTTAATAATGCTTTAAATCTACTGTTTCCAGCTCCTTTTACATACCCCGCTTCCCTTAGCTCTTCCACAATACTTAGTATTTCATTGCTATGGACTCTGTTTCCAGCCTCTGTTGACATGGCAATGTGTCTTAGTCTACTTACCAATTCGTCGGCGTCGTCCCAGTGTATTATATCACGGGATTTTGCATTTTTCCACGCTAGACCCTTGCCCACTCTGGCCGGGAATAGGTCTTTAATAATTCTTCTGTACTTTAGATTGTTGTCCCTTCTAATTTGATTGTGGAATTTGTATCCTTTCTTGTGAGCGTTGGTGGCGATAATAATACTCTTATAGGTCTTAAGATCGTCTTCATCGTATATATCCTCGTCAGGGGTTCTCTTAAATATGAGCTCATACAAACCTTCAGTAGGACTATATCTTGTGTTGTTTATTAGTATAGTTCCATCGTTGTCAAAGTCTAACACCTTATCTCCCATCATTAAAGTACTGCCTTCGTATCTAGGACCGTAGTCATGATCAATAACTCGGACCTTACCGCTAGCATCTTTTAAAAGCAGTGTCATATACCTCACCGTCATGAGGTTACTAAACTCATTTTCCATATATTGCGACGCTGTTTCCAGTCCCGAAGGGGTCGATACAATTTGCTTTAACCCGATGGTTTCAGGGGTTGATACACTCTGCGGAATACATTCAGCTTCTCCTTCATCATCATCTGTCGTATCGTATTCCATTGGCTCTTCTTTAAAGGTTTCGGGTTCTGTTTTTATGTCGGCTGTGTTTGTTGTCGTTTTTCTAAGTTCTTGAATAAGAGGTTTATACTGTTTCTCAAGCATAATATCACTTTCCTCAGATCCTTCCTTAATCATTTTATACTTTCTCTTAATGGCATTACGCAGCTCTATGAGCCGGTTTGTCAGTTGCTGTTTACTGCTACGCTTCATAGTCATAAATGATAGATTTCAATTAGCGCATCTAGATTTAAGGCATTTCGACTTGCCTGAAAAACAGGGCACGCCTCTTATGCCTCCGTATGTACTCGATAATATCCAACAGTGAAACACCAGCGCTAAAGTCCATACCTCTGTAGTACCTCTGTTCTCTAGCATTAAACCTGGGAATCACATAACGACCAGTAAAACTCCTGAATACAAAAGTACGTTTCCACCCGTCTCTCCATTGAGGTATCTCTGCTACGGTGTATTTATCACTTTCAATTGTGTTTTGCATGAATCGTCTGAGTAACGCCATAGGCCTAGGCTCGTTGTGGTGTTGCAATAAATAAGAATTTAAAAGCCAGAATTCATCAGGGTTAGCTCCTGTAAACGCTTTCCATTGGTCAAATAGCACTCTGTTTGTGATAGTGTACACGCCATTGTTTAGACTTAGGCCGAATCTCTCACACTGTAACGGGAGTGTGGGTAAGGCTGCTCTTAAAATCTCTGTAGTGTATAATCCTTGGCATAGATTATTAACACCGTTATAAGGTTTATTTCTATTACCACTTGGGATACTGTCGGGCACTTTTGCGTACCCGATATTATAACTAATATCGATGTGACATTTTAACCTGAAAGCTTTGTTATAGACTGTCATTGGTGATCTTATAGGGATACTGCGTTCTGTCAAAAGTATACACCGTGAAGCAAATGGGATCTTACATCCGTATTGCAGCATTTCATTACAGATTTGTGTAAAATTAACGCTACCGTGAAGGTTACGTAAAGGCAATACTTGCCCAAAAAACTCGGGGAACGGCCTGAATCTAGATATCATGTTTTGAGGGTCTCGCACCGTTGTGTTGTAAATGTCTTCGTGATAAATCACTAGTTCCAATGGTACGTTTTTTTCTTCGCATTTGTTCATAAAACTAAGCCATGTATCTCGGTTATAAGTTCTCTCACTCGCGGATATCATTAATAAAACTACTGGTGGTATCACAGCGGATCTTTTTAGTTTTTTATGTCTCCAGCATCTTTTGTTGAATTCATATTCATGAGGGGGTTTCTTACTGCAGTAGTTTCCACAAAATTTTTTCTTGTCCTTGTAATAGAAAGAGCACAAGTTTGATTTAACATTATGTCGTTTAGCGTTAAAGCCTCTTAGATCGTAAGTGTAGATGCGAACCATTATAGTTCAGTTACAAAACTGTCCATACCTACTCTGTACCTTCCCTTATAAGGATCTAGAGTCTTGTCAATCACTAGGAATCCAAAATTATCACGCTAGGCATGAGCGCATATTTCTTTAAATTTTTCAAATGACATGTCAGTAGTGACATGATCGTTGTAAACATGTCTTAGGTTCCTTTCGTCTTGTTTAAATAAAATAATAAAGTTACAGTTGTCCCTCACCAGCTGTTTGGGTATGGCACTGTATGTCTGCCCTAAATAGAATGTATCTATATTTTTATGTCTTCCCATAGAAAAATAATTACGTATATTGTCATGTTTTTCCAGCGAAATATCGTCAAAAATCATTATAGAGTTTGGTTTGGCTTCGTTTGGGTGTATAACTAAACTATTATCGTCAAATTCATGATACCCAACCTCCTTAGGCATAACCTGTTTAAGTAATTTGTATTTAGGTTGATAGAGGGACTTTGAAAAACATAGATATTTTCAAATCTTAGGCCGTTTGGGTCAAACAATAAATTGAATAAAACATTGGTCTTCCCAGAGAAACTTGGCCCGCTATTATGCAACGTATTGAATCTGGCAGTAAAACACCGTGTTTATTCTTTTTAGCCATGCCCGACCCCGAGATGTAATCGTAAAGGTTCACTACAGGAAACCCGACATCCGGCTTCTCAACCCGCATCCTGACTGATTACATTATCATACTCGCAAACCGATATATACATCCTGTGGCCTTCCACGGAAGTCGTGTATCGCAATCACAATGATAACTTGCGGCCTTCCACGGAAGTCGTGACCGGCCTCTATCACACCAAATCCTGTCAATCCAACTGTCATGGCTGCTATCATATCCCTTCCAACGCACGAGAAGTTTCGAACCTTTCCTTTTTAACACTTTATCAACTAAATAAACGTCCCCTGTTTTGGACTTGCTAATTTCTTCTGCATAAAACCCACCTTTTAATATTTCCCCTCTGTTGTCTTGTAATATGTATGTTACTGGTCTTGTCGGTTTAATCGCGTATACTGTAAACGTCTCATTTGTCCAATTGGGCAAGTACCCTTTTTTAAACACTCTTTTTACTTTACTTATTCTAACACTGTCACCTAATTTTAATTTTTGTTTAAGGATTTTATGTTTGGGTTTTTTAACTTTATTTATTTTCTTTAGAATGTCTTTGACATGTTTTTGTTTAACATCCTTGGGTTTCATACCTATAGTTTTGTGCTTTGTGTTGTTGTAAGATTTTATGATTTGTGGCAAAATACTTAACCATTCGTAACTTCCACGGGCAGTAAATAACTTGTACATTTTTGTCTTGAGAGTTCTGTTGAGTCTCTCCACTATACTTGCTTTAAGTTCTGAATACGTAAAATAGTGGTTGATTTTATACTTTTTCATTAAAGCGTTTACATGTTTATTGAAAAAGTCGGTACCTTGATCTGTTTGAAAGTTTTTCATTTTATACTTGGCTAGAATAGGAGCGAGTGCCTTTGCCACCTCTGGCCCTGACTTGTCTTTTAACGGTACGGCAAAAGCTAGTTTTTACAAACAGTTAATTATCGTGAGAATATATTTGTAGCCGTTGTTAATCCTCGCAAAGGGCTTCATTTCAACGAGATCAGCCTGGTAAAGGTCCGTTAGCCCCTTAAGGGTAACTTTACGCCTAGTATAGTTTCTCCTGGCAGGTCGATGTAGTTCATTAGCTATAGCGTCCATTGTCAAAATGGTAGGTTTTATTCAGATGTCGCTAGTTTTATACTGAATGTTTGCTTGGATGGGGTTTGAGACCATCCGTGCATGTGCACCCAGGTTAAACATTATTCCGTGCGTGAGCCAATCCAGATTACCTGGTTGATGCCCAGTACAGACTAATGCCCTCTCCCTTTGAGCAAACAAAGGATAGAGATTTTTTAAGACAAACCATGGCTCCTCCACCGCCATGGCCCGTGGAGGCCTTCCAAGAACAAACTAGTTGCCTCCCCCGTTTATCTTTTTTACTTTTATACTTTTTATTTGTATTTTTTCACCCACCGGGCCGTTCGAGGGAACGGCTCAAGTCCTGCTCGGATCTGGGCCATTCAATCTACTAAGCCCTTCTTTCACCCGAGGTCGGTTCGGTTGAGTTGTCTGGATGTTAACCAGGCTCCTCAATCTACTGGACCCCTCATTCACACATGGGCCGTTCGAAGGAGTAGCCGGGGTGTTAGCCAGGCTCCTCAATCTACTAAACCCCCTTTCAGGTTTACGGGGCTTTTCGTCACCCGCGCCAGGGACCTTCATTCACACACACTTACATTCATACAGTGGGACTTAGGCGTTATCCAACACATGTTCAACAATATTTACAAAGTTATGTGAGGTGAGGATGTTGTTATGAGCAGAATCAAAATGCATGCCATAACTCATCATAACCTCTTTAGCTTTATTTTCAATATTTATCCCGTTGGGGACAGATGATTTTATAAAGCAAGATACAAAACCTTCCTTCTTTGCTTTATTTAAAGCCTTGTGGAATCTTATTTTTTGAGTACGAATACACTTGTACTCACAGACTCCGTATAACTGCAACATTGTGTCTTTAATAAGGATACACACTACGTGGCTAAGGTCTTCCTCTTTAGGGAAGGCTGCCACTTTAGGTGCCTGCTCAGTTAACATTTTATCCATTGTTTCATTTTTACTTTTAAATTCTAAGTTAATGTGGGTGAGCTGTTGGTTAGTTTCCATAACGTTTGTAATTTCTCGCATGAGTTGAGAGTTTTCATTCTTTAACTGATTATTCTCCTGTTTGATTTGATACATTCCATACTTTCTAATGGAAGGCAAGACTTCACCTGTAACCCATCTTTTGAATGCTTTAGCTTCTGGTTTCAAGGAGCGCAAAATAAGAGAATACAAACCAGATTCATTGATGTAAACTGTGTTTAATTGGAAGTTAAAGGGGGGTCTATCGATAGACCCCCCTTCAGAGAGTATATTTACAGCCTTACACTTGTCTTCCTAATCAACATTAACACGCAATGCCTGTTTTGAATCTTGATAGCCCAAGATTTTAGCAACATCTTTTGCTTTAAACCAAGGATTATTTTCACTGTCAAACAGTACAGCAACGGGTTGATCATTAAATATATAGGAAGTTAAATGAGACATTTTTATAGGTTATATTTGTATCGCTGGGAGCTCTTACCTGTGCAGGCATAGGGGCAGAGTGAAGTTAACTCTTGAGAATGAGGAAGCATTATATTGGTTGTAATTAGGCGTTCTGCGCCCTGATTGGTCGAGACTTTTTAGCGCTCTTTATTCCTGGTGGATAGCTTTGTACTGAGGATCATTTTTTGCAAGTGCTTTGCCTACTACCAACGCTCTAGCCAAACATAAATTGTCTTTATTATTAATTACTATAATACCCTTCCTAGCTTTAGATTCTTCATCAAAGGTGTTGTACATCTCTGGACGTACTCTCCCTTTACCTACGGGGACGTTAATCCTCGTAACATCAACTCTAAACGTGTCACTGCTAGTAAGTGATTCAGAGTTACTTTGAATGATGCCCCAAAAATAGCCCAGAGAACATCACCGCTAACTTCAGAGACCGGCCTCAAAGCTACGTACCCCGGTTCAGCACTTTTTAAACTTATAGATTGTAATTTAAACCCGAGATAGCCGGTGGGTACAGCGTTGGCTTTGGATGTCTCTACAATTTGATTAAAACCTTTACGAATCAAATCAAACTCAGAGATACCTCTTGGCGGTTTAGTGAATTTGAAAACAGTATTAGTCCCGTACAATCTGAAGTGTCTAACATAGGTTTCGTCTTTACTAATTAAATTTACCGGGTTTTGAGGGTCCTTTTTAGAAACGTCCATCATTCAACAGAGAATTAAATACTGAAAACAAGCTAAACTGTGCTAACGCTTAAAAGAGCAAGTACCCCGAACAGAGTCAAACTCACACGGATATAACTGAATTACGCAGAATCAATAATAATCTGTGCAAGAGAACACTTACGCAGGAGCAGCACAAAACACGTCTGATCAGCGTCACGACTGAAATCAGACTGAGGTAATGGAGCCTGTCGTAAGAAGTATACAGTATGTAGGAGAGCACAGTACCTCTGTATTACTACGAAAGTCAGAAAAACACTAAACCACAAACTACGCAAGTCAAACCAGAACTACAGGTTAACTCTAATGAAGGTAGCAAACACTACTGTAACCAAGAACAAGAATATAAAGTGAGATTACTGTTACTCAACACATACAAACACAAAACTACTCTCTCCGAGCCATTGAGCGAGAAAAGTGAGGTTATGTTAGTCAATACATACAAAAACTGCTCTAACCAAAACTGCATAAAAGAACAAGAACAGAAAGTGAGGTTGCTGAGGTGAATTTACTGTACAAAAGAACCAGGGCAAAAAATCAGGTTACTGGAGGTTATGTAAGTCAGCACAACACTACTTTAGCCATGAGGAAGTGAGATTATGTTACTTTCTTTACTGTAAACTAATAAGTCAGATTAAATGGATACACCACACAGCATTACTCTAGCCAAGACAATAAAAACGAACACAACACAAAAATAAAATAAAGTACACCATACACGGAAAATTAATATAATACAGTAAGGTTATACATTTTGGAGTGTAATGGGTGAGGTTAGAAGAGTGAGGTTATGTCATATTAGATTATGGTAAGCAAACGGTCGAGATTGAGGTTATATTAGTCAGCACATACAAACACTACTCTAACCAGACCAGACAATTAAATACAACGCAAAACACTACTCTAGCTAGGTCAAACAAGAAACTGAGGTTGCTGTTATGTTAGCCAACACATACAAACACAGCACTACCAAGTAAAACAAAATGGTGAGGTTACTGTACACTAGCAAGTCAGATAACGCTAAAAATCACACGAAACGCAAGATTACTATAATATAAAGTGAGGTTATGTTACAGTTAGGTTAGGAATAAAAGTAAGGTTACTTTACCGGAGCAAAGTAAAAACACGTCCAACCACGAGAAAATCTGGGCGCAAAGAGAACGAATGTTAGTTGTAATAGAGTAGATTAGAGTGGGGGAGATGACTAATGAAAATTTGAATTGTTACAGGAGTCTGATGGCAGGGCGGTGGAGACAGGCAGATAGCGGTGGCTGGGGGACAGACCTGGAGGCGATAGTAGTGCGAAATTGTAGTGGTTGTTTCAACCCTTGAGTAGGACGCGAATTAACACACCAGCCAATCAGGTTACACCCGCCAGCTACAGTACGCTGAGAGAACAGGGGCTGTAGTTAGATACACAGAAGGAGACAGAAGGACGAGAGGGTTAAATAATTACCAAAATTGTAGATAATTAAACACAGAGGGTTAGATAATCAACCACAGAGGGTAGCAAAAGAGCCACAGAGAGAGGCAATTACACCCTAATTCCATTCCTCATAAGAGCCCATGTTATTCTATTCCCCCATAAGAGTCCATGTTAATCTATTCTCCATAAGAGTCCATGTTATTCTATTCTCCATAAGACCCTATGTTACGGCCAAGGCGCGCGGCATTACTACTAAGAAAGCTAAAGGTGTAAAGAAATTATATTTAGAAAAGAAAGTTATTTTTGATCAATACAAGCAATGTTTATTTGAAGATAAAGTCGATTTAAAGATAAATACCCCCGTCGCAGCAAACCTGCGTACTCAGCGAATTTCCAATGCATAATATATGTCTTAATACCACATAAAGCCGAAAACCAAGTTTCATAAAAATATATTCACATATAAGCGATTTTAATTATTCTCTATAAGAATAACATTCGTAATGAGTACGTAGGTTTGCTGAAACAAGGAACAGACAAAATTGGTTTTTATGCAAATATAAATAAAATTTAACTAGGCGAAGCCACATACTAAGTTTCATCAATATTCAATCAGAAATAAGTGCTATATAACATTCTAGTTATTCTCCATAAGAATAACATGGGGGCTGAGAAAGCAGGTTTGCTGCAACAAGGAACAGAAAAATGGGGTTTTATATAATTATCAAATATAACTCAACCAAGCGAAGCTACATACTAAGTTTTATTAATTTATGTTCATAATTAAGGAAGTCATCACATTTTACTTATTCTCCATAAGAATAACATGGGGGCTGAGTACGCAGATTTGCTGCTACGGGAATAATCAACAAAAAATCAATTTTTTGTGCAAATATCAATATACCAGTACTACGTGAAGCCACATACCAAGTTTCATCAATATTCATAAATAATCGAGATATCAAATTTTATTTATTCTCCATAAGGATAACATTGGACAACGTACTGTGTTTAGCACTTTGAATATCTCTGCAACGGTTGGGCGTAGAATCACAATTTCAACACCAAAATGATTGTTTTGTGGAACTGAACAGATTGGTAAAAGCAAATGTGAAGTTTACATTAAAATAAACTGAGGAAAAGCCAAAAACCTTTTTCCCATAAGATTAACATGGGAGATTTTATGAGCAGGTTTTTTTTGGATTTTCTCCGCAACCACTTAACCTAGGTTAATAATTCAAGATACTAAATTATTTGTTTTTTTAAGCTCTATAACATGGTCAAAACCAAAATTAAGTTTTTTAAAAATTTTAGTGTGAAAAATGCAAAAAACTGATTTTTGGAAAATTTAAAACCCCCATAAACCCCCCTTCCCATGGTCCGATTTTTCTGGTTTTCGAACTTAAAGTCATGAATGGCATTTTACACATTTGAGCCAAATTTCATCAAAATCGGACGTTTTTTACTCAAGATATCGTGTTAACGGACACACATATATATATAAATTTGAACGAATAGTGTTTTTGGCATCTGGGGACCTCAAAACAAAAAGTTATCATGGTCTTGGGCTTAAGTCTTACCATGAGACCTACGGTAATAGCTTCTTCCCTATAGGGGAAATTCGCTAAAACGGTTGAAAACTAATGATTGTTCTTCTCTCGTCCATCTGTCTTTTTCGTGCTTTTTTCTTGTTAGGCTTAATTGTTTGTATTCTACAGATTTTGTTGATGTGAACTCATTGAGGAGCTCTGGTTGGTTCAAATCATGCAATTCCTCCTCTCATTGGTTTTGGACATCTACATTTCTTTCTTCATGGGTCTTTTTACCAGTCATAATATTTTCCATTATCGGACATACCATTATTTTTTGCAAGACTCCTAGCGGTAAATCATATAGTTTCTTGTGTACTGCTAGAGTATGGCCCAGAGCACTAGCCAGGTAGTCCTGATATTGAGGATGATTAGAGTGGAGTTTACTAAATGTTGCGGCTTGGTGCCTAAGTCCATTACCAGTGAAGTGGGCAGGCTTTTCAAGAGTCACCTTCTTTTTCATAAGTTTCAGACTTTCGCTTGGGTTTATATATTTCTCGTAAGAGAGAATACACAAAGTGTCACAGTTGATATTCACGTGGCTTCTGTATTTTATTAGTGTATCCACAGTATCCACACAGTATCCATTAATGGTGTTAGCACCATTGGCACCACTTCCAACTTCCACTTTTTCCGCGGACGTAAAACAAATGGAAACGTTTGCACTCTTCAAGTTCAGTTTCGGTGAGACCATTAACTTTTACCATATCAATTAAGTGGTCGTGCCTTTCAAGATTGATGTAGTGCTGTAACTTGGCGTGTTTAAAGTCCTCTGGACGTCGTCTAGCTAGGAGCATTATATGGACAACCAAAACGTGGCATAACATCAAATGTTTCATGCTTATAGGCTTCATTTTCTAGGTCTAGTAAAGTAGTCAGCCATTTTAATTATGTCATTTTCAAGTGTAATCTTATCAACTCGATTGACTCTTGCTTTTTTTGGATTTACTACAAATGCGGCCAAATTCCGTTTTCCAGGAAATATTCAAAATTTGCAAAAAATCATCGATTATGGTGATATTACTCCTGTAGGCCCCCTTTTCATAAAACTCCGTTACAAGTTCATTTTTAATTAGCAATACTGCTATTTTTAGTGGTTGGCTCAGTCTGTAGGCTATGGAAGGGACTCCAGCTACACCTGTTTCTACATTGTACTTTGCCAATTGTAGGCAGCAGCTTTTAGTGTATCAAAGTATATAGGATTGAAGCAGTCTTGAAAGGTGTGAATTTGAAGGTTAATGGTCTTAGCATTCATAACCAACTTAGCTAGATCCCGCTTTTCTCGAATAATATAAGTTTTACATTACGGCTCCCTCCTACTTTTGTGGAAGCTTATACCAAATTTCATTGTTGTTGGGTCTGGCAATGCAAAGTTCATAACATCATCTAAATTTATTCCTTGAAGAATTTCAGTTTTTAATTGTGATGTAATTCCTTCAAAGTTGGCAACATTTGGTAAGGAGTAGAGTTTCAATGGCTTAGAAGTGCCTTTTTGTAAAGTATGTAGATTAGGGGATTCCCTACTGAAAAAGCTAAATTTGTTAATATTCTTCTTTTTTGTTCTGAATATGGTTTTTCTAGTTTGTACTTGTTACAAAAGAAACTTTTGTGGTCAAAATTTTTAATTTGCAGTTTTAGGTATTTTTAGGTATAAATACCTAAAATATACCTAAAAATAACGGTTATATAAAAATTGATATATCTTAGGTTATATTGGCTAGAACTTCATGATCAAAGTGTCATTTTTTACATTTTTTAGTCTTCTAAAAAGTTAGGTAAAATTAGATTTGTATCTATTTAGAAAAAAAAGTTAAAAGGAAAAAAATTTTAAAAAATTTTAAAAATATAGTTTATTAAAACATTTTTTTATTCAATTACTAGTTGTGTCACAAGCATAATTTTACCTAACTTTTTAGATATACTAATAAGGAATATTGGGTAAAAATTTCAACCTTTTACTACAAGTACTTTATGAGTTATATCAATTTTAGTGTTGAAAAACACGGAAAAACCAAACTTGCGGGAATCGCACATTGAAAGTAAGCATGTTTTTTGTCGCTATGGATACTAGTTTCATGTAAATGTAACTACAGTAATAAGCCTAAACCATAACTTATTTATATCATTATATAAAACAGGACTTACCATCAAAATATTAGGCAGCTGTAGCTAGATTTTGATGCGTAATGGTCCACAATAATTATTGATAACATAGATTACAACACGCACAAAAAGTATTTGATTTTATTGAAAAACTGAGAAAAAATCACTAGCCTACTGTACAACACTGAAGTCAATGTCCTAAAAGCTTCCAGCACCATAAGTTAGTCCTTCTTTCTGCTTTTTTCTTTCTTCCTCCATCATTTGAGCCTGTCTGAGTTTTTTTCTATACTCCGTAAACTTTAAATGTTTACGGACTTTTGCAAGCCGTAGTCGCTTTCTGTCAAATCGTTTGGCTACTTTCAATGTTGAACAGCCAGGACTTACTTCACTTGAGATCTCAAAGCTGCTTACTGATTTGCTTACACCAGTATTGAACTGGCAAATAGCTTCACTTACACATATCTCAAGTCTTTGCCTCGTTGCGTAGGCCACTTTAGGGTATTTTGGCCAAATTACGCCATGCAGTGATTCATTAGCGTTTTGTGTCTTTCCTGACACACACCTTTCCAACAGAGCATCTGACGCCAGTCTTTGGTACAAAGGCGTGATCTTTGCAGCTACATGCTCGGTTATAGGAGTTTTGACCCTATCCCGGTGCGGCTCGGGTTTTTCGCCATTTGCGATTGCTCGGTTGTAAAAACACCAAGAATCTTTCTCTTTAGGACAAATGTGTTGAGGATGCTCATCAGTGGATTTGCAATGGGAAAGAGTGGCAAATATGGCTTTTTTCATCTTATTTACATCCCCCAAATTCTTTTCGATAGCATTTCTGTAGTAATCTGTCAGCTTATCGATGGTCGACCCTTTTAGGCTTCCGTACTTTTTCCCTCCGAGGAGCTCGCCTGTCCCTGTGTTGTCTGTGACAATTTTTCTCAGCCCTGTACCTAACCTTTTGGAAACATGGTTTAGACATTCCACCTTTTCAATGGTTTTGCCATCATAAAGATTCATTTCACTCAGGTGAAGAAAAGTTTTCGAGTCACCGTCGGACACTACGGTTGTGTAGCGGAAACCATGGTCCAGTGACCGTTTCCACATATTTTCAGCTGCAACTACTTCCATATTGGTTGATGAGCCATCATAGTTTTTGTTGCAGTTTACTCTGTGAGATACATGCCAGTTTTGGTAGTCGTCAGTGTTCTCCCCTAATTTTCTCTTCATCTTGTTGCACTGTCGACAATGCTTCGAAAGGACCTCAAAATCTATGACGAGACCCGTCACTACGTCTACGATACAACCTACGCCATTTTTAGAGGTGAACCCTCTTTTCTGCCAGCTACCATCATAACTTACAGTAATATCAAAGGGGCCAGCATAATCTAGTGATTGGTTTTCCAGGAGTTTCCTTACCTCCTGAAAAGTAGGGTAGTTTTAAGCACTAGAAGCGATAGGGAAAGTCCAAATAAATCAAGAAACAAATATAAAATCTTTTCCAGTAGTTGAATCACACTACTGCAGATCTTCCACTACGAGGCAGTAATTAGGATCTCATCTGAGTATTGGCAAAATGTATAATGTACCTTTACATTGATAAGTGTAACGCTGACAATTTGAAGCCAGTGAAGAAGTTAAAATACTATAGAATGTTTGTCACTGAATTCAATTATAGTTTCCACTCGCCAAAAAGTGACAGGTGCGACCTTTGTGAGAAGCACAAAGTTGCACAGCAAACAGAAACATTAACTGAAGACATAAAAACTGATTTTGAAAGACATCAAACACTCAAAACTCAAACGAGAGAAACAAGAAAAATAAAATAAAAACTTACCTGTGTTACTGTTTGACTTATAAAACGTTATTTTGACTCCACACGCAAACATCAGCTCCTTATTCTATTACAGGAAACTAAAAAATGTATAATTTGATTGCCTATTACACGCCAACTAAACAAATTTACTGTGCTATATGGAGCCTGTCTGGGCGTGCAGGAAACGATATTGCAAGTGCGTTTGCAAAACTTTAAATGATGTTAGTGATGAAAATGATTTCACTGATTTAATTACTTGGTCTGATAGCTGCGTACCTCAGAATCGTAATTCTATTATTTCAAATGCTGTACTGCATTTCCTCCAAGAAAACCCAAATGTGTCACCATGAAGTACTCGCTTCCAGGACACTCATGTGTTCAAGAAATTGATTGTGTGCATAGTATGATTGGAAAGGCTATAAACAAGATGGACTTCTTCTCACCTATCGGCCTCATAAGACTATTGAAACAAATCAGCCCAAGGATTCCGTACCGAGTCATACAGATGCGTCCGGATGATTTTATATAATAAAAGTATTATAAATAATAAATAAACTCTTTTTTACAAATCACAAATAACCTTGGTTTTATTCAATTAGTATTAATTTACATCTAGATAGAAAAAGTTATCAAAAGGTACAATATTGAGCAAGTGAGTTTTCTTTTATCTCAGGGTTAAAGTTCGTAGGGTTCATAAGCATCTGGCTCGATCGATAATAATCAATTTTATTTTATTCGTATTTAAAACAACAGATAATTAAATAGAGAATTAAATTTGGATGAAAGTCCAAATCTTCAAAAAGAAACAAATAAAACACTATCAATCTTCTTCAATTAATTTTAAAACGTCTTAATCTTGAAGTTAATTTGGAATATTATTGATATTAAATGTCCCTGAATATCAATATAATATCAGTCTTCAAATATGTAAAATGCTGAAAGGGGGTTAGCGTGAGAAAAGGAAGGATCTCACCCTGTAGTCCTCAAGTACGCCTAAATACGATAAAAAAGTTATTTATGGAAGCTGCTGGGCTTTAGAGCTGGGGAATGGATAAAAAGACTTATTTATCGCGCACACGTAGTAAAATCTTGATGTTTATACAATTATTCCTTCATGGGAATGAGCAACGTGGATTTTGCTCGACCGTCTCCCTCGGCTCTACCGAGACAACAACAGCGTCACCTCGTTCCAGATTTGGAGAAGAAATGCTTGCACCAATGAGAGTTCTTCCCAACAATATTGGAACACTGTAATTTTTTAATTGGCTGTCAGCGGTAATAGTTAGTTTTTATTGGTCAACACTTCACTGAATTTAAAATAATGTTTCTCTATTTAATTTAATTTGGAAAAGGTAAATTTGTATCAAAAACACAATAAAATAATATTTACAATCGTTAAAAGTTGATAAAAAAAGTCAAATTTAGTTTAAATCACTCATAATTGCATCTTAGTCTAACATCCTACAAACAGCTGATTTAGGTAAACAACAAATAATATCTGTATTAAATTAAGTATTACTTAAATTAAACCCTATATTCCTGTTATTTACACATTTCTAAAAGTTTCAGATTATTTTTTAGGAATTTATAACATCATTAGTCTTTATTAAAAACATTACACTTAATTAAAAATGTAAAAAACAAATATCTGAATTTGAGATCTGCCGGATGAATTACATTCTTAACGTAGTTTCATCGTTCGCCGCAAGAGTTCAGTACCGAACGGTCACCTCTCTCCAAATGGTCTGCAGACAACTCTGGTGGATCCACAACGAACTAACAAATCATGGCGGTCTTCGTTTGGGGAGTTTTTGCGTATTTTCTTTATGTTTACAATTCAGAGTTTTACATTCAAATTAATAAGTTTATAAACTATATATATATATATATACAATATGAGTGACTAATAAGGAGCTTATATTACAAAATTATATTGTTCTGACATGCAAATATATCTGTGTCGGGGCCAATTCGATGAAATCTTATCACTTTTGCACACTTACTTTTAGTGGGGTTAGGTCGATTTGTCAGACTTGGATTATTATTTCACAGTGAGTACCATAGGTTAAATGTTTTTACAATACTTAGATTACAGGGATGAAACTTATCTAAACCTAATTATACCTAAAATATGTGTCTAATATGTACAAGTCCTTTTTCTCTGATAGCATATTATAAGGGTATTTGGGTAGGCTAAAGTTTTTAGTTCATAGGCTGTCTCTTCTACTCTGGGCCTAAATTATCTATATTAAATGGTATTAATGTTTTTGTTTACTAACACATATAAAATACAGTAATAAAGCCTAAATTATCTATATTAAATGGTATTAATGTTTTTGTTTACTAACACGTATAAAAATACAGTTATAAAGCCCCTTTTGTGCCTTGGCGAATATTGTTTATCAGATATGAGCCAAGCAAAAAATGTACTGTCCATTTATCTATTCTTAAATATTTGACATTTAATGACATATCTAAACATAACATAACATAAGAAAATGAATCATGAGTGAACGGGAATAGGGATTAACAATTCAAAACTTAACCTAACAAATACATGGAAACACACAATGGGATCACTTATACTAAACTATACAGGGGTTAAATATCTTCGAAGTAACTCTTTCATGTTTAGACTTTATTTATTGGACTCAACAACCTTTCTTTAAAATAGAGTATCCTGGCCACTACTTAAAACACAAACAGTTCACATACACACAATGAAATAAACACATAGTCTGGACACACGACTAATCAAATTACGGTTTTTGGGGAATTTGTTTATATTGTTTCGATTGTTGTATCGTTCCGCTTATTGATTTTCCAACGTACCGAGACCAAATTATTATATAAATCTAGTTATTATAGTACGTCTGGCAACACTGAGAGCAAAATACCAGACTTTCCTCGGTTTAACCGGCTAGCCTACCCTATTTGCTGCCTTGGTTTGGTCTAACTGCGCCAACACTAGTTTTGAGAAAAGTGGGTTTAAAGATTTGATCAGTCATAACTTTGTTATTTATTATTAATTTTAAATCATACTTTGTATTTGTAGTTTTAGGTAACTAATCATTGTGTTTGGCGCTTAATTTTCTCAAAATAGGTTTTAGAATGCCTTACGCAACAGCACTAAAAATTCAGTTAGAACCATGTACTAATCAGTTTGAAGGTGTGGGAGAAGCAACTTTGTGCTTCTCGCAAAGGTCGCACCTGTCTCTTTTTGGCGAGTGGAAACTATAATTGAATTCAGTGACAAAAATTCTATAGTATTTTGACTTCTTCACTGGCTTTAACTTTACAAGGTTGTAACTGCACATATAACTCTGCCAAAGTAAACAACTTTATTTTACATTTTTCAACATTGAAAGTAAGGTTCTAATTTAACAGAATGAAAATAACCCTGTAATGTAATACAATTATAAATACTTAAAAACAAACAACAAACATAACTAAAGTTAGATATGGTAGCATTAAATATGCTTCCAGAGGCATTTTCAGGCCATTTTCATTTGCCTAACTTTTAAAAAATAGGGGAATACTTTTCCCCGTCTTCCAGAGGCATGTATGGGGAGGCTGCCTTGATGTATTTTGTTTTAAGAGCACTTATAACTTTTTCACATTTCTGCACGATTGGTTTTATCTTCAAAACATCCAGTGTTGATGGGATTTGGGCTTGTGGATGGTTTATTTTCGTTATCCTCCGTCTTGTAGCAGTTTCATAAAATTTGATGTTGGCACAATTCTCTGGCTCGTATTTGTCGTGGGATGTCTTATGCATTACAATGTGCAAATGTCTGCTGAATGCTACTTGAGTAAATGGTATTTGCTTGAAGTGTTACAGCTTTGATGTTGTTTGAAAATTTTTAAAATTATAGCTGTATTTTTATATGTGTTAGTAAACAAAAACATTAATACCCTATTAATCCCTAACCTCATAAAATCTCAAACTGAACAGCTTCTAAACAACACTAGTATTAAATTAGAAGAATACATAGATGAACAAATACACACGGTTAACCACCACCAATTGGACACTCACATAAAGAAACAAGAAAATTACAAAGAGATAATTAAAGAACACGCAGTAATCTTATCCAAACAAAACGCTACGTTGAGTCAAATTGAGCGTGAAATAAACCAGATCAAAGAAACACCACAACCCTCACCTCAAAACCTAAACTTATCACAACTGCCAGAAATAATCATAAACTACGTTGGTGAAAATACAACTAGCCTAGCCACTAAACTACCTCACTTTCATCCAAAAACTAGAAACCCACCCGAATTCTTAGAACAATTCAACCGATATTATGAAAATTACTCTAATCGTAACACTCGTGATTGCCTAAGCTACCTGGAGGTAATCGAAAATTGTTTCGAAGGAACTGCCGCATTGTGGTACCAAATCATCAAAAATGACGTTAAAAGTATCGAGGACCTAAAGAATAAGTTTCTACGACAGTATTGGAGTTCAGAAACTCAACGTAGTTTACGACATAGGATTGAACTCGAACGTTACCGCCCAGATGGGAAGATGAACATGACGGAATATTTTGTTGACCGCACAATCACCTTAAAATCAATTATACCACCGTTAGAAAACATCGAAATTATTGAAATCCTTTCAAACAATTTCAATGAACAAATCCGTGCCTCCATTTCTGTACAAAACATACAAACATTCGATCATTTTATCGAAATCCTAAATCGAGAAGACATGTTTCTCAAAACTGAAAGAGCAAGACAAAATTCAGAAAGTTATAAATCAAACATGACCCATCAACAATATCCAAATCAATTTTCCTCTAAACAGAACCGCCATGACAACTACGACAAGTACACCAAATTTGTACCAACTCGTCATCACCACAACGGTAACAACCAACAGCAAAACAACTATTACAAACCAAATTATAATAATAATCATCGCGGTTACCAAAATAACCATTCACAACCGTATCACGGCAACAGAAATTCCAACAGCCCATATGTTCACAACAACCAGCAGTACCAACCGAGGCGAATCGAAAATGAGCAGCGAAATTTGAATGTAATACAAGTCGACCAACCTAACCACACTAATAACGGACAATACCCCACCGAAGATCAGACTCGCTATGTTCAACAGCTGAGGTCGAATCGAGACGGACCGAACCGACAACACCCGAACAAAACCGAATTCCAACGAAGCAGTTCCGAAGACAATGTAAGGCAATCTGTCATAACAAACTCAGGACAGACGTCACCCTCTTTAAACTAGTTAGCGTTGATACGATCATAAAGAATGGACCTGTATGCCTGGCAAATGAAAACTCCCATTTTCATGCTTTCAATGCACTAGACATCCTATCAACGCTCGATAGAAACCCAATCGGAAACAATAAGGTCCATATATATAATGTAAATAATAAGATAACCACAATAGATAATTCAATATGTACAGCTTTTTGCGATCGTGATTTTTTATTAACAGAAGAACCAATTAAAACTAATGAAAATATGATCAAATGCCCTGAAATAAAAATACAATTTGGCGATGTTAGCACAAACGCGTTAGTTGATTCCGGAGCCTCAATTAGCTGCCTTTCAGAAAAATTTTTTATTTCACACTACGAAAAATTTAACAAACTAGAAGTATTTCCATTAAGTAATGTCAACATCAAAACAGCGACTGGACAAAGAAGCAAACTATTGAAAAAGATAATCTTCACCGAAATACGTATAGGCAACATGTCATATTCAGTCCAATTTGTTATAGTACCTAACCTCATACGAGATACAATCATAGGAATCGATATTTTGAAGCAGGCAAAATCATGGTTGGACTTTCACGGAGAATGCTTAATAATTTTCAATGAAAAAGCTGTATCCACATGCGGTGGCTTAATAGGCTTACATACCAGTGTAACATAAAACATTTTGAACTAATCCCGTATGAGAAAACAGTACATGAAAATAGTTGTAACATAGTATTAGAAGAATTAAATTACATCAGTAACCAGTCCAGATTTAATGAAAATACCTCAGAAGACATCAATTTAAAAATAAATGAAATTAGAGATAAAATTGATACTTTAAACCCAGTACAAAAGGGGCAGTTAAAGAAACTTTTTGAATTATATGTAGGACCATATATTGTGCATGAAAAGTTAGGGAAGAATGTACATAACCTAAAGAAACGATCCGATTCCAGTGTTATAGGACCATTCCATACCAGCCTACTTCGAAGATATTTAACCCCTGTATAGTTTAGTATAAGTGATCCCATTGTGTATTTCCATGTATTTGTTAGGTTAAGTTTTGAATTGTTAATCCCTATTCCCGTTCACTCATGATTCATTTTCTTATGTTATGTTATGTTTAGATGAAGTTCATTAAATGTCAAATATTTAAGAATAGATAAATGGACAGTACATTTTTTGCTTGGCTCATATCTGATAAACAATATTCGCCAAGGCACAAAAGGGGCTTTATAACTGTATTTTTATACGTGTCAGTAAACAAAAACATTAATACCATTTAATATAGATAATTTAGGCTTTATTACTGTATTTTATATGTGTTAGTAAACAAAAACATTAATACCATTTAATATAGATAATTTAGGCCCAGAGTAGAAGAGACAGCCTATGAACTAAAAACTTTAGCCTACCCAAATACCCTTATAATATGCTATCAGAGAAAAAGGACTTGTACATATTAGACACATATTTTAGGTATAATTAGGTTTAGATAAGTTTCATCCCTGTAATCTAAGTATTGTAAAAACATTTAACCTATGGTACTCACTGTGAAATAATAATCCAAGTCTGACAAATCGACCTAACCCCACTAAAAGTAAGTGTGCAAAAGTGATAAGATTTCATCGAATTGGCCCCGACACAGATATATTTGCATGTCAGAACAATATAATTTTGTAATATAAGCTCCTTATTAGTCACTCATATTGTGTATATATATATATATATATAGTTTATAAACTTATTAATTTGAATGTAAAACTCTGAATTGTAAACATAAAGAAAATACGCAAAAACTCCCCAAACGAAGACCGCCATGATTTGTTAGTTCGTTGTGGATCCACCAGAGTTGTCTGCAGACCATTTGGAGAGAGGTGACCGTTCGGTACTGAACTCTTGCGGCGAACGATGAAACTACGTTAAGAATGTAATTCATCCGGCAGATCTCAAATTCAGATATTTGTTTTTTACATTTTTAATTAAGTGTAATGTTTTTAATAAAGACTAATGATGTTATAAATTCCTAAAAAATAATCTGAAACTTTTAGAAATGTGTAAATAACAGGAATATAGGGTTTAATTTAAGTAATACTTAATTTAATACAGATATTATTTGTTGTTTACCTAAATCAGCTGTTTGTAGGATGTTAGACTAAGATGCAATTATGAGTGATTTAAACTAAATTTGACTTTTTTTATCAACTTTTAACGATTGTAAATATTATTTTATTGTGTTTTTGATACAAATTTACCTTTTCCAAATTAAATTAAATAGAGAAACATTATTTTAAATTCAGTGAAGTGTTGACCAATAAAAACTAACTATTACCGCTGACAGCCAATTAAAAAATTACAGTGTTCCAATATTGTTGGGAAGAACTCTCATTGGTGCAAGCATTTCTTCTCCAAATCTGGAACGAGGTGACGCTGTTGTTGTCTCGGTAGAGCCGAGGGAAGACGGTCGAGCAAAATCCACGTTGCTCACTCCCATGAAGGAATAATTGTATAAACATCAAGATTTTACTACGTGTGCGCGATAAATAAGTCTTTTTATCCATTCCCCAGCTCTAAAGCCCAGCAGCTTCCATAAATAACTTTTTTATCGTATTTAGGCGTACTTGAGGACTACAGGGTGAGATCCTTCCTTTTCTCACGCTAACCCCCTTTCAGCATTTTACATATTTGAAGACTGATATTATATTGATATTCAGGGACATTTAATATCAATAATATTCCAAATCAACTTCAAGATTAAGACGTTTTAAAATTAATTGAAGAAGATTGATAGTGTCTTATTTGTTTCTTTTTGAAGATTTGGATCAAATTATACATTTTTTAGTTTTCTGTAATAGAATAAGGAGCTGATGTTTGCGTGTGGAGTCAAAATAACGTTTTATAAGTCAAACAGTAACACAGGTAAGTTTTTATTTTATTTTTCTTGTTTCTCTCATTTGAGTTTTGAGTGTTTGATGTCTTTCAAAATCAGTTTTTATGTCTTCAGTTAATGTTTCTGTTTGCTGTGCAACTTTGTGCTTCTCACAAAGGTCGCACCTGTCACTTTTTGGCGAGTGGAAACTATAATTGAATTCAGTGACAAACATTCTATAGTATTTTAACTTCTTCACTGGCTTCAAATTGTCAGCGTTACACTTATCAATGTAAAGGTACATTATACATTTTGCCAATACTCAGATGAGATCCTAATTACTGCCTCGTAGTGGAAGATCTGCAGTAGTGTGATTCAACAACTGGAAAAGATTTTATATTCGTTTCTTGATTTATTTGGACTTTCCCTATCGCTTCTAGTGCTTAAAACTACACTACGTTTCAGGAGGTAAGGAAACTCCTCCCGTTATCAAGTGAACCCTACTTAAATCTAAATATCAAGTTCTTACACCTAACTAACCTACATTTTTTTGGATTTTCTTGAAGTAGTTTGTACTATTTTCTAATACAAGGTTGTTACATGGGTGATTAATACATTTATCCCATAAACATTTAGAGAGATAATTTTGTTATATACAAATTAATTACATATATATGGAAAATCCAAAAAAAATTTAGGTTAGTTAGGTGTAAGAACTTGATATTTAGATTTAAGTAGGGTTCACTTGATAACGGGAGGAGTTTCCTTACCTCCTGAAACGTAGTGTAGTTTTAAACACTAGAAGCGATAGGTAAAGTCCAACTAAATCAAGAAATAAATTCAAATCCATCGCTATTATGAGTTTCAAAAATACAAGATTTTATATGTTGCCTAGCAACATCTGGATCACTTTCAGGCATCCTTCTGCTGTTCTTGTTGTATCTATTTTGTCTGGGGCAGGTGTATTTGTTTCTACATTCTGCAACAGTTCATAATTTATGTTGATAAATATTCAATAATAATAGCAATAATAATAATAACAGCAATAATAATTTGTATTGATATGTATACACTATAAACAAGTGTGTAATCATGTACAAACCCGGATTAGGCCCCCATAAAATATCAATGTGCCCTTATAAAAACCCATTAGACCTTTCCATAAACATACTTGTAATTAATTTGTATATAACAAAATTATCTCTCTAAGTGTTTATGGGATAAATGTAATACTCACCCATGTAACCACCTTGTATTAGAAAATAGTACAAACTACTTCAAACACAAATTTTAGTTATCACCTGATCTTAAATACATAGATTACTGGTCAAATTTTATATAGTAATAACAGTGAAAATTCAAAGTGAAAGTGTCATGTGTACCGAAAACCTCAAGAAAGAAAATCAAATGTGAATGCATTGTTGGAAGGTGGTGAATTCAATTCTTTTTCCTTCTAAAATGGACCGGCCTTGGTGTTAGACCTAAATTTTTGAGCATCATTTAAAATTAATAAATTCTCATTTAAACAAGTAAATCGGACATCTCTAAGTTCGATATTTTCAAATAGGAGAAGAGCCAAACCATCACGAGCATTCCCCTTTTATTTATTTGAGGCCAGAAGAGATGGTTTGGTGAAGAAGATGCCATTGGTAACACAATTCCAATTTATCTAGCCTAGGGACAAAAATTGAATCAGAATCAGGCGGACCGAGCAGCTTGATCATCACTGATTACCTTCAAGTTTTTTTATCAATAGACATTTTAAACTCAAATTTTTTTAAAGAAGAGAACTCTTTATTTCTTATTAACGACAGTGAAAATAGGTCAGAAGTCATTAGGCCTAAACCATTTTACTCACAATCATGGCCGCCATTTCTGGATGATGCCAAGCCAAAATTGATTCCTTGAACATTCGAACAACTTCATACTTTACAATCAATAATCAGATTTGAAAATTTATTATAAAGAAAATCAAATTTAATTTTAAAAAAGCAAAATCTAGAGTTAAGGAAGAGAGTCACCAGACGAATCCATTGTAACGCCCTGACATAGAGACTTTCATACCATCCACAGAACGACGCCGAGGCATATTTTATAAAGTAAATCATATAGAATTTCCCCTACCTGTGTAATACAAACGGATAATCCCTTGCACAATTTAAATATGCTGAAATATAAATTTTGTAAATAAATATTTTTTTCTGGATAATTGTAAATTTGTCGAACTTTATTTATTTGAGGCAGAAATCGCCATTTTGTTTTATGTCACCTAGCAAACTTAGTTTAGAGCTAGGAGTGTATTTACCCATAGAGTATATATACACATAAGCGAGAGTGTTTTTCAATTCTTTGTCGAATGAGCTGTGTAAATAGACTTTTGAGAGATATCAAGTGTACCTAAATGCAAAGGCTTACAAACTTGCAATTTTTCTTCTTTACTGAATAATAAACATATAAAAGTAAACATTATTCTTGATGCATTCCGGTTTTGATTATTTTGATCGTTTTCTTGAAATCCATCAGTCATTCATTAGCTCATCTTATATTTCGTTGTTTTCTGCTCGTTTCCTTTTAGGCCTAGCTGTCAACATTCGACTCGTAGTATTTATAAGAAAATGTATTTTTTCACTTGATGTTGGTAGTGAATAGTAGGAGTTGTGAATTTCACATCGTTCTTGATATGAAACTTCATCTCCGCATTTGTATTTACAATTAGATTCACAGTTTTTAATGTTTTTACTGTTTTTTGTGGCACTTCTTTACTTATTTTGCTTATATAGGCTTTGCCACTTTGGTGTGCTCTTTTCAGTACATTGCATTTCCATCCGTGTGGTTTGGCCACGATCTTCCTTACCTTTTTTGGTGTTAACCCTTCAAAAAAACAAAGTTAAAAAAACGGAATTTATATATGGACAAGATTTAAGACTAGAGGAGTTGTTCCAAGTCATTAACTGTGTTTCATTGTATTTAAAATATTTGACTTATCAAACTCAATTAAAATTTCACACTGCATTTTGTATGTATATGTTAAAAATACAAGTTTTGAACATAGATAAAATAGGTTTAGCGACATAATAGAAAATAATATCTTCTTTATATATAATTATGTAAGCGAAATTGTCAAATATGTGCCAGTTTGGCAAATTGCAGGATGATGGGAGACAGCTCAAATTAAAGGTCTCGATCCCAGGGACTCGGGAAAAATAGCAGTACCGCTACTTCTAAAACGTGACCAACAAACGAGAAATAACGTAAAACATCCCCCATAAGAAAAAAATGGAGTTTTAAAAACGTCTGCTTTGTTTACATTAAAACATGTGATTAAGTGTATATTTTGTTTACGAATTGATATGTATCACTAATTGTATAGTTGTTTTATTTTCCTCAACATCTAAAGAGCAAACATATCAGTTGAGGCGGAATATTGGAGCTATGGCCCCTTCAAGCCACTAGTAATTCATATTGACCTAATTTATAAATATTAAAGTCAACTTTAGGTCTTTCTATTTTACATAAAATATCGGGGGATTGTGAATCATTAAGTAACCGTTTTGTATTCTTAATTAACTTAGTTCCTTTATATATCAAGAAAAACGGTAGGCCTTGATGCCTTTTTATTAAATTAATTTATCAAAGTATTGAAATTACAATTACTCTGACGAAATAATCATATTGTAGGCAATACAAAATAGTATTAGCCTAAAATTGTTACAAAGCTGTTTTGAAATACACTTTGATTAAAAAAAAATTATCCTTATTAGTTTATTTTGTCCTTTTAAATGTGTTATTTATAATGCTTCAACAACCGGCGACCATTACAAAATAAGAGGAAAAGAGACCCGGCATATCTACCCCCCAAGTATGACTTATGAAATCGTAATTGATCCATGTATGGATCTCCATATTCATCGGATTTTTCTTAAATTGACCTAATTGTAAAACACTTCGATATAGTTTAGTTAATAAACGGATGCGGTCAGTAATAGAACAAATGCAGACGTTGCATTCAACGTGGTTATTTTGAGTTCTCACCTCTTTTAAAAAAGTGTAGTCTAAATGGACGAACACCATTTTTCCCTCTGTCAAATCTGCTCTCAACATAGCAATCAAACAAATATTCTCCTTCACCATAGTGATGCGCGATTGCGAGATGTTGAAGTTTTCGAAAAGTTGCGTTTCGAATGATTTTCGTTTTCGAAATACTCGAGTTCGAATGGTTTAAAACTTGCATTCGAATGAATTATTCGAATGAAATTCATTCGTATTCTGCCTCTGCTTTTAAAACCCATTTCTGTAGTTAAAATAATTGCCGAGGCGTAGCAGCACCGTCCAGTCGCCCAGTTAGTCCTGCTACCTGGAGGAGATTTCTTAAACTACGTACTCCAGGTTAGGAATCTACCGACCGGTACTGAGAAGCGCTTTCAGGCTGTTCTAAAAGTTAGGTTAGGCCTACAAATTTGTAAACACTCAGTGATTGGTGCATTCATATCGTAAGTTTGTTGTTAAAGTTGTCCCACAGTGTTTAGTTTTCGAGATTAAAATGGTTCGTCCCACAAAAAAACGTTCATTTGTTTGGGACTGCTTTGATCAACCTGTCAATAATACAGTGAAGTGTAAGAAGTGTAGTATTGTGTTAAAGTATTTTAAGAACACCAGTAACCTCCAAGACCACATTAAACGCAAACACCCTCTCGTTTTAGAGTCAGCAAAGGATGTGGAAACGGAACGTGCTAAACCTGCATCAAGTAAGCCTGAGTCTGTATGCAAAATTACTGTCGGTGATGCATCGTCAACTCCCTGTACTTCCTCAGAGGGACCTCCTCCCTTAAAAAAATTAAAACAGCTGCAACTAGCTTCATCGTCGAAACAAACCATTAATGAGAAACAAATCAAAAAAATTGACTCACAACTTGTTCAAATGATTGCATTAGACTTCCAACCTATGTCTATAGTTGAAGATGAAGGTTTTGCCCAGTACACGTATGCCCTCAACCCTGAGTATACACTCCCTTCCAGGAAAACACTGTCTGAGAAATTGATTCCAGAGTTATACAACACATTGAAAGACAAACTGTCAACTATGCTCAAAGATACTAAACACTTATCGCTTACCACTGATATGTGGTCATCTGCCTCAAATAAGTGTTACATAACTGTAACAGGCCATTTTGTTTTTGATTTCCGTATGTATTCTGTGGTTTTAGCTACTAATGAAGTCAAAACCTCACATTCAGGCGAAAATATAGCAGCAGCAATTTTGGAGGTATTGCAATCCTATGACATTGAGGACAAAATCGTTACAGTAGTAACCGACAACGCCGACAATATGAAAAAGGCAATATCAAAGGAGCTATTGAAACATAATCATTTTTGTATTGCACACACGCTAAATCTGTCAGTGCAAGATGCAATCAAGGACAATGAAAATTTGATTCAGATTCTCTCCAACTGCCGCGCGTTGGTGACATATTTTAAAAGGAGCAATCTTGCAGCGTACAAGCTTAAAGAAATGCAGCAGCAGATGAATTTGCCTTTGCTGTCCTTGATCCAGGACGTGTCCACGCGTTGGAACTCTGAACTTTCAATGTTAGAGAGGCTGGTTGAATTGAAAGTTCCTCTAACTGTTGCTGTAGCGTCTCTAGAAAATCCCTCTAGAAACCTAGAGAAAGAGGAATGGACCGTTGTCCAAGAAATTATTCCGGTCCTGAAGCCGCTCCTGAACATGACAGAGAAGTTGTCTGGGGAATTATACCCAACCATGTCACTTATTGTCCCCTTGATCAGAGGACTTCAAAAGTCCCTTCTTAAGAAAGAGACGACTACAGAAATAGCAACTAAACTGAAACAATCTTTGATTGATCACATCAGCCGGCGTCTTGCAAACTTAGAATCAAACCGGTTCGTTGGGAGTTCGGCGTTTCTGGACCCTCGATTTAAAAAATCAGGGTTCGGAAACGAAAGTACTGCGGAAGCCATCCAGAAATTCGTCACTGAGGAACTTGCCTCTGTCATCAACAGAAATGAAAAGGCTAGAGACCCCGAGGCAACAAAGGATACCGTAGCAGGGGCATCATCGTCAAATACTAGCGGTGACAAGAATAATGATGATGACCTGTGGGAGGACTTTGACGTCAAGATAACCGCAAAAACATCTGTAAAAACGCCAAAGACCACTGCAACTTTGATGGTGAAACAGTATTTGGAAATGCCTACTGTTGATAGAAAATCAGATCCGTTTCAGTTTTGGAAATCGCACTATTCAACGTTCACGGAACTGTACGAGGTGGCCTGCAAATACATCTGCATTCCTGCAACATCGGTCCCGGCAGAGAGGATATTTTCAGCTGCCGGGCTGATCACTAAAGACAGGAGAAACAGACTAGGTTCCGAAAAGCTGGACCAAATTATTTTTCTCAATAGAAACCTTAAAGTTTTTGAAATTTAGGTGTACACTAATATCCACAGTGTTGTTAGTCTGTCAGCGCGGATAACTGGCCATGTAGCCTAATGATATAACTGTGTTCATTTTTATTTACTGGTCTAATTTACGGAGTAACGTAATTTTGTAACTTTTTTATATTATTATATTCTAAGTTGTTTGAATGTAGGCTAATATAATATCTCCTATGTTCATCTTTACTTCCTAAGCTAATTTACGGAGTAGAATAATTTTGTATCAAATATTTTATTTTATATTATTACTTTACTTTGTTATTCAAATGTAGCCTAAAATTAATTGTGTTCATGTTTACTTTTAGGGCTAACGTAACAAGATACGGAGTAGGGTAATTTTTCGAGTTATTATTATTTTAAGTTTTTTAATTAATGTAGGTTAATAATATCTACTCGTATGTCTTTACTTCCTGGGCTGATTTACGGAGTAGGGTAATTTTGTCACAATCTTTTTTTGTATCGTATTCCTGATATTTGAATTTATGCTATTGCTAACGTCAAAGGTGTTCATGTTTACTTCCAGAGACAATTGGCAGAGTAGAATAATTAATTATGGAACAATTAGTAACGTGGTGTTACGTATATAAGTTAAATAAATTAGTATCTTTAAACTCCTTTGTTTGGTTTATTTCGTGAAAAATAAAATTATTGTAAAAGTAACTGTGTTTTATTTGTTTTCAAATCCGAAATGATCAGACGATTTCGAATGCACCATTCGAATGTGAACTCTTGCATTCGATAACATTTCGAATGGTTGAAACAATCGAAACGTTTCGAATAGCCCATCTCGCAATCGCGCATCACTACTTCACCATGTAGGCTTCACTTTTTTATCACAGACGAGGCCTCTAGATATATTAACCTCGATGGTTGCATTATGCACAATAATTTCGAAGTTTGATTTTGTTTAAAGTGTAAATAGGTTATGATTCAGGTAAACAATTATTTCAGTCTGAAATAAATAAACAAAAGGGTTACGATAAATTACGCACTCGAACACTAGTTTATGAGGCCGGATTTCACCAAACTTTTGAACCGTTGTTAAAGCCCGGTTAAGTAAATTTTAACGTTAGTCTAGTATTGATTGGCTCAATCGGATTTCACCACACACGGTTAAGGCTCGTTTCCACTATGCCTCTGGTTATTCGCAATATTGATGCAACGTTGCAACATCTCGCCTCTTGCAAAGTGCGTCGTGCGGATTGCCTTATGCGCTTTGTCCCTGTGTTTACTCTACTCATGCCCAAAGCGACAACATGGGATACTCGCCACAAACTAGGAAAGTTAATTAATGGTTGTACAAAAATGAATACAGCATATACCTAGTTTGAAAGATAATGTGTAACTGATGTAAACAGAAAGACCAAACGTGAACAAAGGCGACTATAATCTTAGATCTTCTATCAACTACTAGTGAGGCACGAGTGTTGCAAGATACAAGAAACGTGTGAGTAATTATATTTATTAATAGTTATTTTTGCCCAAGACAAAATATTGAGTAATGAAACAGTACTATCTACTAGCATAATCTACTTTCTTAGAACCTTAAATTTATACGTTTTCCATTAAGTTGAAGTGTAAGGGGCATGCACCTTCGACGTAACCTTTTTACGTTATGGGTTTACTATTAAATAGTTTTTAACGAAGTTTAAAGAAGCGAAATCTAGGGGGATTTTTGGACACGAGTACCCGATGTTCTACGAAACGTGTGAATAATTATATTTATTAGTAGTGATTTTAAATCTTAATTGCCCAATTCTAAACATTGAGTAATGAAAACATCATTGCAGTGTTGACTCCCGATAAATTATTTACCTCATTGATCGCCACAATTCGCTAAACATGAGATATTTGGATGACTGATAAAAGTCATCAAACTGATTTAAATCTGAATTGAACGAATTTCCCCTACAGGCAAGAAGCTATCTGAATTGAACGAATTTCCCCTACAGGCAAGAAGCTATTACAGTAGTCGGCATGGTAAGATCAAGGCCCGGGACCATGATAACTTTTCGTTTTGAGGTCCCCAGATGCCAAAAACACCGTTCAATACTGTATATATATATATATATATATATATATATAATATTAATTTAATATTTATACAGGGTGAGTTTCTACTCGCAACATTAACTTCGCCAGTGAGTTCTCCTTACAAAAAGGAACAAAAATTGTCCTATGGAGCCATGTCCGATTCTCAACCGTTTGGCTGTATTGGGGAATTTTGTATTTTTTCAAACTCACATGACTTGGTCTCATTAATTGAGCTATAAAATTGTAACCAGTCACTATAACCAATTTTAATTATTACCAATAGGAAGAGCATTAAATTTGCAACAAATCTGAGGTTTAACGAAATAATAATTGATTGAAAACACCAGGTAGTAACGCAAATTATGCAAAAAATACGTTTAAATAATGTTTTCATTGCAATTTCAATGCCCCATTTCATCACCTAAAAGTTATGCTGCGTGATGTCAAGTAAATGAAAAACTTTCTTTTTTAATAACCTTTAAAATTATGTGCTATAATAAGGTGTTGAAAGAAAAAATACAGTATAAATACCTAAATTATTTAATACCAACCTTGTTTATTATTTGCAAAAACAACAAATGAAATTAACAAATTTAAGTACGTTTCAACGTACTGGCAGCTGGTTAACAAAGTTACTTTAATAAATTTTCAAAATGTCATCAGGCAAAAAACTATGCCCCTCACTGGAAATGTAACTTGAATAGTTTCTATTTTGCTCTTTGTTTTCAGTAAGAAATACATGAGACTATGAACAACATAGTTGTTTTTATTCTGTGCCCCGCACCCATCACAGAATAGCCTGATCGTTTTTACATCTTCACCAAGTTCCAAAGAATTTAGATGTTCAATTAGGGCTGAAGACACTTCCACCGACACTTTCCCTGCCTTGTCTTCTGTCCATACATAAAAAGTAGGGTTTGTACCATCATTATTGACAATGCACGAATTGTAAAACCAATCTGATGGGAATAGTATGCTTCCTGAATAGCTTACTTAGGCAATGGTTGGATTTGTTGCAAATCGAAGCACATTGTCACACTATTGTCCACTTTCTCTTTCATATTTTTGTAAAATGCAGCTGCTCTAAGTTTGTGTACACGTTTTTGAGTCATTGATCAATCTTTTGTTTTGCATCAGACGATGTTTTAATTAAGTGAGTAAGTTTTTGACACAAACTGCAAATATCCGATGCTGGGGATCTAAACCCCAAATTGAAAGTGTTCAAAAACCGTCGAAACATCATCTTCGAAACTTTAGTACTCTCGTCTGGTTGCAAATCATTGTACATTCGATGTAACTTGCTTATATTTAAATTGGCATCCAAATAAATCCTTTTTGACTTTTTTCTGTTATAGTGACTTTCCTTACCTTTCAAAGATTTAATAAAATCCTGTACCTTATTCCTTTTCGTAACTGATTTATGGGACTTTCTGTCGCCCCCTCTTGTTTTACTTAGAATTTTACAATTAAGTTTTGCCTGGAATATGGTTCTTAGGCGAGTAGGCTTGACACACATAACTTTCATGAAATGTGTTTTGCCTACTGTTAATGTCTTTTGGTTTTTGTCACTAATGGATACTTTGTCCAAGTAGCATTTGGCCTCTTGGTATTACTGTTTGGTAAAGACCTCCCCCGCTTTACGGAAACAAGACTTACAAATCCTGATATAAAATTTTGTCTTGGGAAATTTTGTCTTTAAGTGACAACAAGCTTTTCCTTACAAGAGTACAATCTGAAGGAGTAAACTTACAGCATTGAAATCTTGGAGTATTGTGCCGACAAGGTACGAACCTGTTGAAACCTTTTGGCTGTCCATACTTCTTTTGTTTACTTATGTCCCTCTTTGTTGGTTTAACTGTTCTCTTTCTTGATCCGTCATTGGCCACTCCCACAGACACTAAATTGTCATCCACATCACTCATTGCAGTGACATTAAATTAATAAGATATACTTAAGAATAACTCAATACTGCATTACATAACCTTTCACGTTAACACACTGTAATAAACTAAACATCAGTGCAGAAGTTGGCATGGCCTCACGCACAGAATCAAGGGAGACAGAAAGCAGCTCTGTGATTGGCCACTGAGGAAGTTTCATTTTGTTTGACCGCTGAGATGGAATAAACTCTTTTTGAAGAAGAATGTAAATTTCCTATGCTATTTTACATAGATTTTTTCTGATTGGTTTATGATGTTTTCTGTTGCAGCATTCAGTTACCTGAACAATAATCCACCTTTATCTCAATTTTTGATTTTTTGCGATTAATCTCTTTTTGAACGTTACCTCGTCATAAAATGTCCCTACAACTAGTTGGAAATGTCACAAATTAAGCTTGGGTTAGTAATTCCTGAATATTATTCTTAGCTATTATTCACCCTATTAACAATAGGAATCCGCTGGGCTGGAGATGTACTGAGAAGAAGAGGAGAGTGTCGGCTTAGGAAAGAGATGAAACTAATCTTGAGGAAGGCGACCCCACGGAAGACCAAAGCAGAGATGGTCTGGAACCGGATAACCGGATGAAGGTCGATATGAAGGGGGATGGAGCTATTTAACAAGACATAGTGGACCAGTTAAGATGGAGGGGATTTCATGGTGCTGATAAATCAAATAATAATAGTAACTGATGATAGATATACTTTTTTAATTTTATTTTAGTGTTTTGATTATTGCTTTACATCAATGGTTACTGAGATATTGAAAGTTGCCAAACGCAGTCCTATATGAAGAATAAGCAAACTTTTATATCTCGCTTATTTATAAAACTATATGTGCCTTCATATGGTTGTGATCTGCAGTTAACCTCGGATTATCCGGACGAGGTTGCCCGAAATAAAATATTTAAATTACAGTCAAATCGTTATTTTTTCCCGCGCTTGCGCCTACTGAGTCTCAGAAGCAACCGCAGTAACTTACCAACGAGATGAAATGTATCTAGAGGTTTTGTATCATCAAAATGAAGTCCAGCCTGGGCTGGAGATGTACTGAGAAGAGGAGGAGAGTGTCGGCTTAGGAAAGAGATGAAACTAATCTTGAGGAAGGCGACCCCGCGGAAGACCAAAGCAGAGATGGTCTGGAACCGGATGAAGGTCGATACGAAGGGGGATCTATTGAACAAGACATAGTGGACCAGTGTCTTGTCTTGAGGGGCAATGGTCGACCCCAATTTGCCCCTCTGTCAACTCTGCTCCCACGGTAACCAACATCAAATCCTCCTTTCACGAGTTATATGACAGTCAGCTGACAAAAATGAAACTTGAAAGGATTTGATTGGTAACCTAAGGAAAATGGCGGTTGACCAAGTAGGCTTCACTTTTTTACCCCAGACGAGACCTCTAGATATATTTAACCATTTGTTGACCGTTCATTAGCAACCACAACTTGTGAGTTTATTGTGTTGCGTTTGTAGCTGTGAATTGATTGTGTGTAACGACAGTCAAACAAACACTGTGTCTGTTCTGTTTTACAGCCTTTCCACGCAATTATTCATTACACATTATCCATTGTTGTCTAGCCCTCCACAATATTTGTTTAAGAAACAATGTCCCCTTGCTGTTGAACAATGACCCCGTTATTGATGATGAAATATGCCAGTCGATAATGTTATTGAAAATTATGGAAGGGCATTAGTTACCAGAAACAGAATTGTACAAAATTATTTTAACAACTAATTCAATTTATATTTTTAAGGTACATTAATCACTCCTTACAACTGTTTTACTACTAACTCCTTCGATAGTTTAAAGATTTGTATAAGTGATTGTTGATAATGAAAGTTTTATTCTTCACACTCTTTGTTATTAAATAGTTAACTATCAGTTTAAATTAAAACAGCTTTTACCATTAATATGAACAGAAACATGTATACATTAAAAATCAACAACTGGAACAAATATACCATTCAACGTGACTGCACTTATATAAAAATTTAAGTTGTAATTTTCATATAGAAAGTGTAATAAAACGAGTAACTGGAATATATACATTACAAAAATATATAAAATATGAAGTAGGTTATACAAATATTAAGACAAATTTGTTTTGCTATGATCTACAGGTTATATCAAATATTTTGCTATGATTACATTTTATATGGCATAAGCTTTTATGGCGCAACATCAAATTGAAATTTGAATACAATTTTAAAACTGTAACAAAATATAAGGATAATTCTAAATTTAAGAAAAAATTAAACTGTTTGAAATTATTTTAAAGAACCAGACAAATTAACAGTCCATAATGAATCAATGATAATATGTATATTTTTGAAGCAATTATGGTTACATTAAAATTCAGTAGAGAATATAAAATTGATCACAAATATAATACAAGAATCAAAATAAATTTTGAAAGACATGAGAAAGAAATTTGTAAGAAAAATGTATTGACAGAAAAACATTTAGCTGCTACATTCTCTATTTAGAGTACTCAAAAAATTCTTTTTAAATTGCACTTATCATGATTTTTGAATCTTTTGAAAGCTTGTCACATGCTTGATATGTGCATGATTGGTGTTTTGTGATTGGATGTATATGTTACAATTTTCTTATTTGTTATTTTAAGGTTATTTGTTATATTTATGACTTTGTTTTAATGCACTATATGCAGGTTTCTTGTTAAGGCTGGGGTATCCTAGCTCTGCATTTCGTGCCGAAGACACTGGAAATGTACAAAAAGCATGAGCATGGTTTATTATAGTTTTAGAGTGTAATTTGTAGAGTAGTTTATTTGTAAGACAATAAATACAACCAATTTAATTTCAAATAGATCATTTATTATAACTTATCTATATGTACAGTTTGACTTTGGAATAAAATAGAGTACTTTATCCAAAATCAAATAAAAACCAAAACCAGCTTCTTAAGTTTGCAGAGACTTCTGAGAACACAAAGTAGAGCACATGCTGATGACAGCCCTAACAAAGGAACATGATCGTGTAACAAGTAAAATACAATTTGGTATTGTTTCATTAACAATATCTCTTTCAAATATCAAACAACATTTTTACATCATTCTAATCCATACTATTAGTTTCACTTGCATTTCTACCAAAATTCACAAAACAGTTATTCAAAATAATACAAATCATGATAAAAAATCCTAACAGTTTACAAAATTCAATTAACTGTGCTTTTAAGAATTAAATTGGTTCACAGCAAATTTTCTTAAGCTAAATTGTTCCAAAACTCAATTATTTTAATTTAAAACCTCACATAACTAGGCAAATTTTGAATTACAAATTAACTTTGAAGGGGAAATTATAAATCAGGTGAAATGTACAAAGTTGTTGGAGTTGCAAGTACAAAATAATTTAAAATGGGATGAATATATACACATTTTGGCAAAGAAACTAAATACAGTCTGCTATCCAATGCCAGCTCTGCAAAACTTTATAGACTTATTAATTAATTTGAGCATAATAAAGCTCAAAGCTGTCTGCAATTCTAGCAATCTGACTTGCTATGTTGTTTAGAGCATCTGCAACCTTCTCAGTGGCTTCTATTTTTTTATCGTCCCGCCACTGGGCAGCCAGCTGCTTCTTTGAAGCCACTCTTTCTGTGGCCTCCTTGGATGGCTTTCTAGAGTCTGAAAACCAAAATTTTTAGACATAATATCTTAAAAAACAAAACCTAATTTAAAATTTGCACACAGTAGTATACATAGGTGTTTATGAGTTTTGTTATAGTTTTATGAAAGTAGATACAATTTTTAAAACATATAAACTCACTAAACATATTGCTCACCCCCAGTTCTTTAGTCCCTCTAATTCCTTCTACCGCCGATTTCCCGATGATAGAAAGGATCCTTTCATGAGCAACTTGATGATGGCCTGCTGAGTTGCCAAATCCGCCAGCAGCGGTGTTGAAGGATCTGGCTGCAGAATCTTCTACAAGAGAGTCCTCCCTGAGTAGCCGGGCGAGCTCTTCAGACTCATCTTCCTCGCTGCCGGATGACAATGGGCCCCCTCCAGTTTTGGTCATCTGCTTCTTCATTACTGCAGTCTTCTTTTTCGACATAATTTTTAGATCTGTCCATGACTGCAAGCATTTTTTTTTTGTCAGATAAATTGATTGTACATTTGACATCATTTTCTAAATCTCTGGTCTACCCAAACAAGTTTAATTACTGTTTGAAAATGCATTGCTAAAATGAATATACAAACTCCACTCTGCGAGTTAAAAGTACACCAGAGCCTTAAAAGAACATTAAATCATTATTTTAAAACGTTTCCTCTAAGTTTTTGGCACAAAATGAATTTTGTGTTAGAAAAAAGTGAAATAAATGTAAACAGGGTGTCTACTGTTGCTAGAAATTATTAAACTGGAGTTTTAATTGTACACTGACAAAATACTGAAATTTCAGATCGTGTTCTGGAATTTTATTAAAATAAGATTGAATTCCGATCTGATGAAGAAAAAGTTAAGGTTTGACAGTTAATTTTGAGTTTCAAGCGTGAATTTCATTTTTTTAACTTTTTAAATAGACAGCGTGGGTACTTTTTCTTACATAACTTGTTGTGTAAATTTTGTTGTTGGAGACATATGTTAGTTATAAATTATTGAAAGTTCATCAAAACAATTACTTAATTGTCTTATTTTGAACAATAGTAAAATATTACCGTAATGACATTAATATTATTCACTTCCTATTAGAATTAAATGTTGCTGCGTAACACTTGGATTTTATCACCCATACAGCACAAAAATATGTCTCAGATAGGTATCAGGTACATTACCTTGCAACATAGGATATGTATCAGAGACATTGCAATACCTACCTGGTACCATATGTACATATGAGTGTAAGCGTTAGTATGTCTTGAGGTAATTATAAAACACAAAGGCACAACATGAATAACTTACACATTTTTGGATATGCTGAGGATCCGTTTGACATGATTTTTCAAATTCCACCATTTATTCTTCAGTTTTTAGAGGAAATACATCAGTTTCTAGGTTTAGATAATTTTCTGATTCATGTTTCCTTCCCTCAGTCAGCTCTTCAAGCTTAAATTCAATATGCTTTACTTTATACAAGAGGGTGTTTAATTTTTTTAACACCTCTGTTCTGAAATCTGTAAAAAACAAAACAAAAATTAAATTAATGGCTTAGGTTATTTTTATTTACCGATGTTAACATGAAAATGTAGATAGTATATACATTGTTTTCACAAAGCTTGTAAAAAAATCTGTGCATCAACATTATGTCTAAAATAAATCAAAGAATCTAATACAGAATGACTACTTTTATGGTTTGCTGGGACGTTTAGGTTAGGCTAATTAACATTGTACAGACTTTTTTGAAACAATCTGCACTGTTATAGTGCTGGTCTGGGTAAAAAATTGGCCTATTTTAACCAAATTTATTTGGTAGCACCTTAAACTAGTTCAAATTGGCCAATTTAGTCAAATTTAGTACCAAATTCCCAGATATTTAAATAAAAACACAACATAACTATATTTTGTGCTTATGTTCAACCAAAGCGAAAATGGCCAGCACTATAATTTCAAATCCCATTAGTCTTAGATTTGCAATTCTTAAAAGCAATTACAAATGAAGAGTTTAGCAAAATATCACAAATCGTAATTTATGCTATAAAATGTAATATTACCAACCTTTCTCAGGCGTAGCCTTTACAGTTTAGCTAGATTTCCTCGGTGATTTTCTCAGTTCTGAGGGTGTACTGTGTTTATACTATGCTGTGTTTACCATGTGCGTGTACTATGATCAAATGGCTAGGCCCTGCAGCATCTACCTCTATACGGGGTTTCCTAGATGACATTCTCGTTAGTGAATTTACTATGGAAAGTGAACTATTAGCATGACCCGCACGGTGAAACTTAAGCCCGGGACCACCATAGAAGTTCCTAACGTGACCCCCTGAACACGTTTTGGAGGGTCGTTCAAAATTTTATATATATATATATATATATATATATATATATATATGTGTGTATGCACCTAGCGGTCGCATTTTTTGTCCGATTTACTTCAAATTTGGTAGGGACGTTCCTTTCTATAATCTGTTGGACAAGTTCGTTGGGCAAAATAATCGGAAAACTCTAAACCACTTTTTTGGGGATTAATCTTTCAAATTTCGAGTTGTTGGGCTCAAAAAAGGTCAGAAAAGCCCCGGATGTAAAATTTATGGATGTAAAACGATGGGAATTAGTGTGGCGAAACTTCTAAGCCCTCTCTCGTCATTCTAGCATATATATTTACCGAGTTATTAAAGAAAATGTGTATTGACAAAAACAGTACGTTGTCTTATGGGAGTTTTACATAAGAAAAGACTGTTATTCATTTGTTGGTGTACTTTTATCATCCCCAACAACCTCACGCCTACTTTAAGGCCTGACTGGACCTTCTAATAACCTTAAACTGCAAAATTGTATTCCCAGCATTGCAGGTAAATAGAACCAGGAGCATCAGAACAGCCAAAAAATCAATATTTTCAGATTTGAATAAAAATTGGAAAAATTGTATGTTTTTAACTGATTTTGAGTTTTTATAGTTTTTATGTGGAAATTCACTTCCCTCACGTCAGCGTGCTGCGTGCGAACTCGTTTGCTCTTTTGTTGGTTGTTGATGAGCAGTTGGGCCTGGGGGTTGTGGAAATTTAGGTAATTAGTTAGTTACGTCTTGCTTGTACATTTTCTTTTAGCGAATTTCCTCTATAGGGAAGAAGCTATTACCGTAGTCGGCATGGTAAGACCTAGGCCCGGGACCATGATAACTTTTCGTTTTGAGGTCCCCAGACCCCAAAAACACCATTCATTCGAAACTGTATATATATATATATGTCCGTGAGCACGATAACTCTCGTAAAAATTATCCGATTTTGATGAAATTTGGTATAAACGTGTAAAGCAACATTTATGACTAAGTTCGAAAACCAGCCAGATCGCTTTATCCGAAGGGGTATTTTTGGGGGGTTTTGTACCCCAAAAATGGGGTTTTCGGATTTTTTACATATAATTTTGGGAATAGTCAAATTTTAGTTTTTACCATTGTATTCAGCTTAAAAAACACACAATTTGGTATTTTGTTCATTTCTCTACGTCAATTGGTTACCGAGATATTGAAAGTGCTAAACACAGTACGTTGTCTAATGTTATTCTTATGGAGGAAAAGAAAAATTTTATATCTCGCTTATTTATGAACGTACACTTATGAAACTTGGTATATGGCTTCATCTAGTTGTGGTGCATTGGTATTTGCTCAAAAAAAATTGTTTGTCAAAGGCTCTTGTAGCAGCAAACCTGCGTACTCAGCCCATGTTATTCTCATGGATAATAATTAAATGCTATGTCTCCCTTAATTATGAACATAAATGAATAAAAACTGGTATATGACTTCACCTAGTTGAGTTATATTGATATTAGTATAAAACTCAATTTGTTGTGTTCCTTCATGCAGCAAACCTGCGTACTCAGCCCCAATGTTATTCTTATGGGGAATAATTAAAATTGTATATATTGCTTATTTGTGAATATATTTTTATGAAACTTGGTAAGTGACTTTATGTAGTATTATTAAGACATTTATATCTCCTTCGGAAATTCGCTGAGTATGCAGGTTTGCTGATACGGGGGTATTTTTGTTGTGTATTTTCCCTTTGATCACATGACAGTGGTTTTGGGGAGTCCACTAACCGCTCTTCTTCCAACTCATCCTCGAAGTTCAGCCTTTTCGCCGCCCTCTCCTTCCTTTTTGTCTTGTCTGGCACCTGGTCGTCGGTATCGACATCAGAATATTTTTCTGATAATTTCGCTTTTTTAACAGCATCATTGCAGTTATCTGGAACAAAACATTAGTTTGTGTCATGCTTCTATAAATTATGGAAAAGTACTAGGATTTACATTAACGTTGGTCTTTGCAATAATTTATTGGTAAAGTAACTCATGGCATTAATAGACTTGGCCTACATACCACTTTAAAAAGAACTAACCTTAATATGTAGCTTTATATTAAGTTTTGAATTTCTAAAAACAGGCTACAATCCCACCATAACTTACATGTTGCTACAAAATTACTTTTCTTTGAAAGTTTGGAAAATGTTCTTGGCCGGCCGTGGTAGGGCTTTTTGTATGTCCACCGCCCTGTAGAAGTACCAGCTTCTTTAACAATAACATTATAAATGTCATCGTCAATTTTTCTTTTGGTGCCAAGATATACAGTAGGTAGTTTTCAAAATAAAAGTAAAATACAAAGTACCCTGTGTATGATGTAGGGTACATTAAACGTAACCTACATCGACATGTTTATATTTGATTGCAAGTTTTTACTTTGTAAAACGTCAAGGTTAGAGATTGAGGTTACGTTATGATTAATTAATTGAAGTCAAGTATGTAAACTTAATTAAATAAAAACTGTAAAAGTAGCTTCATAATCCGCTACATCTACTCTAAAAATGTAGCTAGCTACAGCTAAAGCTACTTTTATTCTAAAGTAGCGGGCTACTGTAGCGAAGGAATCAGCATATAGACAGTAAATAGTATATCCACAAATAAAAATACGAAAGGTTAAGAGCGTTTGCCCATACAATCCATTGGTTAAACATACATTGCAATATAAATACGAACAGTAATTAATGAAGTTTCTTACCGGTTGGGTGGCCAAAGGTCCTAATTACGGTATGATTTATCCAGTTCTCGCCTGGCTCTTCCATATTAGCTATTGCTTTGTTTATTTTGATCTGATTTATGTATGGTGGATATCGACACACATATCATTACAGGTAATTTACAGGGATAGCCTTGTTGGAAGTTAAATACAACTACTCCAGTAAATATTATATTAGCATATGACAATGCTAATCATATGTTTATATTTACTATGAAAGGTTTTAAGTTTAAAGAAAAAATGGCTTCATTGTTTTATCTTGATTATGTTTTGTATCAATAAAAAAATAGAACCACTGCACTGCTTTTAATAATTTCTTTAGGTTATGGGCCCAGATAATGTAATTTCTATTTTTTTTGTGATATTGTTTTTTTGTTTGATGTCTAATTAAAATGACAACGTTAACAAATCTTCCCCAACTAACTGATTCAAATTTTTCAAACTGGAAATTCAGATTGGAATGTATTCTTGATGAAAAAGGTGTCAAAGAAGTCACACAAAAGGAATACACCACTGAAGATTTAGATAAACTTCCAGAAAAACAGAAGAAAGAAACTTTGGCACAAGATGCAAAAGCTAGATCAATAATTGTACAATGTATCACGGATCGACATTTGGAGTACATAAAAGATGCCAAGACTGCATATGAGATGTTAAAAGCACTTAGGAACGTCTTTGAACGTAAGAGCACCTTATCAAGATTGTATATAAGAAGACAGCTCTTAACGCTCCAATGTGATGCAAATACAAATCTGCAGGACCATTTCATGAAGTTTGATGCACTGATTAGAGACCTCGAATCTACTGGTACAAATCTGGATGAAGATGACAAGGTATGTCATTTACTGTTGACTATTCCTAAGAAATATGATACAGTAATTACAGTCTTAGAAACGACTACCTCCACACTAACACTTGATTTTGTAAAAAGTAAATTGCTTGATGTTGAATTAAAACTAAATAATTCTCAAAACTATTCTAAACCGCAGGTAGAATGTTCTTTCAATATCAACTCGGGGAAAAGTAATGCAAACAAATGTTTTAAGTGTGGTAGCTTTGATCATTACCAAAATAAGTGTCCAAAAGGTTATCACAAAACTGAGGGGTCTAATAATCAACAAAATAGATATCAAAATCATTCTGGGGGGAGATCAAGAAGTAATTTTCGTGGTAAAAGGTGGAATAATCGCAGTAATCACAATGCTAATGTAGCTGAGCAAGACTCGGACGCTAGTATTTCATTCACAAATTTCACTGCTTATTCAACTAAAGTTGAAAATTTTCAAGAAGAAGGTAAAGTTAATTTTATTGTTGATTCTGGAGCAACTAATAATCTGGTTTGTTCCTCAATGGAGAAATATATGAGAGATGTCGCAGATATCATACCAATACAGTTGAAAGTAGCTAATGGACAAACTATGGAAGCCAAAAGACAGGGAAAACTGGTTGTGTATTGTAATCAAGGGATTAAGAAAGTACCAAAACAAATCAGTATTGAAGCACTAATTGTAGATGGATTACCATTTAATTTGTTCTCTGTTCAAAAAATCAATAAAGCCGGTTTCAGTGTAACATTTGATCATGGTTGTGCTCAAGTAACAAAGAGAAACAACCTACTTTTCAAGTGCAATCTTGAAAATAATCTTTTTGTCGCAAGATTTAGCTTAGGGAAACCAAAAGCGAGCACTGGCTTATCGTTGTCTTCTGATGAAGATCTATGGCATCTACGTCTTGGTCACCTTAATAGAAGAGGGTTACAATTACTTCGTCTGCCATATTCAAAGACTCCTTGTGACTCCTGCAAGAAAGGTAAAGCAACCAGAAATGTTTTTAAAAACGCACAGGGACCTCGTTCAACACGTATCGGGGAACTTGTTCACACTGATGTCTGGGGACCTGTAGATGTTCCAACTCTAAACGGTGAGCGATATTATGTAACAATTACAGATGATTTTTCTCATTTTTCACATGTATATATTCTTAAACATAAGTCTGAAGCTGAAAATAAACTGATTCAATATGTAGAGCAACTGAAATCACAGAACATTAGAGTAGCTAGATTAAGATCAGATAAAGGAGGAGAGTTCACATCAAATAACTTTAAATCTTTTTGTGCAAACAATGGTATTCAGTTAGAGTATACTGCTAGTTATACGCCTCAACAAAATGGTGTCGCTGAAAGGCTGAACAGAACAATACTTGATAAAGTAAGATCTATGTTTGTGGATACTAACTTGCCCAAATATCTGTGGGGAGAAGCAGTCTGTTGTGCGATATATCAGTTAAACAGATCACCAACACGTGCTCTTAATGGGAGAGTACCTGCCCATATTTACTTTGGTAAATCAAATGGAACTTTAGACAAATTGAGAGTTTTTGGATCTAAAGTTTGGGTATACAATCTTCCAAAGAAAGGTAAGCTTGAACCAAGAGCAACAGAAATGCGGATGGTTGGGTATGGTGGTCCTGGTTACCGTTTATGGAATCCAGTAAACAACAAAATTGTAGTGTCTCGTGATGTCAAATTTAACGAAAATGATTACAGACACCAAACTGTTTCAAAAGTAACAGAATCGAAAGTTGTCCCACAGCTTAATAACGAAAATGAAGAACCAGACAGTTCTGATGAACTTCCAGAACACACTCAATTACATGGAAATCAACATGACGAACCCCATGAGGAGCAGAATCGTCAAAGGAGTAAAAGTAAAACAACGTTTCCAAAAAAGTATGAGGATTACGATATCTAAAGTGCTTATTATTGTTTAATCTCAACCGAAAATGATCCTTCAACTTATAAAGAAGCTATAGAATCTGGTAGTGAGTGGCAAAAAGCTATTCAAAATGAACTGGATAGTCATAACAAATTTCAAACTTGGTCAGTAGCAGATTTACCTGAAGGAAAAGTTGCAATAGACACTAAATGGGTTTTCAGGACCAAGCAGGATAATGTTAAAAAAGCCAGATTAGTAGCAAAAGGATTTCAAGAACAGTGTAGTTCTAATGTCTATGCTCCTGTTGCTAAAATGACTACTGTTCGAATGACAATTTCTCATGCACTTCAGAATGATTGGGAACTTAGACATTTAGATGTTCCCACTGCTTTCTTAAATGGTAGATTGGAAGAGGATGTTTTCATTAAAATACCTCAGGGAGTAACCGCGCCAAAAGGAAAAGTTTTAAAGCTCAATAGAGCTTTGTACGGACTAAAGGAATCGCCTCGTTGCTGGAACAATTGTTTCAATGAATTCATTCAAAAGAACGGATTGAAACGCTCAATGCATGATGTGTGTTTATACATAGGAGAAGATGTCTGGTTAACACTATTCGTTGATGATTGTCTTTTAACAGGAAAACAAGAGAAAATTGAAGAGTTGGTGAGTAAATTAAAAAGTGAATTTAATGTAAAAGATTTAGGCAGTATAGGAACATTCCTCGGAACTGAAGTATCAAGAAGTGGTGACACAATATCTCTAAGCCAAACTAAAATGATTGACAAAGTACTACAGAAGTTCAATATGATTGATTGTAAAGGAAAAGAAACTCCAATGGAAGTAAACTTTCAAGTTAATCTCGATGAAGATATTATAACCAATGTTCCATATCGTGAGCTAATTGGAAGTCTAAACTACTTAGCAATGATTTCAAGACCTGGCATTTCATTTGCAACATCGTTTCTTGGAAGATTTCTCGACAGACCAACACAGACTACATGGAAAGCTGCAAAAAGGATTTTGCAATACATAAGTAATACCAAACATTTAACACTGAAATTCAAGAAAAGTCAAAACGAAGAATGTGTTGAGGGTTATGCTGATGCAGATTGGGGAAATGATATTTCTAACAGAAAAAGCATAACTGGCATTGCAATTTATCATTTTGGTAATCTAGTGTCCTGGACTTCAAAGAAACAACAAGTTGTTGCTTTGTCGACTGCCGAAGCTGAATATTTGGCTGCAGCACACTGTGCAACCGAAATTATGTTTGTCAGCGGATTGGCTAATGACTTTAAACAAGCAGAAACAACTCCAGTCTTAAATGTCGACAACCAGAGTGCAATTGCAATGATGAAAAACTATGAGAACACCAAGAGATCCAAACATATTGACATTAAAGCTCATTTCATCAAAGATATTGTCGCTAAGGGTATTGTGAAAGTTCTATACGTATCTTCAGATAAGAACGTAGCAGACATTTTTACCAAGTCGTTGTGTAAAGAGAAGTTTGTTAAATTCTCAAGAGCCTTAAGTTTGTTGTAATTTTGTGATGAGCAATTTTAAGTTTTATTATTCAATAACGGACTTAAAATTGAACGGGGGTGTTGGAAGTTAAATACAACTACTCCAGTAAATATTATATTAGCATATGACAATGCTAATCATATGTTTATATTTACTATGAAAGGTTTTAAGTTTAAAGAAAAAATGGCTTCATTGTTTTATCTTGATTATGTTTTGTATCAATAAAAAAATAGAACCACTGCACTGCTTTTAATAATTTCTTTAAGCCTGGATTCCATCTTCAAACAAACATATTTGAAACGGCATTGTCCAGATGTAATGATCTGAAAAAATTCATTGACATAAAGTAGGACCAAACTTAACAAAAGAAATCAGGTTCGATATCTTTAAGTGTTTTGAAAGCCTCTATGTAAAAAATACCTGCATTACCCGTTTCTCGAACACCATAAATCCCAGGCATTAATTAGTTTTCCCAGCGAAGAGTTAGTTTTCACACAAATTCTCGAGTTAGGAATTTGATATAAGGTTGTTTAAATTAAGCTTTATAAATTTTAATCATTCAATCAAAACTGTTTTATTATATTATTAGGTTAAATTATTGTCAAAGGCTTTAAGAAATAATGTGTATGCCTATTTTAATTCCCTTTTCAAAAATTATCTCATTTTGCGTTTACGAGGAAATACAAATATTAGTTGTGAGAGATAACTATAGCTTTAAAACTGATATACAGTATTCTTGATGCAGCATTACTAAACAGCAGTAATAGGCACTAAATTAACTTTTTTTTCAAATTTATAATAATAATAATTTTTAAAAAATCTTTTGCCCATACCTGTCCTTGTGTGAATGACTGGAATGACAACAAATGATCCCTGAGAGGTGTTTGGCATTTCCCACATTTTAGCTATACGTCTTTTGCTGACCAAAATTTCAACGCATTTTCAAAATTCAAAATATGAATATTTAAGATCTTTGATTGGCAGGGAGTGGAAAAAATCCTCCATTAGTGTGTGACGTTGGCCAACTATAAAAAACTGGTTGTTTGTTACAACAAAATTGCACACTAAAACTATTGTTCCATCTTTTAACATGCAACAATAGTTTCTTTCGTCGTCACAGATTCTCAATTCTCAACAAAGTCCTCAGTTTTCTAGACCTTGTACTGATCATGAACCTGGTCTAATTCCGTTGGTAGAGGCCCACCTTCGTGATTTTCATAAGGTTTTGAGGAACTGGTTTTTCCTTTGCTTTGTTTAATGACTTGATGGCATGTGTTTCTTCGTATCTTTTTACCAATTGCTGAATGGGTTTGACACTCTACCTTAACTTCTTTTTAATATCAAGCATGTGGTTCTCAAATCTAAAAGCGCTAAAATTGTCTAGGGGCCCATACTTTCTGGCATCATCAGCCAAGTGTACCAACACATGGATATCGTGTGGCACAAATTCATTTCCATAGATAATGCCAAAAGACCTAACAAAATGGCCAAGCAAATCTTGTGCATATTGTATCTTTTCTTCTTTGGACAAATGACTAGGGCTCGAAAGAATAGTAATGGCAACATGTGGGGTCATAAAATGCATATAAATGTCAGTTCAGATTTTAAAACCAAGGGTCCAAGGAACAGTAAAAGCTGTCTAAATTCAGTGGCTTTCCATCGCTTCCACCACTGTAAACTTCTCGGCTTTCTTACAAATTCAGATGGCACTGTATGTTTTAGGTCTTCTAGCATAGAATAAATTCGTCTTATTTGAGTCCCAGAAATCCTCACAGAAAGAGGACCTTAAATCAGCAGACTAATTATTATTTTCTTTACAGCACCAAGGCATACTAAGTGCATGTAATCACTAGGTACATCTAAAAGTAGATCGAAGTTGGGAACATTCTGTAAAATAGTTTCCCCGTTATGATAATCTTCATCGGCTTGGCTTAAAAAAAAGTCTCATGAGTTCTGGGTGTTGCTGAACTGCAATTGACGAAACATACCCTGTCATTCAAGTAATCCCCTTCAACAGTGCATTTTGTACAGATACTAAATCCTGTGTGGCCTTTCACACTTAAAACAAATGATTTGGCTGGTGCGTCACAGACTAAAGCATAAAGCTTAACTTGATAACATTTATTCTAATGCATAAATACATTTTCTATTAAATTTATCAATTCTTCAACTACTTTTCTTAAGAAATAATTTGCACTTTTTGGCTTTTTCAAGCCATAATAGGCACCAACTGAATGCACTTTTTAGTGAATTTCCTATGGAAAGTAAACTATTAGCATGACCCGCACGGTGAAACTTAAGCCCGGGACCACCATAGAAGTTCCTAACGTGACCCCCTGAACACGTTTTGGGGGGGTCATTCAAAATTGTATATACATATTTTATATATATGTGTGTGTGTGTGTATGCACTCTAGCGGTCGCATTTTGTGTCCAATTTACTTCAAATTTGGTAGGGACATTCATTTATGTAATCAGTTGGACAAGTTCGTTGGGCAAAACAATCGGAAAACTCTAAACCCCTTTTTGGGGGATTAATCTTTCAAATTTTAAGTTTTTGGCCCCTAAAAGGGTCATAAAAGCCCCGGATGTAAAATTAATCCAAGTATTAAGATGGGAATTAGAGAGGCAACATTTTTAAGCCCTCTCCCGTCATTCTAGCATAACTATTTACCAAGTTATATAACAAAATGTGTATTGAACAAACACAGTACGTTGTCTTATGGGGGTTTTACATTAGAAAAGCCTGTTATTCATTTGTTGGTGTACTTTTATCATCACCAGCAACCTCACTCCTACTTTAAAGCCTGACTGGACCTTCTCCTAACCTTAAAATGCGCAAAATGGTATTCCCAGCATTGTAGGTAAATGAACCAGGAGCATCAGAACAGCCAAAAAATAAATGTTTTCGGATTTAAATAAACATTGGAATAAATGTATGTTTTACACTGATTTTGAGTTTTACAAGTTTTGTATGTGGAAATTCACTTGCCTCACGTCAGCATGATGCGTGCGAACTTGTTTTACTTCTGTATCAGAACATAAAATTGGCCAAAGACTACTTGGCCAAAGACTACTTGAAGATGATTTTGATATTGGCAAACCATCAACATTCAGTATTACGTTTATTATATCTGAGTTAATATCGTGCGATGCATAATCCTTACAAATTGTACTTAAAACTCTATCCAGACCAAAGTGGTAGTATAAACCATTATCTAATTGATGGATTTGAATCTGTCTTCGTGTTTGGAGTAAAGTCCTGAAATCAGTCGGAAGGTTGAAGTCGGTATGTGTGTTTAGAGTTACTAAAAGTGATGAAAGTGCATTGTGCGGAATGTTATACTTTAAAGCCCACTGCACTAAATCCTGTTTAAAATATGTTGTTGGACTGTCAGGCATCCTCTGGTTTAAAATTTGAGCTATGGAACTATCATCTGAAGAAGAATTATTAGAACAAGAAGAGTTTGCAATATTGGAATCTTTGGAAGAAATACTTGATTCATCGCCTTGGCTAAATGTTGCATTGTCTGAGGAGTGATGTGGTGATGGTATATGTGGTTCTGCATTATCTAGGAGTGATGTGGGGATGGTATATGTGGTTCTAAGTCCATAGGCCTGGTTTCTTCATTTTGATTTGTAGAGCTCCCGCTGGCCTCATAGTCTGAAGTGTCTGAATTGGACTCATTTTGACTAGCACAAATGAATAAATTTTTTTATTACTGACAACCCGTCTCAAATGTCGTTCTGAATACTTTTTTAATTTCTTTTTTTTATATCCATCAAACTTCAAAAGGGCTAACTTCCCAAAAGCTACCTGAAATTAAAATAATTCTGGATGAGTGTTTGTGAATACATATTATTACGTTATTGTTACCTTCTGCATACACACCTCGTTCATACTTCTGTGACACTTCTCACAACTACCTACAGCTAATTTCCCAAGAAAATTTGCTTATTTTTGTTATAGTGGGTTAGGGTCGAGATATGCCTCCTCGGTTTACTTACATCTTACATTTTACATTACATTTTGGATTGAATTTTCACACGTTTTAAGTTGTTATCGCTTACCTCATAGCAAAGTTATCGTCTTACCAGAAATATATGTATGTATTATGAGTGATAACCTTAACTAAAAGCTGGTTACGATATAATATATAATTTACGAAGATTATATGTGTTTACGCAAGCCATAATATATTTACTGAATATTGTTAAGCCTTCACCTTTGCATATTTATTGCGAACTGGTTAGATAAAAATTGCATAGCATAGTTTAATAAAATAGGGAGAGGATACGTTTGGCCTAGTTTATCTAATATTCTGAGTCCTTAGTTAGCCCTACTTCATATCTGTTTGATTTTACATGATAGCGTACAACGCATTTGCTTAATCCCTTAATTATATTACTTTTTCGCTTTGATTAATATTTAGGCAATTTCGACAGTAATAATTCCTAGTGAAAATCTTTAGTAATTTAACATCTTAACTCTAATTATGATTCAAATTAATGTTGTTTAAGACTTATTTTGTTTTTGACATAATATGTTTAATTTAGATATTTTCACCCCTAGTTCTTATGCTTTATGAATGTTAAACATGATGAGCGACATTAAGTAGACAGGGCATCTTTACTTTCCCTAACCACAATTTTGAATTTATCAATATTTACCAATAAATTAATCCTTTTTAGTAAATGTTTCACATACCTGTAGATCCCAATTTTCTCTGGTTCTCCTGGTCTCTCGGGCAGCCTTCGCAGGCGAACACCGATTTGTTTTTATAGAGTCATAAATTGTAAAATTAATAGAATCAACAAAAAAACACTTTATTTACACAAAAAAAATCTATTTACAATTTAATTCAGGCTAGGGTCCCCTCGAAACTACTGTGGTGGGTGACGGCCCGGACGCCCCCTGGGTGAAACAATCAAACATCTAACCTATTGCAACAAGATCTGGCACAGCGAGTGCATACAGTTTACTTCAAGGGTGAGCAGACGCACCACCAGTCCGTAGTACGGTTGAAGTCACACGGTAAGGACGTGAACATGGACGCTTACGCTTCTGCGGACGACTATATCAAATCGTTTATTCAGGAGATTGAGGTTATGAACAATAATGCTAGTAATCAGACATTGGCATCACCTCAGGCGTCATCTGTAAAACCGATCACTGCCTGCAAGAGACGAAGGAGACCAACTCCCATCGAAGTGGAAACCGAGAAACCAGGATGGGTGCCAAAACCAACAGATGATTGTCCCATAGCGTCATGGATGGAGGATGGGAATACTTTTGCTGTTCAAAACCCGGGAAACAAAGGACAAATTTTATTGAAAATGGAAATGTACGATGGTACAGATATGGTATTCATGTGCGGTTTATTTTTGGACAAAGATGGTGAAATGCACCAAAGTGTTAAACAAGTAGTTGATAAAGTGGGAAACATGTGGATCGATAAATCAACAGGAGTAACGAAAATTACAGGCTTAACTCAAACTGTTACACAACGCAGTGCAGTTTCGCAACCAACGTCGAAGAAGCGAGCTGTGAGGAAGAAACAACGAGTGTCGCCAGCAGTCAATTAGAGCATCCGCATTCCCAGACAGGAGGGCGACGCGTCTGTTTTTTTGTGTGTGTGTGAACACCTGCGCCCGGCCAACTACTACTAGAGATGTCGAGCAGAAGCACTTTCATGCCAGAGTTTCCGAGCGTGAACGGCACTGCAGCAACCGTGGACCTGAGACCTACCCTCAACAACTGCAAGTCTGACTCTCCGCTCTACACCAGAATAGCCGATCTCCGAGAGGAATGCGGCTATCCCATCACTGTGATGGAGCGAGCCACCACACCCTTTGGCGAGACGATCATCGTGATCCTGGAGGGGCAGGTCGGGGACGACTTCTTTCTACGAGTCAACCTGCCTAGGCGCTTCAACGAGGTCCTGAGCAACACCGAAATCGAGTGCTACAACGGTGGGTTTGGAAAACGCCTTCGCTTTGTGAAGCGCAGCCCGAGGGGTTCCAATAGCAGATTCACACCTTTGGAGTTTATGTAAAGCAAAACTTGAAGATTATGTAAATACATTTGTAAATTAGTTGTCGTAGTCAATACTTATAGTCACGTTCAGAACATAACCACTGTGTTATTTATTTCACTTAACCCCAAAAATGTCCTGTAGTAGTAAGTTTAAGAGCGTGAGTATGGCAACTGTGAGGTGTTTAGCTCATCAGCGTCATCATCAGAATCATCGATATTTGTACATAGATGTAACCAACCGCGTAATGCGATACAATTGGTTAGAGCGCATCGTGTGTGAGCTGTCTTGTGATGGCGACATCGCACTGCGTTTGTTGATAGTAGACTGTTGATTGACGATAGTGATCCGCAACCAATATCGCTGATATCAATGACATTAGTAGTACAGTGATCCGTGATGAAATTGCATCGTACAAACTCTATTTCCTCAGTACCTTTGACATAGACAATCGGTCGTTTGACGATACATGCACGTAACTTTTCCTCTAGCTCATTATACCAGATATCACCTTGAGCCCATTCCAATCCGTGACAGTGTTTTGTGAGCCAATAGCTTTCACGTAGTTTCTCTTGTGATAGGAAATCTCGACTGAATGGTGATTCGGCGATATGATGCATTAGCAGTGTTCCACTGGCCAATTCCAAGAGACACACTTCCTTCAGAATATAATCGCTATTGCTGTCCTTGAAACATTGAAAATCCAAAATAATGGGAGATGCTACATTTTTACGAGGTACTCTGCGTAAACAATCCATCTTGTTTGAGTGTTGGTTGCCGACTGATTATGATTTAACCGACAAAGTCTACATTTAGATCGCGATGTTGATTAATTTCGATGACGTTGGTAAATCCACATATACCAAACAGTTGCCAATCTCTGTGAGTGCAGGCATGCATTATACCACATCGATATCGATAGTAGCAACAGTAGTACTAGTAGTAGTAGTGGTCATCGACACATCAATCACTCTTCTTTATTCTTCCGCAATGTGCATTATCTTGTACGTGACAACTGGTACTAACAGCGATCTTCATCGCCTATGTATTTAATAACCAGATAGGAGCTGCTCTGTATGACAGTAGTAACAACCCTAGGTTCAAAGTTACAGAGGTTGCTCAAATCTTGAGCTACGTTAATCATAAAAAAGCACTTCTAGCACAAGTTAGAGAACAATACAAGTCAACAAACTTAGAAACGAGAAACTTCAGTCTTTGCAATCCTTTACAAAGTCACTAACAAATACTAGAAACTAGATCAAATTACCTCGGAGTTTAAAACTAGAAAATTATATGTATATATATATATATATATATATATATATATATATATATATATATATATTGTGTAAGGAGACCCAGACCATGATTCAAATGTTGTCTGAACAGACCTCTAAAGAAGCAGTGTTGCCTGAATAATTTGACTTCGAGCCTTTATCGTATGTTAGTTCGTTAACAAAATAACTTGTACATTAACACGACGATCACTTTTCTTGCTTAAGTCACGATGTGCATTATGGCGTACGGGTCGATTGGTAATAACAGCGTTTAAAGTAAACTGTGCACATTCGTTGTGATACGTCTTGTCACAGCAGGTAAGATTTCACATTCTCACATTCAACATCAATGTAGACGTACAATTGTAGACGTAATCTCATTTCATCTGTTGTGATTTAAGTCCACGTTAACCGTTGTACATCCTCACGCGGCTCGTAAGTGTAATGAGTATTTAGTATGACAATAAACTTCTCGAATGTTAGTACGTTAAATCGTAGCTTGTTCATTGACGCATCGATCCCTATTCTTGTTTCAGTCTCAATATGCATTATGGCGTACGTGCCAGATGGTACTAACAACGCTTGAAATAAACTGCACACATGTGTTGCGATACATCCAAACACAACAAGTTAGATGCATCTTTCTAACATTCAACATCAATTGAAATGTTATGCGTGGTATCATTTCATCTGGTGTAATTTGAGGGAATAACTCGACTACGAACCTTTATCGTATGTTAGTTCGTTAACAACGTAACTTGTACATTGACGCATCGACCAATTTTCATGCTTAAGTCACAATGTGCATTATGTTGTATGTGACGACTGGTAATAGCAATGCTTGAAGTAAACTGAGCACATGTGTTGCGATACGTCTTGTCACAACAGGTTATATTGCTCATTTCCCCATCCAACATCAATTACAATTGTATTCGTAATCTAATTTCATCGGTTGTAATTCAAGTCCGCGTTAACTGTTGTACATCCTCACGTGGTTCGTAAGTGTAACGAGTATTTAGTTTTACATTAAACTTCTCGTATGTCAATCCAAAGTAATCGGTGTTTGAAGAAGTTTGCCTTTCCCTCAAGAATTGTCACTAGCATTATAACATACGCGTTTAATAACCAGATCGCACTTGTAATGTTTTTGTATACCGATAAAAATTCCAAGTAATCGAGGTTTGAAGAAGTTCGCACATTTATAAAAAAAAAATCCAAGTAAACGATGTTTGAAGACGTTTGAGTTTTCACCATCACACAAGTTCCAATCTTGAGTAATGTCAACCCAATAAAATGAAAGCTAACAGCATCACGTAGTTGTGTTAAGTTACGATAGGTATAGTTAGGTTTATTAAGACTGTTTCCAGTTAGAAAGGGGAAACATGGAGAGACTTATCTCATCGTTAGGTTACGATATCCAGTGTAAAGTTAGGTCCCTGCATAGAAATAGGAAACGTAGGCAGTTGTATCTCATCCTTAGGTTATGTTATGCTCTGTTAAGTTAGGTTTGTGCTTATAGATAGGAAATATTGTCAGGAGTATCTCGTCGTTAGGTTAAGTCATGCTCTGTTAAGTTAGGTTTGTTGTTGATTATAAAAAAAAAAATCTGTGCCTTAATGTCGGCGCGCGCATTATGATTATACCCATTTAAATTGCGCGCGCCGACATTGAGGCACAGATTTTTTTTTTTATTCAAGGCTTGTTTGAAATTCCTCTTCTGTGTTCGAATGCACTTGTATTCACAAACTCCGTACTGCTTTAGAAGGGTTTCCCTAATCATCACACAAAATATATGCTTCAGATTTACATCTTCAGGCAACACTGCCACTTTAGGTGTCTGTTCGATCAGCGTTTGATTCATGGATTGGTTTTTCATACACAATATATCATTTGTAGTTTTAAACTCGGAATTTGTTTGATCTAGCTTTTGGTTATTTGTTAGCGACTTTGTAAGTGATTGTAGCAGCCGTTGGTTCTCGTTTATAAGTCTGTACTGTCAATTTTTTCTAATGGATGGCAAAACTTCTTCAAAGATCCAATCTTGAAACTTCTCGGCAATGGGCATTTTAGATTTCATAAGTAACGAATATAATCCCGGCTCGTTAAGAAAGATTGAATGTTTCTCGTTATAGGTTAGGGGGAGATTTTCGCTCCCCCATACTTCAGGAATTGTTTTGCGATATTTTTCTCTAACATGTACTCTAATTGCTTCTTTAGGGTTAGCGTAGCCCAATATTGTAGCTACATCCTTAGCTTTGAACCATGGATTATCGCTGCTGTCAAACAGTACAGACAAAGGCTGATCATTAAACACATAGGCGGTTAAGTGGTTCATTTTATAGGTTAGGTCAAAACGTCGGGTGATCACTCTGACAGAACGTCACACAGCAACACTATTACACAACTACACACTTCAAACTCCCGAACAAGAATGAGACGGTGGGTTTGACAACTGGTGTTCTGTTGATTTAATTACTAGGGGGAGATTTTCGCTCCTCCTAACACATAATGGCTTAGGGGGAGATTTTCGCTCCCCCATAGTCAGGAATTGTTGAAGACTAGAACAAGAATGAGATCGTGGGTGTTTGACAACTGGTGTTCTGTTGATTTAATTACTAGGGGGGAGATTTTCGCTCCCTCATGCGTCAGGAATTGTTGGAGACTAGAACAAGAATGAGACCGTGGGTGTTTGACAACTGGTGATTTATTGCTCGGAATTCGACGCGGGTGGTCTATAATTATGGGTTCCTGCAAGGGTCGGTCGCCCTCCTGTCGGGGTATCCAATTACAGCATCCGCATTCCCAGACAGGTCTCGACGCGTTGGTTTTTTGTGTGAACACCTGCTTTAGATTAGAGTACTTGAAGGGGGGGTGTATCGACACACCCCCCCCCCTTTGCTGATGTTTTGTTCTATTGTTTTATTGCTCGGAATTCGACGCGGGTGGTCTATCATTATGGGTTCCTGGAAGGGTCTGGCGCCATCAGTCAATTAGAGCATCCGCATTCCCAGGTGGGATTGTGACATCACAGACGTCGAGTTGGAGGATGTATGTGTTGCAGTGGAAACGACAATGAATAGCAATAATAAGAAGAGACCGTTTGACGATGAAGATGATTACTTTGAAGGTGATGAATTCTACAACCGAAAAGACGACGATGATTGCACCTTGAAGCATTTCCATAAGAAGAGGCTATGGCGTATTGACAAAAGGTTCAAGTACGTTCATGAACCAAAAATGTTTTCAACTACCCAAGATCTTGACGACGTTCTATACTCCAAACAACGGGGAATCAACAGCATGTGGATCCATTGCCCGCTGCTGCATTACCCGCTGGGGTAGGGCGCAGCTCCTGCTTCTCCTGCTGGGCTAGAGCGCAGCTCCTGCTCCTCCTGCTGGGGTCGGGCGCAGCTCCTGCTCCTCCTGCTGGGATCAGGCGCAGCTCCTGCTCCTCCTGCTGGGGTTGGACGCAGCTCCTGCTCCTCCTGTTGGGGTAGGGCGCAGCTCCTGCTCCTCCTGCTGGGGTAGGGCGCAGCTCCTGCTCCTCCTGCTGGGGTAGGGCGCAGCTCCTGCTGGGGTAGGGTGCAGCTCATGCTCCTCCTGCTGGGGTCGGGCGCAGCTCCTGCTAGGGTAGGGTGCAGCTCCTGCTCCTCCTGCTGGGGTCGGGCGCAGCTCCTGCTCCTCCTGCTGGGGTCGCGCGCTCCTCCTGCTGGGGTCGCGCGCTCCTCCTGCTGGGGACCCAGTTACAGCAGCTGCATCCCAGACAGGACCGACCGCGTCGGTCGGATGTGTGAACAGCTGCCTTGGTGTAGAGTACTTGAAGGGTCGTGTATCGATACACCCCCCTTCAAGTGCTCTAACCCAAAGCATTGCAATTATATTCTCCTCAAAATTCGCATTCACTAGTAGTTAACTTGTCCGCAGGCGTTGATGGGCTAGCTCTGTTGGTTGTAGCGTTATCCTGCTCAACTCTTGTATTAATTATCAAAAGTACGTCATGTGGGTACTCAAAATACTTGGCTTGAAGAGGGGATCCCGAAAATGCATTAAAAAAAGAGGGTCAGGTTCAAGGTCATCATCAGGTTAGCCCAAAGTGGTCGATGTGGGTACTCAAAATACTCGGCTTGAAGAGGGGATCCCGAAAATGCATTAAAAAAAGAGGGTCAGGTTCAAGGTCATCATCAGGTTAGCCCAAAGTGGTCGATGTGGCTACTCAAAATAATCGGCTTGAAGAGGGGATTCCGAAAATGCATTAAAAAAAGAGGGTCAGGTTCAAGGTCATCATCAGGTTAGCCCAAAGTGGTCGATGTGGGTACTCAAATGACTCGTCTTGACTAGACGAGCAAGAATCTGCAATCAGAATCCAGATCCGACCTATGGTAACCCAGACCCATTACCCCCCCCCCCCCGAGGTTAGGGTCATACTCGGGGGGGGGGGTAAAGTGTCACAGACGAGACCTCGGGGGGGGGGGCAAAGTGTCACAGACGAATCCTCGGGGGGGGGGTGTTAACATTTTTATTGTACCATTTCTATTTGGCGTGGCACTTGGACTGTTTGAACATGAATGGAACAGAAACCTCCAGAATCGGCCAATGCACCCTACTTGCAAGTTCATTTCTATCTTTTCCGAGAAACTAGGATTTACACCTGCCCTTTGTTGCTAGGGTCCGACGTTAAGTGATTCTTCCTAGAACCGCCCTCCCGTCGGTCTCGGGTGACACAATGGCACAATAATACAAATTTCTAGCTGTTCAGAGAAACTAGCATTCACAACCTGCCCTTCTGTTGTTCGAGTCTAAAGCTTTTAACCGTCACATGCGAACTCTGCACAGCACACATCCTCAGTTAGAATCCAGCTCTGGTTCGAAATGGACGTATACACCTGTGAAAGTTGCGCCCGTGTATTTTACCGCGCTGAGCACCTCGCGAGACATTTGCGTGAGGTGCATCGGCTAGGTTCATTGTTGACGTGCCTCGGGTGCTCAAAATCATTTAAGAGGCAGAGCCATTTGGACAGGCATGTCCGGATATCCTGCCCTCAGACGCAGCACCTGAGGCAGCGGCGTCCACGCTCTCCGGAGGATGCCGAGGTGATGAATCCTGCGCGGAGGCAGCGGTGTGGTGATTCACCACCGCCTGAGATCATGCTGCCAACGTCATCGCGATCTCAGCCGTCGGAGCCGCAGCCGAGCGCACCACCGCCTGCTCGACCGCAGCCGTCGGAGCCGCAGCCGAGCTGCGATTCACCACCGCCTGAGACCAGGATGCAGCGCCCATCACCATCCATACCTCAGACGTCGGAGCCGAGCACCAGCATCGCTGCGCTGCGTGCTATTCACAAGCGCCGGCTCTTCGAGATGGCTGCGCATCGCCCCCCACAGTCGCCGGAGCCGCTGCACCCTGCGCTGGTTCGCCCCGCAGGACTACCCCATCGGCCACCGACGCGCGACTCCACCACGAGCCCGGTCATGTGGGCTGACGTCACCGCAGCGCCGAGCCGCGACTCCGCAACGAGCCCGGTGAGGTGGGCTGACGTCACCTCAGCACCGGACCCAACACCTGTGTTCCGGCGGCGGGTGTGGGAGGAGAGGCCTCCTCGCCCTACGGCCTACATCGTCGGGGTGACGCGCGCGGAGCCTGAAGCAGAGCCCGAGGAGGAGGAGCCCGAGGCCCTGCTCGACGAGGGACCCGCCCCGCCGGCATACCGGTGGAATGCGGCGGCCGGCGAATTCGTCGAGTGGGATGCCGTCGACGTGATCATCTACGAAGATGTCGAGGTGTTCGAGGATGACGAGGTGTCCGGCGCTGAGGATGCTGTGTCCAGCGCCAGTAGGGTGCTATGGCCGGTTCTGGACCACTTTAGCAAACTGAGGAGCCGAGGAGCCCCCCCCCGTGACGTCATCCCCCCCCGTGACGTCATTCCCCCCCCCCGGTGACGTCATCTCCCCCCCCGGTCACGTGACCTCGCGGAAACCTAACATAGGCTGGCGAGCACAGGCGTGTGAGGAGGAATGAGGATCCCCCCCCCGTCACGTGACCTGGCGGAAACCTAACATAGGCTGGCGAGCTAAGGCGTGTGAGGAGGAATGAGCCCCCCCCCCTTGTTTACTCCTCTCTTGTTTTCAGTTAACGGTCGACCTTGTTTACTCCTCTCTTGTCTTCAGTTAACGGTCGAGAGTCGCAGCACCATGTCCTCTGACAGCAGCAGCGATACTGAGCGAGTTGAAGTGAGTGTTGGTGAGGAGGGAAAGACTGTGAAAGTTAGGCGAGTGAGATACCAGTCTGCGTGGAGACCATTTGAACCTCGGTACGAGTGGAGGAAGCGCGTTCGACGTATTGACAAGAAGTTTAAGGCAGAGTGCGTTCCGAGGATCCATTACGACTTGGAACAGTACGAGAGCGACCTGCTGTGGAGAGCGGAGCGGTACAAGAACATCCATACCTTTCCGCATGATGATTATGAGATGTGGGTGGTAGAGGAGGGCAGAAGGTACCTCGCGGAGGACTATCCATTCGAGAAGGAGTACTGGGAATGGATCCGGTATGAACAGCAGTATTTACTATTGGTGAACGATTGGAACAGATACGGGGAACAGTTTGCAGTAAATCCTTTTTTGTAAAATTTATAAGAACTGAAATGAATATTAATTGAAGTAAATAGTTACACAAAGCCCTCCTCCACATGATGTCGCCATCCCCGTTATACCTCGAGGCAAGCGCTTGTTTACTTGTGGTTTTCCTATGTTATTTAATGAGCGGTGCCTAATGATCCTCCTCAGTTTATCTGTGAATGTACTTGAGTGCTCATTTGTGTGCTCCTAACCAGTGACTTCTTCCTGCTTCGATTACCTTCATTAATTAAACGTAAGTAGAAATATTTTATTAACTAAACCATTTTAAATTTTATTTTATTTCAGACTTACTCTCAACACTTTATTTACTAATGAAATTTAATTAAACCCTGTTTTAAAACAGCTCTTTATTAAATGTATTATGCCTTTCCAACGAATGATAATTTCCAGTTAACTGATTTCGAACCTGACATTATAATGTTTGAGGCATACATAAATCAGTGAAGCTATTCTGAGCGTATCATGGTTGTTTCTTTTTTTAATATTTTATTTTTCATTCCTCTAGAACGTTATTAAGTATCCTTTGTTGTTGTAGATGAACAACCAACATTTGTGTGAGGTCTGTGGTCACACCTTCAGCCTTTTCAAAAACCTGAGGAGGCATGCAGAGTCTACCCACAACGACAGACGCCATGACTGTAACGTTTGTGGTAGACGATTTACAAGAAGGGACAACCTCAATCGGCACATTACTACTGCCCACCAACAGCCTGTGGAGGAGCTCCAAGGTTAGTAACTATAATCATGACTACCTTTTTATAAAATGCTTCTCATAATTAATATTTAAAGAAATTTAAATTTTTAATTTTAAATTGGAATTTAAAAATTTACATAATAAACTGTGATAAGTGTTCATGCTTCACATAACACTTACCCCCCCCCTGCTTCCTCTATCCTAACCTAACCAACCTAACCAACCAACCAAGCAGCCCCCCCCCCGTTCATGCTTCCTCTATCCTAACCTAACCAACCTAACCAACCAACCAAGCCCCCCCCCCGTTCATGCTTCCTCTATCCTAACCTAACCAACCAACCAAACCAACCAAGCAGCCCCCCCCCCCCGTCGTTTTATAAGTGTAGTAACTCTCGTTATATGTTGTAGACGGAGGAGCAGAGTTGGAGGCTCGGGCAGCCAGGTTCCGCTGCGCCTTCTGCGACAGGGACTTCATGCGCCGTCATAACCGGGACCGCCACCAGACGCGCAGCTGCCCTATCGCGTTGAACCTCATCCGAGACCACTTCGGGCCACCACCATCACCCATCGCGGAGCCACGGGAGCCTCAACCGGGGCCCAGCAGGGAGCCTCAACCGGGGCCCAGCAGGGAGCCGCAACCGGGGCCCAGCAGGGAGCCACAACCGGGGCCCAGCAGGGAGCCGCAACCGGGGCCCAGCAGGGAGCCGCAACCGGGGTCTAGTGAGGAGGAGGAGCCGATGGAGGGTGCCGGTCTCCCAGCGTTCCAGCTCGTGCATCGAGCCTTCCGCAGACGCCTCCTCACCTTTCGACTGTCCCAACCGATGGACGCCCTGCTGACAGTTGAGGAAGCGCTCGTCTTCCTGTTCCAGGAGGTCTTTGATCTTTTGACTGACGTGAGGAGCAGGCATCCCAGCATCAAGGTAAACATGGTCCTGGAATGTGAGTTCACCAACATCCATGGGGCCACCTGCCTGCGCTCCTTCAACACGAAGAACGTCCCGCTGACCGAGGCCTCTGACTTGGGGGATTTCCTCTCCGCGACGTTCGACACGATCAAGAATAAGAAGGAGCAGTGCGAGTTGGTGGGCAGTGGATGGACCTACCTGCGCATACGTGACCTGGAGATCCGCGTGAATGAGTACATACCGCTCGGAGGCAGGGCGTTTATTCCGCTGCCAAAGGACATTGACGCCATGCACGCAGTCATCAATGTCCAAAACAACGATGACATGTGCTTCATGTACGCGATCCTGGCCGCGTTCGTCCCGGAGCATCAGCAGAGACCCGCAAGGTACACCTTGGACATCATCGCCCGGTACGACTGGACCGACCTGCGCTTCCCCGTCACACTGAAGGACATCAAGGCTTTTGAGCGCAAGAACGCCATCAGCGTGAACGTGTATGGGATAGAGCGCGCGATGGTGGGGAGACGGCCTGGTGGAACACCTGAGTTCAAGAACAGGGTATACCCGTTGAAGATATGTAGGCGGGAGCTCCAAGACCATCGCGACCTGCTGTACGTGACAACTGAGGGTAACAGCCATTACGCGTTCATCAGGAACTTGAGCCGACTGGTCCGCCCTCAGCTCACCACCCATGACCACAGGATCTACATCTGCAAGAGGTGTTTCGCCTACTTTGACAACCGGCCCAACAAGCTCGGGTTGACGGGTGCTCAGCGCTTGGAGGAGCACAGGCGTTACTGTTACGCTAAGGCTCCTCTCCGCTTGGACATGCCAAAAAAGGAGAAGATCCGGTTCGCGCATCCCGAGTACACCCGGCGAGAGAGGTTCTGCATCTACGCGGACTTTGAGTGCTCCCTTCAGCCCGTCGCTGACGACCCTGCGGAACCACCACCCGGGACCAGACCTATGCGCATGCACGTCCCATACGCCTTTGCATACCAGATCATGGACTCGTTGGGGCTGGAGGAGTTTGAACCCCGGGTCTACTTCGGGGTCGACGCGTCCAAGGTGTTTATGGAGAGGCTCAAGATGGACGTGTTGATGCTGTGGGAGTTCCTGTTCAGCATGAGAGCTCTGCACCCTTCTCTGACCCGGCAGGAGATGGAAGAGTACCTGGCGGCGACTCGCTGCTACCTCTGCGGTGAGGAGTTCACCGAGCAGGACGTCAAGGTGCGGGACCACAACCACGCCCCACCTTACGAGTTCCGAGGAGCGGCGCACCGCTCGTGCAACCTACGGTACAGGGAGCAGCGGGTCATCAACTGCTATTTCCACAACCTGTCCAACTATGACGCTCACTTCATAGTGCGGGAGTTGGCCATTGACCCCGGCGATGTGGACGTGCTGGCGCACACGGAGGAGCGCTACATTGCTTTCACCAAGCGGTTCCACTTTGGCCAGCCCGGGGACAACCAACGACAGTCATCTTTCGCGGTGCGGTTCCTGGACACCTACAGGTTCTTGTCCATGAGCCTGGCCAACCTGGCGGCGGGGCTTCCCACGGATAAGATGCGTGAGACCAGGAAGCGGTTCCCCGACAACCGGCTCTTCGACCTGGTGCGCAGGAAGGGCGTGTTCCCCTACGACTTTGTCACGTCGTACGACACGTTGTACTCCACCAGACAGCTTCCTCCTCGGGCCGCGTTCAAAAACAGCATGACCCTGGAGGATATCAAGGAGGAGGAGTACGAGCACGCCCTCAACGTGTGGCGAGTCTTTGACTGCAACCACCTCAAGGACTATGCCGACAAGTACCTGCGCTGTGACATCGCCCTCCTCACTGATGTGTTCGAGCAGTTCCGCGACACCTCTTTGGCTGAGTATGGACTGGACCCTGCACACTACTACACCCTGCCCTCTTACGCCTGGGACGTCATGCTCAAGACCTGCGGCGTGGAGCTGGACACGCTACGGGACTTTGACATGTACCTCTTCGTGGAGCAAGGCATCAGAGGAGGTATCTCCCAGGCCATCACCAGCTACGCCAAGGCCAACCACGAGCGATGCCGCCCTGAGGACCGACGCCTCGACGAGCCGACACGCCACCTCCTGTACCTGGATGCCAATAACTTGTACGGCTGGGCCATGTCCCAGTACCTGCCCACCGGAGACTTCCAGTGGCTCAGCCGTGAGGAGATTGACGCCTTGGACATCGCCTCGTTGGACGCGGAAGCCGACCGGGGCTAAATACTGGAGGTGGACCTCAACTACCCCGCCCGTCTCCACGACCTGCACAGGGACCTCCCCTACTGCTGTGAGACCAAGCGGCCTCCAATAGGCAAGTTCCCCAAGCTGGTGACCACCCTGGACAACAAGGAGCACTACATCTGCCACTACAGGATCCTGCAGCAGGCGCTGAACAATGGACTGGAGCTTGTGGCTGTGCACAGGGCCGTCTCGTTCCACCAGTCTCGATGGCTCGAGCCCTACATCCTGATGAACACCGAGCTGAGGAAGAAGGCCAAGACCAAGTTTGAGCAGGACTTTTTCAAGCTCATGAACAATGCGGTCTTCGGCAAGACCATCGAGAACGTGCGCAAGCGCCTGAACGTCAAGCTGGTCTGCACTCCGGAGAGGTTCAGCAAATACGTGGCCAAGTCCAACTTCCTGGACCGCACTTACTACACAGAGGACATAGCCCTCATCCATCTAGCCAGGGTGAACATCGTTCTGGACAAACCCATCTACATCGGCATGTCTGTCCTGGAGCTGAGCAAGTGGCTCATGTATGAGTTCTTGCGCAAGATGAAGGACCGCTACGGTGACCGCCTGACCGTAGACTACATGGACACGGACAGCTTCGTGTTTGACATCATCTCTCAGGACATCTACAGGGAGATGATGGAACACCTGGAGGACTTTGACACCAGCGCCTACCCCAGGTCCCACCCCTGCTACAGCCCCATCAACGCTAAAGTCATCGGCAAGTTCAAGGATGAGTGCGCTGGCAGATCCCTGTTTGAGTACCTCGGGCTTCGTTCCAAGCTTTACTTCATGGACATCGAGGACCCGAGCGAGGAGACGGGATCCAAGGCTCTCAAGCGCGCCAAGGGAGTCGCCAAGGGGGTCGTCAAGAACATCCTTACCCCCGACGACTACAGGGAATGCCTGTTCAACGAGGTGTTGAAGACCACCGTCAACACCCGGTTCCAGTCCCACCTGCACCGCGTCTTCACAGTCCAGGTGGAGAAACTTTCCCTGAGCCCGAAAGATGACAAGCGCTATGTCCTGGCGGATGGGATCCACACCTTGCCTTGGGGACACAAGGACATCCCACCACTGGCTGGAGGAGGACGAGACCACCTCAATAACCAACAGCAACAGCAGCCAATGGAGGTGGATGAGGAGGAGGACGTTGATGAAGAGTTTCCTGTGTAGGCTTATGTTTATATGTAATAGTATTTTTTAATTTATTTGTAAATAGCGTTTATAATTTATTTGTAAATAGTATTTGTAAGCAATTATATTGTAAAAGTTTTAGTTCACAGCAGATATCTGTGTTGTTATTACCTCACCCGTATTTCCTCATTATATTTTCAAAATCATCAACATGTCCAAGTTAAAACTTTTTTCAAATTAAAATAATTTAAAATGTAATTTATAAAATTTAATAATTTAAAAAAATTTTAAATAAAAAAAAAATCGAGATATTGGACATGTACTTTTCTTAAATATTGAAGTAAGGACAAATGAACAACAAGTGATTGCAATATATCGTATTTATTTCAAAAACATAATAAGAATATACAAACACACAATTAAAAAGAATAAAATAAAGTATCAGTAACGTAGTGGTGAGAAGATGGAGTGGAAGAGCCTGCGGACCAGAGCGTCGTTGACCGTGGGGGACGCCAGATCGAAGAGCTGCACGTAGTCACCAAGCGCCATACCGAGGACCGCCCGGCAGTACAGGTAGGTGAGGCAGTAGTGGCCGCAAACGGAAGTACCATAGCCCTGGAGTCGATACCTGTTGTAGACATAGCGGCGGCGCGAGTTGCGCCTCAGGAACCTCTGGTAGTCCGCCTGGTATGCTGGTATGAGGACCTGCCGTAGCTGTCGAAGTATTCCAGCCGGTCCTCAGAGCAGTAGAATGCCACCCAGTGGTCTCCTCTCTCAGTGTGTGACATGGTGTTGGCCACTATGGCGGTCTGGGGTTGAACGGGTGAGTGAGGCAGACGGTCAGAGGCGCAGACCAGAACGCTCCTCAGTCCGGGGACTTGCGCCAGGCTCCTCTCGATCTGTGTGGTGTTCATCGTGGGCGGAAGCAGCAGCAACACTCTAGGGCTGACGAGTCCGACCTGTCATTGGCCATCAGCCAATCACGCAGGACGATACAGTTGTGCAGAGCGCAACGGTTGAGGGCGCTCTTATGGTGGCTGCAGCGCAGGGTCCGGCAGGAGGGTGGTCCGTTGAGGGACCCGCAACCCAGGTCGTCCATGTCCTGCACGGTGGTGGCGGCAGGCTCGACGATCAGGTGCCGCTGAACGAAAGTCCTCTTCTGCGACCCCTTGACGTAGACGATGGGGCGGTGGATGAAGCAGGCCCGCAGCTTGTCCAGCAGGGCGACATAGGCGATATCGCCCTGGTCCCACTCGAGCCCATGGCAGTGACGCGTGAGCCAGCCGCTCTCGCGCAGTTTCTCGCTGGTCAGGAGGTCTCGATTGAAGGGTGGACGAGCGATGTGATGCATGATTAGCGTGCCGGTAGTCACGTCCACCACGCAGACCTCCTTCAGCAAATAGTCGTTGTCGCTGTCCTTGAAGCACTGCATGTCCATCACCACGCTTCCATGATGGCAGCGCACTAGGCCGGTGGCGGTGGCGGTAGGCTCGTTGTAGATTGGTGGCGGCACGTCCATCTCGCGAGGTCGGCTGAACTGAGAGCGAGCGCGCGCTGCCTCGGCCTTAAGTAGGTGGGAGGGCGGCGGCGGCAGCGGCGGAGGAGATAACCCGTTTTACCCTCCAAAGTCCACAGTCACGTTGCGGTGACGGTCCACCTCCACGACGTTGTCCAACTCGGCATACACTATGCAGTTGAACGCCTCCGCCAAGGCTTCGGAGAACCCAATCTCTATGCGCAGGTTACCGTTGCGCACCAGGTTCCAGTGGCTGGATTGAGAGGCCGCCATATCGGGCGTCAGATCAAACGCCATCAGGCAGTATCCATAGGGGTATTCGTTGCGACTGACTTCATTACCACAGTCTGAGAAATTGATGCCGGTGCCAGTGTACAGCGTGTGGTAGGCGAGCACGCACAACTCATGACCGAACGTGTAATCCGGTTGAAGCGGCTTACATGGTACTTGCTCACCATCTATGTACAGCGCGAAGAAGTTCACGTGGCTGTGGGTGAAGTTGAACGGGTTCTTCTTGTAGTCCCCGTTGAACGCCTGATTGCTGACCAGGCCAACTATAATGCGTTTTGGCAGTTGACCCAGAAACACACTGTCCAGAGTCTTGCTGCTGATACCGGAGGGTAGCGTGAAGGATTTGACTTCCACGCGCGTAATGGGATATTTGGCTGTGCCCGACTCCAGCGTCCTGCTGTGAGCCAAGCGCACGCTCGGGTTGATCTTACAGCGGCGCATAAACAGGTTGACTTCGGCGATGTCCACTTTGTAGTCTGTCACGGTTTTAGACATGATGGAGAATGAGTTCTTTGACCTGATCAGACGAAAGCGCATCTCCACACCGTTTAACATGAACTTCTCCTGGTTGCACAGGTCAACGTGCAGATGTCCGACCATGTCCACGTACCGGCTTCCCTTGATAAACTCTCTCCTTTTCTTGAGCCCGGTATAATTATCCTCCTCAGTATTGTCCATGTACCCGGCATAGTCCTCAAAGAACATCTCCGCGGTGAGGTGCGATGTCTTGGCATCACCACCATAGGACAACAGGTTCTCCAGGTAGGCGCGATAGGCGTACGTGTTGTTCTGAGGAGACACCAGTTTGTTGTTCAGGTACAGGTCCACTTGACTGAACAGCGAGTGCAGCCAGTTGTTAATCGGACCCACCTCTTTTATCGCTTGATCACCCGTTACAGCGCCTCCATTAGCCGTTCTAATGGTAGCCTTCACATGCAGTAGCGTCTGTGACAGATCCGTGTACTCGTCCCCATGACCCGGAACTATGAACTCAACGGGTGAGTCGTCTGTCAGGGAGGAGATGGGCTTGTACTGCACCCATTTACCACTCTCTATACTGGTCTGCGTGGGCGGTAGCGAGAACAGGTTCAACTCGGTCTTGACACACTCGCACGACTTCTGATGTAGAAACGCCATTATCCAAAAATGTCCCTCACGGTACTCCTGTTCTTCTTACGTCGCACAACGGTCTTGCTCCTCCTCTTCTTAGCGACACGTTTTGCAGGCTTCCTTTTTCTCTTGGGCGCAGCGCGCTTCTTCTTCCTAACTCCGAGGAATTTAGCCAGAGACTGAGGGGTCACTCGCTGTACACGCCTCCTCTTATAGGTGCCACCACCACCACCGCTCAGCACGCGATCCAGTTTTTCATCAGCCTTACGTTTCAGCGACCCGGTAAACTGCCTGAGTCGGGCGTTGGCTGCGACTCGGGGGTTGGCTGTGCCCGCCGCCACGTCGCCCAAGAAGCCCACACCGGACCTCAGCGCCTCCTTGCCCAGCGCCGATGCACCGGATCTGATCAACGGGACCACTGTACGCATCAGCCCGCCTAGGAAACTGCCGATGCCATGACCGCGTTGGAAAGCGGCTCCTCTGAATACCGTGGACACTCCATGTCCAGACTGCTGTTGGCGGTAGTACGCCAGATAGGGGTCGTTCAGGTTCATTGCTGCTGCTACTCTCTGCGCAGGTGAAGCTTCATGCACGTAGTCCCGAAGTGGAATGGCAGATGGCGTCCAACGCTGTCCCTTAAATCGATTTCCACATTATCGAAGGAGCTCTTCATCAGCGGCACGTAGTGAGGGTCGGTGAAATGCACGGTGATACTCGCACCGTAGATGTAGTTTTTTGCGTCGATGTTCACAATCTTTAACAAGGGCGCAACAGTGTCACCTACTAGCTGAGGTTCCACCAGGTCACAATACACGTACATGTGCGAAGGGATCCCGGCCAGTAAGTTGGGCGGTCTTATAGCTTTTCTATGTTTGATCAAATCCACATTGTGCACGTCGTATCCCAACTGTAACGCTAGAGTGGGGCTAAATTCCAGTTGCTCCACAGTCTGGTCTATCGAGATCAATTCCACCTTCCCAATCTCTTTGTCATACTCAAACTGGCATTGGTATAAGTCCAATTTTGGAATGGCGTTGATGGCGTTGACCAGTTCATCGATGTCTTTATAGTTTCCAGCTTCCACCTTTACAGCGGTCAGTTCAGGCTTGCCGGTGTCATCCTTAGTGTAGAGATATACGCGAGCGTCCTCCCCCACTGTCACAAACGAGCATGGGTAATGGACCTCGACTAAAGCGACTTCCCATTCACCATCGCCACCCAATCGCACGACTGATGGTAGATGGGTGATGTAGTTAGCCACGGTGTTGTTTGGATAATAGTCCATTGAGCTGTTGCTGGGCAACGTCAGGTACAGCTGCCTGCGCTTTGTCGTCATAGCAGCTGTTGCACTTCAGATGCAGGTACCCACGAGTTGAAGTCCTCTCCGTAACCGACCCACTTGACCAAGTAGCGCTTACTGCGGCCTCGCCCTTTAGTGTCCAGTATTTTATCTATTTGGTACATACGGTCCGGGGCAACCGTTACCTTTTGCATCTCATGCTCGTAGAAGCGCCCTTCCAGCGGCGTCCCGTTCAGGTCTCGCAGCACGTACAATGGTAAAGGATGCGACCCGTATACGTGATCCACCACAAACAGCTCCTTACTCCAGTTGGTCTCATAACCTTTGGCGAACGTGCCCTTCTCCTTGGCTATGCGCACCGTGGCACCAGGCTTGAACCTGGGCTTGCGTCGCGGGATCGCCTTTCCATACATGTGACGCCACACCTTATACACCGTTTTTCCATCGCCGCTGTCCGCGTCCACAGGTCGCAGACCACCACCCAGGCTCTTGTGCGGGCTGCGGTTGTAGGCAACCACAAGCCTGTCCAACACGTCGATGTAGCGATACGTGTTTTTGTAGGTTAGGTAGCGCCACATGCGGTTCTTGAGCGTGCGGTTGACTCGCTCCACCACCGCCGCCTTCACATCGGGGTTCTGCGTGGTGACGTATGTGACACCGTGACTCTTGAACACTCGCTTGGTAGCGGCCCCGGTGAACTCCGTCCCCTTGTCAGTCTGTAGACAGCGAGGAGTCGCCTCGGAGAATATCCTCTCGAACGCTGCCGCCACCTCTTGCCCGCTTTTCCTCCTCAGTGGTACCGCAAACAACCGCTTACTGAATACATCGATCACAGTCAGCAGGTAGTTGACCCCGTCGTTGTGCTGGCTGAGACCGCGCATGTCGTTCAGGTCCGCCTGCCACAGCTCCTGAGGCCCAAAAACGGCGTAGCGGTTGCGGGGAAACCGCTTGCGCGCAGGCTTGTGCAGCGTGTAGGTGTCCTGGGCACGCAGCCATTCCACCGCTCTGCGTTTCGGGAGGCGCGCGGCTCTGGCCAGAGTAGCCACCCCGCCGAGGGAACCGGGCTGGCTCGGGTCATAGTACAGCTTCTCCATTACGGTGAGAACGGCTCCCAGTTGTCCAATGACGATTCCTGGTCAGGTTCCTCGGTTATTATCCTTCTCCTGGCTGCCGGAAGTCGCGGTCTCAGGCGGTCTAGCATTGGTGTCAACCTCGGTGACAGGGGTGATGAGGAGGCCGTCGTGTCTCCCCAGGGGCTCGATGCAGTGTCCAGCCCCCCGTTTAGGTAACGCAACGCCGTGGGATTGCTCATGTATTCTTTAGGCACGTTCATGTTTTTCAAGGCGGTCATCACTTGTTGCCAACCGGTAGGTAATCGGTCCGCCCTTCGCGCTCTCACTATGCTGTGCGCGATGTCCACTATATTGGAATTGGGGACCTTCTCGTTGTTCACATACACCACCCCACTGGCGTCCCAGGCGATGGGGCTGCCTTGCTGGGTCATGAACCGCAACAAGTTGCGCGCCACCGACTTGTAGATTTTTGGGAATGATGCCAACACCCCCTCCTCCTCCGAGGTGCTAGACTCACGTTTCACGTGACTCGGACCTGCCTCTCCCTCCTCCTCCCCCTCGATGATTGACAGGCCTATGGGTTGACGTTTAGCCGCGGAAAAGTGCAGGAACCGCTGTAACACCTGTTGATATTGTTTCCATTTTTCCGTATCGTTCAGCCGCTTGTCGCTCAGTATGCGATGCATCTCAGTGTCCAGGCCGGCTGGCTTATTGGTACTGCCTGCTCCTCCTCCTCCTCCTGGTCCTGGTCCTTCTCGCAATCTCTCGATGAGCTCCTGCGGTACAACTACCATTTTCTTAGCGTGCTCCATTTTTTCAAATTACTTTCTGCATCAACACAGGTAACACCGCACTCAACAGCAAGGGCAGGAGGATCCCACCGCCCCGTTGTACAAGGTAGCGTCGCTTCTTGACCCAACCCTCACCGCGTTTCACCAGCCGTCTGAGCGCCTGTTTGTGCTTTCTCAACTTTCGTTTATGACAGGTGGTGAGCGGCACGTTCCCGCGTAACACGTTGTACGCACACTCACACACTGACCTGATACGGCTATTCTCGCACGCTTTTAACAGGGCCTTGCGTTCCTTGGGTGTAGCGTGCACCAGAGCAGTCAGCAGGGCTGTGTCTTTCTTCACGCGGTGTGACATGATGACTGACACTGGCGCGCGCTCAGCCTATTTATCACTTTTTCTTGGGCAGGTACACGTAGTTAACTGGATCGTCTGGGAAAACGGCTGAACGTACCCGCATCTCCTCGGGTGTAGACTGTTTCAAGTCTATCAGCAGATAGGCGTGAGGATCGCGCGTGGCGTCCGCATAAGCCTCCTCCACAAATTTGGGGTTCTCTGGGTATACTTGGCGAGCCAAGTGTTTGATCTGAGCGCGGTCCCGGGGATTCTTGAAACACACTATGTAATGAGCGTTCAGCGATATGTCGCGCTGGCCCCTACCCTGATGAAACAGGTTTTGCGTGATGAAGAACACGCTCATGTTGCGGTGATGGGAGCCCTTGGTGAACAGGTCCGCCACGCCGGGGCCAGCCTCACGCATCATGTCATCGACGATAACCAGGGAGGGCTCGCTACCATCGTAGTCGTCCAGGTCGGGCAGGCTGGCTACGTAGCGCACAGTAGGGTCATCGGCTCCTCCTCCACCGCCGCTACCGCAGTGCCAGGTGATACGGGCGAAGCGCGTATCGCACATGCGGTCGGTATGCCCTATGAAGCGAGCCACAAAGTGCGACTTGCCGCTGCCCGAAGGTCCAGCTACGATGGCGGTGAACGGGTGTTTCCACCTCAAGTCCATGGTGGCTACTAACACAGCCACGCACCTCCTCGACTCTTATAATTAATTGAGTTTTTATATTTATTTTTTTATTTTTATATTTATTTTTTTATTTTTATATTTATTTTTATTTTTTTTTATTTTACATTAATAAGGATAAAGGAATAAGGTTTTTTTTATTTATTTATTCAAACAAATTCCAGAAGAGCTCCTTTGCTGCCGGGGGGACCGCTCCTCTTGACCAAACTCATCCTCGACCCCACACCCACGTTGTACTGGCCGATGACATGGTCTCCCAAGACGGCCAAGTATCTACGAGGCATGTAGATCCTCAGCGGGTCGTCACCAGTTAGCCCCTCCAAAGTGGCCATTATCGCCTCGCCATAAGGAGTATCCACCCGCTCAAATGACCGGATGGGGTAAATTATGTTGTCCCGTAGATCGGCTATGCGGGTATAACCCCCCGCCTTGCAGCTGTTGAGGGCTGACTTGAGGTCTCCTGTTTGGTCCATGCTGCTCGTTGAGTGTCTTGATGTGGAATGGTTGTGGCTCACCACCGAGTCGTATTATATAGGCTCACTGCGTCAACAAGTTGTTTACGTCATTGTGTGTGTTTTCCGGGTCGTTGTGGTGTTTACTTCTTGCGCTTTGGGATGACGCAATTGCCTCCAGCCTTACGTTTTCCCTCGCAAACTGTTGCGCAATCGCGGGTCTTACGCCAGGCGGGTAGTGGAGTCACGATCCTACTAACTCCGTTAATTTTAGGCACTCCGGTATCGCTATTAATCCACATATTTTCTAGTCTCGTTAACAGGTCCGTGAGGCATATGCAAATTTCATCGTCTCTATCCTCGTCCAAGTATAGGCCGCAACTATGCGTAGGGCGTCCGCCTTTGAATACCGACATCTTCAATAAAACGTTTCCTAAGTTGGTAGGGTTCTTTACTGTATATTGACATTCAGCATCGCTCCAACTGCATGATGGAGAATCGGTAGGTGTATTCCTGTCCACTGTCCATCCAACAACGGGCTTCTTGCTCCTCTTCTTAGTTATGGTAGGCGGTCTAGCATTCTCATCCATGGCATCAAGCTCCTCCATCAGAGAGCGGATGGTTCGATCCACCTCGGTTGCACTGTTGCTGCTGCTCATGGCGTCTCGGGCAAAACTGAGGCCGCGGTAGCGGACCTCAGGTTTATATACCGGCAGCGCGCGCAACCGGGTATGTCCCCGCCGAGCGGTGGCGGCCAAAGAGGGCGCGTCACGACAGCAAGCCGCTGAGCAATTCAAGGGTGCAACCTTGAGCGTCAGCAAACCGCTGAGTAATTCCTTCCTGGGCAACTCCTTCAGGACCGTCCCCCGACACGCGCCGTCAACCGCTCCCGGTCGGCGGGGGCTTTTTAAGCCGCATGTAGACCAACCGGGGGGGGGGACCTTACATCCTCGCATCCTCACTGCGCCTTTGCTGGTTTTGAATCGACCAATGGGGGGGGGACCATATAGTTTTTCATAAAGGAATATCGTTTATTTTTATAGTTTTTTTTTATAAAGGAAATTTTGTTTATTTATATTTATTCTTTATTTACAACTTTTTTATTATAATCTTTACCTAACCCCCGTTTACAATAACCTTTGCAAAGACCTGGTCGGATTCTAAAAGAAGTAAATTAATCACGCGTTGACAAGCAACATGCGGTTTATTGATGCCATCCAAAGCAGCTTGAACTTGTAGGCGTTTTTGTTCAGGCAACCGCTTCTTAATCCACATCCTGATGGACAATTCGGCAAAGTGACCCGTTGTGTAATACTTCACCGTCTGTAGGAATATCTCCGCATCGATTGACTCAATGTCTTCAATTGTAGATCTAACTGTAAATGGTTTTGTATGAAAATATTCACCTTCCAGTGACACATCAATTCCAACATTAAACATTTTGTTAGGTCTAGTCAGTGTAGGAGCTTGTGAGCAAATGATTCTAACATAAATAACTGGAGAACTCTCACTAATGAGATAACCTCAGGCAGTCACGTAGTCCTTACCAAAACATGTAATACTAGAAAATGATGGGGAAGGGAGTATTTTATTTATGTTTTTTTTTTTTCCTTTTATTTTTTATCTTTTATTTTTTCTTTATTGAAAGAAGAAAAAGAATTTAGAGTGACTAGAGCCCTCCCAAACTGTTTTTATGGTCATTGACTTTAAAATCACCAAAGTAGATAGGTAATCATTGTTTTGTGGCCAATCCGCTTCCCAAGCACTCTTACCACAGCAAAAACAAGTGTGCTGCAAATTATTAGAGTCTGAAAAGCGATACACTTTAACAATTCTTGCAGGATACAGAACTCTATTACAATAATGCTCAGTGTACTGGCAGTAGCGGCATTGATAGACTCTCTTGCCATTGTTTCTATTATACAAGTCTAACACTTGAGGATCCGTTTCGGGGTTGTTAAGCACTAACACATGTTCCCGAACATACCCCTTGAGGCAAGATGCAACGTATCGCTGTATAGGCACTGGCAATTGTGCAATCCCCTGACACAGAATGTATTTATTCTTTCTTATTACAATACACGATTGCTGAGCTAGTGACAGTGGGTTGTATGCTTCCATGACTAACTCAAGATTCAGACTGGTCAAGCACTTAGCTTGAGGAGTCTAGTAAGTAAACAAGTTATATAATGAGGGGTTTTCCTCCGTGAACATCAAGTCCACTAATGAGTAAACAAATTATTTAATGAAGGATTTTTCCTCCGTGAACAACAAGTCCACTAATGAGTAAACAGATTGAGTTTCTCTAAGTTTCAGTTTAAGTCAGAGAGTCAAACTATTGCCATCAATATGAACACTGATAATGTATGGGAGAGCAGTATTCCTGATGAGGACCTCATCAAGATCGTTGAGGGAATTGAAGAAAAGTATGCTAATAGCGTATGGGAAGGTAATATCCCTGATAAAGAACTCCTCGCTACCGTTGAGGTGATAGAAGAGGAATATGCTCTCCAACTGCGAAGGGAATATGAAACAATGTGGGAACGGATAACTACGTGTTGGTGCTCCCAACCTACATGTGATGAAGAATGGGAACAATATAATGCAGACTGGGAGAGTCTTCGTGCTCTTGAGATTGCAATGGAGGAGTTTCAAGCGAAAGAGAGGGCTGAGACTTCTTCACAAAAGTAATTTTAAGTTTTTAATTTATAATAAAGATGAAGAAAATAAAATTATAATTCATACAAAAATAATAAAATAACATAAATAATGGAATGAGCGGGGGGGGCTTGGTTGGTTAGGTAAGGATAGAGGAATCATGAACGGGGGGGGGCTTGGTTGGTTAGGTTAGGATAGAGGAATCATGAACGGGGGGGGGTCGGCACAGGGCTGATCCTCTCAATCCTCAACTAAACTTTGTCACTTTGTTTTTGTTTGTTGTGTAATTATTTTCTTTATTTATTTTAGATAAGGAAAAAGGAAATAGGTTTTTTTTTTTATTTAATCTGAATCCGAGGAGTTTATATATACAACGTGGGGCCTCGGTTCCCCACTTGGCCCCGCCTCTGGCTCGGGCTCTGGCTCGGGCCTCGGTTCTCCACTCGGCCCCGCCTCTGGTTCGGGCTGCTGCTGCTGCGGCTGCTGCTGCTGCGGCTGCTGTGGTCTGCGCCGGAGCTGGGGTCTTGGGCGAGGCCGGTACTGTTGGAGGATCAACCCCCGGCGAATCTCGCGGTGGACCCTGTTGGCCTCCGCCTCCTCTCGCCGCCGCTGTTGCTCGGCGAACTCTGGGGTCCACCATCCCTGCGGTACGGCTAACGGCTTGACGATAGCTGTAAATAACGAACCAACATTAATATTCTTTTTTTTTATGAGATTTATTGATATTATAATAATGAGATTTATTGATATTATAACAATGAGAAACTGAGGATTGCTACTCACCAACTGGTTTTCCCTCCTGTGTCCTGGGGGTAGGTATCTGGGTGGCGGCGTCACCACAACGCCTCGGGCCAGAAGCAGCCAGGGCGCACGTCTGGGTGGAGGCGCACCTCGTGGCAGCTGGAGCATCAGGAGCAGCTGGAGCAGCTGGAGCAGCGGCCGGGGCATCAGCGGGGGCAGCTGGAGCAGCTGCCGGGGCATATCGGTGGGTGGCAAGGTGCCGGGCCACCTTGTCTTTTCTGCCGAATTGCTTTCCGCAAATTCGGCAAGGGTACAGTGGCGAATCCACATGCGTCAGCATGTGCCGGCGCAAATGGTCGCTACGCGAGTAACGCTTGTCGCAATACATACAAGTGTACTCCATCGCGGCTGTAGTAAGAATGATTAAGACCTGGAGAAACCGGCGGGTGAAAGCGGAGGCGCGCGCGGTAAACATCACGTAGGCGATAAACAAGGAAAGCAAACGGCATTTATTGGAAAAATATGGGGGGGGGTCCGGGTCGGGGGGGGGGTGTCCGGGTCGGGGGGGGGGGTCTGGGTCGGGGGGGGTGTCCAAATGTGTTTACTAGGGAAGTTCCCCAACAATAACAAGTCCGATTTATCTCCTACACAAACAGGCTCTCGCTCAGTCGTTAAGCATGGCTGCTCCGTGGGAGGATGATATGACAGACTATGACTACGAGTTTGCACTTGAAAATGCAAATTTCGTAGATGAGTTGGAGCAAGAGGCTCTATTAGAACAAACGTTTGCGCAGCAAATACGGGATCTGGAGCGGCCTCCTCCATCGCCTCAGCCTGGGCCTAGCGGGCTGCAGCGGCCTCCTCCTCCTCCATCGCCTCAGCCCACACCGTCTCCATCACCGCCTCCATCGCCTCAGTCCGACTCGTCTGAGGACCCACCACCACCACCGAGGACTGCGAGACAAGTGTACCTGGAGCGACAGGCGCTTCAGGACGACGTTGACCGAGTGTGGGTGGTTGAGCCGCAGCACGAAACACATTGGCGATGGTACATGGCCGACATGGCCAGGCTGCGTGAACTAGATGAGGAATTGGACCGCTTGGAGGAACAAGAGGAGGCGGCCGATAACGAGGAATAGTTATAAGTTTTTGTTGATAAATAAATGATTCCTTTGTCCAAAAAAAAAAACAAACAAAAAAAAAACAAAAAACAAACAAAAAAAAAACAAAAATAAAATGCAATAAACAAAATAATAAAACCGGGATGATGGTGGTTGGGGGGGGTCGGGGGGGCGACACAGGGCTGGTCCTCTCAATCATCAGCTTGCTAAACTTGTCACTTTGTTTTTGTTTGTTTGTTTTTTTTTTTGTTTTTTTTTTTATAATTTTATTTCATTGATACAATACAATAAATGTGATGCTTAAATCTAAGATGATTCATGAATGTTATACAATATATGAAGAATGAAAACTTACAATACAATAAATGTGATGCTTAAATCTAAGATGATTCATGAATGTTATACAATATATGAAGAATGAAAAACTTACAATACAATATAATGATAAGCCTAAACTAAAGGAATAATTTTAACCCAGAGGAGGGCCACCTCCTCATTCGCAATCAGGTTGTGGAGGCGTTGCTGCACCTCCTCCAGGTGACCGGGTTGGTTGGCGACGTATCGCCGCCTCATGAAATGATTGCGCCCGTCCGGGCCCAGGCACCCCCATCTCAAAATGACCAACTGGTCCATGACTGCAACTTCCACCAGGCCAATCACGTCCTGGATGACCTGGTGGTTCCACAAAGTGTACGTGACAGTCGACATTGCCTTCTGCTTGTGGAATGAGCGTTAACGTGCGGAGGAGCAGTAAACATCCCGTAATGGGGAAAAAACCGGTGACAAACAAGGAAAGTAAACAACACGGGGGGGGGGTCTGGGTCTGGGTCGGGGGGGGGGATGACGTCACGGGGGGGGGGGCTCCTCGGCTCCTCAGTTTGCTAAAGTGGTCCAGAACCGGCCATAGCACCCTACTAGCGCCAATGAAGATGAGTCCGGTGATGATGGTGTACCCGCCGATGAGGAAATCATCGAAATATTATCATCATCGGACGAGTTGTAAATATTTTCTTTGTTATTTTAATTGTAAATATTTTTCTTTGCCACTTTAATTGTTTGTAAATATTTTTCTTTGACATTTTAATTATTTGTAAATATTTTCTTTGTTATTTAATTGTACCACCATATTGTATATATTAGTTAAGGACCAAAAAAATTTAAAAAACAAAAACCAAAAAAAAAATTAAAAAACAAAAATCAAAAAAAAACTGTAATAGAGTTGCTCTGAAGATTTATGACTTTAAGTTCGAAAACCAGCCAGATCGCTCCTTCCTAAGGGGTATTTTGGTGGGTTTTGTATCCCAAAAGTTTTTTTGAATATTTTACATATAATTTTTGAAACAGTCAAATATTAGTTTTTACCATTGGATTCAGCTTAAAAAACACACAATTTGGTAAAAATTGGTATTTCGATCATTTCCCTACGTCCATTGGTTACCGAGATATTTAAAGTTCTAAATACAGTACGTTGTCTAATGTTATTCTTATGGAGGAAAAGAAATATTTTATATCTCGCTTATTTATGAACGTATACTGACGATACTTGGTACACGGCTTCATCTGGTTGTGTTCTATTGTTATTTGCTAAAAAACATTTTTTTTGCCAAAGTCTCCCGTAGCAGCAAACCTGCGTTCTCAGCCCCCATGTTATTCTTATGGAGAATAAGTACAATTGTATATATCGCTTATTTGTGAATATATTTTTATGAAACTTGGTAAGTGGCTTTATGTAGTATTAAGACATTTATATCTCCATTGGAAATTCTCTGAGTATGCAGGTTTGCTGCGACGGGGGTATTTTATATTGTTCCACTTAGGAAAGTCCAGCCAAGTTACAAACTTAGGTATAGATATTACTTGGGTAAATGGGTTACGTTTTTGGCATAATGACAAAACAGTCAGGACCAGACCCCCCCCCCCCCCACCATTCCATGACGACAGTCATGGTGGTTTTATTTGTGTTTTAATTGGTAAAAATTATTTTTGGTTTCCTTAATTTTTTATTCTCTTCAACAATAGGTAGGCTAACATTTTCAAACCTAACAAACAATTTTGTTAATAACCAATAAGTGAAGTTTAGTTTGTAAATGTTATAACTTAATTCTTACTTATAGATATTTAAAATAAAAAATTACCAGGTAGGCCTTCCTATTCTGAACTTTAGTCATATTAACGATGTATAGAAATGTATAGTATTCAATCGTAACTTTGATATGCCATTATCGATTTTTATTATAATCAAATATATTTTGATATAGCCTAAGTTACCCATGACAATAAGACAATATAAGTAGGCTAATGTAGGGTAGGGACATTAGAAAGGTTGGCCCATGCTTTAAACGTACTTATGACTATAAAACTATAAATAAAAAGCATAGGAGGCCCTTACAGTATTTAAGCTACTAGCAAAATTATAAGTTAACCTAAACATATCAAACTGTGGGAAACAATAAATGTGCACAACTAATTCTGTACGAATAAATTAAAGAACTGGTTCCCAGCCATAATAAATTCATATCTTCACATATCATATAACTCGTTTTAATGGGCTAGACTTGCTGGGTTAAAAGTTAATTATTTTAAATTCATCAAAGTAAATTATTGTTTAATTTCAACAGGCATAAAAACCAACCTGTTGCACTAAGAACTGCTAGGATATAAACAAACAGATTTAAAACTTACCGAAAACTGGGTGCTAGGATCCCATGGAGAATATTATATTGTAGTAACTTAAAACTGTAAATAATTAAAAACCTTAACCTTACTAAAAATCAATGGTCCACAAATCACAATAAACTCACAAATCGATAACTAAAACAAACTACTTCAATGGCTAACATCAGCTTGTGTTTCGTTTCGACTTCGCGGGCGCATGCGCAGAAACAGTGCATTGTGTGTAGGTTGCGCGGAAAGATACCAGATATATTTACATATGTTAGTAGTAATGCCGCGCGCTCCAGCCCCAACATAGGGTCTTATGGAGAATAGAATAACATGGGCTCTTATGAGGAATGGAATTAGGGTGTAATTGCCTCCCCCTGTGGCTCTTTTTCTACCCTCTGTGGTTGATTATTTATCTTGCAACCCTCTGTGGTTAATTTTCTAACCCTCTGTGTTTAATTATCTACCATTTTTGGTAATTATTTGACCCTCGTGTCCTTCTGTTGTTAATCATCTAGCCTCCTGTGGTAATTATTTAACCCACGTGTCCTTCTGTTTTTAATCATCTAGCCTTCTGTCCATCTAACCTCCTCATCCTTCACCCTCTTCTGCGTATCTATCTACAGTTCCTGTTCTCTCAGCTGGCGAGTGTAACATTTTAAGTAACCTGACTGGCTGGTATGTTAATTCGCGTTCTGCTCAAGGGTTGACACCCACTACAATTTCGCAGTACTCATTTCGCCTCCAAACCTGTCCCCCAGTCAACGTTCACTACCAGTCCCTCAACCACCACCACTGCCCTGTCGCTACCTCCTGTAACAAATAAACATATTGCATCAGCCACCTCCCCACCACTTTCTATTATCTCGCGCGCTTTCTCTCTCTCACTTTGCTCCCTGCTCCCGTTGCGATCGGACGTGTTGCTCCGTTCTCTGCATTTTGCAAAGATAAAACTTAAGCGTTTGCTTCCCATAATAGCTTCACTTTTCCTAACCTCACTTTGTATTATAGTAATCTTGCACGCCAACTCTTCCTGTCCGTGCAAAGTGCGATGATGTTGGACAAGTGGACCTGGCCTCTGGAACCAGCCTGGACAGTATCTGCATGTTGTAGCAACCCAAGGGATGACATATGCCTCAAAAACAGCATCTGGACTTGGGCGAGGACCCACCTCGGGAGCTCCCCTGAGTGGTGAAGCCTCACTCCCCATAATCAGTTCTTCTACGACTCTCCTCCAGAGCCCTCCGGAACGCTGGACACTCGTTGCTAGTAATGCGATGTCTGTCAGGCCTCCTCGCTCTCCTACAAGCAACACAAACCGGCTCAGCTTCCCTCCTACCACAGTCCTTCAGCTCATGGGCTTCGCCACAGTGACCGCAGGTCGGGCCAGTCTCCCTACAATGCTTCGCAACATGCCCGAAAGCTTGGCAACGGTAACACCTTGTAGCATCAACAAACTCCCTGATGCGACACGAATCAAAATCAATGAAGATCCTCTCCTTAGACTCCAGGAGTTTATGAACTCTTGGCTTAACTTCAACCAACCAATTTTCCTTACCGTCACGAGTAGAGTTAGATCTTCTGACCACACTAAATCCCTTCTTGAAATCATCCCACTCCATGTTCTCAATATTCTGGTGAAAAATTGAATCCACCACTTGGGACGGGTCTTCTCCCGGATCAATATCATAAATGATGTATTTGGGCCTCTTCAATGCACCCCGACTAGTGGTGAGCCCAGCAGATGCCAGAGCCGCGCTACTCAAGCAAGACCTTATCAGCGCTATCCTTGTTAGCAGTTTCCACCACCACTGTCCCCTCCCTCGCAGTTCTCAACCTGACCACCTGTATCTTGCTCTCACGCGGCTTCAAAACATCGACCACAGCCTTCCTAGTGGCTTCAGATGACATTTTCGGGTGTCCCTCCTCATCCAAACCTGGCCTAATGACTACCACACTAGTTCTCAAGTGCGATTGGTCTCTAATCCTCTTACTCAAACTATCATCCCTCTGGCCTCTGGCAATGTCTGCAAACGAAGGCGCCGAGCCCAGGGCCATCGAGCTCCCTACTGTCTTAGCGACCTCCTCCCTTATGGACGACCTGATCTCACCTTCAAAGATACTCTTGATTTCCCTGATTGCCTCAACCTTCCCTGCATAGAACGCTCTCTCCTTTTCCAGATCTTCAACACAACCCTCCAGATCAGATACCAAACTCCTAAAAGTATCCCAAACCGAGTCATCATAACCCCTCTCTCCAGCTTCCAAAGACTTGACGTTGTTATAGCAGGACCTCATGCTCGACAAAGAATGCCAGGCCCGTTTCATAGCATCGACACCAACTCGGTCATAGTGAGTCCCTCCATCACTTTCAGGGCTAGACCTCGCCCTCTTGCTAGATCTGCCCACGGACCTAACCTGAGTAGTTGACTCCTCAGAAACGTGATGGACGACCGACCCACCCGCAGCAGCGCCGTGAATCCCAACCTTCTTCTCCCCAGCCAACACCAACAAAGGCACCTGATCCTCGTCTTCCTCTTCAGAAAGGACTACATTCATCCTCGATGTCTCCTTCACTGGCGACCGGGGCAACGACGTCCTAGGCATAAAAGCCCCCTCCAACGAATCCCCCAGAGGGACATCCAAGGAGCCGGACTTCTTCGCCAGAGCACCACCCTTCTCAACTCTCGCTGCTCTCTTCTCCTTAGGGGGGGCTTCAAGGGGAACTCATCCCCCTTAGAACCTCCCGGCATGATGATTTAGCACCAGAACTTGAACAAAATGACCACTCCAAGCAGTACAGAAAATCCAAAAAAAAAACCAAGTCCTCACTAATTCCACTATTTACGCTGTATACAAATGGCTTCAACTGCAGCACCCTGGCCCTGGCACCCCCCACACACAGTCCAAAAAAAAAACCGAAACAATCTGGTGCAAAATTGACCACAACCTCAAACCCGATTGTGGATGAAAACCCACAAAACACAAGAATCCTCACCACTTCCAAGGTAATCATCGCCCACTGATGGTTTCGCTCCAGTACTTCAGTCCCAACACCGCCCACGCTCAGTGAAAAAATTGTCCAAATAAACAGATGTATTCTCCACTGTAGCCTCAAACATGTTTCCAGATGGGAATCTAGAAAATGGAAAAGTCCTCACCTCTTGAAAGATTTTTACCGTACACCGACAGTCGCACTCCAGCACGCTGATCAAAGAGCCTCCCTCACTCAGGGCCGATACGGACAGGAACCCACTGTCAGAAATTCCACTCGAGACAAAACAAAAAAATCTCCAAAAAGCATAAAAAAAACAAAATCCTCACCTTATCTCAAAAGTTCACCGTACGAATGCGGAATGTCATCCAACACGTTGGTCAATCACCCCACCCTACACAGGGCAAAAATGGTCCAAATCTGTGTGGTGGAATTTGCACAAAAGGCCACCAAAAAAGCTTCTCAGGCAAAACACTGAATGCAAAGTTCCTCACCTCGTCCCCGAGAAAAGCCGCACGCCAATGGTCCCCACTCCCAGGATGCAGAAACAGGTCCCCTTCTCCCAGGAAAGATCGGCCGAAGATCGCGTCGTGGAATTCTTCAAGCTGCACACATCAAACTAGAAAAAAACAAAAGTTCTGCTCACTCCAGGCAAAAAGAAAGAAACAGAAGAAAATGGAATAAAAATGGCCACTCCACGCTTGAAGAGCAAAGTTCCAATGACGAAACACCCTGTTAAAGTTTTTTCCACTCCTATTGGCACACTCAAGAACTATTGGCCGATTCACTTCGAAATGTCTATTGCCAGATTCAACATCGGCTTCCGTAACGTTAAGCTAACGAATCTATTGGCACATTCACCAACTCCACTCCAACTGTCCAAAAAAGCCAAATCTTCACTAATTCCACGTTTATCACAAAAATAACGTGACAAGTCCAAAACAAAATGTCAAAGGCACAATCAAGTAAGAAATTCACTGTCTCAGACCAAACTCACCCTTTTGGTGCCAACCTCAAAAAGTGAGGTTAGGCCCACCTGCCAACTTCAAAATCTTCTCAACGGGGATCAGTAGAACTGTTCTTAATTCCAATAGTCTCAAATTGAACAACACAACCAACTCCTCACCTCAAACCACCTCCTGAGACCAGGAAAACCAATACTTCACCACAAACTACAAAAACCATAAGAGCTCTAAGACTTGACTATATCACTCAAACCTTAAGAGACCATCATACTGTAGAATGAATTGGAAATCAAAACCTTGCCCGTTGTGGGCAATTACACAAACATCTTTAAATTTCTTTCGAATTCCCATGATATAGTCCATGAAGTGTTTTACCGGTTCTTTTTCAAATACCCTTTGCCGTTCCGAGCAAGTTTCACACTCACCCCCATTAATACATATAAAGCAGCACTGTTGTGATACGCACAAGTTGACTTTATGTACTTTTTGTTCAGGGTCAGAGGGGAGAGACTCGTCTTGCCTTGTTTCCAAGTCAAAGAAAATAAACAAAAAATCACGGTCTTTCGGTGTTCTCATATCTACCCTCATGAAACACTGATGTGCGGGGTCTTTGAACGCTTCGCAGGGTTTACAGTAAACTTCTCCGCATACATGAGCTGTCTTACGCCTTTTTGGATAAATCATTTTCTTACAGTCACGGCAGAGTTTTACAGTTTTACAAATTTGCCCTTGATGGGCTACTAAACACCGCTCATTTTTGAAGAAACGGTTGCAAAAACGGCATGTGATACCACCGTGTTCTAGTTTACAGGGCGGGGAGATTGTATGACAGGACGAGCATCTGTTAGACCATCGATGCTCATGTCTGTTGCTGTAGGGAATATGACAAGGTTCACAAAAGAAATTGCAAACAAACGCAGCAGTTAAGAATGTAATTACATTATAATGACCGTTGTGAAAAAGAAGGTTTATTTTTAATTTAGCGACTTCATTACCTCCCTCAAAGTAAACATCCCGGCCTTTTTTGTCGTAGTTGTAGACGGTAATTTTGTATTTTTTAAGATGGGACTGGAATTTTTCAAGCTTGGGGATGCCTGCACCCTCCTCCGGCATTTCTACACGGGCCTTTGCTATGAGTTTATTAGCTCTGAAAGTTTGTCTTTTCCCCTTGTCCTGACGTATTGCTTTGTACTGAGGATCATTTTTTGCGAGTGCTTTGCCTACTACCAACGCTCTAGCCAAACATAAATTGTCTTTGTTATTAATTACTACAATACCCCGTCTCGCTTTAGATTCTTCATCAAACGTGTTGTACATCTCTGGACGTACTCTCCCTTTACCTACTGGGACGTTAATCCTCGTAACATCAACTCTAAACGTGTCACTAGAGGTTATAGATTGCGCGTTGCTTTGAATTATGCCCCCGAAAATATCCCAGAGAACATCACCGCTAACTTCAGAGACTAAAGAAACGATGAAAGAGTGGTATTTCACCAGCGACGGGATGGATACTGTCTCCCACTTATGCTACACCTCTCATGTCTCCTTACAGTGCCAGACTAGAGTCAAGCTCAACAGGGTCTTCTTTCCCCGCTGATTTTTCCAAGCCCGTTCCCTTGGCAGTGGTTTCGCTAGATAGTAGATAGGGACAGAGGAAATCTCGTCAATCCATTCATGCGCGTCACTAATTAGATGACAAGGCATTTGGCTATTTTTTTTTGTTTTTTTGTGGCTATTTTCAGCAATTCCCATTACTAGTATTTTATTTCATCCTTTTTCCCATCTCTTTCACCTCTCCTGCTTTCGTGTTCTTCCTCAACTTTTCCCTTTTCCCTTACTAACTTCCTCTCCTTTCTTTTTCCAAATGCTCCCTTTTCCCCTCTTGTTTAATTTCGCACTTCTCCTTCTTTTCCTCTGCCCCTTCAACTGTCTTACCCACGTGTTTCCTGTTTCCTTCTTCGCCTTCTATTTCCTTCATTTCCCCCCTGATCTCTGTAGTTTCCTTTCTAACTGTATCTCCTTTATTTTTCCTTATTCCATTTACTCATTCCCCTCCCTATTGTTTCCTTTCACTTTAGCCGATTTTAAATTTTTATTTTTCTCTTTTTCCCCCCACTTTTGGACCATTTATTTCTTAAAATTGTTTTGTTCCCCAGTTTTATCCCCTACGGTGGCTGACGTTCTGCTTGTCGCCGACCTCTCTCCCCATAATCGAGGTGGCTCCGTCCAATGTCAATGGATGTTCTGAGCATGGTGAGGCACAGATCCAGGAGAGTTCTCCGGTCTGCCATGCCGAGCTTCTTGAGTGACGCCACGGTTGCATTGGGAAGGGCTCCGTGCGCACCCAGGACCACCGGGATGACTTCTCCTCTGGTGGCCCGAAGTTTTTGGAGAACATCTGGGATGATCTCGGCGTACTTGAGCGTCTTCTCCCTCGCAGCTGCAGTGAGGGAGGCACCATTTTCGAAGGGGACGGTTACATCTACGATGAAGGCGGAATCGTTTAGTTTAAAGGCGATATCCGGCTTCCGTAGTTCCCCTTCAGGTGTCAAAAAGGATTGCTCCCTCGCAACAACTGCTCCTCTCTCCTGCACACGCGAGACCACCCAGTTGTGGCGCTCAATGCGGGCCCTCTTCCCTGCGATGCATTCGCCGATCACGTGGCCAAGCGTCTCTGGCTTGTTATGGCACCGCTGGCACTCCGTGATACCCCTCTTCGTCGCCCGGTTTCTGGCGACTCTCGTCCCATACGTAATGGTACGCATCTTCAGGGCATCAATCATCTGACCAGGCCTCAGAGCAGCCTGGTTCAGTAGCCAGAAATTCGCTACCGGGTCGTCTTTAAAATCCGCGACCCCGATACCCTGAGATGCCTGCGCCTCCCATGCCCTTCTGGCCTCTTCCTTCAATCCCCGCTTTCTCAAGTTGATATCCCGTACAGTAGTAGGGAACGGCAACCCAAGAGAAGCGGCAAGTCTATACATACGACCCCCCCAATCAGCCTTCCTTCCAAGTTGTTGTAGGAGAGGTTCCTCCGACTCCACTAGCTGCAGGCCCGCACGCAAAGCGCAGATCTTGACCTGCTGCACCAGGTGGGGAAAGCCAAGGCCTCCATCCCGTTTCCTGGTGTAGAGGATGCCATCTGTGGTAGTGGGGTGGAGATGAAGCATTTTCTTCACCTCTCCGCGCAGTTTGGTATCCACGCGAAGAAGCTCAGATGTGCCTGGGGGGTCTATTGTCAATCGGTGGGCGAACGCAGGGACTACATACGCCATCAGAAGATTGACTTTCTGATGTGGCTTAAGAGCCAGGTGACGAACTCTGGCCGCCGAACGGACAAGGACATCAAGGTGCTGACGGTTAGAAAAGCCGTGCTGGAGGGTAAAATCCAACCCAAGGTAGGTAAAGTGGTCTGCTACCCCAAAGCTCTTCATAGGGGTTCCCTGTACTCGAAGTTCTACTTCCAGGGCGACCTAAGCGGACCGACCAGACCTCCTCACGTGGAACCCCCGCACTTCCCCGCCGACAGCTCCATGCCAACGGAGGAGAGGTAAGCCGGAGTCTCCCCCAACATCCCCTCCATCTCCGCCGTCGATCCGGCGAACAGAGTCACGTCGTCCGCATAAGCCATTGCAGCGAGCCGATGGTCTCCCACTGCGTAGCCTGCGCCCGAAGTCTGCAATTTGATGAGAAGTGGATCCAGCACCAGGTTGAAGAGGAGCGGCGAAAGCGGGTCACCCTGCTTCACCTCCCGCCTGATGCTGACATCCTCGCCCAATTGTCCAAGAGCCGTAGAGCAGCCGGAGTACATGAGCCTGACGATGTTCTGCAGGCAGCGTGGAACTCCTTGAGCCCTGAGCACCGTGGTAATCGAATCGTGTGACACGGTGTCAAAGGCCTTGGACACATCCAGCTGTACCCCGACTAGCTCCGACTTCTTCCCAAGACGGATGACCTCGTCCAAGATGGTGCAGTTGACGAGGCACCCATGGCCCGGCCGAAAACCCCGCTGTCGGTCCGACAGCGTGACCAGGGCAGTCAACCGTGTTTCAGCGCCCGCACTAAAAACTCTTGCTAGGAGCGGCGCAATAGTAATTGGCCTCCAATTTTCAGGCCGGCCAAGGTCCTTCCCAGGCTTAGGAATTAAGGTGGTACGGTTTTTCAACCAGGAGACTGGATAAACCCCCCGGAACAGGCAGATGTTAAAGAGAACTGCCAGGGTCCCGGCGATGTTGGCATGGGCTAAGATAGCCCTTTTAGTCACACCGTCGAGCCCCGGAGCTCCACTGGCCTTCGACCGTCCAATCCTCCGCCTCAACTCATCTCGGGTAAAGGCCTCGACCATCACGTCATCCTGTGGGGCCAGCACTGGCATTTCCAAAGTGCTCTCTACTGGAGTCCCCCACATCCGTTGGTAAAACTCAATTGTGGCCTCACGAGGAGGTGCCACCTGTGGCACGTCGAACAACAGGTCCCCAAGTTCATCTTGGAGGACAATGTCTGCTAATCGCGACGGATTCTTCTTGAAGAGGTCTTGTCTTCTGGCGTACCTGGTAACCTTTCTCCTGGTACGCTCAGATCTTGCAGTAGCAGGGTTTGCCGGCCGTCGCTGTCTCTCCACCTCCGGGAGGCCTGCCACCAACACCCGCTGTAGCTCTTTTACCAGCCCCTCCAATTGAAGCTGAATGTCACCGTCTTGTGCTGCCAACTCCTGCAGCTTCTCCCCAATGGGACATACAGGAGCCGTTCCCCGGATGACCTCAAGGATCGCTTCCCATGCGTTTCCGCGGGGCTCCGGGGTCGCAGGTGCAGACGGGGGTCTTGGCGGGGAGGGATCTGGTGGTGGCACTGGCAAGTGCGGCGATCCGTCACTTCCGGATCCGCCAGCCGGCGCGTCAGTTACTCGACGCTCTGCCTCCGGAGTGGTGTAAACCCACCCAGTCGGCAGTTCAATGTCTCCATGACAATGAGTTGACTCGGGGGAGCTAGGCTCAACCCCCTGGTCGGCATGTTCATGGCTCTGCCGGGGAGAGCTAGGCTCAATCCTCCGTGCGTCATCGCCAGGTGAGTGTCGGGGAGAGCTAGGTTCAATCCCACGGTCGTCATAATCAGGTAAAGGCCGGGGAGAGCTAGGCTCGATCCTCCGGGCGTCATTATCAGGTAAGCGCTGGGGGGAGCTTGGCTCACCCCCCTGCATGTCATCAGCCGGTGATTGCACTGGGAGTGGCTCCGGTACCAGATGAACTGGGACCTCGGCCACCCCAGCATTGTCGGGACTATCCGGGGGAGTAGGATCAGGTGCTGGTGGTCGGCCCTGTCCTCTCCTAGGCTGGATTCTCCTCGGCAGCTGGTCGCCAGGCTGAACAAGTGGTGGCAGCCCAGCCAGGTTCCCCACAAGGCGTTCTGGTGTTTCAGGTAGGGCAGCTGCTTCAGCGGGCACGTCCTGAAGTCCACGAGGATATGGAAACTTCTTCAGGATGACGAGTCGGTCCCGGACCTGCCGCTCCGTCTTCCGGGGAAGCTCAAGCGCGACGAAGGTTGAGTAACCTTGCGTCCTTCCAATCGCTTTAAAATGCAGGTTTAAGAGAGTCATAGTTTTAAGTTTTTCAATGCTTTAAGAGAGTCATAGTTACTCCCGCCGTTTACCCGCGCTTGCTTGAATTTCTTCACTTTGACATTCAGAGCACTGGGCAGAAATCACATTGCGTCAACACCCGTTAGGGCCATCGCAATGCTCTGTTTTAATTAGACAGTCGGATTTCCCTGGTCAGGTTTAGTGAATTTGAAAACAGTGTTAGTCCCGTAAAGTCTAAAGTGACTAACGTAGGTTTCATCTTTACTAATTAAATTTACCGGGTTTTGAGGGTCCTTTTTAGAAACATCCATCCTTCAACACAGAATTAAATATGAAAACAAGCTGAACTGTTATTAACGCTTAAAAGAGCAAACACACCGACCAGAGTCAAGCTCACGAGGATACAACTGAATTACGCAGAATCAATAATAATCTGTGCAAGAGAACACTTACGCAAGAGCAGCACAAAACACGTCTGATCAGCGTCACGACTGAAATCAGACTGAAGAACTAGAGCTTGTTGCAAGAGGTATATAGCATGTAGGAGAGCATAGTACCTCTGTATTACTACGCAAGTCATAAAAACACTAATACACAAACTACGCAAGTCAAAGCAGAACTACAAGTTACCGAAAGTTAACTCTAATGAAGGTAGCAAACGCTACTCTAACCAAAAGAACAAGAATGGAAAGTGAGATTACTGTTACTCAGCACATACAAACACAACACTACTCTTGACACAAGGACGTGAGGTTAGGAAAAGTGAGGTTATGTTAGTCAATACATATAAAAACTGCTCCAACCAAAACTGCATAAAATAACAATAATAGAAAGTGAGGTTGCTGAGGTGAATTTACTGTACAAAAGAACCAGGGGCCTGTTTCATAAAAGTTACAAGTATAATACAGGAACTTTTCCTGTATTATAGGTAAAAATTAAAAGTTTGTGTTTCATAAACAATTTTCCCTGTAAAACAATTTACAAGTCATTTGCCTGTATTAGAAGTAAATAATACATGACTTTATCATTGTTGTGTTTCATAAAAATAAACTTCCTGTATTACTGGACCTGTAAGTTGTTGAATATTTTATCATTGTTTAGACCATCCTAAAACTTTTACAAGTGTAGGTAAAATCTTGAAAAGTGACATTTTGTTGTAAAGGTAACGTGTTAAAATGGATGAAGGTAGTAGTTCTAGTTCTAGTGAAGATGACTATGTTATTATTCGTAGGCAAGAATTTTCAAGGACAGAATTTCATACAATATAATGCAGGAAACTTATGAATATAATGAACGGTTTAGATTAAGCTTTCCTCAGTTTACTTTCTTGCTGGAACACATTGAAGCTCGACTGGAACATCCAACAAAAAGGAATAAAGCTCTAACATCTCACCAACAGTTAGAAATAGCACTACATTGGTTGGGGACCGGGGCTCAGTTTCATAGTATTAGTGATATGCATGGCATTAATAAAGCCACAGTTTGTAGAGTTGTTCATAAGGTCATTGATGCAATTGAGGAGACACTAGTAAACGAACTTGTATGTTGGCCTAATGATTGTGTAACCATAGTAAATGAATTTAGTAATCTTGCTGGAATGCCTTTGGTTTGCGGAGCACTAGATGGTACTCTTATTAAAATGGATGCCCCACATGACTTCGAGCCGACACGGTGACCACTCAATTAATGCTATGGTTGTATGTGGTCATAATTTACAGTTCTTTTACGTATATACAGATTGGCCTGGGAGTGCAAGTGATGCACGTGTACTACGCAACAATGGCTTGTTTCGCAGAATGGAAGAAGGCTGGAGACCATATCCTGGTGGATACTTGCTTGGGGACTCAATATACCCACTTAAGTCCTGGTTAATCCCACCAATTGTTGAAGATGTCAATAGACCTGAACAGCAACGGTTCGCAAGAGCTCACAAGAAAACAAGACGTACTGTAGAATGTGCCATTGGTTTGATGAAAGAGAAATTTCCATGCTTGAACTATCTTAGACTCCAGCCTGTGTTTGTATGTAAAGTTATTAAGTGTTGTGTAGCACTTTGCAATCTGTCCCGATTTCATAATGAATTAATTGAACTCAATATTGACGGAGAGGATATTGATCCACACGGTAATGCGAATGATGTTGACTATGGTGGTCCTGACCAAAGAGGACAAGACAAGCTAAACTTCTTATATAGACACTTTGAAAACTGATCAGCCTCTATAACGTTATTGGAAATATTCAGAAAATGTACGTCCATAATGTTTTATGTTTTTTATTAAACAAATATAACATATTGAATTAATGTCGTTAATTTAATTATTAACATTTGATAATTAACTTTTTTTTGAAACATTACTACTTACATAACTGTAGTTATTATAATTTCTTAACTATTTATCATTAAAAAAGTTATTTTCCTGCATGAATACAATCTGTCCATCGTCAGAAATTTGATAATGTGGGTTTTCCACCAAAACAACCTGAGTAGCACTTTGTTCAGATCTTATAGTAGGCTCGCTGGCACGTTCAATGTGATTCGTTAGGTCACAGTGTTTGAGTCCAGCTGCATTTTCTTTTTCCCAAATGTCAATCTCCAATTTTCTGACTTCCAGTTGAAGTTTTTTTTTTTCAAAAGCTCTTGTTCCTTGGTTATGTCTGACATCTGCACAATCACACGTTTTCTTGGATCTAGAAGGAAGAGATAATGACATTAACCCTATATTTGGATCACATGACTACAATTACTTAACACACTACAGTCACATTACTACAATTTTTTACCTCTAATTTATCGAACCAGCCTGCCATATGTTGAGTAAACAAACATGCAAACATTTGAAATTTAGTTAAATGACGTACTTACAACAAACATATTCCCAGTAATATTTCACTTGAAAACTCACTAGGTTTGCTGCCAATGGGGTATTGCTATTTACAATGGTTATACATTGTATAGGGAAAGTCATTAGAGAATACAATAGTATATTTCGTTACTAGTCCGGAAAGTGGCTGTTACCGGTATGAGATAGAGTTTCAATTACTCCGCTTCGCCTCGTAATTGGAATTCTATCGAGTACCGGTAACAGCCATTTCGGACGAGTCACGAACGGTACTTTTCATCATACCACCTTTTATTTCATATTTTAATATTTTTTTGGACGTTACAAAGTTTGAGGTTATACTAACGTTATGAATATTTACATTTCTGTTGTTTACAAACATTCACTTTCCGGACTAGTAACGAAATGTACTATTGAATCAACCATGCTATTTCAATGTTTGTAAACACTCCTTAACATCACTAGTACTTTTTTCGAGTTTTACCAGTCAGTTTACACCACCCATCTGGTAACGGTTAGTTTCTATCACAGCTGAGAGTATTTGAAACAGTAGTTTAACGCGATGGTATGATGAAAACAATCATAAAGGCTAATCATATTAGGTAAGCCCTAGTTTGTTTGAGACCAAACCACCCTAGTTTATTATACGTGAAGCCTATAAATTTGGTACCTTTCTTGCTTCGTTGTGAATCAAAATGTAGCTCCAGTTTGGGTAATAGTGAGTTGGTCGTTGTATTATTTATGCAGTCGATTTCGTTAAGATCAGAACTAGAAGGACCTGTAATACTAGGCACTAAATCATCTTGCACTGTTCTTTCAATACCCATTGAGTCTGGTACACCGAAACCTTTGATGACAGGAGAGTCTTTTCCCAAAATTTCAATTACTAGAAGATCAGTTTTATCCAGCTTCTTGTCTGGGCCTCCTGGTCCGCCAGTCTGCTTATCAAGTTTTGCCTACAAAAAAAAAATTGGTTACAATTGCGTTTTATACATAATTACACATAGGTTTGATAGCAAAACAATAAACCACACTCATGAATCAGCTAGCAATTACATTTATATAAAGATAAACTAGCATTGTCTTAACTTAAGCTAAGCTTTTAGCCAAATTATTTAGTTTAGTTCAAGCCTATGCTAGTAGTCAGGGCCGAAACGACCGCCGACGAGCCCAGGGAACACCAGAGGGGCACCAAATTGAGCGGTAAAAATACACATTGCTGCATGCAAAAAGCTGTAATTTATTTATTCGTATAGCCCGGTCCCATTATCCTTGCAGATCTCCCAATTTGCAGACCTATTATTAGTCGAGCACAGTTCACTTTATTCTAGCTGGCCTGACATCCGCACATATTTTTGACTATCCCTGTGACTGTGGCCAAGGCTGAAAGGATCAAACAAAAATTCAGGACTAAAGTGAAATTGATTGAAACTTATTTAAGAAGCACAATGACCCTAGAAAGGCTACGTAGTTTAGCTTTTTGGTCGATTAAAAATTTCCGAGCTCAACAAATTTATTTTGTCAGTCATTTATGAGTTTCCCTCTTTTAATGCGAAGAGGGAAAACAAATATTTAAGTAAAAACATTGTATGTTTTTTATCTTCAACACAACAAAATTAAAAATATATGATAATTGGGGGTGGGGCACCACTAGGCATTCTTGCCCCGGGGCCCCTGAATCTATCATTACGGCAATGCTAGTAGTATGAACTCACTTATAGCCTAAGCTAAACTAATTAGTCTAAGGGTACAACAACTGCTTGAGCTTACCATGGTTCTGCCTCTTAGGTTCTGCCAAGTAGTGTCCCTCACATAGGTTTTATCTCTATTGCTTGTTAACAATCCTATAGACACAGCATAGTCTCTAACTTCTGACCAAGCTTTTCATCTCGTGTCCTTTGTTATAGTTGGTCCAAATTGTTCAAACAATTCTGTTTTCTTAGATAGAATCATTCTTAAAAAGTTTCTATTTTTTATGTTTTTTCTTCGCGTTTTGACATAACCGTATTGTATAAAACAACTAACACACAACCAATGAGAGTAATATTATTTTACCTATTAACAATAATGACAAAAACCAATAAATAAATAAACAAAAATACTATTTACCACACATAACCTCAAAACTAAATGACATAAACTACAATGAAAACATTAAGTCAAAATAAAGGAACTGATAATACAGGTGAATATTACAGGTGATTTTACAAGTGTAGAATTATTTTTATGAAACATAATTTTACAGGATTGTAAATTTTAATTTATAAGTCCTGTAATACAGGCCCTGTATTACAGGGGTTTTATGAAACAGGCCCCTGGGCAAAAACAGGTTACTGAGAGTGAGGTTATGTTAGTCAACACATCACTACTTTAGCCCCGAGGAAGTGAGGGTATGTTTACTTTCTTTACTGTAAACTAATAAGTCAGATTAAATGGATACACCACACAGCATTACTCTAGCCAAGACAATAACCACGAACAGTACACACAAATAAAATAAAGTACACCATACACGGAAAATTAATATAATACAGTAAGGTTATACATTTTGGAGTGTAATGGGTGAGGTTAGAAAAAGTGAGGTTACGTCATATTAGGTTATGGTAAGCAGACGGTCGATATTGAGGTTATGTTAGTCAGCACATACAAACACTACTCTAACCAAACCAAACAATTAAATGCAATGCAAAACACTACTCTAGCTAGGTCAAACAAGAAACTGAGGTTGCTGTTATGTTAGCCAACACATACAAACACAACACTACCAAGTAAAACAAAATGGTGAGGGTATGTTTACCTCCTTTACTGTAAAATACCAAGTCATACAGCGCTCTTAACATATATAAGTCAGACATGAACAAGACAAGTACATGATAACGTGAGATTACTGTTATGTTACTCAGCACATACAACACACAACACTACTATGGTCAAATCAAACAAGAAACTGAGCTTATGGTAACTCTCAAAGGTTACTGGGTGGGGTTAGGTTAGTCAACACAACACTACTATAGCCAAATCAAACAAGAAACTGAGGTTACTGGGTGTGAGGTTATGTTAGTCAACACAACACTAATCTAGCCAAATAAAACAATTAAATAAAACGCACAAAACTACTCTTACAAGAAAATGAGGCTTTTGTGACTCTCAAAGGTTATTGGGGGTGAGGTTATTTTAGCCAACACATACAAACACAACACTACCAAGTAAAACAAAATGGTGAAGTTACTGCATAAAAGAACAAGGAGGTGAGGTTATGGTAACTCTCAAAGGTTACAGGTGTAAGGTTATGTCAGTCAACAAATACAAGTACGACACAACTCTTGACACAAGAAACTGAGGTTACTGGGTGTGAGGTTATGTTAGTCAACACAACACTACTTTAGCCAGAACAAACAAAAAACTGAGGTTGCTGTACACTAGCAAGTCAGATAACGCTAAAAATCACGCGACAAGCAAGATTACTATAATACAAAGTGAGGTTAGGAAAAGTGAAGCTACTATGGGAAGCAAACGCTCAAGTTTTATCTTTGCAAAATGCAGCGAACGGAGCAGCGCAAAAACACGTCCGATCGCAACGGTAGCAGGGAGCAAAGAGAGAGAGAGAAAGCGCGCGAGATAATAGAAAGTGGTGGGGAGGTGGCTGATGCAATATGTTTATTTGTTATAGGAGGTAGCGACAGGGCAGTGGTGGTGGTTGGGGGACTGGTAGTGAACGTTGGCTGGGGGACAGGTTTGGAGGCGATAGTACTGCGAAATTCTAGTGGGTGTCAACCCTTGAGCAGAACGCGAATTAACATACCAGCCAGTCAGGTTACTTAAAATGTTACACTCGCCAGCTGAGAGAACAGGAACTGTAGATAGATACGCAGAAGGGGGTGAAGGATGTGGAGGTTAGATGGACAGAAGGCTAGATGATTAAAAAAAGGACACGAGGGTCAAATAATTACCACAGAAGGCTAGATGATTAACAACAGAAGGACATGTGGGTCAAATAATTACCACAGAAGGTTAGATGATTAACAACAGAAGGACACGTGGGTTATATAATTACCACAGAAGGCTAGATGATCAACAACAGAAGGACACGAGGGTCAAATAATTACCAAAAATGGTAGATAATTAGAGGGTCAGAGGTAAGAGGACAGAGGGTCAGAAAATTAACCACAGAGGGTTGCAAGATAAATAATCAACCACAGAGGGTAGAAAAAGAGCCACAGGGGGAGGCAATTACACCCTAATTACATTCCTCATAAGAGCCCATGTTATTCTATTCTCCGTAAGAGTCCATGTTATTCTATTATCCATAAGAGTCCATGTTATTCTATTCTCCATAAGACCCTATGTTGGGGCTGAAGCGCGCGGCATTACTACTTATGTTACATAGAATAAGGCGCTTGGTGATGGCTAAATGGTACATTGCTGAAACCTACCTGACATGTATCATGTGAAACATACATTTTGGCTTTCCAGTCTATGTTTCTAATAGCTATCGAAAACTTATGTGCTATATGGGCAAATACTGTACTGGAATTTCAAAATCAAATATCAGTAGTCACCCTGATTTAACACATTTTCCCAATACCACTAAAGGATATTTTCTATGAGCAACTAACCAATGTTGCATAACCGCAGCAGGAAATTTAGACTGACAGTGTTCTTCATATTAGAAAGGCCTAGGTATATGTAAGTGTTCATATAAAAAAATATACAAAAATTATCACCCTTTCTTAAAACGGAAATTCAAGCAGGAATTAAATTGAATACTGTTATATGCTACAACAAATAAAATGTAGCCAAAAAAATCGCAGTGACCTAATCATCCAGATGAAAGTATTTCTATTTGACGAATCAATATCACTAAAATTGATCATGTTATCATTAATCTTTGAGTTTATTGTAAGTCAGTAATGCAATTATGCAAAAAACATAGACATGGTTTGTTTAAATAGGTAGACAATATACATGCAAATCATGCTCATATCTTGCAATAGTCTTAATTCAAATCAATGCTCCATTTCTCATTTTGTTGTTTTTTAAAAAAGGGGATCAGTCTGTAAAACAATTATTTATTTTTCAGGGTTCGAAGCGTTTCTATTATTGGGTTGAAGATAAACTAAGACCAGACTGATAAAGTACAGAAAGAAGAATTATATAATTAAAGTTCAGTAATATCAAAAATCGAACAGTTTACTTTTATTTTGAAATATTGGGCCGTATGCATAAAAAAGAGTATTTGCTCAGAAGGAAAAGGTAGAAGTAAAAGCAAATGCTCTGAGTATAAGGTAGAAGGAAAAGCATTTCCTTCACATCAAATGTATAATGAGCCGTATCCATAAAACTAAAGCATATGCTTATACTTGCAAATCTTGAAGGAAATCCTTCAATTGGTATTTATAATATTTCAAGGATAACCTTATAAATTTCAAGTATTAGGTTATCCTCCAAATTTGGATGATTTACTTCGAATAAAGTATATGGTTATTCATAAACTTCACCTTTTACTTTAAATAAAAAGCATATCCTTCTGAAATACTGAGTGTGGTCAGTAGGAGACTCATCAGCTGTAGTGATCAGTTGTTTTCTTCTGTGCACTGTTGATGTTCGTGTATTGTTGTGCAAAATGGCTGATGTTGTGCATGTGAGAAATATGAAATTGTACAAGCCCCGCTTACCTACACCCGTGAGTGATTTTAAAGCTCTTTATCGTTTCGAAGAAGAGAATGTGCAGTGGCTCGCATACAGGTTTTTAGGTGAAAATGACGAAACTCGTGGTGGAGCTTTGTCACCCGTCCATAAAATGGAAATATGTTTACGCTACCTAGCAGACCCTGGTTACCAAAAAGGTATTGGACAGGAACTTGGAGTTGGTCAGGCTACAGTATCTCGCACTGTACATACAGTTGTTGACAGCATAATGTCACAAGCAAGTGAGTACATAAAGTTTCCGACTACCAATGTTGAAATAATGAACGCAAAACAGTTATGGCAAAGCAAGTATAATTTTCCAACAGCAATTGGCACGATTGACTGCTCCCATATAGGAATATTAAAACCAAATCAACATGGAGATGAGTATATTAACCGGAAGGGAAAACCCACTCTCAATATTCAAGCCACCTGTGACGCCAATGAAAAGTTTACCAGTGTTGATGTTAGCTGGCCTGGTTCTGTGCACGATTCGAGGGTTTGGACAAATTCACAGGTAAGGTTATTAATGCAAAGCAAAGCAAATGCTGTGCTGATTGGGGATCAAGGTTATGGATTGGAGCCATGCCTCATGACTCCATTTACAAATCCTACTCCAGGGGCTGAGCATAAATTTAATGTACTTTTGAAAAAGGAACGTGTGATAATCGAACGATGTTTCGGTCAATTGAAACGTCGATTCCCTATCTTACAATATGTTTGTCGCTGTAAGTTGGAATATGTGCCAAAAGTTATTGTTACATGTATTGTGCTCCACAATATAGCAAAACATTTAGGTGACCAAGATTTTGAAGATGATTATGATGCGCCACAAGATGATGAAGAAGATGGACTACAACGCCATGCCAATGATGAACCTGCTCTCCGCCAACAAGGACTAGAAATAAGAAGAAACCTAAGTGTTATAATAAACAACTTTAATGTTTAGGTAATTTGTTAACTTACAAAGATAAATATGTTTTGTTTCCATCAATAAATGTTTTTGGGTTATTATCTTGACGCTTCATAATTTCCAGTTTCTTTTCATAACATTGCTGTTGAATGATACTGGTGCGATATTGTTGTAATAAAACTAGGCGCTGAAGTTCTTTTGTAGTTAGCCCTCTGGTTTCTTCCATTTCATATTTTTCTGTTGCAATTTTCCTTTTTTTCGGCAAAATTGCCTGGGACGCCGTGACATTTACTTCATCAGTTTGCTTAGTACATGAAGTACTTCCCATTGACAACAAATCATTATTGTTTCCTATTACGCCAGGTTGAATTCCTGTTTGACGATTTTGTATTACACCAACTTGCATTGCTCCTGGTATTTGTACAACTGTAGGGTTTGACTCACCTTCCATAGCCTTCAATAACTTGCGCTCCCAATCCAACAATTTAATCTTTTTGTTTCCAGTTCTCTTTAGATCAGTTTTTTTCTTCAGCCTAGTTTTCATATTATTCATTTTTTTAAAAAAGCCTTTCGTATCCAATGGTTTACCAAAAGTTGCTTCATACCTTTTTATAACGGCTCCAATGGCCTGGTCTTTACGAGCTTTTATTTTAGGGATTTGTGATTTTTCTAAAATTACTGGAGCTCTTACAATTTCATCTGCTATAAATTTTAATTCATTACTTACAGAATTGTCATAACATTCACTCTCACCATCACTTTCGATAGACATACCACTTTCAGAAGACATAACTAAGACAAACAAAACCAAGTAGCAAATGGTGACACACTACCATAACCTATTTGGAAGAAAACAAGATATTACAAGATATATTGGGGAGACAACAATCACAATCAGCTGATTGGGATGAATCAGCTGATTTTCACTTCTTACCAAATCTGTTTATTGTAAAACCTTATACTTTTCCAAGGATCATATCCTTGCAAGTATAAGGTTTTGATTATGAATATGGAAAGAAGGATATCCTTATACCTCTACCTTATACTTTTTAGCAAAACCTTATACTTCTACCTTATACTTGTGAGGAAATCCTTTAGTTTTATGGATACGGCCCAATGATTTGCTTTTACCCGCAAGCAAATCCTTCGAATCTCTAGTAAATGGTCAACAATGCATCTAACAGCTGATCAGCTGTTTTTCTCAACACACAACAACAAAACACAAAGTTTCCTGTAAACAAAGGGATTATATGTGCCTGACTCATCGTTTCTTTACTTGTGAATTGTGGTAGTAATAAAGTCATGATTTCATCAAGTGATGACGAACCGGATGATGTGCAACCTGTAGATTATAATAATGAGCTATTGTTTTTTGCTAATGAGTTATGTTTGCACCCCGAAATACTGGAAAAATCCCAAATTCCGAAAACGAAGAAACTCAAGGAAGAATCCATTGCTAAAGTAATTTTGAAGTACAAATCCATGTTTGGAAAGGAGATAGATGCAAAAGGAATGATGAAAAAAGTAAACAACATGAAAACACGATTGAAAAAAAAGACTGACACTAAAGAGACTAGAAACAAAAAAATTTTGATCCTAGAATGGGAGAAAAAAATGCTGCAAGCCTTGAAGTGCGATTCGAATCCTACCATTGCGCGAATTCCAGGTTAGTACTGATTTATATTTAATTTAAACAGATTATAACAAACAACCTCAGCTACTAAACAAATTAACATACCGGTATATTTGTTTATATAAGTTAAAACATTAAGAAATTTAATTTACCAATCAATTGAATTGGGTCGTGACAGCATATTAATTGATTAATTTGCTTATAGGTGATCCAAAACTTAGAACTTTTGTAATACTAACTTACTAAAGGTTATTACAAATTGACGCCTACTAATATGTAAATGGTTTGCACAGGGGCCATGCAGTTTGGTGTAAAAAGGCCTAATGAAAGTCAAAGTTGCCAGGATGAATACAGTACAAGTGGTACTGCAACCACTGTTTGTGGAGCTGCTGAGACTACGAATGCCTCAATGCAAAAATTACCACCACGCAAAAAAACCCCGCTGGATGAATTTGAAACTAACACCACCCAGAATTTGACGCAAAGAGAGCTTCAACGGTTAGTGCTACTGCAGCAACTTAAAACCGCTGAAGTTCAAGAACAATATTTTAAAGAAAAACTCAAAAATTTGGAAACAAAGAAGTGTAATTGTAAGCATGATACCATAACAGAATATGGAAACAAAAGTTACTACAACTTGTAGGTACATAAAGCATTTATTTTGTGTCTCTTTGTTACGTGTCAATAAAACGTGTTTATTACAGCCGCCAGTTCATCTCTCTTTCTTTGACCAGCATGTCGAAGTGCAAGTACTCCTGGAAGGTTATTTTCATTTAATGGACCATTTATATCCTCTGGAGGATCTTCTTCTTCATCTTCGTCAAAGTCTCGGTCGTTCAGGTGTTTTGCAATGTTGTGAAGTACAACACAAGCAACGATAATTTTCGGAATATTTGCCAATTTCACCCTACATACATATTTCAAAATTGGAAACCGACGCTTCAGTTGCCCGAAACAACATTCTATTATCACTCGTTCTTTTGTTAGAAGTCTGTTAAAGTTCCTTTGTTCTGCACCAGCAGGATCATTGTACGGTGTCATTAGCCATGGCTCGATTCCATAGCCATCGTCAGCTAGAATTACCGCATTTTGAGTGCTGGATAAAACTTGTTTAACAGTGGAGTTTTTCCAGATACGAGCGTCATGTACTGATCCAGGCCAACTTACGTCTATGCTAGTAAACATTTCTCTGGCATTGCATGTACCTTGCACATTTAGCGAAGCTTTACCTTTCCTATTTACGTATTCATCACCATGAATACGTAAATACGTTTGTATTGAGGTTTCTCAATACAAACATGAGTACAGTCGACCACACCAATAGCAGTAGGAAAACGGTACTTACTCTGCCACAAAGCTTTTGCTTCTGTTATTTCTTGTACGGTTGTTGGAAATTTTATCCAGGAACCAGCTTGGGCAATAACACTCTCCACAACACTCGACACTACTCGTGACACTGTGCTTTGTTCCACACCTAGCTCCTCGCCGAAACCTTTTTGAAATCCAGGATCAGCCAAATATCTTAAACATATTTTCATTTTATGTACTGGGGTAAGCGCACCACCCCGAGATTCGACAGACTCTCCAACAAAATTATTTGCTAACCAATGCACGTTATTTTCCTCGAAACGAAACAAACTTTTAAAGTCCTTTGTAAGTGGACTCGAACGAGGTTTATAAACTTTTACTTCCCGCACATTCACCACATCTGCCATGATCAACAACAAAAATAACCTTTTATAGGTTACGCCACTTTGCCTCTGAGAAAAATCAGCAGGTTGATTATTAATCACATTAAATAATCGTTTTAACACATGTTTTATACTTATACAGCACAGGCTATAACAGGAACTCGAGAGATGAGTCTACTACTGACTAGATGCATCAGATTTGAAGGATTTGCTTCTCAGTACGAGTAAAAGGTCAACTTTATGCATACTCATTTACTACTGTTCGGAGTAAATGATCCTAATCACTGTTCATTTACTTCTTACTCCAAATAAAAGGTTTTGCTCCAGTTTTTATTCATATCTTGTAAAGTATTTGCTCGAAATATTACAAGTAAAAGGTTTTACTCCGCTTTATGCATACGGCCCATTGAAGTGATAAGCAAAACCAAGTTTTAATTTTATTTTGAATTTTAAATTATTTTAATTTACAACTTAAAATATGTGCCCAAATTTCTAAATTTAAAATCCCCAAAAAAGGGGGTTAGAGTTTTCCGATTGTTTTGCCCAACGAACTTGTCCAACTGATTACAAAAAGGAATGTCCCTACCAAATTTGAAGTAAATCGGAAAAAAATGCGACCGCTAGAGTGCATACACACACATATATATATATATATATATGTATATGTATATGTATATATACATGATACATATATATATATATATATATATATATATATATATATATGTGTATGCACTCTAGCGGTCGCATTTTTTGTCCGATTTACTTCAAATTTGGTAGGGACATTCCTTTTTGTAATCAGTTGGACAAGTTCGTTGGGCAAAACAATCGGAAAACTCTAACCCCCTTTTATGGGGATTTTAAATTTAGAAATTTGGGTTTTTGGGCCCAAAAAGGGTCAGAAAAGCCCCGGATGTAAAATTAACGAATGGAAAACGGTGGGAATTCGTGTAGCGAAACGTTTAAGCCCTCTCTCGTCATTCTAGCATAGATATTTACCGAGTTATTAAAGAAAATGTGTATTGACCAAACACAGTACGTTGTCTTATGGGGATTTTACTTCAGAAAAGCCTGTTATTCATTTGTTGGTGTACTTTTATCATCCCCAACAACCTCACGCCTACTTTAAAGCCTGACTGGACCTTATCCTAACCTTATAATGCACAAAATTGTATTACCATCATTGCAGGTAAATAGAACCAGGAGCATCAAAACAGCCAAAATATCAATATTTTCAGATTTAAATAAAAATTGGAATAATTGTATGTTTTAAACTGATTTTGAGTTTTTATAGTTTTTATGTGGAAATTCACTTCCCTCACTTCAGCGTGCTGCGTGCGAACTCGTTTTTATTTTGAAAGACCACTTCTTAACCTCAAGAAATATTATAGCCTGCTAGTCAGCACTATACAAGGTATAAAAGGAAAATGTACCTTTTCAATAAAATAATGCCATACTGGGAGAAGGAGGACTGGGATATTTTATGTCCTCGTTCTGGTGACGCACCAGGAGGAGAGCTAGGCGAAATCGGTGGACATCTGGATAAAGATGGAGCAGATGATCCGCAGCCACCACCACAAACACCACCACAGCCGACTCCCAAGACAACAAGGAAACGAACAACAAAAAGAAAACCACAAGAGATGGAAGTTGAAGGTTCCTCAGTTGGAAAACCACCAGCAAAGAAAAAGCGTAGTAAGAAAACCCAACCAGGAGATGAAGAATCTGCTGACGATCCAATCGCGTCAACAAGCAGATTATAAAGGCGTTTTAGTACATAGTAAAACTCAAAAGAGACTATTTAAGACAAATGTTTAATGTCAGTAAAACCAGTAAGCCACATTAATGAATGAAATTTTTTATGTAAAATTAGAATAATAAGAAGTTTTATTAAATAATGAGTTTGATTAATTTCATGTGTCACCTACAAAAATTGTAGCTTTTAGCATCCGCAGAAATAAAGAAGAAATATTGGAAACATGTTATTTGAATTCAGGAAGAAAGTACCTACAAAAAGTTACTATAACATTGAACTGTACTGTAAGTATTACCAAAAGAATTGTGCATTAAATTATTGTATAAATATGACGCTAATTTCCAGAAAACTTTTTTTATAAATTTCAGACTAAAATTATAATAACTATAGTAATTTTTCAAGATATTTTAAAACGTGTTATACAAAAATGCTTAGAATTTAATGCTGTTTCCAGGGATACCAATAACTCAAAATGTGTTTTTGGAAGATAGATCCCTTTCCTCTGGACCGTCACATATGTTTTTCAAAACACACAAGATTATGAACAATAAATAAATAATAAGGGCCACTGCCGGGAATGTAACGTAACAGCAATAGGGACAATTTTTCAGAAACCCAATGAGGGTGAAGATGTCACTATAATTTGGCGCGCTACTGATAGCAGAAACTTAGCACACAAAGCCACAAGATCACACTAGTAGTAGATGGGTGCTCGAAGAACACATGTAAGCAACGAACTCCGTTATACATCAGTTTCTGTATATAGGCGTATCCAGGCTAAAGATACGATGGATCAGGGTGATCAAGAACCGCAAAATTCACATTCGAATTATGTATTAAGAAAAGCAAAGCAGGAAAAGTATCAAGCCCCCAACATTAACGTGGCGAGTAAATGCGACTATTTAGAAGCACTTTCAATAATGAAACATAAGCAGCCGAACGCCGGTATAATACGCGACACAGGTAGTGATAAGTGTTTTGTACACTATCATACTCCAGCCCAAATTACAGTTTACAACGCTCATTCCAGGAAATGCTATTGTTCGATGAGCATTGGTGCCACGGGTGGTCTTGTGCGAAAAATACCGAGATGGAATGGAATGTCGGGTAACATATTTCTCCATGAAGAGGTTTTGAATACTGATTATGTTTAATTACCAGTGTTGCAGATGCTATCGGGGAAGCATGGTGGTAGTAGTATTTTGTATTTGCTTAGTGAGTTTTTACAAAATGGTGGAAGCCCAGCCAAAGAGGTAGTTGTTGACAATTCTGGAGCCCTATACAGTGCTATCACTAGATCATTTTACCAGTTCTTCAGGGAAGTAGCACTTCTCTACCATTCTGCTACTTACGACTTGACGTTTTATATTTTTAAGTGCTACAGGTAAATGGACCGTATGGCGAGAAACATCAATGGCTAGACTACACGATTTTTATCTTCGATGCCTAGAAATCCTAATACAGTGTAAAAGCCTGAACATTTTTGAAACCACCTTAACCCACATACTGATTTTATGTCTCGCCAAATGAATACCAAGATGAATATGGCGATGAAGCTTCCATAGAACAATATATAGGGTGTCCCGAAATTACTGACCCAAACTTTACCAGGTTATTGTATGGGTCAAAACAAAATTTGTCCTATAATGTATAGTCCTATCTCACTTAGTTTTCTGTCTCTCTGTATGTATGTTTTTTTAAAGCTTTCATCTCTGTAGTGGGCTGAGATATCAAATTGAAACTTTACAGAGTACTTGGTTTTAGTAATTTACATTTCCTTTATGATTGAAAAAAAATGTCTTCCGGTTTCAAAATGGCGGCCATTTAAAATTGTCAAAGCCTATTATCATAAAAATTTAATATTCTATCGACAAATGAAAACCAAAAATATTGCCCCTTTTCTTACGAACATTTTAGTACTTTGATGAGTATTCTACGATAAGTATTAACAAAGTTATTTAAATAATATATTATTTGTATTTTGTGTAAATTTTGACAAAATGGATAGGTAGATATAATAAATCTAACCATTATTGATATTTTTGTATTAATGAATACTCATTTAAATAACCGTTACTGTGGTAAAATAAACAAGACTCTACAGAGAGGAACTCGCACCCCCTACTCCACCGTAACCGAACGTTTACGAATGTTGACGATGACACCCGATCGAATAGCCCATGATATGGCATATGTTTTTTATAGCGTTTTCAAAGTTTTAAAAAGTAATTTTGCAACACAATGTAAGTCATACTCCAAAAAATATCAAAGATAAATAATCTAACATATTACTGTACTCTTTGGGTTCAAACAATTAAAACATTACAACTAACAATTTTTCTTCTTCAAAAAGGTAACTATAATGTGCAGTTTCGAACTGGGAACCATCACCGTACCAACCTCTCGCCTTAACCACTGAGCCAATTCGCCATGTCATTTGTTATTAAATTTGAAACAAATGAAGCGATAGCACTGACCCTAAGCCAACAGCTGTTTTTATGACGTGAATAGTCGAGAGTGGGGGGTGCAAATTCCTTTCTGTATAGTCTTTTGTAAAATAATGTTGTAAATATCTCCAAAAAATTTCCAGTTTCAATATGGCGGCCAATTACAGGTATCAACTCGTTATAGCAAGGTCAAACTAAATAAACCGGCCGTAATGCTTCCCCGGCGTGACGTCACCATAAGCGACGTAATGTTGGTGTTTGTGATCAGCTGCTTTTTTTCTCTCTTTTTGGAAAACCAAAATATAACCTTTAGCAGTCGAGACGATAGATCACCTATATATAATGAGTGTGCTAGGCCCCCAGAAGTGGTTGAACGCGATTCCCCAAGCAGACTTTTCTCCATCAAAAGATCTGTAGTATGTATTTTACATTACGATGGGAGGTTTATTGAGCGGGAAGTGAGTTTAAACTCGACCCGATAGTTCCACTTTGAATGTCAAACGCGATCGGGTGAAACTGACTCTCGATGCGTACCTTACTCGATTCCGGAATGTATCTTCAAGCAGTTCGTCCATAGAGCTACCTATTCCGAGAAATTACCCACAAGGGGTTGGAATCCAAACGAAGAAGGCATTAGTCACCGAAGAAGTCGAAGACGACATTAACAACTTCAATGGACTTAAAGCTAATTGGAATGATAAATTTAAAATAACTAACGAAAATGGCTTTACAAATTTTAATAAGGACAGTCTATACAGGGTGTCCAGCTTCCACTGGGACAAACTTTACCAGAATATTCGGGAGGTCAAAACAAGCAAAAAATGCAATACAACATGTGTCCTATCTCGAACCGTTTTCTGTCTGGCTGTTTGTATGTGTTTTTTACATAAACCTGAATATCTCAGAAACGGTTTAAGATACAATAACGAAACTTGGTACACATGTACATCTATGTAACTATAATATTTCATATAAATTATATTTTCCTATATTTTTCCGTTTCAAAATGGCGGCTGGTTAAAATTTTAAATATCTAAAAACCTGCATGTTTTACGAAAAAGTTACAGGATACCTAAACAATTGTAATTTTAACGACAAATCTAACGGTGTATCGTTTATTGAAATCGAGTCACGCATAACCGAGAAAATGCAAATTTAATAGTTAATGGTAAAGTTGCTGTAGAGCTGAAGGCAGTGTTATCAGAAGTTAAAAGTAAACAGCTGCTTGGGTCAACAAGCTGGTTGGTCAAACAGCTGGTTAGTCTGAATAGATAAAATTCATTGTAAAACATTGTATTTTATATTTAAAAACACTTCAGCATATAGGCCTAACACAATTTAAAGAACGAAGAAGTAATACATTATAATTTGTTTATTAATGCGTACGGTACATTAGCAATGCAAAAAAGATAACTAAGAATACAAATACAATTAACAATACAATTCTAACTAAGAATATTGTATTCAGATTTAAACAGGCTATAATATTTGTTCAAAGTGTCGTCCTTCAACCTGGTCGCACAACCTGAAACGTCGCATGGCATTTTGTTGAACAGTTTCAAAATTGTTATTTTCGTTTATTGTTGTTTTCTAAATAATCAATATATTGTATTTTATATTCAAAAACACTTTCATTTATTTAATTAAAACAGGAATAAAATAAGTTAAAATATTACTTATTGCTTATTGAGGTTTTGGTATAATAAATATGAGAAATATCAATTAACAGCTGATGTTAGGCTAAAAAGAGCTGTTTTGTATTAAATAGCATTAGGAACAACAAATAGGGGCCATTGTTGAAGTAAAAATTACTGGATATTGACGTTGGAATTCGTTATTATCAGTTTTACAGTTTCTAATTGAGTTTTATAGTTTTATTTATATTTATAGTTATTTATTGAGTTTTATAGTTTTTAACAGTTTTATAGTTAATACATACTAAGTTATATCTTCCCATTTTCCTGTTAAGGGTTTATGTGTAAAGTGGTCTTGCGCAAGTTTTCCTCCCTGTGAATTGAATCGTTTTAGCTGGGCAGAATATACAGATATTCATTACATGTATGGAGTTGCTGATGGAAATGCCAGACTAGCAAGCAGGTTGTATGCCGAGCGATTTCCCCGTAGAACTCAACCAAATCATCGTATTCTCTGGAGTTCATGACCGCCTGAAAGGAACTGGGAAACTGACACCAAATCGATCCAATGAACGCCTAAGACCAGTTAGAACTTTTGATTTCGAACAGGAAATTTTGGAACAAGTTGAAGACAATCCCTCCATAAGTGGCCGTTTGATTGCTAACAACATAGGCGCATCTAAAAGCACAGTTTGGAATGTTCTGCACGACAGTCTTCTTTACCCTTATAAACTGCAAAAAGTTCAATCCTTAGAACCAAGAGATTACCCACGGCGAGTCAACTTTGCTCGTTGGTTTCTACACAAGGAAATTGTTTTTGCAAATTTTGTACAACACGTTCTGTTTACAGATGAAGCGCATTTTACACAGGAAGGTGTCTTCAATTCAAGGAACAATCACATTTGGGCTGATGAAAATCCACATGGAATTAGGCAGCGGAATTTTCAAAAAAAGTTTTCGGTGAATGTGTGGGCTGGGATAATTGGGGACTGCTTAATAAGACCATACATTCTACCAAATAAGTTGAATGGACCAACCTACCTTGTTTTTTTGAGAGAGGTTCTACCAGAGCTACTTGAAAATGTCCCCCTTGAGGTACAAGAGTCCATGTGGTTTCAGCATGATGAGGAACCCCCTCATTTCTCAGCTAATGTAAGAGAGCATCTAGATGCAACTTATAGAAATTGTTGGATAGGACATGGTGGGCCAGTCGAATGGCCTCCAAGATCACCTGATCTTACTCCAATAGACTTTTTCTTATGGGGCCACATGAAGGAAATAGTTTATGCGACACCTGTTACCGATGAACTGGACCTAGTTGCATTAATTGTGAAAGTTGCTGTTAGAATAAACGAAAATAACAATTTTGAAACTGTTCAACAAAATGCCATGCGACGTTTCAGGTTGTGCAACCAGGTTGAAGGACGACACTTTGAACAAATATTATAGCCTGTTTAAATCTGAATACAATATTCTTAGTTATAATTGTATTGTTAATTGTATTTGTATTCTTAGTTATCTTTTTTGCATTGCTAATGTACCGGACGCATTAATAAACAAATTATAATGTATTACTTCTTCGTTCTTTAAATTGTGTTAGGCCTATATGCTGAAGTGTTTTTAAATATAAAATACAATGTTTTACAATGAATTTTATCTATTCAGACTAACCAGCTGTTTGACCAACCAGCTTGTTGACCCAAGCAGCTGTTTACTTTTAACTTCTGATAACACTGCCTTCAGCTCTACAGCAACTTTACCATTAACTATTAAATTTGCATTTTCTCGGTTATGCGTGACTCGATTTCAATAAACGATACACCGTTAGATTTGTCGTTAAAATTACGATTTTTTAGGTATCCTGTAACTTTTTCGTAAAACATGCAGGTTTTTAGATATTTAAAATTTAAAATTTTAACCAGCCGCCATTTTGAAACAGAAAGATAAAGGAAAATATAATTTATATGAAATATTATTGTTACATAGATGTACATGTGTACCAAGTTTCGTTATTGTATCTTAAACCGTTTCTGAGATATTCAGGTTTATGTAAAAAACACATACAAACAGCCAGACAGAAAACGGTTCGAGATAGGACACATGTTGTATTGCATTTTTTGCTTGTTTTGACCTCCCGAATATTCTGGTAAAGTTTGTCCCAGTGGAAGCTGGACACCCTGTATATTTGTCAAGTTATGTCCACAGAAGATGATACACCAAAAATTGGGTCTTAAGTACTTATTGGTCTTGAACGGAAAATGAGCGCAGTTCCGTATCTGGGCTACCATTAGTATCGAATGAAAATACAACGTTTTAACAATCGATATAATATCGAATAATTAAACTGTATTCGAATTTTAATATGTTTTTAAACATTATTATTTAAAATTATTTATTTACATGTTACAATAAAGAAAATAAAAATGGAAGTAGAACGTGATTGTGATTTTGTGAATTTTAGATATTTGTGTAAATTGTGTTCAATTCAATAAAAAAAGTCTTAGTTTTCTTCAACACAAAGAACTAATACCTAATAATCCAAATTGTGATGCGTGTGGAGACAAAACAAAAACACTAATACGTGATGAAAATTCGGTCAAATTTTGATGCCAAAAAAAGGTTAATGGCGGACACGATGTAAGAAAGAACGCTTTAGAAAACACTTTTTTTGAAAATGCCAAGTTTTAATTGATTACCATTCTAACTTCAGTTTATTTTTTTGTATAAATGTTGTAAATTATGATTTTTTAATAAGAGAAACAAGCTTATCAACATCTAAAACCAGCAGGAAAACTATCGCTGATTGGATCTCGCTTTGTAGAGAGGTGTACTTTTGCTACATCGACAGAAAATTTGAAGAAGAAGAACTGTTAGGGGGTGACGGAATAGTTGTTGAAATAGATGAAGGCAAAATTGGTAAAAGATAGTTTAATAGAGGAAGGTTGGTTGAAGGAGTCTGGATCTTAGGAATAATAGAAATGAATGTAGACATTGATACGACTAAAAGAGAAAGAAGGGGAGGAAGGTACAGAATAGAGATTTGTCCTGATAATAAACGCGACGCAGCTACTTTAATACCCTTGAATATCAAACATGTGAAACCGCGTACAATCATAGTTACTGATTTATGGAAAGCACATTTTAATCTTTCTACTATGGGCTACAATCACTTTACCATAAATCATTTTACAATTTTCATAGATCCCATTACTTTAGCAAATACACAAACAGTTGAATCTTCTTGGCGTGCACTAAAAAGATCCCTTAAAACGGGCATTAAATCAGACGATTTAGCTTCCCAGTTAGTGGAATCGCCCAGTTATTTGACCCGCCGTGGGGTTAAAATGTCTTCTGAAGATCCATTTCTTCATTTTTTGTAGGCTATACAAATAGTTTACCCAGGAAACTGAAGTTATACTTAGTTTTTTATTTTAATGCATAACTCTGATGTTTTTTAATTCATTAAATAAAAAGTTCATTTTGTTATATACATATCTTATTGTTATTTTAATTTGTTTGTCGATTACTTTGAGTAATCAATATAATGATTGATTTCTTTGAGTAATCGATATATCGATTGTTAACAACTTCGATATTTTCTATCGATAGTATGGTAGCCCAGATACGGAACTACACCTGCGTGGTAAATAAATGTGTTTTTCATTTCAGTAATATATTACTGAATAACTTCCGTAAAAAGATTACGGAAGAAAAATCTAAGAACGCAGTAAAACGATCTACCGATGGAAAAAATAATAATACCAAGTCAAACAAAACGAGGAAAATTAAAAACTTAGCTCATAAGCATTATTAATTTTATCGACGTTTAACACTGGAAAATGAACACACGTAACACATTGAAATACAAGTAACACATTTATGGGGACAATTAATTGTATCACACATTTTTAAGGAAAATAACATATAAAATTACACATTATGGGGAAATTATTGGTGATTATAGGGACTAAATAACACTAAATAATGAATGGATTGCATGTAATACTATAATTATCTCCTCACAAATCTGTATGATATGGAATGAAAGACAGATTTCGATCAAGTATGAAATGGAATACATGAATTATTTAGTATGAAACATATTTAGAGCTAGTTATGAAAAACATTAAATGATTGATGTTGGTTGGTGATGATACACTTCTTATTCTAAATTTACATAATCATAGGATCAATACATAAACGGGAAATAGGGAATGAGGGGTTAGGATAGTTCATGGCCGGACACAAGGGGAATAGGGGTCAGAGGGGAATATTCACTATAGCAATGATTTATTGGGATAGGGGATGAAATTCTTCACTTGCATAACAACACTTTCGGTTTTTAAATTGTTTATTACAAGGGCAAAATCACTGTTTATAATAATCATCGCATCTTAGTAAATAAATCGGTATTAAACACTGTTTATAGGGAAACATGTGGAATAAATCGCACTGTTCACACCTGGGGAAATAGGGAAAAGGGGTACGCACTCGCGGTTAAGGTTTATGACGATCTCCTCATACAGGAAATTATTACACTTTGATTAATGATATGATGATGATTATTTATTTACACTTTTTTGTTTTAAGAGTTTATGTTGTCAGGGTCTTCGTCACTATTTACAGTATCCTCTTCTATTATTGGTTTGCAACAGTTCATAATTTATGTCAGTAAATATTCAATAACAATAGCTAAATAGGCCTATATAAAAATATGTAATCATTTACAAACCCGGATTAGGCCCCCACAAGATATCAATATGCCCTTATAAAAACCTATTAAGCCTATCCATATATATGTAATTAATTTGTATATAACCAAATTATATCTTAAGTGTTTATAAGATAAATGTATGACTCACCCATGTAACTACCTTATATTAGAAATAGTACAAAACTACTTCAAACGCAAAATTTAATTATCGCCTAACCTTAAATACATAGATTACTGGTCAAATTTTATATAGTAATTACAGTGGAAATCCAAAGTGAAAGATAAATGTATGACTCACCCAAGTAACTACCTTATATTAGAAATAGTACAAAACTACTTCAAACGCAAAATTTAATTATCGCCTAACCTTAAATACATAGATTACTGGTCAAATTTTATATAGTAATTACAGTGGAAATCCAAAGTGAAAGTGTCATGTGTACTGAAAGCCTCAAGAAAGAAATCATGTGTGACTACATTGTTGGTGGGAAAATTCAACTCTCCTCCTTCTTCTAAATTGAACTGGCCTAGGTGTTAGATGCTGAAAAGTGAGCCTTGTCTCAAAATTAACTAAATTCCCTTTAAATAAGTGCATTGGACACTAAAAGTCCAATCTTTTAATAGGAGAAGAACTAAAACCATATAGATTATACCCTTTGTTATTATTAGGCCAAGAAGAAATGGTTTTAGCGAAGAAATGATGCAGCTCTGGTAAACCAAACCCAAACTTATCTCGAACCTACAGACTAAATCACATCAGAGTTAGGGTGGATTGAGCAGCCTTAACTACTGATCCTGTCCAAAAACATTCGTTAACAAGACAATTTTAGTCCAAAGTTAGTAGGAAGAAAACTTATTTTAGTCAAATTTTGGTAGCATCAGTGAAATCGGAACAAAAACTTTTAGGCCTAAAACAATTATCCAAAATCATGGCCGCCATCTCCGGGTGACGCCAAGCCAAAATTAACTTTTTGAACATTGGCAGATATCGCCATCTTGTTTTATGTTACCTAGCAACCTTAAGTTTAGAACTAGGAGTCTATTTACCACATCGAGTAAACAAAAACAAACAAATATATATTTAGATGTGTTTTTCAATTGGCGACCACGAACGTGGGGCTCTCTTTTCGAAACTGGATTCTTAAAATCGAAGTGTTTGAAGTAGTAGTATAAGGTAATATAAGAGATAACCTACACATAATATAAGTCGTGACATAATTATAAGTGTATACTGTATTTAATCCCCCCCAATAATTGTATTCCCACTTGTTGTTAATAACCTATAACGAACAAAATGACTAGCCCGTACAACTTAAGACCGAACCCTAAGCCGTCTCAAACAATTATCGAAAATAGCGGGGATAATGATGAACATACCGAATTACACACACACACACACACACACTAAGCGAAGAGAATAGTATCATCGACGATAACTCCCGAACACTAACAGCAAACAGCCCAACACCCTCACAAACACCTCTAACCGACACATCAGACGACGAACCGTCATTCCACGGATTCGACCCGATCACGGATATCGAAGTCGGACGAAATAACCTACAACGATTCACCAACGCAAGCGGCATACTATAGCGCTGCTTCACAGGCTATAATTTTTCTTGTGGATGTTAAGAAGTGGTGGTCATAAATAAAATAAAAGAAATGAATAAACTCTTCTTGTATTTATTTAAATAAATTAAATAAAACTTTTCTTGTCAAATAAAACAGTTCAAAATTCAAAATAAAATTTAACTTGGTTTTGCTTATCACTTCTGTCTTTCAAAATAAAATATTAACTGTTCGATCCTTTTTTAATATTACTGGACTTTAATTATAAATCAAGGATGAAAAGATGAAACCAAGAAACCATGAAACCATGAAACGCTTCGAACCCTGAAAAAGAAATAATCGTTTTACTAACTGTTCCCCTTGTGAAAAACAACAAATGAGAAATTGGAGCAATTATTTAAATCGAAACTCAAAATTTTAAAACAACTTTGTACCTTCAAAACTGAAGAGATTCACGTTTCGTTGGGCGACGTACGACACACACACAAGACCAATGGTCAACGTAAAATGCCGTAGCCTCCCAGCGATCGTGAATATATACCCCTTGGCTAAGAAACTTCCAGAACCCGGCCACGACGGCCGTCACGTGACCCAGCTCCGGTTCAATCCAGCCAAGGAAGAATTTAAATCATTGTCTCCAACTCTCTGTCTTACAAACCCGAACAAGAAAATTCGCGATCTTGCCTTGACTTGCAAAACCAAGTAGCACCAGCAATTCTTATTTGCAACTGTCAGCAATTATTCACAAAACATCTTTTATATTTTTTATACATTAATTATTTTAATACATAACAAATAGTATATTTAATTATATATAGCGTTTCAATTACAATTGGGACGCTATATTCTCGCCTGACTTCCTGAAATTGCTGGTGCTCTGCTACAATACATCATCAAATTTTCTTTTTTTTTAACTTTCACAAATTTTTTTTTCTGTAAACAATTATACGATCCAAAATATTTACATTTTTCCAAACATTTATACAATTCATAAAATATTTACATCCAAATTCGCTCAACAAATATAAAATTTAAAACCACAGTCACTACTCAATGTTTACATCAGTGGAATGTCCAGCTGTACTTGAGTGATAACAATACACAAAGCCTCGCTCCTTATCTCCGCTCGAAGGTCAACGACACAGGAACTCCCCTACTCGGTTCAAGGAGCCCTGCGTTGTCGATTGAAGACTCTCTGAAGTGTCGTCCACTACTCATGTATGCAGTTCAGTTCTTGTACGGCATCCGAAGTTCGCAGCAACACCTCGATGTTGGCGCAAGTAAACGGTCATCTCAGCATGAGCAGAAGAAGTTCTGCGCAGATCGGGTAGTCGTCCGGAATCGTCTTCGCAGTTGATACAGCAACAATACCCAGAACAAACAATCCTCAACGGCAGATTAATGTTATACTCATTATTTTACTATTTATTCCGTTCACACTGCTTTACACAGAAGGTGTTTTATTCTTCAGCCATTCCTCCGGAAAAATATTTCTCCAAGCGTCAACACTGTCTCCTGTGAACGTCAACCATGAATCAATCCGACAACGGGGTGTGAGTGAAGTGAAGTTTGGTCTATTGTGATTCAAGTGCTGTAGTTAAGTGATCAGTGAAAAAAATTGTGAGTGCCCCAATGTGGATAAATCCCAGGTATTCGAACAACTTTCACAGCTAGCTAGTAAAAATATTTAATTCCATGTTTCTCTTTCCTTTTGTTTGTCCATACTCTCGCTCATTTATCCACATTTTATTTTATTTATTTAACTAAAATTTATTCTAAGACACAAGAAAATATTATTTCAATTGAGTCTTGTCGTCTTTGAGAAAGGTGATTGTTTTCTTGAATTAGCAATACCCATTAATTTACTTCAATAAATTATCTTCATTTATATCTTGCTTATAATCCATGTAGTCCAAGATATAATTTATTTATTACATTTTATATCTTCAAGTCTTCAGTATTGCCAATTACAATCACCCTTTTTTATTCTCACTGAAACATACTTTATTACACAACCTGAAAACATTATTTAATGAACTTGCGACACACCATTGTCACACTTGGTTATTTACAAACAAATAACAGATGTTTATTTACAAACATTTACACAAGGTTTCAATTGACTGACATGTGCCCTTTTAACATCTAACAAATCATCTTTGTGCTGCAATATACAACTCATATCAGTTAAATAATACAAGATTCTGTATGGACCAATGAACTTAGCAATAAACTTTTCATTACCTTCACTGGACCTATTTAGCACATAGGCCCAGCTTCCGATTTTGAATTGGCGGTTTTTAATGCCCTCGTAGACTTTCAACCTTTTATTTCTATCATTCCTCTTCTTATTATTGGATATTGCTTCCTTCAATTTATTACAAACATCTTCGGCATTTACATCCTCTTCCGTCAAATCATTTAATTCCCAGGTGTTACTTAATGAATTGTTGTGGGCATAAGTAAACATTAACTCATGTGCGCTGAACTTCGTACTTTCGCTTGTCCCAGAATTTAAAGTTTGTTGGACTTCACTCAAGTTTTTATCCCATTGGTTCTTAGCTTCATTAAAATAAATTTGTAAAATTGATTTTATATTCCGCAAATAACGTTCACTCAAATTTGCTTGTGGGTGATAAGGAACAATTGTTTTATGTTTTATTGCCAAATTAAATAAAAAGGACCTGAACTCCCCACTCCTGTAATAACTTGCATTGTCTGTCACTATTTCTTTACATAATGAGAAATTTTTTAAAATACAGTTCTGGAACACTTGAATTATGTTCTGTGATGTGACCCTTCTAATCGCATTCACCCATACATACTTTGTACAGTGGTCAACAGCAATCATTAAATAACAGTTTCCACTTACCGAGCGGTTTATCGGCCCCATCAGGTCGGTGTATATTCGGTCCATCGGCTTGTCACTTGTGTCACTGATGAGCGGGCCGTGCAGGTAACGAGCGGGTGCTTTGGTGCTCAGACATTGTTCACACCTCTTAATTCTCTCCCGGATGTATGGCGCCAGTTTGGGATGGTAAAAGTGTTGTGTTGCCCTCCTCAATGTCTTGTAGACTCCCTGGTGACAGCCTGTGAACTCCTCGTGGAAATATTTATAGACCATTTCCAAAAGTGACTCGGGCAGGTACACTTTTCTGGAACTATCGCTGGAACTCACATAACACAAAACACTACCTCGCATCACAAAGTTACCTTTGTTTGTGCAATTGTTAATACTGTCAATCACCTTTAAAAGTTCTGGATCCTGTTTTTGCATTTCACTAATGTCACTATAGGCTACAGGAAAATTATTTAAATTGCACACTATTTCCGGTTCTGAAATACTATTTATAGTCTTATTTACAAACAGTCTCTTACCACCTGTACTCCTCAGTAAAATATTTACATTTTTATTCAAGTCCATCTCTTTATCAAAGTGTCGAGAAAGAAAATCTGCCACATGATTATCTTTACCTGGGATGTGTTTTATTGTGAATGGAAGTGACAATACGACTTCAATCCATCTACCCAATTTGTTCAATTTTCGGTAGTTTGTCAAAAGCCAAGCTAAACTTGCGCAATCGGTGCGTAATTCAAATCGTTGGTACTCTGAATACTTCCTAAATTTATTAATTGAATAAACAACTGCCAAACTCTCCTTCTCATAGGCGCTCAAACATCTCTCAGCGTCATTAAACTTCTTAGAATAATACGCGACGGGTTTCTCCACTCCATTCACCATCTGGGACAATAGACTTCCGGCCGCATTATCGCTCGCATCACAGGTTAAAATGAACTGTTTAGAAGTCTCCGGAATTTCCGGAGTTGTAGAAATCCGGAATTTGTAGAACGGGAGCCTCAGTTATAGCTTGTTTTAATTTAATAAAACTTTCCTCGCATTGTTCAGTCCAAATAAATTTCACATTTTTGCGCCTTAATTCATTTAATGGTGCGCAAAGTTCCCCAAAATTATCAATGAACGTGCTCAAGTAAGACACCATTCCTACAAATCGTGACACTTCTTTGGCATTTTTGGGCCTAGTACAATTCCTAATTGCAACGGTACGGTCTGGATCAATTTTAACTTCATCTTGACTGATAAGGAACCCCAAAAACTTGATTTCTTTGTAAACAAACAACGCCTTATCTGGTTTAACAGTTAAATTGTGACGCCTTAGTCTTTCTAACACTTCCCTCACATGTTTTATGTGACTTTCATAATCGGGGGAGTACACTATGATATCATCAATATAATTTAAACAAAACTTATACTTGATATCATACAACACATCATTGAGGTATCTTGACAAAATCCCTGACCCACTAGCAAGTCCAAATGGAATTCGCTTAAACTCAAAAGCTCCAAAAGGAGTACTAAACCCCGTTAAATGTTGAGATTCTTTCGCAATTTTTATTTGGAAAAAAGATTGCGTTAGATCAAGCACTGTAAAATATTTGCCACCCTTCAAGTGCGCTATCAGTTCTGACATTATTGTGTCGGTCTGAAAATTCTGTCCATAATTTCTTGTCTCTTCATAGCTTTTTGTTCTTCTGTGGATTTTTCTTCAAAGAACTTGGAGACTCTACGGCAGGCTGTGTCTGACTCCTCACCATGGCTGACGCAAGACTGCAGCCAGGCGGACAGTCCTCTGATGATATTCTGTTCTTTGTAGCGACTGTCGCATAGCAACACCGCGCCATAGTCATCGGCGCGACGTATCAGCCGACCGACCGCCTGGTTGACGGCTCGCGAGGCCTGCAACTCATACCACTGGTCCTCCTTCGGCCCCTGAGGATTAGTCCTCAAGATCTCTCGCTTGAGAGTGACCCGAGGGTTGAGACTCGGAAGAAACGGCACGCCGACGACGACCACCGCGCGACACTGAGGTCCACCTCCTCCGCCACCTTTCCTCGCATCACAGCCAGCAGCACTGCGCCGAAGACATGATCAACATTATCTGGGAAGTCTGGGACATTATTCTGGGTGCACCATACATTAAGAAGAGCCATTGTGTAATTAATTTGTATAAGGAAGAAATTTATTTCGGGTTTGCGCCAAGTGTTAAAATACCCTGTCATGACATTGTAAATATAATGAGTAAGCAAGAAAGTATTGAGACTGTTTGTAACCTAAACATAGGATGTGATGAAGCTATTCCGGATGTATATAAATTAGTTAAGGAATTTGGAAATGTTTTTAGTGATCAGATTGGAAGCGCAATAAACTTTGAAATTTATTTGAAACTTAAAGATAATACTCCAGTTAAATATCAGTATTATCCGCTTGTTCGCCCTAAAAGTGAAATAATGCGTAAAGAATTGGATATGTTAGTACAGCAAGACGTAATTAAACCGAGCATGTCAAGTTGGATCTCGCCTGCATTTTTAGTAAAAAAGGGAAATACGGACCAGTATAGACTTGTGGTTAATTAAGCAGAGTGGCGCAATCTATAGCGCTGCTTCACAGGCTATAATCTTTCTTGTGGATGTTAAGAAGTGGTGGTCATAAATAAAATAAAAGAAATGAATAAACTCTTCTTGTATTTATTTAAATAAATTAAATGAAACTTTTCTTGTCAAATAAAACAGTTCAAAATTCAAAATAAAATTTAACTTGGTTTTGCTTATCACTTCTGTCTTTCAAAATAAAATATTAACTGTTCGATCCTTTTTTAATATTACTGGACTTTAATTATAAATCAAGGATGAAAAGATGAAACCAAGAAACCATGAAACCATGAAACGCTTCGAACCCTGAAAAAGAAATAATCGTTTTACTAACTTTTCCCCTTGTGAAAAACAACAAATGAGAAATTGGAGCAATTATTTAAATCGAAACTCAAAATTTTAAAACAACTTTGTACCTTCAAAACTGAAGAGATTCACGTTTCGTTGGGCGACGTACGACACACACACAAGACCAATGGTCAACGTAAAATGCCGTAGCCTCCCAGCGATCGTGAATATATACCCCTTGGCTAAGAAACTTCCAGAACCCGGCCACGACGGCCGTCACGTGACCCAGCTCCGGTTCAATCCAGCCAAGGAAGAATTTAAATCATTGTCTCCAACTCTCTGTCTTACAAACCCGAACAAGAAAATTCGCGATCTTGCCTTGACTTGCAAAACCAAGTAGCACCAGCAATTCTTATTTGCAACTGTCAGCAATTATTCACAAAACATCTTTTATATTTTTTATACATTAATTATTTTAATACATAACAAATAGTATATTTAATTATATATAGCGTTTCAATTACAATTGGGACGCTATAATACACACAGCAGCTTACTCAAGGTCCCGAGCCCGTCGCTATGTCAACGGAACGGCAGCCAATCACAGCCCAGGAACGTGATGCCGCGCTCGGCCAATCGCAAGCCGCCTCTCACTACCGTTCGGTAACTCCTTATCCACAACAAACACCCGACTTTCTGTCACAAATACAGTACATGCTACAATCCCTTGAAAGTAATATGAATACGACAATCAACACTAAAGTAAATACCTTAGAAACCAACCTTAATACCAAAGTAAATACCCTAGAAACCAACATTAACACGCAAATCGACGCCAAAGTAAATACCTTAAAAACCAACCTTAAGACTGAAGTAAATACCTTAGAAACCAACCTTAATGCCAAAGTAAACACCTTGGAAACCAACGTCAAAACTGAGATAAAGACACACTATGAAATATTAGATAGTAAAATTGAGGTCCTAACAAACTCCCAAACTAAATTGCAAACTGAATTAAACATCATACAAGAAACACAACAGCAACAATCCGTTGAGATTAAACAAATTGAATCAAAACTAACTACACAAATAAACGAGTTCCTACAATCTTAAAATAAATTTAAAAGCAGATCTGAGCGCACATAAAATTGAGGTTAACGACACAATTCAATCCCAACACAAAGCCATCTCAGACGGACTGAATACTACATTAAATGCTAGCCTAAACGGAATTAAAACTCAGTTAAAGGAATCCCACGAAACACAGCAAAAGCAAATAGAAAACACCCTAAAACAAAACACTCAGCAACTACGAAGTACCTTGGAACCCATAATAATAGAAAACCAATCAAAGATCGAACACAACCGCGCCGTCGTAGAAGAGCTCAAACAAACCCTAAGCGACCACAGTAACAAAATAGAATCATTACAGGACGGAATACAAATTAAACCAAATACTTTAACACCAAACATCTATGTAACTTGCGGAAGCAGTACAAACTTCGATTCAAACCTACCGAAGTTCACGGGTAGAGCACAAAACCCTAGGGAATTTCTAGCTAAATTGCGGAAATATTATGGCAAAAGCCTAATGCGACAGAATCCTCAAACCGACACCAAAGAACACGTAATCGATGTAATCGAGATGAGTCTCGAGGGCAGTGCGTCTCGGTGGTTTTCCCTAACAAAGGACGTGAAAACGTGGATAAATTTCGAAAGTATATTCTTGGCCCGATTTTGGAACCCTCAAGTACAACGCGGCATTAAACAACGCCTTGAAAACGAACGATACCGACCCGGCGGCAGGCTCAACCGATCCGAATACTTTATCGAGAGAGTAATCACACTAAAATCAATGACCCCTTCCCTTACAGATGATGAAATTGTCACGCTACTGAGTGAACACTTCAGCGAGTTAATACAAGATGCGCGTGTAGTCCAAAACGCAAATACTATTGCAGCATTCGAATCACTACTCCAGCGTGAGGATATCAAAGATGGAAATCGCCGAATACGACAAAACAGCTTCTCACCACCTCACACCAATACAACTCCGAACAAACCAAATGAGCCTAGGCGCTATCAGAACAATTACCAAAACAACAATAGGGACTATCGAGATAACGTCAACCCGAACGCTTATCAACCAAAATACGAACGAAATTACCACAATAACAACAAAACGCATTTCACAAATCCGCCCTACATCAGACAAAATCCCCAACACTGGCCACCTTTACAACCAACCCGATATCCACCAAATCAAAATACCCCTCCAGCAAGATACAATGATAGCAACGAACCACGTTACCCTACCAACGAACAACGACAAGTCTGCACAACGATAGTTGAGCGTCCCGGCATGCCTAACAAACCTTCTGCTCCACCGTCCCACAGTGATAAACATTTAAACGGCCACCCATAAACATTTCCCCTAATATCTCTTCAGTGCTAAGTAAAAATCTCGGAAACGGTAGGCCATATGAAAACCAAAACAATTTATTAATTAACTTGTATGAAACCGATGTAATTTGTTGCGATAGAGAATTCTTGTCAAGCGAAGAACCAGAATTAAACAACCAGTCTAATCAAATCAAGCAAATAGAATTTCCAGAAATTGATATTAATATAAACAAAATCAAAGTAAATGCATTAATCGATACAGGCTCAAACGTGACATGTATGTCGGAACAATGGTTCCTTGAACATAAAAATAAGATAGGTCGATACGAAGAGTTGCCCATAGTAAATACACAAATAAAAACCGCAACCGGAGAAAAGTCGAAACGGATAACTCGAATAGTAGTGTTGTCTATAGATATAAACGAGGTGCAAACACAACTACAAGTACTACTCATACCCAATTTAGTTAGGAGCTTAATAATAGGAAACGACATATTGAAATTATGGCAGTTTGAAATGAACTTTAAGGAGAAAATAATTAAATTATCCATAAATAATAATGATATAACATTGAAGTTCGGAGAGGTAAACATTGAAGGTATAACTTGTAATTTTGTATTCGAGCAAAGCCTAAGGCGAAGCATTAATGATGATGATAACTATGAATACTATGAAGATAATTATAATAGCGATAATAATAATATATATATATAAATTGTAATGATCCTAACCCGAATATGAGTAACGCTACTGAAGAAATGTCACCTAAAACAGTTTACAAATCCTTAGAAGATAACAAAATACTAGATGAACAACAACGGAACGAGTTATGCGACCTATTAATAAAATATCGTGATTCATTTTCAGACGAGCCTGGCGTTTGTAACAAATATGAACACGTTCTTAAAGTTAAGAGTCCCCAAAATTTTAAAAGCCATACGTATCCAGTTCCCCTAATGCGCCAGAATGCCGTACAAGAAGAGATAGACCGAATTTTAGAACTCGGAGTCATTGAAAGGAGTACTAGTACCTTCATTAATCCAATAATACCAGTTGCGAAGAAAACCGGAGAGATTAGACTTTGTCTAGACGCCCGCAAAGCGAACCAAATCATAGTGCCAGACTACGAGTGCAATCGGAGCGTGAATGAAATATTAGCCAAGTGTCCCAACGGAAAATTCATTAGTAGTATAGATCTTACCGCTTCGTATTGGAAGATATTGTTATCAGAAGAATCCCGCAAATACACTGTTTTTCAATTTAGAGGCAAGACATACCAATACCGTGTCACACCGTTCGGAATTTCCACCTCTCAAGCTACCCTAGTCCGCGCCTTACATAGAGTATTCGACGAGTCAATTGAAGACTTTACAATGATATACGTGGACGATATCTGCATAGTTTCTCCAGATTTTGAAACACACCTACAACACTTAGAATATATTTTCCGAAAATTGACCGAAGCAAACATGACAATTAAATTTCCTAAATCAAAATTCTGCCAGGATTCAGTCCCTTTCCTTGGTTACACACTAACACAAAACTGTCTTAAAATGGATGAAAGCCGCCTCCAACCAATATTAGATTTCCCTTCTCCAAAGAACCGCACACAACTCAAGTCATTCCTAGGTTGCATAAATTATTACAACAAATTCATCGATAAATTCCCCCATGCAATACAACCCCTCCTTAAGTTATCCTCTAAGAAGAATAAATTCATTTGTACCAGTCAAAAAGAGCAGGTTTTTAAAAACATAAAAAACCAATTCCTCAAGACAAATGTTTTACACCATCCAGATCCATCCAAAACTTTCTATTTACAAACAGACGCTTCAGATGTTGCGATCGGCGGTCACCTCTTTCAGAAAAAGGAAAATGGAGATAAAATAGCTATAGTATTCATATCCCGAGCTTTGCAACCAGCGGAACAAAGGATCACTACTACCGAGAAAGAGTTACTTGCAGTTGTCCATTGCTTACAAAAGGTTCGATATATTATCCTAGGCGCAGATATAAAAATAATCACAGACAATCATGCTATCACATTCCTTAAATCCTGCCGATTATTAAATAATAGGTTAGCACGCTGGATACTCGCCATTCAAGAGTATAACTTCCAAATCATCCATTGTAAAGGTAGCGAAAATCCAACAGCCGATGCCCTTAGGCTACTTGCACACACACCGATTTTGGACGGCCGGAAAAAATCGGCCGATATTTTATCGGTAGTCGGTGTTTGCAGACATACCGGATTTTTACCGGTCAAACAATCAGTTGCTTGGTTGTTGTGACACGAGATTATTGAATAATAATGAATCCTAAAAGAGTGGTTGCTATGTGGTTATTGTATCGTCGTATTAAGCGCCGTAGAATTAAGCGTAAGTATTGGATTCATCCAATCAATCAAAGCAGAGAAAACACGGGAACATTCTACACACTTTTTGAAGAACTAAGGCTTGATAGCAGTAAGTTTTTTAACTACTTCAGAATGTCTATTGCATCCTTTGACGAACTCCATGAGAAGTTGAAAAATGAAATCCAACATCAGAATACTAAAATGAGAAACTCTATTCCTTCAAAAGAAAGGCTCGCTCTAACATTGAGGTAAGTAATCAAATATATTATATATGACACTTTTTAGTGATGATCCCAATGTACTAATTATTATAACAAGATACCATCCACAATAAAATGACAATTAAGTCCCAAAAATTCTGATATGCTTTCGTCATGATTTTGCGAACTTATGTTTGAAGCTAATTGTAAATGTTAAGGTGATATGTAAAGTACACTTTCTTTAGTAACAATTTTAAAATGGTTGAAATCACTTAACAAGTACCCGAGCTTTTGCGAATGTTGTGTACAAATAACCACTCATGGTAGTTTAGAGAACAAATAAATACACTAGTTATTTTTTCAATATTAATATAATTTTATTGTACATTTTTCTTGCAAAACGCTATACATGAAATGCGCTAAAACCTAATGGATGTCAATGATTGTAATATTCTTTTTCGTGTAAATGAAATTTTAACAAATTTGAATTTATGAAGAAAAGTCATAGGTACAATCTGAAAACGCAGAACCAGCTGGGGAGGGGCTTGCCGATGGATAGGTCTCTGGATAAGTGGCTGCTGAACTGTGTACAAATTCTTGGTAATATTGTGCAGTGGTTTGCTGTTGATGTGCAGTGGGATGCTGTTGAAGTGTCTGTGCTGTCGAAGAGCGTGCCTGCTGGTGGTTTGAAACGCTGTTGTTGGGATTTGGTGGATTTTTTATTTGGTGGTTTTGGGGATTTGGGTACTGATGGGTTTGGAGCTGTTGTGGTTGGAAGTGGTAGTTCGGGAGGGGGTGTAGTTGTTAGGATAGTAGGAAGGGGTTTGGTGGGGGTAAAATTGAGGTTGAGGTTGAGCAGTATTTTTGCGTTTGTTGTTTATTTTTGAAATTACTTCCAAAACACCCATTTGGAATTCAAGAATTTCACTGTCGTCGAACTTGTTCAAATGTCGCAAAAGTCCTTGAAAAAAAGAAATATGAGGATTTTGATGAGGTTCTTCTAGTGCTTTAATCATTTTTAGCTCAACCTCATCAGGCTGGCGACGTCTTTTGTACTCTGACGGTTTAGTAGTCTTCTTGGGGGGTAGTGGGGCTCCGGGTGGATTATCAAAATCTTCGTCTTCATTGTTGTCTGTTATTGTAGCTTCTAAGCTTTCTGCAACAGTGGAAGCTGTCTGGAACAGTTTATTTAAAAATTGCATTTGCTCAGCGTAGACGTATTTCTTAATATTAGGGGCACCAGCTCCACTTTTCTTACACTCTTTTAGTTTCCTCTTCGACTTTGAGAACGCATCCCGAAGATTGCCCCATCTCTTTGTTACTTCTTTTCCTGAAACAATTAAATAAAAATATAAACTGGGCTATTTTGCAAAAAAAAGGAAAACATAAAAACTGTCCATTTTAAACATCAGGCTGAAATTTGGTGGAGATGTTTAATACAACATCCTGTAAAACGCACTAAAAGTCTAAAAAATCAATCGCGGGCCATGCCCGCCCTCTTGGATTTTTGTTAATTGCCATTAAAAAAATTATTATCAGATCGACTTTTTAGATCTTTTTATATGTTTGAGGGCATAGTCTTGTGAGCACCCACGCAAAATATCAATCATTTTCAGGATACGTCACGGTAAAATAAAACAAATAATAATTTGTATAATGGTGATTATAACAAACCCAAGATGGTGGACCTGAACCAAGTGTATTATTTATTACAGTTAATTGAACATGATTTCCGTGGTATTTAGGCGATGGAAAAATATTCCTTCGATGATAATATGCTTCGTTACACGGTAAGTTTACAAAATCCAAGATGGCGGGCGTGGCCCATGATATATATTTTGGGGCTTTTAGTAAGTACTGTATGTTGTACAGGATGGTCTACTAAATAGCTCCACCAAATTTAAGCCTGTTACTTTAAATGTCTAAGTCAATGCCTAAATGCTGCGGTGTAATAGTGTTTTAAATTGCAAACCTCTTCATAAACCACCATACTGATACTAAGCCATTTTTTCCAGATATCTTGCGAGTGGGTGCACCTTTACCGACCTACATTACTCCTTCAGAGTTGGGATTTCAACTGCAAGGAAAATAGTAAAAGAAGTATGCCAAGCCATCTGGTTAGTTATGAAGAATGAGTGTATACCTGAACTCACTAAAGATTATCTTGAAACCATCGCTTCTGATTTTGAAAAAAATGCCAACTTCCCACATTGCATAGGTGCTGTCGATGGTAAGCACATTCGGATTATTTGCCCGATAAGAAGTGGTTCCATGTTCTTTAATTACAAAGAATACTACTCTGTAGTATTAATGGCAGTAGCTGATTCCAAATATCGTTTTGTATATGTTAATGTTGGAAGCTTTGGCAAAGATTGTGATCCTTCCATTTTCAAACAATCTTCTCTTTGGCAATCGATACAGAATAACTCAATGCAACTACCTGAAGAAAAATGCCTTCCGGGGACAGAATCTCCTAAAGTTCCCTACTACTTTGTTGGAGATGAAGCATTTGGTCTTCACACTCACTTAAGGTTGTGCATCCGCCAGGCTAGTCTGGCGGCGAGGAGCAGTAGTTCCGCATATTGCCGCGCACACCGCTAGGACGTCAATTCGGCTGATGCGGGCATGAGTGTGCTTGTGTGGGTTGGCTGGGGGTAGGGAGAGAGGCACTGGCTCCTTCTGCTCCTTCTCTCTCTCTCTCTCCCCCTCTCACCGTGTTTGTCATCGAGGCATACCTTTTACCTTGCGTTGGCCGGGCGGCCTGCTGGGGCTGGGCTGGGCTGACTCGCTCATTGCAAGCTTTTCGCCTTTGATTTAAATATTTTACTAACGGTTACTAATATTGGTGCTATTATTATAAAGCCCTTTCATTGTTACCAATTGTATTACCAACACCAAACATAATGATTGATAAATGGTATGTGTGAACTACTTTAAAAATAAATAAAGAGTTTGCTATACAAACTTATTTATGTGATTCTCATCTAAATAATTTCCAAATGTAAAAAGTTTTTTGACTAATCGTTTTATATATACAAATATTATTAATTAGAATAAATAAGAATATTCTTACAAATAATACTGATGATTCACTTTTATATTAAACTTGTTATAAACATTTATGGTATACAATTTGTTAAATACTAGTATAATCAGATTTGTGTTGTTTACAATTGTTTTAATTTTTTGTTGAATCTAATTTTAAAGTAAATAAAAACCGTTGATACGAAAAATGCTTGACATTTTGACCTTGGCAATTTGACCGCATTCCATGGTCGCCGTAATTTTTAGACCGAAAACGACAAGTGAACGTAGTTTATCGGCCAAAAATAACCGCATCAGTTTATACCCAAACAGCAATTTACAGTAAGGCCAACCATCGATAAATAAACCATATGGATCGCTCGCCGAGTAGCCGTAGGTGAGTGATTTTCGGTCCGTTTCCCCCACCACATAGGCGTATAGAGGGCCGCCGAGCAATTTTTAGCATTGGACGCGCTTTCAATTACAAGCTTCTGCACAGTACTAGGATTATTTAAATAGGACAAATTTTATATATTTGTAATCTGCGTAATATGTTGCAACTAACAGTATAAATATCTTCCAGTTTGGTAAATGTTCGGAATTTATACAATAACAAATACTTCGAGTTTTTTAATCGGGACAAGAAAAAGTAGTAAACCGTAAACTTTTTTTATTTTTAGGGTAGAAAGAAACTTCCAGCGGCAAAGTTGTAGAACATTAGTTGATCTACATATTTTATTTCAAACATTTTTCAGTCAGATATTTGGTTTGTCCACAAATCGCTTGCAAATAAGCGCAGCAAATATTATCGGGAACGTCGCGTCGCGCCCACGGTCCCACCGGACGCACAACGCATTCGTCGCCGGAAAGTCCACAAATTAGTAAGGGTGTCATCAGATGTAATTAGAATAGTGAAATTTATTAACCACACGGTAAATAATTCTGATTCTCTTATTCAAACCGGTAGGTTGATTATGTTAACTTGCAGAGCATTTGTTGGTGAAGTATTTGTTACTCACCATTCAAATGTTGAGTTTGGAGAAGACACTCATGAAATTAGATTAATTAGGTTAATTGGAAAAATGATTTTTAAAGTTATGTGTCATAAAATCGCAAGGGAAAAAACATTGGCTCAAAATTGTAGAAAACTGGGAATTCGGCAAAAACTGAATAAGTTAGTGCTTTTCAGCAATGTCTAGTTATCTAACAATGTCTTGTCTGTATATCATAGACCTCGTTGCTGTATACTGAATAAATGACCTTGTATAATAAATATATTAGTATAGTATAAGGTAGACCTATATTTTAAAATATTAAATATAATTTTATTTTATACTTACATTGTCCTACAAATAAAATGTTTATTGTGCTTAGAGTACTGAAATAAAACACAAACTCAGAAAAGACAATGCAAATCGTATTATTTAGTCCCCAACCGATTCGAATGCTTTCTACACAATAAGTTTCATAATCAGAAAGTATTTTTAAATTAGTGGAAATTACTACTCTGTAATAAATAAATACATTGCTGTCACAGTTATTGTTTAGTTTGAATGACGAACATACAGAGCTACGCGGTGCAACTGTGTACAAGCGTAGCACCTACTGTTGCGTTTGTTTGAAAGACATTTTTGAACAAACCGAACGTCTGACTGAAAAATGTTTGAAATAAAACATGAAGATCAACTAATTTGCTACAACTCTGCTGCTGGAAGTTTCTTTCTACCCTAAAAATAAAAAAAGTTTACGCTTTATTACTTTTTCTAGTCCCGATTTTATACGTAACAGCCCCATTTATAATAAATAAGGAGGTTATAAAGCTATCATAAATGTAAAATAACGTTCAATAATAAAATTGAAACTAAACCAATATTTAAAATTTTTAAAACGTAATATTTTCTTGAACCTATAATTTTTCTTTAATGGACCGCGCTCTAAATGAGCGAAAATCGTGCCACCGAGACCGTCTGAAGGCATAAGAAACTCAATCCCAGAGGTATATTACTGAGGTTACATTGAATTAATATCAAATGCCCCCGTCACAGCAAACCTGCGTACTCAGAAAAGTTCCAATGCATAATATATGTCTTAATACCACATAAAGCCGCATACCAAATTTCATAAAAATATATTCACAAATATACAAGTTTAATTATTTTCAATAAGAATACCATTGGGGATAAGTACGTAGGTTTGCTGAAACTAGGAACATAAACAATTGGTTTTTAATCAAACATCAATATATCTCAACTAGGTGAAGCCACATACCTAGTTTCATCAATATACATTCATAAATAAGCAATATATCCCATTTCGATTAATCTCCATAAGAATAACATGGGGGATGAGTACGCAGGTTTGCTGCAACAAGGAACGAAAAAAATAGGTGTTTAGGCAAATATCAATATAACTCAACTAGGTGAAGTCATGTCTAAGGTTTAATTAATTTATGTTCATATTGAAGGGAGACATAGCATTTAAATCTTTCTCAATAAGAATAACATGGGGGCTGAGTCCGCAGGTTTGCTGCAATGGGAACCTTTAGCAAGAATTTTTTTTGAGCTAATATCAATAGACCACAACCAGATAAAGCCGTATACCAAGTTTCGTCAATATACGTTCATAAAGAAGCGAGATATAATTTTGTTTATAATTTTCCATAAAAACATTAGACAACGTACTGTGTTTAGCACTTTCAATATCTCAGTAACTGATTGACGTAGAGGAATGATCAAAGTACCAAATTGTGTGTTTTTTTAAGCTGAATCTAATGGTAAACATTAAAATTTGACTTTAAAAAAAATTATATGTTAAAAGTTCAAAAAACCCATTTTTGGGGTTATTCTCCATAAGAAGAACATGGCGGCTGAGTATGCAGGTTTGCTGAAGCAAGGAACACAAAAAATGGGGTTTTATACAAATATCAATATAACTCATGTAGTTAAAGCCACATACCAAATGTCATTAATTTATTTTCATAATGAAGGGAGATAACACGTTACTTATTCTCCATAAGAATAACATGGGGCTGAATACGCAGGTTTGCTGCTACAGGAGCCATTGGTACAAATTTCTTTTTAGCAAATATCAATGGTCCACAACCAGATGAAGTCGTATACCAATTTTCGTCAGAATACGTTCATAAATAAGCGAGATATAAAATTTTTATTTTTCTCCATAAGAATAACATTAGACATCGTACTGTGTTTAGCACTTTCAATATCTCGGTAACCAATTGACGTAGAGAAATTATCAAAATACCAATTTGTGTGTTTTTTTAAGCTGAATCCAATGGGGAAAACTAAAATTTGACTCTTTCCAAAATTATATGTAAAAAATTCTAAAAACCCATTTTTGGGGTACAAAAACCCCCAAAATACCCCTTCGGATAGAGCGATCTGGCTGGTTTTCGAACTTAAAGTCATAAATGTTACTTTACACGTTTATACCAAATTCCATCAAAATCTTGTTATTTTTACGAGAGTTATCGTGCTCACGGACACACATATATATATATATATATATATATATATATATATATATATATATATATATATATATATATATATATATATATATACCCCAGACCCCAAAAACACCATTCGTTCGAAACTGTATATATATATGTATATATATATATATATATATATACAGTTTCGAACGGATGGTGTTTTTGGGGTCTGGGGACCTCAAAACGAAAAGTTATCATGGTCCCGGGCCTAGGTCTTACCATGCCGACTACGGTAATAGCTTCTTCCCTAGAGGGGAAATTCGATAAAACAGGTGAATCCGTCAATTTGCCGCAAGGCCGCAGAATCCGTTTTGCCGTAATTTTACGCGCGAAACTGAAGAAGTGGTGGGAGTGCAGAGGAGAGAGACAGAAAGAGAGAGAGAAACACAGAAAGCGCGCGGAGTACGGTATGACCTTGAGCGGCGACGCACCTCGCCCCTCGACGCGTGCGGGCACTGTAGGTGATCACCACTACACTTGCAGTGCAGCGTGCCGACCCTACATGGTGCTACTTTTACCAATAAGGAAGCAGAACTGTTATACATAGAAAAGATTTATAAACGCCTATACAATATCAGAAAAACCCCACATCTATTAAAACAAAACTCGTTTTTTATTGTTTAAATCCTAATTTTAAAATAAGGTGTAAAACAAAAATAATTAAAAATTGTTTTTCAGATTTTTATTTTAACGCATAAAGGAAGCAATCAGAAAGCAAAAAATGTATTTTTATTTTAAAAAATATCAACGGGTTGCTTTGCTTATTGGTAACAAAACACCCAAAAATCGCCCCTTTAGTCCCTTGTAATATACCCCTGAATTTTTTTAAAATTTTTTAAACCTCATTCTCGTGTTTAGTACATTGTAACAAACCCATTCATACATAAAAATCTAAAATTTATTTTTTGAACGAACAACCTTAATGAGGCCCTATGGTGGGACACATCTAACGCTTGAAAAGAAAATATTTAACTATCGTTTGTGTAGGGCTCGGCGTTATCTTGAGTGTGCTTTTGGGATATTGAGCAACAAATGGCGCATCTTCCACAGGCCTATAAACGTTGAACCAGATTTTACAGTTGACATTGTAAAAGCGTGCATTGTTCTACACAATTTTGTTCGTGACCGGGACGGTTATTTGCCAGAAGATACAACAACAATAAGTGGTTTGGAAGATTTGCCAAGAGAACCAACAGCACGGGGTGGTCTACAAGCTAACAATGTTCGAAATATATTAAGTAAATACTTTGTTACACGTATCGGGGCAGTACCCTGGCAAATGAGTAAGATATAAGTTATGAAAAATATGTGATAAGTTTGAATTTGTTCACATTGTTGAGTTAAGTTGTTGGGTAAATATAAGTATGTAAACAAGTGAGTAGGACGAATAGAATGTTAAATAATGGATACTACTTACCAAATGAATTTTTTTCTCTATCCTCCAGATCCTCAAAACCGTTTTTCAGAGCGCAGCAAACTGCTCTCCATGCATCCCTGGTAAGATTCCTGTCTTTAAATGTCTGCAAAGTCTTATCCCACAACACAGGTCTTGCTTCCACTAACGAAATAAGGACATCGTTATCTATGGAGTCACCCATTTCAAACGTAATTAGCACGCACTACCAAAACTAGTAAAAATTATAGCTCTTATGTCAGCAGAGCAGTTGGCTGTAATGGAGGCTGGTGTAGCGAGAACTGCCGCGGACGGTCGGAAAACAATCGGTGTGTGTGCAAGCGTGTATTTAGTCACGTACGCCACTGTATCGCCGGCACGTCCCCGGCACCGGCGGTATACAGTGGCAGTGGCCGGCTGCTCACCGGCATTTTACCGGTGCCGATCAGCGGTCGGCGTGTGTGTCAGGTCCCATTCCCACCTGCGGTTCACTGTTGGAATTTGGACGCCCGGTAAAAAATCGGCCGTCCAAAATCGGTGTGTGTGCAAGTAGCCTTAGTCGTATGCTATCAGGTTCCAATGTAAATGCACATAACTCACCCAGTGAACTCACAGTTAACCACATACAAAGAATTCAGGACCCACAATTATAAAATCTTTCCCAGCAAAATTTTTCCCAGCTACAATTAGAAGACGACCGTTTAAGGATCATCCGTTACCAACTCCTAAATCACAGACCCAAACCACCAAATTCCGAACAAATCGCAAAAACCTATAAAATACATAAAGGAATCCTCTATCAGCAATTAAAGGGAAATTGGCGGATCGTCGTACCAGAAGGGATTATCGACCGACTAATTTGGGAATGCCACGAATATTATTTGCATTGCGGCGCTAAGAAATGTTATTTAATATTAGCTGAAACTTTTATATTCAAAAATATGAACCGAAGGATCCGAACAACCCTAGCTACCTGTGATTCCTGTCAGCGGTGTAAGATCAGTACACATCCCCTTCAGGAAACAGCCCAAGGTAAAAAATGGGCACGTTATATACCTGATATCAATGCATTTTTAAATGAGGTTCAACACGAAACCACCGGTTTCACCCCTAACGAGCTACAGCTAGGAATAAAAGATAAAAGATTCTGGGACACTTATATCACAAATCCATTCATAACAGACCTACCCTTAGAACGTAAACTATTTTTAGCCAACGAGAGAATCAGAAGCAAGAGGAAGAAAAAAGCGCAAAAGTATAATTTAAAACACCATCCAACCACATTCAACATTGGAGACCTCGTACTAGTAAGAAACCATCGCCTATCCAAGGCAGCATACGGTGAAACTGCAAAACTGTTTGAAGTATACGAAGGAGCTTTCAAAATAAATCAAATTTTAGGACACTCAACATATCACGTAAGCACGTTAGACGACACTAAGACGTTTGGCCCATACCATATTTCTGCTTTAAAGAAATACATTTCCCCTCGACAAAAATAGTAGAAGAACATCAAATTAAATTTAATCACCAGTGAAGAGATATCAAGAAGTTTAATATGTGTGTGCAGAGACCTAAACCCCTTGTATAGTTAGTTATAAAAAAAGTAAACACTCATAAAGTGAAATATTTAAACAATAATCAATGTTAAGTGAAAAAAGGTGAATAATAAAGACGCTTTGCAGTGCAACCAGATAATGTATCAAATAGTAAAATAATAGAGACGATTTACAGTATCATAGAAAATTGAACCCCAATCTAGTGGTAGTAAATAAATAGGAAAGAGTTTAATTAATCCCTTGGTACCCATATGTAAATAGTAAATTTTCTCGTGATTACTTAGTGTTATGTATTTCTCATTGTTAATTGTTTATTTAATAACCACGTTTGTTCCCTTCCATACTAGTTGTTCTCATTAAAAACATAATTTATTCACTGTGTTTTGAAAATTCATATTGCATTTCATTCCATATTCAATTTCTGCGGGGATATTGCAACAGTTCATAATTTATGTCAGTAAATATTCAATAATAATAGCTAAATAGGCCTCTATAAAAATATGTAATCATGTACAAACCCGGATTAGGCCCCCACAAGATATCAATGTGCCCTTATAAAAACCTATTAGGCCTATCCATATATATGTAATTAATTTGTATATAACCAAATTATATCTTAAGTGTTTGTAAGATAAATGTATGACTCACCCATGTAACTACCTTATATTAGAAATAGTACAAAACTACTTCAAACACAAAATTTAAGTATCGCCTGACCTTAAATACATAAGATTACTGGTCAAATTTTATATAGTAATTACAGTGGAAATCCAAAGTGAAAGTGTCATGTGTACTGAAAGCCTCAAGAAAGAAATCATGTGTGACTACATTGTTGGTGGGAAAATTCAACTCTCCTCCTTCTTCTAAATTGAACTGGCCTAGGTTTTAGATGCTGAAAAGTGAGCCTTGTCTCAAAATTAACTAAATTCCCTTTAAATAAGTGCATTGGACACTAAAAGTCCAATCTTTTAATAGGAGAACAGCTAAAACCATATAGATTATACCCTTTGTTATTATTAGGCCAAGAAAAAATAGTTTTAGCGAAGAAATGATGCAGCTCTGGTAAACCAAACCCAAACTTATCTCGAACCTACAGACTAAATCACATCAGAGTTAGGGTGGATTGAGCAGCCTTAACTACTGATCCTGTCCAAAAACATTTGTTAACAAGACAATTTTAGTCCAAAGTTAGTAGGAAGAAAACTTATTTTAGTCAAATTTTGGTAGCATCAGTGAAATCGGAACAGAACCTTTTAGGCCTAAAAAAATTATCCAAAATCATGGCCGCCATCTCCGGGTGACGCCAAGCCAAAATTAACTTCTTGAACATTTCAAGTAATTCTCTATTTCATAATCAATAATCAGATTTGGAATTTTATTACAAAGAAACTCAAATTCAAAATTTAAAAGCAGAATCTAGAAAAGGAAGAGAGCCACCACTACGAATCCATTATAACGCCCTGAGATTAAGACTTCAATACTACTCACAGAACGACGCCGAGGCTTATTTCACGATTGTATAAAGTAAATCACATTTATTTCCCCTACCTTTGTAACACCAATTGTCAACCCCTCACAATTTAAAAATGTTGAAATGTCAATTTTGTAAATAAATAGTTTTTGTTGTTAATTGTAATTTTGTCCGACTTTATTCATTTGAGGCAGATATCGCCATCTTGTTTTATGTTACCTAGCAACCTTAAGTTTAGAACTAGGAGTCTATTTACCACATAGAGTAAACAAAAACAAACAAATATATATTTAGATGTGTTTTTCAATTATTAGCAATAGCACGTGCTCTTAAAAACTTTATGTTTAATTAAGTCAAACTACTGTCATGGAACAAGACCCTGTAGAAAACAATCCCCCTCCTCCAGCAGCAGCCGATCCACCAGCTCTCCAACAAGCCAATTTCCCTGCTAGGGCACTTGTGAATGTCGAAAACCCAAATGTAGCTATTCCCGAGGCCCGAAGGAATCAATACACCCCTGACAAAGAGCTGAAAGGGAGGGTCATAACCGCACTTATTCATGCTCACGCCCGACTGTGTGCCCAATTCGGCCTAACTTCTGCACAGTACTTCAATCTCTCATTAACTACCCAGGTAACCTGTTGCTTGAACACGATCCATGCCATAATGAGACAAGAATCAAACCCCCAAGCTCGTAGTAGGATCACTGATAAGGTTACTGAATACAAGATCCATATAGGTGGTATCACTAAAACCGTCCAGAAGGAGGCAGCTCATGCAACTGTTTGTTAGAGCCATCTTTAAAATAGTGTATACAATCTCCAGTACACTGAAGCCCCTTTTCCTGCCAAATGGTTAGGGGTTATGGCACCTTACATGACTTTCATGTCCTGCTTCAAACACCGTCTAGATGAGATAAGAACTGGGGTTAGTCGATTCCAGATTGAAAAGAACGCTAATGGCCAAGCTCAAATAGCAGATGTATCCCAATTCGGTCTAAATGCTTCACATCATGTTCACTGTGAAGGACTGACCTATCCCCCAATGAAGCGTACATCAATGGCACATTCTGTAGGACCCCTGACTCAACTGATAATGCTCAACCAATCTCGAAAATCTCCGGCCTACTCTGACAAATGGAAAAGGGCCACTGCACGATCATTGTCTCACATTCCTCATCACAATGAGCTGATTGAATATGTCTTTTCACATGATGCCACCACTGCGAATCCATTATAACGCCCTGAGATTAAGACTTCAATACTACCCACAGAACGACGCCGAGGCTTATTTCACGATTGTATAAAGTAAATCACATTTATTTCCCCTACCTTTGTAACACCAATTGTCAACCCCTCACAATTTAAAAATGTTGAAATGTCAATTTTGTAAATAAATAGTTTTTGTTGTTAATTGTAATTTTGTCCGACTTTATTCATTTGAGGTAGATATCGCCATCTTGTTTTATTATGTTACCTAGCAATCTTAAGTTTAGAACTAGGAGTCTATTTACCACATAGAGTAAACAAAAACAAACAAATATATATTTAGATGTGTTTTTCAGGTTCTATGTATTTTTTTAACGCAGATATGTGGTACGGTCCGAATAAGATGTCTTCGTTCTCTCTTGTTACATGAAAAGTAAATTTTCCTAATATTTGCTTAGTGATGAATGGTCCTTCGTAAACCTCGCAAAGCTTTGCAGTTTCTCCATAAACAGCTCGGGAGCGGGAATGTGATTTGATTAGCACTTTATCATTTATTTTTAATGTTTGGGATTTTCGGTTCTGATTTAATTTTGCTGATCTCTTGATTCGTTTGGCATCTAACCTGCGTTAAGCGATAAGTAACTTCTGTTCTATTGGAGTATCGATTTTAAATGGATTTTCTGACAAGTATTTTTCCCAAAAGCGGTGATCTCTAACGCCAAATTATAATTCGTTAGGAGTGAATCCGGTAGATTCATAATATAATTCATTGAGGCATGCGTTAATATCAGGAATATATTTCGCCCAATTCTTGTGTTGACGGGAGCAATAGGTGCGTCAACATCTCTTGATTTCTCGAATAGGTCCTTCGGCAAGGTTTTAACATGGGTGGTACACTCAGTTCGATCAATTCGATATTATTCTGTTCCATCTTCTGGATGTATTCTCCGCTCTTGAATTGGGTTCCATTATCCAACTGGATTCTTCTAGGTTATCCATAATTTGGAAAGTTTTAAGTGAATAATTTGTTTAATATTGTTTTAGTGGTGGCTTTTTGCATAGGATATAACTTGATGAATTTAGTGAAGATGTCGATGACAATAAGTATATATTTAACGTTTGATGCACTGGTAGGAAGAGGTCTGATGATATCAACGGCTAGTTGTTCATTCTTTCCTGTACATGACACTCCTTTCGCTGTAGCCAATAGCGGTCGGTTGATGACTTTACATTTCTGGCAGGTATCGCACGTAGATAAATATTTCCTTATGGTTCGATTCATGTTCCGAAATATGAACGTTTCTTGTAATAACTGAAAGCATTTTTTAGGAAATGTAGGTAGAATAAATGACATTCCCATTTGAGATCTTGAAACATGCAATGAGGTACAGCAATTAACCATTTGGTTTTTAACTTTTGATTTAGAGTATTATTGTGATTGCGGAAATTATTTGATACATTTTGTGAGATTTTTGAATCTGGTTGTTTTTGTAGGATTTCAGTTATGAGTTGGAGTTTGGTATCTTCTCTTTGGAGTTGGGGTAAATTTCGTAATGCGTTCTTCAGATTTTGGTCGGGGATGTTTTCAACGTAGTGAATAGTTAATTCTTTTGGATTATTTTATGAAATAACAGATTGATCGATGGAGATGCGACTTAGTGTGTCGGCAGTGATGTTGTCTGTACCTTTGCAGTGGTCGATTTTAAAGTTGTATTCCTGTATGGTGAGGATCCATCTGGCTAATCTATTGTTTAATAAGCGGCAAGTTTTTAAGAAGTTAAGTGCGTGATTATCTTTAATTGTGGTTAATTTTGTTCCAAGGACAATATTTCGAGACTTTTGTAAACAATTAATGATGGCAAGGAGTTTTGGTGTATCTTTGATCGACCGGTTGTAACGTTCTCGACATAAACATTATGGCAGCTTTCTCACCATTTTCTTGTAATTGATAAAAATATCCGCCTATTGCATAATCAGAAGCATCGGTTTGTAAGAAGAATCTTTAGATGGGTCGGGATGTTTTAAGATGTTGGTTTCCAGATATTTTTTTTAAGTTAATCGCATCAGTGGTTTGTGTGGTTGCAGAGAATTTATCTATGAATTTGTTATAATAATTAATTCTGCTAAGGAAAGCTTTAAGTTGTGTTCTGTTCTTTGGTGTAGGGAAATTTAGTATCGGATCTAGTGAAGTCCGTTTTTAGTTAATGTGTACCCTAGGAATGGTACAGAATTTTGGCAAAACTTTGATTTGTTGAATCGAATGGTCAGGTTGGCTTCTTCTAATTTACTAAATATGTACTCTAAATGTGTCATGTGAGACTCGAAATCGGGTGAAATTATGCAGATGTCGTCAACTTAGATTGCGGTAAAATTTTTAGCTTCTGAATCGAATTCATGGTATAGCGCTCGAACTAAAGCGGCCTGTGACGTAGAAATACCGAATGGTGTCACAGTGTACTGGTAGTCTTGCCTCCGAATTGGAATGCCGTATATTGTTTGGAATTTTCAGTTAATGGTATTTGCTAATACGATGCGATCAGATCGATACTACTTATAAATTTTGCATTTTTACATTTTCCGAGAATCTCATTTACACTTCTATGATAATTTCGTTCGCTTTTGGGGCGTCAAGGCATATCTCTCCCGTTTTCTTAATAACTGGAATTATCGGGGTAATACAAGTGCTCCTCTCAACTAAACCTAAGGATATCATTTTGTCGATCTCTTGTTGTACTGCGGCTTGATATTGTTACGGTACAGGGTAAGTTGTGCTTTTAAAATTTTGTGGATTATCTACTCGTAACTCGTGAGAATATTTGTTGCATATGCCTGGTTGTTCGGAGAAAACGTGTATGAACTTATTTAATAATTGACTTAAAATTGTTTGTTCTTCTTTCTTGATGTAAGTATTTGATGCTAAATATGTATTAATTTCTTCTTGTGTCAATGTGCTGTCGTTTGATAGATTTGTTTGTAGATTACTGAAGTTGTATGCTGCTACCATATTTATCATATATTAATGTGATGGACAAGCAAGCTTATCTTCTGGCCAAACAGTATAAACCCGCTTGCCACTACGAGGACGTAGCTCAATAAATTAAAGAGACATGTAATATAATAATATAACTTTTACTAAACAAAGAATAAAACAGTGCATTTTACAAATGGTGATTAAACGGTAAAATATCAATGTGATGACAACGAAAAGACTTTAATATATTAACAACTAATTATCTAGATTCAAGGGCGAGTAGCCTGGAATGTATTAAGATTAATTTAGAAAAACTAGTGACTTTAAAACTTACTTGGGTCCGAGACCTAACAGGCCCTAGACCCTGAGGCCCCCACAGCCCGGACACTACCCCCTTATACTCCATCTCACAGACCGACAGACTTACCCCCAAAACTACCCAGCTGACCTACTTAAGCCAGAGCCTTCAGCAGATCAGCAAAACAAGTTATTGTTTGATAAAAATTCCAGCCTACTCACACAACATACCCAATACTTCCTCCTTACACAATCTTGACTTCCCTCTTGCATATTTAACTACAGACATATTATAATAAACTAACTAACGCTCTTCCCCTCCATTACATTAAATTATCATTGTACTTATCGTATATCATATTATTAAAATCATTATTCATATTATTATTTGGCCTATGGCTATTATTAACGATTATTTTACATAAATTTCCTCCGTGATGACACATATTAAACTTCAGTGTAACATGATTATTGTTGATTTGCATATTTATTTCATTTTTATTGAAATTCAAATCCATTTTGAGGGCAGACAGGATATTGACTCCGAGAATCATAGGTTTTATTAAGTTTGGTACTATCAAATATTCAGTTACTATCGTATGTTTATAAATGGTGGTGGGAACATATATTGTTCGAGAAACAAGTTTAGATTTTTCTCCTACAGCTGTCTTGATAACGGTATTGTTTACTGGTAACTCTTCAAATGGTTGTAGTTTTATTTTATTTTCATTGAACCAAGTTCAATATATACCAAGTTACTACGCTATATATACAAGTTCAATATATATATAGTAGTATACGCTATACAAGTTACTGAAGAGCCTGAATCGATTACGACACTAGTGCTGATGTTATTTAGTGTTATATCAATTTCTGGGCAATTGATTTGTGTGTAGTTTGTGTTGACATAATTTTCGGATTCGTCTTCTAAGAGGAAATTTGTATCACATATTATATTATTAGTGTGCATGATTTTTATATAAAGATTAATAGTTTGACCGAGGATAGTGTAATTAGGCGCTGTATTTAGTGGGTGACTATTTGACAACATAACCCTTTCTCGGCCGTAGTTTACAGCGCCGACTCGTTTCCCTGTCTCGTTGGAGACGATGAAGAACGTGGACTGATATTGTTACTGTCTGAGTGTGGACTCATTGATGGTGCTGTCGGTGCATTAGGCGGGTTGGGTTGGGTTGCCTAAATATCGCACAAAGTTTATTTGTTCACTGGTGGGGTGGTTACGATCTTATTTATAGTTTTGGTCGTAATTCCTCTGTTGGTATCGATCACGTTGGTACGGTTTATTAGCATGGTGATCCTTCCGATGGTGTTGATGATTATTGTTGTTATTGTACCGATAATTCTGTTGGTTTCTGTACTGTGAGTTGTTCTGTGAATAGTTGTTTTGTTGGTAGTTGTGATGTGTATTCATCTTCGGCTGAGAAGCTCGCTGGTTAGCGTATCTGTCATTATAGTTTTGTTGGTTTTGGGTAGTAGGGCTGGTCGGTCTGGTGTTCTGCTGATTGTTATAATTTCTAGCTTTCTTCGGTCCGTCTTTAATATCTTCTTTTTGTAACAATCTTTCCATTGCTCTTATTGTGGTGACGTTCTGAACAAATACTATCTTGTATTATCGAATCGAATCGTTCTGCCATGAGCGTGACAATCTCCTCCTCACTAAAACTGGGCGTCATAGATTGCAATAATAGCACTCGTTCAGTTAGGTATTCTATTCGGCTCAATGTTCCATTTGATCTATATTTTTCGGATTCAGTTTTTATTTTGATTCCACGCTGAACTGCTTGGCTCCAATACTTCAATTCGAACTGTTTTGCGAATCAGTCCCAATCAGTAATTTCGGTTTTGATTAATTGCAACCATCGGGATGCAGGTCTTTCGAACGATGTTTCTAACAAATCCTTTAAGTATTCAGTCTGATCGTAAAGTTGGTTTCGTTCGACGCCTCGTTAGTAACATCTCTTTAGTTTGCGTATATATTCCTTTGGATTCCCGCTACGTACGTTAAATTTCGGCATTTGTCGATCGTTAATTTCGCTGCCGTTACAAATCACTTGAATCGGCTCTGTTATACCGATTAACTGGTTAGATTGTTTTAAGCTGGTCACTTCGAATTCGCATTTACTTAGGTTTTGATTTAGCGTTTGTATTTCGAGCTGTTGCGCTTCGATTAATTTAGTTTGTAGTGTGATTTTAGGTAGGACTTCGTTTTGTAGTGCAGTTAAATTGGTTTTGGAGTTACGCTCATTGTCAAGTTGTGTTTTAGTTGTTAACTCGTCGATTTTATGATTGTTTATGTTCTTCCAATTGTGATTCGACAGTAGAGATAATATTGCCTTGATACTGTTTATTCTCGAGTTACGAAGCGACTTGTTGTTGAGAAATACTATATATCACGAATTGTCTCAATTTATTTTGGGAGTCTTCAATTTTGAACATTAATTTATCGTTTGGCTTAGCGGTTTCTTCGGTGTGTGTGTTCTGGGTAAGTTTGATAGCGTTCATTTCGAGTCTGATCTCGATTTGATTTTCCCTAGTCTCTTGTATTTGTGACTCAAATGCGTTCCCAACAAGCCTGGTGAGTTGTGGATCGATTTGAAACTCACTATTCACTTTCTCGGCTACCTCAAAAATTTCCCCCCAGATTTGCTAATACGAGAACCATCGGAATAAAATGTGCAAATATCAATAGACCACAATCAGATAAAGCCATATACGAAGCACGTTCATTAACAAGCAAGATATAAAATTTTACTTATTCCCGATAAGATTAACATTGGACAACGTACTGTGTTTAGCACTTTCGATAGGTAATCAACCAATTGACGTAGAACAATGATTCGAAATACTAAGATTTGATTTTTAAAAGCTTATATGATCTTTTGGCATTGTTAGGTTTTCGAACACGAACATTTGACATACAGATGAACGGCCAATGAACTTCCTAAATCAATCCGGGGATTCACTTCGCTGTTCAGTAAAGCTAATTTGTGCCAATTACAATTATTATTATTTGTGTTAAGACAATTACGGGCCATTCTACAAAATAGGGGTATTTTGAGGAATTATTTCCAATAAAAAATACACATTATTATATGTCTACAAAATCCCTCTAATTGTGTAACCCAAATTTCCCAGATCGTTAGGTAATGGTTTTTGTTTTTAAAATATTTGAAATTTGTACATGTGACAATGTATCGAGATCTTCAAAATCAACTGCCACTCTGTGTTACATCTTTAACTTCCTTAAAATATTTGTGATTTATAGTTAAGCCCAACTATGAATAGAAAAGAAATGAATATCAATTTAGTATGGTAACTAAATTCTTACCTATAATTACTTAAACAAAAATTTAGGACAGGAAGAAGCCAAAAATATTTCATATGTACATTATAAATTATGAGGATTTAAATATTTCTCTGTTTACGTAAAATACACATTTTAATACAACTAAGCAACATAAAATTTGGGGGGCCGATTTATTTAAATTTCGTAGGAAGATAGGAATACTCTAACAATTTACATAGCAGTATAGTCATGTTTCAATTTTATTTTTTAGTTATACCACACTGGTATTCGATATTAACCATTACGAAACATGAGTAACAATATGAATTGAGATGATTTTTCGAAGCAAATTCAATAATACACCACAACAATCATAAGTTTTACCTTTTCCGATAATTATCTCTTATTATCATTTAATCTACTAGATAAAAGAGATACAAGATTAACATTATCTTGAACTAATATTTTGTAAAACAGCGAACCTTGAAATTTCAAGTCTTGTCTTTAGTTATCTTATGTAACCTAGGTTCAGTAACCTAGGTTGTTTGCAGCTATTGGCTTGCAAAGTTACTACAAAATGTACTCAGGGTTTTATTCACTGCTCCTTAAAAAGGTAATGTACCTTGTTTCTCGTTGCTGATTTCCTAATTTTACCAATCATAGACCCAGGTAACAGGCGAGTGAGTAGCCCATACTAAGCCACCCGACTTCGACAAACACGCTCTAAGAGGAATGGGACAGTCAATAACTTACTTAACAATCAGTTAATTTTCCTCGATAAAATAATTTAACTTTATCGGTTAAATCAGACACTAATTTACACAAAGTTAACTTTATACATTTCAAGATAGTTATTAGACTATCTGTTTTCGTCCTTTTAGCGAATTTTCCCTATAGGGAAGAAGCTATTACCGTAGGTCTCATGGTAAGACTTAAGCCCGAGACCATGATAACTTTTCGTTTTGAGGTCCCTAGATGCCAAAAACACCATTCGTTCAAATTTGTATATATGTGTATATATATATATATATATATTATTTTTAAAATAAAATTACCAGAGTACCCTTCAAAATTCATTTTTAATTCACTGACACGTGTTTCGAGGTTTACCTCATGATCACAGTGCAGCTAATAACCTTAAACTTAAAATTAAATAATCTGTAAATAAACAAAAGAGTATGATAATTTTGTTAACATATGCTAAATTATCTATCTATATATGATTAATTACTTTTGATTTTTTTTATTGTTTCAAAGATTGGATTTTTTTGTTGCGCCTGCATTATATTTAGTATATTAGTTTTGTCTTCTGAATAATTCATGTAAATGTGAAGCTCATATATATATATATATATATATATATATATATATATATATATAAATAAATTATCTATCTATATATGATTAATTACTTTTGATTTTTTTATTGTTTCAAAGATTGGATTTTTTTGTTGCGCCTGCATTATATTTAGTATATTAGTTTTGTCTTCTGAATAATTCATGTAAATGTGAAGCTCATATATATATATATATATATATATATATATGTATGTCCGTAAGCACGATAACTCTCGTAAAAAAAGTCCGATCTTAATAAAATTTAGTACACATATGTAAAGTACCATTTATTTGAACGAGTTCGAAAACCAGACAAATCGCACCATCCGAAAGGGGGTTTTTGGGGGGTTTTGTACCCCAAAAATGTTTTTTTTTGGGGTTTTCACATGTAATTGTTATTTAAATCCAATTTTAATTCATACCATTGAATTCAGCTTAAAAAACAAAAAAATTGGTATTTTGACCATTGCTCTAGGTCAATTGGTTACTGAGATATTACAAGTGCTAAACACAGTACGTTGTCCAATGTTATTCTTAAGGAGAAAAAGACAAATTTTATATCTAGGTTATTTATGAACATAAACTGACGAAACTTGGTACATCGCTTCATCTGGTTGTGGTTTGTTGTTATTTGAACAAAAAAACAATTTTTCGCCTATCGTTCCCGAAGCAGCAAACCTAAGTACTCGGCCCCCATGTTATTCTTATGGAGAATAATAAAAATGTTATATATCGCTTATTTTTGAATGTATATGGACGAAACTTGTTATGTGACTTCACTTAGATGAGTTCTATTGCTGTTTGTATAAAAATCCATTATTTGTGTTCCTTGTTGCAGCAAACCCTAACTCATCCCTAATGTTATTCTTATGGAGAATAATGAATATTTTAAATATCGCTTATTTATGAATATATTTCTTATGAATTCTGGTAAGAAGCTTAATGTAATATTAAGACATATATATTCATTGGAAATTCGCTGAGTACGCAGGTTTGCTGCGACGGGGGTAATTTCTTATTCCTTCATTCCAGCGACGTACACTACGCTATGCTATTTTGTTGTCCTTCGAGCACTCAATGGGAGAAGAACCTTCTTTGTTTTCCTTGCATTTAGCATCTTTCAACTACATAACTATATTGTTATCATGATAAAATTAACATTCACAGTAAAAGAAAGCGCGGCAGTAAAATCAAAACAAAGCCGGAGAGGGGAAGTTTTCAGTCGGAAGAGGTGGGGGGTGCTGCCGACAAGTTTCCGTGGTATCCGCATGGCTACGCCGCCAAGAAGGGCCATGAATATTTACGCTTGTAGACCAATCTGTTCTCCTCGGTTGCACTTTTATTTTACAGATTACTAACAAACTATTTGCAGTTTCACACTTTTCAGATTCCAATCTAGGATTCATACAGTTCCTTTTTTCCAAAATAATTTTTCCCCTTACGTTAGGAAGCTTTAGAAAAACGCTTAATTTGAAAACTTTACTAAGGGCACTTAGTTTGAATTAAAATCCCGATTTTTAAAACGTACAAATCATATATGAACATTTAGTAATGAAAATAACAACAAATTATTTTTAGTTGGTTAACAATTGAGCCTACAATGTGGGAGATGCAAACCCCTTACTTTAAGCGTGCGGAAGGCAGGTAGGGCGCACCTTAACACCTGATAAAAATGTTATGGTTTTCAATTATTATATATGTTAAAATAAGTGTTATAGGGCACTATTTTAATTTAAGAATGTGTACCCGTTCTTCGCACGGGTAACAGCTGTGATAAAAACAAACGCATCAGCTGTTTGAAATTAAATACCTTTAAGTGTGTTAAATTCAACCCTTTTCTTGATATTTGTGTCCTTAGGGAAAATGTTATCAAAATACTAATATTTTCCCTCCAATGTGCTCACTGAGACCTTACATTCAAGTATAGGCACCCAAGAGCATTAATACAAGATAAATCTTAAGCCAATCACAGTATTATACAATAATGTAACGAGTAATAACTTTTAGTTCTCGCCACTTTTAGTATATATTAAAGTCGTTAATACAGTGTATACTGTTTTAACATTATAAAATTTAGGCTGTACCTCTCTCCCTTTATACAAAACTAATTTGACAAATGTTGATAATAAATCAAATGCTATTAGATCTCTTGATTATTTATGTATATTTTTGAAACTTGGTAAGTGGTTTCATCTTGTAGTGAGAAACATATGCATGCATTGGAAATTCGCTGAGTACGCAGGTTTGCTGCGACGGGGGTATTTTGATATAGACTATGGAACTAACTAACAACGGCTAAACTGTGTGCGCCATGTAGTAGTTTTCAAATTAAACAAAATCACGTTCATACTAATATTATAAACTCAAACTGGCACTGGCACACATGGGGTACAAAACTAAACGAAAATTATCAAAACATTAGCACCGCATTAAGATACTGCAAATAGAAATACTCTGCCTGAAACCTAGATGTTTGTGAGATGTCACGATACCTATAGCAATATCGGCGCGGTGAGGAAGCGGGGGTTTCCTTTCTCCTCTTTGTCGGACGGTCTTTAACTGTTTAATTATTTTATTGAGATCTCTAAAGTATTTTTAAAATTTTTTCAGGTCTAGTTAATGGTAGCTAAAGAATAACTTTGGCGAAGTTTAATACCATTTAGAGAAGGTTGGATACGAAAAACCGACTCCAATGGACACCTGATGATATTTTGTAGATTTTGTAAAATGTTTAGGATGTGAAAGTTGTGGACTTAACTAGTACATTTTTAAACTAAACTTAATGTCAAATTAATTACAGATATTACAGATGGAAAGCAACAAGTTTTGATTTTTCTTTCTTGTGGTGTTTGAAAGTAGCAAATGACGATCTGTCTTATAACAGTGCAAGTGACTTTTAACCTTTTTGTGCAAAGTTTCCAGATATTACTATTGCAACTCAGCTTTCAATGCGAGCTTCAAAGTTATCTTGTATGATAACAGAAGCTGTTGGGCCTTGTTTTCACTAAGTAATGCTATATGATGTTAGAAGTAGCAACTCTCCTTAGAATTTATGCTTCGATGAATTGTGACAAACAAAGAAAGTTAAGACATAAGATTAGAGTACTGGTCAAAGCAAACTAACATGGTAGAAATTCATCACCTAAAGTCATACTTGTTGAGCCAATGCAGAGTAAAAGAGATTGTAAATTTCATTGTTAGCAGCGTAAATAGTAACAATCTTTCCCATAATAATCTCTTGACTCTTGGAAGTGACGGGCCTAGTGAACAAGACTGCCTTTGGCTTAATTTCTGATTCTAAAAAGGCTCAGGAACTTCCAGCTCTTTTGAGTATTGGTAGATGTAATTTACACGTTGTTCACGGATCATTTGGAAAAGCGGTAAATGAATTTTGGAGGAGAAATCATTCATTTAATGTTATACCCATTAATTTAAAATCATTCCAGTCAGAATTAAAAAAATCCCTGAAGTACAAGATGAGCATTGCATTAAGAATTTAAAATTTACAAACATGTTGATTGCAGATGGCTCAAACTAGGTCCAGCACTTGAAGGAATTCAAAGTCACTGGCCTGAAAGTTGTGATTACTTCCTCAAGATTACTGCTGTTACGTCTTTTTGCCTTTAAAAAAAATGAAATAGGTACGAGATTATAGCAGAATGCTGTAACTACTGTTCTAAATGGGACAAAATTGGATAGAATCGGGGTTCCTAGGTAATAAACCTAAAAATGTAATACAATCAAGGTTCAATTTTATTTAAACAATTAGGGTCTAGCCCTAGATTAAACAATGGTTTGAAAATATTTAAGCTAAAAAGTATTAAAAAGTAGTTCAAAACTACCACTTATTAGGTTCTTTTAGGAAGATCATTTTGATCCACTAAAAATCCTTAAAATATTGCCTAATAAAAAGTAGGCCTGTATAAAACTAAGTATAACACTTAAGCTTTTACATATTGGTTAATCCACATCCACTTCAGTAGTTGTCAAATCTGGCTTGTCACTGACTGAAATATTTGTCTAGAATGTGTGCCTATTTTCTGGCATCAAAAGCAGAAGTCTGTTGATAATTTCTTCCCTATATTAAACAATGGTTTAAATATATTTTAGCTGAAAAGTATTACAGTTAAAACTACCTCTTATTAGGTTATTTTAGGAAGATCATTTTGACCCACTAAAAATCCTTAAAATATTGCCTAATACAAAGTAGGCATATATAAGACTAAGTATAACGTTTAAGCTTGTACATCTTGGTTAATCCACATCCACTTAAGTTGTCAAATGTGGCTTGTCGCTGACTGAAATATTTTTTCAGAATGAGTGTCTTCTTTCTGGCAACAAAGGCAGAAGTTTGATGATAATTTATGTTATTTTTTACTTGATTCCAAGTACTTAAGTTCAATTGTATCAGCTTTTATCTCTTCTGAGTTTATTAGATATACAATGTAGGAAAATAATGCCCAATTCTTGTTTTGCCCTGCACAATTATTGTCCATCCATAGGACAATTGTCTTTGCATTTCTATTCAAAGTAAACAAACTATGAATGGCACTGGTAATGTCTTCTTTTAGAGAATTTCCCCTATAGGGAAGAAGCTATTATCGTAGTCAGCATGGTAAGACCTAGGCCTGGGACCATGATAACTTTTCGTTTTGAGGTCCTCAGACCCCAAAAACACCATTCGTTCTAAACTGTGTCCGAGTATCCGGTATATATATATGTGTCCGTGGGTGCAATAACTCTCGTAAAAAAGGTCCGATTTTGATGAAATTTGGTACAAATGTGTAAAGCTTTATGACTTTAAGTTCGAAAGCCAGCAACGTCGCTCTATCCAAAGGGGTATTTTGGGGGGTTTTGTACCCCTAAAATGGATTTTTTGAAGTTTTTACATATAATATTTTAGTAAATCCAATTGTCACTATTGCATTCAGCTTTAAAAAACACACAATTTGGTGTTTTGATCATTTCTCTACGCCAATTGGTTACAGAGTTATTGAAAGTGCCAAACACAGTACGTTGTCCAATGTTATTCTTATGGTGAAAAATTGTATATCTTGCTTATTTATCCACTTATCCTGACGAAACTTGGTATATTGCTTCATACTGTTGTGGTCTATTGATATTTGCACAAAAAATGTTTTTTTACCAAGTCGCTTGGTAAATATTACTTGCTTAAACTGTTCTATCATGGGTAACATAAGTACCTTTTGTAAGTCCATTGAATATACTACGGTCGTTCCATTTTTCATATCATTACATTCCACTTTGCCTATTTTATCTTTATAACTTTGGGATGAAATGCGGGCATCTGTATATTTCTTCTTATGTTTCAGCCAAAGTTGGCAATTATCACATGAAGGAGTTTCTTTCCAGTGTTCAGAATTCTGGAGTTTATGGGTTTCGCATTTCTTACATTCTTCGTGCCCTAATTTCGTAAACGATATATTCATTTTTGCGATTTCAGCACGATACTTATCATAGGAGCAAGAAAATCTTGGATTTTCCATTTTGAATTCATTGTACATTGTTACAAGGCTGATTTCTGAAGGTAAGTATTTTCTTAGCGGGGCATGTTCCCTTCTGTAATAGGATACACAAAGGTTATACTTCAAGATATGGCTTTGAATAAAGTCACTATCTAATTTGTTGGCTCGTGTATGCCGTCCCCTTTCATCTCCTTAGTTATTCATTGCTTAGTTTCTCTCCTTTGTCATCACTTAGTAAATATATAAACGTTTTATTTCTTCTTGAAAGGTCTTCATCCTCTTTTCGAGTCTTCCTTTCCAATTTCTTGCACTGGACATTACCTAGAATAAACAATTTTCTTTCTTTATCATTCAGATTCCAAAATTGGTCGTAAATGCATTTTTTCACTTCTGATATTTTAAATATACACTTCCTAAGGTTTTTCCATCCTGGTACGGTTGGCCGAAGGAAACCCGTAACTGAGATGGCAAAACAAACAAACCACACTTAATCTACCAAACCTAAGCTAGTTAACCTAATAAGCACCCGTGGCAAGCCCACCAACCAACCACCAGAATATAAGTATGATTTTGTATTATACTCCTAATTAGGTTAGGTTAAGTTAGGTTGGGTTTAGTTCAGATGTTTGGTTAGGTTAGGTTAAATTGTATCACAATGGCTAAAGAAAAACTATTCTCGCACTCAAAATGTGATATTTATGCAAGTGCTTTCTCTCAGCAACTCTGTGAACTACAATAATAATACAGTATACAACACAAATTGTACGTGGTATAGGTTTTACCCTATACCACTTATTGGTTACATGTACAATCAACGTTTATAGCAAATAAAGATAATAACTTTATTATCAAACTTACCAATAGAGAAAAATAGTGGTAAATTATGGGGGATTGTCGGGCTGGGTTGCGGTGGTGTGTGGCGACCCAGGGTGGGTCCAGTTGCAAAGTTGAAAGTCTGTAAAAATTAATATTGTTATTGGAATTCAAAAGCATTCATACATAATTTGATCAATTTCATTATTAAAAACCTGGAGTGAGGTTTAGTAGTACGTTACCTTAATACTTGGGATGATATAATTTGGCAGCAGCCAGGTAAAACTGGTGTAGTCGGTTTGTGGCGACACATCTTTTGAATTGTTATTCTGCCAAATACCCAGCGAAGTGTTGGGATATCACCCCGTACTTCGGGACGTGGTCTCTGACGTCTCTCCACCTTGTTAATGTGGGCGCCAGTTGTAGGGTCGACAAATTCCCTGCTGTGGTTTACAGTGAGGTGATGGAAATTGTAGCTGCTGAGTCTGTGGTACGATTTCTAGCAGTCTGTAATTATGGTCGTTTCTGGCCTTACCCACTGACGAATCAGCCGAATTAGGGTTCGTCTACTTCTGTCTTTTACTGGTATGTAAAAGGATAGGTTTCACCCCCGTTCCACGGCCCCTAAAACCCAATTCCCCTTGACTCTTCTTCCCCGATTATACTTTCGTTTGCCAAATTTCGCCTCATCAATTTCAACAACGGCCCTCTCAAACGTGTAGAATTAGTGACACAGTAATCTATGTAAACTTCCCTGATGAATCTGTACCAGTCTACATCGGTATGACTGTCCACCCCTAGGTTTCTTTGTAAAAACCCTTGCCGAGTGGGGCCAAAGAAAAGAAAATGAGTAACTATTTTCCAGAGGGTGCTCACTGGTAATTTGGACTTTTCGAAAAAATAACCCGCCCGACAAGATCCCCTGCAACCGCTCTTAACAGCCTTCTGCTTCCGCTGGGATATTTTATTGAAGCAACGGAATTGCCAATTTCCTTGCTTCAAAATGGTCCAGTTATCACACCGCGGACACTTAGTAAATTTACTTACTACTCCGTGGTTGACAAGAAATTCCAAAATTTGATCTTCAGAGAAAGAAATAATTGTAAAATAGTACACAATAGTCGCAAATTTCCGCCATTGATAGGTCATAACTAAACAGGATTCACTCTGTTTAATTAAAATTAACATAAAACATGTATCTTGGTAATAATCAACAAAGACGAAACATTACAGCTGTTTATTTTAATCAACGACTATAGGGTCTTATTAGGACTGAATACGCAGGTTTGCTGCAACAAGTACCAAACAAAATCTGGATTTTGTGCAAATATCAATGGATCAGCCCCATATGAAGCAACATGCCAAGTTTTACTAAGTTATGTTCATGAATTTACGTACATGGTGCAAGTACTCTCCGTGAATGGTCAATAGATGATATGCGTGGAGGTCAGCCGGTACCGTTTTGAAAGTTGTATCGACGTGAAGCCGTGTTGTCGCCGACAACGCAGTGGACAGTCTCGCAGAAATGTAGACCACAGCTGTCCAACATTCTTGCTCCCCGCCGATCACACCTCAAAAGAAGGGTTCACAATCTTGGTCTGTGGCCATGTGGCTCTACTCCTCGGACTGGAACATCTCGGCAAAAGCCGTAAGTGACTGTAGTATTGCCGGCATTCCCATCCGACGGTACCGGTAGATAGTACTGCGGATGCTGGGCAATCCAAGTCGGCATGCCGCTCTACGATATCTACAAAAAACAATTACATATATACAGAAATTATAATGTAAATGTAATCTATTGTAAATGTAATGCAAATTGTAAATGATATCTGGAATGTTCTGAATTTGAGAAATGGCAAATAGTTCCAGCATGACTTAGTAGATTACCCCATTGATGTTGTTTTCAATGAAGAAAAATGGTCCCACTACTCTGTTGCGCATGATTCCACACCAAACATTGATCTTCGGTGAATCTCGTTCGTATTCCAATACTTGATGAGGTTTCTGTGTGCCCCATATTCTACAATTAAGTTTATTTACTTTATGGCAATAAAACAACCCCATGTCTGGGAATGTTGGGGTGGCTCCTTTGTCGGTATATCATTATCATCAATTACTTTCATGGTCAATGTGTGTCATCAGCGGGGGGCGGGGGCAACATGTCGGAGACGAAACCTGGGGGGAGGGTATGCAAAATTTGATCAATTACTCTAATTACAGTGATTTATGCTTATTAAACAGGTGTAATCAGCATATAAATTACATAAATGATGGCAATTAACGGTAATTAGCAAAAGAAAATGCGGGGGGGATTAGCCCCCCACCACAAATGGTATCGAACAAACCCCCCTACTTTCAAGATAATATATGCGTAACCATTAAATAGTTGAGGGGGGCTTGAGGAGAAATAGATTTGTAAAAATGTTGTGGTTTGTTCTCTGCACAGATAACAGTATAGTTGATTTATCAGCCAAAATTTGGAAACTTCGTTCTTTAGTTAGCAAACTGCAAAGTAATTTTATTAAAACAGATTGAGCCTACATAACCGCGATGAAACCGTTGTGAAATATTTTGGGAATCATGGACGCAAAGGCCTACTATCAAATTTTTTTTGTAAATTTTATTTTTTTATAAATGATTTTTTATTTAAGAAAGATTTATTATACATGACAGTTGGTGTTTTAAGAAGCAAAATTCATAACAAACATTATGGTAAAAAAAAATTTGAATATCTTTTATAGTTTTTTTATAAGACTGTAACCAAATATCTACAAATTTATTAAAGTTAATTGCTGACAAGGGCCCTGTGGCATGCCGATTAACTCCTTCCCCAATGGGTTAAGTCATGTGATTGACCACTTGACCGTCAGAGAATGGAATGTTCTTATAGCTTGAAACATCCGGTGTCGTTCTGTTCCTACGAGAAAACTGCGTACATTCTTATTTGCCACGGACTGTTTTCTGTCAGCCCTTTACATTATTATAAAACATTTCCAAAACATTTCCCTTTTGGTAGGTTATTTTATTTTATTATTTTTCAAAGGTTTTTACCCATCACAACCTTTAGAGGTCCACAAGGAAAAAATCAAGATATATGAAAAAACTATTAACTATTATTCGGAAAAATACAAGATCTCTAAATATGAAGTGTATGGCCTTCTTATTGGTGCCAGAGGAACCATACCTCAACTAATCCAAAATTTCTGGAACACATTCAAATTGGATAACTATATACTTAATTTAATAGCCTTAACTTGTATCAGATTTTTAATTTTCATTATTAAAAACCATCTTTACAATATTAATAATTAGAATTTAACCTTTTCAATATCAATATATTCTTCAGTATTCTTTGATATTCAGCAAATTACATTGTGTAATAAGATGTTAATTTTTATAATAAATTATATAAATATACTGCGTTAACTTATATAATTTAGTGTTTATATATACTGTATATCTTCACGCAATCAAAGTTCATGAATGTCGAAACTGTATAAGTACAAATATAGATAATTGGCGAATGCCGAATTATAAGTCAACTGAATCTAACAGTCTGTGAAATTATCACAAAAAAGTATATGAAGACCTCAGGGGTATATGAATAACTTGGTAAATCACAATTCATACATTTTTCAGGAGAGAATTGATTAAGTTTCAAAGCCATTGAACACTAAAATTATTCAATTTGTTTAGTAAGTATAATTTATTTGTCGTCAACCAATAACTCTTTATATATTTTAAAAGTAAAATTGGTATATTTATATATAACTAGTTAGTCTGTCGCGGCTTCGCTCGCGATCACAACGTAATATTATACTGGCATTCCCGAATAAATATTATGTTACCGTTCCAAAGCCAACATGGCCTGCTGATTAACTGTGTTTACTCTATCCAGCTGATTGCTTAAAACTTTCCCAATGTTAAGCTTATGGGGAAAAAATCAACTTTAAGGGGCCCTAGGGCCTCACTCACAAATTATTTCTCTATAAAAAAAGTTTCCTGCACAACTTCACGTTAGGCTCTTCCCAATGACACCAAAAACATGAAAATCGGTTCAGTAGTTTAGGAGGAGTGATTGTCACAAAAAACCTGCTCGCCTATTAAATAAGTATAGATTTCCCGAATATTAGTTTAACCTCATTTTGAGTACCGGACTTATGAATAAATAAATAAATTGATATTTTAGGTTTATTAATAAAAATATCCTCAACATTTTTGTAAAAATATTTTACTTTACATAAAGTTCAACAGTACATGAAAATGAAAATTTTTAACTAAATTCAAGTCTTCTTTTTGACTGTTATGTCGCTTGAAGCCCTTGGCAGAACGTCAAAGTAGGCTTTGGCTTCTGGCCCACAAAATTGCTTCAGTTCCTGAATGTCATTGAATTTATTTTTGGATATTGATAAAGACCTGTTGAAAAAACACAATCCTGTAAAAAACTATCAGTTTAATTTACTTTAAGCACAATGTTGTGGTTATAGCCTATTGTCTATAATTATACTTACTGGGTAGACTAGTTAAAGTTTGATAAAGGATTAAATGGTTCAAGAAAATGTGATGAACGGAAATATCTAGAAGTAATAAAATAAATTGACTTAAAAACATTATCTCTATCATAAGGCTTAGTGTTTTTACCTTCATAAGATGTTTCTGGAAAAGAAAACTCTCCGACCCTTCGACTTTTCATGAGCAGTACCATTATTTTCCTATTCTCTTATAGTTCAAACTTTTCAGCTTGTTTTTTTGTCAGTGGAAACTGCAATGTTTTCTTCATTTTTTCTCACAAGTGGTTTCATTGGGACCTTTTCCCAAGCTCCATTATACGAGCTAATTGTATTAAAACAATATGCTGGTTATTCATCAATAGCTCTATAATGGGCCTGGTTGCAAAGGTAAGTTGCTGTTCATAAATTAAATTTAAATGACTCGTCCAAGACTTGATTATTTCCAGTTCATTTCCCACATTGATTATTACAAACGAGGTTGGTTTTATTCTTGAAGATTCCAATTCATGGCACCAGTCTGATGGTGTTTCGCACCTAGATCGTTTATTGATTAAGGCAGTGTTCTTGTCGCATTCGAGGTAAGAGTGTCCTCGAGTCCTCGAATAGGATAGGTGATTTTGATGGAAGTTAATCTTTTTACAGTGTGTACTAGGTTATGACAAGCTTTATAACTATATTGTTCTTATTTTGGCCCCCACAGGAGTCGCAAAATATTTCCAACTGTTTGTCTGATGGTTCAAGAAAATTATGCACGAAGTGGAATATGAAAGAGCAAACTTCATCTGCTCTTTTATGTATAACAGTTTCTAGATAAACATAACAATAATGGGACCGATTAGAGAGAACATGAATATTGAAAAGATAAACAGACAGCTGCCTCTTGTAATATACATCGTTCGTTACTATATTAGGGCATGGAAAGTTCCGAGTATAGTCAAAACTTGCCAAAATGGCATAGCATTATTTTTGGCCTTTTTTTCTTGATGTAAAAGTCTCTTGCTTTTTTAAATGATCTTGATATTCCTTAGGAGATGACGTTACTAGGAACAAATCAGTCAGCTCCTTGCTGTATGATAGGGGATTCTGGGTTTCCCCTGCTTCCAACACTGGTGAGGCCTTTTCCTGAAATCAAGGTGAGATCAAATGAAAGGCGGAACATATTCAACTACCGGATGAATATGCAGAGCAAGGCGAGTGTCAGAAAATGCTTTCGGCATTTTGGCTAACCGTTTTCGATTGTATCAGAGGACAACTTGATATCAGTTTTTCAGACGTTGTGGTTCTAGCAACCTATTTCTCCACAATTGTTTAACGAACAACAGTAAAAGAGCAATTGAAGAGAAGATTTTTAATGCGGAAGCTATTGCTGCTAGAGGGCCACAAAGCCCTGTGGAATTTGAGAGGTGTCGGAGGGGCCTGCTCCACAACAGGGATGAAGGTTCGGCATTGCTTCATGATCTATTTCAACAGCAAAGTTGGCGAAATGCCTTGGCATTGTAAAAAAAGTTAGAGCGGAGAAGTTATCAAAACTATTTTTTAAAATCGTCTACGTCAACTCAGAGACTTTACAGTAACGGCCAGTTATTCAGTACCTTTTGTAAATCCCACTTAGCTTTTTCGTTTTTATACTTTTTTTGCTGAGCTATCGTCAAAAATAATAACAATATTTTTAAAACAATGGTAATTTCATTTTATTATTATCTGGGGATATTTTTGCCGGTTTTTTTGGATGTGATTTCTGGAATACTCGCTCCAAAAATTAGGTAATTAGTAAATAAAAACGGTAAAAATATCCCCAGAAATACCCGAATCTCCACAGAACCCTTGGGTTTTGTCGGGAACTTAATGGAAATTTAGTTTTTCGGGCTCGGAAAATTAATGCTGGGAACTCCCCCCCCCCCTTAAATCGTTAAAGGGGACCGATAAAATTTTGTAACACTTTTAATATGGAAGTTGGCGTAATGTAATTGAGTTGTTAGGATCCAGGCCTATAAAAATTAGGGGCTTCTAGGGGTGTCGAAATTATGATTTTCGGAATCCTCGTTCCCGAAATAGGGGTAATTAGTGGAAAAAACGGTAAAGATATACCCAGAAATATCCGACTCCCCAGAGCCATGAGCTTACCAATGCATTAATTATGTATTAAATATTATTTGCCAAGCAATATTCAAGTCATCTCAGCTTAAATAACATGATTATTGAGGTAACCTTAGGTTTATTTTCTCAGTGTTTCCACATAAGAAAATAAAAAAATCCCTTTTTATGAGCCCGAAAAAATCCCTGTTTATCCCTCACTATCAAGCCCAACAAATCTCTTTTATATCCCTCAATAACAAGCCCATATTCCATATATCAAATGCCCTGACGTAGTATGATGCAACATAATACACTAAAAAATCACAAAATAAGCTCTAAAAAATAATTGTGTCAGCTAATGTACTATTTCATTTAAATAGAAGCTATGAGGGTATCATTAAGAATCTAAGTTAAGTGGTGGAACTTGCCACAATGTACCATAGAGTTGAACATAGTGCTTCATGATCACTTCAGTTTAAAAGTCTTTCCATTGTCACAAGTTTTATGTACATATTTTCTTTGCTACTATTTACATTACCTTTACCTTAATTTTTTACTACATTCAGCAGTGTCATTTGTTTGCACTTTTCTTTTAACAAAATTGTCGTTCATTAAATAATCACCGTTTGGTCTCTCTTAATACCTTAATTTACACATAGTTTTGAGGATAACGTTTCTGTGTCAAGTCTATTTATTTTTTTCATTTTTTATGATTTTGAGACTACTAAGTAACCTCTCAGTGATTGCATTTGAGAAAGGAAGTTAAAAAACTTACTAGTTTAATTAGTTCTTCTTACAGTTTTCCTGAACTGTCATTAATTTTAAAATTGTCATTCCAATATTCATGTATGTTATCCTTCTTGATTCCCTCAAATGTTTGGGTTCTCCACAGAATCTAGCTTGGACAGTTGTTTGTCAATGTGGACATATTTCTTAGCGATTGGTGCAATTGTCATTTGGTTTTAAGTTAACTTCATTGTCAGGTAATAAGAACAACTGGGAATCATCAAAATGGTCTCCATCAAGGAAAAAAATATTTTCTTTATTTGCTCTTTGGCTTCGATATAAAAATCCTGTGCTGCCTTGTACATTTTCTCTATTTCTTTGGGATCTGCGTCTTTAATTTCAAACAGAGTTGCAGGGGCCCAGAGCCCCAAATATACTGAATTTAAAGACTAGTGGTCTTCTGAGGCATGTGGGTTAAAATAGCATCAGTCTCCTTTACATCTTTTTTATTCATAAAATTCATTCCTAATGTCTGTAAAAAGGTTTTAACTCTAGATTTCAAATTTATGAAGATAGGATCGACAGCCTGGAAAAATGTGTTAAATTCGTTGAAAAGCCCAAGTGCATAATCCAAAAATCCCACTAAACATTTAAGTAAAGGATTTTTTTAGTATAACGATTTAACTCGTTCCCATGAGTTTTATCTTCAATTATTACCAACTGCCAATCATGTTTTTTAGAGCCTACCAATATTCGAGCGCTCTCTTGACACAATTTTGTAAGGATAACCATCTTGTTGGTCCTGGGGCTAACATTTTTTGGGGATTTTTCTTTATTAAAAAATTCTGAAATTCCTCAAAACCTTTTATCCTTTTCGAGGTCGAGTACACAATTCTGACTAAATATTCTAATGAACTAGGTAGCTTTTTACAAGCGTAAATAGCGACTAAATGGCTTGAATGACATGAGCTATATATTACTATATAAACTATTATGACAGAGGGAAAATTTTGTTTATTAACTGAGGATACTGATTTATCCTGTGCCATCGTTACTGATCTAGTGTCCCACAGAAACCAACCCAATTGTGGAGTAGGACATTGTTACTCGCTAGTACTTCAATCATTGATTTATAAATTCCCTGAGACGTCCATTCATTTAGTTAGACCACGTCTGTGATATATTTCATATTTAGAGATCATATGTTTCAAGTTACATCTGTTATAATGTTTATGTTGATCCTTGTTTTTTTTTGTAAGAAAAATATAGTTTATTCTAATGTACAAAGAACGATGATTATTTTCATATTAGTTAAATATGTTTTAGTGGCGACGAGAAATATGGGTTTTTTGTAAAATGTCTTTTGTTCATAGCAAGTATTTTGCATAATTTATTTACATGACCTTTCATTGAACAGAAATGGCTGAACAACTTTCTTCTATCCTTTCTAAGTTTGTTGAGCAACAAGCTGAGTTATTAACCAGATTTAATGAGATAACACATTTGCACGAACGAAACCCACAACCCTCTGAACGCACGGAAACACAGAACGTTATATCATCATTCCATTTTGACCAATTTGATGATAATATTGAGGAATTCAGTTCATACAGGCAACGACTGGAAAATTTCTTTCAACTAAAAAATATTACTGTGCACGAAGATGACGAACAACGAACCAAAGCACGAATATTAATAAACTGCATTGGACCGAAACATTATCAACTATTAGTTAGCCTTGTATCACCGGACTTGCCAACAAACAAAAGTTACAATGAGCTAATTGAAATCGCAGAAAAACATTTATGTCCCAAACCAAATGTGTTTGTGCAACAACACACCTTTTTATCACGAGTTCAAAGTCCAAGAGACTATATCCGATTTTGTGGCAGCATTACGGAAACTTACATTTACGTGTGAATTTGATTGCGGAACCTGTGGTGAGTCGGTGGCTGACTTATTCTTAAGGGCACAATTTATACGAGGATTGCGTGGCGAATCTATTAGTGAGAAAATTCTTCAACAACCCGATCTATCGTTTAATGGTGCTCGCGAACTAGCTCTGACTCTTCATGCATCGAAAACGAAGCAAGACATTTCACCAGACTGAAACTGTGGGTAAAGTATCTCAGGGGAAACCCTATGTTCCTAGTTATCCACCAACCACACAGAATGATCGCCGGTGTGGATTTTATGAACGTCTGGGAATATCTGGTCTATGCCTCCGTTGTGGAGATGACAATCACACAACGAAAACATGCAACAAAAATAGCAAAACTTTGTTCTGTAGTTTGTGCCGTAAACAAGGACATGTAGCAAAGGTTTGTATTTCTAGTATTTCCCGATTAATCCACGCAAAGTAAATGCAGTTAATCTCGATTATGTAGCACGGAGTGCTTCTGATGACCTTGAAAATGTAACAGATCCAAATTTTTCTGTTGGACAAATAATAACAGTTTGTAATACATCAACAAAGGCAAAAGTAAATTTTTCGAAGACGAAATAACATACCTTGGTCACAAGATAAGCAAACGCGGTATCCAGAAGAGCCCAGAAAAGGTGACAGCCATTCTCAATGCCCCTAGTCCTACAAATTTAGAGGAGGTAAGAACATTTATCGGCTATGTATCATACTACTCTAAGTTTATTCCGAATGTAGCCACTATTATGCATCCAATTTACCAACTTCTTAAAAGGGGGAATACTCCTTTCCGGTGGACAGAAGCTTGCGAAAATGCTGCAATCAAAATCAAGGCAGCCATAGCTAGTGATAAAGTTCTAGTTGGATATGACCCATCTTTACCTCTTGTCTTAGCAACCGATGCTAGTCCCGTGGGAATTTCAGCAATTTTATCACACACAATAGACGGCACGGAACGTCCAATCTTCTAGTCGCTTCTCTCGTTCTTTTTCGACGACTGCAATTGCCTGCTCAAGGTGATCAACCATCATTTCTGCACGCATGTTGAGCTCCATCTCTCTTGAAGAGCTTTCGAGTTCGAGATCCTCAAACTTCTCTCGGATGTCTTCTATTCGTTCTACATCAGATGCACCATTATACCCTGAAGACAGCCAGTCCGCTATCGCCAGCCTTGTGTCTTCTGTGTATTTGGTGTTTTCACACGCCGACAGAAGAGCCATTGCTTGCCACTCGTACCAGCTTCTGGGTTGTACTATACCTGACTCCAAGGTTTTGCTGAGATCTTCTCTATTTAGTAGCTTCCAGATTTCTTTGTTGAGCTTGTGTAACAATGGATGGGTGCTCTCAAACAGTCATCATGGGATGCTTGAAGGGGTTCTTCCTTGTCACTATGCAATATCTGAGAAATGTGTCTAAAGCATCATTGGGGTTTCCTTTCTTTATCACCAGCTCTTTTAGAATCTCATTCGTTCTCTGTGAGTCTCTTTTAACTAATATGAAAATAATCATCGTTCTTTGTACAGGGTGAGGCAGTGAAACGGCACTATTTAAATAAAACACCAACAATTTACTAAATGAAAAACTTTAATTGTTTGAACTTTAAACTGGAGTACATGACTGGAAGTTACTGATTTACCTTAAAAACAATCACTTTTTGAATATGGTGTCAGTAAGATGGCGTCCTTGGTTTTGAACACATTGTCTGAGTCTGAGATGGAATCCTCCCATGACTTTTCGCAGCATCTCCAACGGTATGTTGTCAATTTCTTGGCGAATTCGCTCTTTCAGATCCTCTTTTGTCCTTGGTGGATTTTCCTGGAATACTTTGCACTTCAGATAGCCCCAAAGAAAATAGTCCGGAGCGGTCAAATCCGGCGATCGGGCGGGCCAAGGAATATCACCATTCCTGCTGATGAGACGTCCTGGAAATGCGAGTCTAAGCAAATCCATTGATACAGCGGCAGTGTGACTGGTCGCACCATCTTGCTGGAATAGTGTTTCTTCATCCGGAGCATACTCATCGATTCCAGGCAAACCAAAAGTTACCAACATGTCAGCATAACGCTCAGAGTTAACCGTTACCGTGTTGCCATGTTCATTTTCAAAAAAATAGGGTCCAACGATTGCACGAGATGACATCGCACACCAAACTGTCACTTTCTCAGAATGGAGAGGTTTTTCATGAAGAGAATGTGGGTTATTTCCTGCCCAATAACGGAAATTCTGTTTATTAACGTAGCCACTAAGGTGAAAGTGGGCCTCATCACTCATCCATAAGTTATGCACTCTCTCTCCATTTCTTCCAATAATGTCATGCATTGTTTGGCAAAAGCGAATGCGATTATTGTAATCATTAGGTTTTAGGGCTTGCACTATCTGTATCTTGTATGGATGATACTGTAGGTCATTTTCAAAATCCTTCTAACAGATCTATTGCTGAGACCAAGTTCTGTACTGTGCCGTCTCGCTGATTTTCGTGGACTTCGTCCTAATGCTTCGCGCACACGATCAATGTTTTCAGGGGTCCGGATTGTTTTTTCACTACCACCCCTTTTCTTTGTAGTGCTAGAAGTGGCTTCAAAGTTGTTCACCCAAAGGCTGATAGCTTTCCGTGATGGCACAGGAGCCCGTGGCGGTAGATTAAACTCGCGACGAAAAGCGCGTTGAGCACCAACCATACTATCCGCATTTTTGTAATATGCTTTTACAGCAAACGCACGTTGCGCACTGGACCAACGCTCCATGGCTACTGAAATGTCCACCTGTCTAGACGCTCAAGGTCGCGTCCCCCACTCTCATAACCCCCCACTACGCCCGTCAGCCGGTCTTAAAATAGTGCCGTTTCACTGCCTCACCCTTACATTAGAATAAACTATATTTTTCTTACAAAAAAAACAAGGATCAACATAAACATTATAACAGATGTAACTTGAAACATATGATCTTTGAATATGAAATATATCACAGTCTCCCCCACTGTAGAAGAAATAACTGAAGAACTGTTGAACCGAACAAAGTCATAGGTTTAACCTCACTACTGGTCGACGGACCCTTGTTGACCTTCTCAGCTGGACCGGGGAATGATTAGGTTCGTGTTCTTCTTGAATTTGTGGCTGCCTAGCTTCTAACAAGGCAGTCTCATCTGCAACATCATGATTCTCCCGGGGCATGGGAATTGGTACATTCCTATATTGAATATTAATGAAACTATTGCCAGTATTTTTTTTGTGAACTAATTTGGTCTGTGGGATTTGGTGATGTTGTAACTGGTGTGGGTGTGGTTGAGGGGGAGCAGGAACTTCGGACCTTCTTAGTTGCTCAATGTGCCGTTTCACCATTGTTCCATCATCAATTTCCACTAAATAATGTAGGCGGCCTAGTACCTTTGCTATTTTTCCATACTTCCATTTGGTAGTGTTGTTTCCGGAACTATAATTTCTCACTTGAACACGTTCTCCAGGGAATAATTTGAGTGACTGTGGCAACTGTGGTGCAGTGCGAGGTTTAATTTCTTGAGGAGTGTGAAACCTTAGAAGGTCAAGTTTAGTTCGGAATCTCCTCTGCATAAAATTCTCCGCTGGTGATTTGTCGTCATTACCAAATGGTGTTGCTCGATAGTAAAACCATCATCTTCATTCTTCGTGCACCTTGGAATGAAGTGTTCCAGGATCAGATACAACAGCTTTCAATTTATTCTTGAAACTTTGCACGAATCGCTCAGCTTGTCCATTAGTGGCCGGGTGTCCAGGGGCTATAGTCTTGTGTTGTATACCGTTCCTAGACAAAAATGCTTGAAAGGCATCTGAAGTAAAAATTGACGCACTGTCACTTACAACTGTAACGGGGAGTCCATTCCGGCTAAATATTTCTCTAAGATGTACGATAATCAACTTTCGTACACTTTTCAATTAATAGTAGTATGAGACAACTACAGCAAGCAAGCATTTAGAATTAATGTCACTGGTCTCATCAATGGCCACAGACAAATATTACTTTGGAGATCATTGATAAGCTTTTGATTAAAATGTGGTCTGAGACCTTGTCCGATGAAGGGTTAAAATACCTGATATTGCCTTGAGATTCTTGTAGATCCCAGTGGACTACGCGTTTCAACGGTTTAATCCGTCATCTTCAGGTCGCACAATAACTTGATTTTTAACACATTCCAAGGATGGTTACGTCACAGTTTTAAATAAACGGTATCAGGAAACTGACACATACTTTCTCCCTTTTAGCCTAACTTAAATGAACAAATTACTTTGTATTTACTAAATATAGAATGTAAAGTACGATTGAATGTACAGAAAATCTTCTAAATAAGTTGTTTTCAACAATATCCTATCAAATCCCTTTTATGGAGGCACTACAGTATCCTTTGCTACACACAATGGTTAAAAGAGGGGAAATGCCCCCTCATCCCCCCACAGGGTTAAGTGGCAACATATTTCGAACATACTCTGTTTGTCAATTCTAACTTGACCTGCATATCAAGTTTTAATTAAATTGATCAGTGAATAAGAGATATACAGGGTGATCAACTCAAGGAGGCCACCATTGGGATCTCAGAAAGTATTAATTTTACAGCAATCTTTTAATTGGGAACTTTACCTTATTTGTTATGCTCATTAGAATTACGTAGTTAAAATTTTAAAATTTGGTCGCCATTTTCCAATATGGCGGCCAACTTGGAATTTCTTATGGAAATTCCTATTTTTATGACTGATATGGGTTTTAAATGCAATTTCAAGACCTTTTACTTTCTCCCTCTATACATAGTATATGGAGAAAGTATTGTTTTCGTCAGAATTTGAGTTGTTAGTGGAAATATTCGTTTTGGTGCTCCCTGAACCCAAAAAAGTGGTTTCTACGTGATGTCTGTCTGTGTGTGTGTTTGTCCGTGTGTGTGTGTGTGTGTGTGTGTGTGTGTGTGTGTGTGTGTGTGTAGATGTGTACATAGCTAGAGCCCTAACCAATGGGCCGATTTTTATGAAATTTGGTATGTAGGTACTAATCCACGATATCTCCAGGCGTTTTTTTCATTTTTTTGAATTTTTTATTTTTAAGGGTAATTATCCCCCAAAAACCGCTAAAAATCATGAAAAATCAAAATTTCTCGAAAACGGCTCTAACGATTTTGATTAAACTTTGGTCGTTTGTAGAACTTTAGTTTTCCAACAAAATGACACGACCCGCATGTCTGTAAAAATTCGGGTTCAGAAATTACAGGACTTAAAATATCAAAGATTCAGTTTTTTGGATTTTTCATAAAAAAACATTAACATAAAAAATATTACTATTCACCATTAAAAAGAGCTCAAAAAACTAAATAATTTAGTATTTTGAATTACTATTCTACGGTTGCTGGTTGCGGAGAAAATTGGAATTTTCATTTTGCGGTAAACGCAGTACGTTGTCCAATGTTATTCTTATGGGGAATACAAAAATTACTATTTCTCTCTTATTTAGGGATAAATTTCACTACAACTTGATATGCTTGTCAAGTTGGTACTGACCAACAGAGGAAATCCGAAATATGTTTCCCCTTAATAACCCGGGGGGGACAGGGGGCATTTCCCCTCTTAAAACCACGAGTGTAGCAATGGATTCTGTAGTGCCTCCAAAGCAGGGATTTGGGTGGATGTTTTTTAAAACAACTTGTTTACAAGGTTTTCTGTACATTCGACCGTGCTTTGTATTCTATAGGTAGTAAATAAAAAGTAATTTATTCATTAAAGTTCGGCTAAAAGGGAGAAAGTATGTGTCAGTTTCCTGGTACCGTTTATTTATTCTTGTTGTTATTTTGATAAACTTGACCGTTTAGCCGCTAGGAGCGCTGAAAGTTTCAGAAACTCTTATTTCAACACTTATTAAATAGGCATGTTTTACTATTTGCAAACAATAAAATTTAACTCAGAGTGCAATATTATTGTAAAATGGAATGTAAAAAGCTGTTGCAATTTCACAAGTACTTTATTATGCACAAAAACATACTTAAATTACTGTTACAAGTAATTATCTATGAGTAGTATAGGAATGGGCATACTACGAGGGCGAGCAAGTTAGCAGGGTCAATGACCGGGTCCAAGGTCACAGATTGCTCGCACCCCCTCCGTCTCCACCTCCGCCTCCCCCTTCCACCACTTTGCTCTTTCTACGCAGTTGCTCTTTCTACGCAGTCGCTTGACCCACTTTATGGACTTCCTGGTAAACAATTCGTAGAATTCCTTTTGTTTATGAAAGCCACGTGGTCTACCCCCACCCTCCCTCTTTCGCCAGACATCTCCCACGCTCAGTTCAGTCTGGAGTTTTGAAGCATCAACAGCAACGAAGAGATCATGTCCAACGTCGATTGGGATTGTGTCATCACAGACGCCGAGTTGGAGGAGGCATGCGTCGCGGCGGAGACATCAGTAAATAAGAAGAAGAGACCGTTAGCCGATGACGATGACGATTACTTTGAAGGTGACGAGTTCTACAATAAATAAGATGACGATGATTGCACCTTGAAACATTTTCATAAGAAAAGGCTATGGTGTATTGACAACAAGTTCAAGTACATGCATGAACCAAAAATGCACTCGACTCTTCAAGATCTATAAGACGAGCTGTACTCCAAACTACGGGGAATAAACAGCGTGTGGAACCATTGTCCGTTAGACGACTTAGAATGGGAATATTGGCAACGGGACATGGACTACAAAATTAATTCTTACCCTATTGAAGAGGAGCACTTCTACGCCATAGAATACGAACAGAAGTACATGATGCTTGTCAACATGTGGTGGAACCGGCGAACAGATGAACTTTACCCCAGCGAAATAACCAAATTTTTCAGCAATAAAAAATAAATATTTGTCCTATTCCTCCTCCTTCTTCGGATAAAAACGGCTCTTTTTAGGGCCTATCGGTCCTTCTCAGGACCACCTAAGCTTTTCAAGTTAGGGCTGGAATTAATATCTTCCCAATAAAGGGAGATTTTCTTCGAGTTGGTTAGGTATGTGGGGTCAATGGCCGGGTCCAAGGTTACTCTTGCTCCCCCTCCCCCTTCCACTTCCCCTTCTGGTGGACCACCCACTGAGTGAGCAGGGTCACTGACCGAGTTCAAGGTCACACATTGCTCTTTCTACGCAGTTGCTCCTACTACGTCTCACATAAGGAAAGTTACCGACCCACTTTTGAAAATAAAATTCCGGGAACCGAGGTGTTTGGATTCGGGCTGGTGGTGTAAACAATTCCTAAAATTTATTTTTCTATTCACGTCTTTTCTAGAACCTTCCATTGCGCAGTTGATCCTATTGTGTCGCACTAATGGAAAAGTGCCGAATAAAAGGGTTCTAGGAACCTCAGTTGTTTACTTCGCATCCCCACTCCGTCTCCGTTTATTCTCTCCGGTCCGGCGTTCATTTTAGAACATAGATTGGCAATGTAAGGATCATGGCTATGCTACACAACCCGAGAACATTACAACATCTGGCGGTTTTTAAAATCAGAGAGTCTGTACCCGAGGGGTTTCAATTATTGCCGAGGCCCTTTCGAGAAGCGATCACCGATGAAATGCGGAAGGAGATCATCGCGACGAAAGAGAGGATGGAATTCCTGGGTGAATACACAATGCAGGTGTGGAGTAGTCAACCCACCATTGACGAAGAATACCAAATGATGGAGAACGACATGGCAGAGTGGTATTCTACCATAGACCAATATGAGAAACTGACGGAGCAGTGGAAACGTTGTCATTTCGGTTCGCTTCCACAGTAATCAAAAAAGCAAATGTTTTCTAATCCCTCCCCCTGATGATTACAACGGTCCTTTTCAGGACCCCCTAAGCTTTTTAAGTTATGACCGGAAGGAATATCTTTCCAATACGGGGAGATTTTCTTCGAGATTTCTAAGTGAGCAGGGTCAATGACCGAGTCCAAGGTCACAGATTGCTCGCACCCCTCCGCCTCCGCCTCCTCCTTCTACCACTTTGCTCTTTCTACGCAGTTGCTCTTTCTACGCAGTTTCTCTTTCTACGCAGTTGCTCCTACTGCGCAGCACTTTAGAGAACAACGGACTTCCAGGAACCGAGGCGCCGAGCTGTCGGTGTGAACAACACCTTTTGTTTGCAGGGATGGAGCACGCACGTAAAAATAAAACAGTAACATTTAATAGTCCGCGTAACTAATGCTACTTTTATGTCAAAGAAACGAGCGGCGAGGATGAACTATCGCGGATGAAAATTGCACTTGACGAAATGCGCTTTCGTAGAAAATTATAATTAATTTTCTATGTAGTCATGTGACGTTTTGTCATTGATCGCGTCAGTTCAGTTAGAACCTTCACAGAGTGCGGAGCGACAATGACCACTGTGGCAGAAGTAGACGAATCGATTCGCGCGTTATTACAGGAGTTGGAATCTATGGGTCAGACCGATAACGCTTCATTCGTTTTACCGTCTTCACAACCACCGATATCAGATGAACCGATACCTGCAGTAGAAACATCAGCAGCGGTTCAAAATCAATCAGTACCGGAGAAAAAGAAGAGAAAAATAATTAATAAAAAAGTTACAAATACCAGTGTTCAAACAGAAGTTTGTAATAAAAAGCGTTGGGTGTTAAAACCGACAAACGATGCGCCGGCAGTCACTTGGACAGACGATAAATATCAATATACAGTGGAGAATCCCACCAATCGCGGAGATAAGTTGTTAAAAATTCAATTGTACGACAAGAGTTATCTCGTTCACAGTTGTGGCATATATTTAGACGAAAATAGAGACGATGAGATTTACATCATGCTTATGGATCTAGTAACAAGATTAGAAGACATGTGGGTAGATCGGTATACAGGAGTTCCAAGAATCTCCGGTTTAACACAGACAATGATGCCACTAGCCGCGTAGCGTAAACCTCAAGTCGATTGCAAAACGGCGGGAAACGAAGGAGGGCGGCGGTTTCATCATCCAGTCGAGTCGGAGTCGAAGCTTCCCGAACCGAGGGTGACGGCGCGCAGGTGCAGACAAACAAAATACAGAGACGCCAGTAGGGACACTCTAGAAAGATCTAGCTATTGTAAACACTTCTCGGAAGTCACGTGTTCACTTTCCATCCTACGAGCGACACACCGGAGATATGCTCAGTCTTTGTCAGAACGTTGTGTGGAGCGAACGTGTCTTTTTTTAGTACTCTCTTTAGTATTACACCATCATCATCATGTCGACAATTCCATCAGTGAATAACAGTGCATCCATGGATTTGAAAAACATTTTGAACTCTTGTAAACAAAGTTCACTGCCGTATACGCGGATCACCGATCTTCGCGAGGAGTGCGGATATCGTATTGTGAAATTTGAGCGAGTGACCACGCCGTACGGAGAGACTGTCATGGCCGTGCTGGAGGGTCTCATCGGTGACGACTACTACATCCGAATCTACCTACCACGTCGATTCAACGAGGTGCTCAGCGACAGGACCATCGAGCAATACAACGCGGGACTAGGAGAACGTCTGCACCTGATGAGAAGATGCGCCGCGGCCGGAAGTAAATACACTCCACTCGAATTTGCATAAAAAAGTAAAACATTTTTATTTTAAAAATGTAGAAGCAAGAAGATTTTCTTTAATCTCTTTTTATATTGTAAATAATTATTTACTTTTTTTATCATTGTAAAGCGATAATTTTGTTCTTAAATATATATTGTAACTTTGATAGGATTCGTAAGTTTAATACTTACAGCCACATTCGGAGCATAAACTGTCGTTTATTTATTTATTTTTCCTATTTCCTCTTTAGCATAAATTAGACTGTAACGTGTCAGTGTGGTCAGTAGCCGAGATGGACTTGAGGTGGAAACATCCGTTCTCAGCCATAGTAGCCGGTCCGTCCGGCTCAGGAAAATCGCACTTTGTTGTATGGTTTATAACCAATATAAATTATATGTGCAATACAGTGTTTGAAAATATTTACTGGTATCAACCGCATCCCGGCACTCAGCCGGGCAGTGTTATACAATATAGAACAGGTCTTCCTAATATGGAGGACTTTGATGGCAGTGTGCCAAACTTGGTGATAGTTGACGACATGATGCGTGAAACAGACAGTAGTGTGGTAGATCTATTCACAAAAGGGTCTCACCACAGGAATCTGAGTGTGTTTTTTATCACGCAAAATCTCTTTCATCAGGGACGCGGTCAGCGGGCAATTTCGCTGAACGCCCATTACATTGTGTGTTTTAAAAATCCTAGGGATCGTGCTCAGATCAAACATTTAGCCCGTCAAGTGTATCCGGAAGATCCGAGGTTTATTGAGCAGGCCTACGTGGACGCCACGCGCGATCCGCACGCCTATCTGTTAATCGATTTGAAACAATCAACACCGGACGAGGTGCGCATTCGATCGTCCATCTTTCCCGACGATCCTATTAATTTTGTTTACCTACCGAAGAAGAAGAATTAGTAGTAAATAAATACGATACGTATAAAGAGATAAGTATCAGTCATCATGTCGCATTGTGTGAGAAAAGACGTTGCTCTACTGACGGCACTTGTACACGCTACACCCAAGGAACGTAAAGCGCTATTAAAAGCCTGTGACAAGAGTCGAATACGATCAGTGTGCGAGTGTACATATAACCTGTTACGTGGTAACGTGTCGCTGTCCGATAAACGTAAACGTCAATTGAAAAAACACAAAGCTACTCTCAGACGATTGGTGAAACGCGGCAAGAGTTGGGCAAAGAAGCGGCGGTATCTTGTGCAAAAAGGCGGCGGTGTTATACTTCCGATACTTTTGAGTACCGTACTACAAGCGTTACTTCATAAAGCCAGTAATAATAATAATAATAATAATAATAATAATGAACATGGAATACGCGAAGAAAATTGTCGTTGTACCACAAGAGTTGATCGCGCGCTTACAAATGAATACCGCCAACGAGGATAGAAAATCATCAATCACACATCGGTCTGCAGGCAATAGTCTCGACGCTGAGATGCATCGAATATTGAACGGTAAAAGTTTAGACGATAGTGAAAAATGGAAACAGTATCAACAGGTGTTAGTAGTGGGTGTTTGTAGGTTTTGGCTCACTTGATTGACAGCTTCCGGTCACGTGACTTTGATGACGTAGGAATGACGTAGTTGGCGACGTAGTTGGCGACGTAGTTGGCGACGTATTAGTGACGTCATGGATGTTTGGAGTAGGTCAAGGTCGTCTGAAGTAGTTTTTAAAAAGCTATCTTGCACAAGTTTTGATTCGATGGTTTCAAACTATCAAAATTATTTGTTGCTAAACGTTTTACCCAAAGTATGGCATGTGGGTAGTCTGCTGACGCGTCTCAACAAGACGAAGGAAGTTGGTGCATTCATAATTCAGATCCGACTAAGGGTATAGCAGTAATAGCGAAAAAAACAATATTTTGAAGGTTTTCCGCTATTGCTCCTAATTCCCTCGTCGGATCTAAATTCTGAATGCACCATCTTGTTCGTATTGTTGAGCCGCGCCAGCAGAGTACTCACATGCCATACTTTGGCTAAAAAGTTTAGCATCAAATAATTTTGATAGTTTAAAACTATCGAATCAAACTTGTGCAAGATAGATATATTTATGGAATGAAAACAATCAAATGAAACCTGTGCAAGATTTCTAACTTTTATTTTTATTTCTTTATTTACAATAATACACATACAATAAAAAAAAGTGCAAGTCAGTAGACTTAATTCTAACTATTTCTTTATTTACATTAATGTACACATAGGCAATGATTGTCAGAGAACCGTCGATCCTGCGGTGGCCGTTGCTTCTGTAGATGGGTAGGGTTCACATTCTCCACAATAATACTTCATTCTAGGCGCGGGTGGAAGTGATGTTGGTTGCCACGATGAAGTCTCCGATTCCGTAGAGCTGCCGACATTGAACGAGGCGAGAGGTTCATACTCTTCAAAATTATATCTATTCAGCTGTGTCGGTGGAAGTGTAGTTGCGGATGTTCTCCAGTGTTCTTGAGCTAAAGTGTTTGTTGCAAAAATATCCAATGTTACTTTGTAGCCGTTTACAATCAAAACTTTTAAGTCATCGGAAAGAAGTTGCAAATCATGAACTGTAGAAAGATGAATAGTATTGTAGTGGACACATTTAATTTTGAGAGCCATGATGTTACCTCGTGTACGGCTACTCGCGGAGTGAGCTTCCCACCTCCTCGCCTTCGTTTTATACGCACCCCCCTCCATTTTTTCACATCTACGATATGAATATTTTCATCACGTAACCTATTGGAGTTCTGCATATAATGCAATGGTTATACATCAGTCCACAATCAGCGCATGTACAACAGTGTCTACAAGGTAAAAATAGTAAATTTTTCTCAGAGGACAAACATGCTACACATTCGTTTCCTTTGCTCTTATTTTCTCCTGCTGGTGTTTTAACAGGATGAGGTTTATAAACTCTCCGATGGTTTTGTACAAACTCTCTACCTTTTTGAACTAACAGATAAGCACACCTGTCAAACCATCGTGCATGTTCTTCCCATGGGTTATCTGTCGCTTGCCAATCCTGCAATCCTCCTCCGCAATTGTAACATACGGTCTTATCATCTTGCCCCATGTAAAAGAAACCAGCATCTGCAAACTCCATTCTAGACTTGTATAGAAACGAGTCTTTTAATGCTGCATCAAACGTATCCAATCTCGATTGTAACTGTGCATATTTAGGAAATCTCATTCTCCTTTTTACTACCATATGTTCCATTTTTTGTTTTTGTAGGTTGTACCAAGGCAAATGTCGGAGGTATACTGACACGGCGTAAGCGTGTAGGGCAGGTACCTACCCTTCCCCCACCATAATGTTCCCCCACCAACTCATTGTCAGTCTGTATGAAAGTGATAATCCTTTAACCAATACAGCGCATTTTATAAGTTCTAAATCCAGGTCAAGGTCACCAAAGAATGTTTTTAAAAAAGATAAAATATCAGTACTTGGAGTTAATACTGATATTTTATCTTTTTTATATTTTATTTTTTTTTTACATAAAATACATTTCAAGTTTTACATGATATTGGCTTAATCTAACAATTTGAAGTTCCGGACGAGGTTAAATGCAGAGATAGCTCGGTAGAGTTGTTCCCGCTGACTCCGTGTGATACTATATACAAGGTTCCAGGTTCGATGTTTTGCAGATCTTCATTTTGAAGCAGTTGAACAAATCTCTTGGGCAGGAAAATTTGGAATTTCGCTTCATCTCCTACTGTGTATGGAGCATCGCTTAAAGATACGAGAATAGCGTCTCCCACTGATGTTTCAATCTTCCTCATGCCGTGCACGATGTAATGTTTGTTTTCTTTAATTTCTGAAGTTTTTCTTGTTGGTAGTATAGTTGATTTTGATTGGGTGTTAAACTGATCCGCCAATGTCTGCAGAAATTTCTGTGATGCCATCTTGATACGTGTTATCTCGTTGGAGTCTGGAGTAATACTGATGGTGGGTCTCCTCGCTATCCCCGCTTTTATACCCACCGGTCCCCCCTCCACTTTGAGGATGTAGAAAAGCAGCTAAACGATAAGCGTTCTTTACAGCACAATGAAATTGTGCGTGTTTATCATTCTTTGTTAAAATACAAATATTGTCCATCTCAAATTTGAAACACTTATCCATTTCAACATCTATTACATCTTTTGTAGTATAAAGCTGGATCCAATTGCGCTTTTCTAATCCTTTTGTATAAAGTCTTGTAAATTTACTGCAGTAGTGATTCATAATGCTTTCCACTTCTTCAAAACTTGTATAACCTTCATTCCAACCAATGTGATGCAAGTTTCTCGTCAACCACTTATTAATTCTTTTGGATTTGGAGGTTAATTTGTTAAAAGGAAATGGAGGTTTGAATAAAAAATTATAAATAACATATGTTTGCAGGTCTAAGATGATTAGTTCTTTAACAATGTATCTATCATTGTTTCCACGGAAAGCTTGAAATTCAATTACACCAGACCTCTCCATCTTTCGGATGTCGACTGAACTGTTTCCACACCACGGTAGAGCTTTTATAGCTCAGGCCGTACAGTTCTCAGCGCGTTGGTGTATATTTAACGTGGACACCATCCCCGGTAGGCCTACCCCACGAATTCTATTACGCAAGGCTTTACATCCACTTCTTCATCTCCTCCGCTCATCATGGCACCTGACGATCAACTAAACTGTTTTCCACACCACGGTAGGTTAAATACCAGGCCGTACAGTTGCAGGCGCGTTGGTGTATATTTAACGTGGGCACCGTCCCCAATAGGCCTACCCCACGCATGTTCTTCTTTATTAAGTTAAAATTTAGTCTTTTTTAACTTCTTCTTCTTCTTCTTCTTCTTCTTGTGTTTCGTTTTCTTCTTCTTGATTTTTTGTTTCTTCTTTCTGTGTTGTTTCTTCTGTAGCCTCTGTAGCGATTTCTACAAGTGGTTCAAAATCCTTTAACTTTCTCCACATGCAAACTTCATGAGGTATTCTATTAAAAATAGATGTATCCACAGGTCCGTACACGATGGTGCTATCAGGTTGTTTTTCCAAAGTATCGTGCAAATATTCTTTAATAATAGCGCTTGCAAATACCAACTGTCTCATGTACCTTGTAATAGGTTCTGTTGCGTAGTTTAAAACGTAGAATTCTTCACGTGACAGTAGAATCTTATTTTCATGTTGAGTCAAGTCTCTAATTCGCACTTGTAGTTGTCCACGATGTTTAACAATATCTATTTCATTGTCACAATCCAAAAGTCGAATATGTGTTTTCCTTCCACACAAACTGTTAGTTAAATAACATTCTATTAAATGTACATGTTTCAAAAATGACTCCCAAGCATTTTGCGAAAATAAAACCTTTTTTGTTCCATGGTGTAGTATTACTGTAGGGGAATAATCCAATGATTTCATCACTCCAACTGATACACTTTTACTGATGCATGCTGAGATGGGGTAAAAGATTCGCAAAAAAACTTCAGTTAAAATGTGAGGAGGAATATTTTCTTCAACTTTCTTCTTCCTCTTTGATACTACCTTTGATGGATCTGCATTACTTTCCTCCTCTCTATCTCTTTTACCAAACTTTAAAAATGCAGTTATTTCCTTAATGATTTCTGCTTCGGTATTATCATGTTCCAATAACGGTGCTACCTCTGCATTACCTTGTACAACAGATGGAGAACTCATTTTGTAGAAGACGTTACCCATGCGACGATAGGCGATCAACTGAAGACCCGCATTGTTGCTCCGCTATTTATAGGTTAGCGACAGTGGCGGTGCCGGTGGTGGTACAACGTTTTACAATACTGTCTTTACAATACCGGTCAACGGTGTGTATGTAACAATTTTATCGTGCAAAATTAAACAATACGCAGATGTATTTGCAGGTACGTTTTCTTGAAATTCCATTTCTATTTTTATATCAACACTAGACGATTTTACAGATTCATTTTGTTTGGAGCAATCAATTACAACAATCGGAGCTTTCGATTCAAACTGTACGGGAGATAGTAGAGGTGTGTTTGTTTTGCCGTAGTATGAATTTTGGAACCTAGCGTACATATCGTATAAAACACTGTACCTTTTTTTTATCAAAAGAAATATTAAAGTTGTCGTAGGGAAAGAATTGTGAATTCAGGAACACTTTACAGTTTGTTAATTTACAATGGTCAAATTCACCAGCATTTTCAGTTAATATACTTTTTTTCTTCGTTTGTAATCCAAAGATTACATATCTCGCTTTTTCCAAATGAGTAGAAGTTTTTACAGTCCATGTATGCCGTTGTGTTGTAGGTAAAACGGGGTATTCATGATAATGATATAATTAAAGCAGCTGCTGGAACAACTGATGCCAATTTAGACTGGAAATTAACATTAGACAAGATTGTTTGGAGAGTACCACATGTGCAAGAAAGTTAAAATCAGATCGAGACATTGTAATGCCATTCAGAAGCTGGGAGTTTCGTTTGATGATCTTAATAAAACTAGCGTACATATCGTATAGAATGCTATATCGGTTTTTATCGAATGATATGTTTAAATTGTCATACGGAAAGAATTGTGAGTTGAGGTATAGTTTACTATTTTTAAGTTTACAATTATCAAACGATGTCGGATCAGTTTTTATTCAATCATTTCAGTTTGATTTAGTCTCTGCTCTCAGGAAACCACATGTAAATTTAAAAAAAAAACAACATTCATTTTACAGTTGACTGGTTGATTATAAACAGCTGTTACAATTATTTTGTTTTGATTTTAAACTCCATGCCTAAGCCCAATGTTAATTTTTTACTTTTTATTTTTTGTTATTTTAAAATATTTGATTTTGCCTGGTGATGAGTCCTGTATAGAACTTATTTTCATCCTAAAAATTTGTTATTCCTAACACTTTAAGGAAATCGTTGGTGCCGTTTTTGAGATAAGAGTAGCAAGCACGCACGGCACAAGAATGCAAATCTTACTCACATAAAGATATGATTGGTTGTCTTACTTTGGAATTATGTTTCAGCAAATGAGTTGGTTGGTTGGTTGGTTGGTTGGTTGGTTGGAATAAAGACCCTCAAATCAAAACGGTCTTTTGGTCACGATGGAATCACACTAAACGGATTTAAATAAAACCCTCAGGAATTAACCTTTATTTGTTCAATATTATTGTTCATAGGGATATCAGAAGATAATATTAAACTCAAGTTTCGACCTAACTAAAAACCCTGCATTCGAATCCTTAATTCCTGTAAGCGGTTTTGCAAATTTCAGTAATATGACTTTTAAAACTAATAAAAACCAGGCATCAAAAACAATTCCATGATCTCTAATTTTAGAGCAAGCTGTCTGTTAGAGCTCCCACCACTTTCTAAAACCCTCACCCTCGCCCTTTCAGGGCTTGGGGGTATTTTATGAGTTTTTAGCGTCCTGCCTTTTGTATTTATATTTATCACAGTTTTAACAGCTCATATAGTTACAATTCACATTAATTAACCATAAACTGATTGTTCATATTGATTCATATTAAACACTGTTTGTATGGACCTAATAAACCGTTCATACATAATAAGTAAAAGTGAACCCAGGTTCGAATCCTGTGGAACGCCAGGTTGAACATGGTGTTCTGTTGCAAACGTATGATTCAAGCAATGAACTGTCATAACACCTACCCCATCTAATTCTGGTTCCATTATCAGTAATAAACACAATTATTTGATTTATTTATAACGTATAAATCTGAATTTTAACTTGTGTACAGTATTATATTAATACAGTTGCTTGTTACATGCAAATCTCAATCCAAAGGTCTAATTTTAAATTATAATAGTTGTTTCCTTTGTTTACAGAACAACTAATAACTGAGTAAATCTATACTTATTTAATAGGCGAGCAGGTTTTTTGTGACAATCACTCCTCTTAAACTACTGAACCGATTTTCATGTTTTTGGTGTCATTGGAAAGAGCCTAACGTGAAGTTGTGCAGGAAACTTTTTTATAGAGAAATAATTTGTGAGTGAGGCCCTGGGGCCATTTAAAGTTGGGTTTTTTCCCATAAGCTTAAAATTGGGAAATAACTATACGTTGTGATCGCGAGCGAAGCCGCGACAGGCTACTAGTTTAATATCTTATTTGTCGTCATCCTTGGGTCAAGAGAAAAATCGTATGACTTGTTTTAAGAAGCGAGATTAGTAAATGGTAAAACAAAACATTGAGAGGGAAAGTTTCGGATTACAGCAACAAACTTCGAATTCTAGAGGTCCAATCAAATCAGCATTCTCTCTGTATAAAAGGATGAGCTGTCTTTTTTGGAGCCCATAAATAAATCTTACTGCGCTCCTTGCGATATACTGTCACCATTAACCGGAAATCAGTAGTTAAAGGCCGACAGAACCAAAGAGATCTCTCAAAAAACGGCACCAAAGATTTCCCTTCAAATGTTGAAAATAGCTTATTTCTTGGATAAAAATAAGTTCAGACTGGTATCATCCCCAGCAAATATAAAATAATGGAAAACAACGAAAATGGAAAGTTAAACAAATTTACATTGGGATTATTGAGTTTAAAATCAAAACAAAATAATTGTAACAGTTGTTCATAATCAACCAGGGACACCTCGTTGCCAGGGACCTGTCAAAGTAATACACGTGCTGTTTATAATTGTTAACATGTGGTTTCCTGAGAGCAGTAACTAAAACTGTTGAGTGAAGATTGCATATGTAGAGTGGCCATACCCAAAACAGTTCAAAGGGACATTTTTTGAGCTATACAAATCTGGTAATCAGTGGGGGGGAAAGTGGTGAAATGTTACCCCTCCCCCGAGCAAAGCTCGACCCCCCCCCCAATCCAGTTAATTGCATTTGTTCCCTTGGTAAGCAGCCTTTAGAAATACCGCGCTCTACACTAAACCGATTTAAATAAAAACCCTTGGGAATTAACATTTATTTGTTCAATATTATTGTTCATAGGGATAGCAGAGACTAAATTAAACTGAAATGATTGAATGTAGATTGCATTAGAATGGTTATGTCGTATCCAACACTATAATCAAAGAGACTCCTAGTCATATAAAGAAACTGACTGTCCTTCCCCGAGCAAAGCTTGTACCTCCAGGTACTGTCTATATCATTAATACGCTGCATGTGAACTTTGTAAACAAGAAGACTTTTACCCCCCCCCCCCTCCCCCACGTATTATACACCCCACACGCGTCTAGGTGTACAGATGTGCAAACTGGCAGCTGAACAGCCTAACAGAAGTTAAAAAAACACTTTCCTCTAATGACGACAAACGTCACATTCTTTAGATTTTCGATTTAGACCTCAGGGCTCTGCCGCACGGGACTTCCAAGTCCCCATGTTTTTTTTTCATATGGAGGAGAGTTTTATTTAGTTTATGTCACATGCGTTTTTCTTAATTCTATTAAATAAAATAAACAGATGTTATAAGGATTATATCTAACTATAGACTGTCAAGTAAGAAGTCAACCTCTACAATACGAACTGTTAACCTCTATAATTCAAACTCTTGATATTTAAAACTTCCTTTAATTCGAAATAAATTGGCTGTCCCTGAGTTTCGATTGTTTTGACCTCAGAAAAAGTACCTGAAGTTTTGGTAGAGAGTTTGAGAATATCCTGTATAATTACATGACGTGGATCTGGGTAATAAGCATCACAAATACATTTCAAATCATTGTAAACAAAAGTAGAGGGTTCGCGAAGCAATAGAAGCTTTCCCAAGGGTTAAGGCTTTATGTATCAAGGAGCAAGTCTGTATATTGCAAGAAACAGTCTTTGGGTAGTATAAACATATTCAAATTGTAGAGGCTACATTATGCGTTAAAACCCTTCAAATTATTGGTATATTTTTTTAAATATTAGAGGTTTTCTGAAGGGAACAGACAAAACTTATTAATAATAGAGGTTTTAGAATTATCGAAACATGGTATGTGGCTTCGCGTAGTACTGGTATATTGATATTTGCACACTAAATGGATTTTTTGTCGATTATCCCCGTTGCAGCAAACCTGCATACTCGGCCCCCATATTATTCATATGGAGAATAAGTCAAGTTTTATATCTCCCTTAGTTATGAACCTAAATTAATAAAACTTGGTATGTAGCTTCACCTGGTTGAGTTATATTGATAATTGCAAAAATACACATTTTTATCTTCCTCGTTTCAGCAAACCTGCGTACTCAGCTCTAATGTTATTCTTACGGAGAATAAATAAAATGCTATATATCACTTAATTATAAATGTATTTTTGTGAAACTTGGTAAGTAGCTCTATGTAGTAGTGAGACACATATATATGCATTGAAAATTCGCTGAGTACCCAGGTTTGCTGCGACGGGGGTATTTTTAAATATCTGTGTTAGTGTTCTTATTTTTGCATAACTAATCATATCCATTCTTGGAAAATGTGTTGTCAAACCCAGTCTAAAGTACCCATTTTATACGTGATAAGATATTTTATTTGATTTCTCAGTTATTTTGGAGGGTAATCTGAGTCAAACCACCCTCCACCAAGCAAGTTAAAGGTTTCACTTTTACTACTCATACAAAACCCTACTTAAAATGGAGTGATGACCTTTCAAACATGCCCAAAATGAAAATAAACGAGCAAATAAACAAAGAAAATATGCTCGCTTAGAACCTCTCCGGTGCAATGGTTCCTAAACCGTGAATAAAAGTAGTCAATGCATTTTGAAAAGACTGGCTTTTCGTGCAAAGCTCGGTCTCCCGTCCGCTTTATGTTCAATATTCATTTTTAATGGTTCTAGAGGTCTAGTGAGTAGTAATATAATTAACACGAACATTTGGGCGGTCATTAAGACAGACTGAAAACGAAACGTTTTATCAGATATTTTAGCAGAGAAATAACTTATAGTTCTATTTCCACGCAAGAGTTACTGTGACAGCTCACTGATTGTTTTTCACAAGCTCTAATGATGTCCACAAAATCACCGTGGGGCGAACGGGACGGCTGGTTTAAGTAATTACATATCACGGGAGACAGAAACAAATAAAATTCACCACTTATAAACAACGAAGTTAAAGCATAATTTTCAATTTCAATGCCGTCTATAGTAAAATGATAAATTAGAAACAAGAAAACAGATTCTCTATACAGTCTTTCTTATACTAATATACAATATTAATAATTTTGTTTTTGTAGTAATCAACTGAGTAGCAGTTTGGAAACAATTTCAATTCGAAACGAGACGTTGCCAGCCAACTCGGGCGGCCAAGTAGACGGACAAAAAGTGGCGGGGCATAACATGTGTTACTTTTGATGTTGGAGCTTGACTACAGCTGTCAGAGACTCCCTTTGGGAACAAATCCCCCTTATTCGCTAATCCTGTACATAGTTATTACAATTAATTTAGACATACATAGTTCTTAATTCCATACTTTTAAACAAACAGTGTATGTCTGCAAAATGTATCTCGGGATCCCACGGAGGGATTTTGCTTACACTTATGGTTTTTGAGCCTCTAAAATCTATTGACAAAATTCACTACACCACGAAAACTCCAATTTGATTGGAAAACTCAGAATGACATTAAAGATTGTATTATTAATCTGTTGGAGTTTCAAATCATACCTAATACTCAATTATTAGTTCGCAACTAATTATTAGTTGTTCTGTAAACAAAGCAAACAACTATTATAATTTAATCTTAAACCTTTGGATTGAGATTTGCATGTAACAAGCAACTGTATTAATATAATACTGCATTCAAGTGTTAGGAAATTTAAGTTGTAGTTAAAATTCAGATTTATACGTTCTAAATAAATCAAATAATTGTGTTTATTACTGATAATGGAACCAGAAGTAGCTGATTTTCCTTAGTCTCGGAAATTATTACTGGTAAATTACTTATGGATTGATCTACAGCGACAGGGTAGGCATTATAACAGTTCATTGCTTGAATTGTAGTTGTTTTCGATTTAGGCAGTTTTGTAGTTTTGTTATAAAGCTGAATCAACAACTGTTTGTAAACAACGATGAGAGACATTACACTTCCTAAAGTTTGATTTGTTTGTGACACAAATTATTAAAGACATAATTACAATTGGACGTAACGCAAATAGGAGGGAGGTGTGTTACGTTGATGATTAAATGCGAAGGCTAAAGTGAAGGCATCTGATATAAACTATACTTCGCTTACATAATTTAAGTTCAAAGTTCCAATTCAATTTATTTCAGTTCACTGCGCAAACTCCCTTTTTAATTTAACTAAAAATTTCAGGGGGAGCAATATGTAAACAGAACATTATTTATGTTCAGCTTCAGACCGCTTAGCCAATGAGTCAACATCTTTGTTTATTAAATGCATTACATTCTTAACGTAATTGAGTTCTTATCGTAAGAATACAGCAGTTGGCAATCATAGACATAATATAAAGATGGAACTGTAATTGACTGCATTTATTATGTCAGCTAGGTACAGGTTAAATAAAATTGGCCCAAGGCAGTTCATTGTGGAACTTCTCTTCCTTTTTGGAGGGAATTCGACCCTTCATTTCCAATTTTAGTTACTTGTGATCGATCATTCAAGTACGATATGCTCGAGTCTAGAGATGTATCATAACAAACAAAGTTTTTACGTTTTATTATTAGCAGTTTGTGACATATTGAATTAAGAGTATGAGAATAATCAAGAAGGACGAGTGTGCTACATTTATGTTTATCCTTAGCCTAAAAAAAGTCACTTTACAAATTTATAAGTGCGGTGCAAGTGTAGAAGACCGAGCAAAGCGAGTATACTGTATATTCTGGGACGTTTGTTCATACAATAAAAATCAACCAGGTTATCGTCAATATAACAGTGTAAACCCATATACTCAAAGAATTCATTTATTTTATTTATATGTAAATTAATTTGGCTGCCTAGAAAGAAAATTCCATTTGGGTACTTTACTAATTATAATATTATAATATATTCGTAACTATCTACAACATTATAAAGAAGAGGTGGTTTCTCTCTGTCTGTCTGTCTGTCTGCTGAGTAAGTGTGACTCGTAGCGCGCGCGCGCGTCGTGCGACATATGTTTTCTATAAATACCATTAATCGGGAGGGGGGCGGTTGTCAAGGAGGAGGACAGATTTAATGGAATGGTTGTTTATGGAACTGTGCAGCTTTTTGTTCTGGATAGTAGCCAAATTTCGACTAATGGCGGTCTCTAGTTATAATTAAATTGCGCTGAACATATCTCTTATCGGACAAACCACATTGAGTGTTCATTAACAGTTTATTTAACTTGTTGGCATTAGTAATACATTTTTCCTCACTAATGCCTGGTATTATTGTAAAGCATATTAAAAGTAGTATAATTTTAATAAGGTTGATTTTTGGCTGTTAATTTCTGCCCCTTTAAAAAGTTAGACCGAAAATTACAAGTCAAAATATACTTTTAGCGAATTTTCCCTATAGGGAAGAAGCTATTACCATAGGTGGAATGATAAGACTTAAGCCCGAGACCATGATAACTATTTGTTTTGAGGTCCCCAGATGCCAAAAACACTATTCGTTCAAATTTATATATAAGCATATATAAATTTATATATATGTCCGTTACCGCGATAACTATTGAAAGAAACGCCCGATTTTGATGAAGTTTGGCCCAAATGTGTAGAGTAACATTCAAGACTTTAAGTTCGAAAACCAGATTGATCGGACTATGGGAAGGGGGTTTTATGGGGGTTTTAAATTTTCCAAAAATCAGTTTTTCCCCCTAAAATTTTAAAAAACACTCAATTTTGGTTATAGCCATTTTATAGATCTCAAAAAACAAATAATTTAGTATCTTGAATCATTAACCTAGGTTTAGTAGTTGTAGAGAAAAGTAAAAAAAAAAAAAAACGCGTTCATAAAATTGTCCATGTTGATCTTATGGGAAAAAGGTTTTTGGATTTTCCTCAGATAATTTTACTGAAAACTTGACATTTGCTGATACCAATCAGTTCAGCTCTACAAAACAATCATTTTGGTGTTTTAAGTGTTGTCCAACCGTTGCAGAGATATTCAAAGTGCTAAACACAGTAAGTTGTCCAATGTTATCCTTATGGAGAATAAATAAAATTTTATATCTCGATTATTTATGAATGTATATTGATGAAACATGGTATGTGGCTTCGCGTAGTACTGGTATATTGATATTTGCACACTAAATGGATTTTTTGTCGATTATCCCCGTTGCAGCAAACCTGCAAACTCGGCCCCCATATTATTTATATGGAGAATAAGTCAAGTTTTATATCTCCTTTAGTTATGAACCTAAATTAATAAAACTTGGTATGTAGCTTCACCGGGTTGAGTTATATTGATAATTGCAAAAATACACATTTTTATATTCCTCGTTGCAGTAAACCTGCGTACTCAGCTCTAATGTTATTCTTATGGAGAATAAATAAAATGCTATATATCACTTATTTATAAATGTATTTTTGTGAAACTTGGTAAGTAGCTCTATGTAGTAGTGAGACACAAATATATGCATTGAAAATTCGCTGAGTACCCAGGTTTGCTGCGACGGGGGTATTTTTAAATATCTGTGTTAGTGTTCTTATTTTTGCATAACTAATCATATCCATTCTTGGAAAATGTGTTGTCAAACCCAGTCTAAAGTACCCATTTTATACGTGATAAGATATTTTATTTGATTTCTCAGTTATTTTGGAGGGTAATCTGAGTCAAACCACCCTCCACCAAGCAAGTTAAAGGTTTCAATTTTACTACTCATACAAAACCCTACTTAAAATGGAGTGATGACCTTTCAAACATCTAAGTTAGTAACATTTGTTAAAGCACCCGGGGAGTCCATTTTATTCCAAATTATATCTGCTCAATCATGTAGTTTTTTGGCATAATGATGATATACTTAAAACACAAACAAAACACATCATTATAATCAAAATGACTACCTAGACAAACTAAGCTATAAATTCCATGTTGCAAGGGCTTATTATGTGTTCCATACCAAACGTGTGACTGCCCTGCCGTTAAACTTATATGGTTTGGTATACCTGAGTATTACTTTGACAGTTCCATGGTTGATTATGTACAGCTGCTACAATTCTTTTGTTTTGATTTTAAACTCCATAAGCCCAATGTTGATATTTGTTTACTAATTTAGAGCATAGGATAAGTTTTGTTTATACATCGCTTTGAGCAGTGAAATGTTGTATGCAACATTTAAATTTGTATTCAAATCTTTTTATTTGTCTGCCTGTTCATGAACCAAATTTGTTCCGCATTTCACAAAAAAGTACTATACTTGAGTGGTATAAAAATGTTTTCCCATTTTTGTGTGAATGAGAAAAGGTTTTTAGGCTGTTTTAAATCATTGTACGCCATTACGGTTATGCCCCTTGGTCCGGCACTTCTCCAAAGTAAATCGGGTTATGCAGCCTTTTACCACAGAATGGACCATATTTATGTTCTAATGAGCATTTAGTCATCTGATTACTTTGTACCACAGAAGGGTAGGAAACACGTCTGCTTTACTATACTCTACAACGTGAAGTTTATAATTGTTAACATGTGGTTTCCTGAGAGCAATGACAAAGCTGTTGAGTGAAGATTGCACATATAGAGTGGTCATATCCGAAATAGTTCAAAGGGATATTGAGCTTTAAATAACAACTGGAGTTACCTGAAACATGCAGAAAAGAGGCAATTGAGCTATATAATCTGATAATCAGTTGGGGGAAGTTGTGAAGTATTACTTCACGGTCAATGCCGTTAAAAAGTATTATATGTGAATGTAAACAATTACTGTATTGTTGCACAATAAACGAGAACGTCAAGTAACTTAAATAGAGTAGAATTTTTGTATATAAGTAGAAACAATATGTATAATCTGGATAAATATGCAATAATATAACAAAAACGTATTATGTAACAATAATGTGCTAATACGATGATGGAATGAATGCAATATAATATTGATTTGATGTGGCAAGTGTGGAAAAATATGATGCATATTTTGAAAATATTGTTGCCAAGAGTATAGTGATCAATATGGTGTTACTGATATGTGGTTTAAACAACCAACCAACAAAAGGATGGAATGACAAGTAATGACAGTATTTTAACAGTAAGACATGCAATATGACAATCATTGAAGAAATAATCTGAGAGCACGATTATATGAGGACAAAAGAAAATAATAACAAAATGGTTTTCACATCCTAGATTCGACCCCAACGATTTTAACTTCCCTTTCCATTCAACTAACTTTCTCTAAAAAAAATTATATATGCTGGAGATTAAAATTTTTGTTATATTAGTTTAACAGAATCTCTGGATGATATTCAAATTAAAAATTGCTAGCCGTTTTTGAGATCAGAGTGGCAATCAAGCCAGCATGCAAACCTTACTCATATTAGAGTATAGTATTAACGATAAGGTGCTCTAGTCAATTGTTGGGCTTGGGTTATCGCTGTAACCACTGTTATGTAAAAAAAAACTATATCTTACATTTATTTCTTTATTGGTAAACATCTTAATTGCCATAATTAAATTGATAGAGTATGTAATGCTAATAATAACTCATAGAATTTAGATTATTTAATTCCTTGAATCTTACAAAATAATCTTCATCCAATCTTGAAGCCACAACATTTTGATTTTAAATTTATATTATATTTTCATTTAATTATCTTCATTTTGTATGAACATTTAACGATAAGGTATTGTTTTAATTTTTTTTTATTGTCTTATGTTATTTAAATATTTTATTTCTAATGTTACCCGCAGGCTTCGCCACGCGAATTATTTATAAAAACTATGATAGTTTTGTGTGCTGTTCACAAACTGATACTGATGACTGCTAAAATTTTGCAAAGAGGTACTTTCTAGCCCTGAGTAACATATAGACATATTAATGTTGTGAAAATACTATAGGGCTATTCCCCACGGGGATTCAAAGTTCCCATGTATTCATTATGGACATTCATTTTTGTTTGAGCTGTTACATTCTATTTCAAATATCCAAATTAATATGGCGTCTTCAGAGTTACGCTTCGTTCCTTTTAAAGTTCTGTTGAACCTTTCCTTAGTATAATATTTGTTTAATGCTTGATTTAGGTCAAGGTCGAACTAATTATTTGTCAAGAGGGGGAACAACACAGAAAGTGGATTCAATCTTATCCACAGCTTGCATTGACCCCCTTCTTGTTTTGGTAATAATAATATTTTATTTGTAACGAATTTGTTAAGTTTAACTGCCAGTAAAAAAACTCTGAACATAGGCTATAAACCAGATCATCGAATTTCCTTATTATCATTTTTTTTCTTTTAAATAATTTTCTGTAATAACAAATGTATTTAGTGAATTACTTAAATCTAACTAATAAAGAAACTCGAAACACAGGCTATAAACATGATTAATGAATTCCCTTATTAGCTTTCATCCTTTTAGAAAATCTATGTAGTAGAATAATGTTTAACTAATAAATAGATGCAACAGTTTGATATTTATACTTTCCAATTGCCTTTTCCAGCGGTAAAAGAATTAACAAGTTGTATTTATATTTAACAAGTTATCATGATAAGTTTTAGTGATGAGTATTTCTTGTTTTATTAATGACTTATTATGTGATGTAATGACTAGTAACTATGTTCCGAAGCATCACTTATATACCCGCTTACCTCCACCATTTGAATCAAATGATTGACTTAATGTAACATTTCAAAGTCTAAATATCTAGGTCAAGGTCATTGTAATAAGTTAAAAAAAGTGTGGACCACCTATTTTCATTCTGCAGCATATGCTGTAAAATCTTAATAGGTTGTCCACACTTTTTTTATTTTTAAACTTAATTTTGAACTTCGCTTAATCACCCTGCCATGGCTTGGGAATGGCTAAAATATCTTCAAAGCATGTTGTTTTACTAAACACTCTTCGAACATATTTCCCGGGGTTAGGCGTTATTTACAAGTGATTTAAGTCCTCGTTAAAGGAAAGAAACACATACGCAAATAACACCCCCTCCCCCTTTAGGTGAAGGTTAGTATTAAACAAACAGGAATTTAATTTTTAGCAAAATCTAACATCACTCTCAATAACTCCCTACTTATGTTTAATTTTTCAAATACTTAACCCCCCTTAGGTGAAGATTGGTACTAAAACAAAACAAAAATTTAATTTTTTAACAAAAATCTAACATCACTCCCAATTAATCTCTACTTTTTCCAAAATATTTAATATTTTTATGAACAAAATATATTTCTATATTGTCTTACTATGACATAATATGGCCACTATATGTATGGTAGAAAACAATATAGAAACATTTTAAGTAATTAAGAGCCGGCTTCAATAATTTTAACAGTTTCCGGCGGGGTAAGCGCATGAGTTTTAACGAAATACACGTTATATGTTGGTAACAAAAACCTAACTTAATGGTTATTACCAACAAAATACCTTGTATATATACCTCAATAAAGGGGTTCAACAAGGTATTTTTCCCCGCCTTCAATACTTTTAACAGTTTCCGGCGGGGATACACGTTATATATACCTGGACGGTTTCAAACGTGTTTTGCTTTATTTACCTCACTTAAGGGATTCAAGCATTTTAGTGACATTGACCTCAATAAAGGGTTGTACACTAAGTATATAGCTTCGATATTTTAGACCTCACTAAAGGGATTCAATCGAGCTATCAGTAGATTCCCATCCACGTGGATTGTGGTGATGTTTTCCTGGACATCGGATCATCTGTTGGACTCCCTGAACGATCGAGTCATCTCCCTGGACCATCGAGTCATCTCCCTGGACCATCGAGTCATCTCCCTGGACCATCGGGTCATCTGATTGTAGAACTCCCCACTCGTACTCCTCCTGCGGCTGATACCTGGACGTGTTTTGCTTTATAGACCTCACTTAAGGGACTCAAGCGTTTTAGTGACATTGACCTCAATGGGTTGTACACTAAATATGTTTAAGAATAGCTTCGATATTTTTTACCTCACCAAAGGGTTTCAATCGAGCTAGGTGTTTAATATTAGTTGATTAGTAGCTAAATAAAATAATGCAAACATATCATGCTATGTTAATAATCATAAGTAACGCATACATGCCATGCACTCTCTACTGATGCCCACGAGCAAATGCGAAGGTGTTGGAGTGATTTTTCCTTTTATAGACGGGGATTAACAACGCTGCAAACTTAAAAATTACTTCTGTTGCAAGTGTGCATTTAACGCGTGATAAGCTTCAGTCAACGCGATATAATTCAAAACTGAGGTTCTACAAGAGATTAATAATTTGTTCAATATACCTCGGAGGTTTCAAACCAATTATTTAGTTAATATTAGTTTTGAGAACCGCGCAACGAACGAGCTCTGACTGAGGTTTCATTGAGAGTGACAGTGTGGATTGTGAGCGCGCCAATGCAGTAAATGTTAGCTATTAATAGCATTTATCGAGGAGGGGAGGCGGCTGTAGCGCGCCGGTGACAGATTATTCTTCGACACGCCTTAACTCCCATTAAAGCGTTATATTATAACTTGCGGATTGTTTTAATACAGAAATTTGTAAAATATATTATAGTGACATCCAGCAGGCAAAATTCACTTCTCATTAACATTATTGTTTTTAAGTGATGGTTTAAATGATTGCAACATCCTTTAGTTTCAGCTAAACTTAATAATTAGGTGTTTGGGTGAAATGAAATTTTTTGGAAGTATGTTTTAAACAAATATATCGCGATTAACAGTTTAGGAATATATATATATATATATATATATATATATATATATATATATATATAGATGGTTCGGCAATTTATATATATATATATAGATGGTTCGGCAATTTATGCGTAAATGCATCGCGTCGCTGTGAGCGACGCTATGACACTCATAGGGTTTAAAAAATAATTATGAAAATTATTAAAAGACACCTTTTTCACAGTTGTGAATAACAAAATATAAACTAAAATCATATCTTTACAGTCTCTTTATTATAAGGATCAAATTTAAATGCAGACTGTTATCAGCTGTTTGTAAATACATTAGCTTTCTGTGAAATTGTTGTTTTGTTTATTTTAGTGGTTTGTTTACCATTGTACGTGAATGAAATGCCACGTTTACGGAGAGGAGGTGCAAATCTCGGTCGACGCACCGTAAATGCATCCCGGTACTATCGTATGCTGAGAGACCCAAACACCTAATTATTAAGTTAAGCTGAAACTGAATAATGTTGCACAAATTTAAACCATCACTTCAAAACAATAATGTTAATGATAAGTGAATTTTGCCTCGTAGATGTCACTACCATATATTTTACAAATGTCTGTATTAAAACAATCCACAAGTTATAACATATAACGCTTTAATAGGACTTAAGGCGACGGTGTATAAGTTTAGTGCACCACATTAAAACTAGGCATACAATGCAGTTGTCTGCTTGCAATATTGAGCGGAGCGAGTATTTATTTTGCATTTTTGATACGCGAGGGCTTCCAAATTATGCCTAAACGATATGATATATTTTGGAAGTTTGTTTTAAACAAATATATAGCGATTAACAGTTTTAGAATATATATATATATATATATATATATATATATAGTCTATATATATAGAAAGAGAGAGAGAGATTGAAACGACTAATCTAAAGAGATTGAGAGATTGTTTCAAACTGATACTTTAAATATTAAAAATCAATAGTTTAATCTTAAACAATCCTGTAACAAATAATGAATATATAGTTTCAAAGTATGTTAGATTTTGTTTTGTTTAAATAATTATGAAAATTGTTAAAAACACACCATTGTCACAGTTGGGAATGACAAAATATGAACTAAAATCATATCTTTGCATTTGATATGTTTTAGATCAATATTTTCCGGGCTTAAGTATTAACTAATAAAGACCTAAACCTTAGTACAGGTAATATCTTTATTAGTTAATACCCCCTCGCCCTTCAGGTGCAGCTGTACTTTAATAATTAGGGTTTGGGTAAACAAATATTTTTGAAAATATCTTAACAAAATTATATAATGGATAGTTTTAGGTCAAATGGATTGATAACAGTATATAAATCATTCATAACGGTTTGTTTGGACTAATCTATTGTTTAAAGTTTTGGTTTTAGATGCTAAAGGTCAATAGTTTAAACACAAACACAACGGTTACAAATAATAAATATATACCGCTTCAGTAACATTTGTTATACTTCTTTCCGCATGTTTTTCCTGCGTTATATAGCAAATGTGTGCATAAAATAAACCTGAATGACTAGTCCGACAATCTTGTACGCGCGATGCGCAGCCGACAATTTATTTTTTGCAGTCTGCGGGGGACATTTCAAGAGGCAGCTCTGGTACGCGCGATGCGCAGCCATCAATTTATTTTTTGCAGTGTGCGGGGGACATTCCAAGAGCCAGCTGTCGCCGTGTCTAGCACGCGTTGAACCATCGTCAATTTTTGTTTTTTAGTCTGTAGGGAGCTATCCTCATAGTCCAAAAAGTAGTAGCTAGTTGCTATTGGACTACTAAAGGACACCTTTCTCATATTCCTGTAAAACTGTGACATTTTCATCCGAGGTTTTCAGCTACGATCCACACAGTCTAAGAGCTAAACCCTAACTAACACATATATTGAGGTTATTGTGCGATGTATAAACTTGGTGGGGGAAGGGCGGTTAGGTATCCTACATGCTTGTTGACACGTTATTAAACCTCCAGCTCTTGCCTAGTACACATGAACTCGCCAATCCAAGACGAAGCATTGACATGTAGAACAAGCTTATCCATCAACTTGATCCTGAGGTATTTTAAAACATTTTAAATTGGAGCTACGATCCTCACAGTTTAAGAGCTAAACCATTACTAACGCATATACTGAGGTTATTGTGCGATGTAAAAACTTGGTGGGGGGAAGGACTGGTACCTATACTACATGACTGTATCACATCATTAGACCTCCAGCTCGTGCTTAGTACACATGGACTCACCAATCCAAGACACTACTGTTTCTTCCACATCTTCTTATATTAATGAGCAAGCTGACACAAATGAAAATACAACTTCTCAAATACAAGTAAATGAAGTTTCTACAACAACTTCTGATGCGGAAGCAATAATGCTATCCTTGATGGGTTTTAATTAATGGTAATTTTCGTACACAATCATGGAGGAGCGCATTAACGGTGAAGGGAACTTTTGCTATTATAACTACTGTTTCACTGACTTGGAAACACCCGATCCAGATATTGTGCACTATATTTTAAGTTAGACAGCAAACACCAAGAACTCTGAGCAAACGTCATTTGAGGAAACTTCAAAAACTACACACAATTAAAATATTGTAAATGAAATGAATAATACATAAAAGTTAAACCCAACTATCTTGTCCAGGTTTCACAGCGAATAACACATTATTCGATTTGTATTATTGTAAATAAAGAAATAAAAATAAAAGTTAGAAATCTTTCACAGCACAGGTTTCATTTGATTGTTTTCATTCCATAAATATATCTATCTTGCACAAGTTTGATTCGATAGTTTTAAACTATCAAAATTATTTGATGCTAAACTTTTTAGCCAAAGTATGGCATGTGAGTACTCTGCTGGCTGCGGCTCAACAATACGAACAAGATGGTGCATTCAGAATTTAGATCCGACGAGGGAATTAGGAGCAATAGCGGAAAACCTTCAAAATATTGTTTTTTCGCTATTACTGCTATACCCTTAGTCGGATATGAATTATGAATGCACCAACTTCTTCGTCTTGTTGAGACGCGTCAGCAGACTACCCACATGCCATACTTTGGGTAAAAAGTTTAGCAACAAATAATTTTAATAGTTTGAAACCAACGAATCAAAACTTGTGCAAGATAGTTTTTTAAAAACTACTTCAGACGACCTTGACCTACTCCAAACATCCATGACGTCAGTAATACGTCGCCAACTACGTCGCCAACTACGTCATTCCTACGTCATCAAAGTCACGTGACCGGAAGCTGTCAATCAAGTGAGCCAAAACCTACAAACACCCACTACTGGTGTTGCAGCAGTTTCTGCATTTCGCCGCCAACAAAAGACTACCGATCAATTTACCTGTTGTGGATACGGAAGCCGGTCTGGCCGAAGACCGTATGCAACGTACGGCCAGTGCTTTAGTGGACGAAGTAGTTGAAACGTTTCCGAAAGTTTACAAGACGGACGCGCGCAGTCTGTTACGTGCTATGGCTCGCAAAGGCGACCTAATCGCATGGGTCAGTGACGGTACAGTATATGTGCGCAACGAGAAAATACCGAACTCGAACATAGTGGACATTTTACACAGAATCGTGCGAGTTCGTCGCGAACCACAAGCGCATCCACCCGGTTGGGAAAAAGTCCTTCAGGCATTAAAAGACATGAACATCCCGTCAGAGTATATCGGTAATCCGCATGCATTAGAATTCCTGGGTCGCGATCATTCCGTACACAGTTTAGTGGCTAGTCCCGGTATGTCTATGTACACACCGTCACCCAAATCAACACCAATAGCACATAGATTAAGATCTCGCATGCCAAAACCGACACCGGATCACGAACGTATAAGAAAGACAACCCAATCGAACCAATCGTCATTAGAGCGATGGGAACCGTTCAATCCATAAGTTATGGAACAACTGTATTTCGATCCGAACGATCCCGCATCGTACGGTGGTGTCGCACCTCTGGCACGAGCTGTTCGTAAGAAAGGAATTACGAAACGTCGCGTGGTTGACTGGTTGAGAACACAAGACACTTATACATTACACAAACCGGCTCGTAAACGATTTCCTCGCAATCGTTACACAGTGTACGGACCGAACGAACTGTGGCAAGCGGACTTGAACGATATGCGAGGTCTCAGTCAACACAATGACGGAATAAATTATCTGCTGACAGTGATCGATGTGTTCAGTAAACGATTGTTCGTAGAACCGTTTAAGAGGAAAAGCGGACCGGAAGTGGCCGAAACGTTCGAGCGGATATTTTTTAGTGCTGGTGGCGACACACCACGTTGTTTACAGACAGATAAGGGGACAGAGTTCACCGGTAGCAAGACAAAAGAATTATTTAAAGCGCGCGGTATCACGTATGTAACTACACAGAATCCCGACGTGAAAGCCGCGGTAGTGGAACGAGTGAATCGCACGTTGAAATCGCGCATGTGGCGTTATTTGACTTATAAAAACACATACTGTTATATCGACGTGTTGGACAAACTTGTGAACGCTTACAACCGCAGTCCACACCGGAGTCTGGGCGGCGGTCTACGTCCGATAGATGTGAAAAAAGAAAACAAACAAATCGTATTCGGAGTGTGGCGTCACATGTACGGAGGAGGTCGTTACCGTGCCGTATTAAACCCAAATTTAAGCCGGGCGACACGGTGCGCATAGCCAAAGAGAAAAGCACGTTTGCTAAAGGTTACGAGACCAATTGGAGTAAAGAAGTATTTATAGTGGATCGCAAATACGGATCGCATCCTCTACCGTTGTACATATTGCGTGATTTGAACGGTGCCACGTTGGAAGGTCGTTTATACGAGCACGAATCACAACATGTCACATTGGACTCCGATCGTCTGAACACGATAGATAAAATACTGGAGACCAAAGGTCGTGGGCGCAGTAAGCGTTACCTCGTCAAGTGGGTCGGTTACGGAGACGAATTTAACTCGTGGATACCAGCAAGCGAAGTGAAAAAATTATAATGTCGTCCACAAGACGCAATCAGTTTTATCTGACATTGCCCAGCAACAGTTCCATGGACTTCTATCCGAATAACACAGTGGCCAATTATATCACTCATCTTTCAACGAGCATAAATTTAGACGACGGTCGATGGGAAGTAGCACTGGTAGAAGCGCACTATTCCTGTTCGTTTCTGACTGTCGGTATGGATGCGGCCGTATACATACACGTTAAAAACCTGGCAGGAATGATGTTTGATGTGGATGTAACATCTATACTGGAATGAAAAATAGATCCCGGCAGCTATCACGATATCAACGACCTGATAAATGCGATCAATAAACACAAGCATATATCATTTTACGGTATCAAGTTTGTCTACAACAAAGATACTCACTTGGTCGATATAAACGTAGACGGTAGCAAAATGGTAGATACTAGTGAAGTGATGGCAGTTAGTCTGTCCACTAAACTATCGTTACAATTGGGATTCGATCCCGAAGAAAAGGACGTTTATCACAACGAAAAACTGAAAAGACCGGCTGACATATACGCAGGATTACCGTCACAAATGTACGTGTATTGCGACTTGGTCGAACCGCAATTGGTCGGCGATACAACAGCGCCATTACTGAAAATAGTCAACATAGATTTAACGGGTTACACGTACGGTTCCCAGAAAATAGCACATTTCACCGATCCACATTACGTGTCGGTAATAAAAGGTGGTTTCGAGAGTGTGGAAATCGATTTAAGGGACAACACCGGTCAAAAGCTTCCATTCCACTTCGGGACTGCGTGCATGAAGTTACACCTACGCAGGGTGATAGATCAAGAAACGATGAATTATAACGATCCGTATTTAGCGTATTACCGACATCAACAGTCGGGACATGGGGTGTCGTCCGTATTCAAAGGTGCAGTATATCAGTGAGGTCATGGTATTAGAAGTTTTCTGGGCGGACTTGTTCGCGCAGTTACTCCGCTACTGAAGTCCGGCGCATCAGCATTGGGCAAAGAAGCATTAAGATCGGGTGCCGGTTTTCTGAGCGATATATCCGCAGGTACCGCGAGCCCGAGATTCGCCGCTAACGAACGTCTGAAACAGTTCACCGGCGGGTTAAAACGAAGAGCGGACGAGAAATTGGAGCGCGTATTGAGCGGTGGTGGTTATAAGAAGCGGCGCGTGGGTCGCGTCACGCCACAGTCTCTCGCTAGACTTCTTCGAAGACGGACGTCTACCGGACGTATGCAAAGACAAAGGAGAACTATAAAGAAGCAAGTAGGTGGAAAGTTTAAACGAAGAGTCATTAAAAAGAGGATAAGGACCAACAGAAGGATAAGATCGTTAGACAAACGTCGTAGAACTGTAACGAAACGACGCAGGAGAACAAGGGATATTTTCAATTAATTCGATAAAAATGTCGTTTATTCATCAGAAATCGTGTGAATGTGTGAAGACTGAACTGGACTTGTTTTCGTTACCGCCTACGCAGACCAGTATAGACAGCGGTAAATGGGTTCAATACAAACCGGTCTCATCGCTGACGGACGATTCGCCAATAGAGTTTGTAATACCTGGTCACGGTGACGAGTACACGGACCTGACACACACGTTATTGCACGTGAAAGCCACTATTGTGAAACAGGACGACACTAAAGCGGACGGTGGGCAACCTGCTAAAGAGGTGGGCCCGGTGAACAATTGGCTCCACTCGATATTCAGTCAAGTGGATCTCTATCTCAATCATAAACTGGTATCACCACAAAACAACACGTACGCCTACCGTGCCTACTTGGAAAACCTATTGAACTACGGATGTAGTGCGAAAAATTCGCACCTGACTAGCGAGCTGTTTTTTGAAGATACGGCCGGACACATGGACGATTGTGACGAATTGAACGAGGGATTGAATAAGCGTCGCGATCACACGAAAGAAAGCGATGTTTGCGATATGGTCGGTCGATTGCACATCGATCTGTGCAATCAGAACAAATTCATGTTGAACGGTGTCGAGATGCGATTGCGACTTATCAGATCCAGAAATTCGTTTTGTATCATGTCCAAAACGCTAACTACTTACAAGGTGACAATTAAAGAGATTAATCTTTTCGTACGTCGATGTAAGATCAATCCGAGCGTATTGTTGGCGCACAGTAAAACTCTCGAGACCGGCACGGCCAAGTATCCGATCACGCGTGTAGAAGTGAAATCCATCACACTACCCTCCGGTATAAGGAGTAAGACTTTAGACAGCGTATTTCTCGGTCAGTTGCCGAAACGTGTGATAATTGGACTGGTCAGTAATCTTGCGTTCAACGGAAATTTCAAGAAGAATCCTTACAGTTTTCAACACTACGATATGAATTATCTCGCATTGTACGTGGACGGTGAACAAGTACCGTCCAAACCGTTACAGCCCGATTACACATTGAATAGTGAGACATATGTACTCTCTTATTACACATTGTTCACCGGCACCGGAATCCAGTTCTCCGACGCAGGTAATGAGATCAAGAGAGGTGAATATCCGTACGGTAATTGTCTTATGGCGTTCGACTTGACACCGGACATGTCCGCGGCTGAGTCGAGTCACTGGAATCTCGTGCGCAACGGTAATCTACGTATCGAAATCGGATTCGCCAAAGCGTTGCCCGAGACCGTCAACTGTATAGTGTACGCCGAACTGGACAACGTTATCGAGATCGATCGTCACCGTAACGTAACAGTTGACTTCAGCGGGTGAATAAAAGCGAACGCCAAACAGCGCACCGATTCAGTCTAGTGTTGACACTCATTCGAAATGGACTGTTACTGGAAAGCTCCGAAATCACAGCAGAATCGTTGCTGCCACCACCATCAAAACACCGCGTCTGCAGTCGTGTTGGACATACAGTGCTTCAAGGATAACGCTAACGAATATATAGTGAAAGAAGCGAGCGTGATCGAAGTGTCTACTGGCACGTTACTATTGCATCATATCGCCCGACCGCCATTCGATAGGGATTTCCTATCGGAGGATAAACTGGAGAGAGTTATTGGTTGACGAAACATTGTCACGGTCTCGACGGGAACCGAGGTGATATACCTATCACGTCTTGATCGATAAACTTCGTGTTTGCCTCGCTAATCGATCGATCATCTACGTCAAAGGACCCGAAAAGAGAGACTTTGTTCATAAAAATTTAATCAATGACGATACATCCTCTATTATCGATACATTAACAGAGCAGGTGTTGGTAATTGATATGGGTGATATAGGTTGCGGATCACTCGCCACGATTGGTAATCTATTAGCCACCAACACGTTGCGTTGTGGACAACACAAGAGCGTACAAATCCGTTGCGCGCTGGCCAATTCAACATTGTTACGTGGTTGGTTACTGCTCACCTCGAACGAGACGTACTGCGGATCGTGCTACTGTTGCTGCTCGACCTGTCATCACGGATCTTCGACAATTTTGTCTCCCATCTCAGAAGAATGAACACTACTACTATCCGATCATTTTTGAATAAATTGCCTCGTGAGAAAGTCAATCACACCGGAGTCTACGCAGCCGATTGTCTACCGACCAACATTTTGCCATCATCAGCCATAGTGGTGAATACATTACCGCACACTCAGAGTGGTGAACACTGGGTTGTATTCTACTTGGACAATGACTCTACACACATTGAATTTATTGACAGTTTCGGTCGACCTCCGTATCTAGCCGAGTACCAAAAATCTTTACGACGCAATTCGCGTCGTTACATTTACAATAAATATCGGCTTCAGGGATATGATACTTCGGTCTGCGGCCACTACTGTCTGTCTTACCTCTTCTGCCGAATCGTCTACAACATGACCATGAACGACTTCGTGCAGCTCTTCGAAGTCGGCGATCCCGCTGCTACATCGTCCAACGACATCCTTGTCCACCAGCTCTTCGACTTATTCTACACCTGAATATACTTTTTTTATTTATTTTTAATTAAAAGATATATAATAAAACTTAGTATTTTTGCTTTTAATGTTTTTAGACTAAGAGATGGATTATAAAATAAAAAGATAAATTATAAAATTGACTAGAGTTTTCATTTTTTTTTTTTCATGGTTTACAAAAATAAAAGACTAGCGTCAGAAATTACAATAAATCATTGGTATTTAAATTTTGAAAAAAGAAAATAACAAATACAAAAATACATAACTATAGTTGCAACTTACATATATTCTTCGATGGTAAAATAAAATTTACAAAAAACATACATCATCTCGCAGAATAAATAAATAAATAAATAAAAATGAACTAATAAGCGATGATTTCGCGTCAATTGTCCACCTCCATTCCCGAGTTTGGGCCAAGTACCGTGTACGTAGACTTATTCACTGCACTACACTAGAACGCAATGTTTATCATCAGATCAGTCCACTTCCATTGCTGCTGACGCTGACATCGCAGGTCGTGGTGTCGATGATGATGATGAAATTGGTGTTTCCCGTTCCGATAGACATTGTGGTGACGGTGGTGGTGGTTGTAAAAGAGGAATGGCGTAGTGGCCCCACGGAAGCGTGTTGACTCCGTCTTCTGGCACGATGTAACGTTTGTCGTCGTACGGAGCCAACGATCGTTTCGCCACCGTTACTGTGTAGACAATGTGGTGGCGACTCTGGAATCTTTCGTTTTCCGTGTGTTTGACCATCTGTAGTTGTAGACATCTCCTGTAATCGTCTACGGTCAAGCCTTGTTCCACTACGGCGCGATTAACCCCTTTTGCTTTCTTTACCGGAGGCGGGGCATCTTCTACTGCTCCTCCACCGCCACAACAACCGCTATAAAGCACGATGCATTACAGTTCATCAAGCCGATGAACTCCTTAATGGCCACCCCGTTAGCGTCGTCCTTGAACTTCCCCAAGACCCTAGCGTTCCGCTCGTCGTAGCAGATGTGATCCCGGGGATAGTTACTGGTGTCGAAGTCGTCCCGATGCTCTAACATGTCCTTGTAAGCGTCTAGGTTGCGAATCTTGTAGATGAGACAATCTGTGTCCATGTACAGAAGCCTGATCCGATCCAGCCCATAGCGGTCTTGCATCTTGTAATGAAACGCGTACATCCACCATTTACTGTGGTCCAGAATGCACACACCCGCGTACACCGGTTTGTCCAGAATGACACGGACCTTAGCCATGTGAAGTACGACCAAGTCTTTCTTGTACCACGTACGGTCGCTAAAGTTGGACTTGGCCACATACTTGGTGTACGTTTTCGGGTTAGTCGCCAGTTTGATGTTGTTATGTTTCCTGACATTCTGGAGGCTCATACCGTACACCGCGTTGACCATCAATTTGAATAATTCCACCTCAAACTTGTTTTTGGCCTGTCGACGGAGTTCGGTGTTCAGCGCCACGTACGGTTTCAACAATGTAGACTGTTTAAAGCGCATGACGCGATGAATATAACGCACACGCAATCCGTTCTCCAGCGCCTGTTGAAGTAGTTTGTAGTGAATCACGTATGCGACCTTATCGAACAGGGTGACCATTAATTTTGCAAATTTCCCTACGTTGAATTTTTGGAGGACGTCTTGCGGAAACGGCAGTTGGTTGGCCGGTGCTTTCCTGACTTCGGGGCAGAACGGTAAGTCGCGGTGTCTGTCGTGGAGGTCGCGGTCTCGTGGATACTCCAAATCCACCTCCAAAACGTAACCTTCTTCGCCGTCTGCCGCGATGCTCATTATGTCCAAATCGTTTATTTCTTCGCGTGACAACCACTCGAAACCTCCGTACGGAAGTGGTTGCGACATCGCATAACCGTATAGGTTGTTGACGTCATAATACATTATGTATTCATCATCGACATTGACACCGTCTGCGCACCGACCGTGTCGGCCGTTGTCCTCTTCTACTTCTCCTCTTGTATACCTATTGTCGGCAACGGCGTGTCGGGTAACGCACTGGGTTAAGCCGCCCCGGATACCTTTTTCGAAGAACAAGTATTGATCCACGTCCTGTAAGATATCCAGTGTCACGTCTGTTTTGGACAACATCACGTCCCATGCGAATGACGGAAGTGTGAGCCAGTGTGCCGGGTCTAGTCTGTAGTGTTCTAGACACATATCACGAAATCCCTCGAAGACATCAGCCAACAGTAACACATCAGTCTTGAGATATATGTCGGCATAATCTCCGAGAGTGGCACAACTGAATTCGTTCCAGACGCGTTGGGCGTGAGCGTAATCTTCCGGGTTAACGTCCTCCTTACGCAGGCTATCTCTGAAAGCTTCGGCTGACAGTAACACGTTTTCATCCAATTTATCGAGTGACGTCACGTACTCGCACGTAAAAACTCCCTTACGTCGCACCAACGCGAACTGATCTGGATCGTTGAAGTGTGCGTTGGTGTTGCGCATTTTGTCAACCGGCAGAATCGATACCAGGTATGCGAGACTTCGCGATAAGAATCTATATGAATCGAGGAATCGCAACCCGATCCGGTTGTAACGTCCTGCTCCCGGGTAGTGGAATCTTTTCGTGAACGTGATGTATTTTTCATCAGTGTTCGCGAGTACGCGTACGTCACCTTTGTCAATACCAAGTTCTCTGACTACAAAATGAGCGTCGTAATTACTCAAATTGTGAAAATAGCAGTTCACCATGTCCTGTTCTTTGAAGCGCAAATTACATTGACGGTGAGCTGCTCCTCGATATCTGAACGGAGGCGAGTGTTGGTGATCTCTAACTTTATCTCCGCCCCCTGTGTTATCGTAACCTGTGAAAGGTCGATTGCAAATGTAACAGACGGTAGCCGCCTGGAACGCCGCCTCTTCATCTTCAGTCAACTGCGCATTCATTTGACGACGGCCGTACAATATGTCTCCGATACGTTGCACGTCGTCTTTGATCGATTGCATAAAATGTTGCGCAGCGTCACGACCCCTATATAGTCGAATTTCTGAATACGTGTTATCGTCGTCGATGTCCTCTTCACCGGCCCTGTGATCGTCCTGAATAAAGTAAGCGTACGCGTACGGTTTGTGTACTTTTCTGGTCCTGACGTTGGTCGAATTGAAGGCTGCTCCACCTCCTCGATGGTGACGGTGATGTGGTAACTCGCCACGGTTGGTTGCAGGATCCCACTCCGGAGGCTGTATCGTCGATGGTGGATTGAAAGGACGATCCTCTTCGTAAGGTTCGAGCGCACACTCGAAGTCCGCGTATATGTTGAAACGGACTCGTTGCGAACGCTCTTGCTTCTCGAAGCGAATCTTCTCCTTTTCACTCAGATCCGCCCGTAGAGCCGCGTGCTCGTCGCAGTATCTACGATGTTCTGCAAGTCACTGCGCTCCGCCGAGTTCCATCGCCGTTGGCGCCTCGTTGAAATGGGCGAAGCAGCGTTTGCATATGTATATCCTGCCGTGATGACAAGTCATCTGACTGCTGACCAGCCTCTCGAAGTTCGTGATGAACGCGTAGTGGGTCGTCTCGTCGTCGGTCAGGTACAGAAGGTCGAAGTGGTCCGGATACAGTTCTTCCCTCTCTGCAACTCTGAGCGGGTATACGATGTGTTCGTACTGTCCAGTCCCCTTCTTCCTTATCAAGTCCAAGCCGTACACGTTTACGCTTACTCCGTTCTTCTTCTCGAACTTGGGGATCTGTTCGATCCGTACTGGGAACTCCAGGTCCGAAAAATCTAGTCTGGCGCGCTCCCGAACCTCTGGTGTGAAATCGGAGGCGCACAACTGTCGATGGTATGGATTCTCGACGAACCTGGTCAGCACTGAGTACATAAAACAATTTTGATCCCGGTCGTTCAAAACATTGATCACGGCCTTCTTCCGCGCGATACTTGGGAGAAGTGGAATAAAAGAACTACCTCCGAGAGGGCGATACACATTGATGCGAATTTCCATGTCCATTACCCTCACGAAGGTCCACCCCGAACCTTTCATTTCGCATGACTCTTTCTCGTCCACTAACTTCTGAAAAAGTTCACCGCACAGTTCTTCCAAGTCAGTGGAACGAAAAACAGCCATGTTCTTTGTTTTGAAAGTGCGCCTGCACGTTTGGCCGTGAACGTTGACAAACTTACAATCTAACCACAGGTTGATCTTGACGGCAGTCACATATGTCAAAATTCGGTACAAGAGCCCAACTAACTTTTCAAAAATTGACACTAAAAACTCGGGAATGGTAACGTGAGACGACGCCTCGTCGCGCAGACGATACATTTTCAAGCGTCCACAAAACGCCGTCTCGAATTCCTCGAACCCTTCAGGCGCTAAGTCCATCGGCAATTCTGAGGGCTCTTCACCACTTACACTACTACCGCTAGTACTTAACCTAGAACTACTACAGCTACAACTAGTTCCTGCAGAGTTTGACGGTTGCAGGAACCCCGCCCCGTACAGATTTCCACCCGCTCCTCCTCCTGCAGGCGGTGGTGATCGGGGCGGCGGGGACTGCGGAGGTCTGCATCCCTTCCTGGCCGGGCAATGGAATTGTTTGTGTCTTCTCAAGCGAAACCCGGTAACGAAGGTGGCACCGCAGTCGTCACATTGAAACCGCCGTGGCTCACTGGTAGTAGAAGTAGTAGCAGTAGGGAAAGATAATATCGACTACCTTAATCGGGGCTCTGGCGATGGTCCCGGCCTAGCACGCTGGTGAACCCGCAGATGACGATTCAAGTTGAAACGCCTCCTGAACCGGCGGGTACACACAGGGCACTCAAAAGAAACTGTTAACAGAAATCATACCACGCTATCACAATGACGTCCTGAGCAACACTGAATATACAACGATAATATATATTTATTTTATAACATCCTTTAAATTACATTTTATTACGCTTAAACTTTTCGTCACGATTAAATGAAAAATAAAATGAAACTATATTTTTGAGATAGTACGGTAATTTTTTTTTCTAAAGAGCTTACATTATATAAATTAATAAAATTATTGAATAATGTTTAACAATAAAAAGTAGGGTATATTGTTGTGATATTACAATTGAATTTAGCCCAAGGATTTATTTTTCATCATTTATGCATTAAAATATAATTTATCGATTAATTACTTCAATTTTACTTTGAATTATTACCTCTCGTGGATTGAGAGGTAGGAGCGGGGCCTGCAACTGCCGCAACGTCGTCATCAGACGAGATCGTGATGATCTCTGGGGTGGCGCACGGCGTAGGCAAGGTGGACGGAACCGCTGCGTCCTCGTCCTCAATCATCTCCTCCTCTCCGTCCGACGAGATGGAAATAGTCTCGCAGAATGTCAACGCCTCGGACGAAGATGGATCGGGTAACTGAAGAGACTATTTCAAGCAGGAGGACGGTCGTGGTGAAGGGACGGACGTTGCCGTTCCCAACATCGCCAACAATGCGTCGTCCAAAGCGATCATCATCGACGCTTCCGCTGCGTCGAACCACAACTGGACATCCGCATCGTCCGGTCCCCAGTCGATGACGTTCGAAGCTGAAAGACACGAACCCATTACTAAGCACAAAAATAAAAAATAATAACGAAAAACTGAATTGAAAATTTAAAAGTATTACTTAATTTCATTTATTTTTTATTTCATTTTTATATCATGTCATCAGTTAAAATTATAAGGATGAGAAGTAAAACTTTATTTGGTTATTTGTATTTGTTATTTAAATGTATATTTATTATTTTATATTTATTTATATGCATATTTATTTATTTATTTATAATATATATATATATATATATATTAAGTCCTTAGTTAAAATGTATAAAATTATTTACATATTAATCTTTCATTAGTGATAAAATCATCAAAATATTATTAAGAAACGATTCATTAAATAAATAAATAATATAATTTATTGAAGATTTCAAATAATGAACTTTTTTCGTTAAACGTACCATTATTAACTTCTGGGATGAACAATCGGGGGGAAGGGATGGTTGACATTGCCGTGTCCAACGCCTCCACTAACAAGACGTTTTCCTCGTCGGGTCCCCAGTAGATCTTGTCGTTGTCTATCGGAGCGGGAGGCATATGGGGCATCTCCTCGATGGGTGCCATGAGTGCCGGCACGGATGGAGAAGGCGGCAGCTCCTCAATAAGCAGTGGCGACATTGGAGGTGACTCCAGCGGTGGAACGTCGTCGTTGTCACCCTCTTCCTCTTCCGCGGGAGCCGACTGATGGTCTGGCTCGAACCACGCTTAAGGATGTGGAGGCACGTCCTCCTCGCTGATGCCGTGCACGTCTTGAAGGTGGTGGAGCATATTATCCACGCTGGACGTCACAGAACGGCAAAGGAAGCACACGTGCCTGATCCGCAGGTGAGCGGACCCCACGACGGACAAAATGATCTCGCCGTTTGTACGTCGCTCCACACTCAGGACAACGGAAAAGGTCCATGTTCTAAAATTACACAGACAACACGCATTACAACTCTTGAAATAATCATTTCATCAAATAAAATCCGTAAAAACTCAAAAAATTATTCAAAAATGTATATAAAATTAAAATTCTAAAAATTCATCAAAAATTAGTTCTTCATAAATTAATGATTCATAAACTAACTAAACATGAATTATTCAAAGATTAATTATTGTTATTGAAAAAATACTAATTAAATATAAAACTTTGTTAAACTAATAACGTCTCTTCTCTCTAAACAAATAAATTGAAATATTTTAAAAAGTCCCTCACATAAGACCAAAGGTGATTGCATAACATTTTATTTTTATAGCGAATATTTTTGTGTACTATTTACACGCTATACGCTAGACTGTAAGCTAGTTAACGTAAATTCCGAGTTTTATGAAAATCCGCACATAAACAGCTTTGTTACGATTTTTTATGTATTTCAGTCTTCCAGTAAAGTAACCTTGAAACACGTGTTTGGTGTACTATTTACACGCTATACGCTAGACTGTATGCTAGTTAACGTAAATTCCGAGTTTTATGAAAATCCGCACATAAACAGCTTTGTTACGATTTTTTATGTATTTCAGTCTTCCAGTAAAGTGTCCTTGAAAAATAATTCTGGCAGACGGTAGTCGCCTAGTCTTATAGAGCGTAATTTATTATCTTTAAATACTGAGTTTCGTTAAAAAAGTCCAATTGGTTTGTGAGATGAATTTTTAAAGTTTGTAGCGCCTTCAATTTCCCGGATAGGCAACCCGCATTACATGGGACCTGAAAAAAGTTATTGGGGGTAGACGAAGTTTGGTTGAAATCGGGCCGGAAATAACGGAGATACAGCCATTTTTAGGTTTCGGCTTCCAGTGAAGCGACCTTGAAAAACAAAGTCGGTAAATTATGATGACGTCATCGATACATGTATCAATTATAATGTTTATATACCGAGTCTCGTCGAAATCGACCGATAATTAACGGATATAGGCCTCTTCTTTGTTAAACAAGAATGCCAACTAAATCGCAAACGGACAGTAGTGGGAGACGCCAACTAAATCGTAAACGGACAGTAGTAAAAGTCGCCAACATAATCGTAAAAGGACAGTAGTGAGTCACCAACCGAATGAAAACCGAATAACAACCGGCAATAAGAATGATAACGAATAGTATTGGGTTGGCAACGCATATAATTAATTATGCATTCATCTAATTAATTATGCATTCATCTAATTAATTATGCATGCATCTAATTACTTATTCATACATCTAATTAATTATTCATGCATCCAATTAATTATTCATGCATCTAATTAATTATGCATAATGAGTAGTATGAGGTACGCGCACTGTTAAATGTTACTGTTTTCCTCTTCCGTGCGTGCTCCATCCCTGCGAACAAAAGAAGTTGTTCACACCGACAGCCCGGCGCCTCGGTTCCTGGAAGTCCGTTGTTCTCTAAAGTGCTGCACATTAGGAGCAACTGCGTAGAAAGAGCAACTGCGTAGAAATAGCAAAGTGGTGGAAGGGGGAGGCGGAGGCGGAGGGGGTGCGAGCAATCTGTGACCTTGGACCCGGTCATTGACCCTGCTCACTTGCTCGCCCTCGTAGAATGCCCATTCCTATACTACTTCTATGATGACTTAAAGCAGGTGTTCAATGTGTCCTCCATCTTCATAAATGCATGCGTGAGCCCTCCTGTGCAAGTCATTTACGGCTCGTGATAACGTGTTATGGTGAATGTTATGAAAAATGTCCATCACTTTGTTGCGCATTTCTTCCACCGAAGCATACCTATCGGTGTACAGTTCTTCCTTCAAGTGTCCCCATAGGAAGAAATCTAGTGGGGTTAGGTCCGGGGACCTTGCTGGCCAAGCTACATTTCCGTTTGTGGCTATTACTCTACCTGGGAAGGAGCCATTCAGAAAGTCGGCGGCTTCGTGAGCGTTGTGTGGCGGAGCTCCGTCTTGTTGGAACATAAGTTGCATTCTCACATTCAGCGGCAAATCATCAATAGCGGGCAACAAAACTTCCTCTAATAACTGAAGGTAGCGGGCTCCTGTAAGATTCCCATGGTAAAAATGGACAGCCAAGACACGATTACCCAATAAGGCGCACCAGCAGTTTATGGAAAATCTAACTTGGTGATTACGCTCTCTTACAACCAGAGGGTTTTCTGTTGACTAGTAATGGTTGTTTTTACAGTTAAACATGCCATTATTAGAAAAATTCGTCTCATTTGTCCAAATAATGTTATGTAAGAAAGCAGGGTTGTTAGTAAACTGTTCAGCTAGCCAAGCGCAAAACGTAAGCCTCCTTCCTTCATCTCCAGGCATTAAATCTTGAATGGGCGTAAACTTGTAAGGGTGATAATTGTGCTTACGAAGTACTTTTTGTATTGATCCGAATGACAAGTGATACATTCGTGCTACATTTCTGATTGAGTCCTTGGGGTGCACCTCAAAATATGCTAAAATATCTGCCTCGACATCTTCGGTCACAACTCTTGGTTGACATTGTCGTTTCTTAAGAAAAGACCCATTTAATCTTAGATTTCCAACCAGTCTTATTAGTTGAATCATTTTAGTTGTGAACCCCAAAAAATTGCAACACAAGCGATTTATTTTTTAAATGATAGCTAATAGTACCCTTAATCATCCCTCAAAAATCGCCATCAATCGTACTTTGGCAACATGCCGTAAAATTCAAAATGGCCGCCAAGATGGCGGCCAAAATATATATTTTGGCTTATATCTCGAGAACGGTTAGTTTTATCGAACAACTTTATTTCAGAAAAATTGTAGCTCTTTTAATGCTGATGAATTTTTATAACTACATTTCTTCTGTAGGTCTACGGTATGGCTGCAATTTGCCGAGCCGTATTTGATTAAAATCTGTATTTTTCCAAAAAGGTCGAAATTTTCAATTTTGGATGACTATTTTTGAAAATACAAATTTTTCGGCAAAACATCACATTTTAAGTTGATTGAAATGTCGTTTCCTTCTTGTTTTTAGTTTTACTTGTGCTTTTTATGAACATGTTTAATGTTTTTGGCATGATTTAAGTAATCTAAAATTTTAAAGGATAAGTAAGTGGCCACAATATGGAAATGCAATAAAAAAATGTAGGTATGTTATTAAATCATAAAATTGTATTTAATACTACAAAATAAAAGGACCACTACACACAATATGTACAAATTAAGATTAACATACTTTTATGTAAATGTGTAGCCCAAGGATTTCAAAGTTTAGTCAACGTTTTCAAAAGTTTTCTCATCGTCATCTTCTTTGTCCAATGAAAACTGGAGACAGTTTTCACAACCGTTTTCTAAACAATGACCACAGGAAATAGTGCAGTCGAATCCATTCGCTTTACACACACATCTCATTGAATTATAAGGAGTTTTGCAATTGCATCTAATCATTTTTAACAATGTCTCTGGTGCTGCCGGCAAATCCATCGTTTGGGGCACGTACATGCTGTCCTCCAAAGTCCATCCCCAGTCTGTAGTTATCATTCTACCTTCTGCCCTTTTCCATATTTGGGTTTGTAAATAGGCACGCCGACTGTGAAACTTAACCGCTGACTCTGTTGGAGGAAGTTGCTGAGGTTTTACAAAACTTTTGGCTTTTTTTAATTTTGACAAAATACTTTTGTATCTACATGTGTTCATTGATTCGTTACTATTCCCATTAAACAGACTAACCATTAGTTTCAGGCCAATTTCTTCAACTTGTTTTGGACTCAAATTTGGTGAGCTGAAAGATATCAGTAGACCCCGAAAGTATTTGTCTTCCAATGCTCGATTGAATACGGATAGTTTTCCGATGTGAAAAATCCTCGAAGTTGTGTTGCACCCTGTATAGGCGTGCAGAGCTAATAGAGATTTAGCTAAATCTTCTCCAAGTGAGGATGTAATTTTGGAAATGTTATAAACTTTATCTGATAATCTTTTGTCACTTCTGAAAAGCAAGTTGTAATTTGCTGTCATGTTACACCATTAGATAAGTAAAATAAGAAGATCTGTGTCCTAGCCAATCACTGTTGTATCACTTTGCTCTAAATGTTTTATTGAGGTCAAAACAATATCAACGTCAGCATCATCTACTGCATGTACAACTGCGCATCCATTTTCTTCCATTTCTTTTGAGATGAGATCAATTAGCCTCTGTTTGTTTTCTTTGTTAGAAAGGAAAACCTCTTTCTTACCAGTAAATTTCATTTCTGGTGTGAATTTGACAGATGGTGCCTTTGCATGAGACCGACGTGTATGGGTCATATCTTTTATTGTACTACCAGATCTGTATCCATCAAAAAAAATAGTTGCATCTCCATACTTTGTTTTAACAAATTCTGCATACATTTTAGTAATATCTTTATATTTCATCTCTTTCTGCCAAGACAAACTATGTAAAAGGGAGCCACCATCCACTACATACTTAATTCTTTCATATTGTAGAGGCTGCAGATCTTGATCTTTGTCAGACATGTATGTGAGGATTGCTTTTGCTAGTTGGGGCTTATCGGCTTTCAACATAATCGATGTACTTTCAAATAACGCAGGAGGAAAGGTAATAATAACGCAGGAGGAAAGGACAGTTCATAATTCATAACATCGCACAAGTCAATATCTCTTGAAGATGATAGGGCGTATAATCGTTGAAACAACAAGGCTGGGTCAACAGTTCCCTCCTCTTTTGGTAACTTGATGTAATTACATGAATTGATAGTTTTCGCTTTGTCCTTAACCTTCATCTTGAATGAACATACTTCTTCTCCCTCCATATTTTCTAATATTTGTGTACCAATGGCGCGGAAATTTTCAACATTTATGTCTTCTGCTGCAGTCACACCTGTGACTATGTTCTGCAACTCTGGTTCACAGCTGAAGGGTGAAATGGGTTTTAAAATGTTGTAAACTTTTTCTGCATCTTCTTTGTCACGTTTTACTCTTGAAGGAGCCAAATCCCTGTGTTGATCACTGCTTTCATACGAATCATTAGTAAAAATTTCCATTGCTTGGTTATATTCAGAGTTTACTGGCACAGCCACAGCTCTCTAACAAGTAAGTTAAACAATCATTTAGTCAAGAATAATAAATTATTTAATTGTCGTGTTTTGTTCAAAAGCACAGGGTGTTCTGCAGGTTATTTTTAATTTGGCCGTCATATTGTTAAACAGCGGCCAAATATAATTCATATTTTTAATGGTAACCGAATCACAAGTGAAGTCCCCCCTAAACAGTTGGCTATAAATCTTGTCGTTTCTGAGACACGAGTGGTAGCACAGTTTAGATGGACACCCTGTATACTGAAGATCAGCCAGTTTTAAATCAAATTCCTCAAAACTCTGGAGGGATTTGAACGGTGATAAGGCCAAAATATCCTCGAAGGCCTCTTCAACTTGTACCGCTAATCCAAGGTTAGAGACGTCCAAGTGATGAGTTAGATTGGATTGATTCATTATACTTTTCATTTCCAGTCATGATTCTTGGATGAAGTTCTTGACCATCGTAATGCTCCCTAAAACACAAGTGAAAGCTTTATACCTAGATAACATTATTTTTAAAAATATGACTGCTGTTGTGGACCTTTTGTACAAAAACGAGCAAATTCCTTTAGCAATAAACTAATAGTGTTGCCAGATCTGTATTTTGCTTATTTTTATTCAGCTCGTGAATTATGTTTATAGTCAGTTCATTATTGAATATCTTACCCAGTAGGTGTTTTAAAATAAAGTTACTTATACGTTTGTTTTCGGTGTAATCCTTATGGACTATAACAAACGTTTAAGAAGACCCGTGCCCTTCAGAATCAGTGTATAGTATATATAGATTCTTTAGTCTTGCAGAATTGTCAGAATATTTTCAAACTTCGGGAAATATAAACCTTTTTTTATTTGTAGTTGTAGGCAAATTATATTTTTCTTATCGGGTCAAGTGTTCCCAGTTATTTTTGGGTTTCAAGTGGTTCAAAGAAAGTTTTAAACATCAGTACGACCTTTGATAACAGGTAGTTTAAATCATCCACTGAGAGAGCGTGGTTAGAGTTTTGGGGTCTGGTGACCATGGTTCAAATTTAATAATACCTATTAAATTTATTCACTAGGCATAACGTTGTTAAAGTTATGTTTATCAAACACTATATATAACTATAAAGAACAAAATACAATATATTTATTAGATTTTATTTAATAATGATGAAAACAATTCAACGCTCACAAAAACAAGACAAGTAACGACTGCAAATCGATCAAGCTTAACAAGGGGAATTCATTTTGCAGGTTAGGTTGGAAAGTTAATAGAATGTTTAATACTGCTAAATGAACATTTTTCACCTCTGTCTTTAGAACTTAGAAAGTAACAAGGAAACATATTGGGGCCTGGGAATATCAGCACAATCTTTGAATCCGCTTTCGCTGGTCTGCTAAGACCGATATACGAATAGCAATTTGTAGCCACTACTAATCATATTGGTTGCCATTTTCTGTAATATATGGGTTTCTACATTTGGTACTTTGCAGTTCCAAGTCAATTCTCAAATTTAAATTAAGTGAACCTAAAACATTTTAACTAAACTTAAAGTTGCCTAAGTGGCAAAACCAAAAGATGAGGACTAAAGCCAAAAATGATTCATGCAATACTCACTTGACATTCCACAAAGCGTGTCTGCCAAACCCTCAATTGTTATAGGCGTACCTTCGGAGTAGCTGCAAACATGCCTTTTTCAATTTGCACCTTTGTTGGGTTGGTATGCAGCTCGGTTGTGAGTGTGGGATTTCTTCCATTGATTGACGGCTTCCTCCCCACAATAATTAGCGACAAAGCCAATTAAACAGATTTACACGATAAAAAAGGGTGAAACAACCTTTATTTGTCAGAGGGAAGTGGGTGTTCACCCCGAAAAGAAAAAATATCGACTCTCAATAAATGGAAAAAATATCATCCTTTTAACAAGTGGTTAAATGTTGTTCATTAAAACAACGAGTTGTTATACGAGTATCTAACTTTTTTTAAGAGTGACACTCACATTAGTTCGAGTGCCTTTCGTGGGAGTGTGGTTCTCTGTGCGTGAAGAACCATAAGAGTTCCTCCATGTTGCTTTTCTGTCGTGATGTTGCTTTTATGGTCTTGGCGAAGAACATAAGATTCCAAGGCAAATTAATGAAAATTAACTGTTTTAAAGTTATGTTCACTAGCTATTAGTTTGACTGATGTATTTAACGGTGTCGTATTTCAGTATCAGTTACAGTATACTGTATGATTAATTTCAGATCCACAAGTACTAGTTTAAGTTAAGTTAGTAATTTATGTTAGAAGTAAAAATTGGATTTATCTCAAATTAACAATTATATCAACTCTAAGTTATATCTACGTTATGATAAGCCGTAATAGATTCTTAAGCCTTGAAAGCAGTTTATGGGAAACTTCATTTACCAGTAGCCTACCATTTTAGGATCAAAATAATACTACTAATAATATATACTACTATTGTTGAAGTGTAAAACGGTTCATACTTCATATCAAACGGTTTTCTAAATCGCCTGTCTGTGGTTTATAATCAATACAACATATCACTTGAGGTACTGACTTGAAGTTTGTGACGTGTATTATCATAGGTTAGGGCAAACTTGGTAATAAATGTGGGTTTTCTATTTCTAACTGTTTCAAAATGGCGACCAGTCCAATACTTTAACGCTAAATATCTTCATAACGGCAAATAATTAATTATTTCAACTTTGATTGAAAGAAATGTGAAATTTTAAGACAAAAGGGATTATATACAGATCATAAAAATCACTCGGCCCTTAAGTAAGAAGTTGCAATGTTTATGATTAAAATCGTGCTAATTGTATAAAAATTAATAAAATTACCACGATTTTAAAAATTATTAAGCTTTATAAATTGAAATGGCCCCCTTTTTAACGTTTTGCAAATTAACTCAGTAACCAATTCAGTTAACTCAGTGGAAAAAAGATTCAAATTAGTAATAACTCTTAACTAAATTTAAAAAAATCGACATACAAGTACATTATCTTGATTATTCCTTCCGATTCTGCCTCCTCTTCTTTCACTTCGCCTCCCTCTGTTGCCATTTACAGCAGTAACATTGGGAACCGCAGGAACCTAAGGAAAATATAGTTGTATTATTCCTCAATTTTTTTTTCGGTCCGCCATAAATCTGCTATCACTTTATTAAAACCTAAAAGTAAGCCCTTATCAGTTTTCCGCATATGGCGAATCCGGATATTTTATGTGTTAAGTTATATGAACCCATGGTTTCAAATTAGCGGTTGAGAACACCTGTGGAGAAACAACCGAAGCATGTAGCCGGACGACCGGATGGTGGCACCATCAAGATGGTGGCACCATCAATGATGTGACTAGGGGTTGGCTCGAGAGGCCCCACGCAGGGTGCTTTGTAATACAATAACCTTCTGTTATGTTACCTCCTATTTTATGGATAGTTGATAGATTTTGACGAATAAAAAGAGGAAGTTTCAGCACAAATATCAATAAAACTTATCTTGACATTTATATTATTAACATCTGTGTAATACTGAAAATGGGAATACATTTATTTAGGTTTAAAACTAAAGTAGAATTTACGGTAAAACTGAACTATATCAAACGCTTGAGAATTCATTGTTTTTATTCAAGAAGTTTGAGGGCTTGAGGGAGGTTTAAAAGATGATTAAGGTTATAAAGCTCTGAGGGAAGTTTAAGATTCAATAGGATGCTATGAACATAAATGTAAAGTATCTCGCTAATGTATCTGCGGGTCGTCGACCTCCTCTTCTTCATCATCTCTCCCCCGCGTCCGGGAGGGGGTAGGTCCTCGTCAAGAGGAAGAGGCGCTGCGATCGGCAGCACACCAATTTCCTCATCTTCCTCGTCGTCCGACTCAATGTTGAAGAGCACTTATGCACCCTACTTAGTACGTGGGATGCTGCAACGAGGAAATTCCCACCGTGTAATCCCCACTGTCCAACCGTTGGGTGGCTGCTGCCAACCTCTGACCTGTCAGGATGTAACTCCTCCTTTGTGGCCTAACCGCATTCAACCCTCGCCGCAAACTGTCCAATTTGTATACCATAGACTTCTCTTGTTTTCACAGCCCATCTGTAATATAATAACATAACAATGCTATAAAGTTTAAAGCTGATTTGATTGTTTGTGGCAATCACGTTCCAACTACTAAACCGATTGATCTGATGTCTGGTATAGGAAGATAGATACTGTAATATCTGACCGGTAATCCTAAATCTGGCCCTAGGCCGGTACTGGTGGGGCAGATACCTATAAATTACTATATAATATTGTAAATGATATGCTGTAGGGTAAAAAATAAATCGTAACCATAAGGGAACAAAACCGGCTTCAGTTTATGATTACACAAATCAGTTTTCCAAAACACAAATCAAAATACATTTATGAAATGATACAGAGGAATCAATATTTATTAATATATCAGAGGACATTTATTTGAAAAAAGTACAAACCATTGCTATTAGTTCAATAAAACGCTATGTGAATGTATGGTATAAATACCTGAGTTGAGCTGTATTTTACCTTTACATTTATAATGCTACTGAAGTTTTCCTATCGTAGTTCTTAAATTAATCATACAATTCCATGTTCGGGTAGTTTTCTTGCGTGCTTACATGACAATCACTCCTCCTAAACTACTGAACCGATTTTCATGTTTTTGGTGTCATTGGAAAGAGCCTAACGTTAAGTTGTGCAGGAAACTTTTTTTATAGAGAAATAATTATTTGTGAGTGAGGCCCTGGGGCCCCTTAAAGTTGAGTTTTTTCCATAAGCTTAAGTTTGGGAAATAACAACATGTTTAAACATTAAGTTGGATAGAGTAAACACAGTTAATCAACAGGCCATGTTAACTTTTGAACTGTAACACAATATTTATACGGGAATGTCAGTATAATATTACGTTGTGATCGCAAGCGGAGCCGCTACAGGCGACTAGTTATAAATTATCCTTTGGGTTATTTTTAACTAGATCTTCAATTTGCTGAAATCGGCATCATACATGAGTAATCTAAAAGACAGGCACTTAGATGTATAATTTTATGTTCTTACCTGGCGCACTCTTCGTCAAAAATTGTTCTGTAACTCGTAGCCTCCTCGCGACAACGATGTAAAATCGCAGTTCGAAGTTCAGCAACTTGAATGAAACTAAAATCGGGTCCGTGAGATGCTGCCCATTAATGAAGTTCGAGAGTGGCACACTCGCCCTACAATTACAATCGTTCCGTTTAACACAACGCAGGTAAACACGGGTATTGTCCTGCTTGTGTTTACCATAATAAAAACCATCGTTCACATGGTACACAACATTACCGCTATGAACTAGTGATGCGCATTTCCGAGATGTTGAAATTTTCGAAAAGTTGCTTTTCGAATGATATTCATTTTCGAAATACCTGATTTCGAATGGTTCAAAATATGCATTCGAATGAATTCATTCGTTTTCTGCCACTGTTTATAAACCCATGGCCAATTTTGCCGAGGCGTAGCAGCACCACCCAGTTAGTGCTGCTACCTAGTGGCAACGAGTAGTTAGTGCTTTGCAACGAGTTCCTTTAGTTTTCCTAGTGCAACGATACCTTTAGTGTTTTGTTTGTGAAAATAAAATGGTTCGCCCCACAAAAAAACGTTCATTTGTGTGGGACTGCTTTGATAAACCTGAAAATAAGACAGTGAAGTGTAAGAAGTGTGGTGTTGTGCTGAAGTATTTTAAGAACACTAGTAACCTCCACGACCACATTAAACGCAAACACCCTTTGATTTTAGAGTCGGCAAGAGATGTTGAAACTGGACTTGCTAAACCTGCATCAAGTAAGCCAAAATCTGTTTGCAAAATTACTGTTGACAATGCATCGTCAACGCCCTGTACTTCCTCAGAGGGACCTCCTCCCTTAAAGAAACTAAAACAACTGCAACTGGCCTCATCGTCCAAACAAACCATTAATGAGAAACAAGTAAAAAATATTGACTCACAACTTGTTCAAATGATCGCATTAGATTTCCAACCTATTCCAGAGCTATATTACACATTAAAAGATAAATTGTCAATTATGCTCAAAGAAACCCAATACTTATCTCTTACCACTGATATGTAGTCGTCCGCCTCAAATAAGTGTTACATAACTGTAACAGGACACTTTGTTTGTGATTTCCGTTCATACTCTGTGGTCTTAGCCACTAATGAAGTCACAACCTCACACTCGGGGGAAAATATATCCGTAGCAATTTTTGAGGTATTGCAATCATATAACATTGCGGACAAAGTCGTAACAGTTGTAACCGACAATGCCGAAAATATGAAAAAGGCAATTATAAAGGATCTGTTGAAATATAATCATTGTTGTGTTGCCCATACGCTGAACCTATCAGTACAAGACGCAATTAAGGATAATAAAGATCTGGAACAGATTCTTTCCAATTGCCGTGAGTAGTGGTGAAATACGGGGGAGGGGCCACAATCGGCGCTTTTTTCCCATGTTATTCTTATGGGGATCAGTTTTTGAACACTTGCCCGATCCTACCCTACACAAATTTTCTTTTTGGCCAGTACCCTTGCCTTATTTTTCCCCTATTTTAAAATTTGCATTCATTTTAATACATCCTTTGCAGAAATCCACGAGTTCAAAAATAACTCCACACTAAATAAACAACACATGTAAACAACTTAGAAGTGCACTCGGTTATCGCCACTAGCGCGACAATCAACCTTGAAGAAGATTCTGCAAGATCGGCACCAAGGACACAGCGACCGATGCATAGTAACCGATGCGTAATTTTACAAATTAATTTTGTGAATTGTCGGCTATATAAAGAGCTGCTGCAGGCTAGGGTCCTCACTTCATATCCTACAGCCCCAGCACCAACAAGACCTTCAGTGTTGCAGCGACCGATGCATAGTAACCGATGCGTAATTTTACAAATTAATTTTGTGAATTGTCGGCTATATAAAGAGCTGCTGCAGGCTAGGGTCCTCACTTCATATCCTACAGCCCCAGCACCAACAAGACCTTCAGTGTTGCAGATTTTAACTTAAAATTCAGTGGTCCAATACTTAGAATAATTTCGGCTAAAATATGCTTTTTTTACTCTGGACTTAGAAAAATTTAGTACTTAGAATAATTTCGGCTAAAATATACTTTTTTTACTCTGGACTTAGAAAAATTTAGTGGTTAAAATAATTTCGGCTAAAATATACTTTTTTTACTCTGGACTTAGAAAAATTTAGTGGTTAAAATAATTTCGGCTAAAATATGCTTTTTTTACTCTGGACTTAGAAAAATTTAGTGGTTAAAATAATTTCGGCTAAAATATATATTTTGTTTACTCTGGACTTAGAAAAATTTAGAGTGGTTCTTATCACTAATGACTTAAATAATAACTTATGACTTAAGAACTTTGAAGATGAAAGGGAATCGTTATTTTTGAAAACATTTTCATTTTTGATTAAAATAGCTTAACTTTTGATAATTACTTTTGTTATTTATTTTTTTATTTTACTTTAACTACTTTTTATATTGGACTTTTGGAATTGTTATTACATGCTCTTTGACTTGGGTGTTTTTTAGTATCTTCAAAAACACCGCGGGGAGTGGAAGCAGCGGGGAAGCAGAGCGGTACAGGATGCAAAAATGCAATTTTCGAAAATTGCATATATCTCGAAAACGGTAAGAGATATCGAAAAAATAATGAAATTTTTAAAAATACCTATGAAATAGGATTCGGGGGTTCCCCACCAATTCCAGGTTTCAAAATTTTTTTTTGACCCCTTTTGGTCCAAAGTTTTTGTTGGACCTTTGGCCTTTAATTATATCTCCGTTATTTATAGAGCTATTGGGTTGAAATTTGGTATATAGGTACATATAGATGTGAAACATTGTTTGGTAAAGAAAATTATCAATTTAGGGGACACACCTGCGCGCTACAGGCGATAATTTGAAATTCAAAAATTAGCTCCCATGTGGTTGTTTATCATCCAAATTTGATATAACTTGGATTGTACATGTAGAACATCAACCCCCACTTGATAGCGTGTACGGATTTTTAAAAATAATTTTTGATTCTTTTATAATTACAAATTTTGGTTTTACAAAAAACCCTCATAACTTTTTTGTTTATTGAGATATAAGGTTCAAATTTGGTTTGGAGGTACTTTATACAATTATCTAAAAAGTAGTTTCCCAGATTTTTGATAAAGGGCTTAGTTTTTATAAAAATGTTGAATTTGTGTTTTTTGTCTAAAATCTTCATATTTTGAATTTTGATCTATTTAAATTTTTAAAATGGTAATTTTTGTTTATAAAAAGCAGAGCACGACATCTCCTACACTCATTTCAACACAAAATGTTGACCTGTGCAGTCTGTTTTATGTCTTACTCCAACAGAAGCAATTTATTACGCCATTATCGACTTGTTCACAAAGTTATTCCTAAAATTTGTAAAAAATGCCATCAAATATTTGATAATAACAATCATTTTAAAGTGCATATGCTAGAAAAACATGATACATGCAAAGTTTGTAAAAAGGTTGTTAACTGTAATAAGAAACGCCACTACATAAGCTGTGACAAACGACCTTACAGGTTGTATATTTTTAACGGTGAATCTGTGGAAGTATTAGACACTCTTCAATCTTGTCTGCTACCTATCAAATGGATTCTTATTAGGAGGGTAAAGTTGATCAAACACTCGGTGGACAATAATGGTGATTTAATCATTGACAAAGAATGTATTGCTGATTTTCGAAGTTTGACGATGTTAACGATTGAGAACAAAGATTTAAAAACTCAAATTAAAGAAGCACTTTTTAAGATCGATACCTCCATGCACAAGTATCAAGCCCAAGGCAGTGGATGGATATATGACCATACTAAATACTGGCAGCTGCATGTTTACAAGTATAAACCCCTAACTCCCAAGTCATACATCCCCACACCAGAAAATATAAAATCAAAACACGCTGTTTTAAATATTAAAAATAGTGATAATAAATGTTTTTTGTGGAGTATTTTAGCAAGCTTGAAACCAAGGAATCATGGAGAACATGCAAATCGAGTATTTTACTACGAACCCTATGAAAGTCAGTTGAATATGTCAAATATAAAATATCCCGTAAAAATATCCGACATTGATAAATTTGAAAAACAAAATAACATAAGTGTTAATGTATATGGAATTGAAGGGCAATTAATATATCCATTGAGAATAACTAAACTAAATAGTAATACGCACGTCAACCTGCTGCTTCTACAACAGGGTCGGAAATCACATTACTGTTTAATTCGTGATTTTGATAAGTTAATGTTTAATTCTACAAAAGACAATAATAAGAAATATTTTTGCAAGTTCTGTTTGCAACATTTTTGCACCAAAGATATATTGGAACGTCACACAACATATTGTAAAACCTTTGATGCCCAAAGAGTACAAATGTCTAAAAAAGATACACTACAATTTACGAATTACAAATATCAACTTAAAGCTCCCTTTGTGATTTATGCAGATTTCGAATGTTTTATAAACTGCGGCAAACACACCCCCTCTGGATTTGCTTATGTTGTAGTGAGAGATTCTAAAATTATTTACGAAGAGTTGTACAGCGGTGAAAATGTGATGGATGTGTTTTTCGAAAAGTTATTTAAAACTTATGACTTTATTAAAAGTCAGATGGGAGTATATGTTCCCCTTGTAATGACTGCAGAGCAAGAGATGTTATTCCAAAACTCTACACACTGCCACATATGCCAACAGCTGTTACTGTGTGATAAAGTGCGCGACCACTGCCACCTAACAGGCGAGTTCAGAGGACCCTCCCATAACTCTTGCAATTTAAACTATAAAGTAACCAAGAAAATTCCAGTATTCTTCCACAATCTTAAAAACTATGACGGTCATTTAATAATGCAACACTTGGGAAAATTTAACCACAAATTGAATTGCATAGCCAAAGATATGGAAAAGTATATTTCGTTCTCTGTTGATGATTTGGTATTTTTGGATTCCTACAACTTTTTGTCTCTTCCCTTAAGCAAATTAGCTTCCAATTTAAATGCGTTTAGATTTATAGACAACCCACTACTACAACGTAAGGGCGAATTTCCATACGAATACATGACAGGACCAGAAAAGTTTTTAGAGCCCCTCCCACCCATAGAGGCATTTTACAGCAGTCTAACTAAAGAATGTATATCTCCTGCACAATATGAACATGCTAAAAACGTATGGAATCATTTTAATATAAAGAATTTAAAAGAATATCACGATTTATACCTTAAAACAGATGTGTTGTTATTGGCTGATGTGTTTGAGACATTTAGGGAGTTGTGTTTAAAGGATTATAAACTCGACCCTGTCCACATGTACTCACTGCCTGGACTAACATGGGAGGCGTGTCTTAGAATGACCGGCATAAAATTAGAATTATTTCAAGACATTGACATGCATTTGTTTATAGAACACGCCATTAGAGGCGGTGTAAGTATGATTTCCACGCGCTACGCTAAAGCCAATAATAAGTACATGGGCGAACATTATGACCCAAATCAAGAAAGCACCTATCTTGTATACTTAGACTGCAACTCGCTATACTCTACAGCAATGTGCGAGTCGTTGCCCGTTGATGGCTTTAGATGGACAAATGAGAAAGATTATAAATACAATCAAAATGAAAACTTTGGATTTATTTTGGAAGTTGATTTAAAATACGATAAAAGTTTACACGATTTGCATAATGACTACCCGCTCGCACCAGAAAAAATGAATGGAAAATTAATACCAAATTTAAATGACAAAACTAAATATATTTTACATTATAAAGCACTAAAAAAATACGAAGAACTGGGTTTGGTAGTTACAAAATACCACAGAATTTTAAAATTCAGACAATCAAAATGGCTCGCGCCCTATATTATTTTTAATATTGAAAAGCGACAAAAAGCTAAACACGATTTTGAAAAAGACTTTTACAAACTGTTAAATAACAGTCTCTTTGGCCGAACAATTATGAACCAACGCAAGTTTCGTGATATACATCTTGTAGACGAGTCTAAGTTAACAAAATACGTTACAAAGCCAAGGTTTGACTGTAGCAAAATGTTCGATAACAATTTGCATGCTGTGCATTTAAATAAATTAATTGTAAAGTTTGATAAACCAATATATTTAGGAATGACCATTTTGGATATCAGTAAAGTAATAATGTATGATTTCCACTATAATTATATGTCAAAATTTAAGAATAAAAAGTTCTTAATGACAGACACAGACAGCCTTGTTTATTCTATAGTAACAGAGGACTTTTACAAGGAAATACAAAGTGACTTGGACCGTTTCGACACCTCTGCATATAGTAAAGATCATTTCTTATACTCTGATAAAAATAAAAAAGTTACGGGCAAGTTTAAAGACGAATTAAATGGTCAAATTATGTATGAATATTGTGGTTTAAGGCCAAAATTATACTCTTTCATTCCTTTACAATGGTTATACGAAAAAGAAAATCAAAATGAGCTAGAGGTTAAAAAGGCAAAGGGAGCTGACAACGCCACAGTTAAACATCTCTTAAGACACCAACATTACTTACACTGTCTTGCAACCGGGGAAGATTACTATGAGAATGTTACAAGAATTAAATCCACAAACCACCATCTTCAAACATTAACGATGAACAAAAAGGTACTCTCTTTTGATGACGACAAGAGGTTTATTCTGGATGGCATCAACACTCTTGCCCTTGGTCATTATAAAATTGGTCAAACATAAATCTATATTTCCCATTATTCTTTGGCCTTTCCTTGTCTATTACAAAAAAGCCATATTTAGACCTATCCCAGCATTGATGGCAGAGATTTCTAAATTGGTTAAATGAAAAATCATTTCCCACATGATTGTTATACACATGTTTTAAATTTAAATCGTCTTGTTTAAATAATATTAGGAAATTAACATTGTCACGTAAATGTTTGTTTACTTTACTGTAAGATTGACACAAGTAAAAACTGTTAATATTTTTGTGTCTGCCCATTGAGAAAAATTGTGTGATATTTGGACTATTTATGTCGTCAAATACAACTATTGAGTGTGATTCTACATCATTTGGTGTGATTTCACAGTTTGAATATGTGTGTAATTTAACTTCATCACACAGACGGAATATTTCAATTATTTTTTTATATTTTTCTTGTTCTAAAGATTTGGATATTATATATATAAATTTGTAAACTTTAATCCTTGTTTTTTTACAATTAAGTTATAAATTACAACAGTCTTCCCCGAACCACTGGGCCCTATTATAAGACAGCGAATATTATTAGGAAATAGACCCAACTTCTTTGGTGTATTTTCTTTATGTGCTATTTTAAATTTGTTCTTTTGTTGAATAAATGACATTTTTTATATAATAAAAATGGTGTATTTTCTTTATGTGCTATTTTAATTTGTTCTTTTGTTGAATAAATGACATTTTTTATATAATAAAAATGGCAAAGAGAAAGTGTAAAAAGGTCCAAGGTAAGGGATTATTCTTAAAGCCATATAGAGGCCGTGGCTTGTTAAATACCCTTATAAACAACCTTCCTTTCCCTCTCCACATGCCTGGAAATTATAAATGGTGTGGACCTGGAACTAACGTGCGTGAAAATTTAGCCAGAAATGCACCTCCAAAAAATAAGCTAGACTCTTATTGTAAAGAGCACGACATATTCTACATGAATAATCCTGATACAGCCGCCCGGAACAAGGCAGATATGAGATTAGCGGACCAGGCTTGGACTAGGGTTTCGGCAAAGGACGCCAGTCTGGCTGAAAAAGCAGCAGCTTATGCAGTGACAAATTTGATGAAGGCCAAAGCAAAAATGGGAATGGGATTAAAATTTAATAAAAAAGATGGACAACTTTCAGCTGTTAGAGGCAGCAAGAGACGTGCCTCACTTTCGAGGAGTGTACCTAAAAAACGAGCTAAGAAAACAGAGACCAAAAGTAAGAGAATGTGGAATTATTAATTTAGACAGTGACAGGGGCACACATTGGACAGCATATCGTAAAAATAAAGATATTGTAATATATTTTGACCCTTTCGGAATACAGCCTCCAAAAGAGGTAATTGAATATTTTGTACCATCTAAAATTTACTATACAACTGATCAAATACAAGATTTAAACAGTTCCATTTGTGGAATTTTATGTTTATCATTTCTGAAAAATTTTAGTTTATAAAAATGGATTCATTTACTATAACATTTACGGGTACAGAGCCAGAGTTGAAGTCGGTGTTCTTTCCTCCTATAGAATTAAATGGTGATTATGTAATTGGACTGGTAGATTTTCAAAGTTATAATTCTATATTTAATGTTAAAAAACCTCTAAATACTTTGACATATTACAAAATGCACAAAATTACAACCCCAAAAGGGGAGGTCACAATTGACGAATTAAACCGGGCATTAGCTGGTAAAGTTGAAGTTATTATACAAAATAAAGTAGCATTAATTAATACAAAAGTCAAACTTATATTTTACAAAGGGCTAGTTCCAAAATTAAATAAACTTAAAGACACAAAATTAACTATAGACGAGGGTGAGGATGTGTATTATTACGATCACAAAGCTCCAAATGTAATTGAAATTGCTGAAGGTACATACGAAGTGTTTGAGCTTGCGAAGGAAATTCAAAAGCAACTCCCAGATTTTGTACTTATAGCCGATAATAAAACTATGAAAGCCACATTACATTCTAGCCATGTGTTTGATTTTACAAAACCGTGTTTGGGGTCTGAATTATTGGGATTTAAAGGATTTTCTACTCCAGATATTGCGTTTAAATCCGTAAATAAAATCAACATAAATAATGTAAATGTGATTAGAGTAAAATTTAATATTGCGAATGGGTCTTATTTAAATGGTGACAAATCACACACCATACAGAGTTTTTACCCAGAAGCTCCTCCCGGCTACAAAATTATTGAGGTTCCCAGAAATATTATATACTTCCCTGTAAATAAGAGAAGTTTAGATGTTGTTAGCATTACATTTGCAGATCAACACGACAAGCCAATTGACTTTAATAAAGAAGAAACTACAATTACTTGTCATATAAAAAAGATATGAGAATTTACAAGAACGGACTGAGTGTACAAAATGCCAGGTTTCTGCGATCAATTGGGTTGAAGTTAAAATTTTCTATTAATAAAAATGGAAGATTTTCTAGACGTTACAGGAAAATTCCAATACGACGATAGCTTGGTTAAAATTACAAATCACTCCTATGTTCCACACAACACTTTAGCAATAAATAATTCCGATGAAATTCGAATATGCATAAATAATCAAGATTTACTAACACTCCCATGTAGGAGTTATCTGTATATTAAAGGAGAAATAGAGAATCATGATAAAGGACATTTTATAAATAATGCATTTGCATTCTTATTTGACGAAATTAGATACGAAGTTGCTGGTAAAGAAATAGATATTGTAAGAAATCCGGGAATTTCCAGTCTTATGAAAATATTGTGCTCTTACAATAAAACAACTAAATTGTCAAATGTAGCATTTGATTCTGATGAAAATTTAAAGGAGTTCCATAAAAGCGGCAAGTTTAGTACTTGTGTCCCGTTAGAGCTGTTAATGGGTGTGTTTGAGGATTTTAATAAGGTTTTAGTAAATGTTAAACAAGAATTGGTGTTGAAAAGATCCAAAAACGACTTAAATTGTATATTAACAACATCTAATGCTCCAACTGGTGTCGATCCTATTCCTAAAATTACACTTAAATCGATTCAGTGGGTGATGCCGCATGTGGTGCCATCTGATGGGGAGAAGCTTCAATTACAAAAGATGTTATTGCAAAATAAAAATTTGCAAATTGCATTTAGAAGTTTGGAGCTACACGAACTCCCATCATACCCCGAAACCAAGAGACATACATGGTCAGTTAAGACGTCTTCGAGTTTGGAGAAGCCCAGGTATATTATATTTGGTTTCCAAACTGGTAGGGACAACAGTGCACGAAAAAGAACTGATGAATTTGATCACTGTAAATTGAAAAATATCAAAGTGTTTTTAAACTCTGAATATTATCCTTATAGTGATTTAAATCTCGACTTTGAAAATGGAGATGCCTCTAAAGCTTATGAGATGTTTGTGAGGTTTAGGGAGAGTTACTACAACACCGTCCCCGATCCTATGTTTAACAGAGCTGACTTTATAAAGAAATATCCTCTAATTGTAATAGATTGTTCTAGGCAGAATGAATCAGTCAAAGAGGGGGTTGTAGATATTAAATTAGAAATTGAAACTGCAGAAAATGTCCCTTCAAACACATCTGCATATTGCCTAATAATACACGATAAAGTGTTTGAGTATAATCCTTTGACAAATGAGATAAATAAAATGTAAATAAAATGAAAACAAATATTCAACAAGAATTGGTAGAGTCTGCAAAACAAATAAGAGAAAAATATAGGGCGTTAAAACGTGGTAAATTTCTAGAGGCTGAAGAGAGGTTCCAAACATTCCAACCGTTAATAGAGCCTTTGCAAGAATTAAAAAATTTAGCCACAAAAACAGAGAGGCCAGTTCTCCCAATGATTTTAGAAAAGACCCCGTCTAGAATACCAAGAATAACACAGATAACACCGCACAAATTAGATTTTGGTCTTTTAGCATCAGACTATTTAGGAAATTACCTTAGTAGAAGTAGTATGACAGACACCACATATGGTATTAGGCGAGAAGGAAATAAATTTTTTATTGGGAATCAGGAAGTTCAAATTGCCAATGATGATGTTACAGTTGGAGAAACAATTTATAAAGGGACAAAGGGATTGTGGGAATTGTTAACTTTAAAAGAACCCGTAAACTATAGTCAGGTTGATTTGCAAAATTATAAAGAGATTTTGGAAGCTACAAATGCACATTTAAAGGGTTATAAACCAGGTGCGGCGATGTCAAGTAATAAACACACTAAATATCTTAATATAATTAAACCCCTGTTTAAGACTGTTGGTGAAGGTTTAAGGCAGGTAACTGGTAATAAAATAGACTATGTTTATTGGGACGATCCTAATGAGCTTGTAGATAGGTTAAGACTGCTTTGGTTAAGCCGATTGGCGGGAAATTCTGGAATGGATAATGAGATAGATTCTATCATAGAAGAATTGAGGGAAAGTGGAATTGTTTATTAAATAAAAAGATGATAGATAAATTTTATCGCGTATATAACCCGTATAGTAAACCAGAAGCTAGAAGTTTTAAAGAAACTACTTTAAATCTAAAAGATGATGGTTGGAATGCTTTAAATTATAAAATTAGTAATGTTAAAGGTGGGGAGTTTACTGATGATGTATCGACTTTGGGGCAGACGTTAACCAGAAAAGGTGATGCTTTTGTACAAGGTAATACTAAATATAAGTTTTTAGAATCCAAGAGTAATAATTGGAACGCTAATAAACGCAAAATTACTAATGTTAAACGAGGTGAAAGCTCAACCGATGTACCCACATTAGAGCAAACTTTAATAAGAAAAGATGGTGTCTTTGTACAAGACAAAAATAATTATGAATTTTTGGAATCGGAGAATGGTATTTGGAATGCCAAAAAGCGAAAAATAAGTAATTTGTTGGCTGGTAAAGAAAGCGATGATGTTGTAAACGTCTCTCAAGTACCAAAAATGGATCTAAACTTTTGGGATTTTAATAATAAAAGGCTAGTTCGTGTTAAACCCGCTGTTGATGAGAACGATTGTGTTACAAAACATCAGACTGTGACTTTAGACGGTCTTAAATTTGATGGTAAAAATAAGCAATTAACAAACATTTTACCTGGAACATTGCCAAATGATGTGGCTGTTGTTAAGCAAATATTAACAAAAGGTGAGAAAAGCATAATAAAACAGGGGGATAAATATTATAATGTATTAACATTAGATAGCGATATGTGGGATGCAGAGGACAAATTAATAAAGAATGTACCTGAAGGCAAAGATAGGAGTGATGTTTGTTTAATGTCACAGGTTTTGAGGTATGACGATAATATTAAAACTTTTAGACAAGACAATATTAAATTTGATATTTGTTTAAAATCACATGCGTTAAGGTTTAACAATAAAACTAATAAATTTATGCAAGACAATAATCAAATCGATTTGGTGATGTACAATCCTAAATTGTTGGTTGCAGACCCTACATCTTTAAGCGGATTTAAGACTTTAGATGGAGAGGCATATTTGCCAAAAAACTATGTATATCAAAGAATGAGTGATGGTATGTTAATTGGTAGCAATGGAGGTGTTTTTGAAACGACAGAGACTGGCAGATACGTTAACATTAAAAATTAAGAATAAAAAATGGAAAAAATTGCTTACGAATTGCATAAGCCCGCGAGAAAGAACTTTGTTAGAAGGTCTTTTAAGGTGTTGGGTATAAACGAAACTGTTCAAATAGATTTAATAGATATGCGGAATTATGCTAGAGAGAATTCTGGGAATAAATATATTTTAACTTTAATAGACACATTTTCTAAAAAAGCTTATGCTGCTCCACTAAAGAATAAAACTGGATTAGTAGTCACAGAAGCTATAAAAACTATTCTCCCAAAGGGAGTTAAAAATATTCAATCTGATAACGGAAAAGAATTTTTTAATGAACATTTTACCAAACTAATGAAAATTCTAAATATTAATCACTACCACACTTACTCTACAACTAAGGCGGCTATTGTGGAAAGGTTCCAGAGAACTTTAAAGAATTGGTTGTATAGAGAGTTTAGTGCACAGGGGAGTTACAAGTGGTTGGATTTACTTCCAAAGTTAATAAGGATATATAATAATAAAGTACATAGATCCATAGGGATGAAGCCTAACCAAGTAAGTGCTAAGAACTCTAAAGATGTACATGAAAGGTTAGCATCTAAAGTACAAGTTAAAAAGCCAAGATATAAGGTGGGGGATAGTGTAAGGATATCTAAATATAAACATGTATTTAGTAAAGGATATACCCCTAACTGGACGGGAGAGCTTTTTACAATAGCAGAAGTTAAGAAAACAAAGCCCGTGACTTATATTTTGAAAGATGAAAATGGCAATATAATCAAAGGAGGATTTTATACAGAAGAATTGTTAAAGACTAAATATAAAGACATGTATTTGGTAGAGAAGGTAATTAGGAGGAGGGGTGATTTATTATATGTCAAATGGCTCGGGTTCCCAAGTAGCCAGAACTCGTGGATTTCTGCAAAGGATGTATTAAAATGAATTTTAAAATAGGGGAAAAATAAGGCAAGGGTACTGGCCAAAAAGAAAATTTGTGTAGGGTAGGATCGGGCAAGTGTTCAAAAACTGATCCCCATAAGAATAACATGGGAAAAAAGCGCCGATTGTGGCCCCTCCCCCGTATTTCACCACTACTGCCGTGCATTGGTAACGTATTTTAAAAGGAGCAACCTTGCTGCGTACAAGCTTAAAGAAGTGCAGCAGCAGATGAATTTGCCTTTGCTGGCCTTGATTCAGGACGTGTCCACACGTTGGAACTGGAACTGTCGATGTTAGAGAGATTGGTTGAACTGAAAGTTCCTATAACTGTTGCTATGGCTTCTCTAGAAAATCCATCCACGAAAATATCAGTAACAACACCCAAAACCACAGCAACTTTGATGGTGAAGCAATACCTAGAAATGCCAATCGTTGACAGAAAAACAAATCCCTATGAGTTTTGGAAATCGCATCATTCAACATTTACTGAATTGTACGAGATGGCTTGTAAGTATATCAACATACCCGCTTTATCAGTCCCGGCAGAAAGGATATTTTCGGCAGCTGGATTGATTACCAAAGACAGAAGGAATAGACTTAGCTCTGAGAAGTTGGACAATATCATTTTTCTTAATCGAAACCTTAAAGTTTTTGAAATTTAAGTACAATCCACGGTGATTGTATTAACTGTCAGGGATAACTGACTGTACTGATTTTAAACCAATTATTTTCCTAATGTGTAACAATGCAAGTTTGTGAAATGTAATAATATCCACGGTATGTTCATGTTAACGGTTAGGGTTACACGACTGGATTTTAGATTTGTAACTGTGTATTTTAACTTTGGAACAATTTTTTTTCTTAATCGTATTACTTATGAGTTTTTTAAATGTAGCCTAATAATATCTACGATGTTCATGTTTACTTTCAGGGTTAATTGACGGAGTAGGAGTAATATTGGAACAATTATTTTTCTTAATCTAATAAGTTTTTAAAATGTGTAATAATATACCATGGTGTATAACCATTTATGGGTTTTGAAATGTAGACCAAATCATATTTACGGTTAGCTGTCATGGTTGATTGCAAGTAGACATAATTATTATTTTAGTTGTAATAACATAAGTAACATAGTGGTACGGCGGTACGCATATAAAATCATCTAAGTTTATATCTTTAAACTCCTTTGGTTTATTTTGTGAAAAATAAAATAAGCTTAAATGTATAAGCGTGTTTTATTTGTATCCAAATCCGAAATGATAATATTATTTCGAATGCGCCAATCAATCGAAACGTTTCGAATGGTACATCTCGCAATCGCGCATCACTACTATGAACACCGGCGAACTGTAAAACACTCAATATCACCTTCTAGGCATTGAAAAGCTGCCTTGGCCGCGAGTGGATGATAATGAGAATTCTCATGAATTTAAACCGATTTATAAATGCGTTTTGGGAAACATCGTGTCCAGTTTGAACCTCTGGACAATGTAGAATCTCTGTTATTTTTGCCGCCGAATGCCATACAACAAGAACACTTTGTTGAGCTGGATGGAATAAGATAACCATGTTCTTGTATGTTATCCCCATTTGGCAAAATACGATAGTAGAGTTTGAATGGATCAAACGTAAGCTTAGCTCCTTTTCCCTCATGAACTTGGATTGGATGTTTTTCCATGAAAGTTTTTTTTATTCCAATGTGGTCACTTTCAATTTGGCATATGAAACAACCAAGGTTTTGCTTGGAAGCACGCAGCGTGTCTCGGTGGGATTCTTCATCGCCGTTCTCTAAATCAGAGCCAGTGATTATTGACGAATCCCTGCCGAAATGCGTTGATGACGTTGTCGGATGATCTAGATCTAAGTCTAGGAATGGTTGATTTCAAGTAGTAGTTTCTTATCCTTTATTTTCACTAGACGAAGTAGCCGTAGTAGCCTCTACTTGAATTGAAGGGGGCTTAATTTGATCTCCAAATTCTGGAAATAAATAATTCAATTAAACAATTTCAAATAATTCAATTAAATAATGGAAATGGAAATTCAATAATGGAAACAATAATTCAATTAAATAAATAATAAACAATTCTAAAGTGGAATCTCCTCCTTCAACTGGTGCTGAAACATCATGATGAATTTGAATGTTGCCTAACCATTGAAAAAAAAATCAGTCAGTAAATACAATTCAAAGTGAAATTGCCAGTATTGTACTTTATAGCTGCTGATGACAAAGCTCAGTGCTTAAGACAGAGGTGGAGGTTCATAAATTCGCTGAGTTGGGCTACTTCAACAATGTTGGTATTATTCATTTAACGTTTGGGGAGGTTCCAGCTGCGCGTGGAGAGCGCTGTGTAGGCATACCCACCAGAAGGAAGGTGCTACCTCAGACGCGCTGTATCTCCACGCGTGACTGGATTGGAAAAGAAAACAGAAGAGTAGAAAAAGACTTACCAAATATTACTAGGCAAGGCTTTTCCATCTGGCGAATGATCGTTTGGGTTTGATGAGCTGGGGTTTACCTAACTTGATGGCCGAAAAAATCTCTTCAACTGAGAAACATGGGCAGTAGTAAGGAATTTTCCGTCATAAGGGTTTAGTAAACGGACCGTGACCGGAGATATGAAGATCTCGATCACGCAAGGGTTTGACCATATTGATAGAAGCTTTTGGTTTATGTGGTCAACCTTTTTGCTGATCGGGTGTAACCTATACATCGCCCAGTCACCTGTTTGATAGGTGATAGGTAGCCTGTGTTCATTGTACCGTTTCTCCCTGCTGGCAGGAGCTTTGCGGAGGCTTTCGATGGCCTCAGTCCATTCGACGTGCTGAGAGGGAACGGGGCCTTGAGCATCAACTAGGGCGTCTAAGTTACAGCGGAGTTGAAGGGGATGATACATAGTTCGGCCTAGAAACAGACGTGAGGGGGAATTGTTGGTGCTCTAATGATTTGCGGAGTTGAAGGCAATTTGGTCCCAAATAATGCAAATTTTGGTCCCAAAATTGCTGATATTGATTGTGGAAAATGCGGATGACGAATTTTGTTTGCTTGTTGACCCTCTCTTCATGTGATGGATTCGGATAGTACGGACTTGTGAATATGTGTTGGATTCCCAGGTCTATATACATTTATTTGATGGCATTTGAACGAAAATTAGAAACATTATCTGAAACCAAAAACTTTGGTGGACCGAAGATTGAAAAAACTTGCCTTGTGAGTTGATTTATGGTTGTTTGAGCTTTGGTGTTTAATACTGGGAGAAGAATACTACACTTTGAAAAAGAATCGACTATGGTCAATATGTATTTATTACCTCTGGTGGATCTTGGGAGGGGCCCTATATGGTCTATGAAAATCTTCTCCCAAGGCTTGGTGTTCAATTCAGATGCCAAGTGGCCTACCTTGGTGTTGGGTGCCTGTTTGCAACGTTGGCATTGGATAAAGGACCTCGGTTGGTGATTTCCTTCTTTAGGTCGCTGGCCCAAAAGAAGGCTTCTACACGGGCGAGGGTCTTATGAATGCCAAGGTGGGCAGAGATGGGGGGCTCGTGATAGTAGCTAACCAAAAGGTCGAAAAGCTTGCGTGGAATTATTACTCGGAGCTTCTTTTGATTCGGGAGTTGGTGCATGAGAACACCCTGTTCTATTAGAAAATGTGGGGGCTTGTTTCGCTGACGGATGAGTCTAGCTATTTCAGGGACTTCTGCTTGATGGGAGGCTATGTCCTTGAACACCTCAGGTATTCCGAAGAGGGTCATGACGGATTGGGGACTAGGTTTGTCGACCTCGGTGGATTGAGTTCCCTCAAAAAGCCAAGATAGACAGTCCGCCACCACATTGTCCTTGCCTTTGATGTGGGAAATCTTAAACTTAAAGGAGTTGATAAAATAAATCAATCTAAAAATTTTTCCTACTTGGCGAGGGGGGTTGAGGAGCCAAGTAAGGGCAGAACGGTCCGTGTGGAGGTGGAATTCCCTGTGCTCAAGGTACTGTTGATACTTCTTCTGTTGGTACTTCCGCAACGCAAAAACTATTGCCAAGCACTCTAGCTATAGCGTAGAGTAATTTAGCTCGTGCTTGTTCAAGGCTCGGGAGGCGTAAGAGACTGGGAATAGCTGGTCGACGTACTCTTGACGAGAACACAACCGATTGCGGTCCCGGATGCATCCGTATAGACCAAGAAGGTTTTAGAAAATCTGGCATACCCAAAATAGGAGAAGAAACGAGGGCTGTTTTGAGAGTGTCAAAGGCCTTGCTCTGCTCGGGTCCGAAAACGAAATCTACACCTTTCTTTTTGAGCTGATTGAGTGGCTGCGAAATTGTTGCGTAGTCTTTAATGAATCGGGCATAGAATGCAGCCATTCCTAAAAACCTTGAAAATATTTCCACTAACAATTTAAGTTCGAAAATTTTGAAGAAAACAATACCTTCTCCTTGTACTACGTATAGGGGAGAGAGTAAAAAACACAAAACACCTAACGTGAAACACATTACGAAATACGGACGAATAGACGAATAAAAATGGTAGGACTACTTTAACAATTTTGGGAAATGATGCGTGCATCTTTTGTGCCGAGTCTCGACTGGTTGGTGACTTGCTTCTAGGAACTGACCTTTGTCTCCGGGCTACCTTTTTCTCGCTTATTGTCTAGCTTGATCAAATTTTCAAATAATATATTTGACTGGATAATTCTTTTGTCATTCAATTTTCGCATAATGCTATGCTTTTATGCCACAGCTCTCTAACAAGTAAGTTAAACAATCATTTAGTCAAGAATAATAAATTATTTATTTGTCGTGTTTTGTTCAAAAGCAGAGGGTGTTCTGCAGGATATTTTAAATTTGGCCGTCATATTGTTAAACAACGGCCAAATTTAATTCATATTTTTAATGGTAACCGAAAAGCAAGTGAAGTCCCCCCTAAACAATTGTCTATAAATCTTGTCGTTTCTGAGACACCAATGGCAGCACAGTTTATATGGACACCCTGTATAACTGTATAATGTTTAGTGTAATTTGCATTTACTTACTGCCTTATTTTTATATTGAGGATCAGCCAGTTTTAAATCAAATTCCTCAAAACTCTGGAGGGATTTGAACGGTGATAAGGCCAAAATCTCCTCGAAGGCTTCTTCAACTTGTACCGCTAATCCAAGGTTAGAGACGTCAAAGTGATGAGTGATATTGGGTTGATTCATTCACTCCAACGGCAACCGACATTAGCGGCGGTCGGGTGCCAAACTACGATTCATAGCCGCGTCTTCCTACTCGACAGGATCAGTAGGATACACCTCCTTGCAGACACCGGCTCTGACTTGAGCTGCTATCCTTGCAAACTCCTTCCAGGACATCATCTTGACGCCCATTACGATCTGCAGGCAGCCAACAACTCCAAAATAAAAACCTATGGCACGGTGCTGTTAACCATAGACCTCGGTCTCGCCCGCAAACACACCTGGTCTTTCACCATCGCTGATGTATCTGTCCCAATCATAGGTTCAGACTTCTTGGCCCACTATGAACTGTTGGTGGACTGCGCTCACAACCGCCTACTTGACTCCACGACCGGTATCTCCACCCACTGCGCGCGCTGCACTACTAACCAGCCCAGCGTGACACTCATCCGACCGGCTGCGTCTTCCGTCTTCGCCGGCATCTTAGCTGAATTTCCCCACCTCACTCGACCTAGAGGAATGGAGCATCAGGTCAAACATCGCACTGTCCATTATATCCGTACTACCCCAGGACCTCCTGTCTCGAGTCGCCCTCGTCGTTTAGCCCCGGACCGTCTCTGTATCGCCACAGCAGCGTTCGAAACCATGATGCGAGAGGGCATTGCACGCCGCTCTGATGGGCCTTGGTCATCGCCTCTCCATATGGTACCCAAGAAGCCTGACAGCTGGCGTCCCTGTGGCGACTACAGGGCGCTCAATGCGAGGACTATTCCCGACAAATACCCGGTGCGTCATATTCACGACTTCGGAAACAATCTTCGCGGCTCGACCATCGTCTCCACCATCGACCTTGTTAAGGCGTACAATCAAATCCCAGTCAATCCAGCAGACATTGCGAAAACGGCCATTACTACTCCTTTCGGTCTTTTCGAATTCCCCTTCATGTCCTTCGGCCTCCGCAACGCTGGACAGACCTTTCAGCGCTTCATAGACGAAATTTTGACTGGCCTCAATTTCTGTTTTGCGTACATTGACGACATCTTAGTGTTTTCGAAATCTCCAGAGGACCATTGCCGCCACCTACGCTCCCTGTTCGAACGACTTGACCAGTATGGCATTCTGCTCAATGTCAAAAAAAGCATCTTCGGTGTGGACAAGGTCTCTTTTCTCGGCTATGAGGTATCCGCTCAGGGCACACGGCCTCTTCCAGATCGCGTCTCTGACCTCCGTGCATACCCCAAACCATCCACTGTGAAGGGCGTCTCCCGTTTCCTCGGCATGATTAACTTTTATCGTCGTTTTGTACCTCATGCCGCAGAATACCAAGCACTCCTCAACACGGCACGATCTGGCCTGCGAGGAAATCAACCTTTTCCCTGGACATCCGAATTGGAGCTCGCGTTCCAAGCCTGCAAAGACGGCCTCGCCGATGCCGTTTTGTTAGCTCACCCGGAGCCATCTGCGACTCTCGGCCTCTTCACTGATGCGAGTGCCCACTCAGTAGGTGCGTGCCTTCAACAGTTCGTCGACAACGCTTGGCAACCCCTGGCTTTGTTTTCCCGGAAACTTACGCCCAGAGAACTGCGCTGGCCAGCCTACTACAGGGAATTGCACGCTGTTTATCTCGCCGTTCAACATTATCGGCACATACTCGAGGCGCAGCACTGCATCATTTTCACTGATCACAAACCCCTCACATTTGCCTTCCAGCAAACTCGTGAGAAGCTACCCCCAGTACAATTAAATCAGCTTTCCTTCATCGCGCAATTCACCACAGACATTCGTCATATCAGTGGCTCCGGCAACATAGTGGCCGATACGATGAGCCGCGCAGACTCCGTCACTGCAGCCGACCCGGATAGTTACTCTGTCGATTCATTCGCCCTCGCAGCCGCTCAAGAACATGATACTGAACTTCGCGACCTACTAAACCGTGAGTCGGCCCCGCACCTGGAGACTATTCGTATTCCTGGTTCCGATGTATTCCTATATTGTGACACCAGTACAGCCCAACCACGCCCTTATGTGCCTGCCTCCATGCGTCGTCAAGTTTTCGGCGCTTGCCACAACCTTAGCCACCCAGGCACCCGCACTACTGCCAAACTTGTGTCACAACGTTTTGTCTGGCCTCAGCAAAATTGCCGGGCCTGGACACGAAGCTGCCTGAACTGTCAACGAAACAAGGTTTCCCGTCATGTCCACACCCCTACCGGCACCTTCGTAACGCCATCTTCCCGTTTTCAACACATACATTTCGATATCATTGGCCCGTTTAGCCATGCTAAGGGGTACCGATACTGCCTCACTGCTGTCGACAGATTTACCAGGTGGCCCGAAGTTTGGCCATTATTTACGAAAACTGCCGATGAAGTCGCTGACGCATTTCTACGCTGCTGGATTTCACGATTCGGGGCCCCCGTCTGCATCACCACTGACCAGGGCCAACAGTTTGAATCCCAGCTTTTCCGGGCCCTAGGCAAGACTTTCGGCATCACCAGGTGTCGCACCTGTGGTTATCACCCGTGCTAAAACGGGATGGTCGAATGTTTTCACCGTCAGCTGGAGGCGGCTCTCCGTTGCCACCCCCACCTAACGTGGGTGGACGCCTTACCACTCGTTTTGCTCGGTTTGCGCAGTGTTGTCAAAGAGGACCTCCGAACCTCCCCAGCCGAGCTTGTCTACGGGGAACCCTTACGCTTGCCAGCGGAGTTTATCGCACCGTTGCCCGTACCACGGTCGAGCGGCGATGTTAGCAACTTCGTCGCCCGCCTGCGACAGCAAATGTCACAGCTCCGCCCCGTTCCGGCGTCACGGCATAACACACAGAACCCGTTTGTCTTCCAAGAGCTCACGTCATGCGGACATGTTTTCCTACGGGAAGACAGGATAAGACGTTCCCTGGAGTCACCATATACGGGCCCGCATACCGTCGTTCGCCGAGACGAGAAGACCATCACGATCTTAGTCAATAGATTGGAGAAACGGGTCAGCCTAGATCGGGTGAAACCAGCCTTCATGGACACCTTTCGAGCCTCCTCAAACTGCACCGCCGTCTCGAGCCCTGCCAGGACCTCCCGTGCCTTTCGGCGAGTGCGTTTCCGTCTCCCAGACCTCCGGTCTCCGCGGGGGGCTGATGCGGCGTCCAGAGTTGGACTATAATTTAAAAACAGTTTTTTCATAGTGGTTGCTAGGTAACCTAAAAATAATTATTTTGTTTTGTTTTTGTTTGGAGAAGTTTCCTGGGTTAGGAATAAAGGAGTACATTTGTTATGAGATTTGTGTCTTTCATTTCACCACATAAGTGTAGACAGATGGAGTTATGGGTCAAGTGTTCCCAGTTATTTTTGAGTTTCAAGTGGTTCGATGAAAGTTTTTAACATCAGCACGACCTTTGATAACCTTTGCCCTCGACGACCCTCTGCGATCGACGCTTACCTCAGAGATTGAACTTGTAAGTAAAAATGAAGAGACTCCCCACCTTGTATATATTGGAAGAATTTTTTTTAAGGGGGAGGAATTATTACAAAGGAAAAAGGAATATTTTATTTCATTTAAATTAGCCTGTAGTAAAATCTGAAGTAGAATCATTAGTTAGTATTTGCAAGAGGCAACAGGATTTTGGCATGAGCAGGGTTCTTACATATTTAGTTTAATAGAGCAAAAGATGAGACGATCGATAAGAAACCCCACCACCTTTGACCAAAGAGAAGGTCGCCAGTACACAGTAGATGACAGGTACGTCAAGACGTCGTTTCTGCCTGTTCAGTTTTCTATTATAATTATTAGTGCGGCCCTAAGCCAAGTTTTAATATTTATATATGTTTAAATTTTCTCAAGTTATAACAGTAAGGATGAAAGAATTTTGGACATTAGCATGTCATCATAAATACTTTGATTCAATGATTTTAGTTTAAAAGCAATGTTCTGTAGGTTAGATAAAATGTTAGTCATGCCTTGGTCATCCTTATATTTATAGTTAAAAGATTCTTGCAAAAGAGCACACTTTTGTTGCTCTGCCTCCCTTTCAAAAAGACTGCATAATTTGGTGTACATGGCATAAGATGTGGTATCATTTAAAATATGGACTAAATATTGTTTGTCCACGGAAGTAACAATTACCTTCTGTGCGAGAGCATCCTGTCTTACCCATTCTTTCTTCTCTTTCTCTTCCGTAATATCTTCATATTTACCGTTGTCATTAACAATTTCGTAAGATCCTTGGGCTTTGAATAAAACTGTTGATTGAAATTTCCAAAACTTGTACGATTCAGCGTCAGTACACTTTTCTAAATTATCATTGCAACTACTTGCCACCATGTTTTGCCGGTACGTTTTTACTTAGGTATTCTGGCTGTCGTACCTGGCAAGGGCGGTTCCAGAGAGGGGGCCATGCCCCCCCCCCCATAACTGAAGTTAACACGTTCGCTGTGGACCACGGGCCGGCTCGGGCTGTGTCAATACAAAGTTTACCGGTTCAGTGTGCTACAGCATGGCACCCGGGATAGACGAATTGTTGCCAGCGTGTAGCTTAGAATGCGAGCTTAATTTTGGGGATCTTTTCCGTTAATTCACCGCCACTATTGTTTCTAGCATATGATTCCGTTAATTCACCACCAATATTATTTTAACTTAAAGTAGGATAAGTTTAAAACAATTAAGGGTATTTCCTATTTAAAAACTACAAGGGAAATATTAATTGGGAAAATAAATGACAAAATCGAAAACTCACACAATATATTGTTAGACGGAAATGAAAATTAGAACACTGTCATTATAAAAACCAATGGAAAACGTTGTAACACAACAATAGAAAAGTCCCTCTTTACTGTGGTGGCATAAACTGAAATATGCTCCAGCATTTTCTCAAAAAGATTTTCTGGTCCGAATTTTTTACGCCACATGTACTCGCATAAGTAACTATTCAACATTGGGCGGAACGTACCCCACTGCTTCTTGTTTCGCGATTTAACTTTGCACCACATACTTTCTACGGTGTTTGTATGAGCGATAGTCACAGGGTCAACGAAATTTAGTGAATGGTTCACCGTCATATGTTGAAAGTTTGCTTCAAGTCCGTGGTAGGAACGCCATTCATCAGTGATGATTGTTGTTCCTGGAGCGACATTTTCGATTATAATGGGCAACAATGTACGAGCAGATCTGTTTGGTACTGGAAAAAGAAAACACTCTTTTGTTTCCCTACAAATCCCCCCCAGAACCCACTGATTTGGCAACAACCTACCTCTGTTGTACTTCCTTTTTGTGAAGCAACTTTCGTCAATCTCAACTGTGGTATTAGAGCCCCCTATAACTGCATTGTTGTTCATCATAGTGTACTCACAAACCTCGCGCATGTACATGTTCCAATCAACGGCTGTGTTGTGGTTCATATTCAGTTCATCTTCACAAAATTTTATTGAAGTATATTCCTTGCTTCAGGAATATATAAATAAAACTATTGTTTTGTACTCCAAACGCGAACCCGTTAAAAAGTTATCCGCTCGCACTGGGGAATACTGCCGGCACTCGCGTTTTGAACACGACCAACGGTCTTGACTGTCACTTAGGCGCAATAGCATTTCGTGGTTGTTACGACAACAAATGGGTTGTGCAAAATCCCTTTCATTTGTAAAAACCGCACAGAACTCTCTTGACTGTTGCATTCATTTGCGACACTTAAAAAATTCATGGTTACCGCCCGGTAATCGCTGTCTAGACTGGCCGCCGAGCGCGCGGTCCGCTTATCGCTTCGCGATAAGATAAGGCTTACAGGAATACTGCAGGTAAAGGAAAACCCGAATTAAATATTGTTTATTACTCAGAACGAATTTCTTCACTGAATTTTAGATTCTGAATGGTGGTGAACTAACGGAAAATCGAAAAAATAGTGGTGGTGAATTAACGGAAAAGATCCAATTTTGGTATAGGTTGGTAGTAAATTTCCCCCAATATGCTGACTGTCACGGGACTTCCCCGCATTCATTTTCGTCTGACTTATTTCCTGTAGATGGCAACCCTGGGTTGTCTGCCACTATCTAGATTTGTGCTGCTACCTGTTGGCGTTTTGTAGAACTACGTCCAGTGGTGTTGTAACGCAGTAACAGTACAGTAAAGTACTGCGCCTATCGGAACAGCGAACGTATTAAGTAGGTTAAGCCAACTTTTATGAATTAGCGATAATTTCCTATAATAACAAACCATCAAAAATTACTGGCATTTACAGCAATACTGGTATTGCTGGCATTTTGCAATATGGTATTTAGCCAGCGCTCAATCATATCAGAACCACTAATGTGTTGCCACAAAGATGGTTGGCAACACTGGCAGTGTCGAATCCTCCATCTTCAAATTCTCCTCCCTCCTTCCCGTCAGTCTCAACTGGTCTCAACTCACAGTAGGCGCAAAATGTTTGGTGTGTTACGATAAGTTTATTGTCTGCTTCTGGCTAAGTCTTCTCTTCACTAATTAAACAATGGCAAGTACGATTCCATAGTGCCATACAAATACTTCATCTTACTAAAATTAGCCGATGTTCTTGTGTTTGTGGTGTCCAGCGAACCAGGTATCGTCATGGAAACAACAGAGCACGAGACCACAATATAGAGTGCAAGTTCCTTTTAGAAGAGAGGCAATCAAAGGCCATAACGGCTCTACAATTATTGAAGGTGCAAAAGTGTAAAATAAGAATTTAGTTTTTTATATTTATACTAGCCTGTCTCGGCTTCGTTCGCGATCACAACGTAATATTATATTATAATACTGACATTCCCATATAAATATTGTGCTACCGTTCCAAAGCCAACCTGGCCTCTGATTAACAGTATTTACTCTATCCAGCTGATTGCTTAAAACTTAGTTATTTCCCAATGTTAAGCTTAGGGGAAAAAACTCAACTTTAAGGGGGCCCCAGGGCCTCACTCACAAATGATTTCTCTATGAAAAAGTTTCCTGCAAAACTTCACGTTAGGCTCTTTCCAATGACACCAAAAACATGAAAATCGGTTCAGTAGTTTAGGAGGAGTGATTGTCACAAAAAAACCTGCTCGCCTATTAAATAAGTATAGATTAATTACGTATCTTGGTAATCTTTAATATTATAAAGAAGAGGTGGTTTCTGTATGTATGTCTGTATGTCGGTCTGTCTGTCTGATGTTCCGGGTAAACGCAAAAACTACTGAACCGACTGGGCTGGAAATTTACACAAAGGTAGATCTTGAACCCATGAAACACATAGGCCTATTCACTTCCTTAAAATCCCCTCGGGCTACGCCCCGTGAACGTCCTAAGTTTCAATGTTTTCATTTCAGAAGAAAGTAAACATTCAGAAACTGTAATGCGAACAGCTGAGGACACTTCCATTTGACAGCTTAAAGAGCAGAAGCAAGAACAGCTGTTTCAAGCTAACTAAAATTCAAATTGCATTGACTATAGAACGGGTAAAGAAAACACCTGTGCAAAGAACGGGTACATCAGCTAGTATATTAATAAACTTAAATATTTCCAAATCTAAACTATTATTAAAAGCTAACTAAAACAACCTAACTAAAGTAAATCTCTCATCACAAAACCCAACTTACAGATAAAAATCATGAATAACATAACTTGTTAGCGTGACATTCAGAGTACAAGTTATATTTTTTTGACTTGTCGAACGCAAATTCCAATAATTCTTACTAAGGATAAATAAAATGAAGGAACATATGTTAACAGACCATTAAAATGATTTAAATTTTTGTAGGCGTTTCAGAATAACCGAAAACGTTCAAAGCCAAACCCAATTAGTTCATATTTTCAAAAAGTAGAAAAGAAAGCTGACAACAGCAATGAGCCACCAATAAAAATAACTATTACATCGCCATCATGTTCTGATTGTATAAATCCATATAATAACTCATCAACGGCCAACGGTATCTTTCAAAGATACTGATCTTGACAATAGTGTAAACGTGAGAAGTGAAGAAGCTAGGCCTACTAACAATGAAAACCAAGAGGGAAATGTACCATAAACTTCAAGTAGTAGTAATGGAAATTTTGCCAATGACATGGGCCTTTTTGTAAATAAAAATATTGATGATTTTACTAAATATAAATTGTTGAAACGATCTTGGGAACCTCCAAAATCATACGAATTCCCGCATTCACTCCACACAAAAAATGGCAAAGAAGTAAAACGTTACTTAGACCACCAGCACTTGGAACAAAGAAATTGGCTTGTTCCCTCCCACAGTAAAAAGGGATTGTTTTGTAAATTCTGTGTTTTGTTTTCTGATGAAAAGTGCGGTCATAATAAGGGAATGATAGCCCAAAACCTTGTTACCCAACCTTTGACTTCATTCGCCAAGCTTTTAGGTAAAGACGGATTCATACAATCACATGAAAACACGTCGTATCATAAAATATGCCGTCAGGCTGGTCTGGACTTTATGAAAAGTTATGAAAACCCAGAAAAATCTGTTGTCAATCAGGTAAGCTCTCAAAGACTAAAACAAGTCCAAGAAAATAGAGAGAGGCTGCGGCCAATCATAGAGTCTATAGTATTTTTAGGCCGACAAAACATCCCTTTAAGAGGTCATCGAGATTGATGGCCATCTGGATGAAGAGGCTGGACCCAGTAATGAGGGAAATTTCAGAGAATTACTAAGATTTAAAATCGCTTCGAGAGATGAGACCCTCAAGCGACACTTGGCCACAGCTTCATCAAGAGCAACAGCAACATACATTGGTAATACGACTCAAAATCAGCTGATTGCATGCTGTGGTGAGGAAATTACAGAAAGAATCCTGAATCAAGTTCGAAGTGCAAGGTATTATTCTGTTATATTTGACGAAACAACAGATATTTCACATATGGCGCAGCTTTCATTAAACTTAAGATATTTGTAAAAGAATGAAATTCGAGAAGATTTTGTCAAATTTATTGACGCTTATGAGAACATTAATACGGTCGACCAAGATCAAGATCCACATAGTGAAAAACGTCTATCAGGAGAGGCTTTGGGAAAAATTCTTGTAAAATTACTAGAAGATCTGTCATTAGATTTAAGTAACTGTGTCGGGATTGGTACCGACAGTTGCAGCGTAATGTCTTCTGAAGCAGTCGGCGCAGTCTCTGAAATACAGAAAGTTGCAAAAAATGCATGCAGATGCCCTTGCCTAAACCATTGTTTGAACAACTCTCTTTCAACTTCTGTCAATGTTGCTTGCAACATACAAATACAATCAAATGCACAATACAAAAATACAATTTTTAATACAATTAAATGCAATCATGTCAAATACAGTGGGAATTATGAAATCAGTGGCATTTTTTAATGTGTCAGCTAAGAGAAGTCAAGTTTTAAAATCAACACTGGGGCATCAGTTAACAAGTTTGTGCGAAACAAGATGGGTTGAGCGGCACGAAGGAGTAATTTAGTTTCGATCTGGGTTTTGTCAAATAGTTACACTTACATTGATATCGTCATGGAAAGATTCAAAGACATCTTCAACTGCAACAACCTTGCTCAACTCTTTGTGTACGGCTGAGTTTTTGACATCAATGATGTCGTTGATTGATATTCTAAAAATCACATTGCCACTCAGCCGACTTTTGCAATTACCATCCCTCGCAATTACCATTAGTTGTGTTATTTAAAGACTAGAAGCGATAGGTAAAGTCAAAATATAACAAAAAATAAAGAAAAGCAAGGATTAATTTTGTCTAAAAATAAATCCAATCAATGAAACATGAAATCTCCACGAAAAATTACAAATCATAATAACATAGAAAGTTATGTACCCAAAACACTTACATTTAAAAAATGATGATGCATTTTTTAAATTGTTTTGTGCGGACTTTCAACCGTACTCGATGGTTGAAGATGTTGGTTTTAAAACATTTGCTAATGCTTTAAACTCATCGTGCCAGTTACCAACTAGAAAAACTATTTGTCATAATCTAATTTCCAAAGAATAAGAAAAATGCAAAACTATCGTAGCTGATGAAATTAGGTACGTAAAAAATATGTTTAACGGTTGACACGTGGTCCTCGGATACATAGGAGTAACTCTGGTCATTACATAAATTACGACTTTGTACTAGAATTTGTTCTGTTAGACTGCACACTTATTGAAGGTAGTCATACTTCTGAAAATATTTCAGACGAGGTTAGGAACATCATCAATTATCGAGAAAATATCAGTTATTGTGACAGACAATGCCGCTAACATTATTTCGACGGTGACCACTTTTTAAACTTACCTCATTGGCCTTGTTATGCACACACATTAAATTTAATAGTGCAAGATGCATTGAACAAAGCTTCCCCCGTAGTTGAAAAATGTAAGAAAATCGTTACTCATTTAAAAAGAAGCTATGGAAAATTACTTAAATACCAAAGGAATTGTGGAGTTAAAAATCCGATGAGACTTTTACAGGACATAATTACCCGTTGAAGTTCAACATATTTTATGCTTAACCGATTTGTTGAACTGCAAGAGGCAGTAAGGAGTACTTAGGGCTTGTCGAAGCTGAACGACCTGTTCTATCAAATGATGAATGCCAGTTGTGTGCTGACCTATGAAAGGTATTAAAGCCTTTTGACGAAGTAACTACTAAAATGAGCGGTGATAAGAATTTTACCGGCAGCTAAATTGTGGTTTAAAAAAATGGACTGCAAGATGTGTGTTCTAAACTATATTCTCTTGAATTGCATAGCACAGCTAAAGAAGTTGTGATGATTTATTAGTTGGCCTTCTTGACCGTTGCAACAACATTTAAAACAATAAAATTGTTTCTGTCAATGCATTTTTGGATCCTAGATTTAAGTTATTCGCAATTTCTAGTGATAACCCCAGAGGCTCTACCAAGAAACTCTTAATTAACTAAGTGACTGAAAAATCACCCAATTGCAATACTTTGGAAGCAGGGAGAAAAGAAAGACAACTCGTGAGCTTTAAGTTCCTCTAAAGACAGCCATTTTAATGAATAGCCAAAAAAAGACAGAGACCAGTGTAACCAAGAGTACAATAATTCATAGCTAAAACACAGAGTAAACTTTATGAATATACATCACTGTTCTCCCCTAAATTAGCTTAAAATACAACTTAAGTACCTAAAACAAAATCAATCTTTTACCTTTCAAGCAAATGAGAGATTAATACATTTTTAATTAGGCTGCAATAATTTTTCAGAAAATAAATCAACATTTGTAAATAGGCTTACTAAACATAAGAAACCGCTGTAATGACTTAATAAAATAGCTTACTTGGTTTAACTTTACAAATTAGTCAAACTCCGAAAATGTAAACCTTTTAGTAGGCTTAATAACCCTTCCTTTGCTAGAAACATTAGGCCGTGGGGATCTTGGAGATTGCCTAACTGATATGTCTACAGGTGACAGACCTCTGTATCTTAAAGCTTCATTATCTCGGTTACTTGTTTGAGGAGCGTGTCGAGGTTGAGGTGGAGTCACATGTTTAGGACTAATATTAGCAGGAGACAAAGGTACCTGGGTTGAATCATCTGCTCCACTGACACTGGTAGGAGAAGGAGCATTGAGGAGTAACCCCTTTAGAGCATTTGCATTAGAATAACATACCTTTAATCGATTTACATGGACTTTATGCACTGTTCCCTCTGATAACTTAACCAAGTATACAGTTTGACTTATTTTTTCAACAACTCTACCAATTTGATACCTAACTTTCATTCCCCGTGACATAGGCCTATTGAGATTTACCCATACAAGTTGGTCAATCTGATAAGTTTTGAGCTTATTAACAAATTTTGAACTTTCCTTAGTAAGCCTACTACTTAAATCAAACTTAACTTTCTTATACAAACACAAAGGAGATCTTGGTACAAAATTATGTAACATAGCCATGGGTGACTTCCCAGTGACAGATGAAGACACTCTTTAGGATGAAGACTTTCTATAGGCAAAAAGACACTCGGACAACGTTTGTTCAGTTGTTAAGTTTTTTCCCTGAGACAAATACAACTTAGACAGTAATACTTTAAAAGTCTGGACCGTCCGTTCAGCTTGCCCGTTAGACTGTGGTGAGTAAGGTGGAATGAAAATTAGCTTTATGTTCTTTCTTTTAAAGAAATCTTTTAACTGTGATGCACAAAAAGGTGGACCATTATCAGATACAATAGTATCGGGAAACGAGAACCTTGCAAAAACCTCGGCTAACTTTGACAATACTGAACTATAATCATGTTTCCCTTTCATAAAAAAACATTCAACCCACTTTAAATAAGCGTCACACATGATGAGGTACTTACTGTTATTAAAATCAAATAGGTCTATATGGCTCGTTCCCAGGCCCTTTTAGGCTTAGGCCATGAGAAGCGAAACTGGTTATTAAGCTTGTTTTGAGTTGATTGACATACAGCACAAGAAGCGACCTTCCTATAAATATCATTGTCCAATGAAGGCCACCACACATATGACCTAGAAAATAACTTAGACCTAGTTATACCAGCATGACTAAAGTGAATAATATCCAACACTCTGTTTCTAAGGCTAACAGAAATTGAAATAATGAAATGAAATGAAATAATGATTTATTCCACCCAAACTTACAACACTCAAACACATTTATTTTCTTGGAATTACGTTGTCACATCAACCAGTTATTGTGACAACGTTGAAAAAAACAAACAAAATAAACTTTACATTAACAACTGAGTCCAGTCCTTCTATGCACAAACACATCTTGCCGCTCTCCGTGGCGTCTGACATGACATCAACTTAATATTTATCTCTCCAAATAATAGTAAACTTTAACACACTTAGTATATAAATGACATCAAAAAAATAGTTTCAATATAAGTTTTAAGTACTGCAATAAGCAAATATAGTTTAAATTAATACATTATTCATGAAATCAACATTCGAAATTTTGAAAAGCCATTTTTTTAATTGCACAGAAAAAGATTTAAGACTCAAGCAGTTTTTAACTTCTTGTGGGAGCTGGTTGAAGTATTTAGGTCCGTTGTACTGATAAGAGTGCCTAAATAATGTTTTGTTTACTTTGGGTAATCTAAATACGGCTTGATTACTACTTCTTGTATTGTATAAAAGATTTTGTGTACCTGTATTTCCACTTCTAAAGTCTGAGCACTTTATACGCATACAAATGTTGGACAGGAAGTATTTTTAATTCAAAAAATAAAGGAAAAGAACTATCTGTCTTACGACTGTTTGTGATTAACCTTAAAAAATGATTTTGTGTGATTCTTAATTTTTCAGTGTAGCATTTATATGTTCCTCCCCAATAACTGATAGCATATTCCAATCTTGAATTAATCAAAGCGAAATAAATTATTCTTAATAAAAAGGCGTTACAGATATTTTTTAAAAAGTAAAATATTCTTATAGAAGATCGAATTTTAGAATGCAAAGCAAAAACATGTTTACTCCAATTTAGATTTTCGTCCAATACTACCCCAAGATATCGAAAACTGCTGACCTTTTCTATAGTTTCACAATTACACATATTTAAATTACAGTTTGAGCTATGGTAGGCCACATTAAACTGAAAATTGGAACTATTTGCTAAACCAAAATTCATGTACTTCATCTTATCTACATTCACTTGCATTTTATTAGCTACACACCAGGAATTTAGTAAACTCAAATCATCTTTAATTTGCTCGTACAACACATTAGTATCTTTGTTTGTATAGAATAGTGCTACATCATCAGCAAAAGCACTGATTTGGCCGTGGAAAGGACATTCAAGGAGGTCATTGATAAAAATGAGGAACAGAGTTGCAGATACCACTGATCCCTGTGGGACTCCTGCCCTGACAGGCAAGGCAGAGCTCAACTGATTCAAAATTTTTGTTTGCTGTATTCTATTTTTTAAAAAGCTGCTAAACCAATCAAGTGCCAATCCTCTTACGCCTGCTGTGTTTAATTTAGAAATCAAAATATCGTGATCAACAAGATCAAACGCTTTTTTAAAATCAATAAATAAACCTGTAGCCTTCATATTGTTATTAAAACTGTTGTAGATATTTTCTGTCACGTTAATTAAAGCATCTTCTGTAGATTTTCCTTTCCTGAAACCAAATTGATGAATACTGAAAAAATTTAAATTACCGTGCGGTTACCAAAAAATAAGCAACCGTGACGTACAGTCAGGCAGTATTTGTTCTGTGCATACACTTTTATTTCCTTATCTACAGAAGTGGGGAACCCATCACGTACATATTTAATTACATTACAGTAGGGTGCTATGGCCGGTTCTGGACCACTTTAGCAAACTGAGGAGCCGAGGAGCCCCCCCCCCCCGGTGACGTCACCCCCCCCCCGTGACGTCATCCCCCCCCCGGTGACGTCATCCCCCCCCCGTCACGTGACCTGGCGGAAACCTAACATAGGCTGGCGAGCACAGGCGTGTGAGGAGGAATGAGGATCCCCCCCCCGTCACGTGACCTGGCGGAAACCTAACATAGGCTGGCGAGCTAAGGCGTGTGAGGAGGAATGAGGACCCCCCCCCCTGTTTACTCCTCTCTTGTTTTCAGTTAACGGTCGACCTTGTTTACTCCTCTCTTGTCTTCAGTTAACGGTCGAGAGTCGCAGCACCATGTCCTCTGACAGCAGCAGCGATACTGAGCGAGTTGAAGTGAGTGTTGGTGAGGAGGGAAAGACTGTGAAAGTTAGGCGAGTGAGATACCAGTCTGCGTGGAGACCATTTGAACCTCGGTACGAGTGGAGGAAGCGCGTTCGACGTATTGACAAGAAGTTTAAGGCAGAGTGCGTTCCGAGGATCCATTACGACTTGGAACAGTACGAGAGCGACCTGCTGTGGAGAGCGGAGCGGTACAAGAACATCCATACCTTTCCGCGTGATGATTATGAGATGTGGGTGGTAGAGGAGGGCAGAAGGTACCTCGCGGAGGACTATCCATTCGAGAAGGAGTACTGGGAATGGATCCGGTATGAACAGCAGTATTTACTATTGGTGAACGATTGGAACAGATACGGGGAACAGTTTGCAGTAAATCCTTTTTTGTAAAATTTATAAGAACTGAAATGAATATTAATTGAAGTAAATAGTTACACAAAGCCCTCCTCCACATGATGTCGCCATCCCCGTTATACCTCGAGGCAAGCGCTTGTTTACTTGTGGTTTTCCTATGTTATTTAATGAGCGGTGCCTAATGATCCTCCTCAGTTTATCTGTGAATGTACTTGAGTGCTCATTTGTGTGCTCCTAACCAGTGACTTCTTCCTGCTTCGATTACCTTCATTAATTAAACGTAAGTAGAAATATTTTATTAACTAAACCATTTTAAATTTTATTTTATTTCGGACGTACTCTCAACACTTTATTTACTAATGAAATTTAATTAAACCCTGTTTTAAAACAGCTCTTTATTAAATGTATTATGCCTTTCCAACGAATGATAATTTCCATTTAACTGATTTCGAACCTGACATTATAATGTTTGAGGCATACATAAATCAGTGAAGCTATTCTGAGCGTATCATGGTTGTTTCTTTTTTTAATATTTTATTTTTCATTCCTCTAGAACGTTATTAAGTATCCTTTGTTGTTGTAGATGAACAACCAACATTTGTGTGAGGTCTGTGGTCACACCTTCAGCCTTTTCAAAAACCTGAGGAGGCATGCAGAGTCTACCCACAACGACAGACGCCATGACTGTAACGTTTGTGGTAGACGATTTACAAGAAGGGACAACCTCAATCGGCACATTACTACTGCCCACCAACAGCCTGTGGAGGAGCTCCAAGGTTAGTAACTATAATCATGACTACCTTTTTATAAAATGCTTCTCATAATTAATATTTAAAGAAATTTAAATTTTTAATTTTAAATTGGAATTTAAAAATTTACATAATAAACTGTGATAAGTGTTCATGCTTCACATAACACTTACCCCCCCCCCCTGCTTCCTCTATCCTAACCTAACCAACCTAACCAACCAAGCAGCCCCCCCCCCGTTCATGCTTCCTCTATCCTAACCTAACCAACCAAACCAACCAAGCAGCCCCCCCCCGTCGTTTTATAAGTGTAGTAACTCTCGTTATATGTTGTAGACGGAGGAGGAGCAGAGTTGGAGGCTCGGGCAGCCAGGTTCCGCTGCGCCTTCTGCGACAGGGACTTCATGCGCCGTCATAACCGGGACCGCCACCAGACGCGCAGCTGCCCTATCGCGTTGAACCTCATCCGAGACCACTTCGGGCCACCACCATCACCCATCGCGGAGCCACGGGAGCCTCAACCCGGACCGAGCGGGGAGCCTCAACCGGGGCCCAGCAGGGAGCCACAACCGGGGCCCAGCAGGGAGCCGCAACCGGGGCCCAGCAGGGAGCCGCAACCGGGGTCTAGTGAGGAGGAGGAGCCGATGGAGGGTGCCGGTCTCCCAGCGTTCCAGCTCGTGCATCGAGCCTTCCGCAGACGCCTCCTCACCTTTCGACTGTCCCAACCGATGGACGCCCTGCTGACAGTTGAGGAAGCGCTCGTCTTCCTGTTCCAGGAGGTCTTTGATCTTTTGACTGACGTGAGGAGCAGGCATCCCAGCATCAAGGTAAACATGGTCCTGGAATGTGAGTTCACCAACATCCATGGGGCCACCTGCCTGCGCTCCTTCAACACGAAGAACGTCCCGCTGACCGAGGCCTCTGACTTGGGGGATTTCCTCTCCGCGACGTTCGACACGATCAAGAATAAGAAGGAGCAGTGCGAGTTGGTGGGCAGTGGATGGACCTACCTGCGCATACGTGACCTGGAGATCCGCGTGAATGAGTACATACCGCTCGGAGGCAGGGCGTTTATTCCGCTGCCAAAGGACATTGACGCCACGCACGCAGTCATCAATGTCCAAAACAACGATGACATGTGCTTCATGTACGCGATCCTGGCCGCGTTCGTCCCGGAGCATCAGCAGAGACCCGCAAGGTACACCTTGGACATCATCGCCCGGTACGACTGGACCGACCTGCGCTTCCCCGTCACACTGAAGGACATCAAGGCTTTTGAGCGCAAGAACGCCATCAGCGTGAACGTGTATGGGATAGAGCGCGCGATGGTGGGGAGACGGCCTGGTGGAACACCTGAGTTCAAGAACAGGGTATACCCGTTGAAAATATGTAGGCGGGAGCTCCAAGACCATCGCGACCTGCTGTACGTGACAACTGAGGGTAACAGCCATTACGCGTTCATCAGGAACTTGAGCCGACTGGTCCGCCCTCAGCTCACCACCCATGACCACAGGATCTACATCTGCAAGAGGTGTTTCGCCTACTTTGACAACCGGCCCAACAAGCTCGGGTTGACGGGTGCTCAGCGCTTGGAGGAGCACAGGCGTTACTGTTACGCTAAGGCTCCTCTCCGCTTGGACATGCCAAAAAAGGAGAAGATCCGGTTCGCGCATCCCGAGTACACCCGGCGAGAGAGGTTCTGCATCTACGCGGACTTTGAGTGCTCCCTTCAGCCCGTCGCTGACGACCCTGCGGAACCACCACCCGGGACCAGACCTATGCGCATGCACGTCCCATACGCCTTTGCATACCAGATCATGGACTCGTTGGGGCTGGAGGAGTTTGAACCCCGGGTCTACTTCGGGGTCGACGCGTCCAAGGTGTTTATGGAGAGGCTCAAGATGGACGTGTTGATGCTGTGGGAGTTCCTGTTCAGCATGAGAGCTCTGCACCCTTCTCTGACCCGGCAGGAGATGGAAGAGTACCTGGCGACGACTCGCTGCTACCTCTGCGGTGAGGAGTTCACCGAGCAGGACGTCAAGGTGCGGGACCACAACCACGCCCCACCTTACGAGTTCCGAGGAGCGGCGCACCGCTCGTGCAACCTACGGTACAGGGAGCAGCGGGTCATCAACTGCTATTTCCACAACCTGTCCAACTATGACGCTCACTTCATAGTGCGGGAGTTGGCCATTGACCCTGGCGATGTGGACGTGCTGGCGCACACGGAGGAGCGCTACATCGCTTTCACCAAGCGGTTCCACTTTGGCCAGCCCGGGGACAACCAACGACAGTCATCTTTCGCGGTGCGGTTCCTGGACACCTACAGGTTCTTGTCCATGAGCCTGGCCAACCTGGCGGCGGGGCTTCCCACGGATAAGATGCGTGAGACCAGGAAGCGGTTCCCCGACAACCGGCTCTTCGACCTGGTGCGCAGGAAGGGCGTGTTCCCCTACGACTTTGTCACGTCGTACGACACGTTGTACTCCACCAGACAGCTTCCTCCTCGGGCCGCGTTCAAAAACAGCATGACCCTGGAGGATATCAAGGAGGAGGAGTACGAGCACGCCCTCAACGTGTGGCGAGTCTTTGACTGCAACCACCTCAAGGACTATGCCGACAAGTACCTGCGCTGTGACATCGCCCTCCTCACCGATGTGTTCGAGCAGTTCCGCGACACCTCTTTGGCTGAGTATGGACTGGACCCTGCACACTACTACACCCTGCCCTCTTACGCCTGGGACGTCATGCTCAAGACCTGCGGCGTGGAGCTGGACACGCTACGGGACTTTGACATGTACCTCTTCGTGGAGCAAGGCATCAGAGGAGGTATCTCCCAGGCCATCACCCGCTACGCCAAGGCCAACCACGAGCGATGCCGCCCTGAGGACCGACGCCTCGACGAGCCGACACGCCACCTCCTGTACCTGGATGCCAATAACTTGTACGGCTGGGCCATGTCCCAGTACCTGCCCACCGGAGACTTCCAGTGGCTCAGCCGTGAGGAGATTGACGCCTTGGACATCGCCTCGTTGGACGCGGAAGCCGACCGGGGCTACATACTGGAGGTGGACCTCAACTACCCCGCCCGTCTCCACGACCTGCACAGGGACCTCCCCTACTGCTGTGAGACCAAGCGGCCTCCAATAGGCAAGTTCCCCAAGCTGGTGACCACCCTGGACAACAAGGAGCACTACATCTGCCACTACAGGATCCTGCAGCAGGCGCTGAACAATGGACTGGAGCTTGTGGCTGTGCACAGGGCCGTCTCGTTCCACCAGTCTCGATGGCTCGAGCCCTACATCCTGATGAACACCGAGCTGAGGAAGAAGGCCAAGACCAAGTTTGAGCAGGACTTTTTCAAGCTCATGAACAATGCGGTCTTCGGCAAGACCATCGAGAACGTGCGCAAGCGCCTGAACGTCAAGCTGGTCTGCACTCCGGAGAGGTTCAGCAAATACGTGGCCAAGTCCAACTTCCTGGACCGCACTTACTACACAGAGGACATAGCCCTCATCCATCTAGCCAGGGTGAACATCGTTCTGGACAAACCCATCTACATCGGCATGTCTGTCCTGGAGCTGAGCAAGTGGCTCATGTATGAGTTCTTGCGCAAGATGAAGGACCGCTACGGTGACCGCCTGACCGTAGACTACATGGACACGGACAGCTTCGTGTTTGACATCATCTCTCAGGACATCTACAGGGAGATGATGGAACACCTGGAGGACTTTGACACCAGCGCCTACCCCAGGTCCCACCCCTGCTACAGCCCCATCAACGCTAAAGTCATCGGCAAGTTCGAGGATGAGTGCGCTGGCAGATCCCTGTTTGAGTACCTCGGGCTTCGTTCCAAGCTTTACTTCATGGACATCGAGGACCCGAGCGAGGAGACGGGATCCAAGGCTCTCAAGCGCGCCAAGGGAGTCGCCAAGGGGGTCGTCAAGAACATCCTTACCCCCGACGACTACAGGGAATGCCTGTTCAACGAGGTGTTGAAGACCACCGTCAACACCCGGTTCCAGTCCCACCTGCACCGCGTCTTCACAGTCCAGGTGGAGAAACTTTCCCTGAGCCCGAAAGATGACAAGCGCTATGTCCTGGCGGATGGGATCCACACCTTGCCTTGGGGACACAAGGACATCCCACCACTGGCTGGAGGAGGACGAGACCACCTCAATAACCAACAGCAACAGCAGCCAATGGAGGTGGATGAGGAGGAGGACGTTGATGAAGAGTTTCCTGTGTAGGCTTATGTTTATATGTAAATAGTATTTTTTAATTTATTTGTAAATAGCGTTTATAATTTATTTGTAAATAGTATTTGTAAGCAATTATATTGTAAAAGTTTTAGTTCACAGCAGATATCTGTGTTGTTATTACCTCACCCGTATTTCCTCATTATATTTTCAAAATCATCAACATGTCCAAGTTATAACTTTTTTCAAATTAAAATAATTTAAAATGTAATTTATAAAATTTAATAATTTAAAAAAATTTTAAATAAAAAAATCGAGATATTGGACATGTACTTTTCTTAAATATTGAAGTAAGGACAAATGAACAACAAGTGATTGCAATATATCGTATTTATTTCAAAAACATAATAAGAATATACAAACACACAATTAAAAAGAATAAAATAAAGTATCAGTAACGTAGTGGTGAGAAGATGGAGTGGAAGAGCCTGCGGACCAGAGCGTCGTTGACCGTGGGGGACGCCAGATCGAAGAGCTGCACGTAGTCACCAAGCGCCATACCGAGGACCGCCCGGCAGTACAGGTAGGTGAGGCAGTAGTGGCCGCAAACGGAAGTACCATAGCCCTGGAGTCGATACCTGTTGTAGACATAGCGGCGGCGCGAGTTGCGCCTCAGGAACCTCTGGTAGTCCGCCTGGTATGGGGACCTGCCGTAGCTGTCGAAGTATTCCAGCCGGTCCTCAGAGCAGTAGAATGCCACCCAGTGGTCTCCTCTCTCAGTGTGTGACATGGTGTTGGCCACTATGGCGGTCTGGGGTTGAACGGGTGAGTGAGGCAGACGGTCAGAGGCGCAGACCAGAACGCTCCTCAGTCCGGGGACTTGCGCCAGGCTCCTCTCGATCTGTGTGGTGTTCATCGTGGGCGGAAGCAGCAGCAACACTCTAGGGCTGACGAGTCCGACCTGTCATTGGCCATCAGCCAATCACGCAGGACGATACAGTTGTGCAGAGCGCAACGGTTGAGGGCGCTCTTATGGTGGCTGCAGCGCAGGGTCCGGCAGGAGGGTGGTCCGTTGAGGGACCCGCAACCCAGGTCGTCCATGTCCTGCACGGTGGTGGCGGCAGGCTCGACGATCAGGTGCCGCTGAACGAAAGTCCTCTTCTGCGACCCCTTGACGTAGACGATGGGGCGGTGGATGAAGCAGGCCCGCAGCTTGTCCAGCAGGGCGACATAGGCGATATCGCCCTGGTCCCACTCGAGCCCATGGCAGTGACGCGTGAGCCAGCCGCTCTCGCGCAGTTTCTCGATGGTCAGGAGGTCTCGATTGAAGGGCGGACGAGCGATGTGATGCATGATTAGCGTGCCGGTAGTCACGTCCACCACGCAGACCTCCTTCAGCAAATAGTCGTTGTCGCTGTCCTTGAAGCACTGCATGTCCATCACCACGCTTCCATGATGGCAGCGCACTAGGCCGGTGGCGGTGGCGGTAGGCTCGTTGTAGATTGGTGGCGGCACGTCCATCTCGCGAGGTCGGCTGAACTGAGAGCGAGCGCGCGCTGCCTCGGCCTTAAGTAGGTGGGAGGGCGGCGGCAGCAGCGGCGGAGGAGATAACCCGTTTTACCCTCCAAAGTCCACAGTCACGTTGCGGTGACGGTCCACCTCCACGACGTTGTCCAACTCGGCATACACTATGCAGTTGAACGCCTCCGCCAAGGCTTCGGAGAACCCAATCTCTATGCGCAGGTTACCGTTGCGCACCAGGTTCCAGTGGCTGGATTGAGAGGCCGCCATATCGGGCGTCAGATCAAACGCCATCAGGCAGTATCCATAGGGGTATTCGTTGCGACTGACTTCATTACCACAGTCTGAGAAATTGATGCCGGTGCCAGTGTACAGCGTGTGGTAGGCGAGCACGCACAACTCATGACCGAACGTGTAATCCGGTTGAAGCGGCTTACATGGTACTTGCTCACCATCTATGTACAGCGCGAAGAAGTTCACGTGGCTGTGGGTGAAGTTGAACGGGTTCTTCTTGTAGTCCCCGTTGAACGCCTGATTGCTGACCAGGCCAACTATAATGCGTTTTGGCAGTTGACCCAGAAACACACTGTCCAGAGTCTTGCTGCTGATACCGGAGGGTAGCGTGAAGGATTTGACTTCCACGCGCGTAATGGGATATTTGGCTGTGCCCGACTCCAGCGTCCTGCTGTGAGCCAACAGCACGCTCGGGTTGATCTTACAGCGGCGCATAAACAGGTTGACTTCGGCGATGTCCACTTTGTAGTCTGTCACGGTTTTAGACATGATGGAGAATGAGTTCTTTGACCTGATCAGACGAAAGCGCATCTCCACACCGTTTAACATGAACTTCTCCTGGTTGCACAGGTCAACGTGCAGATGTCCGACCATGTCCACGTACCGGCTTCCCTTGATAAACTCTCTCCTTTTCTTGAGCCCGGTATAATTATCCTCCTCAGTATTGTCCATGTACCCGGCATAGTCCTCAAAGAACATCTCCGCGGTGAGGTGCGATGTCTTGGCATCACCACCATAGGACAACAGGTTCTCCAGGTAGGCGCGATAGGCGTACGTGTTGTTCTGAGGAGACACCAGTTTGTTGTTCAGGTACAGGTCCACTTGACTGAACAGCGAGTGCAGCCAGTTGTTAATCGGACCCACCTCTTTTATCGCTTGATCACCCGTTACAGCGCCTCCATTAGCCGTTCTAATGGTAGCCTTCACATGCAGTAGCGTCTGTGACAGATCCGTGTACTCGTCCCCATGACCCGGAACTATGAACTCAACGGGTGAGTCGTCTGTCAGGGAGGAGATGGGCTTGTACTGCACCCATTTACCACTCTCTATACTGGTCTGCGTGGGCGGTAGCGAGAACAGGTCCAACTCGGTCTTGACACACTCGCACGACTTCTGATGTAGAAACGCCATTATCCAAAAATGTCCCTCACGGTACTCCTGTTCTTCTTACGTCGCACAACGGTCTTGCTCCTCCTCTTCTTAGCGACACGTTTTGCAGGCTTCCTTTTTCTCTTGGGCGCAGCGCGCTTCTTCTTCCTAACTCCGAGGAGTTTAGCCAGAGACTGAGGGGTCACTCGCTGTACACGCCTCCTCTTATAGGTGCCACCACCACCACCGCTCAGCACGCGATCCAGTTTTTCATCAGCCTTACGTTTCAGCGACCCGGTAAACTGCCTGAGTCGGGCGTTGGCTGCGACTCGGGGGTTGGCTGTGCCCGCCGCCACGTCGCCCAAGAAGCCCACACCGGACCTCAGCGCCTCCTTGCCCAGCGCCGATGCACCGGATCTGATCAACGGGACCACTGTACGCATCAGCCCGCCTAGGAAACTGCCGATGCCATGACCGCGTTGGAAAGCGGCTCCTCTGAATACCGTGGACACTCCATGTCCAGACTGCTGTTGGCGGTAGTACGCCAGATAGGGGTCGTTCAGGTTCATTGCTGCTGCTACTCTCTGCGCAGGTGAAGCTTCATGCACGTAGTCCCGAAGTGGAATGGCATATGGCGTCCAACGCTGTCCCTTAAATCGATTTCCACACTATCGAAGGAGCTCTTCATCAGCGGCACGTAGTGAGGGTCGGTGAAATGCACGGTGATACTCGCACCGTAGATGTAGTTTTTTGCGTCGATGTTCACAATCTTTAACAAGGGCGCAACAGTGTCACCTACTAGCTGAGGTTCCACCAGGTCACAATACACGTACATGTGCGAAGGGATCCCGGCCAGTAAGTTGGGCGGTCTTATAGCTTTTCTATGTTTGATCAAATCCACATTGTGCACGTCGTATCCCAACTGTAACGCTAGAGTGGGGCTAAATTCCAGTTGCTCCACAGTCTGGTCTATCGAGATCAATTCCACCTTCCCAATCTCTTTGTCATACTCAAACTGGCATTGGTATAAGTCCAATTTTGGAATGGCGTTGATGGCGTTGACCAGTTCATCGATGTCTTTATAGTTTCCAGCTTCCACCTTTACAGCGGTCAGTTCAGGCTTGCCGGTGTCATCCTTAGTGTAGAGATATACGCGAGCGTCCTCCCCCACTGTCACAAACGAGCATGGGTAATGGACCTCGACTAAAGCGACTTCCCATTCACCATCGCCACCCAATCGCACGACTGATGGTAGATGGGTGATGTAGTTAGCCACGGTGTTGTTTGGATAATAGTCCATTGAGCTGTTGCTGGGCAACGTCAGGTACAGCTGCCTGCGCTTTGTCGTCATAGCAGCTGTTGCACTTCAGATGCAGGTACCCACGAGTTGAAGTCCTCTCCGTAACCGACCCACTTGACCAAGTAGCGCTTACTGCGGCCTCGCCCTTTAGTGTCCAGTATTTTATCTATTTGGTACATACGGTCCGGGGCAACCGTTACCTTTTGCATCTCATGCTCGTAGAAGCGCCCTTCCAGCGGCGTCCCGTTCAGGTCTCGCAGCACGTACAATGGTAAAGGATGCGACCCGTATACGTGATCCACCACAAACAGCTCCTTACTCCAGTTGGTCTCATAACCTTTGGCGAACGTGCCCTTCTCCTTGGCTATGCGCACCGTGGCACCAGGCTTGAACCTGGGCTTGCGTCGCGGGATCGCCTTTCCATACATGTGACGCCACACCTTATACACCGTTTTTCCATCGCCGCTGTCCGCGTCCACAGGTCGCAGACCACCACCCAGGCTCTTGTGCGGGCTGCGGTTGTAGGCATCCACAAGCCTGTCCAACACGTCGATGTAGCGATACGTGTTTTTGTAGGTTAGGTAGCGCCACATGCGGTTCTTGAGCGTGCGGTTGACTCGCTCCACCACCGCCGCCTTCACATCGGGGTTCTGCGTGGTGACGTATGTGACACCGTGACTCTTGAACACTCGCTTGGTAGCGGCCCCGGTGAACTCCGTCCCCTTGTCAGTCTGTAGACAGCGAGGAGTCGCCTCGGAGAATATCCTCTCGAACGCTGCCGCCACCTCTTGCCCGCTTTTCCTCCTCAGTGGTACCGCAAACAACCGCTTACTGAATACATCGATCACAGTCAGCAGGTAGTTGACCCCGTCGTTGTGCTGGCTGAGACCGCGCATGTCGTTCAGGTCCGCCTGCCACAGCTCCTGAGGCCCAAAAACGGCGTAGCGGTTGCGGGGAAACCGCTTGCGCGCAGGCTTGTGCAGCGTGTAGGTGTCCTGGGCACGCAGCCATTCCACCGCTCTGCGTTTCGGGAGGCGCGCGGCTCTGGCCAGAGCAGCCACCCCGCCGAGGGAACCGGGCTGGCTCGGGTCATAGTACAGCTTCTCCATTACGGTGAGAACGGCTCCCAGTTGTCCAATGACGATTCCTGGTCAGGTTCCTCGGTTATTATCCTTCTCCTGGCTGCCGGAAGTCGCGGTCTCAGGCGGTCTAGCATTGGTGTCAACCTCGGTGACAGGGGTGATGAGGAGGCCGTCGTGTCTCCCCAGGGGCTCGATGCAGTGTCCAGCCCCCCGTTTAGGTAACGCAACGCCGTGGGATTGCTCATGTATTCTTTAGGCACGTTCATGTTTTTCAAGGCGGTCATCACTTGTTGCCAACCGGTAGGTAATCGGTCCGCCCTTCGCGCTCTCACTATGCTGTGCGCGATGTCCACTATATTGGAATTGGGGACCTTCTCGTTGTTCACATACACCACCCCACTGGCGTCCCAGGCGATGGGGCTGCCTTGCTGGGTCATGAACCGCAACAAGTTGCGCGCCACCGACTAGTAGATTTTTGGGAATGATGCCAACACCCCCTCCTCCTCCGAGGTGCTAGACTCACGTTTCACGTGACTCGGACCTGCTTCTCCCTCCTCCTCCCCCTCGATGATTGACAGGCCTATGGGTTGACGTTTAGCCGCGGAAAAGTGCAGGAACCGCTGTAACACCTGTTGATATTGTTTCCATTTTTCCGTATCGTTCAGCCGCTTGTCGCTCAGTATGCGATGCATCTCAGCGTCCAGGCCGGCTGGCTTATTGGTACTGCCTGCTCCTCCTCCTCCTCCTGGTCCTGGTCCTTCTCGCAATCTCTCGATGAGCTCCTGCGGTACAACTACCATTTTCTTAGCGTGCTCCATTTTTTTCAAATTACTTTCTGCATCAACACAGGTAACACCGCACTCAACAGCAAGGGCAGGAGGATCCCACCGCCTCGTTGTACAAGGTAGCGTCGCTTCTTGACCCAACCCTCACCGCGTTTCACCAGCCGTCTGAGCGCCTGTTTGTGCTTTCTCAACTTTCGTTTATGACAGGTGGTGAGCGGCACGTTCCCGCGCAACACGTTGTACGCACACTCACACACTGACCTGATACGGCTATTCTCGCACGCTTTTAACAGGGCCTTGCGTTCCTTGGGTGTAGCGTGCACCAGAGCAGTCAGCAGGGCTGTGTCTTTCTTCACGCGGTGTGACATGATGACTGACACTGGCGCGCGCTCAGCCTATTTATCACTTTTTCTTGGGCAGGTACACGTAGTTAACTGGATCGTCTGGGAAAACGGCTGAACGTACCCGCATCTCCTCGGGTGTAGACTGTTTCAAGTCTATCAGCAGATAGGCGTGAGGATCGCGCGTGGCGTCCGCATAAGCCTCCTCCACAAATTTGGGGTTCTCTGGGTATACTTGGCGAGCCAAGTGTTTGATCTGAGCGCGGTCCCGGGGATTCTTGAAACACACTATGTAATGAGCGTTCAGCGATATGTCGCGCTGGCCCCTACCCTGATGAAACAGGTTTTGCGTGATGAAGAACACGCTCATGTTGCGATGATGGGAGCCCTTGGTGAACAGGTCCGCCACGCCGGGGCCAGCCTCACGCATCATGTCATCGACGATAACCAGGGAGGGCTCGCTACCATCGTAGTCGTCCAGGTCGGGCAGGCCGGCTACGTAGCGCACAGTAGGGTCATCGGCTCCTCCTCCACCGCCGCTACCGCAGTGCCAGGTGATACGGGCGAAGCGCGTATCGCACATGCGGTCGGTATGCCCTATGAAGCGAGCCACGAAGTGCGACTTGCCGCTGCCCGAAGGTCCAGCTACGATGGCGGTGAACGGGTGTTTCCACCTCAAGTCCATGGTGGCTACTAACACAGCCACGCACCGCCTCGACTCTTATAATTAATTGAGTTTTTATATTTATTTTTTTATTTTTATATTTATTTTTATTTTTTTTTTATTTTACATTAATAAGGATAAAGGAATAAGGTTTTTTTTATTTATTTATCCAAACAAATTCCAGAAGAGCTCCTTTGCTGCCGGGGGGACCGCTCCTCTTGACCAAACTCATCCTCGACCCCACACCCACGTTGTACTGGCCGATGACATGGTCTCCCAAGACGGCCAAGTATCTACGAGGCATGTAGATCCTCAGCGGGTCGTCACCAGTTAGCCCCTCCAAAGTGGCCATTATCGCCTCGCCATAAGGAGTATCCACCCGCTCAAATGACCGGATGGGGTAAATTATGTTGTCCCGTAGATCGGCTATGCGGGTATAACCCCCCGCCTTGCAGCTGTTGAGGGCTGACTTGAGGTCTCCTGTTTGGTCCATGCTGCTCGTTGAGTGTCTTGATGTGGAATGGTTGTGGCTCACCACCGAGTCGTATTATATAGGCTCACTGCGTCAACAAGTTGTTTACGTCATTGTGTGTGTTTTCCGGGTCGTTGTGGTGTTTACTTCTTGCGCTTTGGGATGACGCAATTGCCTCCAGCCTTACGTTTTCCCTCGCAAACTGTTGCGCAATCGCGGGTCTTACGCCAGGCGGGTAGTGGAGTCACGATCCTACTAACTCCGTTAATTTTAGGCACTCCGGTATCGCTATTAATCCACATATTTTCTAGTCTCATTAACAGGTCCGTGAGGCATATGCAAATTTCATCGTCTCTATCCTCGTCCAAGTATAGGCCGCAACTATGCGTAGGGCGTCCGCCTTTGAATACCGACATCTTCAATAAAACGTTTCCTAAGTTGGTAGGGTTCTTTACTGTATATTGACATTCAGCATCGCTCCAACTGCATGATGGAGAATCGGTAGGTGTATTCCTGTCCACTGTCCATCCAACAACGGGCTTCTTGCTCCTCTTCTTAGTTATGGTAGGCGGTCTAGCATTCTCATCCATGGCATCAAGCTCCTCCATCAGAGAGCGGATGGTTCGATCCACCTCGGTTGCACTGTTGCTGCTGCTCATGGCGTCTCGGGCAAAACTGAGGCCGCGGTAGCGGACCTCAGGTTTATATACCGGCAGCGCGCGCAACCGGGTATGTCCCCGCCGAGCGGTGGCGGCCAAAGAGGGCGCGTCACGACAGCAAGCCGCTGAGCAATTCAAGGGTGCAACCTTGAGCGTCAGCAAACCGCTGAGTAATTCCTTCCTGGGCAACTCCTTCAGGACCGTCCCCCGACACGCGCCACCAACCGCTCCCGGTCGGCGGGGGCTTTTTAAGCCGCATGTAGACCAACGGGGGGGGGGGGGCCTTACATCCTCGCATCCTCACTGCGCCTTTGCTGGTTTTGAATCGACCAATGGGGGGGGGGCACCTTACATCCTCGCATCCTCACTGCGCCTTTGCTGGTTTTGAATCGACCAATGGGGGGGGACCTTACATCCTCGCATCCTCACTGCGCCTTTGCTGGTTTTGAATCGACCAATGGGGGGGGGGGGTACCTTACATCCTCGCATCCTCACTGCGCCTTTGCTGGTTTTGAATCGACCAAGGGGGGGGGGACCTTACATCCTCGCAATCTCACTGCGCCTTTGCTGGTTTTGAATCGGCCGGGGGGGGGACCATATAGTTTTTCATAAAGGAATATCGTTTATTTTTATAGTTTTTTTTTTATAAAGGAAATTTTGTTTATTTATATTTATTCTTTATTTACAACTTTTTTATTATAATCTTTACCTAACCCCCGTTTACAATAACCTTTGCAAAGACCTGGTCGGATTCTAAAAGAAGTAAATTAATCACGCGTTGACAAGCAACATGCGGTTTATTGATGCCATCCAAAGCAGCTTGAACTTGTAGGCGTTTTTGTTCAGGCAACCGCTTCTTAATCCACATCCTGATGGACAATTCGGCAAAGTGACCCGTTGTGTAATACTTCACCGTCTGTAGGAATATCTCCGCATCGATTGACTCAATGTCTTCAATTGTAGATCTAACTGTAAATGGTTTTGTATGAAAATATTCACCTTCCAGTGACACATCAATTCCAACATTAAACATTTTGTTAGGTCTAGTCAGTGTAGGAGCTTGTGAGCAAATGATTCTAACATAAATAACTGGAGAACTCTCACTAATGAGATAACCTCAGGCAGTCACGTAGTCCTTACCAAAACATGTAATACTAGAAAATGATGGGGAAGGGAGTATTTTATTTATGTTTTTTTTTTTTTCCTTTTATTTTTTATCTTTTATTTTTTCTTTATTGAAAGAAGAAAAAGAATTTAGAGTGACTAGAGCCCTCCCAAACTGTTTTTATGGTCATTGACTTTAAAATCACCAAAGTAGATAGGTAATCATTGTTTTGTGGCCAATCCGCTTCCCAAGCACTCTTACCACAGCAAAAACAAGTGTGCTGCAAATTATTAGAGTCTGAAAAGCGATACACTTTAACAATTCTTGCAGGATACAGAACTCTATTACAATAATGCTCAGTGTACTGGCAGTAGCGGCATTGATAGACTCTCTTGCCATTGTTTCTATTATACAAGTCTAACACTTGAGGATCCGTTTCGGGGTTGTTAAGCACTAACACATGTTCCCGAACATACCCCTTGAGGCAAGATGCAACGTATCGCTGTATAGGCACTGGCAATTGTGCAATCCCCTGACACAGAATGTATTTATTCTTTCTTATTACAATACACGATTGCTGAGCTAGTGACAGTGGGTTGTATGCTTCCATGACTAACTCAAGATTCAGACTGGTCAAGCACTTAGCTTGAGGAGTCTAGTAAGTAAACAAGTTATATAATGAGGGGTTTTCCTCCGTGAACATCAAGTCCACTAATGAGTAAACAAATTATTTAATGAAGGATTTTTCCTCCGTGAACAACAAGTCCACTAATGAGTAAACAGATTGAGTTTCTCTAAGTTTCAGTTTAAGTCAGAGAGTCAAACTATTGCCATCAATATGAACACTGATAATGTATGGGAGAGCAGTATTCCTGATGAGGACCTCATCAAGATCGTTGAGGGAATTGAAGAAAAGTATGCTAATAGCGTATGGGAAGGTAATATCCCTGATAAAGAACTCCTCGCTACCGTTGAGGTGATAGAAGAGGAATATGCTCTCCAACTGCGAAGGGAATATGAAACAATGTGGGAACGGATAACTACGTGTTGGTGCTCCCAACCTACATGTGATGAAGAATGGGAACAATATAATGCAGACTGGGAGAGTCTTCGTGCTCTTGAGATTGCAATGGAGGAGTTTCAAGCGAAAGAGAGGGCTGAGACTTCTTCACAAAAGTAATTTTAAGTTTTTAATTTATAATAAAGATGAAGAAAATAAAATTATAATTCATACAAAAATAATAAAATAACATAAATAATGGAATGAGCGGGGGAGGGGGGGGGCTTGGTTGGTTAGGTAAGGATAGAGGAATCATGAACGGGGGGGGGGCTTGGTTGGTTAGGTTAGGATAGAGGAATCATGAACGGGGGGGGCTTGGTTGGTTAGGTTAGGATAGAGGAATCATGAACGGGGGGGGGGGGGTCGGCACAGGGCTGATCCTCTCAATCCTCAACTAAACTTTGTCACTTTGTTTTTGTTTGTTGTGTAATTATTTTCTTTATTTATTTTAGATAAGGAAAAAGGAAATAGGTTTTTTTTTTATTTAATCTGAATCCGAGGAGTTTATATATACAACGTGGGGCCTCGGTTCCCCACTTGGCCCCGCCTCTGGCTCGGGCTCTGGCTCGGGCCTCGGTTCTCCACTCGGCCCCGCCTCTGGTTCGGGCTGCTGCTGCTGCGGCTGCTGCTGCTGCGGCTGCTGTGGTCTGCGCCGGAGCTGGGGTCTTGGGCGAGGCCGGTACTGTTGGAGGATCAACCCCCGGCGAATCTCGCGGTGGACCCTGTTGGCCTCCGCCTCCTCTCGCCGCCGCTGTTGCTCGGCGAACTCTGGGGTCCACCATCCCTGCGGTACGGCTAACGGCTTGACGATAGCTGTAAATAACGAACCAACATTAATATTCTTTTTTTTATGAGATTTATTGATATTATAATAATGAGATTTATTGATATTATAACAATGAGAAACTGAGGATTGCTACTCACCAACTGGTTTTCCCTCCTGTGTCCTGGGGGTAGGTATCTGGGTGGGCGTCTGGGTGGCGGCGTCACCACAACGCCTCGGGCCAGAAGCAGCCAGGGCGCACGTCTGGGTGGAGGCGCACCTCGTGGCAGCTGGAGCATCAGGAGCAGCTGGAGCAGCGGCCGGGGCATCAGCGGGGGCAGCTGGAGCAGCTGCCGGGGCATATCGGTGGGTGGCAAGGTGCCGGGCCACCTTGTCTTTTCTGCCGAATTGCTTTCCGCAAATTCGGCAAGGGTATAGTGGCGAATCCACATGCGTCAGCATGTGCCGGCGCAAATGGTCGCTACGCGAGTAACGCTTGTCGCAATACATACAAGTGTACTCCATCGCGGCTGCAGTAAGAATGATTAAGACCTGGAGAAACCGGCGGGTGAAAGCGGAGGCGCGCGCGGTAAACATCACGTAGGCGATAAACAAGGAAAGCAAACGGCATGTATTGGAAAAATATGGGGGGGGGTGTCCGGGTCGGGGGGGGGGTGTCCGGGTCGGGGGGGGGGGGGTCCAAATGTGTTTACTAGGGAAGTTCCCCAACAATAACAAGTCCGATTTATCTCCTACACAAACAGGCTCTCGCTCAGTCGTTAAGCATGGCTGCTCCGTGGGAGGATGATATGACAGACTATGACTACGAGTTTGCACTTGAAAATGCAAATTTCGTAGATGAGTTGGAGCAAGAGGCTCTATTAGAACAAACGTTTGCGCAGCAAATACGGGATCTGGAGCGGCCTCCTCCATCGCCTCAGCCTGGGCCTAGCGGGCTGCAGCGGCCTCCTCCTCCTCCATCGCCTCAGCCCACACCGTCTCCATCACCGCCTCCATCGCCTCAGTCCGACTCGTCTGAGGACCCACCACCACCACCGAGGACTGCGAGACAAGTGTACCTGGAGCGACAGGCGCTTCAGGACGACGTTGACCGAGTGTGGGTGGTTGAGCCGCAGTTCGAAACACATTGGCGATGGTACATGGCCGACATGGCCAGGCTGCGTGAACTAGATGAGGAATTGGACCGCTTGGAGGAACAAGAGGAGGCGGCCGATAACGAGGAATAGTTATAAGTTTTTGTTGATAAATAAATGATTCCTTTGTCCAAAAAAAAAAACAAAAAAAAAACAAAAAACAAACAAAAAAAAAACAAAAATAAAATGCAATAAACAAAATAATAAAACCGGGATGATGGGGGTCGGGGGGGGGTCGGGGGGGGGTCGGGGGGGGGGGTCGGGGGGGGGGTGACACAGGGCTGGTCCTCTCAATCATCAGCTTGCTAAACTTGTCACTTTGTTTTTGTTTGTTTGTTTTTTTTTTGTTTTTTTTTTGTTTTTTTATAATTTTATTTCATTGATACAATACAATAAATGTGATGCTTAAATCTAAGATGATTCATGAATGTTATACAAGATATGAAGAATGAAAACTTACAATACAATAAATGTGATGCTTAAATCTAAGATGATTCATGAATGTTATACAATATATGAAGAATGAAAAACTTACAATACAATATAATGATAAGCCTAAACTAAAGGAATAATTTTAACCCAGAGGAGGGCCACCTCCTCATTCGCAATCAGGTTGTGGAGGCGTTGCTGCACCTCCTCCAGGTGACCGGGTTGGTTGGCGACGTATCGCCGCCTCATGAAATGATTGCGCCCGTCCGGGCCCAGGCACCCCCATCTCAAAATGACCAACTGGTCCATGACTGCAACTTCCACCAGGCCAATCACGTCCTGGATGACCTGGTGGTTCCACAAAGTGTACGTGACAGTCGACATTGCCTTCTGCTTGTGGAATGAGCGTTAACGTGCGGAGGAGCAGTAAACATCCCGTAATGGGGAAAAAACCGGTGACAAACAAGGAAAGTAAACAACACGGGGGGGGGGTCTGGGTCTGGGTCGGGGGGGGGATGACGTCACGGGGGGGGATGACGTCACGGGGGGATGACGTCACGGGGGGGGCTCCTCGGCTCCTCAGTTTGCTAAAGTGGTCCAGAACCGGCCATAGCACCCTACTCATTACACAAAGTGTTTAGAGTTTCGTTACATACCTCTTCTAAAGAAACCATGGGAGTGGACAGGTATGTAAACATGCTATCTTTATCATCTACTGGATCAGAACAAGGTAAACGTGACAACGCATCTGCATGTGGTATTAGACTACCTCTTTTGTGCTCAATTTTGTATTGATAGGCTGAGAGTATGGTTGCCCACCTAATTAACTTATTTGAAGCTAACGTTGGAATTCTCTTAGACTCACCAAAAATACTTTTAAGAGGTAAATGATCATTGAAAATAGTAAATTTTCTCCCCCATAGGTATTTGTGAAACTTCCGGAGTCCAAAAATAACACTTAGAGCTTCTTTCTCGAGTTGAGAGTAGTTTCTTTGGGCAGGCGTAAGAGTAGCTGACTCAAAAGCAATAGGATGCTCTTGGTTATCCGTTATTTGACTGAGAACTGCCCCTACCCCAAAGGAACTTGAATCCACAGACAAGACTAACTCTTTGGTAGGATCGTACAACTGTAACATGGTAGCTTCACTTAAAGCTGTCTTACATTTCACAAATGCCAAAGCGCATTCAGACGACCAATGCCACGGTTCATCTTTTCTCATTAGCCTATGAAATGGTTCTAATAAGTCTGGACACATGTGGACAAAATTACGATAATAATTGAACATAGAGACAAATGATTTCAGTTGTGTCAAATTAGCAGGAGGAGGCATTGACAAAATTTGTTGGACCTTGGACGCAGAAGGCGTTTTGACCTTTGATGACAAATCAAAGCCTAAAAGTGTTAATGAAGTGAGAAAAAACTCTGACTTACTTACATTTAGTTTCACATTGTGAATTTCAAGTTGTTTTAACACAGTGTCTAAATTATGTTGACAATATTTCTCATCTTTGCCGCCAATTAAAATATCATCCAAATAAGGGGCTGCACTACTTACATTAGACAAAATTGACTCAATCACTGATAATGGCGCACGCCGAGGCAAGGCCAAAGGGAAGACGGTTATACCTGTACAAACCTTTAATAGTATTTATTACTAAAAACTCTTTGATAGACTCATGTACCTGCAACTGCAGATACGCCTGTGATAAATCTAGGCGTGTAAATATAGAGCAACCGGCAAACTTATTAAAAATATCATCAGGAGTGTGCATAGGATACTGGTCAACACATAACACCTTATTCAGTGTTGTTTTAAAATCAACACAAAGTCTCAATTTGCCATTAGATTTAGACACTATTACTACTGGACTAGCCAAGAGGAATAACTTACTTTACTGATAATTCCTTCACTTTCTAACCTAGAAAGTTCTTGAGCCACTTCTTCTCGCAATGCATAAGGTACAGTATAGGCTTTGTGAAAAACAGGAGTGGCACCCTCCTTTATTTTAACATTAACCTCAAAACCTTTAATAGGAAGATTATTATCTTTCAGTGAAAAAACCCTTGGGAAACTTACAGACAAAGCTTTTACAATTGACTCTTTTGTCATACCGGTATCAAGTGACTGACTAGGCCAAATTCCATTAGGTTTCTTAACAAAACTGTTATAGACACTTTCCACCAAATCGGCACTTGGGTTAGGCCCAACCGTCTGTCCTAACCTATCAGCACTATCAATGACTGGCATCAGATTTAAAGACCAGTTAGGAGACAACACATTAAGCCAATCACGACCTAAAATAGCGTTACAAGTTGAATTTTCAACAACAATGACTGATAGCCTATGTGAGCTAGATACATTTGAAAGGCTACCCTTAACTTCACAAGTCCCTAAAACATCCAAGTTTTGACCATTAATTCCCCTAACTAGGCCTATGAAGGTTAACAATTTATCACAAAGTTTTAATTGCCGTGCTATTTGCGTGCTAACTTACTGCACTACCGGTATCAACCAACCAGGTTATAGGTATATTATTGGCATTAATACTCACAGTCAATGGTCCTGAAACAGAAACCGCATTACACGCATTGACAAACCCTACGTCCTTCTTGGTGTAACAATGGCCAGCCGTATGGCCCACTTTCCACAAGCATGACACACCCAATCTTTAGCAGGACAGTTGTGAGGTTGATGTTTCTTAAAGCACTGATGACACCTTTTCCTAGGTCTTGATTGTGAAGTTTTTAGTTCTCCAGTTTTTAGAATTACCAGCACCACGATGCGGAGACGGAGATCGACGCTGACTGCGCTGAGACGACACTGATGAGGCACGGGAACGACTAGGCCGACTCTTGCTGTCCTTGTAGTTTGAGAAAAAAACTTTATTAGGCCTAGTTTGATTGCCAGAAATTATATTGGCAGAATGTTCAACGGCCTCCATATTCTTGATTATTTTACAAGCATCCTCAAATGTTAATGTTTCAGCCTCTGACAATAGCCGACTGACCATAGAAGTATTTATTAAACCAGACACCAAACGGTCTCTAAGAGCTTGGTCATAGTAGGAACCAAAACTGCAATTAGCTGCTAATGTTTTAATCTCAGTTATGAAGTCAGAAATAGACTCACCAACTTGCTGTTTACGGTTGTAAAACGTGTACCTCTTGGCAATGACCTTTTTGACCTTGGTATATTTGGTTTTCAAAGCTTCCACACATTGTTTGTAGGTAGCTTTGGCAAACTCAACAGGTGACAGAAGCGACTTTAGGTCAGAATAAATTGAAGGACTTAAGCTTACACATAAATGACTCTTCTTCAAATCATCATCCACTGTCTCGATGTTGAGGTAAAATTCCAACCTCTCGATATATTGAGAGAAATCTTCCGTAGCCGGATCGAAGGTCGGTGCCTTAGACATAGTTAGGACACAAAACTGAAGATTCAGAACAAAGACAGAATGACTTTAAATCACCGTTTTTCATTATACTTAATTCGGTTTTACTCGTTGCCACTGAAATACTCTGGAAGCAGGGAGAAAAGAAAGACAACTCGTGAGCTTTAAGTTCCTCTAAAGACAGCCATTTTAATGAATAGCCAAAAAAAGACAGAGACCATTGTAACCAAGAGTACATTAATTCATAACTAAAACACAGAGTGAACTTTATGAATATACATCACCACTCTAAACAAGCAGTAGTAAATCGAGACGAAGGTCAAGCCAACAGTGAAACTACTGGCGAAACAGAGAAGCAAAATGAACTTTCAGTGTTTAATTTTTTCGATTCAGTTATTAGCAATTTCAGCAAAGAATCAAGAAGTGGTTCTCCAAATGCAAATGCAACTATTGAAATCGATAGGTATCTTGCAGAACCTCCTCTTCTCAGAGGAACTGATCCATTTTTTGGTGGAAAACCCACGCGCACTTTTATTCTAAAGTAAGTTTACTTTTTAAGGAGTTTATGAACTTTGTCGGGACTTCAGTCACTTGTGAAAGACTTTTTTTCAAAAACAGCGATAAAACATACTTAGTGACCGAAGAACGAGACTAAAACACACTAAAGTGAAACAACTGGTTTTGTTAACAGTAATCATGTGAAAAAGTTTTACTCCTATCTATTTTTTCAATTAATTTAAATATTTTCCTATTAAAACTTGTTCATATAAGTTATATTTGTTATTGTTTAACCCTAAAAATAAAAATTGTATGAATAAGTTATCTCTAAATACAACATATTAAAGCTATTGAAAGTAAGTTAAGGCTGCAGCGTTTAGTTTCGAAAACAGCTGCAGCGTCTGACTGCTATGAGACTCAAGTAACAGGGGCCAAACTAGCTGCAGCTGAAACTACTTTTGGAACCAGTTCCGCGGCCGCTGTGGAACTAGCTGCAGCTGTTTCGCTCACGTAACTGCTTGGCACGTCTCTAGTCCTTACATTTAATAAAAGTTTTCAAATGTACTGCATTTTATCACTTCAGGCGGAGATTACTTGCATCTCTTATATCTTCAGAAAGCCATTTCAATTTATAAAAAAACCATCATCGTGAATTTGTTCATGATAAACAGATTGAGATCTTTACATTGTTACTCAGCCTAGTTTCATATTGTTCTTCCACATCTAGTTTTATCAGTGATGAAAATTTCTCGATGATTTCAGCTGTGATTTGTGATTAGGAAAATGTTTTGTAAAACATGTTATCATAAGTTGCATAACTGTGTTCATTTCAGCAAAGGTAGTTTTAGAGCTTTCCTCTTTTTTCCACCTGAAAAGTAGTTTATATAATCTTATTAAGGTTTTGCATTTTTACATATTGTTAGGGTTACTTCTGACACGGTGAGATCACTCTTCTTTATCAAACTACTTTTACATTTCTCATAAGAAAATTCGGCAATGCATTTTTTAATCGCCCACCCTACCATGTAATTAATACAATCGTCTTCCAATCTGACCGTGAGTTTCGCCTAAGTATTTCATTGTTAATAGGTGTTTTAGAACAGGAGCATGATGGATTATGGTGCGTAGATATCCATCTATTTGAAATAGGTCTTGGCAGAGTGTGAAAGATGGTTAAACGCCTTGAAGTCGGGGAAAGTGTTGTAAAATGGGCTAGAGTCGAGTACGATGGGGATAACCATCTTCTTAACTGAGTGTGGTGTCAAGAACTTGGGAAGAATATTCACCAATCGAAGATGCTTTTGCTATTAGGCTGATGTCACTCTGGTTTAGATGGTCTCATACCATTATCGAGGTTTTCTAATATTAATGTTTGGTCTTAATCAGCTCACAATTTGATATCGTTGTTGTTTCCTGAATCACTAAGACGAATGTAATAAAGGTTAAATACCTACGATGTACCTCGTAATCCTCACGAAAATAATTCGTTTTCTTCAGATCCGCACAACACTTGAAATTTGGTCAACACTTAATGGTGCGTCACAATTTAAAATTACAAGACAGAAACACGAGCAAGGTACAAATTCCGGCATCTGTAGGGGGTTGAGTATGCACTGAAAGTGTAACAAAATTTGACTTTTCATTGTTGTTGGGGGCACCTTGGAGTTGACCAAAATCGATGTTGTCGCGCTCCCAGCAGGTGCACATCTTTGGTTTGAGGGGGGGGGGGATAGCCCGCGGGCGCGTCCTATAAAAACGCTCAAATCTCGTGAACGAGACATGATGGAAACATGCTCTAAACGGCATTTTATTACACACACGTTCTTCAACATGCTATAAGCAAAAACCCCGTACCCGTAATATAAATTAAGTAATTTAGCATTTTAGTTTTAAATATGTACTTTAAACTCAAAATAACGTAAAACTACTAATAAAAACACTTTAGTTTCAGCTAAAAACTGTCTTTAATTAGTTTTAGACGAGCTACAATTAGACCCAGGAAATATATATTTTATAATATAATGTAATCGCAATACCCACATAAAGAAAATCAAATTACCTCTGCTGTGTAAGCGATAACAACGTGCCACATCATCACATATATTTAAGCAAATTGGAACACTTTGTCGAGTCCGTGAGGCCGATTTCCATGATTATTTGTTTAACTGATAGGTAGTTATGCTTAGATATGTTATCTATCACTCATCCAAACTAACATATCTTTAATGGGCTTTGCCATGTTAATCTTATGAAGGAACTCTGTTTACATTAGATGGTTACTTAAAACATGTGTTCATTAACCTAGAGGGATCAATTGGTTCGCCAGAGAATAATGCTCATAAACAAATACTTAAATTTAGGGTGCTTATATAGTCATGAATGTACAAGTGATCCAGATATTAGTGTACTAGGTATTAGTGTGTATATGTTGAAAAAATCTTCTACATTGGCTAAGAAGGCTTGCTATGTGTATTTGAATAGGCACATTTTATATTTTGGCGGTTTGCAATTAACTTTACAGCTAATTCAACAACATCCAACCGATTGACGTTTAGATATTTCTTAAAAAAACAAGCATGATCATCTAATTCATTACGTTCCTTAATGAACCTTTCTTCAAATTAGTATTTTCTGTTACGTCAATAATGTGTTTCTGGATTCTCTCTGCAAACTTAATTAAATATTTCCCAACAAACCTTTGGGGTTTTTTGCTCCATTTTCCGTATGCGTATTTGTAGGTGTGCGTGTGTGTATTTGTATTTAGATATTGACGTTGACAATATTTAGTTTTTATATTTAAGTTTCCAGTTTTAACGTTTCTTATTACTGGTTTTAGCACTCTGGTATTATTTCCCAAAGTCCTACATTGAACTAAAACCTGAGGCCACTTTGACAGGACATCACGAAATGACCGTTAATTAAAAAATAACTCATGGGGACATTATTGGTTTGACAAAATTTGGGATAGCCTTTACAAGTTTTGTTGTTAAAATGTATTCAAGTGGTAAGTTTTTTCTATATGTAGTTTTCAGAAAATTAAAGCCATCATTGCTCTGCGCTTTACTTAAAACAAGAAAATAACTCTACATTACACATTATCACTTGCTCACTCGATGAAACAACTCATCATTGATAATACAAATTCCATTTAACGATTTTTTCCAAAGGGAATAAACTATTACAATATTCGCCTACCCATAGCTGACACCTAAGCCAGGGACAATGATAACTTTTCTGTTGAGGTCACCAGGCACCATTCGTTAACATTTGTTTATATATTTTATCATGTATCGTGTAATGGGATGAGCTTACTCATGACGCAAGTATGGATTTTCTTAGACTTAGCGTGGCTAGGAATGAATACTCAGCATTGGGATAGAAATCCTAAGAATATTATTCTTAAACTACGTGCATACGTATGAACATTATAATGATTACTTTCTTTTAAAAGAACCATCTTAGTATTTTTTTGTGATGATTTTATTTGACGCTATTTCAGGCAGGTCTCATTTCATGTTCTCGAAATAAAGAATTTTCTCTCTCTATCTCTATCCCCCTATAACTTTTTTAAGCAGATAATATGGCCGTATGAATAACAGCCAATAAAGTAAATAAACGAGTTCGCACGCAGCACGCTGACGTGAGGGAAGTGAATTTCCACATAAAAAACTATAACAACTCAAAATCAGTTAAAAACATACATTTATTCCAACTTTTATTCAAATCTGAAAACATTGATTTTTTGGCTGTTCTGATGCTCCTGGTTCTATTTACCTGCAATGATGGGAATACAATTTTGCGCATTATAAGGTCAGGAGAATGTCCAGCCAGGCTTTAAAGTAGGCGTGAGGTTGTTGGGGATGATAAAAGTACAACAAAAATTAATAACAGGCTTTTCTAATGTAAAATCCCCATAAGGCAACGTACTGTGTTTGGTCGATACACATTTTCTTTAATAACTTGGTACATAGTTATGCTAGAATGACGAGAGAGGGCTTAAAAGTTTCGCCACACTAATTCCCATCTTTTAACATGCATTATTTTAACATCTGGGCTTTTCTGACCCTTTTTGGGCCCAAAAACTCGAAATTTAAAAGATTAATCCACAAAAAAGGGTTTTAGAGTTTTCCGATTGTTTTGCCCAACGAACTTGTCCAACTGATTATATAAAGGAACGTCCCTACCAAATTTGAAGTAAATCGGACAAAAAATGCGATCTCTAGAGTGCATACATATATATATATATATATGTGTCTATTAGAGAATCAAATTCACAGTAAAGGGCTACTATAATATAAGTATAAAAACATGAAAATAATCATGAGTACCCTGTTGAATACATTTTTTAATTATACTTGCACTAACATGTTTCGACTTAAAGTCATGATCACAGTGCTAATTCATTAACACATTTTGAAGCAGTTTTTATAGCACTTGCTACTCTCTAGCAAATTTTTTAAAGAATTATGCATGAAATATTCATTTTTAATTTTTTAAAGGAAATGATAACTTTACACTTCTAATGAATTTAATAAGTGATTATGTAGTGTCTTGCTCATTAAAACCTATTTGTCCTTACTTGAAATTTAATTTAGAATACGATGGTAGTATTACAGTTTGACAAATGATTCGAAATATCCCAGAAATTATTATTTTTTGGGTAAAAGTACGGTTAAAAAATACAGGGTGTCACAAAAAAGTGTGATGGGCTATACAGGACCTAATTCTACATGCAAAAATAAGTCAAAAATGAAGAATAACATTTTTTTGATTTCGGCTTAGTTTAGCCGTAATCCGCCATTTTGTTTTTTTGGGAAAATATTTATTATTTCAAAATCCCAATGAGATATTTTTACGAAACTTGGCAAAACTGTTAACACTAAAGTAAGTAACATTTGTAAAAACAAATATTTTTTTACCTTTCCAAATTTCAAAATGGCGGCCATTTGAATTTTTTTATGCCAAATTTCATGAAAACCGGTACCCAAATCAAAATTTTTCAAGACACAAAATGTTTTGTATTTATTATAACAAATCCAACAAAACAAAAATGAATAAAATCGGTTCATAAATAAAGAAGCTGTGTTTATTTTAGTAATTTAGACTGAAATTACTTAATTACATTACATAAATTATTACATTACATTTAATAAATTTTAATATTAATAATAATCATTTGTTGTTTAAAACAAAGGAATGAAGAGGATACACCACATGTAGGTAGGCACTTGCCCTTCATATTAGGTGTTCAATGTGACCTCCATTGGCGATCACGCACTGCCGTAATCGTCGTCCCATTGACTCTCGTACCCGCTCCAACACTCCAGGCATTTCTCTTATCCTCCGACATCCATCTTCAATTCTCTCCCTCAGCTGTTCAACATTGTTTACAGGCGTTGCATACACCATTGTTTTCAAATGTCCTTATACAAAGAAATCTATGGGATTCAAGTCGGGCGATCTTGCTGGCCGTGCTATCGGGCCACCACGACCGATCCACTTATTTCTGAATCGCTGGTCCAGGTAATTCCTTACTTCATTTCTGAAATGAGGAGGTGCACCGTCGTGCAAAAACCACATGTTTCGACGTGTGTTTAGGGGCACTTCTTCCATGGCATCATCTAAATCATTCTGAAGGAAGTGCAAATAGGTAAGTCCATTCAGCCTTGCTGGTAAAAACACTGGACCAATAAAATTATTCCCAATAATGCCCACCCAAACATTCAATGAAAAGTTATGCTGGAACCTCGACTGCACTATTGTATGAGGATTCTCGTCCGCCCATTGGTGGGTGTTATGGAAGTTCAAGATTCCATTTCGGTTAAACCCAGCTTCATCTGTAAAAAGTACTGAAGACAGGAACTGCGGACTCCTAGTACATTTATTTTCTATCTGTTGACTAAAATGCAGTCTGTTTGGGTAGTCCTCTTCTAAAAGAACTTGAACCCGTTGGACATGGTAAGGATAAAGTAGATTGCTTTTCAAAATCCTCCATACCGTTGAGTGGTCAGCTCCCTCGGCAGATGCAATTCTTCTTGTGCTTGATGAAGGATCGTCTTCGACAGCTTGCAACACTCTTTCTTCCAATTCCAACGTTCTTGTTGTTCGAGGTCTACCTCGACCTAAAGGCGGAGTGGTAAATGAACCATACTGTGTGAGGCGGTCGTGCACTGTTAAGAACGTATTTTCACTAGGCAGTCGGCGATTTGGAAAACGTTCAGAGTACAAACGTCGAGCTAGCGCTCGATTACAATCTGACAGTCCATACATTAAGTGGATATCAGCTAGTTCCGCGTTTGTAAAATCTACTGGCATTATGAGCTAGTTACGTAAACGTCTAAGCAGCAATTGGATGTGAACAAAACAGCAATAATGTGTGGCAGGTCAACAATGGATTTGTTATAACAGCTGATTAAATGCATATCAGCTGTTAATGTGGAGTAAAAAGGAGAAATAAAATTAATCAAGATTGATTGCCTACCTACATGTGGTGTATCCTCTTCATTCCATTGTTTTAAAAAACAAATGATTATTATTAATATTAAAATGTATTAAATGTAATGTAATAATTTATGTAATGTGATTAAGTAATTTCAGTCTAAATTACTAAAATAAACACAGCTTCTTTATTTATGAACCGATTTTATTCATTTTTGTTTTGTTGGATTTGTTATAATAAATACAACAAATTTTGTGTATTGAAAAATTTTGATTTAGGTACCGGTTTTCATGAAATTTGGCATACAAAAATTCAAATGGCCGCCATTTTGAAATTTGGAAAGGCAAAAAAAAATATTTTTTTTTTACAAATGTTACTTACTTTAGTGTAAACCGTTTTGCCAAGTTTCGTAAAAATATCTCATTGGGTTTTTGAAATAATAAATATTTTCCCAAAAAAACAAAATGGCGGATTACGGCTAAACTAAGCCGAAATCCAAAAAATGTTATTCTTCATTTTGACTTATTTTTGCATGTAGAATTAGGTCCTGTATAGCCCATCACACTTTTTTGTGACACCAATACAAATTTTTTTTTAGTGGATGTGTGGGGTATAATTTTTTTAATTGTGTATTCAAGTTGCATTTATGTAGTTCTATCACCCAAACAATTTTTTTTTTTTTCTATCACCCTAGGTCCAGACCACCCTGAGGCCTAATCTACCGTTAAAAAAAACGGTAGAGAGGTGCACATGTCGTGTGCCGAGTCTCGACATTGTTTGGCTTGGTCATTGGACGACAAGTCAGGTATTGAATCATTGGACAACAAGTATTAAAACAATCTATTAAAGTATTGAAAACATTGTTAAAAATCTGCACTAAGAGGAGGGTTACAGAGGATTCGATCCCAGGATACTGAGTTCAGTGTAGCTTTGAGATATTCGAGGTTATCAAGGTTATGCTGTGCCAGATTGTTACGATACAACCTTACCCTAATTGTTTTAATACAAAATAACACAAAAAATATATTAAGAGGCGGTTCGGGAGCTCGGGATTAACGATAGTCCGAGCTTAAAAACAGGATTTAACTAGTTTTTAGGCCGCAGTTTAAAAATCGAGTTCGGGAGCTCGGGTTTAACGTTAGACTCAGACTATAGTCTATTTAATGTTGCTTCGGACTTGGGACTCGCGTTGGGGGAGGGGAGGCGTTGGCACACTGTTGTCAATTTTGGCGCGGACGGGAGGGGTTTGCTACTGTCACACTCACAGATAAGTCTCAAATCAAAACCATATTTTATCAGTTTATTTACAAAATAATAAATTGTTGACGTTTAAGTAATTGTGTAACTAACAGTACCGTATTTTTATCATTAATAAAAATGTACATAATTATAATTAATTAAAAGTATACAAATGCAAAAACAACAACCTTAATGTTAAAAAAGTAGAATTTGTTACACATGTTTATTAAACGTACTATATTTGAATAATTTAATAGTCAGGACAAAAAGGAATATTCTCGGAAATAGTATAACTGTAAGAAATATATATAGTAAATATATAACTGTAAAAAGTTATAAAAGTATAATAAACACTTTAAACTTAAGCATTTTAAATTAACAGATAAAAAGTTGTAAATGTATATTATTTTATCATGTTTACCTTGTTTGTCATGGGGTATAATACTGGAAAGCGTGTCCTGGAGTAAGAATACATATACAGAAAATTCCGTTTCATTGAAATATTTAAAAAATCACAAAACTGTAAAACGTTTTCATTGACTGGAGACAGGGGACACACGCCACTTAGGTCCACAGTTACTTCCTCGTCCTGAGTACAATCAATATCGGGTTCATCTTCATTGTTGTCGTCCTCAAAAAAATAAATGTCCTCGTAGTAGTGGGCATTTGGGGCTTCTGGGCCAAGTGATTTATGGCTTCCGGTCACGTGACCGGAAGTGCTGAGTCATGAAAGACGTCATCTGAGGCTGAGCCAGTGACGTAGGCGGTTTTGTGACGTAATGAGGGAAAGTTTAAAGTTCAAGGTCACTGGGAGGTAATTTTAAAAAAGTACTACCTCGCACTCGTAAAATCCGATTGTGATTCGATAGTTTTAATTCGATAAAAATATCGAATGAAAACAATCGAATGAAGCAATCGAATGAAACTAGTGCGAGGTAGTACTAATACAAATATTACTTTATTTTATTTACAATAATTCATATTACAAATATTACTTTATTTACAATAATTCATGTTTACAATAGTTCCCCGTTGTTCGTTGTCATCGATGTTGTTGATCCGGACGAGTTGCGGCCATCAATTTGCTTTCTGAAGAAAGACGGTAGATACTTCGATCCCTGCGCAGAGTCCATGTTGTGTTTTTGACACCTATCTGTTCTGTTAGGTGTTTGCATTTCATTGCTGTCAGGAGGAAAGAATACGTGACGGCAATGAAATAGAAACATCTATCAGACCTTGAGTGAAATGATATTGTTATTTTGTGAAGAGCGTCTCGGAGAGCTCGATGTTCACCGGTCGAGAGCCGGAGGTGTACTGACTATTCGCTAGCTAGCGTTTTTGGTATCAAACAAAATGGTGGGGGTAAAAGTGTAGTAGAACGAAGCAGATGGTGGACAGCAGATGGGCGGCGGCAGGTGGCAGGCGGCAGGTGGCAAGTGTGCGGCAGATGGTAGTCCCCCACTACACCAGTCCCCCACTACACCAGTCTCCCCACCAAGTTTTACATCGCACAATAACTAGTTTACATGTGTTAGTTAGGGTTTAGCTCTTAGACTGTCAAGACCTTACCTCCGTAACTAAAAACCTCAATAATGTTTGCGCTTCAACGCTGTATAAGTATAACAGCTACTATGATCTAAACCGGTGCATGTATTCATATGGTTCTTTTTGCGTAGCAAACAACTGGTTAAAAGTGTTTCAACCTCAATTATTCTTCGACGAAACCGCTCATTGTCCACTAAAAGTGTAGACCTTCTGTCTTCATCGTCAGGGAAGTAGAAAGTAGTGTCAAGGGGACTACTGAAGGTCACCTTCCTCATGTTCCTGTAAAACTGCGACATTTTTCAGACCGTCTAGGTAGATGTTCATACGACAAGAGCTGGAAGAATAATGATGTAGCGTTATCGTGTATAATAGGCATATACCCCCACCACAACGTTACCTTGTCCTTCAAACCATCGTTTTTACGCCACGGATGCTATACTGTTGGTTAGATTTAAATTTAAATTGCACCTACTTGTTCGCCTTGTCAAGCTGCGTAATTGAAGTACCCACATGTTAGACCTTGAACCAAAAACAAAGAAGTTATTTAGGTTTGTCCTTGAAAATAGTTGTTTTTTCGCTGTTGCTGCTATACCCTTTGTTGGATCTGAATTCTGTTTGCACCAACTTGTTCGTCTGATCAATCCGCGTAATTTGAGTACCCACTTAATATATTTTAAACCGCAAATAAAGAAGTTATTTAGGCTTGCCCTTGAAAATAGTTGTTTTTCGCTGTTGCTGCTATACCCTTTGTCGGATCTGAATTCTGTTTGCGCCAACTTGTTCGTCTGATCAATCCGCGTAATTTGAGTACCCACATGACATACTTTGCACAAACTGTGTACCCCCCCCCCTTTTTTGGGTCATGTTCAAGGTCAAGGTCAAGGACCTTGGGACTTAGAAATTTTCACAAAGTGGGCTGCACACAAACATAAGACTAATAGTCTCCTGCCTATGTACAGGCCAAGTCCCTAACTTGAAATGCTTAGGGTGGTCCTGAAAAGGACCGTTTGTGTTTGAAGGAGATGGTGGATAAGGAGCGGTGAGCGGTAGTCAGTGTTTATTTTTCCTTTGTAACCCACTTTACTTGTCCCTTCTGTCGTACTAAAATCAAGTCGCACTTGGTCTCAGGAGGTGGCAGAGTGGACCTTGGAAGGTGGACCTTGACGTAACGGCCGCCGCCAAAGAGGTGTTGGAGTAGGTACTCATCATCGCTGATCTTCCCCACAAGTAGATACTCCACGTTTAATTTCAACTGCGCAAACTTGACGGCGACAGACTCCAGCGGCGTTACCAACTCGGTAAGTTTCACCGTAGCCGTCCTCTTCATTATCTCCTCAACAGTTGGTGGCGGCGATGAAGGGCGAGGTGATAGCGATGGTGAAGATGCAGTGGACGTCGAAGGCCGTTGGTCGAAGTAAAGTGGGTGGTTTCGAAAATTCTTCCGTATGCAAGATTTAAAAGAACTAGGTCTTTTGAATCCGCTCCTTTTTTCCGAAGACTTCTTCAAAGTCTCCTTCAAACGTTGCAGTTTCTCGGGTGTAATGGGAGAAGACATAGCGCAGAGGTGTATTCAGTTCGCAAGGCAAAGCTGGAATGAGGTACCAGACGGAGCAAAGCGGGTCGCCAAGTGTAACCGTGACATTTCCATATACGGGTAGAAAGCTAAAAACCGGTCTACATCCGGTTCCCCTTCCCCCGTGACGACACAACCTCCCCCCCCCCCTTTTTGGGTCATGTTCAAGGTCACCCCCCCCTTTGGGTCATGTTCAAGGTCACCCCCCCCCCGTGACGTAACATCCCCCCCGTGACGTAACATCCCCCCTTCCGCTTCGGTGACGTCACTTTGCCTTTATAAGCGGGAGCAGTCCGCAGTCTCGTCGCAGTAGCTTGCCGCCCGCTGTTTGGGTATACGTCCCAGTGGGTTGCACTCTGCTGCAGCGTAGGTCTGTTAAGTGTGCGTTGGGCCCGACGCGCAATTAAGAGATCCGCGCCCTTGCATGTTTAGTTAGTTTGTTAAGCATGTTAGATAACGCTTGTAGTTTGCTGCTAGGTAATGTAGTTAGTCTAATATATGTTAGTGTTTGGTATCGGTTTGAAGTGTCTTATTTACTAATGAAATATGTACTCCCGGCCCTACAGGTCCCTCAACAACCTTGGTCAAAACTTGGGTTCGCAGCAGCCTGACGCCGGGTGTTTGGGTCTACGTCCCACCGGGTTTCAGTGATACTGTTGACCTTTGCAAAACCGACCTTGGTTGTTCTTGTAAAAGTAACGTTAACTGATTAATTTTGTTTACATAGTTGATGGTAAAGTCTTTATTTTCAAAGTAATGTATCTTGCTTCTCATCCTTTTCCTAACCCCTCTAAGGTATGGCGCGCAAACCGACCTTGTGTCAATACGGCGCGTAAACCGGTTGACATTTCCCATCTTAGCCTGAGAAAACTGTGTAAAATATAAAGTCAGTCTCTTGTTTAAAATCAGTCTCTTGTTTGTTGTCTTTTGTCCCCTTCCCAAATACAGAGCGGGGAATAGAGCAGTATGTTATGCTCTATTCCCCGCTTTGGCTTCATGTTCAGATGACCTTGGGACTTAGAAAATTCACGTACAAAGCGGGGAATAGATCGGTTTGTGGTCCAAGTGAGAATCAATTACTGCTCTATTCCCCGTTTCAATAATATGACCAAACGACCTTGACCCACTTCGGGACTTAGAAAATCCTCGTATTGTAATATCCCCCCCCCCTTTGACGTAACATCCCCCCTTCCGCTTTGGTGACGTCACTTTGCCTTTATAAGCGGGAGCAGTCCGCAGTCTCGTCGCAGTAGCTTGCCGCCCGCTGTTTGGGTATACGTCCCAGTGGGTTGCACTCTGCTGCAGCGTAGGTCTGTTAAGTGTGCGTTGGGCCCGACGCGCAATTAAGAGATCCGCGCCCTTGCATGTTTAGTTAGTTTGTTAAGCATGTTAGATAACGCTTGTAGTTTGCTGCTAGGTAATGTAGTTAGTCTAATATATGTTAATGTTTGGTATCGGTTTGAAGTGTCTTATTTACTAATGAAATATGTACTCCCGGCCCTACAGGTCCCTCAACAACCTTGGTCAAAACTTGGGTTCGCAGCAGCCTGACGCCGGGTGTTTGGGTCTACGTCCCACCGGGTTTCAGTGATACTGTTGACCTTTGCAAAACCGACCTTGGCTGTTCTTGTAAAAGTAACGTTAACTGATTAATTTTTGTTTACATAGTTGCTGGCAAAGTCTTTATTTTCAAAGTAATGTATCTTGCTTCTCATCCTTTTCCTAACCCCTCTAAGGTATGGCGCGCAAACCGACCTTGTGTCAATACGGCGCGTAAACCGGTTGGCATTACCCATCTTAGCCTGAGAAAACCTTGTAAAATATAAAGTCAGTCTCTTGTTTAAAATCAGTCTCTTGTTTGTTGTCTTTTGTCCCCTTCCCAAATACAGAGCGGGGAATAGAGCAGTATGTTATGCTCTATTCCCCGCTTTGGCTTCATGTTCAGATGACCTTGGGACTTAGAAAATTCACGTACAAAGCGGGGAATAGATCGGTTTGTGGTCCAAGTGAGAATCACTTACTGCTCTATTTCCCGTTTTAATAATATGATCAAACGACATTGACCCACTTCGGGACTTAGAAAATCCCCGTATTGTAATATATATTTACTCGTTACAACATTATTACCCTCACCGTATAACACTTGCACTCCCCACCACTATCAGTATGTATAAAAGAGGGTCCCCCAGCACTAGTAAAATCATTCTTCCTCTTGTGCTGTTATACCTCACACCATGGCACACATTAGGAAGCAGACACAACCTCTCAAATTGAAACCTTCTGCTTCGTCTTCGCCCGCCTCTACCACTCCGTCTTCTGCGGTTCCATCCATCCTTCGGACAGCCCTGATGTTAGCTAACATCGTCCCGGAGAACTGTCCACCACTACCTGCTGCGTCAACGACTTACACAAGTCCTTCACCTCTTCCGTCAACTTCTCGTGCTGTTTCTCCAAGTCCTTCACCTCTTCCGTCAACTTCTCGTGCTGTTTCTCCAAGTCCTTTGTCAACGTCTCGTGCTGTTTCTCCAAGTCCTTCTACATCTTCAAGTTGTTCTACATGTTCATCAAAGTCTTCCAAATCGTCTGCTTCTTCATCCTCATCAACATCAAGTTCGAGACCAAGCCAACCAGCCACCCAATCATCTTCTCCAACCAGACCTTCAGTAATCTGCACATATACTTCATCTCCTTCAGAGAAATTTAAACAACTTAAATCTGTACAAAGGATGTGCATGCTTCCTGCACAACAATGTAATTATATATTCAAAAAAGGTGCTAAGAAAGGTGAACGCTGTGTTAAACGTTGTATTTTAAATGAAGAAACGTGCAGTCTTCATTTAAAATTAAACCATGGCGCATCTCCTTCTTCACCACGTGCAACAGTGGTGCCAATTAAAATTCGAATTAACAGGCTTTGTAAAAACAAACGCTACTTCTTTGTTAAAATAAAGGACTTTGCAAAGGTGTTGGTTCAATGTGAAGGTAAACTGTACTATGTAGAGTTACCTAGAGCCATGGACCTCCACGTCAAAAAAACCTACCCACAAGGACTATTTAATTCGAAATGATACAGGTATCACTGTGTGGAAATCATTAAAATAATAATATAAATAAAAAGACCAAAAGTTTATTCCAAATTAAATAAAGCATTTTTCCAAATTAAAAAAAAAAGTGTGGACAACCTATTTACAATTTGTAGCATATGCTGCAGAGTGTAAATAAGTTGTCCACACTTTTTTTGCAATGTTACAACGACCTTGACCTAGATAACGGACTTGGATAATTTACACTAAGTCAAAGATAAACTTAAAAGGAAAAAGGAGAAATATTATACTAAAGTCATTATTCAACAGTAAAGAGGGGAGGGGGTAAGCGGGTATTTAAGCGAGCGATTCGGAATATAATTATTAGTTGTATCATTATGAGCGTCAACAGCAACACATGGGGAAAGGAAATTAACGAAGAGGAGTTGTACGCAATTGCTGAGGCTGCAGAAATGACTGAAGTTTTTAAGATTAATAAGGTTGCGGAGAATGATGCTCAGTCACATCCGCAACAAACTACATCATCGATGCAGTCTACAACGCAGCAACCAAGACCCTATCATGTTATCCTGGAGGAGTATAATGAGGCAATGAGGTACGCCTTTACAAAGTGGTGTGCACAACCGCGTTCTCCTGAACAATGGGAGGAGCACGATGCAGACTTTCGCCTGGTTGGAGACTTAGAACTTGAGCTTCAAAGAGCAAAGGTTGCTCAATAGTGAGAAGATTTATTGTTTACTTTAGAATACAGAGCGGGGAATAGATCAGTTTGCGGTCCAAGTGAGAACCACTTACTGCTCTATTCCCCGTTTTGGCAATTTGTTCAGATGACCTTGGGACTTAGACAATTTTCGTTTGGTAAAAAACAACATTGAAATATATATATATATATTTCTTACAAAAATATCTCCTCCCTAAAACTTGCACCCCCCCCCCCCCTATATATGTGGGGGTAAACATATATAAGGCGTACAGCTTTAGAGTATAGTTATTCAGCTATGAATAGCCCAGCAGAGTTGATGCAGCCTACAACATCGACGCAGCCTACAACATCGATGCAGCCTACAACAAATAACAAGGAAAAGAATGATGAGGCAAGAAGAAGGAATGCTAGAGAAAGAGGAAGGATTAAAAAAATAAATCAAACATATAAGTTATTACAATCAAAATTACCGTTTATGGATAAAAAAAGTTCAAGGCATGCCATTTTGATACAGGCGATAAAATACATTAATGCGTTAGAAACGTTGTTAGAAGGTGCATCACTTCAACAAGATCTTCCTGAAGACCTTCTAGCATTCGTAATTGACTAAAGATGTTTTGGAAATACTGAACGGGGGGAAAACAGAACGGGGAATAGATCAGTTTGCGGTCAAAGTGAGAATCGCTTACTGCTCTATTCCCCGTTCTGGTAATAAGTTAAAACGACCTTGACCTACTTACAGGACTTAAACATCCTTGTTTCATAAACATTGTTACATATATTTGATACAATAATACCCATTTCTTATCACTAGTTACCCCCACCACTTAAATCGGGGAATATAAAAAGAGATTTCTCATCAGTGCTTATCTCATTCTGCTACTTGTGTTAGCACTAGAATATATAGCAGCTATGTCACCAAAGGATAATATATTTCCTTCTGCAAAATCAATCGTAGGAATTATAAAACATATTGTGATTGAAAGTGAGGATGAAAATGAAGACGAATTGGAAGATTTTGAATTATTAAGTGATATGGATGCAATGGAAGATTTTGAATTATTAAGTGATATAAACAGTGATGATCTTGAAGCAGGATATATGGAACAAATTGAACCGTTAAGTGACGGGGAATCTGAAACCTATAGAATCTATCAGCATCTTCTCTGTTCTGAAGAAATACATGATGAAACTCCAACCACTAGTAGTAGTAGTTTGGATGGGTTATTTTTAGATAGTGCACGAGGGGTATATCATATTCGTCGACGACTATTTCTTTCCGATGCTTCTGATACAACTGATTCCGATTCATCAAATGAGTCTGATTAAGTGTTGTCTTTTTCTTGTCAACTGACAAACTTTAAATACAGAGCGGGGAATAGATCAGTTTGTAGTCAAAGTGAGAACTACTTACTGCTCTATTCCCCGTTTTGGTAATATCGTTGTATAACCTTGACCCAGTTACAAGACAGAAAATATTTACCAGCTTTCAATTTTTTTTTTTTTTTTTTTTTTTTGCTTTTTTTTTGTTTAGAAAAAGTGGGGGTAACTTATAAATTTAATGGTGGGGGAACGTCTATTTAATGTCGATGCAACAGTGTATATTTATCATATCGGCATGATGAACCCACCAGGAAACTCCGTTTGCTACAGCTTTCCCCTCATCGATATCGATGATGTGATAAAACTTACATCAATAACAAAACGGTTTGAACTCGAAAGGCGACTCATAAAAGTCGACGTAATTCCACAAGATCTTCGTTCTGCAATGTTGACCATCGAATATGTTAAAGATGAATCTACAACTGAAGATCCCTATTGTTTTATGAAATTTTTAGTTGATCGAGATGCAATGTGTACAATCCGACTTCACATCCGAGTTTAAAATCTATCAAATGTTCCTGTTGGAGAAAATTGTCTTAGTTAAATACAGAGCGGGGAATAGATCAGTTTATGGTTTGATATGAAATCATTTACTGCTCTATTCCTCGTTTTGGCAAATATGTTCAATGACCTTGACCTAAATACAGAACTTTGTAGCCTCCAGCTACGATAGTAAATATAAAATGTAAAAAATAGAAAACTTAACGTAATACGTACCCCCACCACTTTTGCTAGGGTATAAATAGAGGGGCATTTGCAGTGTTTTTCATTATTGCGTTGACCCTTGTGGAGATCACACCTACATTATGCATCGCTGCAATATTTGTAAGACTTCATTTAAGGATGAATTTCTTTTAATAATTCATAAGGATCTAAAACATAACAACAACCATGATGAAGAATATGAAGAAGAAGAATTGAAGGAAATAGATCAAATGTTAGCCCAACACCAACATTCCAGACCAAGTGTTATTCAATATGCACCATCAACAACAGCTGCATCGAATTCTACGTCTGCTCTGTCTACACTTCACCGTCCTTCAACATCAATAGCTGCATCGTTTTCTACGCCTGCTATGTCTACACTTCATCATCCTTCAACATCAACACCATCGACTTCTACGCTTGCTATGTCTACACTTCACCATCCTTCAACATCAACACCATCAACATCGACTTCAACGCCTGCTATGTCTACACTTCACCGTCCTTCAACATCAACAGCTGCTATGTCTACTCTTCACCGACCCTCAACATCAACAGCAGTAGATGTGTAACTACACGCTCAAGCACTACCTGGTAAGGCAGTAACACATTTTAAAATTGACAACGTAAAATTACAACTTGAAAACCTTTTACATAACGCCAAAGAATTAGTAACCAAAACACTAAAGAATGAACAAAAAAGATTAAATTTTATCAATTTAACTGTTGCTAGATGCCATATTCACTAACATTCAAAACGAAACATCACCAAGAGGTTTCATGACAAAAAACCGAACCATCATGGCTGCGTCAGATATTGAAAAGATCGTAACAGAATGTATTGAGGAACTTTTGACGAAACTACAAGAGCATGAAGGAAGAGGATCTGGATGGACTTTATTAAGTATAACAAGTCTGGATGTTAGAGTTCATAAACACGGTTATGGAATGAGAGGAAGTAGCTATATCCCTCTACCTCAAAAAATTATGAATACCAAATCCTGTATTAACGTGCAAAATGAAAATAATGAATGTTTTAAATATGTTATGTTGGCCAAATATGTAAAAAACCATCCGGAAAGACCAAGTCAAGCATATGAAGAAGTTCAACACAAGTATAATTTCCAGGGAATGACTTACCCTGTTGCAATTACTGATATATCAAAATTTGAAAAGCAAAATCCGTCGGCTTCAGTCAACATATTTGGTTTGGATTCGTCAAATAATGTGTATCCCTTGCGCATAACATCGAATGAGCGCAACAATCATACTGACCTGTTATTAATCAATAAAGGAGAGATATCACATTACGTGTATATAAAAGATTTTGAAGGGCTCGTATGTAAACAGTTAACAAAACATAAAAGTAAAATCACAACATGTAAGAGATGCTTTTGCCACGTGAGCAAACCATTAAGAAGAGGAGGTACAGAATGGTTAGTAGAACATCAAAGGTTATGTAGTGGAAACTATGAGGTAAGAATTAAATTGTCACATCCCAGCAGAGCGCAGATAAAATTTGATAAAGTAAATCACCAATACCCTGTTCCATTTGTTGTGTACGCGGATTTCGAAGCATCCTTACTTCCAATTGAACAACAAGAAGAGGATATAACAAAAAGAAGCAAATATCAAAAACATGCACCAAACAGTTATTGTATACTAACAAAATCCACGTTGTCTGAAGAACATCTTCAAGAATTTGGACTATCATCCGCTCCGAAGATTTATCGTGGTGAACAAGCAGCGAAACACTTTGTAGATAAGTTGTATTACATTGCCTCCAAGGTGGAAGAAATCTACAAAATTAAAATACCGATGCAGCCTATGGATGAACACCAACTTCAACATCACAATTTGGCAACAACATGTTATCTGTGTAATAACCTATTTACACCAGAAAACGTTAAAGTGCGTGACCACGACCATCTTACCGGAGCCTACAGAGGTGCAGCCTGTAATGCTTGAAACTTAAATTACAAAGTTCCATCTTTTATACCTGTTGTTCTACATAACCTTAGTGGATATGACTCTCATTTCATAATCCCGGAGTTAGGAAGAGATGATGGAGCAATAGATGTTTTGGCAACAACAATGGAAAAATTTATAAGCTTCTCTAAAAAGGTTGGCAAAATAAAACTTAGGTTTATTGATTCGTTTAGATTTATGCCTTCTAGCCTAATGAAATTAACTGAGAATTTAAAAAGAGAAGATCTAATAGAAACAAGCAAAATTGTAGCCAGTAGTAAAATGGATCTGGTTCTTAGAAAAGGAGTCTTCCCCTACGATTACATCGATGGACTGCATAGATTTAATGAAACATCACTTCCTCCACCAGAACAATTTAAGAACAAACTTAATGATTCGGAGATTTCACTTGAAGACTATCAACACGCATGTCGAGTATGGAACGAGTTGGATATGAAGACTTTAGGAGAATACTCAGACTTTTATGTAAAACGTGACGTGACTCTTCTCTGCGATGTTATGGAAGAATTCCGAAGAACCTGTTTTGCAGCATACGGTTTAGACCCTCTACATTCATATACATCTCCAGGACTAGCTTGGCAAGCAATGCTGAAAGAAACAAAATGCAAACTCCAGCTGTTAACAGATATAGATATGGTTTTAATGGTTGAGTCGGGTGTTAGAGGTGGATTAACTCAAAGCGTGACGAGACATGTTAAAGCCAACAACAAATATCTACCTGACCATGATCAAGAGAAACCTTCAACGTACTTGGGATATTTCGACGCGAATAATCTGTATGGATGGGCCATGTCGAACCCACTTCCATTTGACAACTTTAAATGGGTTGATCCCGACTGTATTGGCGATATTTCACAAATTCCAAAACAAGGAGATACCGGATATATTTTGGATTGCGACTTTGAGTATCCAGAACATTTACACGATCTTCATTATGACCTTCCACTCCTTGCAAGAACAGAAATTTCACCAACTGGAAAACACCCCAAATTAATGATGACCCTTAACAATAAACAACGATACGTAGCTCACTATTGGGTTGTTCAACAAGCTATCGAATTAGGTTTACGTCTTACTAAAATTAATAGAGCTGTAGAATTTTCCCAATCGTGCTGGTTGAAACCATACATAGACTCGAATACTACCAGAAGAGCAGCCGCTACATCAGCCTTTCAAAAAGACTTTTTTAAATTGATGAACAATGCGATATTCGGTAAAACATTGGAAAACAAAAGAAGACATAAAAATGTAAAACTTGTTACAGATCCGAACAAACTACAGAAACTCGTACAACAGCCAAATTTTGGAACATCTATAATTATTAACGAAAATATTGTAGCTGTATCTATGAAGAAAACAAGTGTGAAGATGGATCGTCCTTTGTATATAGGAATGTCAATCCTGGATATCTCCAAGACTCATATGTACGATTTTCATTACAAAAAGATGGTCACCTTTTATGGACGGGAAAACATCGGCATCTCCTACATGGATACAGACGCTTTTATATATTGGATAATTACTAACGATATGTATGAAGATCTTCGGACATTTGATTACAAAAACGACTTTGACTTTTCCGACTATCCAAAAGATCATCCAAACTACGACAATGACAGAAACAAAAAAGTGCTTGGCAAATTTAAAGATGAAGCCAATGGTGTTATACTTCAAGAAATTGTTGCACTAATGTCAAAATTATATTCTTTACAACTAAATGAAAACCAAGTCATTAAGAAAGCTAAAGGAGTAAAAAGTTTGTATTTAAAGAAGAATGTGCATTTTAATCACTATAAGAAATGTTTATTTGAAGATCAAGATATAACAGCAAAATTCAACACGATCAGAAGTTTCAACCATCAGCTGTACAGTGTGACGGAGGTAAAAAAAGCTCTTTCTTCAAATGATGACAAACGCCACATCCTTGCAGACAACATCCACACTCTACCATTCGGTCACTACTCCCTCAACCCTATTGACGAGTAACCCTTTCATCGTCCTACATCCCTTTTCCTTTTCCTTTCCGTATAAAAGGGGGAACACAGCAGTATTTTGCTGTGTTCCCCCTTTTATACATTAGTTTAGAATGACCTTGACCTATATAAGCAGATTTATACAAAAGAATATTTAATACCATATCAGCTGTCTTCGTGAAACCATCATGTCAGACCTAAAGGAGAAGATTATTAATGAACTACACAAACCTGCAAGATTAAGTTTCCAAGAAGAAATACTGTTATAAAAGGGATAAATGATCTATATCAAGCGGATTTAATTGAAATGCGACCGCATAGCAGAATAAACAAAGGATTTAAATATATACTCACAATTATTAATTGTTTTACAAAAGTTGCAGACGCTTTGCCTCTAAAGGACAAGACTGGTAAAAGCGTAACAGAAGCCATGGAAATAGCCATAAAAAGAGATAAAAACAAAATTAAACATTTACAAACTGATGATGGAACAGAATACTTTAATACAAACTTTGCACAGTTAATGAATAAATATAAAATAAATCATTATTCTACAAATTCAGAGAAAAAAGCAGCTATTGTAGAAAGATTCAATAGAACCTTAAAAGGAGCACTGTATAAACAATTTTCAAAAAGAGGTTCTTACGTATGGTATGATGTTTTACCACAATTAATAAATGATTATAACAACAGGTTTCATAGAACTATTGGTATGAAACCTAACAAAGTAAATAGAAGAAATGCAAAAGATGTATTAAAACGCATAAAGAAAAATACAAAGCCTAAAGTAGAAAAAATGCAGCCAAGAAAATTTAATGTAAGTGATAAAGTACGAATTAGTAAATATAAGGGAGTGTTTACCAAGGGTTACCTTCCCAATTGGACAAATGAAGTTTTTACAGTGTATAAAGTGCAACCGACTGTACCTGAAACGTATATCTTAAAAGATAACAAAGGAGATTTGTTGCAAGGTGCATTTTATGGACATGAAATGTTAAAGTCAACAGTAGGTGATGTATATCTTGTTGAAAAAGTGTTACAAAGAAAAAAGGACGCAGTTAAAGTGCGGTGGTTAGGGTTTAACAAAACTGAGGATTCATGGATACCTATAAAGGACTTGGTTTAATGCAAGCAACTCATTTCATCGTTAACCTTTGAGCAGGATGGAGATTATTCACCATAAAGATCGATTCAATATTAATAACATAGATGATTTAACTGTGGATAACGTTAAAATCAACAATGGTAAACACGGTAGTTTACTTCCAAACACTGTTCGATGTATAGTAAGTGGCCCCTCAAACTGCGGAAAGACCAATGTTGTCTTTAATTTGATCACTAATCCGCAGGGATTAAGGTTTAATAACCTATATATTTTTTCAAAGTCTCTACATCAACCAAAGTATCAATTGCTGGATAAAATCCTATCTGATGTGTCTGATGTTAATTTTTACAAATTTAACGCTAGTGATAGCATTATGCAACCAAACGAAGCGAAACCGTATTCTGTATTTATATTTGACGATGTATCTTGTGAAAATCAGGATACTATTAGAAACTACTTTACCATGGGAAGACATAATAACATCGACAGCATATATATAGGACAAACTTATAGCAAAATTCCAAAACAACTTATCAGAGATAATGCAAATATTCTAATTGTATTCAAACAAGATGATACTAACCTAAAACATATATATAACGACCATGTGAATGCGGATATGTCATTTGAAAAGTTTAAAGAGCTTTGCGGAAAAGCATGGGCGGAAAAGTATGGATTTTTGGTTATTATGAAAGATCAAGCTATAAAAGATGGTCGTTATAGAATAGGTTTTGATAAATTTGTTTTAATACACTGATTAGCGGTATTACTGTACAAGTCGTCAAGGTGTGAAGATGGTTAACCAGGAAAAGCTATTAAAGGAAATAAAATCACTTAGTGATTCTATTAGACAAAAAAACCGAGCTTTAAAATCAGGTATAAATGAAAGAGAGCAATTTTTAGAAACAACATTCAAACCTGTTACTGAACCTTTAAAGCAATTAGCACAAAATATGGAAAAACCTTCAATTCGCTTCGAAGGAGACAAAATGCTACCAATTTCCAAATATGAAGAAGAATTTCAGAATGATGAAAGTTTTGACCAGTTACAAACATCTGAAGAAAGCGACGAGTATGAAGAAAGCGGAGATATAGGAGATTTAAGGGAAAAGAACATTGCAGGAGATACAAGTACAGAAGATACAAGTGCGGAAGATACAAGAGCAGAAGAAGAGGATATCAACCCATCCAACTTAAGCAAATTAGGCACAGATATTATGTTTAAAGGAACACTTGGAAGAAAATATACATTAAAAATGTTACATGGCACACATGCTAATCGAAATTATCATACATATGGAGCTAGAATAGAGGATAAAGGATTAATGATTGGAGATAGAAAGTTAGATATAAACGAAAATGATGATATAGTTATTGGTGATAAGAAATATAAAGGTACAACAGGTTTGTTTGAACTCATCTTTAAAAATAATCCTGGTAAATATACTAAAAAGGATTTACAATTGTTTAAAAATATACTAGAGTATACAAATGCACATAGAAAAAAATATTCCAAAGACCTACCTATTCATAGAAACAGGTCAATAAAATACACAAACATTATATCTAGTCTTTTCCCCTCGAAATCAAATAAAGCTCCAATTAAAAGAAGAGCTTTATCTTCTGCTGAATTAAATGTTTTGCATAAAAAAAGAAAAACAACTGATCTTACTACATCTGGAAGGGGATTATTGAAAAATTTGTATAAAACCAATATAATATATTACAACGATATAAATAAGTTAGTTGATCGAATGAGGTTATTACATGAAGCTATGGAAGCCGGGCACACTGGTTTAGAAAACGAATGGGTAGCTTTGGTTGATGAACTGCGAAAACGAGAAATAATTGTTCAGTAGACGTATATATATAGTAAGAACCTAAACGATAGCGATTCAGTTACATCATGAGTGTGGACAAGTTTGGACGGTATTCCGAGTTTGGAGTAAAATCTGGATATAGTGAAAAAAGAGCTGGGTTTCCGTTAACACCTGATGGTAATTATAATTTTGAAGGAAAAGTAATTCAAAATGTTGGTGATCCGCTTTTGTCTTCTGATGCGGTTACGGTACAATATATGGATAAAAGAACCCCGATTGTACACGAAGACCATTGGGGATTTTCCGGTAAAAGGTTAAGCAATATAAAACATCCCATTTATGATGGTGAAGCAGTAAATTTAGCGACTTTAAAATTGTTAACGATTTACAAAAAGAATGAAACTGATACAAGCTATGATGTAAAAAAATTAAAATTGTCAAATGTAGGTGATTGTGAGCAGGATGGAGACGCTGTAAATAAGAAAATATTTGATATAGTACACAAGAAATGGACTACAGAATATGAAAAACATATGGAAAGGTTTGGTGCAGCTTTATTTAATTATATCCATCGGGCTTCAGGAAGAGCTGTAGCTTCAGATGTTGACAGCCACAATTATTTAGACTGGAAAAAGATACACAATCCAGAAAAACCTAATCAATTAGATAAACCGTCTGAGCCTTCTAAAGTCAAGACATTAGGAAAGGGGGATAAAGTGAATGTGATTAATGAACCAACAGAAAACGATGAAGATTATATAAGAGAAAAAAGAATTTAAATACCCATGATAAGGGATAAAGCATCAGTCATATTCGAGAGATAATACAGAGAGGATGATGGAATCCAATATTACTGCGTGGAGTTTAATATCTCAAGAGCCGAGATTTCCCCAAGGAGTGCTGACAGATGGTTTTGTTCAACGGTTTGATAGATATATGGATTGGGAACAACTTTCCATACACTACCTCTTCACAATGACTATGTTAAGAATTTATTTTCACAGAGTTAACTGGATTCATATTTTACAAAGACAACAGTTTTCAGAAGACTTCCTTGTAGAGATGACATCAAATTTTAATAACTGTTGGGAAGTAATAAGTAAATATCAAAATCTCTCTGAAAATTACATTGACAATTTTAAAGATAAACTAAACTGGAATGTGTTATTTAATTACCAACGATTAAGTGGCAAGTTTCTAAGGGAACATGACAACTATTTAGATTTTATTCATTTTACCGAAAACAACGATACCATCACCAGCGGAGAAACATTTGAAACATCTTCAATTACACCTTATTTCTATTTTTACTACTTTTATTTATTATGTCTACATTTAATTAATTAATCCATTTCTATATAATAAATGGATTTTAAACAGTATATATAATACAAGAAGCCAAGACTAATATTACATTCATTGTAAAACATTTATAGAGTGCACCTACTGATTGTAAGTTTGGCTATAAATAGTCATGCCGAGGGCTAAACGCATCAGTCATAATCGAGAGAGATTACAGAGAGGAAGGGGAATAGCATCAACAGCATTTTCTCTATTAAGTAAACCGGTTGGAGCTATTGTTAACAAGGCGATTGATTTATTACCTGTGGAATTACATTTACCTGGAGGATATCAATATTGTGGTCCTGGAACCAAATTAGAGAAACGGCTTGCTAGAGGAGATCCTGGAATAAATAAGCTTGATCAGGCCTGTAAACAGCACGATATAGCGTATTCCAAATTTGGTGATACAAAAAATAGATCAATAGCAGATAGAGCACTTTCTGAGAAAGCTTGGCAAAGAGTAAAATCTAGTGACGCGAGTATTGGTGAAAAAGCAGCGTCTTTAGCAGTAACAGCAGCAATGAAAGCAAAAACTACGTTTGGAGGAGGAAAGAGAAGAAGGCGTGGGAAAAGACCCGCTAAGAAACAAGGAGGTAATATCAGAAGAAAACGTCGATCTACTAGTGGTAAAGGTAAAAAGAAACCAACAATATGGTCAATGATAAAAAAGGGAGGAGGACTATACCTAAGACCGTATCGTGTGTATTAAATAAGAAAGAGCAATTAATAATTAAAAACAAAGAATTAACCAATGAAGAACTGATTACATATGCTTCTTGTTTGAAAATCCCATTTTTTAGAGGAGTATTTATGAAAGATGAATTACCGGTTAAAATGTGGAAAAATGAGACTGGTATAGTAAATTTGGATAATAGTGAAGGATTAGGCACTCATTGGGTGTGTTACAAGAAACTTGGTGAAACGATTTATTATTTCGACAGTTTTGGAAACCTTCCACCACCGAAAGAACTTCAACAATACTTTCGTGCGGCAGAAAATGTTTTTTACAATTATACAAGAAAACAACCTGATGATACATCCATTTGCGGTCATTTATGTTTAGACTTTTTAGCTAAAAGTGTTAGTCAACTTTAAGATGTCTTCGTATACAGTGTCATTAACCGGTAACTCATGTACTTTGCGCAGTATTCTGTTTCCAGCGCTACGTTTGCAAAAAGGAAGACTATGGGAAGCCGCATTATTGGATTTAACAACATATAACTCTATTCCAAACGTTAGTGAAGGAATTAATAACAAAATACATTATTACAAGACAAAAGATAATAAAGGAAAATATTCAGCTTTGGAAGAATTCAGTTTACCAACAGGAGCTTATGAAATTGATAATATAAATGAAGTTATACAAAAACATATGGGAAAAGAAAATATAACGATAAAAGGCAATAACAATACAATGAAAGCCGAAATTACTTCTAAGTATTATATTGATTTTGGCCAAGAACGTTCAATTGGTAGTTTATTGGGGTTTTCTAAGGAAACAAAGGTATTAGAACCTAATACAACTCATTCTGGGAATAGAACTGTGACGATCATCAAAGTAAACAGCATAGACATTACATGTAACATTATACAAGGATCCTACAGAGATGGAGAAAATCGGCATATATTACACACATTTTACCCATCAGTCGCACCGGGTTTCAAGATAGTAGAAAAGCCTCAAAACCTTGTGTACCTACCGTTAAACACCAGTTTCATTTCAGACATCGTGCTGAACATAGTGGATCAAGACGGAAACCTTATTGACTTTCGAGGAGAAGCTATTACTGTAAGAATACATATAAAATCATCCGCTTAGATAATGGGGTTATCATTTAAAAAGAGAGAGCCAACCAGCAAAGAGGTCAGTAGCTCATCAGCTGTAGAAGGATTAACAAGTGACAACATTCGTTTTCTAGAAGAAATTGGATTAAAGGTCATTAACAATGGATATACTGGATATAGCGCAGGGCCCAACATTCGACGAGACCTTATGGGAAAAGGAATATCACACGCACAACCCTTACGCTTCGTCCAAATTAAACAATAACGATGAAATTAGGATTCCTATACAACAACAAGACATTTATACTCTTCCATGCGAAAGTTATTTATATATTGAAGGAAAAGTAACAAAAGCCGACGGTACTGTTGGAACCACTGTTCCGTTCATAAATAATCCTATGGCATTTTTGTTTGACGAGATTAGATATGAAATTTCAGGAGTTACAGTCGATTCAACAAAAAAGGTTGGAATTTCCAGTACATTAAAAGGATTAGCGTCTTTAACACCAAATGAGAAGAATCTGTTAGCTGTTGCAGGATGGGTTGCACCAGACAAAAGTATAATTACTCCTGACGCTTCGGGAAACTTTGATTTTTACGTACCTTTAAGATTACTTTTAGGATTTGCTGAAGATTACAGAAGAATAATAATAAATGTAAAACAAGAAATAGTTTTATTAAGGTCATCAAACGATAATGATATTATTAAAGCATCTGCTGGAACAACTGAAGCCAATTTAGACTGGAAACTAACATTAGACAAGATTGTTTGGAGAGTACCACATGTGCGACTAAATGATGAACACAGGATTACATTATTAAGAAAGTTAAAATCAGATCGAGACATTGTAATGCCATTCAGAAGCTGGGAGTTTCATGAATACCCCGTTTTACCTTCAACACAACGGCATACATGGACTGTAAAAACTTCTACTCATTTGGAAAAAGCGAGATATGTAATCTTTGGATTACAAACAAAGAAAAAAAGTATATTAACTGAAAATGCTGGTGAATTTGACCATTGTAAATTAACAAACTGTAAAGTGTTCCTGAATTCACAATTCTTTCCCTACGACAACTTTAATATCTCTTTTGATAAAAAAAGGTACAGTGTTTTATACGATATGTACGCTAGGTTCCAAAATTCATATTACGGCAAAACAAACACACCTCTACTATCTCCCGTACAGTTTGAATCGAAAGCTCCGATTGTTGTAATTGATTGCTCCAAACAAAACGAATCTGTAAAATCGTCTAGTGTTGATATAAAAATAGAAATGGAATTTCAAGAAAACGTACCTGCAAATACATCTGCGTATTGTTTAATTTTGCACGATAAAATTGTTACATACACACCGTTGACTGGTATCGTAAAGACGGTATTGTAAAACGTTGTACCACCACCGGCACCGCCACTGTCGCTAACCTATAAATAGCGGAGCAACAATGCAGGTCTTCAGTTGATCGTCTATCGTCGCATGGGCAACATCTTCTACAAAATGAGTTCTCCATCTGTTGTACAAGGTGATGCAGAGGTAGCACCGTTATTGGAACGTGATAATACTAGTGAAGAAGAAATCATCAAGGAAATAACTGCATTTTTAAAGTTTGGTAAAAGAGATAGAGAGGAGGAAAGTAATGCAGACCCATCAAAGGTAGTACCAAAGAGGAAGAAGAAAGTTGAAGAAAATATTCCTCCTCACATTTTAACTGAAGTTTTTTTGCGAATCTTTTACCCCATCTCAGCATGCATCAGTAAAAGTGTATCAGTTGGATTGATGAAGTCATTGGATTATTCCCCTACAGTAATACTACACCATGGAACAAAAAAGGTTTTATTTTCGCAAAATGCTTGGGAGTCATTTTTGAAACATGTACATTTAATAGAATGTTATTTAACTAACAGTTTGTGTGGAAGGAAAACACATATTCGACTTTTGGATTGTGACAATGAAATCGATATTGTTAAACATCGTGGACAACTACAAGTGCGAATTAGAGACTTGACTCAACATGAAAATAAGATTCTACTGTCACGTGAAGAATTCTACGTTTTAAACTACGCAACAGAACCTATTACAAGGTACATGAGACAGTTGGTATTTGCAAGCGCTATTATTAAAGAATATTTGGTCGATACTTTGGAAAAACAACCTGATAGCACCATCGTGTACGGACCTGTGGATACATCTATTTTTAATAGAATACCTCATGAAGTTTGCATGTGGAGAAAGTTAAAGGATTTTGAACCACTTGTAGAAATCGCTACAGAAGCTACAGAAGAAACAACACAGGAAGAAGAAACGGAGAAACAAGAAGAAGAAGAAAACGAAACACAAGAAGAAGAAGTTAAAAAAGACTAAAGTTTGACTAAGTAAAGAAGAACACACGTGGGGTAGGCCTATTGGGGACGGTGCCCACGTTAAATATACACCAACGCGCCTGCAACTGTACGGCCTGGTATTTAACCTACCGTGGTGTGGAAAACAGTTTAGTTGATCGCTAGGTGCCATGATGAGCGGAGGGGATGAAGAAGTGAGTGTAAAGCCTTGTGTAATAGAATTTCAAGCATTTCGAAATAATAATGATAGGTTTATTATCAAGGAATTAGTAATTTTAGACTTGCTTACATTTGTAGTTTACCCATTCACGTTTGAAGCTCCTTTTTCTTTTAACAACCTTAACGCCAAAGCAAAAAGTACAAACAAATGGATAACAAACTACTTTCATCACATACATTGGTATGAAGGATTTATAAGCTACAGTAATCTGCACAGTATTATGTTTAACTTTTGCAAACAATATTCACATATATACACAAGAGGATTAGAAAAAAGGAACTGGATACAAAAGTACACGCACGGTGATGTTTTCGATATAACCATCGGTAAGGACTTTAACATTAATCTCGGTAATATTTGTGTTGCTGCAAAAGATCCTAAACACGGACAATTAAACTGCGCATTGCACAACGCATATCGTTTGGCTGCTTACTTGGAACAAACGCAGAAATGTGGTGGGGGTAGCAAAGAACCGGAATGTGGTGGGGGTAGCGGGGCCTATAAATACGAGGAGCCAACACCGCTCCGGCACGAGTATTATTCGAGACTCCGAAGAGGCAACATCACAGAAGACATCGCAACCACCACTGACGAAGATGGCATCACAACAGTTTCTACAAACACTGGTTGATCAATTCAACACTCATTCAAAATCCGACCTTCTGCTAACTAAAAAGTGTTCAGAATTAAAAGAACAAAAACACTACATTATTCATAACATCAAGAAAGTGGAAACCACACATGGAGAAGCAATTCTAGTTTCATTGAGCGAAGCACCTTTAACTTCAGGAGATGAGCCGAAGTTTCAAGTATTTCTTCCAAAACGATTTGTTCAACTGCTACAGAATGAAGATTTGCGAGATATTCAACCGGGGACGTTGTATTTGGTATCACACGGTGTAAGCGGCAACAACTCAACGGAACTCACTCTGCACATCATGCATCCTTGTACATAATGTCTCTGTTTGTATTTCTCTGTTTGTATTTTATTGTTTGTATTTCTAGTCATCAATGTTAAACTTAAGTTTATTGTATTGTAAAATGTTTGTTTAATAAAGAAAAGAAAAATAGAAAAAAAAATATGAAAAAAAAATAAAGAAAACAGCAACACAGCAGTATATTATTTTATATACTGCTGTGTTGCTTTTTTTAAAATTCGAATGGGTGACCTTGAACTTTCATTCAGGGTTAACTTATGAAGAGGTATAAAAGAGAGGGAGCAGTGAAGTTAGTCTCAGTCTTGTCAAACACACGCTGCAGCTAACATGTCGGTGCCACCTATGAACAATTTATTTTTCGATAACAATTTGAAGACATATTGTTGCGAGTTACAATGTTTTAAAATACCAGGCGATCAAGTTGACGGGAAAGCTTGTCGTAAGTGCAAGTGTTTTAGCTATTGCATATGTAGATGTAAAACGTATCAAATGAACCGACAAGATAAAATACAAGAATTACGCCGAAGGATTGCATTACTGTGGCGGCGAATGTAGTAGCAACCATCTGCCTCGCACCAGCTGCCACCTGCCGCCCGCCATCTGCTCCGCCCCACCACACTTTTACCCCCACCATTTTGTTTGATACCAAAACGCTAGCTAGCGAATAGTCAGTACACCTCCGGCTCTCGACTGGTGAACATCAAGTGCTTTTCACAAACGTAAAACATTATATTAAAATGTCCATTAAAATTAGGTGTATTCATTATGACTCTATTCATCTTGCGACTTACCAAGACCTCGAGGTGTTTAGTGAAGAGTTAAGACTTCTTATTGCGTCCGGTTACGATTTATCTTTGGAACTTTACGCATCAAAAAACAACATGGACTCTGCGCAGGGATCGAAGTATCTACCGTCTTTCTTCAGAAAGCAAATTGATGGCCGCAACTCGTCCGGATCAACAACATCGATGACAACGAACAACGGGGAACTATTGTAAACATGAATTATTGTAAATAAAGTAATATTTGTAATATGAATTATTGTAAATAAAATAAAGTAATATTTGTATTAGTACTACCTCGCACTAGTTTCATTCGATTGCTTCATTCGATTGTTTTCATTCGATATTTTATCGAATGACAACTATCGAATCACAATCGGATTTTACGAGTGCGAGGTAGTACTTTTTTAAAATTACCTCCCAGTGACCTTGAACTTTAAACTTTCCCTCATTACGTCACAAAACCGCCTACGTCACTGGCTCAGCCTCGGATGACGTCTTTCATGACTCAGCACTTCCGGTCACGTGACCGGAAGCTGTCAATCACTTGGCCCAGAAGCCCCAAATGCCCACTACTCCTCGTCGTGAATCACTTCGTCTCCTAGAAGTATGTCGTCCGGGAAGTCTTCTTCTTGATCGCTGTCATCGTCTTCGTCGTTCAGGGAGATGATCATGCTCTCAACATCCTCTTCAATTAAACCTTCATTTGTCCAGGCGTTGTTGATGTCTGTTTTTGTGTGCTCCACAACCTTTTTCCATTCTTCAGCTGTTACACTCTCTATCCCTTCATGAGTGAGCTTTTTTGTTTCAGTGAGATTAAATTTTTTATTATTTTTTGCAATGTACCCTTTCACTTGCGCCCAAATCAGTTAAATACTATTGAAGTGGCAGTGGTACGGCGGCAGTCTAACAACTTTATGATGGTGTTGTTTTGCCAGTTCATCAATTATATACACTGGTGGTGGTTTGTTTAATCTGACTACCTCCAATAATTCCGCCTTTGTCATATCCTCCTGATAACTAATATTTTGTCGGTTTAACCAGTCTCTAACATCTTGTTTTCTTGTTTTTGTTGTTGGTGCTTTGTCTAGTAGGTTAGAGTGGTACGTTGCGTTGTCCATGACTATTACAGAAGGTTTATGCAAGTTTGGAAGCAATGATTCAGTGAACCATTTCTTAAATGTGTCGTGGCACATTTCCTCATGGTAGTCTTTTGTTGACTTTGATGCAAACAAAAGCATGCAGTTTGGAACAAACCCACTTGACGTACCAGCGTGTAATAAAATCAGCCGTCCTCCTTTTCCTAATGGCACAGGCATGGTTCCCTCTGAGGTATTATTAGTCCAGAGTTTTGAAGACAGTGACCAACGTTGACCCAGGTCTCGTCCAGCCACAAAATGTCATCAAAATTGTGCTTTCTAATTTCTCTTAGAAATACGCAACGCTTAGCCACCACATCATTACGTTCTAGAAGTAATTTTCTTTTATTAATTTTTTTGTACACAAAACCTAGTCGTTTTAAAACAATATACAAAGCGGATCTGCATCCTTTAAACGAATTCTTTGAGTGACACTAACAACTTGTCCAAAGTTGGATACTCTTTTCTAGTGTAATAATTATAAATATGCCTTCTTATTGCGTCTTGCGCAAACGCATCTAACATTGTTTGGCGTTTTTTGATTGTCCTCCTTTTATTTGGTGTCTCAAGTGAAGTATCACCTCCTTCTAAGATCTTCTTATCTTTTTCTTTCTGAATTTGCATTACAGTTTTTCTGTTAATTTGTAATACCTCGGCAGTCCTATCTACAACTCTATTCACACTCAAAAGTGGACCGTTATTTTCCTTTTCTCGTTGGAAATAGGTCCTTACATTTATCACTAACTCACGCCCTTGGGTTCGTAACGGAGTACCTTGACCAACCTTCTTGTATGGGGACTCAGGTGGAGGACGAACACGTGGTCGCCCCCTTGTTGTTCTTCTCCTATCACACATGGTTAAAACGCAGCTTTAAAAACATAGATACCGTATAATCGCACGGTTTACAAGAGGTGTATATAGTAACTGTTCTCAACTTACACACGCAGAGTCCGAACCGCACGGTAATTACACAAAATAAAATTTAAATAGAACTTCTATCTCTCAAACTCGCACGGACACAGCAGATGCCTACGACACAAGTGTTTTGGCGAGACTGGCAACTTTCTCCCTGTCTAGGAAACGTGACAACATGGCAGGGTTGTAAACTCGCCAGCCGCCCTCTAATTGGTCGGAGAGCGGGCGAGCCCCTGAGGTCATGCACCCCGGAGAGGACGTTAAGTCCAAAGCACTATTAAATAGACTTTAAAGATAGTCCCGGCTTAAAAGTGGCAGGGATAAACTCGAGCTTAAAATGTCGGCTTCGGGAGTCCACATCGGTATAAACCCGAGTCCAAAAGATAAACTTGGTGGGTTCGGGAGACCAAGTTCGAGCGTAAAAAAGATAGTCTGAGACTATAAATGGGCGATTTTAGGCTCCAACTTAGACCTGCCAGGGGGCAGGTTTAAGTGGAGTTTAACTAAAGAATCGCGTGAATGACTGAATACGCAGGCAAGTGATACCTGTCGAGCGCAATCGTAAATCATCCACCCTCCCCGATCCCCAGCGCGATAAGCAACAAAACTGTTTACCACTGGTCCTGAGACGTCAGTTGTGGACAACAGTGGTCTTGTGAACGTTGTGCCGTGTGTTCCCCATCCCACAGTATTGAGTACATTGATTATTTTGACTATGTGAGAGCACAGCCACCACGCATACCCCCAGGTCGTAACTGTAACTTTAATCCTTTTAATGATTTGACTGAAGAAGAGTTTCGAGATAGATTCAGATTTTATAAAGACTCTGTAAATGAGTTAATTGAACTATTGACACCGAGGCTTGGAATCCCTGACCCTAGAGCGCCACACAGTATTCCAAATTGGAGAAAGGTTTTGGTAGCCTTAAGAATTTTTGCTGATGGTACTCTTCATAGAGAAACCGGTGATTTATTAGGTTGTTCGGAGACTTCGGTTTGTGAAATAGTTCACCAAGTGGCGCTGGCTATATGTTTGGAGCTAAAAGCTGAATACATCAAGTTTCCTACTGACGATTATGCAGCTAAAACAAAAAACAACTTCTTTGAAAAGTACGAGTTTCCAGGTGTTTTAAATTGCATTGACGGCACTCACATTAATATTGCTTGTCCCCCTACCCCTGACAAGGAGGAGTATAGGAACAGAAAAGGCGACTTTTCTATCAACGTTTTGGGAGCTGCAGGTGCCAACCTTGAGTTTACATTCATAGTTGCTCGATGGAAGGGAAGCACCCATGACTCAAGGGTGTTTAAAAATTCATCAGTGTACGCTGATTTTGAAGTAGGCCTACGAGATATGGGCGGATTCCTTATTGGAGATAGTGGATATGAATGCAACAGGCAAGTATTTAATTAGTTTTAACCATCAACATCAACCCTTACACTGTTTCCAAAACTCGTCTAATTACTTCATATTTAAATAAACAAAACAAAATCATTTCAGTTTTACGTGTGATTTAATTTTATACTTTAATGATATTACAATTCGTGCAAATTGTTGCACAGTTGTAACATTTCATGGATTTGTTGTTAAATAATATCAATCACAATGTTCATATAAGCCATCATAAATAAGATGTACTATGTAATTCTTGTAAAATTGTTATTTCCCCAATAAATACACATATAGGCTAATAATAGATATAATATCCTTTGTTACATTTTAACAAGAAACTCTATTTATTTCCATTCACATTTAATTTGTCAATTACAGAAATGCAGAGCGAGTGTTGCTGGGCCCAAAAACACTCGTGGATCTCTGATTTAGTTGTGGGTTGCTTGAAAGAAAAATCTGATTGCAAGAAACTATTTTATTTAAATCTGAGCAAAGACATTACAACATATACATATTTAAATTAGAGCCGGAAAAGAGTATTTTAAATTAATGTAAAATGGATCACCTTAGAGGTTATGGCTTTGGTCGATTTCTGGCCTTTTTAGTTTTAATATTTTTTTTGTATTTTGTGTTTTAAATAATCAAAAGCAGTTCTCAAGTTAAAGTATCAAAATGTAGTAATCAGGAATTCCTAGTTAATCAAATGGCGGTTCATTAAAACAAGCGAGTGGTCGGGAATAAATAACAATATACTAGTCCTCCTAACTAAACCTCCTGACCTCCGACACACTCTATCCTCCTATATCTTTTTACCACCAAATTAAATTACACATTCAAATGATCCATGATTAACTTATTTAAAATCTGTTGTGGATCCTGATCTGAGCTCTGAACTGCAGATTAATTAATTTTACTCTTTTTTTTTAAATCAACCAAACAGTAACACTCTGTTATACTCTGTTGTACTAAATTTCCTAGAATTTTGGATTCTACTTAATTTCCAGCTCTTACAATTATTTTAGATTTGAGACAATGTAATTAAATTTAAATATTTTTCAAAAGTATTCTTGCTTAATATAAATTAATTCTTGTACAGCAAATATGTCTTTAAGTTAAATTATAACAAATAGAGAGTTACCTTAAATGATCTGTGAATATGAAATTACATCAAATAAATTAACAATGATAAATGAATTTAAACTTAACAATTATTAAACGTTGATCAGTACCAGTTATGACATGTGCTCTGTGAAATATGACCAAGTATGTAAAACAAATAAATATTACTTACATGACCATCGTAGAAAATTACATACACAAAACGCTCACAATATAAATACACTGTAACACTACTAATGCACTTAATACTAATAATACCAGTTGTTTAATTTATCCCCAGAAAAACGACAAGAATGGCAGTGTTAAAACCTGCTCTTAGCACGTGTAATTTTGAAAAGGTTTTATTAATTAATTAATACGAATGCGTGATTGTACCGCGAATTTCGGCCTTTTCTTTGAAATAATTCGCGAAATAGAGAACGTATGGGATGCACCCCGTTAACAAATCGACGAACTTTTGGAATTGGCAAATAAACGCGGTATTGAATTTAGAAAAAGGTTTTAGATGATGTTACGCCGAATTGTTCCGAGCTAAGAGAACGAGAAGCCGCAGTCGTCCAGTTTTATGAGCGAGGCGGGTCACGTGACTGCATTGTTGTCAGTTTCTCCTGTACGCGGTAGTGTCTTCTAGATGTTTCTGATATGGCGGCAAGTTTGAGTTTGAACTTGTAACACCTTCCATAAAGATCGTATCACGAATTGAACCCTTCATAAAGTAAGTTATTGTATTATATTTCATCATTCAACACCATGAGAAACCTATGTGTATATTTCTACTTATATTTAATTTGTAATATAATTAAAATAATGGGTATTGAATAATATTGTAAAGCTGCTTCAAATATTTAATTAATGATACTAATTTTTAAAATTGATCTCACTTCCCCATTTTTATTTTATATAGTGCAGTGTTAAAAAATAGATCATCATGTGGAAGAAATTTGTGAAGAAACATATGGCAGTGTGCTTTGTTGTATAGCTGGATTTTGAATATGACAAAAGAGCAAAGAAAAGAAATGGAAGATGGCCCAGTGTTAGTTATATTTGTTTATGAGTCTCAACTCAAATTAAATAACATCCCTAATAAAAGTGTAGTAGGCCATAAAAAACCTACTCTTTTAGTAGACTGAAGAGCCACAGATAAATATTTCCCATATTTTTAAGGCCGCCAAGAAGAATCTGTGGTGAAGAACATTGGTGAGGAAATTCCATGTCATTATAACTTAGTCTAAGAAGAAACTATATGTTGAGCAACAGATGCATTATTATTTGATTTAACCAAGACTGAGTAAGTTCAAATACCTGAAAGGAACTCAGTTCAACTCCAATTCATTTGTTAAATATCCCTAAAGACTTTAGTTGAACTTTTTTAAGAACATTTATTTCATTTTATAGCAGCCTAAATTCCAAGGCCTACTACCTCAAGATTCTCATAGTAGCCATTTTTTTTGAGCTGAACAGTTTGGACTTATTACCTCATTCAGAACATCTGAGATCATAATTGGCCTATTTACATATTTAATTAAATTCAAATTCTGATTTATTAAGTATTTATAAGTATTGAAAACTTTTCAATCAATATAATATAGAACAAATATCCAGATCCGGCACACTACCCTACCCGAGATTTAAGAGATACTCTCATTTATTAATCAAAATTTGAGCATAATTTTGTCTTATATTTATTATGTAAACAAAAGTTAGAATTCCCCATATATTGTAAAATATTCTCTGTACCCTTATTTTGATTGAAAACCCATGACATTGTAACTTAATCATAATAAAACCACAAGTTTGTTAATTGTATAAAACTTTATTTCTTGACTAAGGTAAAGGAAAACATTAATTATAAGTTTACCAGAGAGAAATGCATCCAACGAAAAACAGCTGTTTATAATTTTAAGTCACAGTAAGCCAGGGCTAGATTTACATAGTATATCAAAGATAGAATCAGCAGTTAATAGTTAAAGGATAAAGAGTGAGAGTAAACAAATAATTAAGAGTAAATAAATAAAACAAAACGTAAGTAGTTTTCAATTGGCGCCTGCAACGTACGGCTTCTGGATATTTGTTCTTAAATTTGAAGCAGTTAATTTAAGTAGGCATATATGTTTAGAATAAGGAAAAATCAAGTAGGCTACTAAGAATAATTGTAAAGATAAGATTTATTCCCATACTCCTTTTCCCCCTTCCCACTACAATTGACAAACTTTATAATGAAATAAGATTATGCCCAAACATTACAACTTAAGGCCTTATGTCAACCCACCCCGTCGTCTAATCGAGTCACTAACAACAACTATGAGTTCCACAAGTAACGAATCTACAGAATCACAGACGTCCGAAACACTTACTGCTTCTGACATTACGACATTACACGAAGAACACACTCCTACACTAAACGTTCCCATGCAATTCAACTTCAGCGACGACACAAACACGCCATTCCTTGGTTTCGACTTGAGTAATTACACAGACAACGTAAACGGTCCAGCCACAGACACCTTGCATGACAGTCCTGCCATGAGCGCCATGACACCCGATCCAACAGGTGATACTCCCACTCCCGCCGTTCCCATGACGACCGCCGTTCCCATGACGACCACCCCTCCCCACCCCTCCATGTCATCATTACGACTACAGTCCCAGAATATACCACTCGCGACTACACCAAACCCGCTCAGCCCGCAGTCGACAACTAATATAAATCCCACTGACATGTTGTCCCAAATCAGTATTATGTTTCAACGATTAGACATTAAGCTAAACACAGTCCAAACTGAAATCAAATCCGAGTTAGACATTAAACTAAATGCCGTTGACGCTAAACTAAATGTCGTTGACGCTAAACTAAATGTCGTTGACGCTAAACTAAACGCCGCTGACGCTAAACTAAACACCGCTGACGCTAAACTCGACACGAAATTCAATGCTGGTCATGCTGAACTACATAACCTAGGCCGCGCTCAAGCTAAATTTCAAGACGAACTAAACCAAATCCGACAAAAACAGAGTGAACAATCCATTAGAATCGAAGGAATTGAAACCAAATTATCCGCTGAGATCACCAAACAAACATCTGATTTAAAAGAAAATTTCAAAGCCGAATTTGAACGACAAAGAAACGAGACTAACAATCTAATTTATTCTACTAACAACCAAATCCGTACCGAACTAATCACTAAAATTAACGAAGACGTAGATGACGTAAACCACCAAATCAAAGAACTTAAAGATGAGCCACTACAACGAATAGACGACACCATGGACCGTCACACCAAAACTACTCAAGACGTGTTTCTACCACTAATCCAACAAAATCAAATCAAAATCGAGCAGACCAAAAACGAATTTAGCCAGTTAAACGAAATTGTAAACACAGAAATTAAACTCCTGAAAAGCGAAATCGTACAGAAATCAGCTATCGTCCCCTCAACCATCAATGTTGTTTGCGGTAACAATGGCAATGCCGTCGAACAAACCTTACCTAAATTTTACGGACGTGCACACAATCCTCAAGAATATTTAGTTAAATTTAAAAAATATTACGAACGGAATACTAATAGAAACAATTGTACTGATCTGAGAGAAAATTTGACTGACATAATTGAGGCCAGCTTCGAAGGTTATGCATCGCGTTGGTTCTCTTTGTTAAAAGACGACATCAAAGATTGGAACGAGTTTGAAAATGCATTTTTGGCTAAGTTTTGGAATCGTTCGGTTCAGAGGGGAATCCGCCAAAAATTGGAGGTAGAAAAATTCCGGACGAATGGTAAACTGTCACGATCCGAGTACTTTATAGAACGTGTCATCACACTGAGGTCTTTAACACCACCATTAAGCGACGATGAAATCGTATCCTGTCTCGCTGAACACTTTAGCGAAATAGTACAAGACGCAAGAAGAGTCCAAAACGCTAACACTATTCACGAATTCGAGTCACTATTACAAAGAGAGGACCTAAAAGACGCACAGAAGAGAGACAGACACAGTTATTCAGCGCATAACAACCGACCGACTTCACCCCAAAATCAACGCCAACCAAATTATCAAAACAATCAGAACGACAGAAGACCAAACAACAGCAACAACTTCCACTACAACAACGGACATCAACATGGTAACCAATACCAAAATCACAACGTAAACCCACACGCTTACCAGCCTAGAGATAACCGTGCACAGTATCACCCCTACAACAACGGTTACAGAAACAACAACTACAACAACAACAACAGTCACTACTATCAACCTCAAGAACATGACAGGAATTCCCCCAACAAAAACGACACACACAATTACCATTCCCCATCCCCCCGACAAGGAATATCAAGTAATGAAAGAAAATACCCATCACGTGAACAACACAACGACACGTGTACGACAATCCTAGAGAGGACTGACCCTAACCAAAAACCCCCATCGCCCAACCCCACTGATACAGCGCTACCTTTAAACGGGTAAGCACTGAAGCAATCGAAGGCTGTCTTACGGATTTGTCACTCCCCTCCCGTTTGATGATGTCTTCAGTGCCCACACAACATATCGGGCATAACAGGCCTAATAATACTAATGATACTAATATTACACATAATCCCATAAATAACGAGTACACTGTAAGTACGATCTGCTGCGACAGAGAATTCTTAATGAGAGAAGAATCTGATGTAAACAGTAAATCCACTGATAAACAAAATTGTAACTGTCCAGAACTTAAAGTCAAAATTAACAATCTATTTGTAAATGCGTTAATTGATACTGGCTCTAACATCACGTGCATGTCAGAAAAATGGTTTGAAGAGAATAAACATAAATTTAACGAATTTGAAGAACTGCCCGTAACCAATACATTCATTAAGCTGCAACAGGCGAACGATCGAAACGTATAGCGAAAATAATATTATTATCCATACAGATAGAGAAGCAACAAACTAATGTACAAGTTTTATTGGTTCCCAACCTAGTTAGACCATTTATTATAGGGATTGATTTGTTAAGTTACAGGAGATGGAAATAAACTTTGAACATGAAACGATTATGTTGAAAATAAACAATAATGCTATCAATTTGAAGTTTGGAGAGGCGTATATTGAAGGTATATCATGTTACATCTTAAGAGATGAAAGCCACAGGCAAAATAATATTAACAATAACACTCACATAAATAATCATACTAATCAGTCTAACTATGATACCAATAATCCTGCAACTTGTAGTATCTCTTATAATATCGTTCAGCAATCACTAAATAACAATGAATTACTAAGCCAACAACAACAGGAGCAGTTAACCGATTTGTTAATAAGTTACCAGAATGTATTCTCCGATGATCCCGGAACATGTAACAGTATAAATTCAGACCTACAACATTAACGCATTGAAAAAGTATATTAGCAGACCTGTAAACACCTGAACACATCATCATCGTGAACCCCAACAATTCCCCCCCTTGTTGTATTGTAAATAGTCATGTTATCATATAATATTCATTATGTTGTCATTTCAAAGTGTTATATAATTTCCCCTATCAAGTGTTTTCCCCATTTAATGTATGTGTTTTCCCATTGTGTTTATATATCCCTTTACAAGTGTCTCCCCCTATTTCATGTATCTCCCTCCCCCTCCTTCCTCCCCAAGACTCCCAAGTGACAAACCCGTTAGGATATGGACCAGAATAACAATTCACCCCCCCCCATTAAAAAAATAATTGGAATAAGATGTCTTTCATTGTATTAGTTATTAAGAAATGTTAATGTTAGGTAATAATCTAACAATCAACCCCACAATGGACAGAGATAATGATCGAATAATCCCCTTGAATAATTTGTGCAATAACATTTCCATGTTTCTGTTTTAGTATTCCATATGAATTAGTCAATTTCAACGTTATGTTATCCAGGGTTATAATTTGTTGTTTTTCAGTGTTATAATTTGTTATGTGTCAATATAAACATTCGTTAGAAATAATCACCATTAATCATATTGTTATGATAGTTTAATTGTTATTATTCATAATCATTTAATGTCAAATCCACTCATGTTATATCGAAGTTTCAGATTCATTTCATTCACTTCAACTTCTGCGGGGATCATTGTAACATTTCATGGATTTGTTGTTAAATAATATCAATCACAATGTTCATATAAGCCATCATAAATAAGATGCACTATGTAATTCTTGTAAAGTTGTTATTTCCCCAATAAATACACATATAGGCTAATAATAGATATAATATCCTTCCATAAAGATCGTATCACAAATTGAACCCTTCATAAAGTAAGTTATTGTATTATATTTCATCATTCAACACCATGAGAAACCTATGTGTATATTTCTACTTATATTTAATTTGTAATATAATTAAAATAATGGGTATTGAATAATATTGTAAAGCTGCTTCAAATATTTAATTAATGATACTAATTTTTAAAATTTATCTCACTTCCCCATTTTTATTTTATATAGTGCAGTGTTATAAAATAGATCATCATGTGGAAGAAATTTGTGAAGAAACATATGGCAGTGTGCTTTGTTGTATAGCTGGATTTTGAATATGACAAAAGAGCAAAGAAAAGAAATGGAAGATGGCCCAGTGTTAGTTATATTTGTTTATGAGTCTCAACTCAAATTAAATAACATCCCTAATAAAAGTGTAGTAGGCCATAAAAAACCTACTCTTTTAGTAGACTGAAGAGCCACAGATAAATATTTCCCATATTTTTAAGGCCGCCAAGAAGAATCTGTGGTGAAGAACATTGGTGAGGAAATTCCATGTCGTTATAACTTAGTCTAAGAAGAAACTATATGTTGAGCAACAGATGCATTATTATTTGATTTAACCAAGACTGAGTAAGTTCAAATACCTGAAAGGAACTCAGTTCAACTCCAGTTCATTTGTTAAATATCCCTAAAGACTTTGGTTGAACTTTGTAAAGAACATTTATTTCATTTTATAGCAGCCTAAATTCCAAGGCCTACTACCTCAAGATTCTCATAGTAGCCATTTTTTTTTTTTTTTTTTTTGAGCTGAACAGTTTGGACTTATTACCTCATTCAGAACATCTGAGATCATAATTGGCCTATTTACATATTTAATTAAATTCAAATTCTGATTTATTAAGTATTTATAAGTATTGAAAACTTTTCAATCAATATAATATAGAACAAATATCCAGATCCGGCACACTACCCTACCCGAGATTTAAGAGATACTCTCATTTATTAATCAAAATTTGAGCATAATTTTTTCTTATATTTATTATGTAAGCAAAAGTTAGAATTCCCCAGATATTGTAAAATATTCTCTGTACCCTTATTTTGATTGAAAACCCATGACATTGTAACTTAATCATAATAAAACCACAAGTTTGTTAATTGTATAAAACTTTATTTCTTGACTAAGGTAAGGGAAAACATTAATTATAAGTTTACCAGAGAGAAATGCATCCAACGAAAAACAGCTGTTTATAATTTTAAGTCACAGTAAGCCAGGGCTAGATTTACATAGTATATCAAAGATAGAATCAGCAGTTAATAGTTAAAGGATAAAGAGTGAGAGTAAACAAATAATTAAGAGTAAATAAATAAAACAAAACGTAAGTAGTTTTCACAGTGACATTTTATATCTTACTTAAAAATGAGCGGACCGGTATTTTCCTTAGCTTTAATCTATCATGCTACAATTTTGAAATTACATTCTAGCTTTTCTAGTGAAATTTTAAATACAATTTCAAACATGATTTTAGGAGGTAAACTTATTCTTTTAACAAGAAATCCACCACTGAACAAAAATATATAGGTGAAATGGAGTTTAATGTTTCTAGGACATTTCAGATTTGTGATGACACCGCTACTGCAACCAGCAACGCCTGCTGAGCGGCGTTACCAACGGGAGTAGGGGGCATTGGATGGTTCAGAACCAGCAAAGGCGCGGTGTGGACGCGTAGACGCGAGGACGTCCCCCCCCCGGTGACGTCAGCCCCCCCCCCGGTGACGTCAGCCCCCCCCCCGGCCGCCAGCAGCACTTTTCGTGATGACCTTGAACATGAGGAAAAAACTTTCGAAAATTAATAACTAGCCTATTTATCCACCGATTCCCACGGGACTTTTCCAGAGTGTAGGCCTATCCCCAAAGAAGCGAATGACGTAAGAACCCCATAGATCCACCATTAAACAAGGCCGCTATTAATTTATAACCGCGTTTTCCTTATGGGATCTCAGCTGTTTACCGACTGATTTTGACGAAACCTCACCACATGTCAGGCCGTGACCTAAGAAAACCATCGCTTAAAGAAAATTGAAAATCCACTGTTAAACGGGCCCGCTATTAATTTTTAAACGTGTTTTCCTTATAGGTTCTCGGCTGTTTACCGACCGATGTTGATGAAACTTCACCACATGTTGGGCAGCGGCTTAAGTAAACCATCGCTTAAAGAATATTGAAAATCCACTGTTAAACGGGCCCGCTATTAATTTTCAAACGTGTTTTCCTTATGGGATCTCATCTGCTTGCCGACCGAATTTGATGTGACTTCGTTACACGTTATATGCCGGCTTGACTAAACCAACCTGCAAGCGGCTCCGCGATGTCACGTGTCGAGGCGCGTGCTAGGGCCTACGTGACTGTCCCAGCCTGTTTACTCATTAGCGGCCTTCAGGACCCCTCCGTTCTAGAAGGTTCCGGCAAGTGCGTCGCATGAGGCCTCCTCCTGACTGGAGTGCTATGTATGAGCATGTCACGTGTCGAAGCGCGTGCTAGGGCCTACGTGACTCTCCCAGCCTGATACTCATTAGCGGTTCCGAGAATTGTTTACTACTTTCACCGCTTACTGTACGGTACGTAGCTATGTTACTTCAGTGATTGTCATTGCTTCCTTCATTCAGTTTGTGTTTGGAGCTCAGTGTATGTAGATGTTCTACTTCAGTGCTGTGCTAGTCTTTACTGAACCATATTCCGAGATTTTTTAAACGTAAGTATATGTAGCTCTTATAAGTTGTAGTGTGGAAGACTATTACATTTCCCTTTATAATAAGATTCTCATTTAAGGTATGATCGTTCAGCAATTTTGAAGTCATAATGTGTAAAGAGAGGTCTGGCCCATTAATAGAAGTTGAATAATTCGCATTATGTTTTAGGGAAAACGATTCGTTAAATGTTTGAGCGAAATAATTATCTAACATTAATATTTAAACTTTTACATATCCCAGTACACTGAGCCTTGTCGTTGTTTCTTTTCAGATGGAGACGAGTGGATTTGTAATGACCTTAGAACAGTTATGTTTTATAACGATTAAAATTAATGAGTCAAACTTTAAAAATTTAAAAATAGATTCATTTCCACTCTTCTAAAATTTTTTGAGGGAAATAAAATTAGGTTTTTGCTTTCCAAGCCTTTGTGGTGGGTGGAGAGTATAGATACCCGATGTTGCAGATGGCTGTTCCTCGTATGTGTGAGGTCTGCGGTCGCGTCTTCGCTGGAAACCTGGCTCGCCACATGGCAGCTGCTCACAGGGACCGCCATTTCGACTGCAACGTCTGCGGGAGACTCTTCGGGCGAAGCGACAGCCTGCGACGCCACCTCACAGCAGTTCATCCTCCCACTCCTCACGACCAAGCGCCAGGTACGGTTTTTACATTAAACAAGAAACCGTCAGTACTAATGACTTGTTTTTGAGAGAGAGTAAACGGCTTTAGCTGAGTAAATAGATTCAAGTAGTAAACAAGGGGCTGCCAGCTTCTGTTCAGTTCCTCACCCTTGTATTACTGGGCTCAAACTGGCGTTCGAGATGAGGAAGAGGTCGTCAGGCCTCTATGCAATTCCTCACCCTTGTATTACTAGGCTCAAACTGGCGATTGAGATGAGGAAGAGGTCGCCAGTCCTCTATGCAGTTCCTCACGATCAAGCGCTAGGCACGGTTTTTACATTAAACAAGAAACCAGTACTAATGACTTGTTTTCGAGAGAGTAAACGGCTTTAGCCGAGTAAACAGATTTAAGTAGTAAACAAGGGGCTGTCAGCCTCTGTTCAGTTCCTCACCTTGTATTACTGGGCTCAAACTGGCGATTGAGATGAGGAAGAGGTCACTAGGCCTCTGTGCAATTCCTCACCCTTGTATATACTAGGTTCAAACTGGTGAATGAGATGAGGAAGAGGTTTCCAGTTCCTCACCTTCATGTATAATGAGGTAACTAATAGAACTTGTTTTTCCTGTTCACAGACCATCCATACCCGTTGTGCTCCGTCGCCCTGGCGGGTCCCGAGGATCTTCGCCACCATATGGAAGCGGTCCACGGTGCGAGCCCGTCTGCTTCGACCTCCTCCTCCGCAACGCCACCCTTCAGAGACCCACGGCCCGAGTGCGACGCGTGCGGGCGGCGATTCTCCCGTGAGGACCTGCTCCGACGCCACGTGCAGCTGGTGCACGCCAACGAGGTCCGCTGTCCCGATTGCGGCGCCCTTTTCCGCAGGGCAGCGTACCTCCAGCGGCACATGGAGAGCGTCCACCGCGGCATGAGGTTCACGTGCGCCTACTGCGACCGAGGCTTCACCCGGCGCTACAACCGGGACCAGCACGAGGCCTACAACTGCCCCGTCGTGAGGAACCTCGTTGTGGACGAGATGCCGCGCCTGCCCGTTCTGTCACCCGAGCCCCGGCCCAGCCGCGAGCCCCAGCCCGGACCCAGCCGCGAGCCTCAGCCCGGACCCAGCCGCGAGCCCCAGCCCGGACCTAGCCGCGAGCCCCAGCCCGGACCAAGCACGGCACCCGACGGGATGGTGGGTGGTGGCGGACTACCCACGTTCCGCACCATTCAACGAGGGTTCCGCGGACGCCTCCTGACCTTCGGCCTGTCCCGGCCCATGGAGGACTTCTTGACCGTGGAGGACGCGCTGGTGCTGCTGTTCGACAGCGTCCTGGAACTGTTGGCTGACGTCAGGACCCGACACCCAAACACCAAGGTCAACATGTTCCTGGAGTGTGAATTCGCCAACGTTCACGGAGCCACCTGTCTGCGGGCCTTCAAGACGAAGAACGTGCCTCTCACCGCCGCGTCCAACTTGGAGGACTTCCTATCGGCTTCCTTCCACAAGCTGGAGGAAGAGAAGGAGCAGTGCCTGCTAGTGGGCAGCGGGTGGAGCTATCTCCGGATACGGGACCTGGAGATCCGCGTCAACCTCTACACCCCGTTGGGAGAACGCGGAGCCCGGTTCATCCTGCTTCCCAGGACCATCTGCGACACGCATGCCGTCATCAACGTGCACAACCTCGATGACATGTGCTTCGCGTACGCCATCCTGGCCAAGTTCGTCGCGCAACACCCGGAGAGGCCCGCATCGTACACACCGGACGTCATGGCACGCTACGACTGGGTCGGCCTACGCTTCCCCGTAGCCGTGAAGGACATCAAAGTCTTTGAGAGGAGGAACCCCATCAGCGTCAATGTGTACGGGATCGAGCGTGCCATGGTGGGGAGACGCCCCGACGGATCGCCAAAGTTCCAGGACCGAGTGTTCCCGCTGAAGATCTGCAAGCGGGAGTTGGAGGATCACCGGGACCTGCTGTACGTGACCACCGGCGGGGACAGTCACTACGCCTACATCGCAAACATGAGTAGGCTAGTGCGTCCTCAGCTAACGTCCCACGTCAACGCCATCCACGTGTGTAAGCGATGCTTCGCTTACTTTGACAACCGGTCTAACAAGCTGCAGCTGTCCGGTGCCGAGCGTCTGGAGGAGCACATGCGATACTGCACCGCCAAGGCTCCCCTCCGCTTGGACTTACCGAAGAAGCAGCAGATCCGCTTCGCCCACCCCGAGTACACTCGGCGCGAGCGCTTTTGCGTCTACGCCGACTTTGAGTGTGCTCTACAGCCCGTCGCCGCTGACCCTGCGGAAGCGCCACCCGGCACGAGGCCCCTGCAACTGCACGTCCCGTACGCCTTCGCCTACCAGATCGTGGACTCGCTCGGCTTGGAGGAGTTTGAGCCCCGCGTCTACTTCGGGGCTGACGCGTCCAAGGTCTTCATGGAAAGGTTGAAGATGGACGTGCTGGCGCTGTGGGAGTTCCTATTCAGCATGAGAGCTCTGCACCCTTCTCTGACCCGGCAGGAGATGGACGAGTACCTGGCAGCGACTCACTGCTACCTCTGCGGGAAGGAGTTCACGGACCAGGACGTTAAGGTGCGGGACCACAATCACGCCCCACCCTACGAGTTCCGAGGAGCCGCTCATCGCTCGTGCAACCTCAGGTACCGGGAGCAGCGACACATCAACTGCTACTTCCACAACCTGTCCAACTACGACGCCCACTTCGTAGTGCGCGAGCTGGCCATCGACCCCGGCGACGTGGACGTGTTGGCCCACACGGAGGAGCGGTACATCGCTTTTACCAAGCGATTCCACTTTGGTCAGCCCGGGGACAACCAACGACAGAGCAGTTTCGCGGTGCGCTTCCTGGACACCTACAGGTTCCTGTCCATGAGCCTGGCCAACCTGGCGGCGGGACTCCCCACGGACAGGATGCGTGAGACGAGGAAGCGCTTCCCCGACGACCGGCTGTTCGACCTGGTGCGCAGGAAGGGCGTGTTCCCCTACGACTTCGTGACGTCCTACGACACGCTGTACAGGACCAGGGAGTTGCCGCCCAAGGAGGCGTTCAGGAACTCCATGACCCTGGAGGACATTAAGGACGAGGAGTACGTGTGGCGAGCCTTTGAGTGTCACAACCTCAAGGACTATGCGGACAAGTATCTGCGATGCGACATCGCCCTGCTCACCGATGTCTTTGAGCAGTTCCGCGACACCTCGCTGGCAGAGTACGGGCTGGACCCCGCCCACTATTACACCTTGCCGTCCTACGCCTGGGACGTAATGCTCAAGACCTGCGGTGTGGAGCTGGACACGCTGCAGGACATTGACATGTACCTGTTCGTGGAGCAGGGGATCCGGGGAGGCATCTCTCAGGCCATCACCCGCTACGCCAAGGCCAACCACGACAGGTGCCCGGACTACCGCCCGGACGAGCCCACGCGCTTCCTCCTGTACCTGGACGCCAACAACCTCTACGGCTGGGCCATGTCCCAGCGCCTGCCGACCGGAGACTTCGAGTGGCTCAGCCGAGAGGAAATCCAGGCGTTGGACGTCGCGGCGCTGGACGCAGAGGCCGATCGAGGCTACATCTTGGAGGTGGACCTCCACTACCCCGCGCGCCTACACGACCTGCACAAGGACCTTCCCTACTGCTGCGAGACGAAGCGTCCGCCAACAGGGAAGTTCCCCAAACTGTTGACGACCCTGGACGACAAGACGCACAACATCTGTCACTACAGGGTCTTGCAGCAGGCGCTGCAAAACGGATTGGAGCTGGTCGCGGTGCATCGGGCGATCTCCTTTCGCCAGTCGCGGTGGTTGGAACCGTACATCCTGATGAACACGGAGCTGCGGAAGAGGGCCAGGACGAAGTTCGAACAGGACTTCTTCAAGCTCATGAACAACGCGGTCTTCGGCAAGACCATCGAGAATGTACGGAAGCGCCTCAACGTGAAGCTGGTGTGCACCCCGGAGAAGTTTTCCAAGTACGTCGCCAGATCCAACTTCCTGGACCGGACGTACTACACGGAGGACGTGGCCCTGGTGCATCTGTCCAAGGTCAACATCGTGTTGGACAAACCCGTCTACGTAGGCATGACAGTCCTGGAGCTGAGCAAGTGGCTCATGTACGAGTTCCTGCGCAAGATGAAGGAGCGCTACGGTGACCGCCTCACCGTGGACTACATGGACACGGACAGCTACGTCTTTGACATCGTGTCCCAGGACGTCTACGCCGAGATGAAGGAACACCTGGACGATTTCGACACCAGCGGATATCCGAGGTCCCACCCCTGCTACAGCCCCGTCAACGCCAAGGTCATTGGAAAGTTTAAGGACGAGTGCAACGGCCTGTCCTTATACGAGTACCTCGGCCTGCGGTCCAAGCTGTACTTTATGGACATCGAGGACGCGGCGACAGGCGGCAGCAAGGCTCTCAAGCGGGCCAAGGGGGTGGCGAAGGGCGTTGTCAAGAACGTCCTCACCCCCGACGACTACAGAGAGTGCCTGTTTGAGGGGGTCCAAAAGCACACCACCAACGTCCGCTTCCAGTCCCACTTACACCGGGTATACACCGTGGAAGTGGACAAGCTGAGCCTCAGCCCGACTGACGACAAGCGGTGCGTCCTCCCCGACGGCATCCACACTCTGCCGTGGGGACACAAGGACGTCCCGCCACTACCGCCAGCCAGGAGAGGAGATCGACGGATGGAGGTGGACGGTGAGGAGGAGGAGGAGCGCCAGGACGAAGACGAGGAAGAGGAATTCCCTGTTTAGTTTTAAATATTAATTTTAAGAAAAATTTGTAAATAGTATTTGTAAGAAAATATAATAGCTTTATGTACAGCACGAACCTGAGTTGTTTATTTCCTCCCCTTTGCTCACTCAAAAGCCGTTAGGCTTAAAGTGTGTGAGAAAGGCGTTATGGGCCGTTTGGCCCGAGCCGTGCAGCTTAAAAAGCCCCCGCCAACCGGGAGCGGTTGGCGGCGCGTGTCGGGGGACGGCCCTGAAGGAGTTGCCCAGGAAGGAATTACTCAGCGGTCTGCTGACGCTCGAGGTTGCACCCTTGAATTGCTCAGCGGCTTGCTGACGCTCGAGGTTGCACCCTTGAGTTGCTAAGTGGTTTGCTGATGCCCGAGGGGTCTTGTGGCGCGCCCTCTTTGGCGGCCTTCACTGCCGCTTGGCGGGGGCTCAGCCAGTGACACGCGCCGCTGGTATATAAACCTGAGGTCCAGCCCCGCTGCCTCAGTTTTGCTAATTTATTTTTAAAATTTAGTAAGGAGAAAGGAGAAATGAAAACACAAGCTTTATCATTATGAGGCATGTATTGTACAGTAATAAGGTTACATACTACAAAAACCTTACAAACTAGTTTTAAGCGAATATGGAGTGGAAGAGCCTGCGGACCAGAGCGTCGTTGACAGCGGGAGCGGTGAAGTCGAAGAGCTGGACGTAGTCGCTGAGTGACGTGCGGAGAACAGCCCGGCAGTACAGGTAAGTGAGGCAGTAGTAGCCGCAAACAGAAGTATCGTAGCCCTGGAGCCGATACCTGTTGTAGACGTAGTGGCGGTGATGAGGATTGCGCCTCAGGAACCTTTGAAAGTCGGCCTGGTATGGCGGCCTCCCGTAGCTGTCCAGGTACTCGAGTCTGTCCTCTTCCGAGCAGTAAAACGCCACCCAGTGTTCGCCGCTCTCGGTGTGCGCCACTGTGTTGGACACGATGGCGGTCAGAGGCTTGACTGGCGCGTCCGGTAGTTGGTCAGAGGCGTAGACCGCAACGTTCCTCAGTCCGGGGATCTTCGCCAGGCATTCTCTGATCTGGACGGTATTCATCGTGGGCGGAAGCAGCACAGGCAGCTCGAGGTGGACGAGTCCAGTGTGTCGTTAGCCACGAGCCAGTCCCGCAATACTATGCAGTTATGAAGGGCGCAACGGTTGTGGGAGCTCTTATGGTGGCGACAGCGCAGGGTCCGGTAGGTGGGCGCACCGTTGAGCGACCCACAGCCCAGATCCTCCATGTCCTGAGCGGTGGTGGCGGCGGGCTCGGTTATGAGGTGGCGTTGTACAAAGTCCCTCTTCTGCGATCCTTTGACGTAGACCAGGGGACGGTGGATGAGGCAGGAGCGCAGCTTGTCCAGCAGGGCGACGTACGCGATGTCCCCCTGGTCCCACTCCAAGCCGTGGCAGTGGCGAGTGACCCAGACGCTCTCGCGCTGTTTCTCGGAAGTCAGGAGGTCCTTACTGAAGGGCGGGCGGGCGATGTGATGTAGGAGCAGCGTGCCGGTAGTCACGTCCACCACGCAAACCTCTTTCAGTAGAAAGTCATTATCACTGTCTTTAAAACACTGCATATCCATCACCACGCTTCCGTGATGACAGCGCGCTGGCGGCGGCTCGATGTAGATCGGTGGCGGCACGTCCATCCCGTACGGCTGACTGAACTCGACTGAGCGCTGGCGGGAGCGCGCCTAGCAGGTTAACCTTGGGTGCGCGCGCCGCCATCACCTAACGGTCCGCGGTGACCTTGAGCGCGCGGCAACTCGTTTACCCGCCAAAACCTAACGGCGCGCGGTGACCTTGAGCGCGCGGCAACTCGTTTACCCGCCAAAGTCGACTGTGACGTTGCGATGACGGTCCACCTCCACGACGTTGTCCAACTCGGCGTACACTATGCAGTTGAACGCCTCCGCCAAGGCTTCGGAGAACCCAATCTCTATGCGCAGGTTACCGTTGCGCACCAGGTTCCAGTGGCTGGATTGAGAGGCCGCCATATCGGGCGTCAGATCAAACGCCATCAGGCAGTATCCGTAGGGGTATTCGTTGCGACTGACTTCGTTACCACAGTCTGAGAAATTGATGCCGGTGCCGGTGTACAGCGTGTGGTAGGCGAGCACGCACAACTCCTTACCGAACGTGTAATCCGGTTGAAGCGGCTTACATGGCACTTGCTCACCGTCTATGTACAGCGCGAAGAAGTTCACGTGGCTGTGGGTGAAGTTGAACGGGTTCTTCTTGTAGTCCCCGTTGAACGCCTGATTGCTGACCAGGCCAACTATAACGCGTTTCGGCAGTTGTCCCAGAAACACACTGTCCAGAGTCTTGCTGCTGATACCGGAGGGTAGCGTGAAGGATTTGACTTCCACGCGCGTAATGGGATATTTGGCTGTACCCGACTCCAGCGTCCTGCTGTGAGCCAACAGCACGCTCGGGTTGATCTTACAGCGGCGCATGAACAGGTTGACTTCGGCGATGTCCACTTTGTAGTCTGTCACGGTTTTGGACATGACGGAGAATGAGTTCTTTGACCTGATCAGGCGAAAGCGCATCTCCACGCCGTTTAACATGAACTTCTCCTGGTTGCACAGGTCGACGTGCAGATGTCCGACCATGTCCGCGTACCGGCTGCCCTTGACAAACTCCCTCCGGTTCTTGAGCCCGGCATTATCCTCCTCAGTATTGTCCATGTACCCGGCATAGTCCTCGTAGAACAACTCCGCGGTGAGGTGCGATGTCTTGGCATCACCGCCATAGGACAACAGGTTCTCCAGGTAGGCTCGATAGGCGTACGTGTTGTTCTGAGGAGACACCAGTTTGTTGTTCAGGTACAGGTCCACTTGACTGAACAGCGAGTGCAGCCAGTTGTTAATCGAACCCACCTCTTTTATCGCTTGATCACCCGTTACAGCGCTTCCGTTAGCCGTTCTAATGGTAGCCTTCACATGCAGTAGCGTCTGTGACAGATCCGTGTACTCGTCCCCATGACCCGGAACTATGAACTCCACGGGCGAGTCGTCTGTCAGGGAGGAGATGGGCTTGTACTGCACCCATTTACCGCTCTCTATACTGGTCTGCGTGGGCGGTAGCGAGAACAGGTCCAACTCGGTCTTGACACACTCGCACGACTTCTGATGTAGAAACGCCATTATCCAAAAATGTCCTTCACGGTACTCTTGCTCTTCTTGCTTCTCCTCTTCTTAGCGACACGTTTTGCGGGCTTCCTCTTGGGGGCAGCGCTCTTCTTCCTCGCTCCGAGGAGTTTCGCCAGAGACTGAGGAGTAACCTGCTGTACACGCCTCTTCTTATAGGCACCACCACCGCTCAGCACGCGATCCAGTTTTTCATCGGCCTTACGTTTCAGCGACCCGGTAAACTGTCTGAGTCGGGCGTTGGCTGCGACTCGGGGGTTGGCTGTGCCCGCCGCCACGTCGCCCAAGAAGCCCACACCGGACCTCAGCGCCTCCTTGCCCAGCGCCGATGCGCCGGATCTGATCAACGGGACCACTGTACGCATCAGCCCGCCTAGGAAACTGCCGATGCCGTGTCCGCGTTGGAAAGCGGCTCCTCTGAATACGGAGGATACGCCATGGCCCGCCTGCTGGTGGCGGTAATACGCCAGATAGGGATCGCTCGGATTCATTGTCGCTGCCTCTCTTTCCTGAAATGAAGCTTCATGCACGTGGTCCCGAAGTGGAATGGCAAGTGTCGCCCTTGGTTGTCCCTTAAATCGATTTCCACGCTCTCGAATGAGGTTTTAATCACCGGCACGTAGTGCGGGTCTATTATATACACTGTCGTGTTGGCACCGTACGTGTAATTCCTGATGTCGATGTTGAGGATCTTCAGTAGTGGCGCCACAGCGTCACCCACCAGTTGGGGTTCCACCAGGTCGCAATACACGTACATGTGTGATGGTAGACCGGCGAAGAGGTTAGTCGGCCTCACGGACCTGTGACGCTTGACGATATCCGTATCCACCTCGTAGCCAAACTGTAGCGCCAAACTGGGGCTCAGTTTGAGGCTCTGAACGGCTGAAGACGTCGACATCAATTCCACCCTGGAGGACCTCTCGTCATACGAGAAGGCGCACAGGTTACTCTTCATTTGAGGGTGGTTGTTGATTGCGTCTACGAGTTCCTCGGTACTACTGTAATTGCCCGGCTCCACTTTGATTAACAACTTGTCCACCACGGCCAACCCGCCTTTCGAGTCCCTCATTCCCAGCACTAGTTTGATGTAGGTTCCCTCACCGACGGTCAGAAAAGAGAAGGGGTAGTGCGCCTCCGCCAGAGCGACCTCCCACTCACCGTCTGACAGATCAACGGTCGAGGGTAGATGGGTCGTGTAGTTTGTCACCATGTTGTTGGGATAGTAATTCATTGAACTGTTACTGGGCAACGTCAGGTAAAACTGGTCGTGCCTCGTCATCGCAGCTGTTGCACGTCCGCTGCGGGTACCCACGAATTGAAGTCCTCTCCGTAACCGGCCCACTTGACTAGGTAGCGCTTACTGGAGCCTCGCCCTTTAGTGTCCAGTATTTTATCTATTTGATACAGGCGGTCCGGGGCGATCGTTACCTTTTGCATCTCGTGCTCGTAGAAGCGCCCTTCCAGCGGCGTCTCGTTCAGGTCTCGCAGCACGTACAATGGTAGAGGATGCGACCCGTATACGTGGTCCACCACGAACAGCTCCTTACTCCAGTTGGTCTCGTAACCTTTGGCGAACTTGCCCTTCTCCTTGGCTATGCGCACCGTGTCGCCCGGCTCGAACCTGGGCTTGTGTCGCCGGATCGCCTTTCCATACATGTGACGCCACACCTTGTACACCGTTTGACCATCGCCGCTGTCCGCGTCCACGGGTCGTAGGCCACCCAGGCTCTTGTGCGGACTGCGGTTGTAGGCGTCCACAAGCCTGTCCAACACGTCCACGTAGCGATACGTGTTCTTGTAGGTCAGGTAGCGCCACATGCGGGTCTTGAGCGTGCGGTTGACTCGCTCCACCACCGCCGCCTTCACGTCGGGGTTCTGCGTGGTGAAGTAGTTGACACCGTGACTCTTGAACACTCGCTTGGTCGCGGTCCCGGTGAACTCCGTCCCCTTGTCGGTCTGTAGGCAGCGAGGAGTCGCCTCAGCGAATATCCTCTCGAACGCAGCAGCCACCTCAGGCCCGCTTTTCCTCTTCAGTGGTACCGCGAACAGCCGCTTACTGAATACGTCTATCACAGTCAGCAGGTAGTTGACTCCGTCGTTGTACCGGCTCAGGCCGCGCATGTCGTTCAGGTCCGCCTGCCACAGCTCCCGGGGCCCGAACACGGCGTAGCGGTTGCGGGGAAACCGCTTGCGCGCAGGCTTGTGCAGCGTGTAGGTGTCCTGGGCGCGCAGCCAGTCGGCTACCCGACGTTTCGGTAGGCGCGCGGCTCTGGCCAGGGCGGCCACCCCGCCGAGGGAACCGGGCTGGCTCGGGTCGTAGTACAACTTCTCCATTACAGTGTGAACAGCTCCCAGTTGTCCAATGACGATTCCCGGTCGGGTTCCTCGGTTATTATCCTTCTTCGGGCCGCTGGGGGCCGCGGTCTCAAGCGGTCCAGTATCGGCGTCAACCTCGGTGAGAGGGGTGTCGACGAGGCTGTCGTCGTGTCTCCCCAGGGGCTCGATGCCGAGTCCAGTCCCACGCCTAAGTAACGCAACGCCGTGGGATTCCTCACGTATTCTTTGGGCACGTTCATGTCCTTCAAGGCGGCCATCACTTGATGCCAGCCGGTAGGCAATCGGTCCGCCCTTCGCGCTCTCACTATGCTGTGCGCGATGTCCACTATATTGGAATCGGGGATCTTCACCTTGTTCACGTACACCGCCCCACTGGCGTCCCAGGCGATGGGGCTGCCTTGTCGGGTCATGAATCGCAACAAGTTGCGCGCCACCGACCTGTAGATTTTTGAGAACGATTCCACAATGTCCTCCTCCGCCGAGGCGCTAGACTCGTGCTTCATCTGACTCGGACCTCCCGCCGCTTCCTCCTCCCTCTCCTCACCCTCGATGATTGACAGACCTATGGGTTGACGTTTAGCCGCGGAAAAGTGCAGGAACCGCTGTAACACCTGCTGATATTGTTTCCATTTCTCCGTATCGTCCAGCCGCTTGTCGCTCAATATGCGATGCATCTCAGCGTCCAGGCTGGCTGGCTTATTGGCGCTACCTGCTCCTCCTCTTGGCTCCGGCCCTGGTCCCGGTCCTTCTCGCAATCTCTCGATGAGCTCCTGCGGTACAACCACCATTTTCCTAGCGTACTCCATGTCCGATTAGCTTCTGCGCTAGAACGGGCAGAACAGCGTTCAACAGTAGAGGTAGGAGGATCCCTCCGCCCCGTTGGACGAGGTAGTGTCGCTTCTTGGTCCAACCCTCGCCGCGTTTCACCAGCCGTCTGAGCGCCTGTTTGTGTTTGCTCAATTTGCGTTTGAGGCAGGGAGAAAGCGGTACGTTTCCGCGTAGCACGTTATACGCGCACTTGCACAACGACTTGATGCGACTCTTGTCGCACACTTTTAACAGGGCCTTGCGTTCTTTGGGCGTAGCGTGTATTAGGGCCCTCAGCAGCGCCGCGTCCTTCTTCACGCGGTGTGACATGATGACTGACGCTGGCGCGCGCTCGGCCTATTTATCACTTCTTCTTGGGCAGGTACACGTAGTTCACCGGATCGTCTGGGAAAATGGTTGAACGTACGCGCATCTCTTCAGGCGTGGACTGTTTCAAGTCTATGAGCAGGTAGGCGTGCGGATCACGCGTGGCGTCCGCGTAAGCCTCCTCCACGAATTTGGGGTTTTCCGGGTATACTTGGCGAGCCAAGTGTTTGATCTGAGCGCGATCCCTGGGATTCTTGAAGCACACTATGTAGTGGGCGTTCAGCGATATGTCGCGCTGGCCCCTGCCCTGGTGAAACAGGTTTTGCGTGATGAAGAACACGCTCATGTTGCGGTGGTGCGAGCCCTTGGTGAACAGGTCCGCCACGCCGGGGCCAGCCTCGCGCATCATGTCATCGACGATGACCAGGGCGGGCTCGCTACCGTCATAGTCGTCCAGGTCCGGCAAGCCGGCTACGTAGCGCACGGCAGAGTCCGCACGGCTCTTGCCGCCACCGCTGCCATAGTGCCAAGTGATGCGGGTGAACCGCGTATCGCACATGCGGTCGGCGTGCTCTATGAAGCGAGCCACGAAATGCGACTTGCCGCTGCCCGAAGGCCCGGCCACGATGGCGGTGAACGGGTGTTTCCACCTCAAGTCCATGGCGTCTACTGACCGCCGTGCACCGCCACCTCGGCTCTTGTAACTAAAGGTTCTTTTCTTGCTCTTTTTTATTTGATTTTATTTTTTTTTTCAATTTTGGAAGGAAATAAGGGAATAGGAAATACCGTTTATTTTATACAAATTCCAGGAAAGGAAGTTTGCTGCCAGGAGGGCCGCTCCTCTTTACAAGGCTCGTCCTCGGCCCCACGCCAACGTTGTACTGGGAGATGGCGTTGTCGTCCAGGACTGCAAGGAACCGTCGAGGCATGTAGATCCGGATCGGGTCGTCACCGACGAGACCCTCCAAGGTGGCCATCACTGCCTCGCCGTACGGTGTGTCCACCCGCTCGAATGAGCGGATCGGGTACACCGCGTTGTCCCGCAGATCCGCGATGCGAGTGTAACCCGCGGCCTTGCAGCTATTGAGGGCTGTCCTGAGGTCCATCTTCTGGTCCGTGTTGAGCATGGCGCAGCGGCTGGATGCAGAATGACCGGCTCTCGCCACCGAGTCGCCTTTTATTGGCGGTGTCTACGTGCCGACTCACGCGTATCAACAACATGATGACATAGTTACTCGCTCAATTCCAGGAAGGGTGATGTAATGGAAAGCTTTACTGCGTAAACAAGTGGATTGTTCTAGAAGCGTCTCGGTTATCAACTGCTTAGTGGAAGTTTCCACGCTCAATTCCAGGAAGGCTGACGTAATGGAAAGCTTTACTGCGTAAACAAGTGGATTGTTCTAGAAGCGTCTCGGTTATTAACTGCTTAGTGGAATTTTCCACGCTCTCTCGTTTACTGGGTAGCGCGCTTGGAGTGTGCGCTCCTCTTGGTTTTCCCTGAGATGACGCAATCACGCTTGGAGTGTGCGCTCCTCTTGGTTTTCCCTGAGATGACGCAATCGGTCTTTCGCCAGGTGGGTAGAGGAGTAGCGGTCCTAGTGATCCCGTCGTATCTTGACTCTCCCGTCTCGCTATTTGCCAGCCATAGGTTTTGCAATCTGGATAGCAGGTCCTCTAGACATATGCAGATTTCATCGTTTCGCTCCTCGTCCAAGTACAAGCCGCAACTGAACGTGGGGCGACCTCCTTTGAACACATTCATCTTCAACAGTACATTACCGCTGTTGGTAGGGTTCTTCACAGTGTACTGATATCCGCCAGCGGACCAGCACAGTGCCGGGGAATCGATAGGCACTTCCTTCCTCTTTACAGTCCACCCATCGAGCTTTTTCTTCTTTGACGCACATCCCTGCTGAACTGGCGGTGCGTTGGGGTTCTCATCGTTCATTGCGTTCAGCTCCTCTAGGAAGGAGCGGATCGTTTGGTCCACTTCGGTTGCGCTAACTCCGTTTCCGTTCATGGTAACGTCTCGAACAACACTGAGGTCGCGCGGCTCTGCCTCGGTTTTATACCCAGGTTGCACGCTTCAGCGAACCTTCTAGAAGCTTCCAGAAACGTGAGAGGTGGACTTTCGCTAACGGGGAAGCACTCCAGTCAGGAGGCCTCATGCGACGCACTTGCCGGAACCTTCTAGAACGGAGGGGTCTTGAAGGTCGCTAATGAGTAAACAGGCTGGGACAGTCACGTAGGCCCTGGAACGCGCCTCGACACGTGACATGCTCATACATAGCACTCCAGTCAGGAGGAGGCCTCATGCGACGCACTTGCCGGAACCTTCTAGAACGGAGGGGTCTTGAAGGCCGCTAATGAGTAAACAGGCTGGGACAGTCACGTAGGCCCTAGCACGCGCCTCGACACGTGACATCGCGGAGCCGCTTGCAGGTTGGTTTAGTCAAGCCGGCATATAACGTGTAACGAAGTCACATCAAATTCGGTCGGCAAGCAGATGAGATCCCATAAGGAAAACACGTTTGAAAATTAATAGCGGGCCCGTTTAACAGTGGATTTTCAATATTCTTTAAGCGATGGTTTACTTAAGCCGCTGCCCAACATGTGGTGAAGTTTCATCAACATCGGTCGGTAAACAGCCGAGATCCTATAAGGAAAACACGTTTAAAAATTAATAGCGGGCCCGTTTAACAGTGGATTTTCAATTTTCTTTAAGCGATGGTTTTCTTAGGTCACGGCCTGACATGTGGTGAGGTTTCGTCAAAATCAGTCGGTAAACAGCTGAGATCCCATAAGGAAAACGCGGTTATAAATTAATAGCGGCCTTGTTTAATGGTGGATCTATGGGGTTCTTACGTCATTCGCTTCTTTGGGGATAGGCCTACACTCTGGAAAAGTCCCGTGGGAATCGGTGGATAAATAGGCTAGTTATTAATTTTCGAAAGTTTTTTCCTCATGTTCAAGGTCATCACGAAAAGTGCTGCTGGCGGCCGGGGGGGGGGGGCTGACGTCACCGGGGGGGGGGGCTGACGTCACCGGGGGGGGGGGGGACGTCCTCGCGTCCACGCGTCCACACCGCGCCTTTGCTGGTTCTGAACCATCCAATGCCCCCTACTAACGGGCATTAATTCGGACGAGATCGACCAGTGAGAGAACTTTTGGCCTTCTGAAAAACCGATTCAGGTATGTATAATAATATCAATAACAAATGAATATGAGTAAAACCTATCTGAAATAATTCAACCACATACCCCTTTGATTCCTAACCTTTTCAACCTCGTGGCCACGCTACACTTTATTCACTAATGGTATAATTAAATATTTTTTATTTTCTGCTATTTTTCATTTACCGTCTATATGTAGCATATCACAACTAGTGTAATGTAATTCGTAATAGCGTATGTTTACTATGACAGACTAAGTACATGTTACATTTTAAAACAAAGTTCAACAACATAAATTATAATGTCGAGAGAAGCCAGAACAATGGTAATGTAATGTGCAGTACATTAAACAAATGTCAAAACATTGACTGAAACGTCATACTACATTCCTCGTAATCAAGACTGTATAACATCGCAGCAAACCCGTTAGAAATCACTGACCTAACGCGTTAAGGAATTTTATGATGGCTCTACCCTTAATAGACAAGTGTACTTTTTTATCTGTGACTGTATGTTATAGCTACTACAAACTGTTACATTACTACAAACTGAAATGTTAATAAATCGTCATTACTCCATTTCAGGTGCGTCCTTAACAACAACACGTTGCGATTCAGTCCTCGTCGTTGTTGCATCGTGATTGTTGCATGTGCTATCCTTCACAACTTTGGCCTACGGAGGGGGCTGTGGGAAGACGCTCTGGAACCACTGGATGAAGAAATGTTGGACGACCCTGGAGACGAAAACGAGCAACCCCAACATGTACATGAACGGCCAGAAGGCGTTTTGTGTCGAAATGATTTAATCCGTCGTCACTTTACCAATTAGAGAATCCCAGTTAAAAACTATACAGTCAAACTTGAGATTATATTCATTTGCCACAAAATCTTATCTGTTACCCTTATTTCAATTTTTAAATTGTTTTACATTTTTTATTTGTAGGGTAGTTTTATACTTTGTACTGTGCTAATATTGTATAGAAATTGTTATAAATTAAACTGTTACTATGTAAACCGTATTGATCTGTATGATTATTTTACCTCATGATTAATAGCCAGTGGTAATTAAGGTTGGTTTTACTTTTTAATTTGATTTGAAACTGAAATGTAGTGGTCCAAGTATAAACCTTTTTTCTTGTGTTTATCTTACAAAAACAAAAATGTAATAACAATATGATACGATAGTCAAAGCAATACTATTAAAAAATCCAAATTTACAAATCCAAATGGCTAAACCTAAGCGAAGTAGCCTGAATCAATGTCAAAATCTAGGTCTTAGTTAACAAGTAAATATCAATTACTATTATATAATGACAACTTCTAACATTTGTAGTTCAATATACTTTTAAAAGAAACTCATTGGCTAAGGAAATACACTTATATATATATATATATATATATATATATATATAAGTGTATTTCCTTAGCCAATGTAATAAGAGGTTATAATAATGTATTATAATTGCTTAAAACAAAACAAAAATCCTTAAAACAAGAAATAAAAATGCTCTCCTTTGCAAACAAAATCAAAGTATAAAAATAAAAAAATCCAAAAGTAACAACACATAGTTTCATTACGAAACTGTATTACAGTATTATGTAATTAGACAACAATACTGTAATTTAAACCAAAAAATAAACGTTCAACAAATACAGAAATTAAAAAGTACTAACAAATAGTTTGATACGATATTGCATGATTATTTCACAGTCAACACCACAAAAGCAAGAACAGAAAATAGTAAAAAAAGGTTGGTCCGTTTTTAATGATGACGTCTCTGAACCGCACTTATTGTGTTAACGATTCGCTTAGCAGTTTAACGGTCGTTTGCTCAAAGGTTTCCCCTGGTTCACTGTCGATTGACAGCCGGAAAGACACTGGAGCAGGTGAGTTTCGAAGAGCATTTTGTTTCATGATCACCCAGTAGCCCCTCTCCTCTTCAAGTATTTTCATTTTAAGTTCATGTTATGCCTTTAAATATTCCATTATTTTTTTGAGGAAATCCTCCGCGTATCGTAATACCTTCTTACTGGTTGTTTTCTTATTCAGAAAAGAATCACCACTAGCCACTGCTGTTGAAGTGCCACCTCTAGAATCGGCCACTATCGGGGTGTCAGTTCTAGAAGAACTGGCTGCTGTCAACGGCCGCGACGGGACGTCTACACTCTGTTCTTCGATATCTATAAAAAAACGATTTATCTGTCAATATTTAAAAGAAGAGACTAAAACCATTGAATACAAATTGTGTATCGAGTTGTAATAGACTATCAAAAATTAATCAGCGAACCACAAATGAATAATATCTTAATATAGTGTTTTTTTTTATTGATCTTTATTCTTTATCTTATTTAACTGTATAAGAACAACAATGGAACTTTAAAGGGACCGAAGGGCATACCCCTCAGAGAAATAATGTTCAAATCGATAGTTTTTTCCCGAGGATCATAAACAGTTTAATTTGCAAAGTACCTGGCTCTGTGATTGTGCCATCCTCTCGTCCACCAATGAACAAGCAACGGAGATTAACACAAGGTAGGTCTCTTCCAAAGCGAGGAATGAACATAATAAATTTGTTAACACCCTTCTTTCAACCATGACCACGCGCCATTCACTACCCGACAAATTTCCTTGACTTAGCAATGTTTCAGTTATTTACTTAACACTTCGATTGTTTTTAGGTCTTTAATTAAAAGTGGGCTTGCTATTAGTTTTGTTCCAAAGTAGTTACACTATTAACAAGTCCATTGCCCGCTAATAATAATCCCTATAACAATAAATATTGCATTGGCAATATTAATATTAATATTAATATAATTAATATTAATATAATTAATATTAATATTTAGATAATCTAGAATTAAAAGATGTAGAATTTCTATATTAGGTTGCATAAAAAACACTATGCTAAAAAACACTTAAAATTCAGCGTCCAGAAAGTCTCTCACACTGTAGGAAACTCCTTGGAGTAATATTAATTTGATTGATTTTCTAAATTGTTTAAATTTTTCTTATTCTTTTAAATAGTTTGGTAATTTATTATATAATATTAAACTTGTGCAAGGCAGTTGTTGTTTGTATAAAGTTGAGCTATGCTGTGGTGTATCAAATTTTACACAATAACGAAGACTTCTTGATTTTATAACATTAATGGAATTGATTTTTGCATCTTTTCATAAATAATAATGTTTCCAGAATACAAATGCTAGAAAAAGTTAATATGTTGTGGTCCTGGAAAAATTTCTTACATGAATGATCTTGAGTGATTTTGAGTATGGTTCGTATTGCTCGTTTTTGTAATATCATTATAAAGTTTGTTTGATTAGAAATTTCCCCAAATAGGTACAGCGTACGACATATCAATCCATAGTAAGTGGTTGGTAATACGTTATAAGTGCATGTTTTAGAGAGTCTTTTTAATACATAAATGGCACTTGATATTTTATTGCAGATTTAATTTATATGAGTTTCAAATTTTAAATTTTCTTCAATTTTTATGCCTAAACATTTTATTTTATTGATTGTTTCTATTAATTCGTCATTAAACTGAACATTAAAATTTTTGTTATTTTGGTGTTTCATGTTAACAAATTCAATATAATTCGATTTAGATGTGTTTATCTGAACAATTTTCAATCATCCTCCGATTTATCAAATTTATTTCAGTAAATATTTTAATTTCTAAAGATTGATAACTGTTCCTGCTTGAAATCATCAAGGTGTCAACTGAAAACAAAGTAATTTTAGAATTTTGAACTTTTGTTATTAAATCGTTAGTATAAATACAAAAACGTATTGGGCCAAGAACAGAACCCTGAGGCACACCTGATTTGGTAATTTGAAGATAATTCTTGAAGTGAGCATTGTTCAAGATTATCATAATTTATTTCTACTATCTGAATCCTGTTTTTGAGATATGATTCAAACCAGTTCAACGGTATTCGTCTTATGCCAATTATTTCTAATTTCTTCAAGAGGCGTTCGTGGTTTACCATGTTAAAAGCTTTTCTAACATATCAAAAATACCCATTGATTTTTGTTTATTGTCGATTGAATGAATACCATTCAGTCTTCCTATACATACATTTCATTTCTATGTTTGGCCAGCATTTCCTTTTTTACCTCACAGTTGTAGCAACTTTTTTATCTTTGCTCATCATGTTTTTTGAATGCAACAATGCAGGCAATGTTTTTGTGCCAAGTCCATTTCTAGTTTTGGTTTTGGTTAGGTTAATTGCGCTATATATCCTTTCAACACAGGCACTGCTATGTGGAAGGGTAAATATTTGGGCCAAAAATACGTTTAAAATAGGGAAAGTTTCTGAATCATATCCTTTTATTTGTTTCTTTTACTTTTCTCCAGAATGACAGTAGACATTCGTCTTTGCCAGTGTCAATAGGCCAACCAATAAAACACTCCTATTAAAATTAACATTAAACATTATTAACATTAAACATTATTAAAATTAATTGGTCGCGGGAGCTATTTGGGTGGATCGTGGGAACAAATTTAACACTTATCAGTTTTGCAATGTTTCCTCCGATGAAATGTAAAGAAAATGAAACATACCTCACTACATATGTTTTATTTATATGTTCTGTATTCATTATGTTGATATATATACATATATATATATATATTATATTTCATTACAGGATAAAAGAATTCCCCACTTATTTCCCCAATCTTTTCTTCAATTATGGAAGCCATGTGAATATTCTCCACTGTAGGGAAACTTCCCCACACCTGGCAACACCGTAAATTAATACATTAATATCTTGTAGATATTTAGGTGATATGAAAATTAATAAGTTCGAAATTGTGAAATAAATGGTTGTAATATGGACAACTAAGTAAACGTTTGAAATTAACTGTAGTTGACGAACAAATCGAATGGAACTATTTGCAAATAATATTGTTCGACATTTTTAATAAACCGTAAAATAATCAATAAAATTGATAGTTAAAATATTAAAAATAATAATCCAAATAATAAAAGTTGGAAGTTCGGGAACTGTTTTTCGCGAACAAATCTAATGAAACTTCTAGCTAAATTGTTAATTATTAGTCTAAAATAAACAATAAGCTTGATAACGTAACTAACATATAAATAATAAAACCAATAATAAAAAAGTGTATATCATGAACTGTTGGTCACGAACTAATCACCACAAAGTGTCAGCAAATAACATCAAACGAAGTTGTTAATAAGCCTGAAATAAAGATTAAACTTGATGATTCAAATAATAAAGTACATGGCCCAAAGTACAAATGGATGTTTGGATCAGTATTAGATCAGAAAGGAAATGCTAAAAAATGGATTAACAATGCTAAATTAAATCATTTAATTCCTTATAGATTTTCAATATGTTCCTTGTTATGTCATTATATAAAGTTTTTTACTCTAGCAAGTGCTTAAACTTGGGTGGGTGGGTCATTTCAATTTACGTCGGTTAAGGTTGTTAATGAAAATATTAACCTGTTGACATGTCCTTTCTTTAAACATGGGATGGTTTTAATTACATTTGAATGTAGTTTTAGGCCTGGGTTTGCTTTTTTTAAGACACATTCTTTGAATTATATTATGATTTTTTTCCTCATCTGTCCACCGCCGCCACTAACGTGTTTTATTCTGCTTTTCTTCAATTTCCTCCGAAATATTAGAATATTCAGATTCATTGTTAAAATATATTCCTCGTTTTAATTTTCTGTTGTTTTAATTTAACATCCTGTAGTTACCCCTTCACAGCCAAGCGAGTCAATTTGTTTATGTTTGATTAAAGTGTTTAGCCTTTGTTTCCGTTTTCGAAGGCTATAAACAAACGTAAAGTACAAGGGTTTGCAGTATACATGTCAGATGTAAAACAGAGACGAAAACGGTATGTACAAGAAGGTAGCAAGGCTAAGCCTCATACATTTCAGGTAAAATATACAGTACCAACGAAGGTTGGGCAGACAGTTGTGACGCATAGCGGCACGCTATTTTATATAGTACGCGCAACTCTACAAACCTTGCGCGCAAGCTGCGTCGCGAAGCCACTGCCAGGAGCACTTCGCCTGTCGCGCCGTTAACAGAGCGAAGAACCTTTTTTCCCTTCTTGTCAACCGAAAACTCCCAACTGCTCTCGCCCCCTTCCCGAGCAATCCTCTTCAAGGACTGACGCTTCAACTTTCCTTCCTCACCAACATTCAAAAATGGATAAGTAGTATCATTAGAATTATAGTATTTAGATACAGTATGGCTGGCTAAATAGTTCAATAAAGGGAAACCCATAAGGTTCGCCCCGATACCGGAAATGTAGGGAACTAGTAATAGTGTTCGGGGCTTGCCCTGAACACTTTGCAACAGGTTCAATTTCACCACGTTGAGTATAATTAATTAAACTCCTCAGAAGATTTTCCATAGTTTTTCAATAGCTTGCAGTGAATGAATACATTCAATTAGCGTAAAGAGTAGTTACCGTGCCTTGATCAGATACTGATGTCAATATAATACAGGTGTTTTGGAAGGATAGTTTACTTTCTGGTCTCGGGTAAAAGGTCTCCAAGCTTTGGTCCCCCACGCACGTTTCCAGTTTAATTATTTAGTTTGGTACAGGTATTACAACACAGGTTTGGAAGAGGCAGCACCCTTTCCATTTAGGCAATACAGTCCATTATTCCTTATTAGTAGCAGAGTCAGCACGTCCCCCATCCCGTCAATTATCTTTTCGCTACACAGTTAATGTATGTAACAAGTCGTTCATGCATTTAACTGGTTTGAAAAACAATATTTGCAAGCTTTTAAAATGCAAAAAGGTATAAAAGAGAGAATAGGAGGCGATCGTATCAGTAAGAAGTCAGCAGCCAAGAAAGAAAGTGTGCGGGAATTCATAGGGAATATAAAGGGCAGCGAATCACATTATAACAGGAAAAAATCTGTCCGAATCTAGTTGCACAGTGATTTGACACAGAATAAACTTCGTAAGATTTACAACAGCACAGTTTCTTCTGAACTACAAGTTTCAAGATCAATGTTTCAACACATCTTTTCAGAGTTTAATGTAGGTTTTAAATCTCCCGCATCTGACACGTGAAGCTATTGCACCCGACTCACGTTTCAAATAAGAAATGAGAACAATCCAGTGAAACGATCTAATTTAATGTTGCAAAAGAGAGTTCACAAAATGAGAGCAAAGGCTTTTTACGACCTAATTCGTACAGAAGATGATGACAAGACAACGACTTTATGTTTTTGACCTTCAACAGGTTCATCCACTCCCTAAAACCCCAATTCAGCAATCCTATTATGTTCGACAAATAGGTTTTTATAATCTGTGTTGTGTTGACCCAGCGACTAAGAAGCCTTTTTTTACTGTTGGGAAGATGATCAAGCAGGTAGAGGGTCTCTCGAGATCTCTTCAGCTCTAATAAACATTTTAAAGAAGAATATTAATGGAGAGGGAACAGAAAATGTAGACTTTTCTGTGATGGGTGGTGGGGCCAAAACAAGAACAACATTGTTGTTCATGCCCTAATGAACTTTTTGTAAAAAAGATCACACAATACCCACATCCAAAACATGACTTTGTATTTCCCAGTCCGTGGGCACACCTTCTTGCCCGCAGACAGAGTTTTTGTAAGGGTTGAGGGAGAATTAAAGAAACATGTGACAATCCAGTCGAAAGAGGAGTACTTGAATGTCTACAGAATGTTTGGTACAGTAAGGGTTTTAGGCCAAGATTGGTTTATAAAAGACACAAAGTTCCTTGCAACAGTATACAAAAACCTAACTAACATTAGTTCCTTCAAACGCATTGAGATTTGTAAACAAAATACCGACAGACCAAATCAAACCCAAATTCTTTTGGGAATGGACAGAAATTTCTTAGATTTAATGAGGAAGTAACAGCTGTTACTCTTCTGAAAAGGGGGTTCTCATCAAAGAAAGCCAGGGAATTTATTTTACAAGATGTCTCGTTGCAGCATAGTATTTCAGAACCAAAAAAGAAGGATGTTGATTCTCTTCTGAAGGAACTGATTGGCGAGTCATGGAGAGAATGCGACTTCATACACATTCATCATGCGACATTCATTTCCTCAGCGACAATGGTATGTGGAAATCATAGATTCACAAGCTGTGGCAGAACCAACGACAAGCTGCGAAGAACTATGTGATTGCTTGGAAGACGATGAAGGTGTTCATATCTGAGTTACTAATTATTGCTTGAAAGACGAGGAAAGTGTTCATATTTGACTTACCGGTACTAATAGTTTAATGCTTGGAAAAAGATGGAGGTGTTTATATTAGACTTACTAATTAGTTTTTAAATAAAGTAGACGATGATTCTGATTGCAGATAATTTCATCATTGATAAAGTAAGTAAGTACATGTCAATAAAATAAATTTTTTCTTTAAACTAAGCCTGTTTTATTTGATTATTGGATCAAAAAATCAAACCAATATAAGTTAATTTTTGTCCAACCAAAGGTAGGCTATGTAATATTATTATGTCACTAACCTACTCAATTACTCAGCCAAAACCAAACATGTCAACATAAGATTCAATCAAAAGCAAACATGTCAATAATTAAAATTTAAATAACTCATTTAAATGGTTACTTAGATTTTAACAGCTTATGTAGCTCTTATTTTTAGTCACATATGATACTAAATAACACTTTACATTGTTTAATCAGGTGATATATTAAGCAAAACAGGTTTTCCTCATTTACTGTAAATTTGAATTTGACTGACATGTTTGTTTTTGCTTGCGCGCTCCTAAACTTATGTTAGTCTTTATTACTCTTTCGCCAGATGTTTTGTTGACAAACATACACCCTGCAGTGAGGCTTCACTCTTTTAACATGAGACGAGAGCTCTATAACTGTATACCTCGTTGAGTAATACCACTTAAATTATGTTTTATTCTTTAATACATAATCTAAGAAAACTAGATTTGCATAGAGGGGAAACCAATATATAAATAGCATTTTTATCAAATAAATAGGATATTACCAATGTTTAGGAGACATTTGTAGACCCTTTTTCGAGAGAAATGTGCAACCAAGCAATCAAACATTACTCATTATAGGATGTATTTTGTGGTTTTTGTTTAATTATTACAGTTTTTACACGTCAGTCACCTTATTTTAATAGCAACAAATGGTTTGTAATTTACAGCAATTCTCTGTTTGAACGTGGTAACAAAGATTTTTCCAAGTTATGTTCATTAAAACTAGTGCCTAATTTGTTATATACTTTTTTAGTAAAGGAGTCACAAACTGTCAAACACACTTTGAAATTTTAAACTTTAGTTGTTGTTTTTGTTATTAAATACGATATGAGTAAAATGGTTGTTTCATAACAAAATTTAAAACATAATCTTAAGATTAGTACTACATTTCTTATGCATTTTGAGTCCCCGCAGTAGAAACAATATCACTTGACCAAAACTTGCAAAGAACATTGCCCTTTTATTCCCGGTACACGTGTTTCAAACTTAATGGCTTTCTAGGAAAATGTCGGCGGTGGCTGCGCGGCGCGAGGGAGTGTTTGAGGGTCTGTCTAGTCGGCGAAAAACTGAAGTGAAAGATAAACCGTGCCATTAATATGACAAGCTGTTTATTTACTATCCTGTTTTCGAGTTTGGGTAAAGTCCATAGGAAAACCCTAATTATTTTCAGATATTGCAAATTGTGGCTTGGGTATTTTTGTTGGCATCACCAACAAACCAACAAAAGACACAAGGAGGAAAACAGTGAATAATAAATGTTTGGTTTAGGGAGGGCTCTAACTGCAAAAGTCACATTCTCCATTTTTTATCGAAATTGAGTTATGGGTATATTCTGGTTGTATTCATAGCTCTGCACATGTTGCTTTAAGAGTTTTAAAACAAAACTAACAGTATCCCACTTTTTTTAAATGACAAAATTTACGTTTGTTTCCAAAACTCACATTCTCCAATGTCTTTGAATGCAAAATTCACATTCTCCATTTAAGCCAATAGGAAGGCTTGTTTTAGTCACATGACACTTCTCAGTGTATGGTCTACTTTGCTAATGATCTCTAAGTGGAAAGTGTATCAGTGGTGTACTAAGCCTGTTTTAATGCATTAAAATAGTTTAAACATGGATGTTAGTGTAAGACCAAGTGATAAAAGTAAAGGAGAAACACCCAAGAAGAAAGTTCGAGCTCCGAACAACTGGAAAAGAGCCGAGGCTAAAAAGAAAAGGTAACCAAACCTTGATGCATAACCTCAATGTTCATAACCTATTTGCCTTGTTTTACAGAACGGTTTCCTTTAGAAATAACATTTTTATTGCATAAATAAATACTCATAACAGCGTACGTTATTGGACTGCAGCCCTTATAATTATTTTAAATCGTAAGAACGTTTTTAATTTGACGTACCGGCCTCAGGCCTAGCATAGCCTATGTATGACTCATTCCGTAGGCCTAGTTCTATGCATTTAGCAAAACAGGATTGATGTTACTTTTGGCACGAAATGCTAATATATCATTGTGGTTCTCTGAGACAAGAAAATAGAAATAATTGCTGAATAGCATGTTACAATCAGCATATTATTTTTATTTTTTTTGTTTTCAGATATGCTCCGAAGGGATTTCCGAATTTTCCTACGTGTAACCACAACAAAGGCGCCCTACTTTGCAGAACATTAACAGCCCAGGACATAAGAAGATTTCATTCTGCTTTTTATAAGGAACATGACAAAATATACCAAGACAACTTTATCCTGAAGCATTTAACAATGAACCTAATAAAGCGAAGAAGACCCAAAAACCAAAAAAATGTTCGAAAACAAGCTAGAGCTAAATATTTTATCACTAACCTTGAGAAAAAAATGGTTCCGGTGTGTTTGAGTACTTTTTTGAAGGCCTTAAACACTTCTAGGTTTAGAATCAATAAGATTGCTGATAAGTTTTATTACAAACATGAAATGCCCAAGGAGAGGAGGGGTGGTGACACTACTGGTAACAGATTTGTGGCCAAAAAAGAAAGTATTATGACCTTTATTAATACTTTGAAATGCAGTGAAACCCATTACTGTACAAACAGAAGTGGCAGGAAATATTTGCCTGCAGAACTAAACATAAAGAAGCTTTGGCGAATGTATCAGACCAATGCAGAAGATCACCTTAAAGTGAAAGAAAGTTATTTTAGATACATTTTTAACAGAAAGTACAATTTGGGATTCGGAACACCTAGGGTGGACGTATGTTCCACTTGCCTAGAATTGGCAGAAAAAATAAAGTCAACAAAGAGTGATGCCGAGAGAAACATGCTCCTTGTAGAGAAACGGGTCCACAAGCTGCGATCAAAAGCCTTCTACAGTTTGTTACAAGAAGATAGGGAAGATCTCCTTATATTATCTTTCGATTGCCAAAAAAATCAACCTCTGCCAAAACTTCCGGACCAGTCTTCTTATTACACCCGTCAGCTATATTTAAATAATTTTTGTGTTGTTAAGGGCCATTCAAAATCCAAACTTACCAAAGATAATGTAACAGCTTACATATAGACAGAGAATGAGTTTTCAAAGGGATCCAACGAGATATCATCCTGTTTATATAACACTTTGAATTCTATTGATCTGACCCCCTACACAACTGTTCGACTTATTACCGACGGGTGTGGAGGCCAAAATAAAAATTCTATATTAATTTCTATGGTGTGCTCATGGTTTGTCAATGCACCTGATAACATCAAGGAGGTACAGTTAGTTTTTCCAATGACAGGCCATAGTTTCATCCCCCCAGATAGGGTTTTTGGAAATGTCGAGAAGGAGATAAGGCAACTTGAAGTAATTGTAAGCCCACAGGAGTACATTGACATCATAGGAAATTTTGCTACAGTGAAAAAACTTGGCATTGATGCAGTGAACCTTGATTGGAAATCTGAAGTGCAGAAACACATACGCAACACAGGTACATGGCATTTTGGTATTCAATCTTGTAAGCGGGTCTATTTTAACAAGAAGAGTAACAACGATGTTTTGGTCCAAGGAGAGTGTAACTACCGCCTAAAAGCAAATCCTGATCAAGCGGCAAGGAGTATTGTAAAGAGAGGGAGAAGCCTTAACAACATAAGACCAGTGACTATTGTTAAAGGTAACAGTGTTGGAAAGGAACAGAAAAAGGTTGATGTCAATACTCTTCTACTAAAACATTATGGTAATGAATGGCGACAGAATGAAACCCTGGAGTTTTTTAGACACGTATTAGATGACCCTGAAGTTGAAGTAAATGTTGACGATGAGGAAGGTTGCCAACCAGCCGAGGAGATGCCTTGTTACCAAATTTAGGAAATGAATACAGTCACTTTAGAATGTAGTGACTAGAAAACTTGGAAAAATTATAAAACTATTATCAAGTAAATTTTAATTTTATGGGATTCTGTACTTAAATACTGTATGTATTAGCAATAAAACTTAGGTTCCATGACTAATTCATTATCTGAGTTTTATTACCTTTTAAATTCATATTAATTAAGTCAAAGAACATTAACTTATTACTATTTTCTTGTCTTTTAAGGCCTGACAATGTTTGGTGTCAAAAGTAACAATCTCCATATCAGACCTTTGCAAAACTCACATTCTCCAGTTTGAGAAAACAAAAGTCACATTCTCCAAAGTTTAAATTCATTTTTTACTAACTTAGAGTGATTTTATATACACAAAATTTTGTAAATCTAATTTGTTGTGATGCAAACTCTAAGAACATATAATAGTTACCAAGGTTACTTTATTTTTAAGTGAGGTAGCGGTTTTTTGCGGTTTTCCTAAAATTTGAAAAAGTGGAGAGTGTGACTTTTGCAGTTAGAGCCCTCGACTGATTATAAATAAAATACTTACCAATTTTATTAAATTGGTAACCAATACTGTGCATACTATATTGTCATCTGTCAAATACAAAGACCTAAAGAATATAAGTTGGAATATATTCCAACTCTAATAGAATACAGATTTCTATCTCTAATATGTGTACAGTTTAAAAATTCTGTAACGACAGGGCCGTAACGAACGCTGGGGCAACCGGGGCACCGGAGCCTGATGGGGGCACCAAACTGAGGGTTAAAAAAATACCAATATATAGGGGAGTGCAAGAACTCGAAATGACGAGTATTTCGGCAGAGTAATTAATACTCGACTCGTCTCGAAAGTTCGAGTGAGTATTTCCCGCAGATTTCCGGACGATCGCTAACGACTGCGACCTGCCAATTCGCGTGGTAATGGCCGCACAAGGCGATCGCATCACCTATAATGCGATTAGTCGAAAGACATTGACTGACGGAGCGAGCGCGCGTGCAATATGTGTTTTGCGCGTGTTTTAAAAATATAACTATAAAAATAAACTCACCGGGATAAGATACAAAATATTTTATACATGTGCTAAAAGCGTGTTTAACTGAGTTTGTGCATAACCTCGGTTACCGCGTGGCCGCTCCACCAGTCATTTTCTTTCGACTAATCGCAATATAAAATCGGCCATAAATGATGACTATATAAAATTGAATAGGGGAAAAAACCGAACGTGTGTAAATGACGACCGGACCGCGTATTTTCGGCCGTAATTGAAGGCATGAAACATAATATCACTTTGAAATAACTATTTAGTCATTTAATATTGATTATAACCGATGTCCGGGCCAAGTGATATTGGCCAAATGGCAACCGGGCCGTGTTTTATCGGCCGGAAACGACTTTCAAGCATTGTTAAATCTGTCAATACATAATTCAGTTTGATTGTACTGGCCAAAGCCAAAGATATGTATTGCTACTCATATATTAGTTTGAACCATGTTTAGATTATCAAATCTGGAGTGGTATCCAAATCACGTTACAGTACTTGAAAATACCAGCAACATTACATAGCTGATAGAAAATAATAGCTCGAAAATACTGGAAATTCGCAAATAATTGGCACTACTAGATTCGAATCGACTTGATCCAAAAAATTACTATTCATATTTTGCACACCCATATGAGTCAAAATCTCCATTGTCTACTTACAATTTTGACATAAAAAAGGTGTTCATGAAATTAAAAAGCATAATATAGGACTCATTTATAGGCAATTATTAATTACCTTTTACTTTTATGGGATGTATACTTTTCCCATTACCAGAATGTAGCTGGGGGCCGATCTTTGGTCTTTGGTTAGTTTGTTTAGATGGCTTGGAGTAATATTTCACCACTACCTACTGATTAGTAGATTTTTATAGCTCATTTGCCTCTTTTCTGCAATGTAAAGGACTGCCAGCTAGATGTTGTTTATCTCTCAATGCCCCTTAGATTAATTTTGGATATGACACGACCTCTCTGTGTAATTTTCATTCAATGGTTTTAGTCACTGCTCTCAGGAAATAATAACATTGTATTATTTTGACAGTTCACTGATTGATTATAAATAACTGTTATGTTTCTTTTTTTGTTTTGATTTCAAACTCCATAAGCCCAATGTTATTTTTGTTAACTTTTCATATTGGGGTTTTTACTTTTTCTGGAGTTGAGATCCGTCTAGAACTTATTTTTAACCCAGAAATGAGTTATTTCCAACATTTGAAGGAAATCGTTGTAGCCGTTTTGGGGATTAGAGTTGAAACCAAACAAGCAATCGTACAAACAAACCTTACTCATAATCGAGCATAACATATTTTGAGTTTCTCTTAGCCCCCATTTTGGGGGTTTGGTAAAGTTTTTCTGAAAAAATACATGTATGCTTTCTATAAAAGTAAATGCTGATTTATAATTATTGCCTATAAAGGAGTCCTAAATTATGCATTTTCATCTTATGAAACCATTATTTATGCCCAAATTGTAAGTTAGTTTTTTAAATAATGGAAATTTATTGGGGGTACCCTGTACAAAGGGTAGACAGGCCAGCAGGCCTTGGGAAACCCTCCCCCCACCCATCCCCACGCGTAGTCTACTGCCGAATCATGGACTTGATGACTTGACAGCTTGGCTTATTTATTGCTTACATACAATCAGATGGTATTTAAATAGGTTATTTTTTTAGATTGCAACAATTTTTTGTTTTTTTTTTGCACAGAAGTGTGAAGATAGCACCTGAGCTGTGAAACCTAGCTAAATATATACGTTGTCAATCAATTGTATTGTTTGGGGAATTATTCAAATTTCACATTAAGGGAGTTAAGCATATATTAATGTGTTATAAGTGAGACCTTTAGCACTCTTACAAATATAAAACTAGACATACAACTTTTTAAACGGAAAAGAAAATGCAAATCGACAACATGTTTATTTTTCTTGACGAGGACTTTAAAATCAAATAATAAAATTTTTAAATTTGACCCCATGACTTTTAGTTTTAGAATAGCCTGAACATGATGAGAATAATTTTAATTTATCTCCAATATTCAATTTCGGGGAAATGAATTTCACCGGGTGATTTTAGACTAAACCGTTCTCATGTTATACTTGCTCGATGGTTGATGTATATAATTTGTATTCTTTACATAGGTGTACAGTTCACATTATAAAAAAAACGCCAGAGCATCATTAGCAAGAGCTGTTCCTGCCGCGTAAATGCAGGCTGAGGTTGACTTGTTTGGGCGAGGCTAAAAGCCAATGATTTCCCATTATACAGAGTCTGACTTATACCAGTCTATAACTCGTATTTTAGAACCTAAAAGTATCTAAACTTGCACTACGAATAGTAAATTATTAATTAATGAAAATAGCTCTTGGGATTGCAGAAATCAGGGTAAGAGACTTGTCAAAACAAAAGATAACAAAACTGCAAAAAGAGAAATTCGGGAAAACTAAATAACGCTGGTTGGTTCTATTATACTGTGAATTTGTTCCATTGTTCAATCTAATTTGCCTGGTCTAAACGGCCTCGGTGCTGCATAATGCTAGCAGTACTGTGACGTGGTGAAATTATATAACGGTAGGATATAATTTAGAAAATTACTAGTTGTTACAGTATCTGTTTGTTTTTAGGACCAAGGAAGTTATGGTAAAACTAAACAAAGATGTTATAGTGCTAGTCATGTTAATAATTGTAATGTTTTAATCTGTCGCGCGCGAAGCCACGGGTAACAGTTAGTTAAAAACATAATTTATATGAATTGACGCCCTTCAAATTTTACGTGATATAGTTGTCAACCATACTTTAAAATGTAAACAAACTGATCACATACACGTTTCGTACGCATACGAATGTAAATGACTTATTTCGGTTTCTGTGTGACAACGCATATAATATGACATTTACTTTAATATAAATTGTAATCACAAAATTAAAATGTTTACCCAATGTATGAGTTTCCAGTAGAGCTTAATGTCAATCTACCGTATTCCTCTATTCGGCTTAACTAATATTTATTGTTTGAACTACCTATATTTCATATAAGATAATGCATACTTTTATTAAAAACTAGCAGTTACCCGGCGCGCGTTCTGCGCCCAAATTAAGTTGTTTACTTTTAATTACAGCTGTTAATTTTGTAAACACTAAATTTCTAAAACCTGACACTGCACCCTTGTATGCCCTCTGGGTCGGATCCCTTTGGACAGATTTGCACCAAACTTCACACAAACCATCCTTGAATAATGCTTAATAATGCCTGAAAGTTTCATTCCAATCTGTCGGGCGGTTTCGGAGTCCATAGGCTTCATACATATATACATACATACTTCCTCTTTTATAGATATAGATGTATGTAAATATATCCATACAACATGATGTTAAATAAATTAAATCCAACATGAAATTGTATGAAACCGAGTAACACTACGGATTTAAAAATTGGCGGGATTTTCGATTACCGACGCCATTTTTAATCACTGTAGAAATAAGACGCGTGATCGCACAGCAACGAGACTCGGCTCATAATTTTGTGGGGGAGACGGATTTTGTTCCATGAACAAACCCAGGTACCCTGTTCAATTAACTTATAATAATGACTATTTTATGGCCCACGGTCGCGAGGGGGGGCAACATGATATACGCCGATGCCTCGAGAGGTTAGGGCGAGAGAGAGATGGGGGAAGGAAGAGAGAGCCAACCGTCGAAGGTGCGGGTGAGTAACGGGTGGACATTCCAAAATTGTAAAGTGTGCAATTTTTAAAACAAGTAGTTTTGTTGTTGAGGTCAATATTAATTAGAAATAGCTTAAATGCTTTAAATACCACATTGTTACTGAATCAATAATCAAAAATATTTAAACGCAATATGTGTCATAAACAAATTATGATAAACATTTTAGTTTGGCTGCAATATTTATTTGTTACAAAATGTTTAATTTTGTTTGATGAATAAAATATTGTATAGCCCAAAGTTGTATCTAAAATAAATTCAGGAATGTACAATGTCCCCGAAATCTCTGTGGAAACATTTGGGACTTGTTCCTGGGGTCAACACAAACAAATGTTATATAAACATAAGGCCTATCTTGCTCCGTTACCCATTTGTGTATCTGTATGTGTTTTAAATCAATACAGCATACCTCGATGGGTAAAATTGAAAAAAAAAAATCTGTGCAAAGAAGCAGAAATTACCAAGATTTTACTCGTAACTAAATATGTGGGTGGCATTGCGCAATACTGCATCAAGTCATTATATTACACCCTAAAACAACACAAAATATAGGTGTAAAAGAATATATAACTTACTTAAAACACGTTATGTATTTATTTAACTGTTATTAAAATAGAAGAACGGAAGTATTTTGTATATAACTAACTGTAACTTTGATTTAGATATCGATGTCATTATTTATAAGATTTATAACAGTATCAATAGATACGGGAGTGCGCCTGCTCGTAGGGTTAATATGTGTGAGTTACGTAACGGTGATCCAAACCCCCCTCCCTCACATAACGCAGCCATACCCCCTCCCCGCCTTAAGTGCGTTACATATGTGTATGGTCCCTTATAGTGGAAGGACGCGATTACGCGTCCTGAAATTTTTAAGGCTAAGCTAATGGCCATTTACCGAGGAATACTCAGTTTTGTACCCGAGTGTCGCATGAATCCGAATGTCGTTGTGCCAGGCTGTCAATAAAAAATGTCAATAAAATATATAGACTATTTTTTAACTGCTTTTGTGCCCAACATTCAAACAAGGTCAAATGGTAGCATATGACAAAAAGAATAATATTGATAAGGTATTATAAAACCTAGAAATTGTACATAACACATTAAATGGATGTGGCCACAGAATAATTACAAGTGTTACGCAAAATAACATTCATTTCATATGGGAAAGTAATGTTTTTGTCGATTGCAGAAAAACTAAAACAGATACAAGGTTGGTGTAAATTAGAAAGTTGCCAGGTTTTATAAGACCTTTTCAATGGTATGCTTTTTTACATATGGTACTATTTGATCCAAGCGCCCTATAACCTTTTAGCCCTAGACTTTCTTATAAAAGAATGTAACATCTTCAAAAAAAATAATTTTAAGACCTTACAATTCGGTAAAAATAATTGATTGATTTATTTTAAGATCAAATTTAAAAATATTATGACCTAAACAAATTAGAGAGGCGTTAGGAATTGTAAGGCCGCAGAATATCGATGCAGGAATTTCAATCAACTAAAGTTAGAAGTAGTAGGAAATAATAGTAGGAGTAGAATTTTATGCTTTTAACTAACAATACCTTTACTTGTTATTTTGCAGATAAAAAACAAATGGAAGAATTGAAAGAACGATGTGAGACAAACGATTTGTTAAAGAAAAAATACAGGATAACTTCACCCTCTTCGTCTTCAGCAACTACTTTAAGTCGATCACCTACATCGGTTAGGAAACATCTTTTCCCGTCTACAACTACAGATACGTCCTCCCCTCCAACAACATTGAAGCCTGTTTCAAGTGCATGGTGTTGAAAAAGATATAGCTGCAATCGCTGATTTCAAAAAAAATAACCCGGGAAGAAGAAAAGTTTTGTCAGCACTGAGGGCCAAGGGGTGTAAAACTTATAATGCCCTTCAAATATCGCCAACAAACAAAAAATAGTTACAAGGACAAAGAAGTGTATGGGCTTTGACAGATATACTAAGTGCTATCTGTGTGGAGGTATGTGTAAGGCAAAGGTTTTACACCGACACATAAAGATATGTCCAAAAAATGATTCCAATGAGTCTTCCAAAAAAGCTTTAAAAACGGCAAAGCAGCACAAACACATGATAGAAGATAACGGTGACCAGGCACCCCAAGACGTCCTCTCTGACATGAGAGAGGGGGATATACAATTGGTAATAGAAAATGACTAATAACTTCTTATGGGCGGTTCATGTGCTCATACTGTGGGACAGACAAACGCCTAGTCAACTTTATCCGAAGAAAACTGAGGCAATTAGCGGAGGTGTTGATTGAAGTGAAAAAAAAACAACAGTTTAATGTCATTAACGGATATTTTTCAGCCATCAAAAAAGAATGTCCTTTTCAAAGCAGTTAAAACAGTTACAGGGTTCGAAAAGGGGGCATTCAAAAGACCAGCAACGGCAAACGAGATGGCGACCTTACTGAAACATTGTGCCAAGCATTATATGACTGAAGAACAGGAGAAAGAAAACGAAGACAAAGTTAAAAAAAAATAAAAACTGGATGGATGTGATGTCAGAGGACTACAACGCTTATATTGGGAAACATGCACGAAAGACACTGGACACAAATCAGTAGAATAAACCCAAAACGTTATCTCTGACTGAAGACGTAATGAAGCTGAATAAACACGTCAAACAAGTCGCAGAAGAGGCAACCTTGACCCAGGAAACAGAATTCTCACTCCAACACTGGACGAACCTGAACAAGGCCAGTGGTAAACCACTCACGCTGTTCAACAGGAAAAGAGTGGGGGATGTTCAGCGAGTTACCGTAACAGATTTTAAGAACGTACACAATGTACAGAAAGGTATGATTACTTATGAAATGCTGAGCAACTCTGAAAAACTCCTTTGTGCAAAATATAAGAGACTGCAGGCAAGAGGAAAACACGGCAAAGTAGTTTCAATCATACTAACTAACGAAATAATGCGCAATGTTACTTTCCTGTTGAAGCTAAGGGAAAAGGCGGGAAATACAACCAATCCCTATGTATTTGCAAAAAAAAAGCGAAGAGCCATTCCATGCAAATCTAGCACTGAAAGATATGGCTTTCGAGTGTAAATCCAAACACCCAGAACATCTGACAGGAACCAGGCTGCGGAAGGAGTCCTCATATATGTCCTCATCAGCAGTGGCAACGGAATAAAATACCTCCTGCCGCACAAAACCCCAAACACACTCGCAGCAGAAAACATCGTGGCCGCAAGGGCTGCACACCCTGGTGGCCCGATTGTATTGCAGCCGAGGCACACCGCTTGGCCCTCCGATGCAGGCTCACATGTCTCATCTCATGTGGTCAGCCCTCTTTCAATTTCCAACCTTTGTTGGCAAACAGCCGCAATCGCCATGAAGTCTTGCTGTACCAGCTGGGTTGCCTCCCGCCTGCAGTTGATGTACCCGGCTCGACGTGGCTGTCTTTCTTCATTTTCGCGATCTGTTTCTGAAAAAATAAATAATAATATTAGGACAAATGTCTTATTACTATCATAAAGCTAGTTTACAAATGTTTTGGGGTCCTTTTGTCCTTTGTGTTAAGCCCATACAACTTTTGAAATACTTTTACTACATAACAACAAAAAATGTTGGACACTTAAAAAAACAAAACTTGTAGAAAATTATTTATAACTTTTTTATTTTTAAGAGCATTTAAAATATCTTTATATTTCTACGTAAAGAATTAATTTCTACACATTTCATATATTTACATAAAATATGTAAAAAAATTGCTTCAATATGTTATTCATAGTCGCTTTCAAAATTTGCAAAAGTTTTTATATTTGCAAAAATCTAACTTTTGCAAACTTTTCGTCGCTATACCTAAACACATAGCTGAAACAAAATAATTTTTACACCATAATATTCTACTGTCTTTACTGAAAAAGAATATATAAGTAGATACATTCTTTTCATTTCAAAAAGCTGTTCTGTAGCTAATTAAATATAACCATTACAAACGGCGCCAAAATATGCACAAGTCTGCCTGCCACTGTGGAAACTCAACATTTACAGATATCGGGTTATATAATTTTTACTTTTTTTAATTCTAAAACTAAACAAGTTTTTAAAATTAACTTTCTGAATCTTTCAGGCTACTTACAAAATATAAAATGTTCTGTGAAACTGTCTACTTGTCATGTTTAGCTCAGTCCTCGAGGCTACATGGATTATTTATTCTGTGGTAGAATCGGGAAATGTCCAGGATTTACAGTTAAACCACACTTAATACATTTTAGGCTAAATTATGTTTTATGATGTTTTGTTTCCATATAAGGTCAAATAAATATCATTCCAAAATGCTTTCCATGCTTTAATCAGTTTAATATTTTAATACCAATAATAGATAGCCTAAATAATGATTGAATTTTTAGTAACATAATATGGGGTTTCCCAGAATCCAAGATAACATCTGTGAAAAAAGCAGTTTTCAAGTAAACTGGATTCAAGAGCCACAATTTTCAAAATGGCTTGACAGCGTATCCAATGATAAAAACTCAGCTAAATGCAAACTATGTATGCAAACCTTTAGTTTAAATAATATGGGGAGCCGAGCAGTCAGCAGCCATGAGAATAGCAGTAAACATAGACAACTTGAGGATGCTAGTTTTAAAAGTATTCCAATGCAGTCATTTTTTCAGTGACCAAATGTTGATAAGCAAAATCCCGATATCGAGACCACAGAAACCAATAACACCTTAAGCATGCGGCCTACTTCTCAGACACAATGCACAACATTGGACAAATTCAAATTAAGAAAAGACATTACTCAGGCAGAGATTCTGTCGTGTGTAAACACTGTTATGCAACACAACTCTTTGCGGAATGGAGAAAATAGTTTTAATCTTTTTACTAAAATGTTTCCCGACAGCCAAAATGCAAAAGATATGAAGCTCCATAAAGATAACATTTCTTATCGCATTGTTTATGGCTTATCCAACTAATTTAATGAAAATCTTAAAACTTAGACATTAATGGAATGACAGTTCAAGCTATGTAATTGGGTTTGATGAGAGCTTAAACAAGATAGCAGAAAATACCCAAATGGATCCAAGCATTAGGTTTTGAGATGAAAAATCACAGACTGTGAAAGCCTTTATTAATCAATCATATATTAACCAATGAGTCAATCTTGGCTCAGTGTTTATTAATCAAGCTAAGGCAACAAATTTATTAGAAGTTTTCAAGCTCAGCATCCAAGGCCTTGATTTTTCAAGAACATTGCAAATATCTATGGACGGGCCTAATGTCAACTGGTCATTTTACAAATCACTGAAAAGTGAAATCAATGAAGATTCTGCTAAACCGCTTGAGCTAGGCTCATGTGGCCTCCATGTTGTCCATGGGGCATTTAAAAACGGGAATGAAGAAAACAGATTGGAAAATCATCGAATTTCTAACAGCTGTTTTGAATTTGTTTAAGATATCTCCATCCTGTCGAGGTAACTTCTCACAGATCACTGGAAGTAAAATATTCCCTCTGCCATTTTGTACGATTCGATGGGTTGAGAATTCTAGAGTGGCTAGAAGGGCCTTACATTTATTACCGACATTGATGAAGTGTTGAAGCTCTTCAGGACACTGAGAAGGAACCTGCTTGCAATAGTTTTCGCATTGTGCAGTCATGTTTATTGGACCGTCTCCTCCCAGCCAAACTCGCTTTTTTCGTGTCATTTGCTGACCAATTAGAGCCATTTTAACTGAATTTCAGTCAGATGCACCTATGGTCCCCTTTTTGTATGACAGCCTCCTTGAAATGATGGCTCAGATTATGAAGAAATTTGTAGCCAAAGATCACATGGTGAAAGAAAACTACTTAACAGATGTTTTTGTTAAAGAGGAATCTTTTTAAGAATCTTATTATTAAGGTAAGGAAATTCATGTTGGTTATGGCACAAGATCTGCACTCAGACAATGGGTTGGAGTCAAGGAAAAGAAAATTTTGAAGTTTCGCAAAATCATCAGAACCTGCTTCCAGCATTTTGTCTTAAAAATGCAAGAAAGATCTCCCCTAACGTATCCTCTAACCAAAACTGTATCGTTTTTGAACCCTGGAAAAAAATGTCTCAGACCTTTGATACCTTGATCCAAGCAAAAGTGATTTTGCCAGCCAATGCTGACAGAGCTGACAGCTAATTATAAATCATCTCAAAGGCTAGATTTAAGTTCAGGTGTGAAAACAACCGAAGGAAGGATAATAGGCTTGATGAGTTTTGGATAGAGGAGGTTGGGTAGCCGAAAACGTCAAAGAAATCATTAAAAAGGTACTTTAACTATTCTATGGGAATGCTGCACTTGAGAGGGGCTTCTCAGTCAACAAAATACATTTTAGTGGAGAACTTAAGAGAAGAGAGTCTCATTGCTCAAAGGACAATTTTTGATGCAGTGATCGGTGCTGGAGGCATGGATGCCTTCAGCTCTCAACCAACCCCGAAGAATACATTCTGATACATTCTATGAGGAATGCCTACCACAGATTCAAAGAATCAGAAAATCAAAGAAAAGAGATAATAAATATTTAATTTGTTTCTATTTCCGTTATCATTTTTCAATTTTACATTAATGACAAACATTGGAGTGTTCAATCTATGTATGGCCATTTGCTCATAAATCTTAAACTGAAAGTATATACAGGGTGTTCAGAAACTACCGGATCAAACTTCACCGGTATTATATAGCTAAAAACATGCAAGATTCGTCATATAATGTATAGTCCTATCTCGCTTGGTTTTCTGTCAATCTGTCTCTATGTGTTTTTTACATGAAATGTATTATCTCTGTAAGGGTTTGAGATATCAAATTGAAACTTTGCAAATTTGTTTATCTTAGTGAGGCACATGTTTTTTTTTTAAATATTCAAAAAATATCACTTCCGGTTTCAAAATGGCGCCAGTTTTAAATTTTGAAAGCTTAATATCTTAAAAACGAGAAATGTTATCAGAAAATATTAAGAGACAAAATATTTAGTCCTTCTTAGCGAGAACATTTTGGTACCTGACTGAATGTTCTCCGATAACTATTAACGGGACTGTTTAGAAATTTCTTAGTTTAGGTTCTGTGCAAATTTAATGATTTACCTAAAGACGTGAAATTATTTAACAATAATTATTGCTGTCCTTTTTATTGAAATTTGACCTAATAAACAATGAATTAATTGTGTAATTTTAATTACTATGTTTAGTCATTTTGATTTATTTAACGTACTAACAAAGACATAAACTTCCGAACTCCATTTTTAAATCACTGTGATTATTTTACACTATCCAGTGACTATGGCAGTGTGATCAGCTGATTGTTGATCAGCTGAGTGTTAATCAGCTGACTTTATTTTGATTATTAGTAAATTAAATATTCATTATTGTTGTTCCAGTAGTTTGTTTACCTATTTAATTCGTTTTCTCTTTACAATGTAAAATCTTTTACAGTGCTATTGTAAGTGTGTGTTTAGTTTATTTTATTTCTTTTTATCAATAATGTGTGCAAAAATGGCACAATATTTATTATCTGAGTATGCAGATATGCATTTTGTTTATGGATTGGCTGATGGTAACGGCAGGCTATCTGAAAGACTCTACGCACAACGTTTTCCTGACAGACAACACCCGAGCTACAAAGTGTTCATTTCACTTCACAATCGCCTCAAAGAAACAGGTAAGGTTGCAAAGGACATGGCGGGAACAGGTCGGCCAAGATCAGTCCGTACAACTCGTTCCGAAGAAGCTGTTTTGCAGCACGTAGAAGGAAATCCTTCAACAAGCACAAGGGCCATAGCACATTCCATGCGCACAAACCATAGTACGGTATGGAATATACTTCATGAACAATTGTTGTACCCTTTTAAGGTTCAAAGAGTGCAGGAATTACATCCTAGAGACTATGATCAAAGGGTACAATGTGCACGATGGTTTTTACACAAAGAGGTTGAAAAGCCGGACTTCTTAAAAAGAGTTCATTTTACGGATGAAACAACAATTACTCGTGAGGGAATTGTAAATAAAAAAAAACAACCACTTCTGGGCCCAAGAAAACCCTCACGAAATAAGACAACAAAATTTTCAAGTGCGATTTTCTGTAAACACATGGACTGGTATTGTCAATGACACATTGATTGGATCATACATGTTGCCAAATAGGCTTAATAGGCAAACTTATTTAACTTTCCTTCGAGATGTTCTTCCTGAATTTCTTGACAATCTCCCTCTGGAAGTTAGGCTAAACATGTGGTTTCAGCACGATGGTGCACCACCTCACTTTGCCATTGAAGTCCGGGACTACCTAAATGAAGTGTATACCAGTGGATCGGACGAGGTGGCCCAGTCCCTTGGCCACCAAGGCCTCCGGAACTAACCCCGTTAGATTTTTATGTGTGGGGGCACATGAAGCAGTTGGTTTATTCAACACCTGTTCAAGATGCCAATGACCTTGTGGCTCGAATTGTAGAAGCTGCTGAAATCATTAGAGAACAAAACGCTTTTGAAGAGGTCCGACAATCATCTATTCGTCGCTTCACACTTTGCAATCGTTTTCGAGGAGGCCACCTTGAGCATCTGCTAAGAAACAATAATTAAAATTGTAGATATATGTTACTTGTTGTGAGTTACTAATTATGTTTATGTTATTATGTTCTTGTGAGTTTATGTTATGTTATTATTTATACTTACAAAGGCTTAGTTACTAGGACACTATTTTTTTTAATAACTAAATGGTATTATTGGTATTTGAAAATATGTTCGTTCTTCAGGTGTTTGTAAATGTCCACTTCACTTTTCTGTTTTAATTTGCAGTAACAAACTTGTTTATAAATGAATTAATTACATTTAAAAAGTAAATATTCCAATTTCAATTATTTATCGCTTCATTCATTGCTCTACTTCTAATTTAAAACATGATTTACAAAACGTTATCAACTCCGTAGTTGCTTGGGGTAGCGATTCTGGTTACATTGATTGAAAAATTGAAAATTTCTAAACAGTTCCGTTAATAGTTATCGGAGAACATTCAGTCAGGTACCAAAATGTTCTCGCTAAGAAGGACTAAATAATTTGTCTCTTAATATTTTCTGATAACATTTCTAGTTTTTAAGATAAGCTTTCAAAATTTAAAATTGCCGCCATTTTGAAACCGGAAGTGATTTTTTTTTTAAATTTAAAAAATGTGCCTCACTAAGATAAACAAATTTGCAAAGTTTCAATTTGATATCTCAAACCCTTACAGAGATAATACATTTCATTTCATGTAAAAAACACATAGAGACAGATTAACAGAAAACCAAGCGAGATAGGACTATACATTATATGACGAATCTTGCATGTTTTTAGCTATATAATAGCCTGGTGAAGTTTGATCCGGTAGTTTCTGAACACCCTTTTATAAATATATCTTTTTTTTGTAAGAAAGGCAATTTTGTAAAAGATATAAGGTTGCATAAAGATCAAATTTCTTATAGCATTGTTTATGGCTTAGCCAACTACGGTACTTAAGTGAAAAATTTAAAGATGAATTGAATGGCAGTTCTTAGTTTATGAAAACCAAGAAAAATTACCTGGGTGTCCTATTTTTCAGTTTATAACATTTTGGGAAAGGGATTAGCTTGACTCACTTAGTTTTAGGCATCACCCCTGGTACCTGCAAATTAGGCTACGTCAGAGTAACAAAATGTCTCAAGTACTTCAAAGTATGACTCAGCAAACTCTTTATAAGACAAGAGTGTACATGTTGGTACAAAAATGTATTAATGTATCTAATTCTTGATAAGAGCAATAACTACAATTTCAGCTGGTGTCGGGTAGATATAGTTGAATCCTATCGTAACGTAATTAGTGATTATATTTTTAATCTACTAGTAAACCGTATTAATTATTATTAGTCTTTGTTTTGTCGAGTTTCGCCGGGATTTGGCTAGGTATAATATGACTCCAGATTTGATTCCAGAGATGACTTCTTGCAATATGGAAAAGTCAGGAGATTACTTTGAGCTAATTTGCTAGACACCCTGTATATGCATTGGAAATTCTCTGAGTACGCATGTTAGCTGCGACGGGGGTATTTTTTTTACCACAACACCTAAGGTCATAACAGGTATACAAACTAAGAACATTATTAAATACACAAATTCCCCAAAAACCAACTATTCCCCTGGTTTAACCCTAAAATAGTAGGCATTTGTCAATTACGGGCACCTGATCAATCACCGGTCATTTCATCCTCATTAAAAAACATCTTTATGCAGTGCCAGAGAATACCCCAATTATAATTAAGAAACATTCAGAATCAAATAAAAATCATATTTTATGAAAGAGAATAATTATCATCTCACACTAGTGGGGTAGGCTACTGAGAAGGAGAAACAATTAACACAGGCCTATTCTCTTTTTATTTTCTAGACAAAGGCCGAGTAACATAGCAGAGTAAGCGTGTGTGAAGCTTGGTTGATTCTAATTCTAATTCTTGGAAATCTAATTCAAATTTTCAAAAAATTAAATGTAACTTATGGATAATAAAAAAGATTTTATCTGGAAAATATGAAGTAATAATAAACAATTTAATACATTTAACCAGCAAGAGATCCTTAATGCCCTAACATTTCTGTTTTCCGAAAGTCCTTTCTTTAAATAAGCTCTAAATAAATAGGAAACACTACATAAGCTAGTATTAATAACCGAATTGAAACTTTCATTATTTATTACATATTTTAAAAAAAACCTAGCCTACTCTAGCCTAAATGGTTAGATTCATAAGTATTTTTTTACATAGCTACAAACTAATTATAATGCATCACAATTAAATGAAGAGTTAACTTTCAAGTCATATAAAATATATTATAATTTGGTAATTTGTTTACTTGTTATGGCAAAACAATTTTTTATTTGGCTTATATGAATAAAGGATTAAAAACGTCTACATCCTATAGTTTGGCATAAAAACCCAGAAATATTTAATTAAATTTTAATGATAATGATTTTAATATTGTAATTGCATTTCAGTATAATGTACATGATTTTGCAGCCAAAGAGAATGTCTATAGTGATTTAGAAAGTTATATTTTTCAAAACAAAGACCACATAAATATTGATAAACTGCGTTTATTTACCTCAAGTCCACGGGACTACTTCATTTCCAGTCTATTGTTCGGCATCGGTCGGAGTCATAGAACTCTATTAATACACCGAAGAGTTCTATGGTCGGAGTCGACCATCGATATGTATACACACTGGATAGCGCGCTGCGGTGTCTCGAGATCGGTCCGCCGGTACCAGTGGGCCAGGGAGACAGCTCAGAGCATTGAAACCGCGTTACTCACGCCAATAACTTTTCGTGAATTTACAGTTGCTTCACTAATATGAATATATGTTACTTCAAAAACAAAGTCTGACATATGAAAAACACATTTTGTCACTGTATTTGTGTAGTTTAACATATTTAAGTTTATCTGGTCATACGACTGTTGATGGATTATACTTTGTTTGGAGACGTATTGTATGTTAAATTTGAAGCCTCCACGTATTATATTGTAAGTGCTTAAACTTTGTCTATACACACGCTACAAAAAATAGTCATCAGCCTAACAGATTACAGAATGATATGAGTTAGGCTACATAACAAAATTTGGTAGCTAGGCCTATGTCTATAGGTAATTTATTTTTTTAGATCCTTTACCGGTCACTTTGGAGAAATACAAAGATCTTCAAGAACTGAAGAAATATTGTGGAGAAGAAGCCAAAACATTATTTTCCAACGTTCCAAAAATGTAGCCAGGAGAAACTAAAAAAAAAAGCCTAAAGAGAGACGTAAAAAAGAAAAAAACCGGTAAAAACGAAAAAAAAAACAAAAGACAAACTGAATGTTAAAAGATATGTTTCATATTCTGTTGTGTATTGACCAAATACTTAGTAATTAAAGTTAGTTTGACAGTAAGACTGAGTTTAATTGGAAGCTGCGTTCATTGACTCTCCTCCTTTTTCCCCAGAAAAAAGTGTATCTTATAACATATTTAATTATTGCTAACGAACAATAATTATTCTTTATAAATACCTTTCAAATATGTGTTTTATATATACTGTGGAATAAATAAAATTGTTTGGGGAGATTTTTTTAGGTAAAGGGAACATTTTATAAAAGATTTGAGGTTAAAAACTCTGTTCCTGAAAAATGAAAAATTTTGACTCTCCTCCTTTTTCCCCCGGGCCCTTTGTGCTCGATTGAGCACAAAGTGCAAAACATACAAGAAAAATCATGTAAAAAATCTATCAAAGTTAAATTATTTCGATTTGTTGGCTATTTAACTATCAAAAAAACTTGGTGTCTCACTATACAGATAAATACTCAGTATGATGCTAGACTTTAAAAAAGTACTATTTGTAGTTTTAACTGCATTAAAAAAATAAAATGGCGAATAATAATCAATTCAAAATGTAGTACCTTTTTAGTTGAGCTCTAGCAGCCAAACGGATGGTCCCATTGATAAACGAAGAGCTTTACGTGGCACGGATTTGAGAAGATCTACAACTTTGTCCTATGACTTTTTGCCGTTTCTTGACCTATTCACCCATCACGCTAGATTTGTTAAATTTCAGCTATTTTTCAAGATTGATTCGTTGTTTTCAATTGTTTGTCTTTCTAATATATAACATAGAGGCTTAATGTTTGACACACAGTATTCCTACATTAAAATAATTATTTAGCAGGAGTCATACGCCCAAATTATTTCACTTAAACCCCCCAAAAAATACAAAGTCTTTTAACTCCTGTCGATTTGTTGGTCTTTTATTTTTATTTTATTTTTAACGGGGATTATTAACGGGGTTCCCCCTTACAAAATCAGAAATCGCATCGCATAGTTGTAATAGTTTTTGAAGGTAGTTTAGCCATTAAAAAATGCAAGTTGTTATAGAAGGGTAACATTTAAATATTTTCTTTTGGATATTAATTTATTCTACGCACTTAGATATTATCTGATGGCCTAATAATTGTCACACGATATTTCCCTTCCAGGGCCTCTTTTCCTACACTATACCTAGAGTCTTATAATTTAGCATCTAATTTCTGAATACTATGACCTTTACAAAACTATAGTCAAATTAACAATTTCAATTGTTTCAATCCCTAAAAAAATTGGTTAAATATTGTTTCATATTTGTAAGTTATGGTCCTGTAAAAAAAATCTTTGCAATGCTACAATTCTTCTGAAACAAATATAGCATAAGAAGGGTTTTTACATTCGGTTGAGCACAAAGTGCAAAATATACAAGTGCAAAATATCATGTAAAAAATCTATCAAAGTTAAAATATTTCTATTTGTAGGCTATTTTAACCATAAAAAACTGGGTGTCTCACTATACAGATAAATACTCAGTATGATGCTAGATTTTTAATATTTTACAATTTGTAGTTTCATTTGCATTAAAAAAATAAAATGGCGAATAATAATCAATTCAAAATGTAGTACCTTTTCAGTTGAGCTCTAGCAGCCAAACGGATGGTCCCACTGAAAAACGAAGAGCTTCACTTGGCACGGATTTGAGACGATCTACAACCTTGTCCTGTGACTTTTTGCCGTATCTTGACCTCTTCACCCGTCAGGCTAGATTTTTCAAATTTCAGCTATTTTTCAAGATTGATTCGTTGTTTTCAATTGTTTGTCTTTCTAATATATAACATAAAGGCCTAATATTTGACACACAATATTCCTACATTACAATAATTATCTAGCAGGAGTCATACACCCAAATTCTTTCACTTTAATCCCCAAAAAATACAAAGTCTTTAAACCCCTGTCGATTTGTTGGTGTTTTTTTTATAATTTGCATGTTGCGCTCTACCGAGGGCAAAGTGACCGGTAAAGGATCTAAAAAAAGAAATTACCTATAGACATAGGCCTAGCTCTCAAATTTTTTTATGTAGCCTAACTCATATCATTCTGTAATCTGTTAGGCTGATGACTATTTTTTGTAGCGTGTGTATAGACAAAGTTTAAGCACTTACAATATAATACGTGGAGGCTTCAAATTTAACGTACAATACGTCTCCAAACAAAGTATAATCCATCAACAGGCGTATGACCAGTTTTAATGATTTCAACTCCCTCAAAATAATTTAAATCTTGGAAAATATTATTCAATTTTAGGTTATTTTTGGAGATTCTGTGATTTTTCCCCGTCACTTTAATATACTTGATATATGCCTAATGTTTGGCACTCAATAAGTTAAGTTTACATCACATTTGGTATGTAGCAGAAATCATATGACTAGTTTTCATAATGTAAAGGTATCAGAAAACTAAAAACCTAAACATCTGCTAAATTATCTTATTTCTACTAGAACTACGAACGTGAGATTTTAGCATGCAAGGGTCTAGTGCCATAAAATTGCCTTACGGGCGGAGCCCCCAGCAAGCGAAGCGAGACTGCAACTATCTCTGCCGTCCCCAAACGTAGTCGAGAGAATTGTTCCATTACCTACTCCAAGAAGAAATTTGGAGTATTCCATGGAACTACTAGTCCGGTGTGGTGTCGTCAGCGAAAATACTCGGAAATACGACCACAGATGCGAAGCCCGAAGTGAGACGCAAACAACATCAGCAGGCGTGCGAGCTTTCACAACTACGGGCGCGATCTGACGGAAATCCCCCCCGCTGTCTGGAGTGCGACATGTAACGGCCCTGGCAGACCTGATCAACTTCGTGTTACCAAACACTGACATGTATGACTTTGATCGGATAGCGAGACGGGCTATCCTCTCTACTCTTAATGCGAACGTCCAGGAAATCAACGACATCGTCTTGAAATCTTTGGACGGATGTCTTTATGAGCTAAGAAGTGCCGATACTGTGGATAAAGAAAACGACGACGGTATGGAGGTTGAAGTTCATTTATTGAACCAGGCTGCAGGAAAGGGTCGAGCATCACAATGAGGACACATGTAAACATCATCACCCCAAAGAGTCTTTTGTTGCAGTCTGTAGGGCGTGATAATATTCAATAAATCACCTCTCCAGCACGCCATAGGACCGTGGTTAACAACGTTTCGTCCAAGTTCAACGGACAAATGTCGAAGTTCAGAGACCTTTGGATTTTTCAAGCGAAAAATCTGTACTCTCTGACGTGAGGCTTCAGGATGCTGCTGGCTGTAGCGTTCAACTGCTTCCGTGTTCACTTCAGGATGGCGTTCTGTATAACGTTTAACAGCATCCCGGTTCACTTCAGGATTACGTTCAGTATACCGTTCAACAGCATCCCGGTTCACTTCAGGATTACGTTCAGTATACCGTTCAACAGCCAGATGACATTGTTGTCCTTGTCCGTCCCGAGAGGGTCCACGAAGGAGTTGCGTATGCAAAGAACATTGTGTATGACGAACTCCTTCGTTAATACTGATTTGGACATAAGCAGTAGGCTAGGGGATCTGCTTTAACAAAACTCCCCGTCGGGATATGACAATTAAGGCAGTACGATAGGGGGTCTGCCTCATCAAAAGTCCCCGGTGTTTGATCTTGTACATGCGCAGTAGGCTAGGGGATCTGCGATATCAAAACTCCCCGGTGTTGTATATATTTGTATTTTTTCGTAATTTTCTTATTATTAAGATTTTGTTGACGGCAGAGGCGAGGAGAACTGCCATAAAAAACTCTCCGGTATGTTCATTTATGGCATTTGTTGTTTTTAATAGTTGTAAGATTTGTGTTTGCGGCAGAGGCAAGGGGGCCTGCCTCAAACAAACTCCCCATTTCATATTTTTATTACCTTAGTTACTTTAGTTTTATGTTTGTAAATAGATGGTTCCTACGTTTCCCGGCCTCCCCGTTGGCGGAACTGGATATGCCAAGCTGCAACATTATGCACTGGCTAACTAACAGGGAAACACCACTAACTCAGACATTATAAACGCTTTTAACTCTGAAAAATCTATACCTTTCATATACAAAACATACTACGTGCATAAACATATACTATACATCTACTACATATACTGTAGCAATGTTTTACAAAAAATGCGACAACCATAAATCATACTACATAATTACTTTTACATTGATTACACACTGTCCATCCAAATTTAACTTTAGACTTAAATATCAACACTTAAATTAATTTAGTATTAACCCTGTTATACATTGATTCCACTGTCCATCCAAATTTATCTTTAGACTTCAATAAATATCAACATATAAATGAATTAGCATTAAACCTACTGCTACATTTATAATAATAATTGTCAACGCCACTTTCTCAGTAAATCCTTATCTAAGTTATATTTTTCTTGGCTTCGATAGAATTCATACTTCTTTGCAACAGTGAGCGAAGCGAACAAGGGGGTCTGGGGGCGGAGCCCCCAGCGAGCGAAGCGAGTCCACCTCTTCAATACAGCCGCATGTGTAACTCAGGTATACGAATTCTAGAGCACTTCTAGACGAGCTAGAAAAGTGAAATTTGGCATGCAGGTAGATTTTACATTGTAACCCCCAGAAAAATTGTCAAACCTCACAATTTTTTATTATTAAACCTTTTAAAAGTAGTTAAAAATCTATTATTGTCGTAGACTACGTTACCGACATGCATTATTCAAATTTTCGGTGGCAAGCGTATTGTGGCAATCCACAGTCACGAAGAATGTCTTTCCTATTAAATATCTATAATTTTAAACTTAATTAAATATTTTCCCATGATCTCATAATTGCATTGTCTAGTAAACTTGCTATTCGTTCCTTAATATCGAGAAATACAATTTTATGTTCTCGCTGGTAAGAAAATTCATTGTTATAACCAGGTCCTTTGATGAGTCAGTGTACAGGTTTCAGAAACCTTACGGTAATTAGGTAAGAGTACAACTGCCGAAATCGCGCAACCGTTGCCCTACGACAACAGTTTAATGAAACGGTTGTCGGCAACAGTTGACCTTGGGCGTTGCGTTGTGTATGTGAATTCGCGCTCGCGCAGTAGGCAGTGCTATAGCGTAATAACAGTCTCTGCACAACCGTTTAGCTACGTACATCAGTTTAGTTACGGAAAAGCGTCGTGTGTGATGTTCGCCGTTGACAACTGCCTGTTTCTAAGCATTGCTTTGCATACCGCGCCAAGTCCAGCATGCTTCCAAACAACAGGATAGATAAATCAGACGAGCTTTATGGGATTTTATAGACCGCATTTTTATCTAAATCCACTTCCATTATGAAAGCCAGAATTTAAGCACAGTCATAAAAATTCAGTTCGGAAATTGATTACACAAGTATTTATTCAGGGTGTCCACATTCTGGAAAGTCAAGGAAACAAATTTTGGTCAGGGAAGTAGGCCCAAAGTCAGGGAAATTCACCCCAATGATGGATTTGAGGGGACTTTGTTATGCTCTAGTCAGCCGTAATCCTGACTATTGCAGCATTTTTTTCAGTTTTTTTCACAAGAAGTGTACAACAATTGAATTATTTTGTTGTACCCTTGTGTGTTTTGTTTTAAATTATTAATTTGTTTTCTCTTAGTTCTAGGATGCTGATTAAAAATATTCTCCTAGTTATCTATACAATGGCTTTGAGGCAGTGTACGTTCAATAAACTGTGGCTTGATGAAAAAGTGTTTCCAGATTTTAGTGGTTGGTTGGATCTCGTGGTTAGTGATGCAACTTTGGCGTATTGTAAAGTGTGCCTTAAATCGTTTAAACTCAGTAATATGGGTAAGCGAGCAGTTGAATCGCATGCTAAAGGACCAAATCATCTAAAAAATATGAAAGCAAAATCTATACAGCCAGGAGTTTCTTTTTTTACTAAGAAATCTGTTACATCTGCTCAGACAACACCAGAAGATGTACACCCTGCTCCTACTACTTCAAATGCTGATACGTTGAAGCTAGAGACATCTCAAACAAGTTTAAAGAATTTTAGTGTAAATGAAGATGATGTGACATCTGCCGAAGCAGTGTGGGCTCTTCAAGTTGTAACTGGGAAAATGTCTCTAAATTCTTGCGATGATACATCTGCTGCATTCAAAACTATGTTCCCAGATAGTAAAATCGCACAAAGTTTTTCAATGGGGAAAACTAAAGCTTCCTACGTTATAAATCATGGGCTTGCTCCCCATTTTCAGGAAATGTTACAAAATGACATAAAACAGTGTTCTGACTACGTAATATGTTTTGACGAGTCATTGAATAAAGTCGTTCAAAGAGAACAAATGGATTTGTGTGTGAGATATTGTGATGTTAATCTCCAGAAGGTTTCTACACGCTATTGGAATAGCATATTTCTTGGCAGGGCATCTGCTGATCATTTACTTGATGGATTTATTGAAGGGCTATCCCTGCCATTGCAAAATATTTTACAAGTTTCCATGGATGGCCCTAATGTTAACTTGAGTTTCTTAAAAAAACTTGAGAGCCATATGCAAGTCTCAAATCCAGATGGAAAATCTATTCTGGATATTGGCATATGTAGTTTGCATTCAGTTAATGGAGCTCTTAAAACTCGGATAAACAAATGTGATTGGCATCTTTTTCAGTTTTTTAGGTCACTGTACAATTTCTTCAAAGATAGCCCTGCTCGACGTGCCAAATATACAGAAATTACAGGTAGCACTTCTTTTCCTTTCAAGTTTACATCAGTAAGATGGTTAGAAACAGTCATTGTGTAGATCAAACTCTTACAATATTTGATCATGTTTAAAATTTGTTTCACAGTACACTGAAGAAAAAGAAAATAAAAACTTACAATATCTGAAAGGAGCTATAAAAGATCTTCTTCTAAAAGCCAAACTGTTTGCTTTTAGGAGCTTATTGTCGGACATAGAGCCATTATTAAGAAGGTTTCAAAGTCAGAGGCCTTATGGTGCCTTATCTCTTTACATCATTAGAGGAACTTTTGAAAAAGCAAATGAAGCGATTTGTTAAGTCAGAAAAGATAGCCGAAGCAAGTACTTCTCAAAAACTAATAAATCTAGATTTGCATGACAGTGAAAATTTGGCCTCTGTAGAAAAAGGGGATGTGGGTTATGCTTCTAAAGTATACCTAAAACAAGTCAAATGTCCAGAAAAGGACAAGCAAGTTTTCAAAAAGGAGTTTAGATTTCTTCTTACTACCATGATTGAAAAACTCAGAGAAAAAAACTTTAAAATGCTCGAGGGCTCACTGCATTGGACCCTAAAATGATATTGCTCAAACCCAATCTAGCAATTAAACGGATTGATGTTGTTTTAGAAACCCTATATAGCCACAATATAATTTCTGATAGTTGTGCTGAAAGGGCCAAACTACAGTTTTCTTCTCTCACTGAAGAAGCTCAGAATGATGCAGGCATTAAAAAGCAGTTTGACGATTTTATAAAGGAAAAGAAAGATGATATGGGACTTGAAGAATTTTACTTTAGACTTTTTGGTGAAGACAAGAAGTATGAAGATCTGTGGTCAGTAATGAAGCTCTGTTTTATTTTATCCCTTGGGAATGCATTTGATGAGTCCGGGTTTTCTATCAACAAAACCTTACTAGTTGAAAATCTACTAGAAGAATCCCTCGTCTCACAAAGAATAATTTGTGAAAGCGTAAAAAGTCTTGGTGGTGTTCGCAATGTAATTATCAGCAAAAGTATGCTTGCTTCAGTTAGAGCTTCAAGAAGAAGATATCAGTTGTATTTGGAGAAGAAAAAATAAATTAGGTCGGAAGAAGAAAAAAAGACAATAGAGAAGAGGAAAATTGAAATGAAGCTTAAGAAGTTAGAAGAAAACAGGAAAAAGTTGAAAATCGAAAGAGAAAAAGAGGATGCAGAAATTGAGAAAAAGAAAAAAAATGTTGGAGAGCATGAAAAAACAACACTAACATATTTTATACAAGTAGAAGTGTTTCTTTAATACACCAAGTGACTTTAGTTGAAAACGTATTTTTTTAATATGAGTTTAGTCTTAAGAATAATTAAAAAAAGTAAAGTAAGTAAAGTAAAACTAAAATTAAAATTTATCAAATGTTACGGATATTTGATACATTTGAGCTATATAGTGATATGTATTATATTTTAAGGTTGGTTTTACAGTTGTTACTACCTCATGTTTTAACTAAATTTGAACTTTTAAATAGTTCAGTTTGCTATGTTCTTATTTTATATATTTTGTATTATAATGTTAGTAATATGAATTAACATGTCATGATTATTTATTATAATTCATGTCATGAACTAGTTACATGAAAATCTTTTTTTCACTTATAGGTTTTCTTAGATATAATTTAAGTACATTAAGCCCTGTTGTCAAAATGTCAGCAATGTGTTTGTTTTTTCAATAAAAAAGAAATAAAAAAAAGGGAGAAAAAAAGAAAGTGGAGAGAGAACTAGGCCAGCTATTGGGAAGGAGGAGGCTGGGTCTTCTTTTTTTTCTTCCTTGAATTATATATGCATTACAACTTCCATAATAAAAATGTTTATTTTATTATGTATGTAATACAATTCCTATCGACTACAATGTCATTTCAAATGAGTGATTGTGCAGATGAATTATGTCGTGCGTCAGGGAAAAGTGTGGGAAATCAGGGAATGTCAGGGAAAAAAAGTAAAACTTTTTTTGGACACCCTGTTATAGTTTACAAGCAATTTTTTTTAAATTATCAAGATGTGAGTGTTGATATAATATACGTTTTATAACATATACAAAACTTGTATAAGAAACTTAATAATATAAACCCATTACATAATAATATAATTCTTAGTACTAAAACTCTTTTTTTAAATAGAACAAATTACTATAAAATTGTTCTGCCTTTGGTATCGGTAACCTTTGGTATCGGTAACCTTTGGTATGAATAACATATAGTAAGGAATGTTTAGCCAACCGTTTTTCAATTGCTTCCTTAAACAATGGACCAGTAAGTGTCATTTGCATGTAATAACAGCAACTGGCGCACTTTTGATGATTTTAGGTAAGTACGCCTGCCATTAATAACCTTCCCCCAGCTTCAGAACAAATCCGCTCACAGGGCACGGATGTGGTGACCATATTACACCTTTTCTGGACAATTTTTGAAGAGGACTAAGAGGTATATAAGTGCTGATGTTCAGCCCACCATTTCATAGGGTCTTTCTTCTAGGGACGTGTAGAAGGGTATGGGCAGGTCGCTAGCGCCCACAACGGGCCACGGGCGGGACGACAACTAAGAACCAAACGGTTGTTGAGAGTCAAGACGGTTGCGTTGCGCCGCGCCGCGCCGTTGCGTTGTTTAGTACATAATAAGTAGCGTTGGCGCTAGACCGTTGTGCTGCCAACGGTTGTCTGCAACTCCCCGTTTTGCACAACCGTTTAGCTCGACAACGATTGCCGCTTCAAAACCGTTGTAAAAGAACCGTTGCGTTGTTTTCGCCTCATCCCTACCAGTTACCCAGTTTGACCAATTAAGTATTTTAACAGGGTACTCATGGTTATTTCCATGTTTTTATAATTATATCATAGTAGCCCTTTACTGTTAATTTTAACAGTAATTTTAACTAACAGCCTCATTCCAATTAAACACTTTGATTTGGGGTTTGCCACAAAAGATGCCTTAAAGACAAGTGCAACAACTTCCGATTTGGAAAAGTTAAACTTTAAAAGAGAGGCAATGGATGCAGTCCTTGTCATGACTAAAAAAATCCTAGAAAAGTCCCCGATAAAGTACCCCTTGTCGAAATCGACCACATGCCTAGATCCTAGTGTCATTAAAAATAATGGTGGGGAAAAACATCTTACAAGATGTTTGGAACAACTGGTTTCCAAAAACTGGATTACAGCCATGAAGGCGGGCATTGTAAAACGGCAGTATCTAAAAATGTTCTCTAGTGAACATGTTTTGCATCAGTGTAGAATGTACAAACGAAACGAACAACGTCTTGATGATTTCTTTTTACAGTTGATCAATGTGGAAGGTTCAAATGAGTATAAAGAATTAAAGTTCTTCATTAAACTCATCCTTACTTTGTCTCACGGAAACGCCTCATTTGAAAGGGGATTCTCTGTAAACAAAGAATGCATTGTTGAAAACTTGAAGGAAGAAAGTTTAGTGGGATTGAGAAAGGTTTGTGACGGTGTATCAGCAGCGGGTGGAGTGGAAGCTCTAGAAATAACCACAGAAATGGTCCATGCTGCAAAAAACGCCCACTCCCGCTACACCGAGCACTTGGCGAAAAAAGGGAGGAAATGAAAGAAAAAGTACAGGCAGAGAAAGAAAGAAAACAAGCTGTTAAAGAAAAAAAGAACTGGAAGCAGAACGACTCAAAGTTTTAGCCGATGCAAGAAAAAGGGCTGCTGAACTAGATGAAAAAATAGTTGAACTCAGCAAGAAGTGCAAGTCTCAAACAAATAAAGTGTAATTGTATATAGACATGTGAATAGTTTTTGTATTTGTATATATTTTACTTTATTTCTAAGCAAAACATGTTTCCTCGTGTAAAAAGTTATGGAATAAATAATGATAAACTTGTTTTAAAATAATAAAAAAACAGTGTCAATAAGCTGGTAATAAAAAAACATTGAAAAACTAAACTTGGCAACCATAACATAAACATTACGAATTAGTTGAGAAAAAATGTGTTGTGAACAACAAGAGAAAATGTAAACCTAATCTACATGTTAATAATACATTTTGGACTACCGGTTACCTGTATTACAAACATTTAAAAAAATCTTCACCTCGCATCAACAATTTGTAAGTATTTGTTCGTTTATTTGTACAAACTAAATGTATGCTTTACATTTTAATGTTTTTGTTATTCCTCCAGAGAAAACGTTACCTTTAGGGTCGAGGTGATGTGTTCGTTGTGAGTAGGCGGTGCAGTCGGCGGGAGGGGACTAGCGGCAACAATGTAGCCAGGCTTCCTCCCTACTTCCAACCATTTCAGTGTCCGATGTCGGCAATCAAACGTAGAGCCAATGAACACATTAAGTTCCCTCCTCTTCCTTCTCCTCAACCCTTTCAAAGTTAATTTATATCTAGTATAGACGCTGTGCATAAATACATGGATCCTAGACGTGGTTAGAATAACTAATAATAAACAAAACAATAAAAGATAATCTTACAGAATGATCATTTTTCGCAGGTTTATTTGTTATGACTGCTGCGCGGCGTCTGCGGCCACGTCTTCGGCCCCTCAACTTTTTCTATAGTTTTTCGGCCGGTAAAGGTTATGTTATTTTGACCGTGAAATTGATAATTTTTAGACCGTGAAAAACCCGTGAATTTGATTATCAAGTTTGAGTGAGAACCCTGTTAATAAATTTTAAATCAAATCCAATACATTTTTTATTTGTGTGCACAATAAGACATCTTTATCGACTTTGTGAGTCTTTTTGACTAATTTGAAGCCCTGCACAAAAGAATATAAATTCTCGATCCCTGGAAAATTGGACCCCGCTCGACTTTGTTGTCCAGGCCGACTACTTGAGTGTGAAGATTTATGCTCACCACGAAAAATACCTTACATTATACAATGTTAGGTTTTATTATGGTTTTCATAATTTATTTAAGAATAATTATATGTGCATCCTAGGATTATATTCTGTAATTTTATCTAATTAGATTACATATTTTTGACGTATTGTTGGAGACAGAACAGATGTTTTCAGACAGATTTGGTTACAAATGTTCCATCTCCAAGTACTAAAAGGAACTCACTTATGATTCTCCACGATAAAAGTAACATATTTAAGTGATTAGGAATATTTTAGGTAGGCCTATAACTAAAATAAAAGTCAACATGTTAAAAAAAGTTTTCAAATAGATGAATATTTTATTAACTAAAAAAAATCAAATAAGAGTCATAGTAAGAACAAAAGTTTCTTATAAAACGTAGTCTGTAAAAATTACTAAATACTTAATTAAAGATCATTGAGACAATAGGCTATAGGCTATACATTTTGTCTTCATATTGCAGTTAGGGTAAAATTTCATTAATTTGTGGTTAGGTTATGTTTATTTCCTAAGTATCCGACCACTGTGTTATTAAACAAAAGACTGTAAAAAGAGCTGTCTTTGATTGGCATGTATTTTAACATTGATTGGAAGTCTTTCTTTTTGTCCACTGGAAACACAGGCTAGGAATTTTTTTTTCAGTCGGAAGAATTTGTGGAGATGTCGGTAAATTTCTTTGAGGGATAACGGATAATTTGTTCTTTTTTCTCTGTATTGAACTTCAAACATGTATTTGCTGTTCAGTGAGATTTATTTTACTTTAGCATACGGTACTTCAGAATATTTTTTGCATGTTTTAATGTTTTTGCAGCTGTTTGAAAATCATAAAAATCAGACAGGGTCATTTGCATCACATTTATTTTGTCCTTGTTCTCTCTGGCTTTGTTTAATAGGAGCCGGACTAAAGACAGGGAACTAAATATCTCCAGTGGTTTCAACCACCGTTCAATATTGCTGTGTATCGAGTCCACCTCTTGAACAACACCGTGTCTGGGCTCTGAAAATCTTCGCACTACACCATTAACAGAAGGGTTCTCCTTTAGAAACCTTTGCAGTGCTAGAGTCATTATGAAGTTGTTGTTTTGGAGCACATAGGAGTCGGACCAAAGCACGAACGTTTAAATGTCAGCATTATAAGTGATTATGTGGTTCATATATTTAAATACAGCACTGGCAAGGTGGTTTCCCGCTCGTCCTGAAATCATTTCGTGCCATACCATACAATAAAGTTTGAGTCTGACCCTTATAAATAGTGTGAGCAGTCAATTTGTAACAATTTAATTTTCTTTTATAAAAATCATTTGAAACCTCAGCTTTCGGTAGAGAAATAGTATATTTCGTTACTAGTCCGGAAAAGCTCTCTTTGCCAGGGCGAGATCGTGTTTACGTGCGAGATGAAGTCGAGCATGGAATTTAGATCAAGCGCTGGCAAAGAGCTTTTCGGACGAGTATTGAACGATACTTTTCGTCATACTACAAAAAAACCATATAATTACTAACCAAGAAACAAATTTTATTCTAGAATCAAGATTTATTTTACTCAAATTAACTTAGCGAAAGCAGATTTTCTGGTTGTCCTATTATTTGATTTGATTGCCTGTATGTGTTCACTGAACCGTCGTTTGAAGCTTCTCCCAGTTACCCAGTTTGACCAATATAGTATTTAAACAGGGTACTCATGGTTATTTTCATGTTTTTATACTTATATCATAGTCCCTTTACTGGGAATTTGATTCTGTAATATATATATATATATATATATATATATTGAGATTTTCAGTTATCTTAATAGGGCTACTATGATATTAATTGTAAATAGATAACAAATACCAGAGTACCCTTTTAAAATCTTTTTATTTTGCTGACACATGTTTCGGCTATAATGCCATGTTCACAGCGTCTTAACTATTGTGTACTTAACCTACAATTAAAAAAATAACTTAAATGTAAATAAAACATGAATCAATCTACTTATGTCTCGATTGTTTATTACAGAGTGTGGCGACTTTTATTTCTTAATATCCTTAACTTTTTCAAAAATTTGAATTATTTTCCATGTTTGCACAAAATTTAGAAACTAATTTTTTCCATCAAAATAGTTCATATATGTAAAAAGACCTTTTTTCCGTTCATTTCATTTCCTTTGTTTACAATGATAAAATTTCTAAACTTTATTGTATGTTACCGTAGGTGGTCAGTTGTTAAAATATGATCTGCGAAAGCAGATTTTTGCGTGGTACGGTTGTTAGATTTGATAGCTTGGATATGTTCTTTGTACCAGAAAGCAAATGTTTCGCCAGTTTGTCCAATGTAATATTTTTGACAATCTTTGCAACAAATCTTATAAATTCCTGATTTTTTAAATTTATCAATTGTTTGGAGTTAACCCAAGGGTTAAAACGCTTTGAACATGGCATTTTTATCTATTTACCATTAATAAACATATTTTAAAAAAACGTGCAGACCGCAAAAAAAGATACCCGTGGATTTTTAGTGGTAATTTTGGATTTGCATTGTGGAATTTTTGATTTCGCATTATTTGTTAGGTATAATTATAAATCGGGTTTGGAAAGGGAAAGCCCTACAAAAAGACAAAGCTCTTGCACGAGTAAGGTAGGCCTATCTCCAATTAAGTCACCCAACAGAACCCAACCTAACACTGTATCACCTAAAAATAGGCAGAACTCTCCACTTCTCAGTAATGAAGGAGATAAGTATAGGACAAGATTTGCTCGCACTGTTGTGCCTCCTCGCAAGTTGAACTTGTAGGTTAGTCCTAGCCTCAATCCACATACCAGTTATATTTGTTATAGATGGTTATATTTGTTTTTGTTATGATCATACAATGCTGAAAATCTGTATTAATGTTGATCTCATCACGACACATTTACAATTAAAATTTTGTTCTCTTGCAATTAACCGTTTTTAAAAGGTGGCTGTTACAAAATTTCAAATGTAAATATCTCAAAAACTATAAATTAAAAAAAATGTCAAGGATGCAAATTTGTTGGAAATTTCAAGCCGAATCTAACGGTATATCGTTTTAAAAAATTGAGTCTTAAATAACAGAGAAAACTTAAATTTAGAAGTTGAAAGTAGGGTTTTATGGGTGTGGAATATGGCCACATTCACTAAGTAGTAATAAACAGCTGATAAATAAACTAACAGCTGCTTTAGTAATAAATACGATTTTAAATAACTACATGATACCATTTTTAAACATGAGAAATAGTGTTGTAAGACTATTTTATCTATCCTGTTTAGTTGTAACAACACGTATCATGCTAATAAAGAAATTATTTACATGAGAAATGTAAAGGTGTTTGGACTTGGCCAAAACAGAAGGCTGATAGACAGATAGACGGTAAAAAGGTTATTCATACGGTCTAAAAAAATGAAGTGAAAACTTCCATTTTAGAATAAAAACCAGATTAAATGATTTGTTATTATAATTTTAATTGTTTTACTTTTAACTAGATTACATTTTTTTTATTGTTGTATTATTAAAACAACTTAAACTATTTTAAAATTATTATGAATACATATCAAAATATGAAAGATGCACTCATTCAAAGAACAAGTCTACGTCAGATGTTGTTCAAAATGGCGTCCTCTTTTTTCGTTGTACAGTCTGAAACGTCATAGTGAATTTTCTCTAACACTATCAAAAATGTTACTTTATTCAATAATCGCAGCACTTTCGACAACACGCGCTACTAGGTCCATTTTGCCAACTATAGGAGTTCCATACACAAGTTGTTTCATGTGCACCCATAAGAATAAATCAAGCGGTGTTAGATCGGGAGGTCTTGGAGGCCAATTTATGGGTCCACCACGTCCCATCCAGCGATTTTCAAATACTCTATCCAGGTATTCTCTAATTCCAATTGAAAAGTGAGGTGGTGCGCCGTCATGCTGGAACCAGGCCGACTGTTGCAGCTCAAGAGGGCCATTTCCTAACAGTTCCGGTAGTATGTCCCTCAAACACAAGGTAACAGTAGGCCCGTTCAAATTGGTTGGTAATATGTATGGTCCAATTAAATGGTTACCAAGTATGCCAGCCCAAACATTGACTGACAATTTCTTTTGGAAACGCCGCTGTACAATGCCATGGGGGTTTTCGTCAGCCCACATGTGATTGTTTCTTGAGTTAAAAATACCTTCTCTTGTAAAGCTTGCTTCATCGGTGAACAAAACTTGATGTACAAAGTTTGGAAATTCCACTTCTTCATGGAGAAACCAACGGGCACACTCCACGCGTTCTGGATAGTATAGCGCTGACTAGCAGGCTATAATATTTTTTGAGGTTAAGAAGTGGTCTTTTTAAATAAGAACAAACTAAATAAAATCTTCTTGTATTTATTTAAAACAAACAAATTAAAAGTCTTTCTTCTCAAATAAAATAATTCAAAATAAAATTAAACTTGGTTTTGCTTATCACTTCAATGTTTCAAAATAAAAGTTAACTGTTCGGTTATTGATATTACTGAACTTTAATTATAATTCTTCTTTCTGTACTTTAACAGTCTGGTTTTTAGTTTAACTTCTACCCAAGTATCAAAAAAGAAACGCTTCGAACCCTGAAAAAGAAACAATTGTTTTACAGACTGTTCCCCTTTTTGAAAAACAACAAAATGAGAATGGAGCAATGATTTAAATTAAGACTCTAAATTTTGAAACAACTTTTGTACCTTCCAATCTGAAGAAATTCACGTCTCGTTGGGTAGACTAGCGACAAACTCACGACACCAGAGATATACGTAAAATGCCGCAGCCCCCCAGCGACCGTGAATATATAAGCTTGGCTCCGAAAGTTCTCGAACCCGAGTACGCCAGCCGTCACGTGACCTGGCTCCAGTTCCTTCAGGCCAAGCAACAATTTAAATCATTGTCTCCAACTCTTTCCGACATCCCCGAACAAGAAAATCGCGAGTTTTCCCAGACTTGCAAAACCAAGTAGCACCAGCAATTCTTATCTGCAACTGTCAGCAATTATTCACAAAACTTCTTTTACACAGCTGTTAAAACTATGACAATTTGTTCATGGTGTAAAAAGGACATAAACATTGGTGGTATGGGAAAAACTGCTTTAAGGTATCAGACTAAATCCGCCAAGCATATTTTGAACGAAAAAACATCAAAAAATGCCTTCCGTTAAAGATGTTTATACAGATTAAAGCCGAGGTCAATAATCCTGTGCCAGGACCTTGCAACCGTGATCAGATTGCAAGTACCGCGACGCAATTAGCACCTACTTCTGGTCCGGGAAGTGCAGTCGCCCAGCCGAGTCAGCCTGTTTCAACTTCAAGTCAGTCAGGTTCAACTTCGAGTCAGCCTGGTTCAATTTCGAGTCAGCCTGTGTCAACTTCACGTCCCCAATCTGCAGTGAAGCAATACCTTATTTCCAAGTCCGTCACAAAGCCAGAAGTATGTTGGTGTCTACAGATAGTTGTAAATCATATTCCCTTTGCAGTTACAGCACGTTGTGCTAACAGTTTTAAAGTTCAGTTTCCAGATAGTGATATAGCATCAAAACTTAAGTTAGACGACACCAAAGTGGGATATTTAATAGTGTTCGGTTTGGCGCCGGACTTTGAAAGACAATTACAAAAAAAGCTCAAGGAATGTTCCCATATAGTATTGTGCTTCGATGAATGTTTAAACAAAGTCAGTCAACGCCAACAAATGGACCTGCATATTCGATGGTGGGATCCAGCTAGTGATCATGTTGAAACGCGATACTTCACGTCGGTGTTCCTAGGTCATGACAAAGCCGACGATCTCCTTCAAGGCATTAAAGGTGCTATTTTACCTGAAACTATGAATAAAATAGTACAAGTTTCTATGGATGGACCCAACGTCAATTTAAAATTGTTGAACGACCTTCAACAAGAACTTTTAGACTCACCGAACAGCCATAGCTTATTAAACATTGGTAGTTGTGGCCTCCACACATTGCACTGAAAATGTTACCCTTGTACTTTTTGGGTTTAAAGCAGTGTTTTGCGATATGCCCAATTTTTTTACAATTATAGCACTTAGCTGGGGTGTCCTGTTTTACTACACTGTTTACAAACTTATTCACTCTTGGATTTTGGATGGGCCTAATCACTTGATTAGACGTTTTGCCCCTAGCACACATGTTACTTCTTTCCCAATTAGCATAACCAACATTTTGACTCTGAATACATAATTGGTTGAGATCAGCAAATGTTTTAGAGAGTTGCATAAATACTAATCTACTTCGCTCCTCTTGGTTCATGTTCATACATATTAACTGAACCAATTCTACTTCAGAATAGTTACAACATAAAAGTTTAGAGTTTTCTTTGGCCATACAAACATAAGCATGTAAAGGTTCGTTTGGTTGTTGAGGCCTTGTAACCAGATCCCTTTTTAATGCTTCCCTGAGGCCTAATGGTACAAAGCAGTTTAGTACTTCTTTATGAAAAAGCTCTAAATTTTGGTGAGTAGATTTACATTCCAGTAGTTTATTCAGTAAAGGCCCATTACAATATTGTTGACACATTTCTAACATATGAATATTAGTCAAACTCGTCTCTGACTTTAATCTTAAAGCCACACTTAAAAATTGTAATAACTCGTCAATTTTAAGGCCATCACATGCTTGCAAGTTTTCAAAATATTTCATAATAGGGTTTGGTAATTTAGAGAAAAGGTTACTCTCAGATGACTCTAAAGTACAAGGTGTTCCAGGCACAACATTAACATTTGGAAGCATATCATTTGCATTATCAAGGTTGAAATTCCTAACATTTGTTTCCCCCTTACTCTTATCTAGATTAACTACCTCTTGTTTACCTTCTGGGGTCTACTCACTTTTACTTGTGTCACTAATATTTACATTTTCAAAAACATCGTCTAAATTCTCTTCCTCGATATTAGTTTGGCTCAACTTGCGTAATAATCCCGCTTTAACATCAGTGTCAATAGATTTGTTTACTTCTTCAAACTTTAAATCTAAAGTTTTAAGCTCATTTGCACATTTCTCTATAATTTTCTTTGCCTCTTCCGATACTTTAAATCTACTAAAGTTAGAAATTCTTAGATTCAAATGCTCACTTTCAGACTTATGTCCATATAATCCAACTCATCTTGCAATACTAATTTATTACTCAAATGTTTTGCATCCCTTTCTACTTGATTTCGAACTAACAGTCTTAACTTTTTTCTTAAAACTGAACAAGTGCTTTTACCATCTGGCTCAAAATTTCTTAACTTTAACTCATATTCTAATTCGCTTTTAGACAACAGGTCTATTTTGGATCCCATTTTGAGGCTTGTTGAAATTACTTATTCCGTTATCAGTAATATTGGGCAATTATTAATAGAAAATTTATGAGCAGAATAACATCTAGAATAATTCAACCAAGCAGAAGCTGAGTATAGCAGAGTGGCGCATTTTGTTATGTAACATCATCTAGATTTTATCAAGCGCTTTTGTTTTATTATTCCTTGGAGAATATAATTGGTCCTCAAAAAATTATGCACTCATTTAAAATCAAACTTCTTCTTTATTTTACATTAAAATTTGCCATCATAATAATTAAAATGAAAATTTCTTAATCCTTTCTAAGGCAGGTTATTTAACAGTTCCATACTATATTTTTAACCGTGCCCAATATAGTTCGGTTCACTTTAAATCTATGAAACAAAACTTTTCTCGCTACGCAAAAACTAAGCTTAATTAACTTCAATTTTAAATCGACTAAACATTCAAGTGGTTTTAAATGGGTTCATACTCGAGCCTACTTTAACAGTAGGCTGCTGCATCCCCAGTTCCACTCTTGAGCACATGCTACCGACAACTAACAAAAGGGTACAAGCAGTGACCACCTTATATAAACCGGAGACAGAGTCTAGAATATTCCAGCCCTGCCTCAGCTTGCAGATGAAATCTTTCCAAGATAAAACATTCTAGAACCATCTGATTTTAACTCCTAGTAGCTTCCCTCTATTTTTTATTACTTTAATAAAATTTTGTATTCTCATTAAATTAAAAGTAAATATATTTTAAAAATTATAATAATTATAATAATTAAACTCAAATTTCTGTTTTGTATAACTAGTAACCATGTTACAGGAGAATCAATAAATTCATGAATTTCCTGATAATCAATTGGACTAGGGTGTGGGGTGAATACTGTGGATAGATGGTCGGCAAATACCTCAGATTTCTCGTCATTACTTCTGGCCCATAACCCGTTGGGTTTACAGATGGGAGGTACTGGAGTCTTAGGCTGTTTCATTGTTCTGGTATCCTTCCACAGTGAAAAATTACTAACTTCGGTTGGTGACAAATTAGACGTGTAGTCACTAAACCATTTATTTTTAAGATTCTTCAATGCTAGTTTTAATTCTTGAGAAGCTCTATTGAAGTTGGTTTTGTCTCTTTGGTTTCGTGACTTTTGCCAAATTCTCCTCAGCTTTCTCTTCTCCACTATTCTACGTTTTATATCAACTGGATGGTTAAAGTTACTATGGTTAGTTTGGTGGCCACTGGGAGTTGCTTGCCAGCAGAATCCAGCAGTTGGGCCCAGCCCAGTCCTCTACAACAATACTTGTAGCTTGAATTTGATCAAACTTGGTAATTCATAATGTTTAATTTGGTTTTAAATCAAAATAGCACTACCACCATGTGCAGTATTGTCTGTGTGTGATAAAATACAAAATTTGGGGTTTTGAAGTAACTAAGATCTATGAAGTGAGTTTCTGAAATGAGCATCAAATCAATTTTGTTTTGTGAAATAAAAAGTTGAATATCTTGGTTATGATTAGCCAAAACGTTAGCATTCTAGAGACCTAATCGAAAAAAACTGATTCATTTTAATTTAGATACGACGGTGGTCAATAGGTTCAAAAGGATTCCTATTTGTTGGGCCTGCTGAAGCATAAGTTTTTCAAACCTGTCGAAGAAAGATTGTAAAGTTTTATTTACATCGATGTGGTTAGCAGTTTCGTAACAAACGGGAACATTTCTGGAGGACACGGTTTGGGCATAAAAAAGATGAGAGGACATTGTGGGAGATTGTTCTGTTTTTTGAAGCAACTCTTTATCAGATTTTTTTTTTTCATTTTGTCTAGGGGGTTTTTGTGCACCATTTTATTTCTTAAGGGTGGAAAGGTTTTTTGTTTTATGTCCCGGTAAACATTACAGCCTTTGTAATTCGCAGGGTGGTTCCCTTGACAAAGTGCGCATTTAGGTGGTACTTCAATTGACTTTGTGCATGATTTTGTGTCATGTTGCTGACCACATTTAACACAGCGAGGTTGATGCCAACAATACGATTTAGTGTGACCATAGTTTTGGCATTTCTTACATTGAACAATTTCGGTTCTTTTATAAGGGGGTTCAAAATAAACTTTGGCATTTAAAAGATACTCCAAATTAAAGATATCTTTGTTGTTTGAGTTTGGCTCGAGATCAATAAAAAACATTGATAGTGGATCTTTTGTTTTGTATTGTTTGGCGTTGGTTACGTTACGGACCTTGAAACCGTGGTCTTCAATAGCAGTTTGTATGTCTAAAACGTCTGTTGAGAAGTGCATATGTTTTAAAACAACGCGATATGCTTTATCTTGTTTTAGCTGGTAGGTGTGAAAGTTTATTTACAGTTCATTAAATTTATGAACTAATTTACGGTAGGCGTCAATAGTGATGGGGTTTAGCTTTATTTTATTCTTGTTGAGGCATTTGTAGGTGTAATCCTGTTTCAAAACAACAGATTCAACCGTGGTTATCATGTTTTTCACGTTTACAACGTCTGGGACAAATATTGGTGGAAGTTTAGGTTCACGGGAAGGAAAGGTACCCGTGGTTTCATCTTCCGTTACGTCCGATTCACCAAGAGGGTCAAAGCTGTTACTAGTTTTTAAAGTAAAGTCATTTGAATTTTGGCGTGATTTTTTAGAGTGTTGGTCACTGTTAGAATTTAAACCTCGCTTGTGGGAAGTTGTTGGGATAGTTTGCCACTCGCCAACATTATCATTGTGACTGAGCTCATGAGTTTCCAAACTAGGAACTAGATCAACATTTATTTTACTATAATTATGTTCATCAGAAAAGTTGTGGTTAGTGACAGTGTAACAATTATTGGGCATCTGATTTGAAGCCATGTAAAATTTCAACAATAAACAAAACAAATGAAAGGGAAAAATTAGCAAAGTAGGGTTAGGGAAAAACAAAACTATTATATCATAACATTTATGAAAAAGTTTATCAAAAATACAATAAAACTATAGTTGAAAACTAGTAATATAAGTCCTTTGGTTTTATAAGACCGTGGCATAAAACAATTCACAGAGAATTATCACGTTTTTATGAAATATCGACGCACTAAAAAGAAATACATCCTCACTGCACGATATCACAGCTTGAACTGATCACACCAATTTGAATCTGTACACAACCTTATAAGTTCAGCTGACTTAAACAAACACAATGAATAACATTTTGTTTTCTTGAGATATTTCAGAATATGAGTTACATTTTTCCAATCATCTTCACACGGTGACTCACAGAATTAACTTAATAAACATACCGCATTAGCAATGTCTGGTCGAGTACAACCACTGATGTATAATAAACATCCAATTGCCTTGCGATACACAGATTTACTAAACACTTTGCTCTTGTCACGTGTCTGTTTCATAGCACCTGGGTCCAGAGGAGAACTAACACCTTTGCTTTCATTCATGTTAAACTGTTGCAGTACTTCCTCAATGTAATGTTCTTGCCTAATTTTAAACGTATCTCTTGAGGTCCTCTGAATCTTTAACGACAACAGAAAAGAGACTTCTAAATCTTTTATCTCAACATGCTGTGAAAAAATTTCTTAAACTTAACAATTTCTGTCTCATATCCTAAAATTAACATATCATCAACATACAGTGCTATGTACAGTCTGTCCTTTATGAACACACACGGTTCACTTTTACATTGCTTGAGACCTGAATCTAACAAAACATTGCAAATGTAGTCATACCAGTTTTTGCCAGATTGTTTTAACCCATAAATGCTTTTCTTGAGAAGCAAGACATACTCTTTCGAACTTTAGTACACTGGGTAATCATACATCTTTGGCATCTTCATGTATACGACCTCCTGTAAATGACTATTCAAATAAGCTCCTACTAAATCAACATGATGAACATCATAATTCATTTCTAATGCTAATGCACACAAGATCCGCGAATATTTCTTTTGTACAACGGGACTAAATTTTTCAGAGTAATCCAACCCATAAATCAGATTGAAACCCTAAACAACTAATCTAGCCTTACACTTAACAAAATTCCCATCTCCATCTCTCTTAACTGCAAGAACCCACTTACATCCAATTACATTGTAGTTTTTAGGCCTTTTGACTACCTCCCAAGTACCTTGTTTTTCCAGATTTTCCACTTCAGTTCTCATAGCATCCTTCCACAGTTCCCTATGAGGCCCAGTAAGCGCTTCCTCTACACACCTTGGTTCACTTACTAAATCCGAAACATTACTAACCTACGGCATAGTAAAGCCAGGTTCACACCACGGCACTGACAACGAGAACGCCATAACTGACCAAATGGAAGTGAGTAACTGTTGTCAATGAGGTAGAGGGTAAAGGAGCTCCTTCTGCTACATGGCTTGCGGTGTGAAGGTGGCGCGGCGTCGCCTACGTAATAATACACCGAAGACGTATTAATACGTGAGCTACGGCGGTGTGAAGAGACCTTATCTTCTGGACATATCTTCCATTGGAACATCCCTCCTGGATCCTGGCATAAACAATAGAATCGTGTCCATTGAAGTTCTTGTATATTAATCCATAATTTTCTTCTGAACCCTCCAACAATAACACTGGTCTCCATTGCAGTGCTGGGTCCATTATAGTTTTTGTAGCAGACGTAGTTTTTCCCCGTCTTCTTCTTGTTGGAACAGCCAAAGCAGAAGCGGTTTCTGATGCCAAGAGACGAAAGTTTGTTTGTTTCCGCTCCGATGATCACTCCCTGGATAATGTATTGGAAATTATAAAACTTGTAAGTTATAACCAATTTAAACCTTTTGCCGCCACTGACGTATGCCAATTAGCATGCGAAGGCCGCCGAGCGTCAAGTCAGCTGACCAGTTGAAGGTCGCCGACCCCGGTGACTCAATACCGCCACGGCGAAATCAACCAAATTTGCTTACGTCTGTTAAAACGATCATAATACCACTTAGACAAAAGGTAGAGCTGTACTTTTTTCTGTTTCGTCCGTCTTTAAATTTTCCAAATGGCTAATTTTGAAAAGTTTATACAGCTTGTTAATTTTATTACTGCTAAAAAATAAAAACTCTATTGTAATATTTTTATTTTTAAATTTCAAATATAATAAAGGTTTTTAAACATTTTTTTACACTTTAACTATATATTTTCGTCAGCAAAATTATCTTATGGGAATACAGCAACAATTTTAAGACAGTATATTCATAAATAACAAATTTCAAAAAGAAGGAACAAAATGTTTATTTTTCACAAAAATCTGATATTGCAAGCCATAAGTTATTCTGTACTGTTCAGTCATAAAAACATGGATTAAATTGTTACAATGTATATTTAACTTGTTTTTGGAACCCCGGAAATATCACTTAAAAAACCTTTTTTAACATATTTTCTATTGTTGTAAATCCAAGTATCCATACTGCACTGACAGTTTCTAACTGGAACTAGTTTCTGGTTACACACAGTCTCATTACAAAATAAATAAACAATAAAAACACTGTATTGAAAAAAATGTACACATATTTACAATTTTATACTGTTTTAGTTTACATTTTGCACTTGTGTTGTGGAAGACAAGCCACGTGACATCCGGCCTTGCAGTTCACGCACACCGTTTTGCTACGCCTTCTCTTCCCTTCCGGATTGTTCTTCCCGCTACAAACTGAACATATCTTTTCCTTCATGTCATCAAGCCTTTCAAACCCAAATCCCTTCTAGTTTGAATGTGCATCTCCACCCCCACCTAAATTTACCCCTGAATTTTTCACACTCAGCCACTCTTCAGCTAGTCCATCAACCACTGCAACTTGGAACTGCAGGTGGTCGATTGGTTTGTCCGGATTCAATTTATAAAGCACATATGCATTTAAAATCATACGGCCAAAAATGTTAAAAATCACCTGTTTCCAGTAGTTACTTAATACACCGTCTTTCATCGAGGTAAGTGTAAAGAATTTGGTCGGTCCCGTCGATACCTCCCCTGCGATGATTATATTTATATACAATTTTAGGTTTGTTTTTGATAAGGACCCGGCCAATCGTACGGATACTATAGCGTACATTTCTCGCAATTGATTTAGTAGAAAGTACGATGAACTGGGTATTATTTGTTGCCTTCTCTCTGTAAGCCATTTGCAAGATGGGGCCTTTGCGTATATAAACTTTTTTCCGACTGGGTATCTCCCACGTAATTGGCACGGAACTCCTTTCCTGTTGACTCTAACAGTGCCAGTTACATTGGTTGACTTCGAATAAAGAAACCATGGCAGTTTTGTTGATACAAAAGTTATCCAAAAACATGTGGAAACATTTGTTTAGTAAGTTAGCCATTTCAAGAAGTTTGACAACAACAGTATAGCCTAATCCAAACTCGTTAATCCTAGGCCGGTCTGTTTCATATCTGGCACCCTTATAACAATAAAATTGACAGCAGTACTTAGTATCGGCGTCACACAAGACCCAAAGTTTGATTCCCCATTTATGGTGTTTCTTTTTTGGAATGTACTGCGTCAGAGGAATCCTTTTCTTGGTTCCCACCAAAGATCAATCTACTGACAGTTTTTCATATGGCGTGAAGTACAACCAAAATACTGTTACAGTGGTCTATCAAAGTTTATATATATATATATATATATATATATATATAAAATCACATAAAACCAAAATTATCTACAAAACAGTTTATATTTCGGTTTACACCATCTTCAGAACTTGATACAAAATTAAATAACCTACATATTTGATAACAACTAACTGAGTATCATGAGTTGTAAATCTTATCAGAAATCATATGTTTTTAAAACAGAAAATTTCTAAATTTGTATATATATTAAACAATTAGAGCTTTGTGTGACTTCTTCTTTATGTTTAACGAATGTTTAGGCCTTTTGGGCACTTTGATTCGGTCACTAGTTGGCATGCCTGTTCGAGACTTCTAAGTGACGACACACTGAACTTTTTCGTGATTTGTCTAATTGGCTTGACTTGATATGTATTTTCGAAACTGTCACCGTGTTTCTTTCCGTGTGTCACTAGGGGTTTGGTCTCATCCTGATGCTTGTATGCAAACCGGTGACCCGTCATCCTTACTCTTAGTGTGTTTGTTGTCGAGCCAATATAATCTTTAGGGCATTTCTTACATTTTATTTGGTATACAATATTTTTTGAGTCACAGGATAAATTGCCTGGTATTTTGTATATTTTTGATGTTGAGCTGCTACTAAAGGTTGACGATTCTTCCATTTGTTTGCATACAAGACATCGGGGTTGTATATATATATATGTATATATATATATATATATATATATATATATATACATTTGAACGAATGGTGTTTTTGGCATCTTGGGACCTCAAAACGAAAAGTTATCATGGTCTCGGGCTTAAGTCTTACCGTGAGACCTAAGGTAATAGCTTCTTCCTTATAGGGGAAATTCGCTAAAACACTCAGGTTGAACTTTGACGATAACATGCTTATTATTATGAAATTTTAAAATTTACATTTTAGTAAACGTGTCATTTTATAAATTGATTCAAAAATACACAACTTCTTATGGGAAAAATTAAAGTTGATTTACATATTTTAGGTTTTATTTTGTAAAACAATACATTTAAATTATACAGTTGTACGGCTAACAACTATCAGGTTGTTTGGCCTGCGATCAATTTTGAATTTCGAATTTCGAACCACAACTTTTACTACCAAATACAAGGACAACTGAGAATGGCAGGTCGACAATTTTGCTTCTTTACTTTGTGGACTCCTAAAGGAATAAAAATAGCAAACTTTATCCGAGATGATTCGTTTTGGGAGACAAAAATGTTTCCAAAGTTGAAGAGCTTCTACATGAACCGTCTTCTTCCAGAAATTATAGATCCCCGTCACAACAGGTCGCCTATAAGAAACCCACCATATATAGAGGAAGCAAGACGAACAGCTGAACAAAAGAAGATAAAAGAAGCAGAAAAAACTAATCAAGAAAAGAAAGTAAATGTATATATAGTTTAGAATATCATTATTTTTATAGTTTCTTTTTTTTATGTAAATAGTAGACCTAATATAGATGGTTTTATTTGTTTCTCTCGTACGTACATTTATTATGCATATGCTTATATATATTTTGATTTCTTATTTCGTCTATCCATCTGAAATTTGTAAAACTGAATACTAAACTTACCTTGTTATTTATAATTATTTTATTTCGTAATAACAAACTAATTTTAGTGTAATTTAAATAAATAAACCGTTTTTTTATAGGGCATCATTTGATATATTACAACGTGTACAAAAGTGAAGTATAAATTGTTAAATACATCGTTTTTAGAATTTCTGTTCAAAATATAATTTAGTTTTATAAAATATAGTTTTCAGTTAAAATCGTCTTCATATTACTTGCATTTTTTATTGGCAATTCTTTTAATATATAGGTAATTTTTAATAAAGTTTATTATGTGTAATGTTTGTTGAGTTTTAGAGTATTTTTATGTATTAATCTTCTTGGATTGTTGCCATGAACAAAATGTATTACATATGTACAATTGAACAATTTATAGAGATTACAGTGAGATCATGTTTAATTTAATGAACAAGTAAATATATTTATATAATCTTGCAAGTCTTGTTTGGATACAGCTAGATTACTTTTTCTGCCTACTTTTTAATACGAAACATTCACTCTTATTGATATCTTGTATATTGTATATGTAACTTGTAAGTGATTCAATAAATATCTTGTAACAATAGTAGCTACCTACCATATTAGTTATAATATATTGTCTATATTGTATGTGCACCTTATTTGTTACAACGTATGTAATGGTAATATTACGCACATAATCTGTTTAGTTTTACATTGTATATACTTATAGACCGGCATATATTTTTATATTTAATAACGATTGAAAAATATCATGCCTGAGATAATGTTTAATTTGATGAATCCAGGAGTTACATAAATGTATGAAATCTGGGAAATGTTGTTTTTCATAGCCTAATTAGATTTCGTGCCTATTTTTCAAAGAAGAAATCCTTCGTACTGATATCTTGTATATTGTAATTGTAACTTGTAAAAATTACTTTATTATAATTGAGGGCTCTAACTGCAAAAGTCACATTCTCCATTTTTTATCGAAATTGAGTTATGGGTATATTCTGGTTGTATTCATAGCTCTGCACATGTTGCTTTAAGAGTTTTAAAACAAAACTAACAGTATCCCACTTTTTTTAAATGACAAAATTTACGTTTGTTTCCAAAACTCACATTCTCCAATGTCTTTGAATGCAAAATTCACATTCTCCATTTAAGCCAATAGGAAGGCTTGTTTTAGTCACATGACACTTCTCAGTGTATGGTCTACTTTGCTAATGATCTCTAAGTGGAAAGTGTATCAGTGGTGTACTAAGCCTGTTTTAATGCATTAAAATAGTTTAAACATGGATGTTAGTGTAAGACCAAGTGATAAAAGTAAAGGAGAAACACCCAAGAAGAAAGTTCGAGCTCCGAACAACTGGAAAAGAGCCGAGGCTAAAAAGAAAAGGTAACCAAACCTTGATGCATAACCTCAATGTTCATAACCTATTTGCCTTGTTTTACAGAACGGTTTCCTTTAGAAATAACATTTTTATTGCATAAATAAATACTCGTAACAGCGTACGTTATTGCACTGCAGCCCTTATAATTATTTTAAATCGTAAGAACGTTTTTAATTTGACGTACCGGCCTCAGGCCTAGCATAGCCTATGTATGACTCATTCCGTAGGCCTAGTTCTATGCATTTAGCAAAACAGGATTGATGTTACTTTTGGCACGAAATGCTAATATATCATTGTGGTTCTCTGAGACAAGAAAATAGAAATAATTGCTGAATAGCATGTTACAATCAGCATATTATTTTTATTTTTTTTGTTTTCAGATATGCTCCGAAGGGATTTCCGAATTTTCCTACGTGTAACCACAACAAAGGCGCCCTATTTTGCAGAACATTAACAGCCCAGGACATAAGAAGATTTCATTCTGCTTTTTATAAGGAACATGACAAAATATACCAAGACAACTTTATCCTGAAGCATTTAACAATGAACCTAATAAAGCGAAGAAGACCCAAAAACCAAAAAAATGTTCGAAAACAAGCTAGAGCTAAATATTTTATCACTAACCTTGAGAAAAAAATGGTTCCGGTGTGTTTGAGTACTTTTTTGAAGGCCTTAAACACTTCTAGGTTTAGAATCAATAAGATTGCTGACAAGTTTTATTACAAACATGAAATGCCCAAGGAGAGGAGGGGTGGTGACACTACTGGTAACAGATTTGTGGCCAAAAAAGAAAGTATTATGACCTTTATTAATACTTTGAAATGCAGTGAAACCCATTACTGTACAAACAGAAGTGGCAGGAAATATTTGCCTGCAGAACTAAACATAAAGAAGCTTTGGCGAATGTATCAGACCAATGCAGAAGATCACCTTAAAGTGAAAGAAAGTTATTTTAGATACATTTTTAACAGAAAGTACAATTTGGGATTCGGAACACCTAGGGTGGACGTATGTTCCACTTGCCTAGAATTGGCAGAAAAAATAAAGTCAACAAAGAGTGATGCCGAGAGAAACATGCTCCTTGTAGAGAAACGGGTCCACAAGCTGCGATCAAAAGCCTTCTACAGTTTGTTACAAGAAGATAGGGAAGATCTCCTTATATTATCTTTCGATTGCCAAAAAAATCAACCTCTGCCAAAACTTCCGGACCAGTCTTCTTATTACACCCGTCAGCTATATTTAAATAATTTTTGTGTTGTTAAGGGCCATTCAAAATCCAAACTTACCAAAGATAATGTAACAGCTTACATATGGACAGAGAATGAGTTTTCAAAGGGATCCAACGAGATATCATCCTGTTTATATAACACTTTGAATTCTATTGATCTGACCCCCTACACAACTGTTCGACTTATTAGCGACGGGTGTGGAGGCCAAAATAAAAATTCCATATTAATTTCTATGGTGTGCTCATGGTTTGTCAATGCACCTGATAACATCAAGGAGGTACAGTTAGTTTTTCCAATGACAGGCCATAGTTTCATCCCCCCAGATAGGGTTTTTGGAAATGTCGAGAAGGAGATAAGGCAACTTGAAGTAATTGTAAGCCCACAGGAGTACATTGACATCATAGGAAATTTTGCTACAGTGAAAAAACTTGGCATTGATGCAGTGAACCTTGATTGGAAATCTGAAGTGCAGAAACACATACGCAACACAGGTACATGGCATTTTGGTATTCAATCTTGTAAGCGGGTCTATTTTAACAAGAAGAGTAACAACGATGTTTTGGTCCAAGGAGAGTGTAACTACCGCCTAAAAGCAAATCCTGATCAAGCGGCAAGGAGTATTGTAAAGAGAGGGAGAAGCCTTAACAACATAAGACCAGTGACTATTGTTAAAGGTAACAGTGTTGGAAAGGAACAGAAAAAGGTTGATGTCAATACTCTTCTACTAAAACATTATGGTAATGAATGGCGACAGAATGAAACCCTGGAGTTTTTTAGACACGTATTAGATGACCCTGAAGTTGAAGTAAATGTTGACGATGAGGAAGGTTGCCAACCAGCCGAGGAGATGCCTTGTTACCAAATTTAGGAAATGAATACAGTCACTTTAGAATGTAGTGACTAGAAAACTTGGAAAAATTATAAAACTATTATCAAGTAAATTTTAATTTTATGGGATTCTGTACTTAAATACTGTATGTATTAGCAATAAAACTTAGGTTCCATGACTAATTCATTATCTGAGTTTTATTACCTTTTAAATTCATATTAATTAAGTCAAAGAACATTAACTTATTACTATTTTCTTGTCTTTTAAGGCCTGACAATGTTTGGTGTCAAAAGTAACAATCTCCATATCAGACCTTTGCAAAACTCACATTCTCCAGTTTGAGAAAACAAAAGTCACATTCTCCAAAGTTTAAATTCATTTTTTACTAACTTAGAGTGATTTTATATACACAAAATTTTGTAAATCTAATTTGTTGTGATGCAAACTCTAAGAACATATAATAGTTACCAAGGTTACTTTATTTTTAAGTGAGGTAGCGGTTTTTTGCGGTTTTCCTAAAATTTGAAAAAGTGGAGAGTGTGACTTTTGCAGTTAGAGCCACAATTATTGTGTTGCAACGGTAGTAGCAATTACAATAGCAATAATACCTTGTCTATTTTGTATTTACATATTTTTTTATGTAAACGTTACGTAAAATTATATTCATTATCCGTTTTGTTGAACATTATATTTCCTTACAGACTTTTCTATTGCTGGTGTGAGCTCACTGATGGTGAAATTTTTCATTTCATTTCAAAAAACTTTATTGAAATTTTAGAATTGAAATACATGAAAATTCCAAACTTTTTTGTAGTATTTATTTACCTATTTCAATAAAAATTAATCTAGCAATAGAGACAAATGGTTATTTTGTATTATACAGTACTTTCCTTATATAAAGTAGAGCGCTCAAATTCCAAACGCTCGCTGGGGCGATTGCCGGCTGGGAGATTGTTGACGTTGCACACCTTGGCAACCCTCTGCACAGAGCGGCAACGCAGGGGTTTTCTCTAGAAGTATTCAGGGTTTATTCGCGGGAGGAGGGAAGTACTGTACCGCAGTAACACGGCACGGCAGGGCACAATCATTTGGCCAATATCCTCAATGGCTAAAGGTTCAGTCACTACCCAATAGTTGTTGTGGATCGTTATTTGTTCGACTACTCAATCAAATAACAACCAGGTGTGACCGAAAAAGAGCAAAGTAATGAATATACAGTATGTGAACTACATGTTGATAAGCACAAAACTGGTTAACTGCCCTAAAAAAGTACCTATAATGTTTTATTTAAGTAGAAATAAAAACATGTTTCATTCGCAATTATTTTTATAAGTTTATAATTTGGAGAAAAAAATAAGTAAAACTCGTTACATTCCTTTGCTTGGTTGTCTAATAAATCTTTATTAGGAACTTGATTACCGTACTTACTATATTTACATGTCAAAATTTAATATGAGGTACTAAACAAATATTTTATTGTTTCTAATAATTTTTTCTAATTATAATACATGCCAATGTATAATATATTGACTCCTATCAGGTTATAGCCTTTCAAAAATTATAGATATAATATATCACTTATATACAACTATTAATTACAAATCTTTAAAGCAAAACTACAGTCAAACGCAAACCTATGAAAGTTTGACCAAATACCGGTAAGGCAGATTGATCACGCAGTGGTTCGTCTGAACAGCAGGAGCGCTTGAGCTGATAGTGGGGAGCCAAGGAACTAAAAGGTGATTTTACATCTAGGGTTGGTCCCCTCATAAAATCTGACTCGCAGGTTCTTGACACTTCTCTATAATTAGTGGGGACAATGGATCGTTAGGCTCTGTCTCACTGTAGGCTTTATCGTCTCCAAAAACAAGGGTGTCGCTCTTCAACCTGAAAAAATGAACAGCAATTAAAATTTTGTGTGCAAGTAAATAAAGTTTAAATGTTAACTAAACGTTAAACTGAAATACTGATTTATATATTTCTTTCTATAAAATTGGTTTCATTTTCTGATCACTGCAAACCTTTGGTATTATCAAAGGTTCATGAACTCTTGATCGCATCAAAAACTCTAAAATGTCACAATTTTGAATTGTGAATATGAAAAAGCTGATATTAATAACAAGAAAGAATTAAGTTTTAAAAGAACAAACGAACCTATTCTTACAAGTAAAGATTCACATTCTTATTGCAAAGCAATATTTTATAAATTTCTAACAGAACAAAGTGGGCACCAAAGAAAAGGTTCAGGGTGAAGTACAAATTATCAGGGTTAAGAATTAATAAGTAACAACCTCTGAGAGGCTGTAAGCACATTTACCAGCGTGAATTTCAAATGAAAGGGCTGATTTTAATGTTAAAAATAATTATTAATTTTGTTTTAATAATGCTATTTCGTCAAAAAATGTTCTAGTTAATCTACATAGGAGTTCATATTACAATAACAATGAGGACATGGAAAATGCGTACGATTGGGATTGTGTAAGTTATCCGGTGAAATTAAAATTAATCCCGACGTTTGAACAAGTAAATAACATATCCATTGACGTATTTGGGATTGAAAAGAAACAAAATAATAATACTAATGAATATATTATATATCCCATAAAGTATGTTATGGGAGTGAAGTTATAAAGTATGTAAACCTGAAAAGGCAGACCTTAGAAAAATCTCTTATTACTTAGAGACGAAAATACATCCTACTATGCATGGATTACAAACTTTGTTAGGTTAGCTCTCACAAGTATCGAACCATAATGGAAGAAGTTCATTTGTAAATGTTGTTTGATTCATTTTAATGATAAACTTGCATAATACACCCATAAAATATTATGTAACACTCATGAACCTGCTGCAGTAGAAATGCCAGATGAGCAAAATTGTAAACTTCAGTTTAACAAATTTAATCATAAACAACCAGTTCCCCTTATATTTTACGCTGATTTTGAATCAATTTTAATAAAACAGAAACCTTGTCAAAACTGTAAGTCTCTTGCGTGTAAAAAGCCTAATGAATGTTGCAAAAAATGTTTCAGTGTGAACTGTAAGAATCTAAATCAGTGTTGTGTAATCTGTAAGAGACCTATCAGTAAGCACCCTCAAACTTGTAAAACTGAAGATTTAAGAAAGTTTAACTGTAACCCTTCGACTGTCCCAAGAGCTTTTGTTATTACATTTAATGCAGTCTTGGTGATAAGTCTGAACCTGTAGTATACCGTGGTGAAAATGCTGTTGAAGTATATTTTAGCAAAATTAAAGGTGAAGCTCTGAAGTTGTATGAAACTTATAGAAACAAATTGCCTTGGATTTAACTAGTAATGTAGTTCAACGTTTTGAATATGCTTCCAAATGTCACATTTGTGAGGAACAGTTCAAGTCTGATAATTAAAAGGTTTGGGATCATGAACCACTAACAGGAAAGTGCAAGTAACTCAAACTGTAATTTAATGTATCATTAACTGAGTATGTATCCAAACGTTTTTCCAGTAGTCTTACACAATATGTGAAACTACGTCTTACACTTTTTAACAAAAAGTCTACTATGATGATTTAAAAATCAGTGTAACCCGTAGTACAGAGGAACGCTACATTTATTTATAAAAAAGTAACTGCTAACTATGAAATTAGATTTTTAGCTAGCTTCCGTGTTATGGCAAAAAGTCTTGACAAGCTGACCAATAATCTTAAGAAAGATCAGTTTAATGAAACCCTTCCCTGTTTTGGTCATGATAACTTAGATATTGTTACAGAAAATGGAATATTCCCCTATGAATATGTAGACTGTTGGGAGAAACTTACAGACACTACTTTACCCTCTATTGATAAGTTTTATAGCTCACTGAAAAAAATCCTATATTACTATGGAAGAGTGTGAATATGGAATCAATGTTTGGAACATATTTAACTGTCAAACGCCAGGTGATTTTTCAGACACATATTTAAAAACTGACTTCTTATTATTGAGTGATGTGTTTACAAATTGTAGGCGGGATTGTATATTCAAATATGATTTAGATCTTCTTTGGTACTACCACATAACGAAAACTCCACTTCATATCATCCGTCTGTAGTCTTCAATAACTTAGAATCTGAAATCGAACCTTACCTCAACCAACATCTACAAGACCTAAAGTAATTGCAAGTAAATTATCCTAATATAGGCGAATTAATAACAGGAATCCGTGACTTATTACTTATTACGTGACTTGAACCTAAGTACTAGAATCAAGTGCAACTAAGGGCAAAGTACTACGACACGAATGTAGATATCGTGTATATTTGACTGAGCATAGCTGAGAATAATCACGGGCAAGAAAAAATATAACAAATAAAATATGTAATTGTAATTTTATAACGTTCTGGGCATTGATAATGTATTAATAATTATTGTAAAATTGTAAAATGTATATGATTTGTATTCATTGATATAACGAGTAGATTACAAATGACGATTAAATAACTTATATATTAGGGAAGTCTATCAATGTCGCCCAATGCGGGCCAATAAAAAGTGTAATAATGTCGCCCACCGTGGGACATATATAAGGTATATATTATAAATTGTAATAACGGCGCCCAACGTGGGGCATATACAACGCGTGGCATATATAAGAAGGTGCATATATTATACAGAGTAATAACACAGCCTCAGGTTTTTCTTTTGATGCATGCTTAAAACTTGAGGGTCCCTAGCAGAGGAGTGGGGGGGATCAGCGTTGGAGGGGAAGTTCACACTACCCAACGGCGCTGATTGAAGCGGACTCCTATTTAACATTTGTTTGATGTAATCTACTCTATTAATTAATCTACTCTATTAATAAATTATTAATTAGTATAACTAACGTAATAAAGACGCTACGAAAATTCAATACCGCTGATTGTATCATCACTTTCGTTATTACTGAGGTCTGGACCATCGACTTCGTCGCTGAGATCACTGTCACTATCTCCTACATTGATCACAAATATTCCGTTAATTGATCAATAGCTGCCTCGTTTGTCATGTATTTGTCCTCGACGTTTCGAGCGTGTTCGCACCTATTCTGCCATTCATCTGGTGTTATCTGGGGTATTTTTTCATTTACATGTTGAATGCAGTCATTGAGTTTAAAAGTTGCGTTTTATGAGCCAATGTAGTTTTTTACAAGTGACTAAATAATTTCTATGGGGTTCAGATCGGGATGATACGGTGGGAGACGGAGCACAGAGTCATTGTGTTTTGCTAAAATGGCGTCTATGAAGTGCATTCTTTCTTTGAGTGCTCTTATTTAATTGTATTAGTTGGTATAGTTCTGGTTTTAGCATTTTTTTTTATTAATTTTATGTTCAATGGGTCAGTTGGTCACATCTCCTTTCATGAGTTACATTTTAGTGCTGTGTTCACTTATTTATTGTGGTACGACGTAATATCTACTACCACTGTAGGTTTGTGATCAATTTTTCTTTTTGAATGGTGAAATTCATTGCTTCGTGGTAGTTACCAGATTTGTGGCTGGACTTATATATCAATAATGCGCTGTCCACGAAACCATTATTTCTGCCCGCATGTACTATTATAGCATACTGTCCCTTTAAAACTGTTTTTAACAGACCATTGTTGCTGTCGTCTGACCATGAATATAGCTTCGAGTGTGATTTCGCCGTATATATAGTAGGGCGTCCTCCTCTCCTGTAATGATGTATGTTTCTTAAGAAACGGACGCTCTGATCACGAACGTCATGTTTTTAAATAAGGACTTTCCTGTTATCTTGGGATTTTTGCCATCAAAAGTTTTGGTCTCTCAAAACTTGTCGGAGGCACCGAATAATCCCTGTGAACACTATTTGTTCTCTTAGTTCGAGGAGTAATTTTCTCGGAGTGGGTCGCTGTCCTCAGTTAATGTGAAATTCGTAAATTGTTCTACGTACAACATTTTTATCAAAGTCGCCTATGGAGGTTTTCCTTATGGTTTTGGTCCATTTTTTCTTTGTTGAAGAAAATAGGCTGTCCGGGTGGTTTAAGAGTTTTCCCTTCTTTTAAAATGCGCCGAATGGTACTTCTTGGGACACCCGTTGCTTCCGCAACTCATATTTTTACTTGTTTTAATAAAATCGGCCCTTCCTCAGATTCTCTTTTCATGAAGTTTGAAACACTGCAACTCTCTTAATTACTTTTTAACCATAATAATTAATTGTACAATTAGAGTTATAAATACAGTGATAATTTCTTTCTAACTGTTTGTAATCCTTGAATAGATTACTATCATAACTAACTGGTATTATAATTAGGCCTAAGATCTGATTTATACAATTTGACATGAAATACAAAAATAAAATACATAAATACAATTAACAAAATAATGGCCGATATTTATTAATTACTTTACAATACATTGCAGACAGATTACGGTTAGATAAAAAAAGGGATTACAATAAATATACAATGTTGGGGAAGAAACAAATTAATTATAAGAAATAACATGTTATTTTCAATTTAGATTGTATTTTGAAACAAAGAATCATTCACAGCTATTTCATAAAGATGGTAGATGAGTATTCCTAGTACAGGATCTGGGTGATCGTGCTGAGGCTTGAAGATCAGAATAACTTTGTCTCACATTAGAAATAAAAGTCATTATAAATCCAAATATATTGACCAATTGATCTTAATTTAGATTATTCGGTAAATGTTTGCTAATTGTAGATCTCTAATCATGGGTCTTGAGGTAAGTAAAGTTAAAAATGCCAGCTTCTTGAAAAATAGGCTGAAGGCCTAATAAGTTTTTGATATTATTAATGTCCAAATATCCATAAAATACCTTCTTGAATGGGATGATAACTTTTAGAAAACAGCTGTATTAAATTTTTATAAGGAGGAGTTGATGGTTATAAAATTCCTGTGGATTGAACATCTAGGTTCTAGGTAGTTCATGCAATGGAATTATCTCACCAAACATTAATTCTCTTCACTCAGAGCTAAAATACATCTTGATGGGCTGCACAAAAGGGATAAATAAGCCTCTGAGCTACGCAGGCCACTACAATTTTGGGATTTAATGGACCCAAAAACCTTTTTAGGGTAAAATTTATTAAAATGAGACAGTGCTCAAATATGTATATCTAACATCAGCCATGTTCCTTGTTGAAGTCCTCTCCTCTCTTCGAAAACTCCAGTTGATGCTATGGGGTTCACATCAGTACTTCCAAAAACACAATTTTCACATAATCTTGATACCAAAATACACTAGTTTCAAAACATTTTTGTTGTGGGGAAAATTTAAGATCAATTTTGAATTTATTATATTATATTAAGTGAGTTATGAGGTAATTTTGCACATGTCGGCTTAAATTATTAAATGTGACTTTAACTAGTTTAGGTTGTTGGTGATTTTTAGTTAATCACAAAATAATGAATAGTTAATCAAAATTTGAGTTTTCTAAGGGGTGGAAATGAAATAATTAACTAAAATAAGCAAAATAATAAAATTTAACTAAAAGGAAAACATGTGACAAAATATTTGATAGGCCTATATGCTTGAAACTTTAATTATTCTATTTACAATATATTATTTTGGGTGAAATGAATGTTTAATGTTTATGAGTTGTCTCAAGTTGTACAAATTGAAAATAATTTCTCTATTACGGCTTTCTTAAATCTTTTCCCTGACTCCCCTTACATCGGCATTGCCATAAATTCTTTCGTGATGATAATCCGACACAAAATATACATATATTTAAAATATAAACATTTGACCTAAATATCAATAATATAGACTATAATTAAAACTAAACAACACTGTGAGTTTCTTCTGAACATATTGACAATTCTGAAGATCCAGAATGTGGACTGGTGGTGGTGTGGAAAGTGAGAGGGTTGATAATCACGTTTCCGTGATTGTAAAAACAGAAAACACAAAGGACATTTTCATCAATGAGACAGCAAAACTCAAACGGAAAAGAAGTTTTAGCACTATAATCTCCCTGTTGATTTGTATAAGTATATAAAACGTGATCAATACTTAAACTCTGTTAGAAGAAATGAAGCAGCATGTCAAAAGTTAACACCTAACAACAACGAGTTTTGATAAATATTCCTCTACAACTATTAGCTTGAATCAATATAATCGTGAAGATTTTAGTAAATATTCATGAAGTGATGCTAGTGGAATGAACCATGCATCTTTCTGAAACATAAATCCTTTTGACAATTACTGTAAAGATCACGATATTGCTTATGTTCAAAATTAAAATTAAGACGTTCGCTGATACGTATACTAGTATATACTCGTATACTAGTATATATCTCCTTCCAGCACTTTACAACTTGCGATCTGTTACTGTGAAGTTTTAATATTTGTTCCATATTGCTGGTGTTTGAAAAACGTGAGGTATCAGTTCTTCTGTATAACCATTTTGACAAAAAACTCAAAAATAACGCGGTAAAAAACACCAAAACTGCACTCCACTTATACATACTTGGAGTCCATTAACGCAATAAGCGCTAGAAATAATGTTTGAAACATTCTTGTTTGCCGGTCGGCGCTTGCAGCGGGCGCTTATATGTCCGGACCAGCTTTGTCTGTGAACGCACACACTTGAAACAACGGAGACTTACTCGCGCCTATTCGCGCTTGTCGGCGCTTAGCTCCAGGCGCTTGTAACCAGCCTTCTACATGAACGCACCCTTAGACTTGGTATCTTCTCAAAATCGGTCTTACGCATAATATTGCATGTAAGGCCTGGGACACACGGTCCGTGTAAACGCCCGGCCGTTTATTTTCCCGGATCCGGGCGATATGTGAGTGTGAGAACACACTGACCCGGGTATCGTCCGGATTGTGCAATAATTGCATTTTTAATTTAAAAGTTTGCCAGTTGTCTTGGAGATATGTTGCTGTCAAGACGCAAGAACTGGCTGTGCTCTGCTTGCTCCATCATTTACGGAAGAAAAAACGCCGGAGTATGTGGGTGCATCCTATTTTGGAGAAAAGGCTACTTCATGGTGCCTTTTACTCTTTTTTTCCAGTTGAGAGAAAATGAAAGTAAGTTTTTAATTACTTCCGTATGTTAGTGACTACATTTGATGAACTACTACAGAAGATATAACTGCAGATTCAAGGTCAAGACACGAACATGAGGAACTGTATACAACCACAAGAGAGAGATGCTGGCAGTAACTTTAAGGTCAGGTTTAAGGTCAAATTCTGGCTTACAAGCTGGACAGCTTCAACTGCACAATTGAAAAACATAATTTAAAAATAATAGTATGGTAAATTACTTTTTTGCTATGTCACTTGAAATGAAGCAGAACTAACCACTTTAAACAGTAACTGCTGTTAGTACTGATTATCTTCTACTTATTATTCCTTATAAAGTTGATCTTAACTATTTAACGCATATTTGCTGACCCTCAAACTACGTGAAATTATCAAGTTTTGCTACATATGTTTAAAGTTCATGAGTTAGTCATAGGCAATAAAAAATATTAGGAGATTAGTTTATGAAGTATTGTTAATGAGTTAAAAACAACTACCAACAACAAATATAAACAAAGATGGTATTTAAGACAAAAATAGAATTATTGGTTGATCATACAAATTAAAATGTAACGTCTGAAGAAGGTGAGTACATGTTTGTGTCATCTGATGACTCAGTGTACTGGATTTGTTGAGACGGTTGGGCTGTCGGTCTAATTAGGCCCTAACTGGGTGGGTTGGGAATGATGAACTGGCGATTCGATCTGGGGAGGATGAGCCGGTTGATCGGATGATCCCGTGAACTGTGTAGGTTGAGGCAGTTTACCTGCTGATCCACTTATCTGGGGATGAGACGGATGCCCTGATGGTCCAAAAAACTGGGAAGGTGAAGACGGTTGACCAGGTGATCCCATGAACCTGTTGTTTAAAGGGTTGTCTGTAAGAGTTGCCAAAAGTCGAAAAGGGGTTTATATTCCACTGGCTAGTAGTAGGTGCTGAATGGTGATCATGATGACCAGTATTAGGCTGTCTTTGTATGTATTTTAGCAGTTGTAGGACACCCATTTTATAAGTCGATTATTTGGTTTTCGTTTAATTTTGACAAGGTTGGCATGATTCCCTTAAAAACATAAAATGCCAGTCTGGTTCCGGTTCTGGAATATCCACCACTTCCATCATTTTTAGTTCAAATTCATTGAGTTTATTGTTTGGTTGTGGTCTCCTTTGTTGTTGTTTTCCTGGTCGGGTTTTGCTGATGCTTTACGTACACGTGCTGGTGTAACAGGTTCTGGTATTGTAGATGCTGGTGGATTATCAACTGCCTCTTCATCTTGGTTTTCTACTTCTTCCTCGCCGATAGGCTCGATACTAGATGTAGTGTCTGCATGAGCTCGTACTTTTTCTAAGAACTGAAGGGCGTCATGATAAATGTATTTCCTCAGTTTTGTAGCTCCGGCACAGGATTTCTTCGCCTGTTTTTCCTTCTTTTTCCATTTCATCTACTGATCTCTTTACATTGTCTCATCTCTTCAACACAAGTTGACCTATAAGAAACAAAAGAAAACAATTATTGTTTGTTGTATTTAGTGGTTTAAAACATGTATTTTTAAAATTGTTGTATAACAAGGCAGAGCGATTTAATAATTTTCATTTCAATTTCCAAATTTTTTATTTCTGTATAGATTCTCGTGGGGGGGACATTCCTCCTTGCTTCCCCATCTACTGGCTCCCCCTTGAAGCCACAATTGGTTGCGTTAAGAGGGGGCTCCAGTTTCGAAACATTTAACGTTTTTACGTGCTTCCTAAGGTCAAAGTAAACTTTCAAAGCCCGCCCCTTCTCAACGGTATATCCAACATATTTGTTTGATTACTCATTTTATAGAGCAAAAGAATAATAAATCACTTTGGGCATGACATGATAGGTTTTTAAAAATTAGTTTTTAAACTGTTTGTATTCATTTCATTGTTTTCAAATACCTTGCAAGTGGTTGTACATTTATTGATCTCCACTACACATACCGATTAGGACGATCTACAATAGCAAAAGTCGTGAGGCTTACTTGCAATGCTATATGGACATGCCTTGCCAAAGAATGTATACCGAAAGTTACAACAGAATCACGTGAGGTTATTGCCGAAGGATTTGATAGCAGGGCAAACTTCCCCCACTTCATTGGGGCTGTTGATGGAAAACATATCCGGATTATGAAACCAAAACTCAGTGGATCGATGTACTTTAACTATAAAAGTTATTTTTCTGTTATCTTTATGGCCGTTGCACACTAAAACTACAAGTTCCTAAACGTGTATATCGAAACATTTGACAATGAGTGTGATCCACTTGACGATGTAGACAACTCAGCTCCGCTACTGGCGCATGCGCATTAAGAACTAGCTTAGTACTGTCGTCTGCCGTTCTGCGCGGCACTTTCCTGGAAGTAGCAGATAACTATCTTCAAAAATCGTCTGCTGGTCGTTAGACAGTGACAGTAAGAATTGGTACAATAGATTAAACATAGGTACTCCTAAGGGATGTGTATCATTGGGTCCAAGTGTCATTGGGTCAAAAACTATATTTCCTGTTCATTGGGTCCAAAATAATAAAATTCTCATGTTCGTTCGGTCCAAGTTTAAATAATTATAGTTTTATTCAATCCAAAAGAGAATTTGTGTCGTTGGGTCCAAAAGTAAAGCAAAACTTAAAACTTAGTTATGTAATTTAATTTTGAACCGAATGGCATTGGACCGAATGAAACAGACGAAGTATTTCATATTATTTAAAATTACCTGTGCATTGGGTCCAAAACATTTAAACCGTTCATTGGGTTCAACAGTAATAAAATACACTTGTGTCGTTCGGTCCAAATATCGGTCTGTGTCGTTGGGTTCAAAAGTACAGTAACTGTAAATGGAAATAAACCTCCGCCCAGTCGCCGGCGCCAGTGTCAGCAGTGATACTACATGACTGACTGATGTGTATGCAGATTGAGTTTAAAAAATGAAGGCATGAATACAACATGTTTAAATTAAAAATTAATGATTTAATTAACACATAAAATATTTATTGTACATAAATGATGATGAGGTATATAAACTGTCATTAGAAATTCCATCGTGCCGTTCTTATTTCATCAATACTAGGCTTATCACCGGACCCTTTATTGGCCTCGTCCTCAAACCCTCTTTTGGAGGCAAGTTAATTAACATAAGTTTAAAATAAAACTCGAGATATAGTCAGTCAACGAGGAGCACCCATCGCTATATTTACCCCCCTCCCGCCATGTTTTCGACCACCTGGGAAACTGACTACCATTCATACAACATTGGCTCATTGGCTATCATTCATACAACAAGAAATAGCAAAAATATTGTGTTACCCTTTTATGCATGCTCAACCCCCCTAAATCCTGGACTAAAATGTCAGGATTTTAGTAATTCCCCTAATGGGCTGGGGACACCTTACGTGTGTGACCTTGAGAGTGGACAATAGACTGGGGAGCGAGATGTACGTAAAACCTACCACTTTTTGTTTCCTGCGTTTGAGGTTCAGTCCTCAGTTTACAATTCCCAGTGACCGGTTATGTTTTCGTGATAAGAGTGTAGCTGTGTTGTGTTTGTAATTTGAGCGTTTGCTTGGTTTTACAGTGAGATGATATTATCTAGGCTACCTCCTTATTGGCCACTTCAAAGGTAAGGGTTCTACATACTATTGTAATAATATAACAGGGTATCTGTAAATCCCTATTCCTCATTGGAACGTGAGCTATAAATCAGATAAACAATTTTAATATTAATATCAAGCAACTAATATATCTACTGTGAGTCATTAAGTTTATTGTTAATTATTTTTATCAATCTTGACTCTTAGTTCTTCAGAGTAATTTGGCGAATCTAATACTGCTAATTTAAAGTAATCTCAAAATATTTAACATGGAAATTAAATAATAATTCACATGCAATCATATGTCATGTTATATATAATTTAAAGTTCTAAACAGGAAAAGAGGTTTGTGAAAATACAACTACCTTATCTTTATTAGTTTTAAAATGGCGGTGATTTTTTGTAAACTACTGATATTTGCGGAATACCTTTTATCATCGAAACCACCAAACATTTGTTGGTTATTCTTAACAACAATCAAATTTGCTTTACAATTTACTAGCTTTAATGTACCACAAGGCAATATTAGCCTACTCAAGAAAATGTAACCCCTCAATTTAAAAAAGACTAAATGTAACATATGTCAAATATAATTTAATTTTATAGGTATTGACAATTCAAGGAACTTTAAAATTTCCACTTACCTTTTACTTTTTGTAGCTATTAATTAATCAATTTATTGTTTATTAACTTATAATGACAAAACTTGATACATGAATATATGTCTGTTATATTATCATTTGCATATAATCTCCAATTTTGGTCGATGGTTCTCGTAGCAGCATACCTCATAGCAGTATACTTAGCCCGATGTTATTGTTATGGATAAAAATTAAATTAGTTAAAAGCTCAGTTAAATTTAACAGAACAACAAATACAACTTACAAGTTAATTTATTAAACAATTTTTATTAGCAGATAGAACATGATTGGTCTAATTACAAATCAATAGACATGAAAATTGAAAATAACAAATAAATTCAAACATGTTCCAAAAATACGCACCTACATGCGGAAAACTTTAATTATTTGCCCTGTTAGGGCCCTGCAACTCGGGCATGTCAGAGGCAGCCTAATATGAGTTTGGGCAATACTGCCATTCGCAGTCGTGACCTCGTGGAAGAGGGTTAGACTAATGAACGCCTCAGCACACCCGTGGTAGAACACCGTGTGGCCACAGGGCTGCAAACCCGAGAGGCCCGCATGATTTTGCATACTGAGCAGCTCGCCGGATCTCCTTCATCAATGGCGGCCTCGACAGCGGCTGTCAAACCTTGTAATCCCATTCTGAGTTCGTCGGCCTGCCTTACCACTTCCTCCAGTATCATGAACTCATTGGGAATTTGTGTAGTTGCTAAAATTCTGTACAGGCAGTACAGTGATTGAGGTTGCTGCACTGTACCAACTTCCACATCTGAAAAATACATGACTTACAATCATATTTTTGTATTATGTTAAAACGTGTTTTAATTTCATTATTTGGTTGTGAATTTGTTTGTCAAGTTCGTTAAAAAACTTATAGGGTTTTATGGACATATATGTAAATCTATATATTTCAATAGTTCATTTACTCCGTTTTAATGTAAAAACAAATTTATAAATTTATATTTATAATGTTAAAACAAATTTATGTATACGACATAAAGAAGCTGCGTTGAATCCAGAAATAAACTTCCTTTCTTAATAACAGTATTTAAGACTTCATAGTTCGGGTAGTAACCTGCAAAAACATAGAAACACCATACTGGTAGTCTACATTGTATGACATCCAGAACCCAGAACCTGAACACGAAAACTGGCGTTCGTACGTACGAAATAGCCTGCACCCGCGACAACGCACGACGTCTAGACGAGGTAATTTTTAATCCCATCCCGGTTACATATGAACCTCAAGTATTGTCGCCGGAACAGGTGCGGATACAGGGAAGAGGTCCAGGGGGTAATGACCTCCCTCAAAACCTCAGACCTTCACGTATTTTACCCATTTTTCACCCTAAAGGTTTTGTATTTTGAAAATTTAGATATTTTTCACTCATGACCTCCCTTAAAAAGATAGAGTTAAATTGTCATACGCTTATTAGTCGTATCGTACTGACAAGTGTTCAATTTCATCCCATGTTATAAAACCCCCTTCCCATGGTCCGATATTTCTTGTTTTCGAACTTAAAGTCATGAGTGCCACTTAACACATTTGAGCCAAATTTCATCGAAATCGGACGATTTTTACTCAAGTTAACGAGTTAACGGACACATATATTTAAAAATGTTTAAAAAAGGGTACTTGTTAAAACCCTTTTAGTGCCAACGTCCGGTTAATCGGACGTCAAGAGTTACAGTCGAAAAATGCCAACGTCCGATTAATCGGCCGCCGCGAGGTCAGCGCGAAAAGTGCCAACGCCCGATTAATCGGACGCCGCGAGGTCCGCGCGAAAAGTGCCGACGTCCGATTTTACGGACGTTGTGAAAACGCGCTGTATTTAGGTTAAAAATTGGTATAATCCCCATGATTTTATGTTTATCATAACCACAATTAAACGTACAATTCACCGATTCTTTTATATAGTACTTCTGTAATATTTAGTCGACTGTGATCACGCAACCAAATTTCTCTATGACAACGTCAGCTGACGACACCGGCTGATGTTTGTTATTGTTGAGTTCGGCTGCTAGTGGTGAGTTGATGTTATGTTTATTGTGGTGTAATTATGACACGTAATCGTTCAAGATCTCCTATAAATGATGAAGCTAATGATGAAACTCTTGATGACTTTTTAGACGACAATTTTATTAGTGATGTTCCGGACGAAAGTGACAATAACGACGAAATGTGATAAAGTGAAAGTAGTACTAGTGTTGTGGACGATACAGACAGCGACCCCGATTACGACCCGAACACAGATTTGCGAGGAAATAAAAGGAGTTTTCTTTCTTTAAATGTTGGAAGATTAAATTACAACTTGACATCAAGTTCTGATGAAGTTGACCCCCCGCGCCGGCCCCTCGTTACTGCTTGCCTGGCTCCTGAATCTGCCAGCACTTCAACAGCTAGTCCTAGGCCTGACCCTACTGCATATAGTTCAGTGCCAAGGTCTAGAGGAAGGCCTCGAAATGATGTAGACCTTAATGTCGATGGTGAAGAGGATGTGAGCGAGGATGAGAATGATACTGGATGGACGGAAGTGACTGAGGGAGCTGATGAAGGTATCACTCACAACTTTGATTTTCATGAAATTCCTGGGGTGAAACACTGCCCTCCAAGAAACTCTCCACCTACAGACTATTTTAAATTGTTCTTTACTGTTAACTTGATCACTACTTTTCTTTAGAACACAAACTATTATGCCAAGAAGTTTATCGAAAAAAACCGAGATCGATTAAGACCGCATAGTCGTAGTTCACTACTTTTGTTTAGAACACAGAAGAGACATGTTTTCATGAAGTACATATTTACATGTGTCTCTGTCAGTTACTTTTGGAAAAACTATCCAAAATGGTCTGAACTTGCAAAATGTTGCGTAACTCAGATTCAACTGAGGCTGTTCTACACAAAAGTCCTTGTACAAGTTTTGGAGTGAATCATTTAAATATCGCTTTTGCCGTTTGTCTTTCTTTCTTGCTATGGTATCCTTTTTTCCCCGGACACAACCAACTGTTTTCATCCTGTTCTAAAAAGTCGGCAACATATTTTCCCAATGTTTCACATTTTTTCTTCGCAGTTTCTTTTTGTTTAGCTTTGTTTTCATAGCGTAATGCCTTTGTAGACAGTATATTGCCTAGAACGGAAGTCATCTTATATTTTTTTTTATTATTTTCCCTGCTACTCCTGTTATAACTTTCCTATACTTTTTTTGTCTTTATAGTTTTCTTTAAGTTGTTTTATTAGTACCTGACCAAAAAGCAATTGTTTTTTCACTTGTGGTGATACACTTTGGTTTTGGATTAGCTTCTCAACATTTTTTGTAGGCGTATCTATTTTAAGGTTTCTAGTCGTTGAGCTCTTTTTTTGTACTTTGCAGCCTTTCTTTCAGCTTTTTTCAAACTTTCTTCGAGATTTTTTATTTTTTCATTCAGTTTTCTTCTATGTTTACGTCTCCTCTTTTTCCAGCCTTTTCCTTAGAAGTACTTTCTGCATTTTCAACAACCATGTTCACGTTTTCAGGACTCTCTGGAGGAGTGTCGGCTTCCAACATGTGTTCTAGTTCTTTTACCTTTTTTTTTAATCATAACATCTTTTGCTTCGTTGACGCCAAGCTTTTCTAACCTTCCTTTGTTCTCTGGGACACACCTTGTCTATTGTTTTTATTTTCCCAGCTTCCTTACGGGCGTGTCCACCGAGATCGTCATGTCCGAGTTCGTCACATCTAGGAAAATCAATGAGCCGTACTAATTAGGGTCGGCCGTCTACCTGCCCCGCCGGGTATGTCAGGCCTCCTCCGCCCGAACGGGAACAACTTATCCTAGTCACAGATCACAAGAGAACGGTCAAATACCGTTCTGAATCTTTACGCTCAGAGTTTACTGATGTTGGTTCTTCATGTAGCTGAAAATTACAACTAGCCTGTACATTTCGCCGAGCAATATTAAAAGTGTTAAATAAGTTCAATTAAACTTTTATCCATGATAGGATTTGGTTGTTATATTTATTAAATTCTTAAATTGTAAGAATATATTTAACATATTTTTAAGTAAGTAATTGCGAAAATATCATATCAAAACTACTACAACTTTGGTAAATTTAAACTGACAGCTGTACTATTGTATTTATTTTATCCGCACGAATACCAAGCCCTTGCTAATGAACAAATATGCACATTTGCAATTTTTTAAACTCTATTTGAAATGTAAACAGCAATAATCTTTAACAATTTTAACATTCCGCTTTATCAGTTGATAGTTGCTCTAATAATGAAGAGCCCATATGATTTAATAGTTGACGGAGTAAACAGCCTGAAAATGTAAAATAAGCGAGAACATTATTACAATTAACACAAATAAAAATGCAATGTTATGCTTTGCAAAAGATGAATGTTTATCTCAGTAAGGCTATCCAAGGTGGTCCTGAGGGCGGGCGGTGACCGCGGTGAGTCATTTCCCACCCTTGCATTCCTCTACTCCAGAGGTCGACCAATCCAGATTCCAAATCACAGTTTAGACACCCTCAGTTTACACCCAAAAGCCTGTAATTGATTTGAAGTTTTTATTATAACGGAATGGAAAAAGATTTATACTTAAGGCCCTAAGCTTCATTAATGGTTGCAGTTGTTTTGGGAATTGTAATTAATGAGAATTGCAATAACTTAATGATTGAGGTTATGTATAAAATAAATGGTATCAGGAAACTGAAACATACTTTTTTACCCTTTTAGCCAACTTTAATGAATAAATTACTTTTTATTTACTAAATACAGAATATAAAGTACGGTCACATTTGCACTAATATAAATATAAGTACCTGCTCGCCACATTTTTCAAGTAATGCATAAGTATCTTATATCATTACAATCTGCAATTGGCGATCACAATTAAGTAACTTTTGTGGGTGATATTATCAATTAAACGCAGCCACAGCACGTTAATTCAACCGTTAGGCTGCTTTTAATACTGATGTCCTTGTCATTGGCGTACATAAAGTTGACAAGTTGATATACGTTTATTTACTGTATTATATTATGTTATTTATGTATGCGTGTCCGTGTGAATACCTTAAAGACATTCATACATAATAAATTAAATATTAAATTTGAGCGTCAAAGAAGTTTACCAGTTTATTTACTGATCGAGCAGTTCTGTGAATTTAATTAATGTGTTTGAAGTGTTTATTTGCGTATCACAAATTATCTATAGATCCTACAATTAGGTTAGGTGAAGTCAATAATTTTTAGTTTCTTTGAACATAGAAAAAAAGTTTCATCGAAATCAGTGCACCCGCTTCCATGTGAAAAGCAAACAAGAGTACCCAAAATCGCACGAAATCACGTTTTTGAGCGGCCGCCATTTATTATGAAAAGTAAAATATTACATTGTATGCTTTACTAATGACTAAATTGTATTTTACTTAGGTTACAGGATAATCTTTACTAGATACTTTAAAAGCTATACCAAGTTTTACTGATTGATTACACTTAATTTATAAATCAGTTATTTGGAATGTTGGTAATGAGTTTGGTTAATTTTCTTAAGGTATAACTAAACCGACTAAAAAAGTAAAATAATACTTATTTAATTATGTAACAATAACACAATCCATATACGAGAATTAAATGACATAATAATACCTGGTATCCGATTCGTAACTGAACCTTGTTCGAGGTAACAAACTTGGATTTTTCATTGTCTAAAAGGCAGTTGTAAAAATTAAAAAAGTGCCTTAAAGTGCTGTTACCGTTATTATGTTTCAGATATACACTGAGGAAATAGAACCACTAATCCACAATGGGAATGAGTTCGTGTCCGCGGTCCCTACATTTCAGTCCATTGACTCCACTCTGTATGGTATCCGTAATAGATCACAGGGGAATCAAAAGGAACCGCTAAAGAGAGAAGACATTGTTTTAAATGAAAACCTACTAGCTATGAACGACGGAACATTTCTTCTCGCTGATCTTAAAGAGCCCCCAAAAGAAAGAATGTTGATCTTTTCAAGTCCCAGAGGAAGGGAGTGTCTCGCATCATGTACAAATTTCTTTGCAGACGGAACTTTCAAGAGTTGCAGCAAGCAGTTTGCTCAGCTTTACACGTTTCATGCGGATCTGGGTAGTTCCGACGAAGAGACTAACGTTGTTCCAGTCCTGTACGCACTGCTTCCTGACAAAAAGAAGGAAACCTACATCAGAATGCTCAGAGCGATACTAAAAGAAGTACCGTCTTGGAAGCCGGAATCTGTCAATATTGATTTTGAGGCTGGGGCGATTTCAGGGTTGCGTGAGATGTTCCCAAATGCAACAATAAATGGGTGTTTTTTTCACTTTGGGCAGTGCCTTTGGAGGAAGGTTCAAGAAATCGGATTGTCGAAAGACTACAAAGAAAATGAAGAAATCAGAAAATCTATCAGAATGTGTGGTGCTCTACCATTCCTCAAAGTGGAAGACATTGATGAAGGTTGGGTGCACATCCACTCTAATGCCCCTGCACATGAAAAGTTGGGAATTTTTTTTGACTATTTTGTTGACCAGTGGCTCGAAAACCCTCAGTTGCCGAAAGAAGTGTGGAACTGCTATCAAAGGAGGCATCGCACAAACAACGCTGTTGAAGGGTGGAACTTCAAGCTGAACAACAATGCAGGAAGACCTCATCCTCGAATTAAAGATTTGATTCTGCTACTTAAAGAGGACGCCACAAAAGCTGACGGAAAGATATCCAGGATACAAATGGATGTGGGAGGCGAAAAAAGAAGAAAAAAAATACTGTAAACTGGACGTCCGTATCACCAGAAGTACGAACAAGTACGAAGATGACAGGAATGTCGGTCGATTTTTGAATGTGCTTGGTTATGTTTTAAAGCTGGATTAGGCCTTGGATTGTATAGTACCTAACCAACAGTTTAAAACTATAATAATAAAAAATATATAATAAAAAAATAATAAAAATAAAAAAAAAAATGACAACGCTTTTAGCGGCTTATATTTTTGGGACTTAGGCTATTTTTGGCCGAGTGCGGTTACCCGTGCGGGTCCATGGCGTCCGTGGATTGTAACCCCCTGTCGTGTACGCTATGTGCGAGGCTACACGACAGGCCCACCTGTCGATTTGTTCGAGAGGTGCCTAAAAGGGGCACGCAGTTCTGGCTGGTGCTAACAATGGACCTTATCGCACTTTTAACTTAAGTGATTAATATTTCATAAATCTTAATAAACGTTTGAAAAAATAACGCAGGTGTGGAATAACTAACTAATTATCCTCTCTATAAATTGATGACCAACTCTAATTGATATCAAAGATTGAAACAACGAACATTAATTGTTATCTATGTGACGCTCACTCCACAGTTCACTCTGGAATGAATGATTTGAAAGGATTTAAATACACTTCATAAATAAGAGAGAAAATACTGTTTTCTAAAAAATAGTCAACATAGTTAACTTCTAAAAATAGTACCATACATAAATACGTTAAACCATATTTATTCAAGTAAACTAGATTATTTTTACAGTACTAACAATTTAAAAAAAATAAAATTAATACTCTATCCAAGAACGTTTTTTAAAATCTCTTTTAAAATTTTAAATTGTTTGAATGTGTTGTGTGATTTTTACTGGCAACAAATGAAAAATTGGGCTTAAAAATACGAATAAGTTTCTTAAATTAATCTTGTTATCCTAGTATAATATGCATAGGCGTGCGCAGAGTCCGGTCAGCGTGGGTGCCGGAACCGAAAAATGCGCCCCCCCCAATCTCGTTGCTCTAAGAACTTGTTTAGGTACCAAATAATTGAATACTTCAATTATTGTATGTAATCTAACAGTTTACTCCTCCTTGACAAAAACATGTGTTAATCTTAGTAAATGCAATAAATATTGTGTCTGCATAGAGTTTACAAAATACAATAATGTTACTTGTTTTATCTTATGAAAAGAATCTAGATTACGCGCGGACCGGGCGGCAGCACGTTACTCTGATTTCTCGGTAAAATAGTCTATCTTAAAGTTTTAAAACAGTACTAGCTGTCCTGTTGCTCGAATCCGAGCAAGTTTGTACCCAACGAAAGGTTTCTTCAGTTAGTTGTAAACAAACATATCAAAACATCTGAAATTAAAACGGATGATAACAACGTACTTTCAATCAACACGTAATTTAGACTTCTGTCGTCAGATAGCGCCACTGTTCCAAAAATTCAGCCCTGTACTGTGTTTATGTGATGCCCTTGTTTTTAGAATTCTGAGACGTATTTGCAAATTTACGTAAAACACATTTAATTTGGCACCTCAAACGTTAAAATCCGTCCAGCCGTTATTGAGTTATGACTATGAAGAAAAAACCCCTAGCGTAATAATATATAGATAACAATTAGCAATCAACTGAATTAGGGCAACAAGCACTAAATATCATCTCATTATTGATTTTCCTCAGAAAATAAAAAAATATCAGAAAATGTGTATAGTTTTATATCTTGCTTATTTATGAACGTATACCAACCAAACCTGATGCATGGCTTCATCTGGTTGTGACCTATTGTTAATTGCATAAAAAACAACATGGCTTCAACTAGTTGAGTTATAAAAAACATTTCAGAAAACCCATTTTTTGTGTTCTTTGTTACAGCAAATCTGCGTACTTAGCTCCCATGTTATTCTTATGGGGAATAATTAAAATGTTATATTTCGCTTATTTGTGAATTCAAGAACCAAAAAATAGAATTGGAAATTCACTTAGTACGCAGGTTTGTGGCGACGGGGTTATTTTAATTTTTCCATTGCTTATGGTGCACCCAAATTGATAAGTAAACAGCATTCAAATAAAGAGCGGTATAAAAATACTACTTATATTTATACTTCAATTGAACTAATAATGACATTTACTTCTCCTATGAATCTCCGCCTAACAATGAATAAAAGCATAAACGCGAAAGGGTACTGTACTTACATCCGGAACTCGGTTTCCAAGAAATCTGCCGATCATCACGGGAAAAATTCAGACGACAGTTCATGTTTTGGAAATCGATTTTAATTGAATTTTGCATTAATGAATGCTACATAACTGTGTTACAATAATACTCCCAGTATTACTATTAAATCAAAACTTACATATTATTTTGAACTTACTTCTTACATTACAGTTAATTTGTTTAACATACCATGTTTATTTAATCATCTATTTTGGCGCCCCCTCAAGCCCTCTTTCTAGCTACCGTGGGTGCCGAGACACCCACGGCACCCACCGTGCGCACGCCTATGATATGATGAATGCCCTTTCAGTGCGATATCCTTTTGTATGACACTTTTAAATTTTGTAACACGAATCCTTTTGTACTAAGGCTGTTTTTCGGACTCACGAACAAACATCAATTCATCCTTTCAGTGCGATATGTAGTCGTTTGACTTCAATTTTGTCATCAATTTTGTCACGAGTTAGTTTGTATAATTTTAGCTACATGAAGAACCAACATCAGTAAACTTGGAGCGTAAAGATTCAGAACTGTATTTGACCGTTCTCTTGTGATCTGTGACTAGGATAAGTTGTTCCTGTTCGGGCGGTGGAGGCATGACATACCCGGCGGGGCAGGTAGACGGCCGACCCTAATTAGTACGGCTCATTGATTTTCCTAGATGTGACGAACTCGGACATGACGATCTCGGTGGTGACCCTTACGGGCATAATACCTTTCTCTTTCTTTCCGTTTCGATTCTTCGTACAATTCAGGATCATCTTTAATTTTTTGCCTTAGCTGTCGCATTAGTTCTTTTTTCCTTTCATTATCAGCTTTCGAACACTTTTTCTTTGGTGCCATAATGTTATGTTTTCAGGTGGGAGTTAAATATTATTATGCATCTGCAAAATCATTATTATCTTGTTATAAATACTAATAATAACAAGTAATAATTACATGTAATACAAAGTTATTAAAAACAAATTGTAATAAAAACGATGATAGAGTTTAAAAATGATCTAGAGTTCAAGTGTTTTGTATAGTTTAGTTGTTAACTTTAACACAATATCCCAAAATTTTGGTTTTAAAAACAGTTAAAAAAGTACCAATACTGATTTAATAATGAAAAAACAAAGAGCTTACAAAAATAACTTGGAAGCCAATCATTATCACACTCCGTTACCACGTATCCTCACCTCCGTGAAAAGTGTATTTCACGGAGGTGAGAAACAATTGTAAAACCACCAAGTGGTGATGCTTCCATTTGAGGTTATGTTTTGAAATGTTGCTTAATGTTAATTTACACTTCTTTGCAAGCAATTTACTATGAATAAAACAATATAATGTTTAACACTTGCATTAAATACTTAGTAACGGAGGTGACAGAACCAAATGTCAATACTTCTTGTTGCAGCAATTAGCAATTAATACTCACATGTAAAAGGTCTGCTGTACAACAAAACTGCACAATGATCAAGATGGCTGCCAGTTCTCTTTCACGTATGAAAAAGACAGCTTTTAGAGCACTCTATGAACAGTGTATCAAACTAATAACATTTCTTCACGGAGGTGAGGCTGCAACTGGGGACTGGGTTTGAATATTAATTTAATGTATTAATAGCTGCCCAAAAATTCAGAAACAAGGTAATTATTGGTGATTAAGATGTTCATTATTTCCCAACATATTTAAATATTAAAATATTATACAAATAAATACACTATCCAACAGTAAATTATTGAAACTGGTACTGGGGACAGGTAACGGAGGTGAGATCTCACATACTGTGAACAAGATTTTCTATGGAATATTTTTTCTGCATTTAAAAATAATTAAAGAATCAAGTAAAAAAAAACTTAAAGCTAAACATTATGTATTTTAAAGTATATGTAAAAGTGCAAATAAAGTATTTGGTGATCTTGAACCAAAATGTGCCCAATTGTTGATATCAACAAATACCCATATCTACAAATACCAAATTCCGATCAACGCCCAGGCCAAACCATTGCACCTAGAAGCACGGAAATTTGCAAGTAGACTCCTCTTATAGCATCAGGAACCGACTAAGAAGGGATTTTAATAAATTCCCTTAGGGCTATGCCCCACGGGGCTTCAAAGTTCCACCACTGTGTTTTTCTTATGGACATTCACTTTGGTTTGAGCTGATGAAAATTCTATCAGCTGATTATGATTCGTAGTAGTTCCACGGGTCAACCACAGAATGCAGCACACAACACTGCCGATGTCCGGTTGAAACCGGGAACGATGGCAGCTAGTTTAAACAAACAAATTAAAATAGATGTTGCAAACTTAAGTATGAAATAGTTTTGTGTTCGGAGTTAAGTTACAGAAGAAGGATTACACTGAATGAAGGATTACATTGCATTTACAATGTAAACATTTAACATATGCAGTGTATATGTATAGCAATATCATTATAATACTGTAGTATGAAAATCAGCTTTCTCGAACCCAGTACAAAAGATACTTACTTTATATTAAAGCCAAATGAGATATGAACTTTTCTCTATTGTCATAAGTCATACAAATACAATATAAAATACCCCCGTCGCAGCAAACCTGCATACTCAGCGAATTTCCAATGAATATATAACATAACACATTAACAGGATTCATAAAAAATATATTCTCAAACAAACGATATTTAAAATATTAATTATTCTCCATAAGAATAACATTGGGGATGAGTACGCAGGTTTGCTGCAACAAGGCACACAAAATAATGGGTTTTTATGCAAATATCATTAGAACTCATCTTAGTGAAGTCACATACCAAGTTTCATCCATATACATTCATAAATAAGCGAAATATAACATTTTAATTATTCTCCATAAGAATAACATGGGGACCGAGTACCTAGGTTTGCTGCTACGGGAACCATCCGTGAAAATTTTGTATTTTGTGCAAACAACGATAAACCCCAACCAGATAAAGCCATATACCAAATTTTGTCAGTTTATGTTCATAAATAAGCGAGATATACAATTTTTCTTTTTCTACATAATAATAACATTAGACAACGTACTGTGTTTAGCACTTTCAATATCTCAGGAACCAATTGACGTAGAGCAATGATCAAAATACCAAATTGTTTGTTTTGTTATGCTAAATTAAATGGTAAAAATTAAAATTTGATTTAAATAAAAATTACATGTGGAAACCCCAAAAAACCCATTTTTGGGGTACAAAACCCCCCAAAACCCCTCTTTGGATGGTGCGATTCGTCTGGTTTTCGAACTCGTTCAAATAAATGGTGCTTTACACATTTGTACCAAATTTAATTAAGATCGGACCTTTTTTACGAGAGTTATCGTGCTTACGGACACACACACATATATATATATATACATATATAAAAATTTGAACGAATGGTGTTTTTGGCATCTGGGGACCTCAAAATGAAAAGTTATCATGGTCTCGGGCTTAAGTCTTACCATAAGACCTACGGTAATAGCTTCTTCCCTATAGGGGAAATTCGCTAAAAACATATCAACAACTTGTTAACACACAGGACAAACAGAAATTCTGTGTTTGTCTCAAAATTTGACTGCAATTCAAATACTAATTAAATTTTTGTTGTTTTCTATTGATTTCTAAATATTTTTTCTTAACCAAAAATATAATAAATGTGTAAAAGTAGATTACTGTTGATATGTGCAGCTGTTCTCTTGCAACTGCCCCATGGTGTCCTCTACCTCGTCCTCCCGCTCGCCCTCTACCCTCCTGGTGGGTGGGACAACCACCTCTGGCAGTGGAGGGAGTTGGTGGTTTGGTGGTGTGGGTGCTGCCACCTCATCAGCACCGCCATCCTCATCCGCCCTCCCATTAACTTCTGCCTCGGCATAGCTGGCTCGCAGCAAAAATTCTCTTATAGAGTACCGTCCTGTCACCAACAAGGTAGTGGCTGCCGCTATTCTTTGGTCATGCGCGAGGTGGAGCCCGATCCAAGGCCACCCCGTTCTCATACGTCATAAATCGCTGGGCAGCCGAGTGCTCGATTTTAATAAGGCCTTCTGTAAAAAAATAAACGAATGTCGTTACATGCACAGTAAAAAACAAATCGGCTTATAATAAAATGATGATTTTTATTTTTAAATGGGGACCACTGTAACTTCAACTGTAACATGTGAAATTTAAAGTGACAAACACAAAATGACAGACATAAACCAAAATTAGGCATGGTAGACTTATGTTAATATCAGTGGCATATCCAACATTAGAGTCAGGGGGGGGGGCGAAGTTATTGATAGAATTCCCTGCTTCCCCCGCCACCGTGATTTGTATTGTAGCACAAAGTAACTAAATACTAAAAATAACAGTTAAATACAACATGCACTGAAGTAAACTGTACTGAGACAGGATAGACATAACAGCATTCATGCGCATTATAAGGGTGTGCTACGTGACAGTGGATGCGCGGCCAAACTCCCGTTGCTAATAGTGCTAGTAGTTCACTTTCCAAAGGAAATTCACTAATAACAATATTATGGGAAAAATCCAAAGTTAACATCAAATTACCTATAAGTATTATTACAGAACCCGCAGAAAAAAATTTCTGGTAATTAACAACATTGTATGCAGTATTAAATAATAATCAACATAGTTTGAAATTGATTAGTATCATAAAAAACTTGAATTTTAATTTGTAATTTTTTCCATTCAATATAACTCCTGATCATAAAAATATCACATGTATAATGTGATTGCTATACTTTCGCGGGAACGTACGGGGCTAAGCCAAAGTATGTCACGGCGGGACGTGTGCTCATCTACTTGCCCAAAATATAAATTTTGTAATTGAAATTGTGTACTCTATTTATTGCTGCTTGAATACCTTCTATCCAGTTACTCGTAATGTACTCCATGTACTGGTCTAGTACATTTCCTACGTTCTGTTGAGTCACGTAGGACTGGATTGCAATTAGGCCCTCTGCCACACGGTTCCCCGGTAGCAGGGCCAACGCCATCGTCATCTTAACGACTTGGTTAATGGCGGGATTGTCATTCATGGCCTGGCTCAGCCCGAGGCTCCTTGCCTTCCTCCACATTGCCTGAACGACAAACATCTGTGTTATAATTTTCTATATCGGACAATGATATACTGTACATCATTTTCGAGTTTAATTACTACTTTATACAATTTCCTTACTTCTGCATTGCAATAACCTAAATATTGTTGTTAAATAACAACGAGTAAAAATAGCATGATCAGTAGTAATATTGGTATATATTCTCCAACCCATAATAAAAATACCCCCGTTGTAGTAAACTTGCATACTCAGGGAATTTCAAATGGTACTTTTAACATATTTTAAATATAAAGTCGACGAATATAGACGAAAACAAAGTTTAATATATAGTGGGCTCATCTCTCCTTCCCTCTCCCTCCCCTTCCCCCATCCTCACCTCCAGGTAATTTTTTTAACGTGGATTTAAACGGATAGCAGAAGGTGTAAAGATTAGTGGCCTTTTTATTTATGACTGAAAACTCTCCACCTTATCATCTCTCCGCCCCTCTTCTCCCCCCTCACAAACATGTTTTTATGTAGAGTTATGACAGAAAAGGAGTTAAGAGAAGGGTGTTACCATTCCAGTAGTCAGTTAGGGAATTAGTTAAGGAATTTGGAAATGTTTTTAGTGATCAAATTGGAAGCGCAATAAACTTTGAAATTGATTTGAAACTTTAAGATAAGTACCTGGGGGCCGAGCTTTGCTCGGGGAAGGCCAGTCAGTTTTATTAGATGACTTGGAGTATATTTCACCACTTCCCCCTACTGATAATCAGATTTGTATAACTCATTTGCCTCTTTTCTACATGTTTAAGGTCACTCCAGTTGTTATTTATACCTCAATGTCCCTTTGATTTATTTTACTACTCTATATATATATATGTAATCTTAACTCAAATCTTTTAATCTCAGCTCTCAGGAAACCACATGGTAATAATCATAAACAACATGAGTATTACTTTGACAGTTCCCTGGTTGATTATGAACAGCTGTTACAATTCTTTTGTTTTGATTTGAAACTCCATAAGCCCAATGTTAATTTTTTTAACTTTTCATTTTAGTTTTTTTACATTATTTGATTTTTCCTAGGGTTGAGGCCTGTCTAGAACTTATTTTTATCCCAGAAATGAGTTATTTCGAACATTTGAAGGAAATCGTTGGAGCCGTTTTTGAGATCCGTGTCGCAAGCAAGCACGCAAGCAAGCAAGCAAGCAAACCTTACTCATATTAGAGTATAGGATACTCCAGTTAAATATCAGTATTATCCGCTCGTCCCCCCCAAATTTGAAATAATGCGTAAAGAATTAAATGTGTTATTACAGCAAGACGTAATTAAACCCAGCATGTCAAGTTGGATCTCGCCTGCATTTTTAGTAAAAAAGGGAAATACGGACCAGTATAGACTTGTGGTTAATTATGCAGGGTTAAATAAAAAGCTAGAACCTGCGTGTTATCCAATTGGGGTTATGTCAGAACTGATAGCGCACTTGAAGGGTGGCAAATATTTTACAGTGCTTGATCTAACGCAATCTTTTTTCCAAATAAAAATTGCGAAGGGATCTCAACATTTAACGGGGTTTAGTACTCCTTTTGGAGCTTTTGAGTTTAAACGAATTCCATTTGGACTTGCTGGGTCAGGAATTTTGTCAAGATACCTCAATGATGTGTTGTATGATATCAAGTATAAGTTTTGTTTAAATTATATTGATGATATCATAGTGTACTCCCCCGATTATGAAAGTCACATAAAACATGTGAGGGAAGTGTTAGAAAGACTAAGGCGTCACAATTTAACTGTTAAAACGTTAAAAACGTTCTACGAAATCGTCTTCGGGACCATGATCGATCATGAACGAAACACGAAAGAATAGAAAATAAACGTTATTTAATATTCGCAGATTTTAGAATAAAAAGTTCAATTTGGGCGGAGATTAATTTAGGATGGATATTACTAATCGGAATTTACTAAAATAATTAGATGCGAACCTGGAAAGAACTAACAGACCTGTTCCCGACAGACTGGAACAGGTCGGTCCGGTGATAAAAATTTACTATTTTACGGAAAAATAAAACAGCGTGACAGTGATTTTATAGGATTAAAACGTGGGAAAATACTACAATGTAATAAAAGAGGTTCAGTTTAACCAAAGGTTAACTATACCTTAACGGGAAATCTTAAAACGCCGATTCGGAATACAGCAACAACGTAACGTGTGTCTAAGCGTGTTCGCGGTTCGGAGCAGAATGATTGCCTCCACGAGGTTTTCAATTTCCTTCTTCCCCTTCATTCCCCCTCCAGTGATGAGGGGGGATCAGCTGGTTACAAAATTCAGGCGTTTGTCAAAAATAAATCCGCCCACCAGCTGTCGACGGCCCTAGCGAAGAAGAAGAAGAAGACTCGTGCCGGTTGTCAACAAACGCTAGGTTATGTAGTTGTTATTGTCGTTCTGGGATTAACTATGGTTTATTTAAGTAGTCGGTGCTTACAAAGCTTCAGTGAAGTGTTCAGGCTATGGTCGAAATATGGTTTGCAGTGAAATTAAATGAATCAAAGTGAAAACGGGTGAAATGTGTTTTGGTGATTTTCGACCTTAGGCCTAGGCCCTAGGTACAGTGGGAGCATAGGCCTAGGCTATCCTTCCTGGTTTGGTGAGTTTCAGCTAATGTTTGTTTATGTCACCTCAAAGTTTTACCCCCCTAAAGTTTGGTACCTCACACAAGTAAAGATTTATCAAAATAACAAAACACTGTAAAATATATTATACGGTTAACAACTTACATGACTACATAAAAGTATTATTAGCGCAATAAACCACTACGCCCACACTAAAGCATACTTAATCAACAACGTACACGCCAGAGGCAACAGAATGTCCGACCTCTTCGTGTGTTAGACGAGGACTGAGTGTTAGGTTAAACAACTAAATATCCGTTGGAATTCAAAATAAATACGATTTTTGGATGCAAAATCTGACTCCTAGAGCTCCTGGTGTCAGGTTTCGATCTTCCACCTGCCGCCAGTCGCTTGGCGCGAAATATGAGACCTTAATTGGTCACGTGAGCCTGAAGACGAAGACGCTAGAGCAACCGGAGAACCGTACTGTGGATCACACCAGCTTCACTACATATGGTGATACGTCAATACAACTTACAAATTAATTTATTAAAAAATGTTTATTAGCAGATAGAACATGATTAGTCTAATTACAAATCAATAGACATGAAAATTGAAAATAACAAATAAATTCAAACATGTTCCAAAAATACGCACCTACATGAGGAAAACTTTAATTATTTGCCCTAATAGGGCCCTGCAACTCGGGCATGCCAGAGGCAGCCTTATATGCGTTTGGGCAATACTGCCATCCGCAGTCGTGACCTCGTGGAAGAGGGTTAGACTAATGAACGCCTCAGCACACCCATGGTAGAACACCGTGTGGCCACAGGGCTGCAAACCGAGAGGCCCGCATACTGAGCAGCTCGCCGGATCTCCTTCACCAATGGCGGTCTCGTCAGCGGCTGTCAAACCTTGTAATCCCATTCTGAGTTCGTCGGCCTGCCTTGACACTTCCTCCAGTGTCATGAACTCATTGGGAATTTGTGTAGTTGCTAAAATTCTGTACGTGCAGTACGGTGATTGAGGTTGCTGCTCTGTATCAACTTCCACATCTGAAAAATACATGACTTACAATCATATGTTTGTATTATGTTAAAACGTGTTTTAATTTCATTATTTGGTTGTGAATTTGTTTGTCAAGTGCGTTACAAAACTTATAGTGTTTTATGGACATATATGTAAATCTATATATTGCAATAGTAAATTTACTCCGTTTCAATATAAAAACAAATTTATACCACCCATTGTACAAAAGTATCAGATTCTAAATAAACGACATAAAGAAGCTGCGTTGACTCCAGAAATAAAGTTCCTTTTTTAGTAACAGTATTTAAGACTTCATAGTTCGGGTAGTAACCTGCAAAAACATAGAAACACAATACTGGTAGTCTATATTGAATGACATCCAGAACCCAGAACCTGAACACGAAAACTGGCGTTCCTACGTACGAAATAGCCTTCACCCGCGACAACGCGCGACGTCTAGACGAGATAATTTTTAATCCCATCCCGGTTAACTATGGACCTCAAGTATTGTCACCGGAACAGGTGCGGATACAGGGAAGAGGTCCAGGGGGTAATGACCTCCCTCAAAACCTCAAACCTTCACGTATTTTACCCATTTTTTACCCTAAAGGTTTTGCATTTTGAAAATTTAGATATTTTTTCACTCATGACCTCCCTTAAAAAGATAGAGTTAAATTTTCATACGCTTATTAGTCGTATCGTACTGACAAGTTTTCAATTTCATCCCATGTTATAAAACCCCCTTCCCATGGTCCGATCTTTCTTGTTTTCGAACTTAAGTCATGAATGTCACTTTACACATTTGAGCCAAATTTCATTGAAATTGGACGATTTTTACTCAAGTTAACGAGTTAACGGACACACATATATATTTAAAAATGTTTCAAAAGAGGGTACTTGTTAATAATGTTTAAAAAATAATATATACATATATATATATATATATATACACATTATTATATATATATATATACATATTTATATATATATATACATATTCCTATCATTGTAGCTGCCAAAAGAATTTACGGGGTTATGGTTGCCACCAGAAATCGAAGAGTATACAACGGTTTCTAGTGCTGAAATTGATCGTATTAGGTTGTTTATAGTACCCCAGTGTTTGGGTTTCATTTAATTGCAGCGGAACACTGCTAATTAGAAATGATGTATTATAGCTGCCACACGTTTTGGCGCATTATGGCGCAGCTCAGTATATGGCTGCCACAAGACGATTTACGGGGGTTCGGCTTATCCTATCCGTACCATGTTAGATAGCTTAACTTTAGGTACCTGTTTCTCAAAAACTATTAAAGATATTTAGTTATTTTTTATTTTGTTTTATTTTTTTATGAATTTAAATAAAAAAATAAAATTTTTTAAAAAATTTTATCAGTTTTTATTTTATACAAAATGTTGTAATGGTAATATTTAAAAACCTATCACTTAATATGTAGAGCTAAATGTGAGGAAGAAAACAAAAAAAATTAACTCAATATCTCTAATGGTTTGGGAGAAATGTGTTCCTAAACATTATAAAACAAGTTTTTCGGAAAATCGCAACTAAAGATCAATATAACCATGGAAACCTTTTAAGTAATTATGTAATTCTACCTTAGTGCCTGCTCCATAGGAAGGGTTGTCTGGGTCTTCCATCTCTTCATAAAGATCTTCTAATCTCTTCTTGGCATATCAAGTTGTTTCCGGCACCTTTTCTCAATTTCCGACATATCCTTCTCGGCTTTCTTTATCCGTGCTAAGTCGAAGTCCTTCATGGTGCTTATGCACCTTGGGCGAGGAGAAATCCCTAGTTTGTCCAGGATCCTACATTTTGTGACATTTCCATCATTAAAAGTAGCAATGGCCTCATATACACCCAAGTCCAGAGTGTTTTTCATCACAAAGGTGGATTTTGGCAGCCGGTTCCAAATTATACCTGTTGAGGCTCTCGCAAGGATTCTGCGTTCCGCCATGAAGACACTTGCGCAACAGCTGTTCTTGTGATAAGTCTCTAAAAATGGGCTTTATCTCTTCCATAACTGTGGCAGGAAGGTGGGTGTAGTCTGCATGTTTGTATGTTGTACCCTCAGCTTGACATTTTATAAATTTACACCATGTGTCAGATTCCTTGGGGCACAATCCGTGCGATGGATCTCGATCGGAGCTCGCAAGATGAAAATATGTAGGCTACACAGCCCTTTTCATTTTTTCTACACTGTCTGTGTTCCTCATAATAGCCAGTCCATAGTATGTCTGGATTTCATCTATTATAACCTTGGTCAAGCGGCCACGATCGCCAATCGCTCTACCATCTGAAAGCGGGGTTTTTCCTTTTTTTGCTTTCAGCTTTCTAAGGCGAGTGCCCATTCTTTTCCTGACATGACCTATACACTCCAGTTTTTCTACTGGGCACTCTGGGCCATAAGGATTTTCTTTTTGAATGGCTGGGAAAGCCGCACTGTCCCCATCGCCAAGGTAATATTTATACTTTAGGCCTCTCGTAGCCTGTGAGTGGCGAAACATGTCTACTGCTCCCGCTACTTCCATTCCACCACTCCCCCCTTTATAACTAGCTTGGCAGTTTACCTCATGTTGTTCCTGAAGCCTATTGGTACATCTACAAAACTTGCTAAATATTATAACATCAACTACCTTGCCTATGTTAGCAGCAAGAGCCGTAACTGCTCCGTTCATTGAACTGTGACCGCGACGCTGCCACGTTCCGTCAAAAATTCCAGTTATATGTTCATCACCACCATTTTCTCTCACTGCTTCAGCTGCTGCCTGTGTCATTGAAGACTCACAAACATCTTTGGCTGCTTCACATAACATTTTACTATACCTCTTAAAAGTGGGAGGTTTATGTAAATTCATAACCGCACAAAAGGTGTTGGCGGCCCGTTATGCCTTGCCTATGCAGCGGATTGCGTACACTGTACGTAGGTTGATTTCTGATAGTGTTTTAGGCCTATTACTTAATTTTTCACTGTTTCTGCCTGACACTGAAAACCCACAGTTATTACATGTTACATCTATTTGAACACTTAGGCCTAAACGGTTACTTGTATTGATCGCTAGGCTACCTTTGCACTTCACACACACTGCTATGTTTGATAGTAAAAGTTCAAAGTTTTGTAGGTTAACTATATCATTGCAAGAATTGTTTTCATCTAGGCCATCACTGAATTGGTTATATTCACCCAAACTACGTCCTAACTTCTTCAGTGATGAGCTTGGTTTGCTCTGGTCAGAACTAACAGTTGACCTAGGACTAGAACTAGTAGTTGGCCTATGACTATCACCATCAGGACTAGAACGAGGTATTTCATGTTGTTCTTCACTTGGTGACTTGAGTTTCTTCCAATTAGGAACACCAACGAATGTTTTCTTACGCTTTTTAGTTGAAAAACGAGGCATAATTCACTATAATAACTTTACACTGAAATAAATCACTACACTTTACCACAAAACTAACTTCATGACAAAAATTGTAAACAACAAAAAATAGCAGAAGACAGCTGACTCAAGTAAACACATTATTGAAGTTAGAACAGTGTTGCCAATGGCAACAAAACAAAATATAGCCTCAAATACAAAGTGTATATAGTATGAAATATTATCGTAGTTCAATCACGATTACTGAAGGGCGTTTGAGTAAAAACGTAGGTGCGTGCATGTACTAAAAACATAATAAAACGAAAAATAATTATCCGATTTTAATAGAATTAGCGTAATATTAAAGCCAAAGACCTATAGAAAATGAAACGCAAAAAAAAAATTTTACCCAATTTGAGCCAAACCCCCTTACCTATTCATACTCCATACATTTGTGCGTATTACAACTGCCGACAGTGTTGCCAGTTCTGCAGCGTACACAATGCTATCACTGTGGCTGCCATAAGAACTGGGTGGTTATGACTGCTATACAACTGTTTTTGTCGAACAATTTTTGTTGAAACAACGGAGATTATTGATCATTTGAAATATTATTGATTATTGAGCAGTGATTAAGTTCATTATACAAACACTACATTCTTAGTGTTAAGCCGTTTAGGTTTTTCATTTGTTAACTTACATGTTACGTTCTTCCAATTAGAATATAAAATACCAACATAGTCATAATAATTGTAAATTCAGCAAATGTTTTTAAAGATGTTATGAATTTTTCATTACAAATAATGAGATAAGATTTATTTTTAATTTTCCATTACTAGCTAAATAAAGAAGTAAAATTAAATATTACTTTACTGACGATTCAAAGTTAGAACAGTAAAGTCCTTTCTATTATACACCTCTAGTTGAAACTAAAACATAAAACGTCGACTTAAGTGAGTACATTCATGCGTACATTATACATACCATCCATGTCCCGTCGCACCAGTGCCACAGACCTCTCACTCGCGCCCACGTTCAATAAGAGTACTTTGACTTCTAACCCGAACCGAGCGCGGCTACCCTGAATTTCAATTTGTTAAGGTAGAGAATTTTAGAGTCAAGCAGCAGAAACCACGAAAAATGCATTAAATACTGTTGATCTGTAAATTAGAATAGATAACAGAAGAGAACCCGTACGAGTAAAACGAGTGCTAATATCAGAAAATAATAAAAAATTATCAGAGAGAGATTTGATAACTTGAATATAACAATAATAATAATTTGAGAATGATTGGTAATAGAGTGTAATAGGTACGAGGGTTACAGCATTACAGTACCACGAGGTTCAGCGGGAAGTACCTTATGAAATGACTGATTCTGTTATTTGGTTACTCATCACATGTTGCATATTCTGTTCACCTGGTCAGCCAATTCCAAGCGTTTGAATACTATTAAGCAATTCCCAAGTTTTAATAACAATTACAACAATAGATAATAATTAAGCTGACTTTAATTTTTGCTTGACGATAATTTATCTTCTTAAACGTCAAAATACAGGACATACTCACTTGTATTTTGACAGTTCATTACAACTGAGCAAGTCCTACAAGATGCACCACTACCACTGTGCTATGTTGTTAATCCTCGATGCACAAAATTCTCGTGTAAATATACCTAAATATAAAACGGATGACGATATTATTATGAATTATATAAACTGAAAATAAAAATTTGTAATATTAGTAAATGAAAATCTTGTTGGTTCTTTATATGCCAAGGTTCGTTGAAATCTCAATAGATCAAATATCAGGGGGAACGGAAAAATTCGAGTTATCAAATATTCTGGAAAACGGAGGTTTGACTATCAAACTAATTTTTCATAGACTTCAACTTATTTAGGGTTACTACATCACAGTCGATATGCTATAGAAGTATAGACTCGTGATATCGTTAGTATCATTACTTGTTACATAGATTCTGTATCTTAATTATTTACTAGCTGCTTGTCGCGGCCTCACCTCCATAAACTAAAACATAGGATTATTATCACTTGATGTTTACCATCACTTGAGAAAACCATGCCGATCGAGTTATTGGAGTTCCTGCGAAGTCCAAAGGTCAAGAGAGTGAGACACAAATTATCAAAGAATTAGAAAATATATTAGAGACACCTTCAAGCATATTCAGCTACATCAAGTCAGAGGGCACACGCTTAGAAGGAAGGCGGTGGTCAGGCAGATCAGTCAGTGGGGAGCATAAGAGTATTCTCCTCGAAATTCCGACCGTTTTGCACTCACCCCCCCCCATTACCTGATAACATCTTCACTATTACTAATACTTTAGCTGGGTTGGTTTTCAATCCGCCAGTAAATTACCTTCCTACCTTTGACGTTGTAGATTTCCTAAACCGCAACGAGAGCCTACTTACCCGACAGAGCGAGACTGAGCGGAAAATAATTTTGCATTTGTTAGAACACGCAACATACCAATCGAGAGTCAGCTCGATATGGAAACAGACAGCCGCGATGGTAGCTCTCCTCAGAGCATTCGATCTGCAGGAACATCCCGCTCATCAATATTTTCAACTGCTCTTGGGACCATATTCCGACGCTCCCTTTTTCGAGCAAAGGGACCAGATCGGGTGGACGGAAACGAAAGTGCCAGTCGTATCAGCCCTTCCCCTGTTACTTCATGGAGCCGGACAGTTAGCGATCATGGTACTAACAGGAACCCTAGAACCGATAGACACGGTAGCATGTATCCATCATTGGTTGGACTGCTTGAAAACAGGGTTTCAGGACACGAAACTCAAGCGACAGAAGGTCTTTCGAAATTGGTTTCCTCTAGCTATCGATGGGATGGAACCTCAGAAGGTGCCTCTATGGTCTTTGACCGGGACGCTGATCGGCTCAAGAACAAAAACAGTAAAAGAACCTCCTTCTTTGGTAAACGAACTACGGACTATCCATCAAGCAGGATTAGTTCAGTTGCATCCCGAAGTAGCACAATACGTAGAGAGCCTTCAGCACCCCTCAACCTTTCAAGAGCTCATCTCGAACTACCACGATGGACGCGTCATGGCGAACGATGGAACGTTTTTTGGTTCACTCCCAGAAGTCACGATCGATGCCGCTATGCTTCCCAGATCCGAGGGAGTTGTTCTACCGACCATCAGCCCCTCCTCACATTTGACGCCGACCCAAGTACTTCTGTACGATCAGAAGAGTTGTCCCGTCTTCATAAAGGGATTCACTTATTTACGCGGTAGGTTGAGGGTAGTGCGAGACTTTTGGCTCATTTGAATTACGAGATACCAGAGTGTTTAACTACTTCATCAGCAGGGCACGTCCCGGAACATCTCTTGACGCGGTTAGACGTTGATCCTCGCATCCGGGCTGCGAGCAAGAAGAGACTAGTAGCGTTCATAGTTGAGGCCGAAGAAATGCGTAACCTCGAGCTGTTTCGTGCTAGGTTAGCTGAGCCCGTGATTGCTGTGGAGAGGGTGCAGATAGGCCGTCGCGCTCGTGCCGTGGCTGGGGTGAATAACGCACGAATCCTGGCATCTCTACCTTTCCTCCGTGCGGCTGAGGTGTTACAGAAGATCTTACGTCACGCTTCCTCAGGTAAGCAGAAAGGCAGCGTTGTAGACCTTGGAAGACTACTTCACTGGACTTCGCTTGATAACGTTCTCCTAAGCAGCATGGACGTGAGCGGATTTGATGCTAGATGAAATGCAAGTTAAGTTAACGGAGGTAGAATGTACAGAAGAGGAAAAAACTAAAGCATTAAAGGTAATCGGGGATAGTTTTCGAGATGAAATTGAATTTGAAATACAGTTAAACCTAAGCAGTTCTAGCCGTAAAGATAAGGAAATTGCTAGAGATAAGACTGAGGTAGATAATGCTAGCTCTAGTGTTAGTAAAATGTACATGAAACTAAGCAACCCCATTGAACAATATTTAAGGATGTTTAAGCCAACTGATGTTCTGGTAGTGAAATTGTTGTTAAATTTTGTGAAGGTACTGTTAATGCTTTCAGATGAAACACAGCTCAAACAAAGCCAGTGAGATTTTAGAACTAAGCTTAGGTTACTGTAGAGGGGCATTGCGAGCAAAAATCTTAGAGAGCTTAAGCGAGGGTCATGACATTGAACGAGTACACACAATTTTAATTGCGCATTTTGTACCCATCACGATGCGAGAATCGTTAAAACGAGATTTGGTTTTGCGTCCCCAGAGACAAAATGAAAACTTGAACGAATATATTTTGGAAATTAAGTTGAATGCGCGCTTGCTTAAATGCCAATACAAGGAGGAAGAAATTGTGTAATTAATTGTAATCGGCCTCAACGAAGTAACAAGAAGTTACTTGGTTTTTGTGCAAATGCCTAAGACGTACTTACAACTCGACCAGTTAGCTGTACACTTTGCGAACGTTGACTATGCGAGTTTTTGCAGGCGCAGAGAAAATCCCACTAGCGGTCAACAACAATCGAGATCCCACGGGCCAAATCGGTTCGAGCGAGGCGGAATAAAATGTTTTAATTGCGGGAAACTCGGGCACGTTGCAAGAAATTGTTTCCGGCAAAATGTCAACAAAGAATTTTCGAAGCCTACGGTTCCAAAAAACTTGTAAGCAGAGAGCCAGCTAAATTAAGCCCGAATTTTGTTGGTTCTCTGAGAAAAAAAGAATTTAATGGGCAATTTATGAAGAGAAGATTAAGAAATAGGGAGTATGCTAACTACAGGGACAAATGTTTAAATAGACAGTTAAGTTTAAAAGTAAAAGGCAATAGTAAGAACCTCCTGCCTACAGTGGAAGTGTTAATTAATGATAAACAAAAATGTATTGCTTTGATAGACACAGGGAGCAGTGTTAACATAATAAGTGAAAAATTATTTACAAGGTTAAGAGAAGATAAGATAGTTGGTAAACTAAAAGAAACTGATGTCAATTGTAAGAGTGCAGGTAGCGATAAGCTAGAGTTAGTGGGACAGTGTGAATTAAAAATAAAAATAGAGCGCTTCACCTGGGAAGTTAATTTCCAGATTGGTAAAAAATTAGTCTGGGACATTATTTTGGGTGCACCATACATTAAGAAGAGCCACTGTGTAATTAATTTGTATAAGGAAGAAATTTATTTTGGGTTTGCGCCAAGCGTTAAAATACCCTGTCATGACATTGTAAATATAATGAGTAAGCAAGAAAGTATTGACACTGTTTGTAACCTAAACATAGGATGTGATGAAGCTATTCCGGATGTAAATAAATTAGTTAAGGAATTTGGAAATGTTTTTAGTGATCAAATTGGAAGCGCAATAAACTTTGAAATTGATTTGAAACTTAAAGATAATACTCCAGTTAAATATCGGTATTATCCGCTCGCCCCCCCCCCCCAAAAGCGAAATAATGCGTAAAGAATTAAATGTGTTATTACAGCAAGACGTAATTAAACCCAGCATGTCAAGTTGGATCTCGCCTGCATTTTTAGTAAAAAAGGGAAATACGGACCAGAATAGACTTGTGGTTAATTATGCAGAGTTAAATAAAAAGCTAGAACCTGTGTGTTATCCAATTGGGGTTATATCAGAACTGATGGCGCACTTGAAGGGTGGCAAATATTTTACATTGCTTGATCTAACGCAATCTTTTTTCCAAATAAAAATTGCGAAGGGATCTCAACATTTAACGGGGTTTTGTACTCCTTTTGGAGCTTTTGAGTCTAAGCGAATTCCATTTGGACTTTTTTAATATTACTGGACTTTAATTATAAATCTTCCTTTAGTTCTTTAACAGTCTGGATTTAAGCATGTCTTCAACCCAAGTATAAAAGAAAAAGTTGAATCCAAGAAAGAAACGCTTCGAACCCTTCCAAACTTAAGAGATTCACGTTTCGTTGGGTTGACGTACGACACACACACAAGACCAATGGTCAACGTAAAATTCCGTAGCCTCCCAGCGATCCTTGGCTAAGAAAGTTCTCGAACAACTAGTCCAAACACGACGCAGTTATGTCAATTAGTAATTACTGGTTGTAAAAAATTGCATTTTGCTTTATTTAACTTGTAACTTTATTTATTGGTTTCAAATCAAACCAAATAAAATAAAATAAATAAAGTTTATTATCATAACACAGTATTGTTATACAAGATGTTAATTGTATTTTTGAAACTCATAATAGCGATGGATTTGAATTTATTTTTTGATTTATTTGGACTTTACCTATCGCTTCTAGTGTTTAAAACTACACTACGTTTCGGGAGGTAAGGAAACTCCTCCCGTTATCAAGTGAACCCTACTTACATCTAAATATCAAACTCTTACACCTAACTAACCTACATTTTTTTGGATTTTTTTGATTATTTTTCCTTTACATTTTAATTTACACTAACACAAAGATAACAAAAAATCAAATACAATACACTAACACAAAATTTATATACACACCTAACTAACCTACATTTTTTAAATATTTTCCTTTACAATTTAATTTGACTAACAGAAAGATAACAAATATATATACAAAAAATCGAATACAATACACTAACACAACATTTATATATACGAACAAATGAAAAACTGACAATACATTACCTGTTCTGCATCGTGGCCTCCAAGCTGACGGGCAAACATGGGAAACGGGCTCACGTCCATCCACAACCAAACCGCACACTAGACTAGTGGCTAGCGGCAGTGGAGGGGGGAGAGCCGTTACCCCCACCTACCGACAGGGGCACGTGACGACACAGCTGTGGCTACCCACACGTCTTTGTCGACGGGAACATGACACGGAAACCAAAAACTGCACGATTCCTCCTAGAATGCGACATATATACTACTCTGACTTATTGATGTCAGGCCACTATGGATTCCCTTAATTAAAAACCATTTCAGTCAAAAATCACCCCGCAAACACACGCCAGTTCCTTGTGTTACAGTTGCTCCTGCGTCTAGAGTCCATCCAATGCGGCTACGACACATGCGTCCGTGATCACCCTTGGAGGAAACACGGCCACCTGATTGCATGACCAGTTCCCAATGCTCACCTTGGAGGCATGCGGTAATCTCTATGAGAATATCGTACTGGTGCCCGTGTAGCATTCTAGGAGGAATCGTGCAGTTTTTGGTTTCCGTGTCATGTTCCCGTCGACAAAGACGTGTGGGTAGCCACAGCTGTGTCGTCACGTGCCCCTGTCGGTAGGTGGGGGTAACGGCTCTCCCCCCTCCACTGCCGCTAGCCACTAGTCTAGTGTGCGGTTTGGTTGTGGATGGACGTGAGCCCGTTTCCCGTGTTTGCCCGTCAGCTTGGAGGCCACGATGCAGAACAGGTAATGTATTGTCAGTTTTTCATTTGTTCGTATATATAAATGTTGTGTTAGTGTATTGTATTCGATTTTTTGTTATCTTTGTGTTAGTGTAAATTAAAATGTAAAAGAAAAATAATAAAAAAAATCCAATTAAAAAATGTAGGTTAGTTAGGTGTAAGAGTTTGATATTTAGATGTAAGTAGGGTTCACTTGATAACGGGAGGAGTTTCCTTACCTCCCGAAACGTAGTGTAGTTTTAAACACTAGAAGCGATAGGTAAAGTCCAAATAAATCAAAAAATAAAGATGTTAATAATCAAAAGTTATTTTTATATTTACGGAATATTTACATAGAAATAAATACAGGTTAGAAATAAAATAGATTTTTATGCAGGAAGATGTTAATAATTAAAATTTATTTATTTACAGGATATTTACATACAGGATATTTACAAACCTAACTCATTATTCCCTCTCTCTCTTTCTCTTCTCTTTCTCCGTTTTTACTCCAGAGGATCACAACCAAAGTCATCTTCTTCGCTGTCGTAGTCGGATTCCTCTTGTCCATCGGATTCGTCAGGAGCCAAACTGATGATGAACTCTTCTACTGATGCTTCATCTAGCCTTTCGTTTTTCCAATCTGAGTCGATGACCTTTTTGACGTGATTGACACATTTGCTCCACATGTCGGCCGTATAGTTTGTGATGGATTCTCAAAAGAGTTGGTCAACATCTGAAAGTTTGAATGTTGTGTTCCGAGATTTCACGAATTTTTTAAGACTGGCCCACACCATTTCAATGGCGTTGTATTGGCAGTGATATGGTGGAAGACGAATCACTTTGAAGCCCATTTCACCTGCCTTTTTGTCGATCACATAGCTGGGTGTCGGTGGTTTGTGTAGACGAACTAGCTGATAAAGCTCCGGTTTGCGTGGGTCATCAGGGAAAGGAACGCGCTTTTCTTTAAGCCAGTTGGCCATAACCGACTTGGTCGAGGAAGAAGTAGGAGCCTTGTCTTGTGTCCTAGAGTGGTAGGACGCGTTGTCCATTAATATCGTGGATCCTTTTGGTATCACCGGAAGAAGTTTACCGAAGAACCAAGACTCAAAAACTTCACCGTCCATGTCTTCATGATAATCTCCGGTCTTTTTGGATTCAAATATGAGAGGTGGGGTTTTTATCCAGCCTTTGGCACTACCAGCATGGCAGATAATCAACCGCTTCCCCTTAACTAAAGGAGCACCAGGAGCACATTTTATCGATCCGTCAGTCCAACCACTATACAGACTGACGTTAACTTTCAGCCAGGTTTCGTCAAGGAATATTACCTTCGTAATGTCAACTTGGCGCATCTTTCTCAGAAACCGACATCTCTGATGAGCGACTGATGGTTTTTCCATGATTACTTTACGGTTGTTACATTTTTTGTAAGTAAAACCTACGTCTCGTATCACTAAATGAAGGGACGCTCGCGACCCGCTGTAGAGTCCTGATTGTCGGAGAGACGTTAGTAATTGGTTGAGGGTTGGTACTTCCTTTCGAGCATAATAGGCCGTTATATGTCTTCGTATAGCTCCTTTGTCAAAGTCGTCCTCTTGTAGGCCGCGTCCTCTTGAAATGTCGTTTTGGCGTGCGGATAACAATATCTTCCCTCGGGTTATCAAGTGGTGTGCTAACGTCTCCGTCTTCACAGCCCCCATGACCACTTTGATCCACTACGTCCATATCCCGAACGTTACACAAGTCTTGAGTTTCGAGCGATTTCTTGACTTCTGCCTTTACACGCTCTACAGTCCTTAAAGATATTCCACACGCGTCGGCTGCTCTCTGCATCACTTTCCTGACTTTAAGCAGTCGACCTCCGTTGTTTTTCTCTTTTTCAAAATAATGAAGTACGGAAGCAATGAAGTACGGAAGTTCTTGCTTGCGTATGTAAAACTTCACGTTTTTTAGAACTCATGTCGCACTAAACACACTAACACAGCACTAAAAAGGTGTAACCACTTACTGCACCGACTAGCTCTCTGAAGCAACTAACTGTCTTTTGGCCGGTCCAGTCCAAGTGAGTAACGCATGAGTCACGCTGGAATATCCCTTACATGATTCACTCACGTAGCGTTTGGGTTACGCGCAAAGGCTAATGAACTTCGTTTCTATATGTGGCTAAAAGCCGTCGACATAACTCCGTCGTGTTTGCCTTAGTTTGTAAATTAAACAAGAAAGAGAGGATAAGAGAGTTGAGTTTGTAAAAATATTTTATCCTGTTTGTAAATATTCTGTAAATATAAAAATAACTTTTGATTATTAACATCCTGTATAACAATACTGTGTTATGATAATAAACTTTATTTATTTAATTTAATTTGGTTTGATTTGAAACCAATAAATAAAGTTACAAAGTTAAATAAAGCAAAATGCAATTTTTTACAACCAGTAATTACTAATTGACATAACTGCGTCGTGTTTGGACTAGTTTTTCATAAAATCACACGTAGAAATCAAAACTGCAATAAAAACTACAAATTACGCTTACTTTTATTTGATAATTTTTTAGAGTGCGATTCACGCCTGATTAGCGCGGGCGGTCGGCCACCGACGGCCAGTCCCAAGCTATTGTTGGGAACCCGAGTGGGGCCTTAATCTCTTACCCGCCTTCCCTAACTGGACGGACTATAATATGTAAATGGGGGTGTGACGGTTCCCAGCAAAGCCAGTATAAACAAGCGTTTAAACATGATGCTAATGTTTGAACTCGGATGCTAATATTGTTCAGAGCTCCCTCGTCCCTATTCAGATAATCTGTGTATTTAATAATAAAGTGATTTGGCAAAATCATACGCCTTCTTGACCAAGGTATTGCCGCCCGATCAGGATAATATTTTCTAAGGAATCAACAGAGATAATAAATGAAGAACTAGATTACATCCAAGGGCAGATAAATTCCATTAAAAGTATGGAACTCTCTATTTTTGATAGCCAGTTTTCTGTAAAATATAAGATGCTTTTCACAATGGTTGATGGGAAGATTTGCAACGCAGCAATGCATAATTCTTCAACATCAAGATCATTTGTGGATGAACATCAAGATATTTTAACGATTTTACTTCACAAAAAGCTGCAACTATAAAACCCGAAGCTTTGAAATTCGGCTTATCAATCCTTAATGCAAGAATTATAATGTTTGAGCATTTACTACACCTTTCTTACAAGCTTCCTGTAGAACAATGGCAGTTAAAGCTCGATTGCGAAAAGATGCTTGTGAAGGAAAATAAATCTAAGATCCAGAAAGAGTTCCGGAAGAAAATGGGGCTTATTGTGGATGTGCCTAAACCCGGCTTTGGAAATACAAATGACGGGAACAAAAGTAGAAGATTCTTTTGCAACCCTGAATTAGCATCAGAAATAACAGGTCTCATCATTGATCTCATGTCACGGCTCAGAGTTATTCTATTATTATTATATTATTACTATTGTACGTTGGCTGGTATATATATATATGGCCTGGGGACCCCCCCAGTTTATGGGGGTTCTGGGATCCAGCCCCCGTAAAATACCGTAATTGTAAGATTTATTAAAATTGTTAGCTATTCATTTCTCAATCTTACAAAGGCATAATGTTTAAAAACAGTATGTTCAGTACATCCTTAAAAAGTGTGTTGCTACGTGGAAAATGGTGTATAGTAGTAGAGTGCATGCAGATTGTATTAGTTTTTGTGGCAGGATCCTCAAATTCCATAGCAAGGAGATTAAAGTGAACGTATTTCTATAAAATTAAAATTGACACTTTGAAATGCTATGTGGGAGCCTAGAGACCAAAACTGGGAGTCACAATAATACTCTGTGTCATAAGAGCGCATATGATAAGAGCGACATAATATTTCACTTTTGGGTACCGGCACATTATGCACGTTGTCTTTCCACCTCAATAGCTATCAAAATCCGCCGGGCTCTCAGAGGTCATTGCCTCCTGTGATAACCTCACAAAATGGCGATAAAAATATAGGCTACATTGTTTCGTTTAAATGCTAATAATTCTCATAAATGTTTCTTTTTTAAGTATTTTTCATATTAACTTCATATTTTGTTTATTTATAGATAAGTATTCGAACAATATCCCATCGCTGGAAACCTGCGTCCTCAGTGATTTTTCTATTGCGTATACAACCACCACAAACATACACTTACCAAGTTTTGTCAAAATATTTAGATGAATGCTGATGAAGTGAAAAGACAACGTGCAAAATTTGATACCGATAGCCAGGAGTGAATTATCGTCGTGACAACTTTCACAAGTGTTATTACTATAATATTATTTTATTTTTAGGCTGCCATTGTTGGATATCGAACTCGGGAGGTGCTGTTCATTGGTGTCAAGAACAAGTATTGTATGACTTATGTTCGAGCCGAGTCAAAAGGCGTATCAGCAAAACAACACACATGCTACAAGAACTGGGGCATGAAACAGAGTTCCACAAGTATGGAGTCAGCATTAGTATGCGAAGGGTTCCAGAAAAGTGAGAAAATGTACAATATCAGGTATGCTAAGTTCATTGCAGATGGTGACAGTAGTGTTTATAAGAAAATACTGGAGTGTCAGCCATATAAGTCTTTGACGATGAAAAAGGTAGAGTGCAAAAAACATCTACTAAGAAATATGTGTACAAAACTAAAAACTATTGCAACTTAAAAAACTTCTAAACCTTCTGTTTGTCTTGGACAAAAAATTGGAGACAATCTGTTACACTGCAGGATGGCAGTTAGCAAAGCTACGGAGCACAGAAAAAGAGAAAACAAACCAACTAACGAAAAAATTGAAAATCTTAGGCAAGGTATTTTGAATATACCCAGCCACGTGTTTGGAGAACACAAGAAATACATGAGGAGCAAACATTCAAACCGTGTTTTCTCCAAAAATAACAAAAGTTGAGATATTGATACTTGTATGAACTCTATGCTGAACTACACCTATTGGAAATGTTATTTTCTATCAAACATTTCTTCTCTTATTATAAAGTAATGTAAAAGATTGATGATTCAATCAATACGTGTTTTCTCCAAAGGGTCCGTTCAGTCAAACAGTGCTTTCTCCAGAAAGCCAATCAGGGCCGTTCTTTTTGGTCATGTGACCCTAAGCTGTCAACAGCTGTAGTCGTGTTGTCTTTGAGGTTATGGTCACTTGTTGTTTAGTGTGGCTAAGTGTTAATTGTTTATGTTATAATATTAAAACATAATCATTTATTTTTCCTAATGGAAGAAGTATTAAATGGTGTGTTAGTGAGTGTTGGAAATGCCAGGTCCCGTAAAAGGAAAAAAACAGGAGGGAAGAGGAAAGAAGAAAAGGTATTCTGCACCTTCAGGTAGTAATGTTTATGTGCCATGCAAACATTCAAGCAACAATCTTTCATGTACCGATGTTAGGCCTAATGATGTGAGGAGGCTTAGAGACAGAATTTATTCAGTGCCAGACAAACTACGACAAGATTCGATCATAGCTTCATTAGTTGTTACAAAAAATGTTACACGACGAAGGCCTAACAACCCAAACAAAAACAAATCTAAATCTGCAGGATCACAGCATACCTGTTCTACTTCTTATTTTATTACTAATAACAATGGTAAAAGAATACCTGTTTGTAAAAATAATTTCATAGCTATAACTAAAGTAGGTCGGACGAGATTGGCCAATATTATTAAGAAGGTATATGCCGGAAATCCTATTGAGGAAAGGAGAGGAGGGGACAGAAAAAGTCATCGAAGTGTTCACAAAAAAAATAAAGTGAGAGAGTTTATCTCAAATCTAAATCTCAAAATCAAGTAGGCTAATTGTGTAACTAATTACCTTAACTTTAAATATTTTTGAAAAACTGTCAGGTAAATGTTGTTTATCTTTGTTTTTTAAATGTTAACAGTTTTAACTTTGTTACCTACCTCATATTATTTCTATGACAGGCCTTGTTATTGAACACTATTAACTAGCAGTCTAGTAATTGTGTAACTAATTACCTTAATTTTGAATAGTTTTGAGAAACTGTCAGGCGCAAGTTGTTTTATGTTAAGAGATTTTACTTTGTTACCTTATCTTTTTTCTCTGGTAAGCATGGTGATTGTTCACTAAAATAGTTTAATTTAGATCAGGCTTACTCAGAAACAGTTTGAAAAAACTCATGTTCAGTTTTTAAACTTTGTTCCTCATTGTTGTAAATAATAACCATTTATAATATTGTAAACTGAAACCTGTCTAACTATGACTAATTTTGTCACGTTATAATACTTTACTTCATTATGTAATACGTTTCCATTAATAATTTCTTAATGTAATTTTTTATTACATTGTTTGTTTTTTAACCATGCAAATAAATTTGTCTGTTATTCCACAATGTCCCATTACTTATTATTAACAACCCTACATAACAATAACATATTGTAATATATAACATGTTGAAACCTAATATAAAAATATTGTTCTTTAATTACAAAATGGCTTTTAACAATTGTATATTTTTTAGAAAAAACAATGGTCATTAATTAAAATATATTCCTTCATGATAGCTTTCCTTGTTACATACGGCACTCTAATTACAAATAAATACATATGTTACTTAGCATAACTGCCGTATGTACGACATGTCATTTTATTTACTTATTTAAAATCAAGAACTTTCAAGTAAACTTGCCACATTTATTCTACAAGAATGTATCTATCAACTGGTAAAAATAAAAGTAAAATAGAACCACAGGGACAAATTCAGCAATACAGTGAACTTTGGATTGAGTTTTTTTCAAAATCCACTTTTCGTTACTTACGGCACTTTTCCTTAGCTGGGCAGCATTAGTGATGGATGTTTTTCGTTACTTACGGCACTTTTCCTTAGCTGGGCAGCATTAGTGATGGATGTTTTTTGTATTTTTATGGTGTAAATCTCCTTGATTAACTATTACAAATTAAAAATTTGTTTAAATATGAACAAATATTGCAATCAAATCGAACTACTTTACAGAAGGCTACTTACAAGAATCGTGGTTTGTATTTTCAAACTAAGTTTCTCTAAACTGTTGACATGGGACAATGCTCTTAGGCATTGAGGCCTTAAGTCTTGCCTACACTCAAAGTCTTGAAGGATCATCTGGATTCGTTGATTCAATCTGATGTAGGTCGTCTTCCGTTTTGAAGATGCTCCACCCAGTTCTCTTCCCTGGGCAAAAAACGTTGCCTCCATCACCATTTGCTTCAGTTTATTCACTAACAAGAATATGTTTGGATTTTTCATTCCAACCAGTCCATTTAATTTTCGGTTACAATCTTCAACGGCGTTATTTGTTCTGTGCCGCTGGTTGTACATGTTCCAAACTTTTGATGGTATATTTATGTTTTCTAACCACTGATCAACAAAATAGGCTAAAAATTCATCCAGTTTATCATTTTCTGGAGCACTCTGAAGTACCAACATCCACGCTTCTTGAACGTGTTTGTGTTTGTTTCTCACAGCTTCGTTTCCCTATATTCCTTCACCAGACCTAAATCTTGTATTTTCCTCCATAAACATTGCCCAAAATGAAAACAACAGCTAGACAACTGAGTGTCTGGAAAAATACATTTGACGGCTGACAGCATAGCAGCCTCGAAATCTACTTTAATGAGCATCGGGGACCAAGACGGACACCACTCCTTTATCATTTCCAACATAACTTTGTAAGTAGATTCTAGCTTATCTGGGAGGAGTACAAACAGTGCAGGGCAAACATTCGTTTCGTATTCAGTGCTCTCAACGACAACATGAAATGTGTAAATCTGTGAAATCTGTTTCGGACAACTTCTGAATGCATCAAATAAACAAATGGAGCCATTTGTCATTAATGTTTTGGCATCCTCTCCACCAAAAATACAAATTCTTCTCGTCTGGCTGATCATCCGGTCCGCAAGTAGAAAACTCTCACCGTTTGGAAGCTCTAGAAGCGATGTTGGAAATTCCACTGACTGTGTTTGGATTTTGTTCCGTTCCCAGCACTTTTCTTCTTTCCCTAATTAATAGGATAGGTCAATAGTCCTTAGATTTATTATCCATTGCATTAAATTCCTTACCAGAGTTTCATCGGGTTTCATCCAGTTTCACCCAATTTCATCCAATACGGCACATCAAATTGAAATCGAAGTAGGGTAGAATGGAGTCTCCGACCCCAGGAGGGACAGGAGGGACACCCCCCCTCCCCCCCCCTTGCAAATTTTTTTTTGCGAATATTAACCTAACCTAACCTAACCTAACGTAACCTAACCTAACCTAACCTAACGTAACGTAACCTAACCTAACCTAACGTAACCTAACCTAACGTAACCTATCCTAACCTAACCTAACCTAACCTAACCTAACCTAACCCATCCTAACCTAACCTAACCTCGGATCAGATTTCTGATTGCAGATTCTTGTTCGTCTAGTCGAGCCGAGAAATTTGAGTACCCACAACGTACATTTGGACGATGTAGGGGGGGGGCTATCTCGGTTACCATAAGTCGGATTTTAATTCTGATTGCAGATTCTTGTTCGTCTAGTCGAGCCGAGAAATTTGCATACCCACAAAGTACATTTGGACGATGTAGGGGGGGGCTATCTCGGTTACCATAAGTCGGATTTGAATTCTGATTGCAGATTATTGTTCGTCTAGTCAAGCCGAGTAATTTGCATACCCACAATGTACATTTGGACGATGTAGGGGGGGGCCGGGGGGGGAAGTTTGTCAAACACCCACGGTCTCATTCTTGTTCAAGTCTTCAACAATTCCTGTAGTATGGGGGAGCGAAAATCTCCCCCTAGTAATTAAATCAACAGAACACCAGTTGTCAAACACCCACGGTCTCATTCTTGTTCAAGTCTTCAACAATTCCTGTAGTATGGGGGAGCGAAAATCTCCCCCTAACCCATTATGTGTTAGGGGGAGCGAAAATCTCCCCCTAGTAATTAAATCAACAGAACACCAGTTGTCAAACACCCACGGTCTCATTCTTGTTCAAGTCTTCAACAATTCCTGTAGTATGGGGGAGCGAAAATCTCCCCCTAACCCATTATGTGTTAGGGGGAGCGAAAATCTCCCCCTAGTAATTAAATCAACAGAACAACAGTTGTCAAACACCCACGGGCTCATTCTTGTTCTGGAGTTTGAAGTGTGTGGTTGTGTAATAGTGTAGCTGTGTGCCGTTCTGTCAGAGTGTTCACCCGACGTTGGATAATGTTTTATTTTTTGTTGGTAAAAAGATAAACTACATTTGTTTATCAATGTACCAACGAGGTTTTTAAAACTGTTTCAACCTTGTTTGGTCTCATCAGATAGTGATATGCTTATTGAAAGCAACACTATTACAGTTGTCTTAACTAATATTTACATAACAAATATATATAGTTAGAATAATAAAAAATCTAAATATCTACAAAACTAAAGTCTATAACTCTTCGCCTGATGACGTCAATATAACGACATTGTCCCCGCCACCAGACACACGACCTTAGAATAATAAAAAAGCTAATATCTACAAAACTAAAATCTATAACTCTTCGCCTGATGACGTCAATATAACGACATTGTCCCCGCCACCAGACACACGACCTTAGAATAATAAAAAAAAGCTAATATCTACAAAACTAAAGTCTATAACTCCTCGTCCGATGACGTTAATATAACAATATTGTTCTCGTCACCAGACTCACGACCATTGTCCTCCTCCTCATCACCCTCCGACACAACACCATTGTCTTCCTCCTCAGTAGCAACATCACTCTCCGACATGTCACCATCGTCCTCCAGCCCGCCATACTCGGCCACAACACCTTCGTCGTTGTCCATGTCGAGCACGTTGCCGAACTCGTCGACAGCGCGCTCAACAAACTCCCCGACACCACCATCCCACACAAACTGCAGGTCCACCTCTGGCTCGACAGCCTCAGGTTCAGGTGCCGGAAGGGCCCTGACAACGCCGACAACGGCCACCGTGGGACCGGACGGCCGATCCCACACCACGCGACGCGGATTGGGGAATAAATCCCCCGCCAAAGTGTTCGTCGCAGCCTCGGCCCGAGCGACCGGCACCTCGGGGCCCGCGGCAGGGTCCTCCGGTAAACACAGCCTCGCGGGGCTCGTCGCGATATCACTCACGCGAACACGAGCAGTGTTTGACGCTGCATCGGCGTGCGATGGAGCATCGGAGCCCACCGCAACGTCGACGCAGATCGCCGACACATGGTTTTCCAGCGCCGCGAACATCTCAAGGAGCATCGCGGGCTCAGGCTCCGGCTGGGGTGAGTTGCTCCGCCCGGGGCGCGGTGATGTTGGAGTCAACGCACAACGTTGCGGCGGCGCCAGACACACCCTCTTCGCAGGTGGTGATGACCCCCCGAGCCTCGGCATCGTCTCCAGCTGCTGGACCGCTGGTGATAAGGTCCGCCGTTGACTGCATGAGTACTCGATGTGGCGTCGCAAATGGGCTCGACGCTTGAACATGCATCCGCATCCCGAACACACGTGACCGTCACCTTGTCCATGCACTTCACGCATGTGACGATTGAAATGGTCGTTGCGGCTAAAGAACTTCTGGCAAAGAACGCACACTGGCCCTTTCATCTTGCGTGTTGGAAGCAGACTGATGAGACGCTTTGGAGTAGGTCAGTGTTCACACAGCTGTACAAGGGTAAGTTTTTGTAATGGAGGCGGCGAATCCGAGATGCCGAGGGGTGGTCCTAGGAATAATTAATTAACCCACAGGCCCGAGCAGCGGAATGACCGGATGTAAAAAAAATACCCCGCCGCAGCAAACCTGCGTACTCATCGAATTACAAATGCATAATATATGGCTTAATACCGTATAAAGCAACATACCAAGTATCATAAAAATGTATTCACATATAAGCGATATATACAATTTTAATTATTCTCCATAAGAATAACGTTGGTTATGAGTACGTAGGCTTGCTTGAACAAGAAACACAAACAATCGGTTTTATGCAAATATAAATAGAATTTAACTAGGTGAAGCCACATACCAAGTTTCATCAATAGTCAATAATAAGTAAGCACTATACAGCATTTTAATTATTCTTCATAAGAATACCATGATAGCCTGTGTAAGCAGGTTTGTTGCAGAAAGGAACGAAAAAATGTGTTTTACGCTAATAACAATATAACTCACCAAGGCAAAGCCAGTACTAAGTTTTATTAATTTATGTTAAAAAATTAAGGGAGACATTACATTTGACTTATTCACAATAAGAATAACATTGTGACTGAGTACGCGGGTCCGATGTCGATTGTAATTTCCCGCACGTGCATAGAGCAGACCTAGACTGGTCAAGAACAAAGCTAGCTTAACTGAATGTAACTAAAAAGCTTTGCGATATAGTGAAATATAGTTATGATCGTAGTTGATTTCCAGAAAGATTGGTGAAATAGATATCGTACTAAACATTTATTGACAATTGACATAATGTACCCATCAGGATATAAAATCTATTGTATGGGATGAAAGAATTTTCAGGGACTATCAACACACACAATTTGCTCATATAGTTTTCCCGTAGAATAGGCTTAAGTCTCATGTTTAATTTCTATAATGAACTAAAGTTATTGACGATTAAACTATTCCGTTCGTGCAAGGCGTCATGAATAGTTTCTTACATACATACAAATTTAGAAATTAATATAAATATACAATTATTTCATTTCTTGTACATTGTAAATAGATCAACCTTTTTAGCAAATGTCCTCTAATTAGAGAACAATTAAAAGCTATTACCATTAGTGGCAAGGTAGGACCTATACTAGCCGATACAATGAACACTTTTTTTTTGCTTTGAGACTCACAGGTGGTAAAACAATATTTGTTAATATAATATGTAGTTCATATATTGTATATACTGTGTGTGTGTGTGTGTGTATGGGTTCGTTATCGTGGTAAATTTGGAAGAATCGTCATCGGATTGCTGTGAAATGTTTCATTAATGTGCAAAGATTCATGACTCCGATTCGTGAAACCAGAAAGATTGGACTATGGAAAGGGGAGTTTAATAGTTATCAAAAATCTGTTTTATTGTTCTCAACACACTGCACGTTGTATGAGTTGTCTAATAGTATTTTTATAAGATAACAAATTCAATATTATCTCTCTTATATTTACGAAGTACCTAGACCGAGCACCTTCGTCGCTCCAAAAAACGTTTCTACATAAAAATTAAGCTTAATTATAATAAGGTAAGAGTTAATAAAGTATCCAACATTTTTCGAGCAATAACAATTTACTATAATCATGAAAAAAGACGTAAAGAATAATCTAAACACTTTGAAAATTTGGCTGATTTGGCGAGGGGGGCATCCAACGTGGGGGAATCTTTCAAGAGATGTGTCTTTGTGAAACAAATCCAACGAAGAAAACACGTCAACATCTTGTATCGGGAAGCGATGGAAAAGGCCAGAGAGGCAGAGTCCTGAGATGGACAGAAAAGAATCCAAAATATTTTAGTCCCAATAATGAAATGGTATTAGGCTATTAATTAATGATACATGCTAAAAAATGAGTCAGACTTAGTGAGTAACAAGGATACACAAAGATCTCAACCATTCTACACTCATCATTCATTCATATTCGTATTAAAATACGCCCTTATTAACTTGTTGCGTCGGCATCGCAAAGAGAAATTGAGATATATTGGTAAAGTGGTGAAGACACATGTTTATAATTAGAATCGATCTTGTTTAATTTTTCTTTTTTAGTGGAAATTATAGGATCCCCTTGGAGAAATGTACTGATTAAGTTGTGTTTAATTAGGCACACCTAGAGTTAGACGGTAAATCTGAGTTTAAAAAACAATTTTAGAAGATTTAAGTGGATTTGAATAGAAGTGTATCAGAATACCCCCGTCGCAACAAACCTGCGTACTCAGCGAATTTCCAATGCATATATATATATATATATATATGTGACTCACTACTACATGGAGCTATTTACCAAGTTTCACAAAAATACAACCATAAATAATCGAGATATAGAATTTTATTTATTCTTCATAAGAATAACATTGGACAACGTACTGTGTTTAGCACTTTGAATATCTCTGCAACGGTTGGACGTAGAACAACGATTAATCACCAAAATGTTTTTGTTGAGCTAAACACATTAATAAACAGAAATGTGCAGTTTAGATTAAAATTATTTACATAAAAACTAATATTTACATAACAACATTTCTAGTCCACGAATGAACTAGAAATGAACTGATTTTGTTTTAAAACTGTTTCAACCTTGTTTGGTCTCATCAGATAGTGATATGCTTATTGAAAGCAACACTATTACAGTTGTTTTTTTTTTTTATTTTATATTTTATATTTTTTTGGGGGGTTTTAATTTTATAATTTTCCAGCAGCATCTTCGGTGAAATAATCAATGTATTCTATCAACTTCTAATATTGCAACAGCTCCGTTGCGGATCAGGCCGAGACATCTATCTTCTAAGATCCCGAGCATCGCCTGCGCATAAAAGTTTATATTATGCTTCCTCGGGATAATATTGATTATGGCCTCGCCGTCTATTATGTCGATGAGGCCGAACTTCATTTGGAACCTATGGTCCAAGGCCATACGCATGCGGAGCATGCCCGTCAATGCCAGCACATCGTCGCTGTTGGTCAAGCAAAAATACATCCTGCCTAGTTAAAGTCGCTAGGGGATGTGAGCTGAGCGCCTACGTCGGAGGCGGGGTTGGGGCTGCCAGCGTGTTATGTAACAACAGGGGCTGTCGGCGTGTTATGTAACACACAGGAAGTAGCCGCCACAGACAAAAAAATAATCCCAACCGCCCTTGGGGTGGAGACCACCCTGCTCTAATGGAATTCGATGCCGGGGGCCTATAATTATCAAAAACCCCAGAGTCTCGAAAGAACTATGAATGGACTTGCTACACAGAGAAAAATTATTGGTTAATCCAAGTTTTTTATAAGTTAGTTCAACCAATATCAGAGGTTACTATATGGACAACTATTTGTATGAGTTCAATTAACTAATCTCAGAGAGTTAAAAATTATATGTTGGAACAAACAATTTTATAAGTTAACCAATAAATTCATTGGTTAATCCTATACTCTAATATGAGTAAGGTTTGCTTGCTTGCTTGCTTGCGTGCTTGCTTGCTTGCGACACGGATCTCAAAAACGGCTCCAACGATTTCCTTCAAATGTTCAAAATAACTAATTTCTGGGATAAAAATAAGTTCTAGACAGGCCTCATCCCTAAGAAAAATCAAATAATGTAAAAAAAAACTAAAATGAAAAGTTATAAAAATTAACATTGGGCTTATGGAGTTTCAAATCAAAACAAAAGTATTGTAACAGCCGTTCATAATTAACCAGGGAACTGTCAAAGTAATACTCATGTTGTTTATGATTATTAACATGTGGATTCCTGAGAGCAGAGATTAACAGATTTGATTAAAGATTACATATATAGAGTAGTAAAATAAATCAAAGGGACATTGAGATAAAGATAACAACTGGAGGGACCTTAAAAATGTAGAAAAGAGGCTAATGAATAATACAAATCTGATTATCAGTATGGGGAAGTGGTGAAATATTACTCCGAGTCATCTAAACAAGCTGAATGACCTTCCCCCGAGCAAAGCTCGGCCCCCAGGTACTATAACTAATTTGTTTCAAAGTAGTTGGATTAATCTCAAATGTAGTTGTTACAACCTATATTCTCTAAGTTGAACCAAACAGCTTGACTGGTTAAATTAACCAATCCTCAATTTTCAAAGTAGTTGTAATAACCCCATAATCTAGTTTGTTACAACCTATATTCATTTAGTTGTTAGCCTCAATGCTTAACCTAGACAGTCCTAGAACCCCAGGCTTAACTTAGCTCTTGGAAGAATAGCCAAAGTTGCTGGGTTCTACATCTAAGTTTTAATTTGTTCTGTCTAGATCAAGGATTATGCATTCATAAGAAAAGGAGGCCTAACAGTTTTATGAGGACGAAATGAATGATTCAAAATAAATGTTGTACAAAGACCTCCATGTACTAGGATTGTAAATTAGCTAATTGTTTGGATCAAATAACTTTAATAATAAAAGAAAGCTGGTAATTATATGATAAATTACCTTCAAAACGTGGTATTAAATCGTCCAACCCCCAACTTATTAGAGTAGTTCACAACTACTCATCCAAACACAACTTTATCATCCATGCTGGAACTCACAAAGACTGCCACTGCCACGGAATAATCTTGGCGCCAAATTGAAGCACAAAAAGGCGCAATTCATGAAGGCATTGGTTTCAGCTAACCAGTTTAAAGTAGTTACTTTAACAAGTTGCTGAACGTTACCTCTTTGGTGGGTTAGGACAAACCTTAACAACTATTAAAAACAACTCAATATGATCAACCATTTCCGGATTATTGAAACAACTACTACGAAAAGTTAAACTAACTGTTGCTTTGTTTACGATAACCTTTCCTGGCCAACCACTTTCGTTAACTAATCGTATATTGGTCATGACAACCATTCCATTTTTCTCTGTGTAGTAGAGTATATTGGCCGGTTTTGCAGGTGTATGATATATTTATGTTCGTGCGACCAAAGTTTCGCACAGAGCAATTAGATAAACTTGCAAATGCAAAATGCACCACACACACACACACCGCTCGCCAGTAGGGTATATTGGCCGGTTTTGCAGGTGTATGATATATTTATGTTCGAGCGACCAAAGTTTCGCACAGAGCAATTAGATAAACTTGAAAATGCAAAATACGAAATACACCCCACCATCCAACCCATCCACGCCCCTGACAAAATTTTTTTTTTTACACCATAACTCCAATACTGTTAGTGCGATTTTATTTGTAGGACTTTACCTGGGTTAGAGTTAATGAAGGGGGGTGTATCGATACACCCCCCTTTGCAGTATATGATCAAAGCATTACGTTCACCTTTTTCCTCAAAATTTGCATTCAATATCTGTTTTGCTCGTTCAGATATGAATGTTACTTTACAATCATTGTATGATAGCTCTGTCCCAATTTGTGGTTGAAAACTGTTGTTCAATTGGTTTAATTACCAGGGGGGAGATTTTCGCTCCCCCTAACACATAATGGCTTAGGGGGAGATTTTCGCTCCCCCATACTACAGGAATTGTTGAAGACAAGAATGCACCTGCTAATGTCATTGTATGATAGATCTGCCCCACTTTGGGGTAAAGGAGGCGAGGATGGGAAATAATAAGAATGTTTCTTTTTTTATTCTGAGTACACAACTAGTTTATTGATAAAAATGCAAAATTTCAAAACTCAATTGGTATACATTTGTGCAAAGAGTCTTCTGATCAGTGCATCGTTGTGGCCGACAGAAGAGTGTTCAAAGAGCTGCACAAAGTCCTTCATCTTCATGCCGTAGTGGGTGCGGCAGTATCGATAGGGTATTTCGCGGTGCACCCTACCAGCGCGGACATGGAATTGGCAGTTTCCTAGGCGTTATGTTCCGCACCATCACACCGCTGCTCAAGTCGGGAGCCTCTGCTGTGGCCAAAGAGGCGTTGAAATCCGGTGTTGGATTCTTGGGCGACATGGCCATGCACCAGCGGGACCCCAAAGAAGCCGCTAGAGATTATTTCAGCCAGTTTACAGACTCGCTAAAACGCAGGACGGATGGCAAACTTCAACGTGTGCTAAGTGGCGGCGGCGGCTCTCGCGCGAAACACCGTCGCGTAACGCGAAAGAATACCGCGAAACACCGACGCGCTACTCCTGCGCGAAAGACTAACGCGAGACTCTCGCGTAAGAGGAACGCGAAGCGCGCCATGTTCGGCGGCCGTCGTGTCACACCGCAGTCTTTGCGAAACTCCTTCGAGGAAGGTCGTCGTCGTCGTCATCCAAGAAGAAGGGCAAGAGCAGCAGCAAGAAGAGAAGGACAGTTAGGAAGAAGACGAGGAAGACGAGGAAAGCAGTGAGGAGAACTTCCGTACGTGATATATTCAATTAACACACACGCTAGCAATGTCGTTTCTACATCAAAAGTCGTGTGAATGCGTCAAGACGGAATTGGACTTGTTTTCGTTACCGCCGACGCAGACCAGTATCGAGAGCGGCAAATGGATTCAGTACAAACCAATCTCCACACTGACTGATGATTCGCCCATCGAGTTTGTTGTGCCCGGCAACGGCGAAGAATACACCGATCTTTCGCAAACAATGTTGGAAGTTACAGCGTCTATTGTCAAGTCGACAGGAGCGGCAATCGCAGATGCCGATGAATCGAACAAAATTGGCCCAGTCAACAATTGGCTGCACACGTTATTCAGTCAAGTCGATATGAGTATGAATCAGAAACTGGTCACACCACAAAACAACACTTATGCATATCGAGCGTATATCGAAACATTATTGAATTACGGCTATGATGCTAGGAAATCACATTTAACATGTGGATTGTGGAACGCGGACGATGCCGGCCACATGGACAATACTCTCGACGATAACGATGGACTAAAGGCGAGACGAAAAATGACAAATAAAAGTCGTGAAATCGATATGCTCGGTCGCCTACATGTGGACATGTGTAATCAGAACAAGTTCCTGTTGAACGGTGTGGAACTGCGTTTTAAACTGATCCGATCAAAAGATTCCTTCTCCATTATGGCGGATGATGGTGACTACAAGGTGCACATTGTTGATGCGAATCTCTGGATACGAAGGTGTAAAGTTAGCCCCACTGTACTGTTGGCGCACAGCAAGACGCTTCAGACCGGCACAGCTAAATACCCAATCACTAGAGTGGAATTGAAAACATTCACACTGCCGTTTGGAGTGAGGAGCAAAACTTTGGACAATGTGTTTCTAGGTCAAGTGCCGAAACGAATCATTGTCGGACTGGTCACCAACGCCGCTTATAATGGCGATTTAAAAAAGAATCCATTTAACTTTAAAAATTTCAAAACCAACTACTTCTCGCTGTACGTGGACGGTGAACAAGTGCCGTCCAAACCGCTACAACCACACTACGAAACCGGCAAGGGAAAATACGTGATGGCGTATCACAGTCTGTTTTCAGGCTCCGGCATACACTTTAGCGATGCTGGTAATCTCATAAATAGAGACGATTACGACGATGGATACTGTCTGATGGCATTCGATCTAACACCTGATATGTCAGCAAGCGACACGACTCATTGGAACCTAGTGCGCAACGGCAGTGTGCGTATGGAGATTGCTTTCGACACGGGGCTCACAGAGACTGTCAACTGTCTGGTATACGCAGAGTTTGACAACGTCATAGAAATCGATCGTCATCGCAACGTGTCTGCGGACTTTGGTGGTTAGATCGTCGTCAGCGGCGTCATCGTCCTCCTCCTCAGTCTACAACCAACACTCGCACAAGATGGATCGTTTATGCAGAGTACCGCGTAAAAATTTAGCATCTCCAATTATTGTAGATTTTCAATGTTTCAAGGACAACGCAAATGACTACATTCTGAAGGAAGTGTGCGTCTTGGAATTGGTCAGTGGAACACTGCTAATGCGTCATATCGCCAAATCACCATTCAGTCGAGATTTCCTATCACAAGAGAAACTGCGTGAAAGCTATTGGCTCACAAAACACTGTCACGGTTTGGAATGGGACCAAGGTGATATCTGGTATCATGTGCTAGAGGAAAAGTTACGTGCATGTATCGCCAAACGACCGATTGTCTACGTCAAAGGTGCTGAGAAAAAAGAGTTTGTACGATACAATTTCATCACGGATCACTGTACTACTAATGTCATGGATATCAACGATATTGGCTGCGGATCACTATCGTCAATCAACAGTCTACTATCAACAAACGCAGTGCGATGTCGCCACCACAGAACAGCTCACACACGATGCGCTCTAGCCAATTGCATCACATTACGCAGTTGGTTACATCTAAGTACAAATATCGCTGACGCTGATGATTACGCTGACGATGGTGAGAGTGATACCAGTTCCTGCTTTTGTTTTGCTACTAGTACTACTCCTTCTACTACTGCCTGTGGCGTCGACACAGTAGAATGAATACCTTAGAGATACAAAAGTGTATGGCTAAACTGCCCGTACAGAATGTTGGTGTCTACGCTGCGGATCAATTGCCCCATTATATTTCACCATCTACTGCTATGATTGTGAACACTGATCCACACAATGAAGACGGCACTCACTGGGTCGCTTTCTACCTTAACAAAGGAGGAGGAATAATTGAATTCTTTGACAGCTACGGTCAACCGCCACATCTTCAATTCTACCAAGGATTCCTGAGACGCAACGCTCGTCGCTACCTGTACAACGAACATCGCCTTCAAAGTGACAACACTCTGGTCTGCGGTCAATACTGCCTTGTATTCCTGTACTGCCGCACCCACTACGGCATGAAGATGAAGGACTTTGTGCAGCTCTTTGAACACTCTTCTGTCGGCCACAATGACGCACTGATCAGAAGACTCTTTGCACAAATGTATACCAATTGAGTTTTGAAATTTTGCATTTTTATCAATAAACTAGTTGTGTACTCAGAATAAAAAAAGAAACATTCTTATTATTTCCCATCCTCGCCTCCTTTAGCAATTACACTTTTAGCAAGTAGTCAGACATTTGAATTGGTAGTTTACTTTTGAATCTTAAGACTATGTGAGGGGAGGAAAAAAAAGACAAATTTATATACGAACAATTTGGCTATTTATTTACACACCTTATATATATATTTTACATCGAGTATGTGCTCCTGAACATTTGTGTTTGGCTAGCAAAAACGAGACTCGACACAAACTAACGACTAGAACAAAAAGAAAAAAGGAGCACATTTCTAAGTTTTACGAGACTCGATACAAACTAATGACTAGGTTTAGCAAAATCGGAAATTTACAAGTCAAGTCAGGGTCTTTGGTAATATGACACAACCACTCAACGCTCCTCATCCTCCGCCTCTTCATCGTCTTGAGGGATGTCTTCGGGCTGAGGTGGAACGTCAACATGCCCCCAAGGCAGTGTATTTACACCGTCCGGAAGGATGTAGCGTTTGTCATCGTTACAGCTCAAGGATAGCTTGTCGACTTGAACTGTGAAGACGCGGTGGTTTCGGGACTGGAACCTGGTGTTGATGGTTCTCTTCAACACGCCGTTGAAGAGGCATTCCCGATAGTCGTCAGAGGTTAGATTGTGTTTTACAACACCTCTAGCGACTCCCTTGGCGCGCTTCACCGTCATGACCTGCAACTCGTCATCTTCAGTCCTCTCCTCGAACTCGACTATATCCATGAGGTATAGTTTCGAGCGAAGACCGAGGTACTCGAGCAGCGGAAGACCGTTCGCTTCATCCTTAAACTTTCCGATGACTTTGGCGTTTATGGGGCTGTAGCAGGGATGGTTTTGGGGCTACGCACTGGTGTCGAAATCATCCAGATGCTCCAACATGTCCTTATAAACATCTTCAGTCTGGATGTCGAACACGAAGCTGTCAGTGTCCATGTAGTCAACCTTCAGACGATCGCCGTAGCGGTTCTTCATCTTCCGAAGGAAGTCGTACATGAGCCACTTGCTCAGATCGAGGACACACATTCCGACGTACAGCGGTTTGTCCAGGACTATATTGACTTTCGACATGTGGACAATGGCGACGTCATCGTTGAAGTAGGTTCGGTCCAGGAAGTTTGACTTGGCCACGTACTTCCTGAACATCTCCGGCGTACACACCAGCTTAGAGTTCATTCGCTTGCGAACATTCTCGATCGTCTTGCCAAAGACCGCATTGTTCATAAGCTTGAAAAAGTCTTGCTCAAACTTGGTCTTGGCCTTCTTCCTCAGTTCGGTGTTCATTAGGATGTAGCTCTCTAACCACCGAGACTGACGGAACGAGATGACGCGATGCACGTTCACAAGCTCCACTCCGTTTTCCAGCGCCTGTTGCAGGATTCTGTAATGACAGATGTAGTTCTTCTTGTCATCCAGAGTCGTAACGAGCTTCTTGAATTTCCCTCCTGGCGGACGTTTGGTCTCGCAGCAGTAGGGGAGATCCTTGTGAAGGTCGTGCAGGTGGGCGGGGTAACGAAGGTCAACTTCCAAGACATAGCCGGTGGGTCCTTCCGGGTCCAACGCTGCAATGTCCAGGGACGTGATCTCCTCGCGGCTGAGCCATTGGAAGTCTCCCTGTGGAAGACACTGGGACATGGCCCAACCGTAAAGGTTGTTGGCGTCCAAGTATAGCAGGTGATTCGTTGGCTCTTCAGGTCGTCGATCTTCAGGGCGACATCCATCATGGTTGGCCTTGGCGTGTCTGGTGATCGCCTGGGAAATACCTCCTCTGATGCCTTGCTCGAAGAAGAGGTACATATCAAAGTCCTGTATCGTATCAAGCTCCACTCGACAGGTCCTTAACATAACATCCCAGGCGTATGACGGTAGGGTGTAGTAGTGCGCAGGGTCTAGTTCGTATTCAGCCATCGACGTGTCCCTGAAGCGTTCAAAGACGTCAGTCAACAGCGCAATGTCACAGCGCAGGTACTTCTCGGCGTAGTCCTTGAGGTTCCTACAACCGAAGGTTTCCCACACGTTGCGAGCATGCTCGTAGTCTGCATCCGTGATGTCCTCCAGGGTCAGGTCGTTGTGAAAATCTCGCTGCAGAGGCAGTTCCGTAGTATCTTCCAATACGGCGTTCGACGTTACAAAGTTGTACGGGAACACGCCTTTCCTACGGACTAGATCGAAGAGGTGGTCTTCGGGGAATCTCTTCCTCGTCTCCAAGAGTTGAGCTGGTGGAAGTGCGGCTGCGAGGCTGGCGAGGCTCAAAGCCAGGAACCTGTAGGTGTCGAGGAACCTGACTCTGAATCCTGGCTGTCTTTTTCCACGCCCTTGCATCCCAACCGGTGCCGCTGCTCGGTCGAACAGGAACCGCTTCGTCAAAGCGATGTACCGCTCTTCCGTGTGAGCTAACACCTCAACATCACCGGGGTCGACCGCCAACTCCCGCACTATGAAGTGAGCGTCGTAGTTGGAGAGGTTGTGGAAGTAGCAGTTGACTACTCGCTGCTCCCTGTAGCGTAGGTTACATGATCTGTGTGCAGCGCCACGGAACTCGTAGGGTGGCGCGTGGTTGTGATCACGAACCTTTAGGTCTTCGCTTGAAAATGCCGATCCGCAGAGGTAGCAATTCACTGTCGACTTGTACTGCATCGTTTCCGCTGGGGTCAGGACAGGGCGCAGATTTCTTGCTTCGTACAGGAAGTTCCACAATCGCTCAACATCAGTTTTCAACATCTCCATAAATGTCTTTGACGCATCATCCCCGAAGTAGACTCGAGGCTCAAACTCCTCAAGTCCGTACGAGTCGATGATCTGGTACGCAAAGGCGTACGGGATGTGGATGTGGGTGGCTACTCCTCCGTGCGGTTCATCCACTTTTCATCCATCTCCGCGGTCGGCAGTAGAGCACACTCAAAGTCCGCGTAGATGGTGAAACGCTCGCGTCGGGTGAACTCTGGATGGCTGAATTTGATTTCTGTCTTTTTCGGCGTATCCATGCGAATAGGGGCCGAAGCGGAGCAGTATCGCCTGTGCTCCTCCAGACGCTGTGCACCCGTCAGACCGAGCTTGTTCGGACGGTTGTCAAAGTGCGCGAAGCACCGCTTACAGATGAATATGCTGCCCTTATGTGCTGTGAGTTGGGGACGGATCAGTCGGCCAAGGTCTTTGATGTAGGTGTAGTGACTATCACCGTCCGTTGTCACGTACAAAAGGTCGCAATGGTCTTCGCGCTCCTGCCTACAAATCTTCAAGGGGAAGACGGTGTCCTGGTACTTTGGTCGTCCGTTAGGTTTCTGACCCACGCACGTGTGATCAATACCATAGACGTTGATACTGATGATGTTTGTCCGCTCAAACGCCTTGATACTCTTCAGAGCAACGGGGAATTGAAGGCCGGTCCAATCGTATCGGGCGATGATGTCGTCGGTGTACGATGCCGGTCTATCGGGGTGATCTTGAACAAACTTTCCCAAGACCGCATACATAAAACACCGCTCATCGGTGTTCAATACGTTGACGACTGCTTGGGTGTTCTCCAGAGACGTAGGCAGTGGGAGCCAAGCTCGACCATCTTCACCTAGAGGAGTGTATTCGTTAATACCTACCTCCAAATAACGAACGCGAAGGTATGTCCACCCGGAGCCGATATGATCGCACTCAGCCTTCTCTCTGATAAGCTTCGCAAAAGCTGATGAAATGTAATGGTTCAGGTCCGAGGTCACCGTCAGCGGAGTCATCTTCGTCTTGAAGTTGCGCAGGCAGGTGTTGTTGTGAATATTTTGGAATTCACACTCCAGCTTCAAGTTGACCTTAATGCTGCGGTGTTTCGCCAAGGTGTTCTCAAGCAACTCCGTAAGGCTCACAATCAACAACGCCATCACTTCTCCGATTGTGACGAGATTCTCCATTGGTCGCTGCAGACGGTAGGTTAAGAGGCGGTTGCGAAAACCCCGTTGAATGAGTGAGAATACGGGGCTTGACTGTCCTGCTCCAGTCATCTCAACATCATCGGGTTGCGGGTGTGTGCTCGTTCCAGGTTGTGGCTCCGTGCTGGGTCCTGGCTGGGGTTCGTCCTGCACCATAGCCACTCGGTTCAGGATCAGGTCCTTCATGATCGGACCGCTCATGATGGTCCTTGTTGAACCGCTGGTTGAACTCCTGACCGCAGTATGCGCAAGGGAATCTTCGTTCTTGACCATTGCCGTGAAATTGCATGGTGTGTCGACGCAGGTTGTCTTCCCTCTTGAATTCGACGCCGCATGTGCCGCATATGAACCTGCGGACTCTGCTGTGGACCGAATCCACATGTCGACGCAGGTGTATTTCACGACGGAAACGGCGACCGCATTCATGGCAGGTGTGGTGGCCAGGACCCGGTCCTTCATCTGAAAATAAAAATAAAAAACAGATTAGGATAACTAAAGATACAAATTCCCCTCTCTCGAGAATCACATTTCAAAATGTATTTGTTAATTAAAAATATCAATTTTGAAACAGGGAATGTAATCTTCTGTACTGTTTGTCTACACTGATGAACCTGGGTTCAAAGCTAAGGATGTAGCTGCAATAATGAGCTGCGCCAACCCTAAAGAAGCATTATGTTTTAGGGGGAGCGAAAATCTCCCCCTAGCAATTAAATCAATAGTACACCAGTTGTCACGGTCTCATTCTTCTTCATGTACCTAGTTAAATAATTATAAAAAAGGTAATTAGTTTCAAGGGGAAAAAGTTATTTTAATGTGGATTCTCACCTTCAACGGAGTGTTGATTGACATCGGCAGTCGTCTGCGGAGCATCAATCACCTCCCGGGGTGGAATGACTCGGTGATTCGCTTCCATGTGACGCTCTAAAGCTCCCCGGTCTACGAATGTGGCTCGACATGCAGCTTCTCCATCTGCAAACGCACAAAACGATTAGATTGTGAAGTATGTTTAACACCTACCTTTGTTTAGAGTACTTTCAAATTCTCAGTGACCCCCCCCCCTTAGGACCTTTCTCGGGGGGGGGGGGTAAATTTGTTTTTTAAAGTTTGTAATGTGGGTACTCTGATGACTTGACTTGATGGGGCGAGCAATAACATAAGTTATTAAAGTTAAATTATATTGACATAGTCATGTAATTTTAAATTTAAAAAACAAAGAGTTCTCTATTCGCGCTAAATAGTTAAAGCTGTTAAATAAAAATAATTGTATCACTCTGCGGTTATATTGCATAACGTATTCCTATATTACTAACATTTAGGTCTGATTAAAACAATAATGCAACGCAAAAAACGTACCTTGCTGCGTTGGTGTTGGTGGTGGTAGTTGTGGTCTCAAGCCGTGGAATCTGATGCGGTGTTGCACCAAATTGTTCCTACGCACGTAAATACAACCACAAATGTTACAAACGTGTGTGGCGTTCATCTTTAATATGGATTATAAGTTTTGATAATCACAAACAATACAGCACAACACGAACGTTTTAAATAGTTCAAAGGTGCTTTACGCAAATCGCAAATCGCAAATGATGATAATCAGCAACTAACACAAATCGCGTAGAACGGAACAGGATCGGACTAACACGTCTTCACGCACTGAACTCTCGAACTGAACTGAAGGAGGGCTGGTGATGTGGGGTGACGCTCCCCACTAATGGATTTCGGAGAAGGTCGGGGCAAAAACTCTCAACCGCTGTCTGGGGTAAAGACCACCCTGCTCTAATGGAATTCGACGCGGGTGGTCTATAATTATGGGTTCCTAGAAGGGTCAGCCGTCTTCCCGTCGAGGTATCAAATTACAGCATCCGCATTCCCAGACAGGTCTCGACTTGTCGGTTTTTTGTGTGAACACCTGCACCCTCCAGTCGAGGTATCAAATTACAACATCCGCATTCCCAGACAGTAGACTGGACACGACGCTTATTTGTGTGAACGTCTGCCTCGGTGCAGAGTACTTGAAGGGGGGTGTATCGATACACCCCCCTTTGCAGTATATGTTCAAAGCATTGCAATTATATTCTCCTCAAAATTTGCATTCACTGGTAGTTCAATTGACCGCAAGCGCTGATGGGCTAGCTCTGTTGGTTGTAGCGTTACCCTGATCAACTCTTGTATTAATTATCCAAAGTATGTCATGTGGGTACTGAGAATACTCGGCTTGACGAGGAGATTCCAAAAATGCAAAAAAAAGGTCAAAAGTGTGGTGCGGGCCCCTTTTTTGTAAACATCATCCAAAGTGTACGATGTGGGTACTCAAATGACTCGGCTCGACTAGACGAACAAGAATCTGCAATCAGAATTCAAATCCGACTTATGGTAACCGAGATAGCCCCCCCCTACATCGTCCAAATGTACGTTGTGGGTACTCAAATTTCTCGGCTCGACTAGACGAACAAGAATCTGCAATCAGAAATCTGATCCGAGGTTAGGTTAGGTTAGGATGGGTTAGGTTAGGTTAGGTTAGGTTAGGTTAGGTTAGGTTAGGTTAGGTTAGGATAGGTTACGTTAGGTTAGGTTACGTTAGGTTAGGTTAGGTTAGGTTACGTTACGTTAGGTTAGGTTAGGTTACGTTAGGTTAGGTTAGGTTAGGTTAATATTCGCAAAAAAAAAAAAATTCGCAAAAAAAAATTCGAAAAAAAAAAATTCGCGAGGGTGGGGAGGGGGGGTGGCCCTCCTGTCCCTCCTGGGGTCGGAGACTCCATTCTACCCTACTAATCGAACTAAATTTAAAAAAAAAAACTGAATCGGAATTTGAAACTTGAACTATGTAACTGAAATATAGTTTACTGGATTATATCAATCGTCTAAACCTTCACAATACAATGTGAAATATTTTTTCATACAGTTTATAGCTAACTAGAATTTCCTGTGCGCAGCTTGCGCATCCCGTTTTGAGAAGCAAAAATAGTTAAATAGTAAACAAAACAACGACAGTCTGTAATTAAATGTAATCCTTATAACAGCTGTTTATTTAATTGAATTAAGGAAAAACACATGTGACATAAACCAAAAATAAAATACTCATCCATATAAATAACATGATGGGGACTAGGAAGTCCCATGGGGCAGATCCCTGAGGCCTAAATCGAAAATCTTAAGCCAGTTAGCAAATCTGCAAACCTAGAACCGCGTTTTAGAGTATAATATGTGGGGGTAAATCATAAAACAAAAAAGCCTTATTGTTTACATAGTTTGCATGTAGCGTAATAATAATATAGAAGAATAGATAGATAGATAAATAATGTATTTTTGATAGTCTGTCTTTAGATAGTTTGTATGTTAGCAGATGAAATACAGTCAAATGTTGGTAAATATGTAGACTGTAATTTTTATTGTTATTTTATTAGGTTAATTTGTGTTACAAATTTTAACCCGATGAACAAACCTTTAAGCACTTAATAACATTTAACTGCAGTTTTTAAGAAGCAAAATTTGACAAGAAGTGACACCAAAATGGGTTTGCTTCAACATCCAAAACTAAACTAACAACAAAGTTTAAACTAAACCCTTTTGGGCTATTGAACTCAGGTGTAAAATTTATTTCGTAAAAAGACACTTTTTGAAGTTATACACTTTCTAATGGATATTTTAATATGCATTATGTTGGGGCTTTGTTACAATAATACCTTTAAATTTTGCACGGTGGATTCCCATTTTGTTACATGCAATTAAAAATTAGATTTTTAAATATAAATTGTTAAGCAATTACATTTATTTTAAACTAGTGAACAATACTTCTTTAGTTTGTTTAAGCAAGGGGCGGAACCAAGGGGGGGGCGGTCGCCCCCCCCCCAAACCTAAGATTTTTTTGTTTTATTTTATTATTCAGGCATACGATGACAGTTTGAATAAATCCGAATGAAAATGTAAACATCAAAAGCCTCCCGATACCCCGTTTTTCGCCTCCGAGAGTCAAATTTTGCCGCTCCCGTCTACAAGGTTACATTAAAATTCAAACTAACAAACCTGAACGTTTCTTAAAATGAAATAAAATATACACCATTAGACAGGTAAAATTTTAAACTTCCATTTTAGCTTATAACACATTACTTAGATCCATCTATTTAACCTAAAAGCGTCTTACAAAAACATAGATATTCCCGAGTATCGCGAAGTTGTTGCAGTTTTGCCAGTTGACAGACCGAAAATGCAGTGTTTTCAACATGGTCTTGGAGCATGCAAGAATTTAAATTTCAATTTCAATTTTAGCAGCAAATGTTGCTACAATTGTATTAGGTAATTATTTTTTACTGGATTTCGTCCACCTACCGTCGTTTGCTATCAGCGGTGTTTTGTTTACAGGTTACGTTTGATTTTTGTTTAAAACCGCGTAATCCATTGTTAGTCAATAAATATCCAGTGGCTAGGCTAGAAGCAAAAAGTGCCTCGAATTATATGTAATTAAATAAGAGGAAACACAGATTAAATTGCGTGCAAACAGAAGCTCATACGCCACGTATTTTATTTTGTAAAAATGTGGTTCAACATTTTCATTTTTCGAGTGGTTGACCTTGTGTCCGCCTCATTCCTAGTTTTATCTTCGTGTAGTATAGTTCAGTATTGCAGATTTCAAATACGTTTTGTAAATAGTTTTTCGCGTGGGTAAACTCGAAAATAAATTGTTTATTTAGGCATCTTACTTGTTGTTAGACGCCTACTGATGACGTAAACAAAAGTGTAATGCCTAAATATTTTATTTTTATTTCCAGTCGGAAGCAGTAGAACTAAAGTTAATTTTTGTTTAGCTTGTGTATAAAGTTAAGATTGCTTTTTTCTTGAGAACAAGGTTATTTGTATATTATGTTAACTTACTTTCCCTCGTTGTACAATTTCATATAGTTAAAAACAATAATGGGGGTGCCAGGGATCATCCACAGGGAAGGGGGAGGGGTAACTTTCGGTGACCGCCCCCCCAAACATGACCTCTGGATCCGCCCCTGGTTTAAGCCCGTCATTTTTGACAGCCTAATAACAGCTAGTATTGTATAATTAACAAACAAATTTTGTTTTTATTCCTAAAAAGAAGGTTTTAGCGAGTTGTATTGATATTGCGTCAATACCACTCACTGTTTTATACGGATGTTTTATTTGACTTCAAGGTTCAATAATTGTGTTAACACTAAGAGTCAGGACGGAAATACCTCTTTTGTTGAGTTTGTTTTTATATAATGTATGGTTTGCATATGTTTGTAAAGTATTTTAATCACTTTTTGGTGTATTAATATTACCTTTCTTGAAAGGTCTTGATCTCAGGGACGGGGGGAATTGCAGTATTTCTAAAAAGTTACCAGTAAACGAAAAATAACGTTTTATTTGATTTATGTATTTATAATTTTGTTTGCTAACAAAAGCTGGCTTAGTGTGATAGCCATGTAATAAACATATAGGACGAGTAAATTGTATAAGAAATTTGGTTGAATTAAATATTTAACCTCTTATAACTAATAGTTAAATCATACAAATCGGTTTAATTTAATTTTTTTGATTTTTTAATTATGATAAAATAATATATCAATAGCAATTTACTCTATAACTACTTTGAAATAAGAGTAGATTGTTGGAATTATTGGTTCTTTTACATTTGAACATCTGTCAAGCTTACTTTGTCAATTTAAAATGTAACAAACAATACAATTATCTAGAAATTTGTAATATGGTACAAACATTAGTTCCCAATAGCAGATGTATTTATAAATATTGAAAAGTGTTAATTTAAAAAATATTTAATCTATTTAAAATTTGTATCATAAACTATATTTAAACCTTCGTTCATCCTCTCACGGAATGAACGTATATATACAACTAGTTTTTAATCTTCCTCTCTTCGAAACTATGCAGTATACGTATCTCTTTCGCAGCTTCTACCAGGGCCAGCGAGAATAGCTGTAGAATACTAGCAACTCTCACCGGTCCTGGCTTCTACATCCGCACCCCTATTCTTGGTACTTTTTCTGGGAAGTTGGCACAACTAGCAGTTCTTGCTAAAAATTCCTCGCTGCCCCCTCTGTCGCTGTTACTTACCCACCTTAAATACCTACACACTCAGAAACCTCTCTAGACACTTATAGTATACAAAGTTATTATGACACAATATTCGAGGCCAATGGTGTTAGATTGTATTTAAGGTGTTAGTAACTAGGATGGTCTGCTGTTACACTTTAGACGCATAAATGAGCGAAGCAACAGTTACAACGTTAAAGCGCGAACAAAGAAGATCTACGGGAAAGAACGCTACATTTAGTAAACAAACTTAAAATAATGTAAACAAAACAGTGACAGTTTTTAACGGCTGTTTATTTAATTTAATTGAAGTCAGTTAAAAACATGTGACATAAAGCCAATAAAATATTTCTTACGGGGGGGCGTAACCTAGGAGAAAATCTCTCATGGAAAACTAAACAAGATTCAAATTGTACAAAATAAAATTTTAAGGATTGCCGTAAACAGTTCATGGTTCTTCAGGAACAGTCACCTTCACGACGAACTGGGAATCGACACTGCAGAACACTTTATAAGAAAAAGGACAAGAAAGTTTCTGTCTAATCTACACCATGTTCCTGGAGCCGTTACATAGGAGTACCGACCTTGGGGAGGCGTTTAAAAGCAAGGCTTCCTCAGGATTCTTTCGAGATGCTGGGTGATTTAATTTAAGAACACTATCAATTTATGTTCCCGAGTTTTATTCAGGTACATATTTTTCTGTATTTAATTTGTCAATCTAACTAACGAGTCTTAAATAAGTTCCTGGGTGTCTTCAAACGAAGCGAGCCTAATATTGTTATTTTGCCTCTCTGTTATAATTTCTGTGAATAATGTAAAGTATAAATTGAACCAGAATAAAACGGTTTCAACAAAATCTCTAAAGAAAAACCTTCTCCTCGGTATCACCTAGCTACTGGCCAAATTTCATTTCAATCGGTAAAGCCGTTACACTGTGATGCCATTACAAAGAAGTTATTAGAGATGTCCACCATACCGATTTCCACGCGGTTGCTATAGTAAATGAAAGATACATTTCCCAGTATTTGTTTATTCCAAAGTTTTCTGTGTCATTTATCCTCATAAATTGTTAAACAATTTAATACTGTGTTTAATACCAAATAACATATCGATAAAACCTTTGGTTACTCGTAATCAGGTTATTCACAACAAGTTTACATGTTTAAAATCAGGTAAAAGAAAGAAATATCGTTCTTATTAGAGTCATCGAGTAAAGACAGTTTTTCGAAACACATGGTTTAATATATCAATCAATCATCTTTATTCATAAAATTGTACATGGTACAAGAATAGTGTCATTTCTAATCTAATAAAGAAATTATAATAAATAGTTCACTTCTGTATAGAAATTAATAATGATAATAATATAAAATAGTTTAGAGCTGGTGGATCAGTTGTGCCTAATTTTTAAAAACTCTTCAAAAGAGTAAAGAGAAATGCTCAACAAGTAATCTCTTAGCTGTTTTTTTTTTTTTTTTAATCGATCATATCAACCTCCTCAATGAATTTCCGAGGGAGGTGATAAAGGAACTTGGTACCTAAGAAAACGGTTTTCTTTTTAAAAAACTCTAAATTGTGTTAGCGAATTTCCCCTATAGGGAAGACGCTATTACCGTAGTCGGCATGGTAAGACCTAGGCCCGGGACCATGATAACTTTTCGTTTTGAGGTCCCCAGACCCCAAAAACACCATTCGTTCAATACTGTATATGTATAGATAGTTAAGCGGATGTTCCTTTGTTGACTCATTTATAATTTGTTCCAATACTGACTCGTACAATGAGTCAATAAAGGTACTTGCATGTGTAATATATATATACGCGAGTCAGTAAAGGTACATTCACATCCATATGCTAGATGATGTACAGCTAAAATATATTAAAGTAGAACCGGCTCATCTAAACTGCTCTTAGACATACCACGTTTTAGGGGACCAATAAATTATGGATTGATGTTTTTATTTTTCCGCCAGACCTCAGGGGGGATCCCTACTGGCATCTGTTAATCTTACGACTTAACGTATTTACTGGACTGATTGAAAAAACAAATTGGGTAGAATGTTAGTCATATACCATTTAGTTTTATTTACTTTTTCACGGGTAGTAATTAATTTAGTGCTACCTCTTCTAACAAATTAGGGTTTAAATTGTAACTAGCTAATTAACAGAAAGACCAACTAAACAAGATGACAAAATGTATCTTAGGGAGGAATAGTCCCAATTGAAAACTCCTTAATATTCTGTGGAACAAGCGTAAAACTATTTCACTTCCGGATACCAGCACCAAACATTGATGATTGAATAAATATATGTAAAGTAGTGAATATCAGCCTGGATCCAACCTCATAAATTATAACGTCACGATCTGTGACATCATCCAAATGGCCTCTAGGCAATTCCTTAAAGTACCATATCGTGGTAACCGCTGATTAGATTTTGATATTTTAGGTTTCATTTTAAAGTTCTTTTCATTTCCTAAAGGAAATTTTATTACAAGTTTTGACGTAAATATAACAGTTTTTGAACAAAGGTAAAAGTAGCGGTTTAATTATAAAATTCTGTATTTTTAACGAATTTCATGTCTGTGAACAACTGTCACATTCAGTACCAAAACAATATTTCACTTCTGGACACCTCAGAAAACTCATCATCTCCGGGCAATAAAGTCAACGGTTTAACGTTTATAGATTTATAACAAAAATGGAAATCGGTCGTGTTAGTTTTTGTGTATTTTTCTGGTTACAGATGGGCCATAAGCTCGGTTCATCTATAAGGTATTTAAAATCAATGCTACGACTAAAATAACTCTCTTCGTTATGGTTTCTTCAGCCTGAAAATCATTTTACAATATCATTATATGCCCAGTCAATATTATCTCATTGCCATCACCAATTCTGCCACATTCTTCAGGCGTGTCACAGTTATTTTTGATATTGTGTCAAAAACAGTTAATAGAATTTGAATGTACGGGACATTAAGTCCTTACATTGGTCATAGTGGCGCAGGGCTGAGGGTAGAAGTTTAATTATCTGCAGTTTGTCTCTGTTTGCCGCCCTGTGAATACTCTGCCTGTCGCCTAAACTTGTACGGACGAATGTATTAAAACTGTTAGGGAAGATTGACGTAAGATATTATAAGAGTAATACATTAGCCTCTGATAACTAATTGAACTGTTATCATCATTAAAAGGGCGGCACACGGTCATCGTCAGAATGTCCCCTATTTAAACATTTGTTTTGCTATTTTTTAATTATTCCGAAAATTTGCCGCGCTTACAAATTTGCCACCCTGGGCTGTAGCCCCTTTAGCCCCCCCCCCAAATCCGCCACTGGGGATCGGTTAGTTCTTTGTGAGTTGCACATGGTCAACACTGATTTTGCTACTTTTTACTTATGTCTTACTGTGTGCGTGCCAATGCGACTCTTTAAACTGAAAGAAAACTATATTTTAATTAAAATGTGCCATTTAAACATTTAAAAACATCAAGTCACTATCATAATACATAGGTTTAAAAAATTACAAGTAAGAAACGAGACAAGCTCGCGAGTCTACGCTAATGGGTTAGCGCTCATAACACCATAAATTACTAAATATGTCAGACTTTCATAATTTGTCGACAATCTACATAATTAAGGGGTTCCAATGAGGGGTTAAATATTTAAATCCGTCCGGTGGAACTCCAGATTTAGTTCTACAAATATATCTATTACTTTCATGTATTCTATCCACGAGTCATTCCGAATGTTAAAGTCCGATTGCGTTTTTATCTATAACCCAAATACGGTGGACTAATTGACCGCAACAGGTGTTATATTATTGAGGCTTATGAAATTTGCTTTAGATCGATATAAGACATTAGCTACAAAACTGATAGTATAAAGTCAAATGTTGACTCGAAACAACAGATCCTTATTTTAAAAATGTTGAATGTATTTCTTACAGTTTAATATTTTAAAACTTTTCCACCATAAATTACTTTATATATAATACTTTCATAAATTTTCATAATCTACATAAATAACAGTTTCCAATGATGGGTTGAACATTACAATCCGTAACGCGGTAAGTTAGAATACCTAATGGAGCGAACGGAGTACAATCAAGCAAAAGAAGAACAGTCCGTTTCAGAACCGAGACATCTCTACTGGAACGGGGTCACCGGTCCACCCCAAGACAAATTTCTGACAAAATTAGCAAAGGGAGAATTCGGAAACTTGTAACCGGTTTTTCATCGATAATCATACATTAAAAATGTCGATTCAGGCGCGAAATTAGCTCTGTATTTCAATTAAAGTATTTTTTATTTATCAAAATAAAATATATGGAAATTCTAATCTCAAGCAACTTCAGTGGTTGGTTTCTGTTAATGGTTCACGTTCAAGGAAAATTAAACCGTGACTTAACGCAGAGGGCTGGACTAACGCAGTTAAAAATAGAGACAAATAATGTAAGCTTGTTAAAACCCAGCCATTCACCACTTAATTAACTACTTCAAAATAATACATGCTTTCCCAACATATTAATTGCTGCAATCAAACTTAACAAAAGGTCCTTTCCCATTCAAAGTATGCCAAAGGTACAGACTGTGACAATTATTCCAAAAAGCCAATTATAAATTACCTGAAAATGATACCTGAAACATGCTTCGCCAGCACAATTACAGTATTCCGTAATAAGTTACTTATAAAGTAAATACCATTCGCAGAATATATTCTGAATTTATTTCATTTGGTATTGTGAGTTAAATAATTGAACCATTAGTATTTGTTTTATGGTGACATTAAGGTCGATTGTTTGACGTAATAACGTCAGGTGAAATTATTGGAACGGTAGAAACTGGGGAAAGTCAATGACTAGTTGTAGTGATTTTATTATTCTAATTTGTGGTAAATGTGAATGTATAGAATATTTTTTAGCAAAAACTCAATTGATGTTATTCTAGGTGTGTAATGTAAAAACTTGGCAATAAGGGTAAAATTAAAAATATATTTTTAAACAGAATTAGGGCATAATTAATGTTAGTTTATCGCCCATGTTCCCGGCGACGTATTTCGGAGCCCTAGGTGCAGCTGGTGGTGCGGGCCCGTACCAACCAGTTTTGTGATTGTTTGAGACTGTTTAGTTTGGGATTCGTATTATGCTTAAATACTATCCAACATTTCCCTGCTAATTTCGGATCAATATAAGTCTAACAAATAATAGGTTGGTCGGTCTTGTGTTTGAAACATATTATCAATACCTACGTGAGAGCATTTCCACGCACCCGATGGAATGCACACTGAGAATAATAAATAATTTGAAGCTTGAAGGAAAAATATAAAATTAGATAGTTTAGTTCCACGATAGCACAGGTTAATAAAATTATCATAGCATCCAATTTCCCAAACCCTTACAGTTACTCTATGCCCAAACTGTTTAAGTGGGAAAACTGTACTCTGTGCAACTTATACTGAAATGAGGGTGAGCCGGAGCCCTTCTGTGACCATCCGCCGGACCGAGACCAGGTCTCCGGTTTGTGGCTCGTGGTTATCGAAACCAACTCTGAAGGTCTGAAGTGAAGTAGAAATAAATAATTTAAGAGATTAACTTTGTAATAAATATAGAGGGAAGAGGGAGTTCCGAGTTAGCAAGCCATCATGTATGAGTGCGAGAGATGTAGGAAGAAATCTTCTTTGAGGACAGTAGTCCAGGCAGTGTTTCAGTCTTAACATGGGTTTCTTATGCAGAAACGTGTAGCCAACCTAAATGAATTGCAAAACAAAAAACATGACCTACATACCAGTGGTACCAACTGTAGTTATATATATATAAAGATGTATAATAAGGTAGTTATATATATAATGATGTATAATAAGGTTATATACATATAACAAGGTAGTTATGTCACGCTTGTAACGTAAGACACAAAATACCTGCAGTATTATAATGTAAGAGAGAATATATATATATATATATATATATATATATATATATATATAATATCATACTACGTAGTTATAATTACATATATATATATATATATAAAGATGTATATCACCGTAAACCCGCCACCGTCTATCCATACCTTTGCCAGCCACTGCCTCCTCCTCCTCCTCCTCCCGACCTGTCCCCAACCGCGCCGCCACTGCCCTGTCGCTACCTCCTGTAACAAATAAACATATTGCATCAGCCACCTCCCCACCACTTTCTATTATCCCGCGCGCTTTCTCTCTCTCTCTTTGCTCCCTGCTCCCGTTGCGATCGGACGTGTTTTTGCGCTGCTCCGTTCGTTGCGTTTTGCAAAGATTAAACTTGAGCGTTTGCTCCCCATAGCGGCTTCACTTTTTCTAACCTCACTTTTTGCTTTGTATTTTACATAACCTCACTTTTAATTTGTATTATTCTGCGTAACATAACCTCACTTTTATTTGAAAAAAAATGGCTGTAAATCCTGTCGAGGTTCTCAGCTCGGACGAAACCTATGTTAGACATTTTAGAATTTATGGAACAAGAACAATTTTTAAATTTACTAATCCTCCTCCTGAAACTACTGAAATTGATTGGCTAAGACAAGGTTTTGCCAAAATTGTTAATGAAATGAAAGAGCGGGCCCATGAAAATGATCAGCTTGGTTTCACCTTGCACAGCTTAAACTTAAAAAGTAAAGAACCCGGTTTTGTAGCTTTCCGGCCCGTTGGTGAAATTGATGAGGACATCCTTTGGCAAATTTTCGGGGGTTTTGTTCAATCAAATTCTGAATCAATTAAATCTACTGACACATTTAAAGTTGAATGTACCCGAGTTAATCTCCCTGTGGGTAAAGGAAGGGCAAGACCCGGCTTTTATAATACCTTTGATGAAGAATGTAAATCGAGACGGGGTATTGTAGTAATTAACAACAAAGATAACTTGTGTCTCCCCCGGGCTTTGGTGGTGGCCATAGCAAACGTGACTAAAGACCCCCAGTACAAAGCAATCCGAAAAGACCTGGGTAAAAGACAATCGTTTAGGGCCAAGGAACTTATTCGGCGGGCTAGGGTAGAGATCTCTGAGGAAGGTGCCGGTATCCCCGAATTGGAAAAGTTTCAGGACTTGCTAAAAGACTACAAAATCACAGTCTACAACTATGACAAAAAAGGTCGTGATGTTTACTTTGAAGGGGCTGTTGAAAATCCTAAATTCAAAATTAACTTGCTCTTTCACAACGGTCATTATAATGTAATCAACAGTTTGACCGCTGCTTTCGCTTGTAACTATTTCTGTGAAGCTTGCCATGTTCCCTATGACCACAAAGCAAAGCACAGATGCTCAAACATTTGTCCTTACTGCCAAACCATCTCGCCTCACTGTAAAGAGGAGCATGGGGGAATAGTTTGCACAGACTGTAATTCAAAATGAGGAACCAGCTCTGTTTTATCGCCCATAAGGTTGATAGATGCAAAACAGTAAAAAAGTGTCTAGACTGCGGGAAACTGATTAATTTAAAAGAGAGATCTGGACCTCACAAGTGCGGGGAAGTTTTCTGTAAACCCTGCAAATCATTCAAAGATCCGAATCACAAATGCTACATGCAACCCAATGATGGAAAACCTAAAACTAAAGACTATCTTTTCATTTTCTTTGACTTGGAAACAAGGCAAGACGAGTCTCTCCCCTCTGACCCTGATAAAAAAGTACATCAAGTTAACCTGTGCGTCTCGCAACAGTTTTGCTTTAATTGTATCGAGTCTAGATTTTGCACGGCATGTAGAAACAGAACTAAAGTTTTTAAAGAAGAACCAGTAAAACACTTCATGGAGTATGTGATGCAAGCTCGTAAACAGTTCAAAAATGTCTGTGTAATTGCCCACAACGGGCAAGGCTTTGACTTTCAGTTTTTGTTAAAGTATGTGTTGGAAGAAACTAAATTCACTCCGGAACTGGTTATGAGGGGGACCAAAATTATTTTAATGGAAATGGACAATGTGAGATTCATTGACTCCCTAAGCTATTTCCCCATGGCTCTCGCTGCGCTCCCTAACGCCTTTGAACTGCCTCCCGAGAAAAAGAAGGGATACTTTCCCCACCTCTTCAACACTCTAGCGAACCAAAATTATGTAGGCCCTATGCCTGACAAAAAATACTACTGTCCGGAATCAATGTTTGAAAAGAAACACGAAGCCTTTGAAGAATGGTACGAGGAACAGGTGGCGAGTAACTATGTCTTTGACTTTCAAAAAGAAATCTTGGAGTATTGCATCTCTGACGTAGAGATTTTAGCTCAGGCCTCATTAAAGTTTAGACGTATTTTCTTGAAAGAATGTAACGTAGATCCTTTCCTCGAGTCCGTAACTATTGCTAGCGCTTGTAACCTGGCCTTCCGCCGCAACTTTTTAAAACCAAACACAATCGGCCTAATCCCTAAAAACGGGTACAGACTGACTGACAATCAATCAGCCGTTGCTTTACAGTGGTTAACGTGGGAAGAGGAGGAACGAGGGTTGAGGATTGAGCACGCCGGCCGGGGTAAAGAAGTTAAAATTAACGGGCTAAAAGTTGACGGGTTTGACGGGGAACGAATTTACGAGTTCCACGGGTGTTACTGGCATGGGTGCCCGAAATGTTTTCCTTACGACAGAGAGGCTCCTCTGAAGGAGGATCCCTCAGATTCACTTAATTTAAGATATGAAAGGACTCTGAAGAAAATGTCTAAAATCAGTGACTACGAAGTTGTAGTAATGTGGGAGTGTGAATTTAGAGCTTTGAAAAAGGACAATAAACTAAATCACTTGAACAACCTGCCGATCCTCAATAATCTTCCCCTTGACCCACGGCAAGCGTTCTTTGGAGGCAGAACGGGCAATTCGAAAACATACCACAAATGCGAAGAGGGAGAAACGATACAGTATGTCGATGTTTGCTCCCTCTACCCCTATGTAAATAAATATGGGAAATATCCTTTGGGCCACCCTACCATTTATGTGGGAGATAGGGAGTGCAGACAGCGAGGATTAAATGTAGATGGTTTGCTAAAATGTAAAATCCTGCCACCTCGAGATCTCTATCACCCCGTACTCCCTGTTAAAATGAATAATAAATTAATGTTTGTGTTGTGTATGACTTGCGGGGAAACTCAAAACCAGCGAGACTGTGAACATGAGAGTGATAAAAGAGCGTTAGTCGGGACTTGGACTATGGATGAAATTAGGAAGGCGATTGAGAAGGGTTACGCTGTACTGGACATGTACGAGTTGTGGGAGTACGAGGTAGCCACATACGAGAAAGGGGGATTGTTTACAGACTTTATTAATAAGTTTTTGAAAATGAAGCAGGAAGCCTCAGGCTATCCTAGCTGGTGTAATACCGAACAGGACAAAGACAAGTACATCACAGACTATTTCCAACATGAGGGAATTCAACTGGACAAGGCAAAAATTTGTAAGAACGGGGGACTTAGGTCGTTGGCTAAATTAATGCTTAACAGTTTCTGGGGAAAGTTCGGACAGAGGGAGAACCAAACTAAAGCAACAATTGTAAGGGAATCTAAAGTCTTGTTTAAAATGTTAATCAGTCCAGAAGTACAAGTCAATAGGATTCAAACTGTTAACGAGGAAGTTGTTGTTGTTAACTGGGAATATATTGAGGAAGTGGGGGAACCTTTGACAAATGTAAATGTTGTTATTGCGGCCTACACCACAGCCCAGGCGAGGCTTAAACTGTATGAACATCTAGATGCCCTTGGAGGTCAAGTCCTTTACTATGACACGGACTCGTGTATTTATCTATACAGGGGAGGATTGTACAAGGTCTCTACGGGAGATTACCTCGGGGAAATGACGGACGAATTGGCAAGTGAGTACGGGCCCGGCTCGTATATCTTAGAGTTTGTTTCTGGGGGACCAAAGACCTATGCATACCTTGTCTGGTCAACCAAAAAGCAAAAGCTACAAACTGTGTGTAAAATCAAGGGCCTCACCCTCAATATGAAGACTTCCGAAACATTAAATTTTGAACAGTTAAAAAAGATGGTCCTTAGTGAAGCAGCTGAAATTTTAGAAATTGAAGAAAACAGAATCAGGAGGACTAAAGACAGAGATATTGTAACGGTAAGTGAAATTAAAAAGTTTAAAATCACAGGACCTAAAAGGAGGCTCGAGGGTGAGTACGACACCTTGCCATTTGGCTACCAAAAAGTTCAAAGACTTGAGTAACCCCGACAGGTTGCGTCACTCTTCCCCCTCCCCCGCTTTCTATTATCTCGCGCGCTTTCTCTCTCTTTGCTCCCTGCCGCCATAGCGATCTGACGTGTCCCTGCTCTTTACTATGAATCAACCAAAATCACTTTTTCAACTTTGTGAAAAACAAATCTGGGATCGCACCCGATGTATTAACGAACTAATTTGCCTAAACATGCCCCCAGTAATTTTCGAAAAGTTTGTAGAAACCCATTGGCGTAACCATTACGCCATAAGTCAAGAGTATATTAAAAAATTCTATGTAGGTCGCTCAGCATACTGTAATTGTTTATATTGGGATACATTCTTACGTAGACCACTTAATTATTTTATAGAAATTATCTATAGTCAATGTCCTTATGTTACATTATGCTCTAAAAACAACATTGACTTTAAAGAGTTGGTACCTCTTAGAGTACCGGACTATGTAAAAAAACCCTTGTATATAAAATATAAATGTAAATGCTATAATCCCCACTGCATGAATGTACATGAACGAATGGAGGTCTATGGCGCGGGTGACGAAAAACCCCGTAAACCTGAAAGGGGGTCTAGTAGATCGAGGCGTCTGGCTAACACCCAGACTACTCCTTCGAAAGACCCATGTGTGAATGAGGGGTCCAGTAGATTGAGGCGCCGGGCTAACACCCCGGCTACTCCATCGAAAAGACCTCGGGTGAAAGAAGGACCCTGTACATTGAGGAGCCTGGCCAACACCTAGGCTACTCCTTGGAACGGTTCGGTGGGTAAAAAAAAAGTATAAAAAGTAAAAATACAAAAAAATAAACGGAGGAGACAACTAGTTTGTTTTGGAAGGTCTCCACGAGTCATGGCGGTGGAGGGGCCATGACTTTACTAAAAAAAAAAATATATATATAAGTAGAAGATTTGGATAATCTTAATCATTATCAAAATGGACGGTAAAACAGCTATAGCTAATGAACTACACCGACCTGCCAGGAGAAATTATACCAGGCGTAAAGTCACCCTTAAGGGGCTAACAGACCTTTATCAGGCTGATCTCGTTGAAATGAAGCCATATTCCCAAGTTAATAAAGGGTACAAGTACATATTGACGATGATTAACTGTTTGTCCAAAGTGGCTTTTGCCGTACCGTTAAAAGACAAGTCAGGGCCAGAAGTGGCAAAGGCACTCGCTCCTATCTTAGCTAAATATAAAATGAAAAACTTTCAAACAGACCAAGGAACCGACTTTTTTAATAAACATGTAAATGCTCTAATGAAAAAATATAAAGTCAATCACTATTTTACATTTTCTGAACTTAAAGCCAGTATAGTAGAAAGATTAAACAGGACTCTCAAGTCAAAAATGTACAAACTATTTACAGCCCGTGGAAGTTACGAATGGTTAAGTATATTGCCAGAAATTGTAAAGTCTTACAACAATACAAAGCACAGGACTATAGGTATGAAACCCAAAGATTTTAAACAAAAACACGTCAAAGATATTTTAAAGAGAATAAATAAAGTTAAGAAACCAAAACACAAAATCCTTAAACAAAAATTAAAAGTAGGCGACAGCGTTAGAATCAGTAAAGTGAAAAGAGTTTTCAAAAAAGGGTATTTACCAAATTGGACAAACGAGACGTTTACAGTATACGCAATTAAACCAACAAGACCGGTAACATACATACTGCAAGACAGTAGAGGAGAGATACTCAAAGGTGGGTTTTATGCCGAAGAAATTAGCAAGTCCAAAACCGGTGACGTTTATTTAGTTGAAAGAGTATTAAAAAGGAAAGGAGACAAACTCTTTGTACGATGGAGGGGGTATGATAGCAGCCATGACAGTTGGATAGATGCTAACGACCTCCGTTAGTGAGGGACAACGACATGCTTATGCTAATGACCTACAGGCCGGCCACCTGGCTTAGTGCCGATGACCGGAGCCCGGCCATCTGGCTGACCATCTGGCTGACCATCTGGCTGACCATCTGGCTGACCTCTGTTAGCGAAAGGAAATGACATGCAACCACGTAGGATATTATCTTAGATTGATGTTTCCTGTCCTGCGGTAACGAGGCAACGTGACATGCAAAAGCGCTCAACCGTGTCTAAAGTCACTCAACCGTGTCTAGAGTCACTCTACCGTGACTTAAAAGCTTGCACGTGAAGTGATTACTTAAAACCAAAGCAATTAGTTGTATGTAACCAGTCACGATGCGGCTTGTAAAGCAGGAAGTCGAAATCCCTGTTCAAAACTTTGACGAATATTTCACAGGCTCCGGTATGGTAAAAAAGAATAAGCACGGTGTTTTATTGCCAGATTCGATACGTTGTATTATAGTGGGGCCCAGTTCATGTGGAAAAACTAATGTCTTATTTAATCTATTATTTGATCCAAACGGTCTGAGATTTGAAAACATTTATATATTTTCAAAATCCCTCTATCAGCCTAAATACAAATTACTTAAACAGGTTATGCCTAAGGAGGTTGGGTATCATGAATTTGACGATAATAGTTTAGTTATACACCCAAATCAAGCTAAACCAAACTCTATAATGATTTTTGACGATATTTCTGCCGAAAAACACAATAACATTAGAAACTACTTTACCATGGGGAGACATAACAATTTAGATACATTTTATCTCGGACAGACATACAGCGCTATTCCCAAACAACTGGTGAGAGACAATTGCAACCTTATTATTCTATTTAAACAAGACGATAAGAACTTACGACATGCTTACAACGATCATGTCACTACGGACATGTCATTTGACAAATTTAAAGAAATATGCGCTCGAGCGTGGCTTGATAATTTTGGATTCCTAGTTATTGACAAAACTTTGGACCCTTATAAGGGAAGGTACAGAGTGGGAATGGACAGTTTTATAGAAGCTTTCTAATGGGTCGCTTCTACTATTATAACGATATAAGGGGATTTGATAAAAAACTTCATAACGTAAGGTCTAACCTCTGTACATATTATTACAAGGATAAAAAGAAATTTTGTGGAAACTATTGCAGTAGGAAGGGTAAACACGGCCATCCGTTCAATAAAAGGTGTTGGAGACATAAAAAACCTCCAAGCACCGCGATACTACCACCCGTAGTTTTATTAATGATATCTGCGAGTGAGAGAACATATAATAGAGATACTTGGTTAAACTTTTTACAAAAGTGTGAGGAACAGAGTGTACCCTTAGAGTTAGTAATTTATCATGAGGACATGAAAAATGTAACAGTGAGGGACCCTCAAAATATAATCTCTAGATTTAGACCCTTTCCGGATATATTTGGTAAAGTATTGCCTTTACGTAACCTTCATGGTAGTATTAATTTTGCTCAGATTGTTTTGAGAATGTTAGAGTACGGTTGCAAAATACCTCACGCGATCGGTTGTATAGTTTTGACAGAGAGAACTATTCCCATCAGGTCGCCTATTAGTATTTATAACACATGCGTATATCTCAAATGTTATATTGACATTAGTTATAATACAGCCTGGGGGCCGATTCCTGACGATACTCCCAAAGGACCTAGGGGTAAACCTTTTGCTGCCGTAAATAACTACTGCCAGGGGTTATATACTACAGAGTTTTCAAGAGCAGCCCTGCCCACAGTGGCCTCACAGTGTGAGAGATTTGGTATTAGTTTAAAAAACGGTGTATATAGAGTGACAAATCAAACATTATTTGAACAGTGGAAAACATTTACAGGGACCAACCCGTGTGAGTTTTGGCTTCTCAACTCGTATTTAATTTACAACAGACATCATGATAAACCATTGAGAATGTTGAGCAAGTATATGGAAAAAACCGTTGAGAACGACAAGTATATAGTAACACATATATCCCAATGGAGAGACAATGTAAAGCGAGCCTTTGTTTTTAAAAGTTTAACAAACCGTTATGTAATACCGAGACACAGTCTTGTAAGAGAGGAAAGTAGATATTATAAAGGATTAGACTTTAGTGCTGGTGTTTCTTTGAAAGATGTAATACGTTACATGAAAAGATGCAAGAAGCGTGCCCTGTTTTTTAGACAGGTTGAACTACCTTAAATCTAAATGTGATTGCTAAAATCTATCATTTATGACTATGGAGCGAAACAGTAAACAACTGACTAGCCGACTCATAGAGTTGCGTAATGCTATTAAACGCAAATATAAACTTTTTAAGGAGGGTGCTGCGGAAAGTGATATTTTGCTTGAGAAGCAGTATAAACCGATTATTCAAGAACTTAGAAAAACGACAACAAACACAGCAGACATAAAAACTGAACCTGAAACCTTTAAAGAAGAGCCAATGGAATACGATACCACAGACGATGAAGGAGAAATAACTGAATTTATCCCAGCGAGTGTCTCTACACCTGAAACCAGCGGGTTAAAGCAAATTGTATCAACCCCTACGGGACTGGAAACAGCGTCCCAATATATCGAAAACCAGTTTAGTAACCCCATGACAGTGAGATATATGACAATGCTTTTAAAGGATGCTAGCGGTAAGGTCCGAGTTATTGACCACGATTATGGCCCTAGATACGAAGGCAGTACTTTAATGATGGGAGATAAGGTGTTAGACTTTGACAACGATGGAACTATTCTAATAAACAACACAAGATATAGTCCTACTGAAGGCTTGTATGAGCTCATATTTAAGAGAACCCCTGACGAGGATATATACAATAAAGACGATCTTAATACCTATAAGAGTATTATTATCGCCACCAACGCTCACAAGAAAGGTTACAGATTCCACAATGCAATTAGAAGGGACAACAACCTAAAGTACAGAAGAATTATTAAAGACCTATTCCCGGCCAAAGCGGGTAAGGGTCTAGCGTGGAAGAATGCAAGATCTCGTGATATAATACATTGGGATGACGCCAATGAATTAGTGGATCGGTTGCGACACATTGCTATGTCAACAGAGAGTGGAAACAGAGTACATAGCAATGAAATACTAAGTATCGTGGAGGAACTGAGAGAGGCCGGCTTTATAAAAGGAGCTGGCAACAGTAGATTTAAAGCATTACTAAAATGACCATTGACAAGTTTGGACGTAGTAGCCGAAAATCCCGAGGTGAGGCCGTCAAGGGCCCCAAGGGAGAGGGTTTTAATTTAACGCCCGACGGTGACTACGATATTCAAAATAAACGGTTATGTAATCTAAAAAGACCTGCAGACGATAACGACGCGGTGACAAAAAAGTTTATGTCTGACAATACCTTGATTTTAGATGAAAAAAAAGAGTATTTTGACGCTAATAAATGTGTTATTCGACATGTAAAAGTACCACAAAATTCCGACGACGCCGCTACAAAATATTACGTAGACTACAAATGTATTCCTTTTACAGGAGAACATTATATTATAGGAAACAAAATACTAAGAGACGTACGGGATGCCGAACAAGAGTATGATGCTGTAAACTTGCGGATGTTAAAAGAATCATCAAAATCAGCCTTAAAGCTCGTAGATAACACTTTTTATGATTGTCAGTCAAAGCAAATAAAAAATCTGTCGGATCCGACAGATTTTCAAGACGTACTTAACTTAAATTATATTGTAAGACTATTGGGTAAAGTTCTATTTGACATTTACAATACCTTAGGAGCTCCAATACAGACAGACAAGGACACGTGGGTAAAATTAAATGTTGTAAATAAATACTTTTTAGATGAAAATACACGACAATTCCGTAATAAAGATGATGATGAAGAGGAAATTATAGACACGGACCCTTTCCCCAGTTTCCTCAGGACGGGATCCGGTTTAAAAACACATTAACTGGCAAACACTAATTAGTCTTCGCCGAGCCGTTCAACATGCGGGTTGTTTTATTGTTTTTTCTGCCTCTTGCCTCGTGCAACAAGTCGATAGATTTTTTGACTTATTACGGGTATTTGGAAAAAAACGCTTTGACACAAAACATTACTTCTGCAGTAAGACAATTTCAAGAGTACTTTCGTCTTGAACCAACGGGGGTGTTTGATAACGATACTTTGGCCCTCATGTCCACGCCTCGGTGCGGTCACCGAGACAATATACTACCGTTCTCGGCTTTACCCAATAGAAAGTGGAATACATCAGTAATAACGTGGTACCAATACGGAACACCACAGCACCCCGACCTGATACAGAAAGCTTTTGATGTATGGGCCAAACACGCGAATTTAACATTTAAAAAGGATATAAATAATCCAACAATAATTATATAATTTTCTACGGGTAGACAACATGTGTTTTATTCTAGACACGATACCTGCCCCTATGACTTTGACGGTCCTGGGTTAGTTCTCGCCCACGGCTATCTCCCCAATACGGGGTATGCTTCTACAGACATCCACTTCGATTCGGAAGAAAATTGGGATTTTACTATGAATTTACCACGCTATGGAAACATTTCGTTCTTTTTAACTTTGGTTCATGAGATTGGACATACCCTTGGTTTGGATCATTCAGGTGATGATAAATCAGTAATGTTTCCTTTTAACAGGGATCCTACAGGGATTGTTGACTTGAACGAATACGAGCTAAGCAACGATGACAGACTCGCTATGGAGTATCTTTACGGCAAGCCCACTAAAACATTTGCAACCATTCCAAAAATAAATACAACAGCAGCCACACCCACTACCGTTACAACGCCTAGCAGTACAACAACAACAACAACAACAACAACTACAGCCGTAACACCACCCGAAATATTTGAAAAACGCGATATTTGTGAATTAAAAGGTCAAATTGATACGTACGTTATTGTGAACAAAAGGATATTTGCTTTCTTTAGGGATTATGTATGGATTATTAGTCTAAACCCTGCAGATAGGATTCCTGAGGATTTAACACGACCAAGAAGAATATCACACTGGCTCAAATTCTTACCACGAAATTTTACTGAAATATCGGCCATTTACCAACGGCCTAACGGTGAAATCGCGTTATTTACTGACAGTGAGGTGTTTTTATTTAGATACCCTTCACTGTCCTTGATTACAATGTATAATGTCAATAACATAGCCGGTAGAATGGTACATAAAGTTAACGCGGCCTTTGCAACTAACACGGGGAAGAGCTACATGATTATTGACGATTGGTATCTGATTGAAATAAACGAGTGTAATTATACGGGTGTTTTTATGGGTATGGTCTCGTCTACGCTTTACGGTATCCCAGCCCACTGTAGCGGTGCCTTTAGATATATAAACGGGATGATTTACTTTACCACATCCAGTGGCTCGTTAGAATACAGTGAGTACACAAACGCTGTGTCTCGTACGGTGCCTGACATTTTTGAAGTTTTAAATATCCCGTGTATACGTGAGTCACTACTAAATAAACTCTACGAGGTTATTAGATATTTACAATAAATGGCTAAAAACAGAAGGAAACCTCTCAGACGTAAGCTAGCGGTCGTACGAGGTGGAGGTATTGTTTCATCCGTTCTTAATAAGGCCATAGACCTCCTACCTGTTGAATTACATTTGCCTGGAGGATATCAATTTTGCGGTCCTGGCACGAGATTAAAAGAGAGATTGGCAAGAGGAGACAAAGGAATAAACGGTTTGGACGAGGCCTGTAAGGTCCACGACATAGCATACTCGCGGTATTCCGACAGCGAGCGGCGAAGGCAAGCTGACAAAGAGTTGGCGGAACGCGCTTGGCAAAGATTCAAGTCTAGTAACGCCAGTGTTGGTGAGAAAGCCGCTGCTTGGGCAGTCACCACGGCCATGAAAGCAAAATCAAAATTGGGGGGAGGCCGTAAAAAGAAACGCCCCGTTAAACGTCCTCGGGGCAGAGGGTTGTATCTTAGGCCTTATAGGAAGGATGGTGCGGGTAGTAAGAGAGGTGCAGGTAAGGGGAGAAAAAGGCGAACGAAAAAAAAAGCATCTCGATACCTGTAAAACCGCTAACAAATTACGATTTAATCAAATACGCGAGGTTATTAACGATTCCTAACTTTAGAGGGGTTTACATGAGGGACAGTTTACCGAAACGCCCCAAAAAATGTGAATCTGCTATAGTTAACCTGGACAGTACAGCTAATCAAGGTACCCACTGGGTTTGTTATAAAAAGATTAATAAGAAAGCCTATTATTATGACAGTTTTGGAAACCTAAGACCACCACCAGAAATCTCACGATACTTGGCGGGCTGTGAACTTTACTATAATTACGAAAGACAACAGACTTTTGACTCAGTTGTTTGCGGACATCTTTGTTTAAAGTTTCTCTGTAATTATAATGTTTTGTCTCACGGGATCAACTAGTGTTCTATCCCACGAGCTAGCATTTCCCATAGATGTTAGCAAGGGTGAATGGGAACTTGGTTTAATTGAACTGACCACTTATAATTCTATACCAAACATTGAGAAAGGCATTAATGATAAGTTTTACTACGGTGATGATAAAAGTATTACAATTCCTGAGGGCTCTTACGAGATCGAGGACATTGAAAAATACATACAGTCTCAACTGCCGAAGAAAAAAGTAACATTTACGTTAAAGCCAAATAATAACACTTTAAAAGTTACAATATTTTGCTCTGAAAAAGTTGACTTTACTAAAGAACATTCATTGGGAACACTCTTGGGCTACAAAACACAAATATACGAGGCTAATAAACATCATGTTTCTGAACTGCCTGTGGATATAATTAAAGTTAATTCAATACGGGTCGAATGTAATGTCACACGCGGGTCGTACCTAAACGGAGTCGAGGGTCATGTGATACACGAGTTTTACCCGGCCGAACCACCGGGGTATAAAATAGTTGAGCTCCCGAGAAACGTGATTTACTTACCGGTAATCAGTCAAAGGATCAATACCTTAACAGTGTCCATAAAAGACCAGGACGGTAATCTTGTTAACTTTCGCGGAGAAAGAATCTCGATTAGACTACATTTAAGACAGAGTAATGGGGCTACTATTTAGGGGAATGCCTACGGGGCAGTCGGTCAGTAGTGTTCAGAAAGCCAAGGTGTTAACGTGTAAAAACATATCGTTTCTTCGTTCTATCGGTTTTAAAGTAATAAAAAATGGCGCTATTGGCGATAGACAGCCCGGCTGTATACGATGATTTGATAACAGGGATGGAATTTCACACGCACTTACCCTATGCAAATTCTACTTTCAATAATAATGATGAAATAAGAATACCAATATTACAGCAAGATATAATAACTGCGCCTTTTGAAAGCTTTATTGTAATTCACGGTAAAGTCAGCGCTAAAAAGACGGACGGGACTCCTCAGGATGTTTCCTTTGTAAATAACGCAGTGGCCTTTATGTTTGAAGAAATCCGGTACGAGATTTGTGGCAAGGAGATTGACAGAACGAGAAATGTTGGTATTACTACAACTTTAAAGAATATCCTGTCCATTCGCGAGGAAGAAAAAAATACTTTTAAAAACGCCTGCTGGCTAGGCCCTGGTAATTCTGAAAAAGTAACAGATTTTGTATATTCGATCCCGTTAAAACATTTGTTAGGGTCTGCCGAAGATTACAAAAAGGTGCTAGTGAACGTAAAACAGGAATTGATACTTTTACGCTCGGCTTCAGATATTAACGCTGTAAAGTTAGCGAACGCCGGTACTTTAGATTTAACATTAGAAAAAATTTATTGGCGTATACCTCACATAACAATCAATGACGCTCAAAAATTAAAACTGTACAAATATATAGAGAAAGACCCTGCAATACATGTTCCCTTCCGCCAGTGGGACATGATTGAATACCCGAACCTGCCGAGTACGGAGACATTCTCCTGGACACTGAAAACGTCTACTCAGACAGAAAAGCCCAGGTATATCGTACTCGCCTTTCAAACAGACAGAAAAAACGACTTAACAAAGGACATGTCACAATTTGATGCCTGCAACCTAACTGATGTAAAACTTTATTTAAACTCAAACTTTTACCCGTACGATAACCTTCGAGGAAATATTACTTTAATGTATGATATGTTTGCTGCCTTCCAAAACTCGTATTATGGAAGAATCGGTTCGCCTATATTAAATTTTGACGATTTTAAAGCAAAGTGTCCTCTGTATGTAATTGACTGTTCAAAACAGGACGATACTATTAAAACAGGGCCTGTAGACGTAAGGCTCGAAATTACAACAAAAAGGGCCTTTCCAGGTAATACTTGGGCATACTGCCTTTTACTACATGATATACATTATTCCTATAAGCCTATAACGGGAGATGTCAGGAAAATCTCGAGTTAGTTTTTCCAACCCGGTAGTTACAGAAATATACAGTTTGCCAGAAGAAGACAGGAAATCAGATTGGGAACTCATGGCACGGGACCGAGCCAGGTTTTTGAGACGTATCAAATTAACAGAAGAAAAGATTTCCCGAGTAATTTTTAAACAGTGGACCCTGAGGGTCACGTGACTCATATTTTAATCAAAGGGGTGGGGGTAAAAGATACATTTATATGTCCAAAAGAGATAATTAATCAGTCTCTTTCTTGAACTCGTTGGGTAAACATGGGTTACAACGGTTGTGTTAAGATTGAATACTTTAAAGACGGGCTTTTAATCAAAACGGATTACTTAGACTGTTGTGTATTTAATACCGCTAGTGCAAAGTTTCAACTACCCTCGGGGGCTGATAGCATTATTGTTAATTGGTGTACAGATTTTGATAATAGCGAGACTTCAGAAGACGAATATTAAATATGGCTTTGCAAGAATTTATAATCATTCCTAAATGTAAAGAGCCAATAGATTTAATGACTGGAGTATTTTTAAAGTCAGTCCATTTCTTGGACCCCGAATTAACTAAAAGTATTGTGACGGGTATTTTTAAAAGTCGAGACAATAGTCTGGGTGTATTGATTAAAGGGAGAAAAGGTGTTGTGTTTTGGTCTTACGATTCTTTCTGTCAACTAATTGACAGGTTTAACGAAGTAACTTTGGCTTTATTGGGGAATTATCAGTGTTTCATAACTATAGACGCGGGGCCTAGCATAAAGGTTAACAATATTTTTGGGCATCAGTACGTTTGTGTCTCTGATGGAGAACACTCCTTGGCTCTTAACCGTCACGAGTGGGATCAACTTGTAAAAAATATTCCTTTAATTGGTCGCGAGGTATTGCAATTATTTTATATTGAGGATATTATACAGGTTTATATTAATCAGGTTTTAACCGATGCTGAAACCTGTACAGATCAATTACCGCCTCACGTAGCCGACCGTTTATATCAGGAAATTTTATTATGGAAGCTATAGTTCAATTCCACGGCTTCAAAAGCAATACAAATAGATTTATTATTAAAGAACTTGCTATAGTTGGGAGGTCGTATAGAACACAGATTGTGTTCCGACCTCCATACAGCTTTGATTGTTTAAATAGCAAGATGAAAAGAACAGCCCGCTGGCTGACTCGTCATTATCACCACATTAAGTGGGACGATGGCGAAGTAGAGTATAGTGAGGAGCTTTTAAGCTCACTCTGTAAGCCTTTTGAAACTATTTACACAAAAGGTTTGGAAAAGGCTCAATTTCTTCGGGAATTTCACCCTAATGTTAAAGAAATAAATGAAAGTTTGTATATAGATGATGATTTTACAGTAGCTTGCATTATACATAAAAATAAAAATGAAAACTGCGCTTTGAAGTCCGCAAAGCACTACGCTCGAAAAATATTTTCGAGTGGGGCCTAATAAAAAATAAGGTCCGGCAGTCGCTCACTCATCAGGCAGGGTTAAACCCTTTGTAAGTCCAGGGGTGTGGGGAGGTTGGCCTAAAAAACCGTGAAACCGTTTGTTGTAATCCTCCGACTGTCAGGGAAAAGCGGATTGAAAAGCGCGACAAAAAAAAATATAAAGTAAAAAAAATTTTCTGTCTATTTTCTAGGCTAAAATGAAAGGACACAGTCTTAGTAAATAGCCTATTGGGGTAAACAGAGAACAAAAATATAAAAAAGGAGGTAGCATTTTGTTATGGAGTGGCTACCACAGTGAGAGGCGATGGTTGGGGCCTCTCACCCCAGAGGTTAGGCCTCCAGGGGAAGCTCTGGGTAACCAAAAAGAACGCGCCGACGCTCCTACGGCCTAGCCTAAAGGCTTACCGTGGTGTGGAAACGCGAGCGTTCAAAATTATAGTTTAAAAAATAACATACCTTTATAACGTGTAAATTACCCAGTCGGTGGAGAACTCGTACTCACACGCGAGGCACTTGTAGTCAAGCTTCCACGAGTAGATTAAAGTAGCGCACGATATAATATTATTACAATAGTGGTACGTTAGTCTAAAATGTGGGGTAACTTCGACACAGTGCCCGTCACTACAAAACCCGAATCTGAAAAAGGGCTCAAAACTACCACAAAACACCGTGGACTCTGTACACGGCGAATCCATGGTGCAGACTGAGACGACGCTGCTACAAACACTGTGGGCGGTCGAGCCAAGCGTGACTCGGCGATGCGGTCCGGCGACTAACTCAAGGGGCGCGCCCTAACCGTCATACCGCCCGCATAACGACATGTGGATTAAAAAACGTGTTTTTACAGTGAAACGCTTTTGATGTAATTGTACTCACCTACAGTCCAAGGAACGGAGGGTCTTCGCAGTCCAGGCCTCTTCCGTCTCGTTTGCCTCAAAGTTGAGGCAGTAGCAGCGGATGAGGATCGGATTTATCCGTTTCCGCTTCCAGCAGGCAATACACCTTTGGAGCGGAGGTCGAGGCTCGGAGAGCGAATATCCTATCGACTCCACCTTGGTGTACCTCGTTTCATTTACCAAGTCGTCTCCCTGTAACATAAAAGCAAGAATAAAACAACAATAATAACTAATAAAGGATTTGATTACCTTTCATTACTTTAAACTTACCCAGAAGCAGTTTGAACAAGTCTCTAATAAGTTATATTCAAAATAATGAAAATGTTGTTTTAAAATCCAGCAATGATTGTGATGTTCTGATATTAGTAATTGTTTAATTAAAAATGGTACGTCTAAATTTTGAATTTGGAAAAGTCTAGGGAGGTCTGAACAGATTTGCTGGCAGCAAAGTTGAGTTAAGCTCGGAGGCGACATCACGGCTAACTGAGAGAGGAGCACAGTGTGGGGGGCGTGGCTAACGGGACTCACGGAATCTGCGGGCTGTGATTGGTCGGCTGTTTACACCGGTGTTGGAAGGGATATTGCGTATAAATACGGGCCTCTGGCCCGGTGTTATGGTACTATGCCCTCTGCAGTGATTGTTTTAGCTATCATGTTGTTCCAAGTTTTAGCTCTCGTTTGCCTTCGCTTGGTGATTGGTTTCGACCAAGATGAAAACATCCCGCCCAATAATCAGGTAATCAAAGTCTCAAACAATTACACTATAGATTTACCCACTATAAATTTAGTAGTTTACTTAGTTAATAAATTTTTTCAGGATCTGTCATCGACGACTCCTCAAGATGGTGACCAAACACCCCAACCTCTTAGTCAGGACATGTTTTTTGCTGATGATCTTGACGTGCTCTCTATACGTGCAGTAAGTAATTTGTTTTCTCTTTTTTTTAAACTTTATGGTAGGGTTAGTATTAATAGAATGTGTATACTTAGACAGTTTATTTTTTTTGTTTTCAGAGCGGTTCGGGACTGAGCAGTTTATCCCAGCGCCTGTCACAACAGGTAAAAAAACGTACTTACAAATATTTTTTTAAATACAAGAGTTTAGGTTTTACATTGAAATGAGGTTAATTATAATTTTTTATTTTTTCAGAGTGGGTCTTCTACGGTTAGCGGTTTACAATCCATATCTCAGGTGGGTTAATTTATTTAGTTTTTATATTCGTTATGATTATATTAGCCTTTATAACAGCGTTTGTTTATACATGTTTTTATGTGTTTAGGAAGAATATAACGGAAGGATAACACAAATGTTAAGATTGTCTGGCGAGTCTGGGGTATATATCGAGACCTCGCGGACCTTCCTTGATGACGGCAGTTTGTTGACCAGAAATAGGTTTACGGTTAGTATGGGTTTTATTCCGTGTTTTTTTCAACGTTTATAGTTTTTTATTTATTTAATAATATTATTTGGTTTGTGTTTTTTTTTTGTTACAGGACGATATTGCCGGTCTAAGCCCTGAGGCCCGGGAGGCGATCTCTCAAGGTTTAGAAAATGTAAGTCTAAATTTGATTTTATTTATCTGTTGCAGTATGATCTTGGTGTAAGTCCTGAGCTTATAGAGACTAGCATGCGAGAGTTAGGAACTGTAAGTTTTATATTTTTTTATTTAGCTTATTTAGCAATACTTGCACGTAGAGGTTAGGGGTTGTTTGTGGTTTTCTCTAACTCTAATGTTTTTTTTCAGTGGCAGAGGCCAGCATCTCCTGTCAGGCGGACGATGCCTAATATTATTAGACGAGGCACCTCGGTAAGGACATATCATTGCTATGTGATTTTTAGCGTTAATAATGTAGTAAACAATAAAATAATAAGATAAATTACAATATAATGTTTTTTCAGGTAAGGGACCGGTCTCCACGCCCCCAGCCCGATACCCCAATTACGACGTATGCGGTTCATCAGGCTAACACTGAGGTGATTAATTATTATTATATAGGTACTTGTTTTTTTCCACTTGCTTATTTTTAGAATTGTATAATTAATTTTATATTTTCTTTTTCAGCTCGTCGGTAGTGATGGCGAGTCCCAGTATTTTATCAGCGAGGATGGATACCTGCTCTCTATACGTGCAGTAAGTATTTTGGTGTATGGGGGAGTATATAGTTTTAAGTACGGGTATTTTATTACACTAATTGTATTTTGTTTTCAGAACAACCCCAGAAGCGTCAGATTTCCGCCACGGTACCGCCAGGTGACAGAGTCAACTTTTACTCAGCGGAGACTCGAGCTATGGGCGGAAATTAGGAACACCTACGAGACGGGGTTGTACTCGTTTGGAGAGAGGGCCGTTATCGCTGGGGACGGCTGGTGCCTCACACGCTTAATGGTATGTTTTGGTATGGTATGAGTATGGTATGGTGTTGATATTGTATTGTATTGTATGGGTATCTGATACCTTTGTTTTTTTTTATTTACAGAGGGGTGGTGAACCGGTAAGGCGTCCTCACCTGGCCGAACCCCCTCTACGGATAACATCTGGTGGGCCGGTTTCTATCCACTCAGAGGAAACGAGCGCGAGGACGCTGATAAGCCATCTACACTATACGGTTAGTATCGTCGTATTGTTTAAAGTATTTTTTTAGTCATAGGTTTTAATGATGGTGTTAACGGTCTCTGTTTTTTTCAGGGGCAGAATGTAACAGGTGCAAGGATGGAGGAGGAGGATGTGCGTCGGCGGGACAGGGCTCGACCAAACAGCCCTACACCCTCAAGGGTACTCCCCTCCTGGTCTAGCAGACCTTCACTACATAGTCTTGTAAGTAATAAGGTTTAACAGTTGCGTATGTTTGATATACATTTTAGGTTTTAGTTATAATAATAATATAAACATTATTTACAGGGGCAGAACGTAACTGGGATTAGGGCGGTGCCTGCAATTCCGTTTGCTGATCGGGACGAGGTTGGTGCAAGGGTGGAGGGGGACGTATTCGCCTTTCCCTCGGGCTCGAGAGCTCCCAGACTTTTGGTAATTTTTTATTTTGTTATACTGTTGTGTTTTTTACTGTGTGTGTGTGTGTACCTTGTGATAATTGATCGTTTTGTTTTTTTAAGTCAATACCGGAAGTCCACATTGCTGCCTTGGAGGAGAGGGTGAACAGGCCGAGCACCGGTGCAAGGGAGGTAGCGGGACCGTCAAGACGGGTTGAACCTATTGTAAGTATCTTTATCGGGGGTTAGGGTTTGTTTTTTTTTTGTTTTGTTTTGTAAACTTGTATTATATTTAATTTGTAATGTTTCAGAATTTAAGGTGTGAGGAACGAATGCCCGCGGTCGACCCCCCTGCCGATTGCGCCGTCTGTCGCTTTGAGGAAGGCCTGTTACGGCTGAGGATGCGGCTTTTTGAAATGGTAAGGTTCCAAGTCATTCGTTTGTAAGATATAGGACAATAATTAACTTTAAAATAGATTCTTACCTGATGTGGTTTTCAGGAGCGTGGGACAAGATAATAATTAACTTTACGAATAGATTCTTACCTGATGTGGTTTTCAGGAGCGTGGGACAAACACCATCGAGGATGTTCCGGGCATCGTCAACCGGATCGCGGCCGTCCGGACAGAGCTGGCTGAAGCGCTGACGTTGTCACGGAACGCCTTGGAGGACACGGAGATCGACCAAATCCGGGAGATCGCTCCGGCTGTGTGGGAGGAGCTCCGTGCCACCATGGAGAGGATCCTCACCTATAATGACAGGAGGATGGATAATCTTATTATCCGTGGCACGCCTCCTCCTACAGAACAGCCGAGGTACATTGTGTGCCAAATATGTATAAGTGCCCTCCCAACTGTAGCCCTCCACCCCTGTGGGCATGCATTGTGCCCGGCTTGTAGCCGCCGGGTCACCTGCTGCCCCTTTTGCAGGACTGTTGTTAACAGCCGCACGAGGTTGTTTTTTAATTATTAGGTTTTTTTAATGTTGTATTTTTTTAAATTATTGTAAATTTGTAAATTATTGTTTCACTGTATAATATTGTATTAAAGTAAGTCTTGAATTGTTTTTTCTAAGTGCCAAGGCAGTTTAAAGTCCCCAATTTTTTTTTTCACTGTATAATATTGTATTATGGTAAATTAAAATTATTTTTTCTAAGTCCTAAGGCAGTTTAAAGTCCTGCATTGTTTCACTGTATAATATTGTATTAAAGTAAGTCTTGAATTGTTTTTTCTAAGTGCCAAGGCAGTTTAAAGTCCCCAATTTTTTCACTGTATAATATTGTATTATGGTAAATTAAAATTATTTTTTCTAAGTCCCACATTGTTTCCCTGTATAATATTGTATTAAGGTAAATTAAAATTATTTTTTCTAAGTCCCACATTGTTTCCCTGTATAATATTGTATTATGGTAAATTAAGATTATTTTTTCTAAGTCCTAAGGCAGTTTAAAGTCCTACCTTGTTTCACTGTATAATATTGTATTAAAGTAAGTCTTGAATTGTTCAAAAACGTAAAGTACATTTTTATAAATTATTTGTAAAGAAAAACTATTTAAGCTATAGACATTTTTTTTGAAGTCTACACAATATTGTATTAAAGTAAGTCTTGAATTGTTTTTTCTAAGTGCCAAGGCAGTTTAAAGTCCCCAATTTTTTCACTGTATAATATTGTATTATGGTAAATTAAAATTATTTTTTCTAAGTCCTAAGGCAGTTTAAAGTCCTACCTTGTTTCACTGTATAATATTGTATTAAAGTAAGTCTTGAATTGTTCAAAAACGTAAAGTACATTTTTATAAATTATTTGTAAAGAAAAACTATTTAAGCTATAGACATTTTTTTTTAAGTCTACACAATATTGTATTAAAGTAAGTCTTGAATTGTTCAAAAACGTAAAGTACATTTTTATAAATTATTTGTAAAGAAAAACTATTTAAGCTATAGACATTTTTTTTTTGAAGTCTACACAATTTGCAATTTAATACATTTTACTAAGTTTTAATAACAGTTCAGCTTGAGTGTTTAATTCTGTATTACAACTAAGGAATAAATAAATAAATGTTCTTTTTTAAAATGATTTTTTACTTACTTACCTGGTGTGTGTGATGTGTTGTGGTCCAATGCCTGGTACGGACTAAAGTTGCTGGTTGAAATCGGCTGAGTAGAGTCACACAGTTGCGTAAGGAACGCTCAACTATGATAGTAACCATACGATAGTCACTCGGCTGTTCCATAACCAGATGTCACTGATTGATCACTAGTATTAATGCCACGAGTCGACGCGAGGGCACTGAGGCTTCGTTGTCCCGATTTGATCTGTGTTAGGCGATAAGCTTGATCGCTCAACCGCGACCCGGCGATGCGGGCTGCTCTCTCTTACATTATAATACTGCAGGTATTTTGTGTCTTACGTTACAAGCGTGACATAACTACCTTGTTATATGTATATAACCTTATTATACATCATTATATATATAACTACCTTATTATACATCTTTATATATATATAACTACAGTTGGTACCACTGGTATGTAGGTCATGTTTTTTGTTTTGCAATTCATTTAGGTTGGCTACACGTTTCTGCATAAGAAACCCATGTTAAGACTGAAACACTGCCTGGACTACTGAGGACAGAACATCTGCACATCAGTGTGTGCAACAGGTATCAGTGTTTGGTAAGTTGATTATACATAACTAATTTAGGCCTACTCAACAGCCTTAAGTTACATTAAATTACTCTTGTACAACGTAGCTTACTGTATTGTTAGGCCTACACGGAGGGTCTAGGCTGAGGAACTAGTCAAAATGTATAAAGGCCGTAATCAAATCCTAGGCTTAGGTATAGATTCCCTACTTTTACTGCAGGAGACAGCTGGGAAAAAGATACAGGTCATAAAAACTCATTCTGGAAAGTCATACAAAACAGGAGTCAGTGAAAGCCTGTTAACCCTAGGTTTGGCCATGCCTGATTTTGTAGGCTACTTTTGAGCTGTCTGGCCATGGCCGTTTAAAATGCCAATACATGTGCGTGCCAGCCGTACATTGGCTGTTAAACGGCCAATTGGGTCATTTTTTTCAACTGCTTATAACACATTGAAAATGAACCAGAAACGTAATAATATTGATAGGCCTACCATTCTAAAAAGGAGATTCTAAACTATCACTTTCATATTTAAACGAACCTTGTAGCAGTAACAGATCAATATCACTGCTATTATAATTTGAACAAAATTTTGTACGGTATGTGAAACAATTTTTACTTGCGAGCGGCATAAACTCGTAAAACACGCAATTTTAAAAAGATTCCCCCAGTGTCTGTATTTTGGCCCAAACAGGAAGCGATTACTACCATTGGAAACAAAATGAGTTCTTCTTTCTTTCCGTATTAACCCTCGGAGCGTCTATAAAAAATGTCGGCGTCACGCCCTTTTTCATGATTTTGCGGTATGGTATTCCACATACAAATTTGTAAAAAATGTTAAAATAAATTATAATGAATAAACAACAGATCCTCATAGATCTATCAAGAATACTGATACCATCACCCAGCCATTCAATTCACGTATTTCAAGTCGGCGCGGCTCTTTAGAATGCACATATATAATGAGTTTCAGCCTAAATAACTGGTGACATTTTTTATTTAGCCTAAATAACGCTCAGTCCCGAGGTGGCCGGATACGAAGGATTCAATTTGTTAGTTATACGTTGTATAATATTTTGTTTATAATTAACTAATTAATTTGTTTAGATATCTGATGAAACTGAAGATGTTATTGATGATGCTGATGATTCTGGTGGGTCCCATGAATTCAACAATGGGTCTGAAAATACAGGCTTAGACCAAAGAGAAACAGGTCGGTAAATAAAAATAATTTATTTCATGGTTTGGTATGTTGACTCAAACTGTAAATACACATAATTTTTTGTAAGAAATAAAATAATTGAATTATTTTAAATCCAATTTCGAGGGGACCAGGCTTTGCTTGTTAAAACAGTTAATTAATAATAATAATATAGTAAATAGTGATAGTTATAATGACCCAAGTCCAAAAAAACATTTTCAAACTTTTTTTAAACCTGGTTAATTGGTATCCAGGGTGGTTTAGTTACTCAAAGTGTTTGGATAAAAACCTTGGCGATTACTTTCTGTTTTCATGAGTTTCCTCCTTTTGTAGGATTTATCTTAAACAGAGTTAGAGATTGTTGTTAAGGATGGCTGTTTGCAGCGACACATTTTCCTCGCCGCCTTATCTGAGTCGTAGCAAAAAAACAGCCACGGGTAATTTTTTATTTTATTTTTAAAATTAAACATGATAAAATGAAGAAATCACTTGACACCTTGGTGAGGAACAGAAGTGCTGGTAACATATTCATGAAATACTTACCAAATAGCATAGGCGTAATTTCAGCATTTCGATTTGGGGGGCAGGGTTGTCCATGGTCCATCCTTCTATTATACGAAATGTTATAATCCCCTCCCCTCCTTATATCACCATTCCCATAGAAAATTCGATACTGTGGCTGGAAAAAATAAGGTTCCGACACATGCACACAAACACAAATACGATAAAATAGGATTATACCGGCCGCTCTTCCGCCCTTTTAGTCCCTTCCTAGTACTAGTGTCGATCAAGCTCACAAATTTTCATTTAATGAGTTAAATTCTTGATCAATTTACTTTGTTACAGTAAAACTAACTAGTTGTCCTGTTGCTCGAATCCGAGCGAGTTTGTAGTGTGTACCCAACGAAAAGTTTACAAATATACCCAACAAACATAAGAAAACATCTGATATTAAAACGCATGATTACAACGTACTTTCAATCAACACGTAGTTTAGACTTTCGCCGTCGTGTCGGATAGCGCCACTGTTCTGAAAATTCATCCCTTTACTGTGTTTAAGTGATGACCTTTCTTAAAATTCTGAGACGTATTGACAAATCTACGTAAAATATCTTTAATTTGGCACCTCAAACGTTAAAATCCGTCCAGCCGTTGTCGAGTTATGACTGTGAAGGAAAACCCCCTATCGTATTAATATATAGATAACAGACTATTGTTAGTGTTCTTTGATGTATCATAGAAAATTACGTTTCGTTTACTAACAAGTTACTGGATACTGTAACAATTATATTCTAATATTACTAAATATAAATACATAGTGTATTTACAGTATACTTGTATGTTGAGTCACAAAACAATCTTATTTGTTTGTTTTACACTATCTTCTAAAAAACAATATCTTGTGCAGGCCAGTCGTCACTAAAAATTCTTGGGAAAAGTTAATGTTATATAAAAATTAACAATAAATTATTAAAGTATATATATTTGGAGAGCTTTTCTAAAAAAAAATATTTATAGACAAGAACATCTAATGTCAGTAAGAATTAGTTTGTTGCAATTTCGTCCAGGTAGCAATAGAATTGGATTTCTTAAATTCGGTGAGAACGATTTATTTGTTATTTATATCGATAATTCTAGGACTTTTCCTATATCAATGTTGAAAAATCCTCTGGTGTAGTGTTAACAATAAAAACTATAAGTAACTATAAAACTGTAAGTATATCGATCAAAAGGTACAGTTAGTCTTACAACGAAAAACTGTACAAGATTTATTTAAATTGCCTAACACATATTTCAAGTAAATGTTTATAGCGCTTACCCTTCCTATGCAGAAGCGAAATTAAAAAAACCAAAGAATAAAAATATCCCTTCATGAGCACGTGAATTCCACTGTAGGCGATTTTTTGTAACTTTAAAATAAATAAGTTAACCTATGACATAGTAAATTCAGCTATAGGATATTATTGTTTGAATGGCAATCTTGAAACCCGTTCATAAGAATTTTTTTGCAAAATAATTATTTTTTAGGCTTGTAATTTGCATACGAAAAAACAATTACAGAAAAAATAACTATAATCATCGACATATTAAAAGAACTGCAAAAGGTTTTAAGTTTATCTAATTGCCTTTGAAAGATTAATATTAAAATCTAAAGTAGTTTAATTATACTAAATATTAATGTTAATTAAGTTACCTTTGGAATCTTTGTACATGAATTCACAATTCAAATATGTTCTAGAATATGTACTAGAAGTGTTCTCTTCAAACGTAAAGAAACGACTGATTTGAATCCGAACCTCGGATTCCAAGGACGAGAATGATGGGAATCAAAATTAAAGTAGAAATATTTATTTTTATCTTGTAAATCGAGAAGTAACAATATCAGTTGAAGTTGGATTAATATATCCATCTAACAATAAAAAAGAGGAGACCGGAAGGTCATTGTTGTGTTGTCCGTTCCAAGAAATCTGTCAATTTCCATAGAAAAAAGTCAGTCTACCGTCGATTCATGATTTCCGTCGATTTATATCAAATTATCACTGCCTATTTAACTACTACAAACTACAATAACTGAGTTAGGTACAATATAATGTTCCCGTTACAAAATTACAACATCTAAAACTGTTATTTCTAAAAATAGCTAAAAATTAAGTCTTGTTTATTACAGAAAATTTATTTGAAATCGTAGTTTTCATACACTTTCACTTTTTTTTTACTTCCTCTAAATTATTGGGGGGGCAACTGCCCCCCGTGCCCCCCCCTGAATTACGCCTATGCCAAATAGGTATACAGCTACAGTACGCTGTATACCTATGACATCAGGTTAAGATAATTGACGATTCGGTCAATTCGTGTACAGACAACCAATGCTCTACTGTATTGTGAACTTTAAAAACAAAATAAAAATAATATTTATTGCGGGTGCCCACATTTGAAAAGTCACATTTGAAACACATACAGTAAAACGGGCTAGACCCGGACAGGGTGTGTTGACCCGGACGCGGTGTACCTATTAGTAAACATAAATATTTCTGAACTAACCTGAAAAGTTGAGAAGTCGATCGTTATACATTCGTTTAGAGCAGAAGACACAACGGTATAGGTTATGGCTGCTTCCAATGTTTTTTTTTTTGTTTTTTTGCAGGTTTACCAACTGGCGACTTTTCGCAAAAATAAAATATATGTCTTACTAAAAAATGTATTTTTTTTCACATTAGTATGATTGTTTTCGTGAAGGCATTTTTCTATGCACAATTTAAGCGCGCATAATGCCATGCTATTTAAAGCCATATACAACATTTAGGCTATGTTACAAAAATATTTCACATGTATCTATTCTAGTTTGGACCCGGACACTGTGTGCGAAAAGCATTATAAGTTTTGACTCTCGCCTGCTGTTACTGTCGTATAGACTAGTGCAAAAGCATCTGCAGACCACATAACGCTGCCACATTACTGTTGGTTGGATTTAGTAAATTGAATAGTTTAACTTCTCAGTAAAATTATCAAATATTTCATACTAAAATCATGTCAAAAAATGTAAAGGCGAAAAATTTCATCAGCAATATGCAATTCGATCAGTAAAACAATGAGGAATTTAATGTTAATGACATTTTGTTGCAGGCTCTTTCAGCACTTGTTCATCACCCTTAACAAATGAACAAAGAGGATTTGTAGAGTATGCAGAATCAATGTTGTTACCAGAAACTAATCAATCTCCAGTTCTAGTTGAGCAAGCACCAATTGCTGAAGAATCTGAAAATACGTCCCATGACCTGTCAAGTCAGGTAAGGCTTGGTAATATTTACTTTCCCATAGTTTCAATCCTATAGTTTGGGGTAGAAGAACAATACTGGTACAATCTTCACTGTCATTGTTTTTAAGTTAAAAATAGTTAAACCAATTGGGAGAATAAAAGACATGTCTCAATAAAATATCTAATCCTAAATTTATTTTTAAAATAATTTTCCTTAGCAAGTTCCGCTAAGCAGCCTTCCAATCACATAGATCCAAGCAGAGTGATACATATGTGTTGTTACGACTTTTTGTCTTAATCTCGCGAGTTTTGAGGTGTGAAGAATTCCGAAGGTAGTTTGCTGCTTGTTTTTAATTTGTTACTGGTAAAATATCATATAACTTTTAAATGAAAAAAACATTGATCTTTCATTCTTGCTACGAAGTCCAATTTTTTATAGAAAATATTTCTATAACAGTAAATCTTCCACATGTTTAATTAGTTATTTTGTGTTTTTTAGAAATCCTCTGATATGAGACTATCAAGACAGCAAGCAACAAAAAACAAACTTAAGGATATGCAAATACTGATAGAAACATGGAAACAGCAAAAGAAGCAAGCTGTTAACGAGGGAAAATGCAACAAGGCTAGAAGGCTGTCAAAAAAAATTTAAAAAATGCAATCGCTGCAAACTCTGCCAGAAAAGGTGAGAAATGTTATGGGTGTTTTGTCAAAGTCTATCCTAAAGTAATGCTTTAAGACTACAAAGTAAAATATTAAATTCAATAACCTAAATATTATTAAAGACCTAATTTTAGAAGCCTGGGGAATAATCACAATACAATTTAGTAGTGGTTAACCCTGGGAGTGGCATGAAGATCATTTTGGCTTAAGGGTTAATGTCACATAATGTTAAATCTTCAGGAAAGTAAAAAAAATGTTGTATACTTTTAAAACCAATTTATGAGTAGCCTATTACAACCAGCTTTTACTAAGGATTAATGCCAACCAATCAGCAGAGCTGAATTTCACTACTTTATTTTATATCACTATTTTTAGCTTGGAGGTCACAAAAAATATCCAGTCTGTCACGCTCATGAAAATGCAAAAAATAAAATAGTATAAATGATATTTAGTTAAAACTTTCATCATAAATGTTACTTATACCTTCAAAAATCAAATAAATAAAACCAAAATATTTAAATTCTTATAATTTGAGAAAAAATTAACAATTGGAGCTAACCTCAAATATAGTTCCATTATATTGTAAAATTGTGAGGTTATTAATTATTTATTTTTCAAGTAAACGTTACAACAACAAGCCAAGGGCAGTGAACAACTGGACAATCAAGACATAATATGCCATTTTTCTTATTGAATAATTGTGATCTAAAACTATGTTTTGTGAAAAGGTAAGGGGTTAGATAATAACAAAAACACATTATTACTTAAAATAGTATTTTTATTTTGCATTTGTGCCCAAAGGACTTCAAAATCACACATTATGTGACATTCACCCTTAAGTTGCAGGGTTATTTTGGCGAATTTGTATTCCATTCTTTAGAAATTCTTAAAAATTCCAATTTTGAAGTTAACATATCGATATGCATATTCATTTTGTTCAGAAAAAATAGGAGAATTTGATAATTATAAAATAAGTATAATTCAGAAAAGTAATTTTCAAGATAAAATGAAACATTTAAAAAAATAAGAAATTTATTTTATAAACGGTGAAATTAAAACCTATTACTCTTTAACCAAACTATTTTTTTAGGTAAAAATGATAAATTTACCAAATGTTGCTCATCTAATTCCCTGCGTAGAATTGTATATATGTCATAAAAAAATCGATGTATGAATTATATAGAATAATGTGGGACAAGTGCATAACAGCTATTTGTGCGCTACCATTTTGATATGCAAAAAATAAACTTCTAACAATACATAAATATAATAAAACCTTATTTGATTTGAAGGTTATAACATTATAAAGGTATAAGAATGAATAGTCTAAAAATGTTGTTCAGAACATAATTATGTATGAAATTATTATAATATGTATCTTATATTTTTTCATTATTAAAATTATCTTATTGTGTTTTGATTCAGCATAGTGTGTTTTGTGTTTAGCGGTAAAATGTACTTGCCAAAATAACAAGATTTACTGATAGCCGTTATCAGTTTACGAGGATTTTGTAGGTTACGTACCCCTCCTACCCCACCATTAAAATTGAATGATTCTTGGAACTGGCCCCTTCCCGCTGCTCACCGCTCCGGCGCAGATAATTTCAGCCCTACAGCACTGCTAAAATGGAATCCATTATATTTTCAGACCCGTGACTGTAACCCACAAGAGCCCTTAGAAGGTCCAGAAAATTCATATTTGTCTAATATGGATGAACCATGTCCAGTTGAGCAACCCATGAATAGTTGTTCGTCTATTGCTGAACAATTTGGCCTGTCAACTGAGGTAAGGCTTGGTAATAGCGTAACTTAACCATTGTTAAAGTTTGCGGGTCATTGTCAAATTGAGAGAGAATTTAAGTCTTTGTCTTGAAAAAAGTAATAAAAAATAAAATTATGCCAATAATATTTTGTAATAACTGGAATTAACCTATTTTATGTAATATTGTATTTATTTTGTTTAAATATGAAGTGCGAAATGAGAAAAAAATATATATATATGTATGTTTCATCAGTTTCGCCACTGTCCTCAGCCAGGTAATGGTAAGTTTTCAGACTATTTAGTTGAAGAAAAAAATTTTTTAATAAACGAAATACATATGAATGTGTCTATTTATTTACCTGAAGTTCCTTACCAATACCTAGTTTTAATAAACTACTTGTATTTAATTCACAATAACTCAAATCGATATGTCATCCGATGTCACATTCGTCTGCAAGCAGTTTTTAAACTTGCCGCCAGAAAGTCAGACCACAACAGAAAACTCCCGCCAACGCCTACTTTGTGAGTGAAGTGACAGAGGTTTGTGATTGTGCAAGTTTTAAAATGAATTTTGGCAATATAATACTTTGAATTAGATGAAATCAAGTAAAATTAGGTGAGTACCTTAATTAAGCATCAGTTTCGTCACTTCATTATTTCAGAAATCATCACATTTGTGAATCTAACAAAGCCATATTTGAAGACACGGATGAAAATGAACATAACCTCAAAGGTTTGTTCGTCGTATTGAACGTAGGTTAGAGCGTTGTGAAAGCTAAATGCAAAGAACGTCAGTTTCGCTACGATCAGTTTCGTTACGTAACAAAACTGTTTCTCCCATTTGTCAGGTTGCGTCACGTGATTAAACTGATCAAAACGTAACGAAACTGATTAAAACGTAACGAAACTGATGGTTTTGGTTAAAAAATAATTACGTTAACGTTACTACTAACTTCCAGTAAGTCTGAATTACTTTAAAAGACATCATAAAATGTAATATTACAGAAATTGGCCAATTTATTGCCAAATTTGCATAAGAAAAAATAGCTATTCAGATGACCAACGTGACATTTTTACATCAAGCTGTGAAATGAGCATCGATCCTGACCCCGGGTTGTTTATTTTGAAGTTTTCTTTTAAGGTCTGGAGCGTTCATGACTGTAATATCATTCCTGTTCATCTATAGGTTAAAATAAGCTTGATTTACGGTTAGTTTATTTTGATGTTTGTTTTTAGGGTTTGGAATATTAACAATGGAAAAACCACTAAAAGAAACGTTAAACCCCAATCTGAAAAGTATGCTAGGCAAAGTAAACTTACTGCTGCACGCCAAAAAAAGTACAGAGATGGAATGACAGATGAAAAAAAGAAGAATATAGAAGAAAGGCCCGAGAAAGATATCATAAACGAAAGACAAATAATAAAGTGAAATTGATTAAAGATTTGAGTGTCAAGGAGCAAAATGAGAAAAGAAAGCAGTGGAAGATTGACTCCAGAAAGTACAGAGAGAAAAAAAAGATGAAGCAAATGGCTGTCGCTAATACCCCTCCTGAATCTGAAGTAGATGAAGTGCTTGAAGATCAGGTGTCCAGACAGGCAATACTTGGACGAAAGAAAGTTAGACGTGACAAGGCAAAGGCCTATAGAGAACTAAAGAAGAAAACTGACAACATTAAAGAACTCGAAAGAAAGTTATCAAAGTATAAAAAACGGCTACAAAGGGAAAAAGAGAAAAATAAAAGTAAAGCCTCTCCCTCGCCTGCCAAGAGAGTTTCTGAAATTATTCGAAAACAAAAAGTGTCTCCAGCAGTAAAAAAATGCCTTTTTGTTGGATTTGCTTTGGAAAAGCAAATTAAAACACAGTTGAAATGTATAAGCCCGAAGTCTAAGGAAAGTAACATCATCAGAAAGTCTATTGGAACAAAAATAATCAAGAAATATAGAGTCCAAAATCACCTCAAGGTCTTATTACCGTACACAATTAACAAACAAAAATAATGCAAGCAATACAGTAAATGTTTCCTACAAAAAAAGAAGTACTCAACAGTTAAGGTAAAAGATGCAAAGTTGTTGCAAAACTTCTATGAAGATGACACTGTGAGTAAGATGTGCCCAGGAAAGAAAGATTTTGTGAAAAAGGGCAAAATAACGAAACAACGTCGAGTACTTTTGGACTCAATGCAGAATTTGTACAAAAGATTTGTAAAAGAAAATGGTGTAAGAGTGTCTGAGGCAACATTTCGACGTGTTAGACCATTTTGGGTCAAACCTCCTAAGACAAGAGATCGTGAGACTTGTGCCTGCATTGTTCATACAAACATGGAATTGTTGGTTACCGCACTGAAGAGAGCAAAGGTTATTGAACATGGCAACCTCAATGATTTGGTTGGTTCGGTTGTATGTTAAATTTACAACGAATCGTGTATGAATGGCACATGTGAAGTTTGCAAGCATAAATCCATTAAATATAAGATCAATGAAGATGAAGAAATCAAGTTTTTTAAGTGGGTTAAAACATCTGTGATTAAAACTATAAAAGGAGTGGAGAAAAAAATAAACATGACGACAAAGAAGGAACAAGTGTGTACGCCCTCTTCTATCCGGGGTTACTGTTTTCATTCACTTAATCTTTTTAAGCAGCATACTTTCAATTTAATACACCAGGCTAAAGTGTACAAAATGGTTAAGAAAAATCTGAAAGAAGGAGTGATAGTTTTTCAAGTGGATTTTTCTCAGAACTATGTCGCAAAATATGCGACTGAAATTCAGGCAACACACTTTGGAGCTTCGAAACGGCAAATATCTCTACATACGGGACTTATGTACAAGTATGATAAATCCGTTAAAGAGGTCAAAGCCAATACATTTTGCACATTGTCTGATAACCTCGACCATAATGCTTGTGCAATCTGGGCCCATATGAAACCCATGTTAGAAGAAACGAGCAAGGCTTATCCAAACACCCATGCCATCCATTTGTTTTCAGACAGCCCCTCCTCTCAATATCGAAACAGAATTAACTGCTACCTAATGAAGTTTCTACTACCTACTTATTTCAAAAATCTCAAATCCTTCAGTTGGAATTTCAGCGAACCGGGACACGGAAAGGGGGCTATGGATGGTGTGGGGGGTTCAGTCAAGCGGAACGCTGACTTTGAAGTAAAACATGGAAAATACATAAAATGTGCTGCTGATTTAGTCAATGCCCTTGGATCAAAGAGCAAAACAAAGCTCCTAGAAATCCCTTCTGCAGACATAGAGTCTGTAAAATACTCTCTGCCATCTATTATAGCTCCTATGAAGGGAATAATGAAAATCAGGCAAGTGACTTATGGCAGCCGAGGTATGTTCGGACTGAGGCTTTCCTGCTTTAAATGTGAACTTGGTACCAAGTGCAAACATTACACCGTCACGAAGATTGACCTTATCTCATCAAATGAAACTTCAAATGGACCTGGCCCATCGTCTGAAATATCTGGCCCATCGTCTGAAATGCCTAGCCCATCGTCTGAAATGCCTGGCCCATCATCTGAAATGCCTGGCCCATCGCCTGAAATGCCCGGCCCATCGTCTGCAATGAAACCAGGAAAAAAGAAAAAAAGAAAAATCAGACCAACCTTAAACTTACGAAGAAGATTTTGAAAGCATCAGATGTCTGGACCTCTTCAGACGAAGGCGAAGCGGACTTAGCCGAATCAGGATCAGTGCGTTGTATTGAACAGTTCACCTTCAATGACTTAAAGCTAGGTACTTTTGTAGTTGTGCGAATTGACTCTATTTTGACAAAAAAAGCCTCTAGAAACTTTGTAGGTGTCGTTCAAGATGATCCTGACGACGAATCTGAGATCAAAATAATGTTCATGAAGCCTTGCGGAAGTGATATGTCACGATTTTTGCCCAATGAGAAAGACATATCATATGTTCGGTTGGATGAAATTGTTGGCACACTTCCAAACCCTGACGTTGTGAAAAGGGGGGACAGGGTATACCACGAATTCCAAAAGCCTGTCAAACTATAAATATTACAACTTCCTCAGTTGTATCAGTTGTATTTTTAATTCCATTTATGTTTATAACATTCGTTCATATGTTTTTTACCTTAGTTAAGATAACAAATTATTTGGTGCAAAAGTTTTTCAAGTGCCTCAAAGTAATTAATTTTGTTTACACTTAAGTTTTGCTGTTGTTGAAATTACGAATGTCTGTACTAGCTTCACCAATGAAAAGTTGTTTTTTGAGTGTATTTGAGGTTTTAAAAGCTTGTCTTTGCTTGTGATAACATGTGGAATCACACATGGTAGATTTTGACTATTTAGTTGTTGTAATAACACTTAGTACTTGTATGTTGTATATTTTACATTAGTGACATACTTTTTTATTGTATTTAGATCAAACCTCTGTTTATTTTAGTTATGGAAGTTAATTAAACCGTGAGTTTTGATAGGCACCGTCAGTTTCGTCACGTAAAATCAGTTTCGTTACGCTATGTCAGTTTCGTCACGCTTGAAAATTAAATTTTAATTTTATGATAAAAACTTGCTTAATTGCATTTAACAATTATTTTGTAGAGGAAAAGGGCACAAAAATCATTGGTACACAAAGAATTATTGGAAGATTTTTTTTAACCTTTTATTAGCAAAATTTGCAGTGTGTCTCGGCAATTTTCCCCTGAAACATGAGTTTTCTTATTAAACTTACACTATAATGATAAAAAAATAATTGTATAGGTTAATTAGAAGTATATATCATTAATTAAGCTGTAATTATAGCCTAATTCATAATTTTATGAAATATGTGTTTTTTTACAAGTATTTGAAAAACGTGACGAAACTGACGTTTTTCATGTAGCTTGTCTTAAAAAAATGGTTAAAAAATATAAAAAATAAAATTTGAGCTCTGCTGACCTCGAGACGTTTTAGTTAACCATATTTACAATGTATTGGTGCAAAATACTCAAAAAAAATACTAAATAAAGTTATTTTTTGCTGACTTGGTTTTCTTTCTCATTTTGACAACACCGTTTTAGGGGAAAATTCCACTTTTAGAGTAAAATTCCCTGTACGGGGATAATTTCCCATACAGCGCTATCTTAAAAACCATAGTAGCTATGGTTATTAGCGCAAACCCTTGAAAATGCTAAAATGTACTCTCCTCAGCAACTTTAAATAAGCATAAATCCTCAACCGCATAAGATATAAATCTAAACAAAATAGTTTTATTCTTTTGGGGCAATGACATGATGAGAAAATCAAAAATTTCTAGAATGGTTACCTATGCAACCATTAATACTAAAATTATGTGATTTCATATGGAATGACCCATGTACTATTTGAGGCAGGTAGGAACTGAATCACTCGCCACAGGAATTACCTTCATACACATAAAGTTATTATCAATTTTGTTTTGTGGGGGTATGCTCTACCCCCATTGGAGCGATAAAGGGTTAAGAGTATAGAATGGGGGAGGGGTTTGGTCCTTGAGTGTTTGGCTAGTAGTGCCCATGGACACGGTTACGGTATACTCTAAAATAAATTTATTCACTGTAGATAACCTTAACAAACTCTTTGCTGCCCTCTGCTAAACATTATCATTGCTTGCAATTTCTATTTTGCATGTTAAACTAGTTAAAATGAAATTATTAAGCAGAGCCGTGTTGTTTATGCCATTCGCCGACACTGGGCACTTGTTATTGTACCTGCACGTGGTCTATCTATATGCAATGCCACTATTTCAAGTGGTAAGTTAAACAAATATTTAAAGTGCGAATGGATTCTTAACAAAGTTTAATGTAATTTGTCAACGTCTTGAATACTTGATTAAATGCAGTTTTTCCATTTTACAATCGTTTCTGAAATTTCATTTTGTTTTTTCTAATTTCTCTTAAAATTTTTGCTACCACCGCCCCGTAATATTAGCCGCCTTTGGCACATGTCCCGTCAATCATAAAAAATATTTACGGTACATCCTATTAATGCAGATTTAAAATGGTAAAGTTATTGTTTTTTTCAGGAGAACAATAACCGTAAAAGAACGGGAGGAAGAAAAAATAATTTTTGCAAGTACTGCAAAAGAATGAAAACCAACTACTCAAGACACGTAGAAAAAATACACCCTGAGACAGAAGAAGGACAGGAACTTGTTAAAATTTCTAGTGATCCCAACCTTACTTCTAAACAGAAGAAAAAATTGAAGATGTAAGCTACGAAACGCCTTAAGAAATTGTCTAACTCTGAATTTAACAGTAAATTAATTTCTGAAAGCCTAAATTCTAACTCAGAAGATTATTTGAAAAACTTTGTCCCGGTAAGATCCAAAAACAAGAAAAAGAAAGAAGTTCATACATATCACAACTACATTCAGTGTACTCACTGTCACGGGCTGTACATTAGGAGAAAATCCTCATTACATCTAAAAAATTGTTCACAAAATGAATTAATCTCTCGAACCCCTACAAAATCCCCCTCAAAACAAATAAATGCAATAAAAGAACATAGTGTCATCTTAACACCACTTGACCCGATTTTGGAGGAGGCATTCAAAGATTAAATTCTTAATCACATGATCGACGATGACATTTCAAGGGCAGTGAGAAGTGACCCATTGATATTAAAGATGGGACAAGAATTTCATAAATCAACGCGTCACACTTCTGAGAGAAGCTATTGTTCTCGTGAAATGAGAGACTTAGGAAGGCTAATTAATTAAATTGAGGAAGCAAAATCCAGAAATACATTCCCTTGAAGACAGTTTTAAACCAGCCTATTTTGGCGATATTGTCAAAGCTGTGGAGCATCTCAATGGTTACAACAATATAACTGGGAAAGTTAGGGTAGTAGGTTTGGCTTATCGTCTGCTACAACCACTCCAGCAATGTCTATTGTTGTTAAGGAAACAGCAAATAGAAGAAATGTCAAGAGAAGGCCATAACAGAACTAGATTGGAAATGGTTAATGACTTTATTCAATTAATAAAAGATCATTGGTCCAACCAGTTGGGACGACAGTCAAAAAAATCTATGAAAGAACAAAAATCGTTGAAAAATCAAAAAATGGCGTTGGAAGAAGATATTAAAGTTTTATGCAAATACCTAATTTCTCAATATGATAGTAACATAGTTTTGTTAAATGAAAATCCAACAACAACTGAATATGACGAACTACTTGATGTTTTGGTGTCACATATAATGTGTTTAGCAAGAAGACGACCAGTAGATTTGACCAGAGGGACTGTTGATCATTTAAATCATATTGATAAAAACGATGATCTTCTAAACAAGCTTCAGAAGAATGCTGGGGAAGGTTTGAATCCTAAAGACATTGACAACTGCAAGAACTTTCGTATTTTTTCGTCCCCGGAAAAAATATGAGAAAGTTCCCATTGTACTACCCAAAAAAATGAAGGAAGCACTTGACACCTTGGTGAGGAACAGAAGTGCTGTTGGCATAACATCAAACTTGTTATTCATCCACTCGAAAAATAAAATTCTGGATGCCACCCAATCTCTTGAGAGGATGAAAAAGAGGGTGCAACTTGAGAATCCAAAAGATTTGACAGGGAATGGCTTGAGACATCAAGCAGCAACTTTTTCCAAATTCCACTCTTCAGACCCTCTATACCAAGACCATCTAGCAACTACTTTAGGGCACACTTTGTTTATACACAAAAAGAACTACGACTTGCCAACAACCATTGCTCAAAAAACAGTTGTGTGTCCTGTCCTACACCGAGTGACAGAGAGTGAAGATTGTAATTCTTCAGGTGTACATGAGGATGTGTTTCCTCCTGTAGAACCATATAGTAAATTGGATACAACTCCCCAAAAGGAACGACAAAAATGGACCACTACAGAAAAGACGGAGGTCTACAACATGTTTGGAGATGACATCTTAAAGGGCATTTGTCCCAAGAGGGGAGATATATTGAATTGGAAAAATAAATTTCAAGAGTTATTTGGGAACAGAACAGATGCTTCTATGGTTACTTTTATTCATAATGCAGCAAAGAGGAAATCGCTAGGTGTTTCACCTGAAGTTAAAAGATTTAAAAAATCTGCAGATTAGACACAAAGGTTTGTTTTTACTACATATTTGTATTTTACAGATATTTTTACCTTTACTTAAAAAACCTTTTGTATTGAAGAAAAATGAGTAGGGGGCAATGGATGGGCATACCACAGTAAAATCCTCAGTAATCCTCAGAGGAGCAATTCTCTCCCCTCCCCCCTCCCACCGGTCGCCTGCGGCACTTTTCGTGATGACCTTGAACATGAGGAAAAAACTTTTGAAAATTAATAACTAGCCTATTTACCCACCGATTCCCACGGGACTTTTTCCAGAGTGTAGGCCTATCCCCAAGGAAGCGAATGACGAAAGAACCCCATAGATCCGCCATCAAACAAGACTGCTATTAATTTATAACCGCGTTTTCCTTATGGGATCTCAGCTGTTTATCGACCGATTTTGACGAAATTTCACCACATGTCGGGCGGCGGCCTAAGTAAACCATCGCTTAAAGAAAATTGAAAATCCACCGTTAAACGGGCCCGCTATTAATTTTTAAACGCGTTTTCCTTATGGGATCTCAGCTGTTTACCGACCGATTTTGACGAAACTTCACCACATGTCGGGCGGCGGCCTAAGTAAACCATCGCTTAAAGAAAATTGAAAATCCACCGTTAAACGGGCCCGCTATTCATTTTTAAACGCGTTTTCCTTATGGGATCTCGGCTGTTTACCGACCGAATTCGATGTGACTTCACTACATGTTGTGTGCCGGCTTGGCCAAAACCAAACCGCGAGCGGCTCCGCGACGTCACGTGTCGAGGCGCGTGCTAGGGCCTACCTGACCGCCCGGGGCTGTTCACTCATCAGCGACATTCTAGAAGCTTCTAGAACGTTCTAGAACGTCGTAGACCGCGGTGACGTCATCCCCATGCCTACGTGACTGCCCCAGTCTGTTTACTCATTAGCGATAATTGCCGCGATTTTGAGAATTGTTTACTGCCTTCATTTCAGTTTGTGTTTGGAGCTCAGTGTGTGTAGACCTGCGACTGTACGGTACGTAGCTATGTTACCTAAGTGATTGGCATCGCTTCCTTCATTCAGTTTGTGTTTGGAGCTCAGTGTGTGTAGACGTTCTACTTCAGTGCTGTGCTAGTCTTTACTGTACCATATTCCGAGATTGTTAAACGTAAGTATATGTAGCTCTTATAAGTTTTAGTGTGGAGGACTATTACATTCCCCTTTATAGTAAGATTCTCATTTAAGGTATGATCGTTCAGCAATTTTGAAGTCATAATGTGCAAAGAGAGGTCTGGCTCGTTAATAGAAGTTGAATAATTTTCATTATGTTTTAGGGAAAACGATTCGTTATTGCTATAGAACAATTTACACGTTATTTTAAATTTCTTGGAGGAAACCAGTGTACTAACATAAAACGAGGAAACCTGTGTACTAATGTTAGACGTGTCATGGTTTTCAATCTTGTCTATCACGCATCAATGTAAAGCTTCCATTCTCTAACTTACTATCTTTTCTTTCTTTTTATATAAACTAATTTAATAAAGAAGGAAACCTGTATACTAACATAAAACGAGGAAACCTGTGTACTAATGTTAGACGTGTCATGGTTTCAACTCCTATATATTACGCATCAGTCTAAAGCTTCCGTTCTCTTACTTACTTTTGTTTTTCTTTTTCTTTTTTTTTTGTTGTTGCTAAAACCAATTTAATAAACGAGGAAACCCATGTACTAACATTAGATTTGCCATGGCCTTGACTCTTGTCTACCACGCATAAAGTATGTGTTATGTTACCAATGAAGTGTTCTCGTTGCGATTAATTTGTAAATGCAAGAGACTTATCATATTCGTTGTTGCAGATGAACAACCAACACCTGTGCGAGGTCTGCGGCCGAGCCTTCAGCCTGCTCGGAAACCTGAGGCGACACGTGGAGTCCGCCCACAACGCCAGACGTCACGACTGCCACGTCTGCGGAAGGCGCTTCACAAGAGGCGACAACCTCCGCCGCCACTTCGCCACGGTTCACGGACCACACGCCGCGGCGGAGCCCCAACCGCAACGAGCGGACCATCCCTGCCGACTGTGCCCGGCCATCTTCACCAGCCTGGAGGACGTGCACCGCCACGTGCAAGCGGCTCACTCCGCGATGCCAGCAGCAGCTCCTTCCTCCTCCTCCTCGAGCCCCGATCGCCACGTGGAGTGCGACCGATGCGGTAGACGCTTCAACCGAGACCTGGAACTGAGACGACACGTCCGGACCGTCCATCCTCCCACGTTTCGTTGCGCCTACTGCGACCGCGAGTTTCCCCGTCGCTTCAACCGTGACCAACACGAGTCGCACAACTGCCCTGTTGTGAGGAACCTGGCTCAAGAACCATCCGAGTTCCGCTGCGCGTACTGCGACAAGGGGTTTACTCACCGCTTCAACCGCGACCATCACCAGGGTTACAACTGCCCTGTTGTGAGGGACCTGGCCCTAGACCAACTGCCTAGGTTGTCCTCTCCTCCCCCTCTTCGTCACAACAACCAGTCGCCGCGCTAAGGAGCCAGCACCGAGCCCCGACCGCGCCAAGGAGCCAGCGCCGAGCCCCGACCGCGCCAAGTGCCTAGCGCCGAGCCGCGACCAGGACCGAGCACCGAGCCACAGCAAGGGCCCAGCACCGAGCCCCAGCCCCGCCCAGGACCTAATGCCGAACCTCAGACCATCGATGACGATATGGAGGGTGGCGGCCGCCCCGTGTTCCAGCTCGTACATCGGGCCTTTCGGAGTCGCCTCCTCACCTACCGCCTGGCCCGGCCGTTAGACGCCTTGCTGACCGTCGAGGATGCGCTGACCTTGTTGTTTGACGAGGTTCTGCACCTGATGGAGAACGTCATGACACAACATCCGAGCATCAAGGCGAACATGGTCCTGGAATGCGAGTTCTCCAACATTCACGGGGCCACCTGCCTGCACTCCTTCAACACGAAGAACGTCCCACTGACCGAGGCCTCCGACTTGGAGGCTTTCCTCTCCGCGACGTTCGAGACGATCGTGAAGAAGAAGGAGCAGTGCGAACTGGTAGGCAGCGGCTGGACCTACCTGTGCATACGCAACTTGGAGATCCGCGTGAACCAGTATACGCCGCTCGGAGGCAGAGCCTTTATCCAGCTGCCAAAGGCTATCGCAGATATACACGCTGTTGTCAATGTGCAAAACGCCGTTCGTCCCGCAGGAACCGAATAGAACCGCATCTTATACCTTGGACATCATCGCCCGTTACGACTGGACCGGTCTGCGTTTCCCCGTGACGCTCAAGGACATCAAGACCTTTGAGGGCAAGAACAACATCAGCGTAAACGTTTACGGGATCGAGCGGGCGATGGTGGGGAGACGCTCCGACGGGACGCCAGAGTTCAAGGACAGGGTCTACCCGCTGAAGATATGCAAGCAGGAGCGCGAAGACCACAGAGACCTGCTGTACGTGACCAACGACGGGGACAGCCACTACGCGTACATCACGAACCTGGGTCGACTGGTCCGGCCCCAGCTCACCAAACGTGAAAATAGGATCTACATATGTAAGCGGTGCTTCGCTTACTTCGACAATCGGCCCAACAAGCTCGGCCTGACGGGCGCTCAGCGTCTGGAGGAGCACAAGCGTTACTGCTACGCCAAGGCTCCCCTTCGCCTGGACTTGCCGAAGAAGCAGCAGATCCGCTTCACCCATCCAGAGTACACTAGGCGGGAGAGGTTCTGCGGACTTCGAGTGTGCTCTGCAGCCTGTCGCTGTTGACCCGGTGGAAGCGCCGCCCGGCACGACGCCCCTGCAAATGCACGTCCCGTACGCCTTCGCCTACCAGATCGTGGATTCGCTCGGCCTGGAGGAGTTTGAGCCGCGGATATACTTCGGAGCTGACGCGTCCAAGGTCTTTATGGAACGGCTCAAGATGGGCGTGCTGAGCCTGTGGGAGTTCCTGTTCAGCACAAGAGCTCTGCACCCTTCTCTGACCCGGCAGGAAATGGACGAGTATCTCGCAGCGACCCGCTGCTACCTCTGCGGCAAGGAGTTCACCGAGCTGGACGTCAAGGTGCGGGACCACAACCACGCCCCGCCTTACGAGTTCCGAGGAGCGGCGCACCGCTCGTACAATCTGCGGTACAGGGAGCGGCGGGTCATCAACTGCTACTTCCATAACCTGTCCAACTACGACGCCCACTTCGTAGTGCGGGAGCTGGCCATCGACCCCGGTGATGTGGACGTGCTGTCGCACACCGAAGAGCGCTACATCGCCTTCACCAAGCGGTTTCACTTTGGCCAGCCTGGGGACAACCAACGACAGAGCAGTTTCGCGGTGCGGTTCCTCGACACCTACAGGTTCTTGTCCATGAGCCTGGCTAGCCTGGCAGCGGGACTGCCCACCGACAAGATGCGCGAGACCAGGAAGCGGTTCCCCGACGACCGGCTCTTCGACCTGGTGCGCAGGAAGGGCGTGTTCCCCTACGACTTTGTCACATCGTACGAAACACTATACAGGACCAGGGAGCTGCCGCCCAAGGAGGCGTTTAGGAACACCATGACCCTGGAGGACGTCAAGGACGAGGACTACCAACACGCCCTCAACGTGTGGCGAGCCTTCGAGTGTCGCCACCTCAAGGACTACGCCAACACGTACCTGCGCTGCGACATCGCCCTCATCACCGACGTCTTCGAGCAGTTCCGTGACACCTCTTTGGCTGAGTACGGACTGGACCCCGCCCACTACTACACCCTGCCGTCCTACGCTTGGGACGTCATGTTGAAGACCTGCGACGTGGAGCTGGACACGCTGCAGGATTTCGACATGTTCGTGGAGCAGGGGATCCGAGGAGGGATCTCTCAGGCCGTCACCCACTACGCCAAGGCCAACCACGACAGGTGCCCGGACTACCGCCCAGACGAACCGACACGCCACGTACTGTACCTGGACGCCAATAACCTCTACGGCTGGGCCATGTCCCAGTCCCTGCCCACCGGAGACTTCCAGTGGCTCAGCCGTGAGGAGATCGACTCCTTGGACATTGGCGCGCTGGATGCCGAAGCGGAACGGGGTTACACCCTCGAAGTGGACCTCCGCTACCCCGCCCACCTCCACGACCTGCACAAGGACCTCCCTTACTGCTGCAAGACCAAGCGTCCGCCGACAGGGAAATACCCCAAACTGATGACCACCCTGGACGACAAGGCGCACTACATCTGCCATTACAGGGTCTTGCAGCAGGCGCTGAACAACGGACTGGAGCTTGCGGCTGTGCACAGGGCGATCTCGTTTCGCCAGTCTCGGTGGCTAGAGCCCTACATCCTCATGAACACCGAGCTGCGGAAGAAGGCCAAGACCAAGTTTGAGCAGGACTTTTTCAAGCTCATGAACAATGCGGTCTTTGGCAAGACCATCGAGAACGTGCGCAAGCGCCTGAACGTAAAGCTGGTCTGCACTCCGGAGAAGTTCTCCAAGTATGTGGCCAAGTCCAATTTCTTGGACCGCACGTATTACACGGAGGACGTAGCTCTTGTGCACCTTGCCAGGGTCAACATCGTCCTGGAAAAGCCCATCTACGTCGGCATGTCTGTCCTGGAGCTGAGCAAGTGGCTCATGTACGAGTTTCTGCGGAAGATGAAGGACCGCTACGGTGACCGCTTAAACGTAGACTACATGGACACTGACAGCTTCGTGTTCGACATCCTATCCCGGGACATCTACAGGGAGATGATGGAGCACTTGGACGACTTCGATACCAGCGCCTACCCGAGGTCCCACCCCTGCTACAGCCCCGCCAACGCCAAGGTGATTGGCAAATTCAAGGACGAGTGTAACGGCCGATCCTTGTTCGAGTACCTCGGCCTGCGCTCGAAGCTCTACTTCACGGACGTTGAGGACGAAGACAACGGATCCAAGGCGATCAAGCGAGCCAAGGGAGTCGCCAAGGGGGTTGTTAAAAACGTCCTAACCCCCGACGACTACAAGGAATGTCTGTTCGACGGGGTGTTGAAAACCACCGTCAACACCCGTTTCCAGTCGTACCTGCACCGTGTCTTCACCGTACAAGTAGAAAAGCTATCCTTGAGCCCGGCCGATGATAAACGCTACATCTTGGCCGTTGGTATCCACACCTTACCTTGGGGGCATAAGGACATCCCACCACTGTCCGCAGCAAGAAGGCGAGGCAATCCCGAGGAGGAGGAGCAGCAAGGCGGGCCTATGGAGGTGGACGAGGAGGAGGAGGAGGACATGGACGAAGAGTTCTCGGTGTAGATTTAAGTGTAAATAGAACTAGGTTAACTTTGTAAATATTTTGTAAATAGTATTCGTAAGCAAATATAGTCAGTTTAGTTTACAGCATACATCTGTGTTGTTACTACCCCTTGCATTTCCCTGACATTTACTTTCCAAATGTACTAAAATCTATTTTTCAAAAGATTCTTCTAATGCAAACCAAATTTGTCGAAACTACTTTCAAAATTAACCTTTTACGAAATTGTAAAACTATCATGTTTTCAAAACAAAACTTTCAAAATTGTTCAAAATTTGATATTCTTTCTTAAATACTAAAGAGAAAGGATAAGTGAAAACAACAGTTAACGAGAAACAAAACATTTATTGAAACACAATAAGAATATACACACAAACATATTACAATCAAGAACTCAAAAGGTATTTACACAAAAATAGTCGTAAGCGAAGATGGAGTCGAAGAGCCTGCGGACCAGAGCGTCGTTGATGGTGGGAGCGACCGGGTCGAAGAGCTGCACGTAGTCGCTGAGTGGCATACCGAGGACCGCCCGACAGTACAGGTAGGTGAGGCAGTAGTGGTCATAAACAGAAGTACCGTAGCCCTGGAGTCGATACCTGTTGTAGAGACCGCCACGTAGCTCAGTCCGGGGATTGTCACCAGGCGCTTCTCAATCTGGGTGGTGTTCATCGCGGGCGGAAGCAGTCCCCGCCGATTGTGTGATACTCTCATTACTACCGGTTGCACACTTTATCACCACCGGCTTCACTGTATGTGTCAAACCAGTGACTCTGTGGACTCCTGAATAACGGTCCACCCAAAGGTTTTCCAATCGCGTTATGATGTTCATAATCATAATGTAGATTTCATAGTCTTTATTTTCATACAAATATAAGTTGCAACCATGTGTATACTGACCTCTATGATGTAACTGGATGTTCAAGAACACATTACCCTGATTGGCGGGATTTTGTACTGTATGTTGATAACCGGAATCGACCCAACTGACAGTCGGTGGTGAATCGTTCGAATCTTTTTCCACAAGCTCCAAGTCTCCAGGTAGTTCCGGGGGATTGCCACTTCTACTCTTGTCGTTTATGCAACTGCTATCGGCACATATGCTGACGTTCTGGGAACCTCCCCCTTCGGATATTTGGTTGGATGATGGTGATGCGAAGTCTCCAGATATCTCCGGAGCATTGTCACTTTCAATGCCGTTTATGCAACTGCTGTAAGGGGTCATATAACTAACGTATATTTTTTAAAATTAATATTAGGCGAATGGCTTAAGTACGCATACAACCGGCTTTGACAGTTAATTAACAAAGGAAGCCAACTGCTTCTTTGCTTTCGTAGCAGTCGATTTGTATTTGAAACAGCGATAGAATCAGCTGGGCAGCGAGTCAGCTGATCCGGCCTCCCCACTACGTCTCCTCGGCCGCGCATGCGCGTAAGACTCGGGGCCGGGGAATATCGAGAGCGGCGGACACTGGACGGTCAGTCGAAGAGCCACTCCCGTAGAGTAAAGAATTCGCTCCCGTCTCGTCTAAAGTAAGTGCCCCGTTGTCGGTACCTCAGCACTCGCCCCGTATTGGGTACTTTGTATTGCAGGCCTAGTGCTTCATTCTGAACTCTAGTAATGCTTGTCTAGTATTTAAAGCTAAAATTTATTTGCTTTACTCGTTGAATAGTAGTTTATTTCGCAGGGCCGTGAAAGTGACGGCTTGTAGTAATTCTTGTTTCGTCCCTACGCCATTTTTGACACTTGTAATATCACTGTATAATCAGTTAATTACGATTTTTACCTATTATTGCGTACATCTTGAGTTATGTTTAAGTCCGTGTGATCACGGTCATTTAGCAAAAGTGCAGTATTTAAAGCTAAAATTTATTTGCTTTCTTCGTGGAATAGTAGTTTATTTCGCAGGGCCGTGAAAGTGACGGCTTGTAGTAATTCTTGTTTCTTTCCTACGCCATTTTGGGCACTTGTAATATCACTGTATAATCAGTTAATTACGATTTTTATCTATTATTGCGTACATCTTGAGTTATGTTTAGGTCCGTGTGATCACGGTCATTTAGCAAAAGTGCAGTATTTTGTTTTGGTTATATTTTAATAAAATAACTGTATGCTTTAGTTTTGGTTTTATAAGTGACGTTTAATTTACTGTACGGTGCGATTGCCACCATATTGTTTTGGACAGTAATGTAGTATTAACTCTGAGTAGCATATTATTAATGTGGTGCTAGAGTAGCTAGTAATTTTATTGTCTAATCCACTCCTTTCAACCCTAATCTGTCTAACCGTTACACCTTTTAAAAATATGTTTTAGTGAGTTGCTCCCTTTCGTGTCGCAACCCACCTTATCGCCATTCACGCTCGGTCCTGTAGACATTCCTGACCAAACAGGTCGTGTTTTGTCCGTGGCATTTGGACACTAACCAGAATACGATTCGTCCATTTAAACTGTGGATTCAGCTAAATCTTTCTAAATCGGTCACGCTCAGTCCGTGACATACGGACATAATTAATCAGTTTAAATATTTTCCTTAGGGAATCTTTCTAAATAGGTCACGCTCAGTCCGTGGCATACGGACATAATTAATCAGATTAAATATTTTCTGTAGGGAATCTTTCTAAATCGGTCACGCTCAGTCCGTGGCATACGGACATAATTAATCAGTTTAAATATTTTCTGTAGGGAATCTTTCTAAATCGGTCACGCTCAGTCCGTGGCATACGGACATAATTAATCAGTTTAAATATTTTCTTTAGGGAATCTTTCTAAATCGGTCACGCTCAGTCCGTGGCATACGGACATAATTAATCAGTTTAAATATTTTCTTTAGGGAATCTTTCTAAATCGGTCACGCTCAGTCCATGACACACGGACAAAACCACTTTTAGGTCTTTCTTTCATTTTGTAATTTCGACCCTCCCTTTAACCAGCCTATTACGCTCAGTACGTGCTATACGGACATTAGGCAATTGGAAAAAAACCTCTAGCAGTGTCCTCTTTTACTTAACTAACCTCGCCCCAACTCTGTCTCGCTCCATCCGTGTAATACGGATACCGCCTAAGAAAGCCACCCCAAACGCAGATAACACCACTGATTGTATTTGACCAAATAACCCAGGATAGTTGCGATCATTCCCCGAGTCCCACCGACAGAACATCGAGCCCCCCCCCCGTAAGTTTGAAACTCCGAATCAAAAGTTCACCGAAATCATAAATTCTCTTCTGTTTGCTCCCCTTTTCCTGGCGATGATGAGGCACGAGTCAGTAGCCAAGAAGGCATAACACTCCCGCCTGAGCCAGTGAAAATAAATTGGATCCTAAGCGGGACCGGCAGAAACCATTGACCCCCGGAGTAACCCAGCTCGACTAGGCTATCAGGGATGGATTACCCACGAACTGGACAGAATAAAACAAAGCACTCGAAAGCGCGTTACAAATTGGCGCCCGAACAGGGACGGAAAACAAAGCGTTATAAGAAAAGATAAAGATATGCCGACAACGGACCCGAAAGAGTTGACCCCGATAACGACAGGAAATATAGCGACCAGTTTGCTTACAACGGTGGTGGCTCAAACCACCACTGTTCACACGACAACTACTGTTCCCTCACTTGCAATTAGTGATAAGGGACCACCCAAAGCGGTATTGATAAACACAGGAGCTGTCAGAAGGACGAAACAAAGAGAACAAATAAAACTCTCAGCAAGCAGAACAACAAAATCTCGTCCTTGAGCATTGCACCAGTTTAGAAAACCAACACACCACCATCCAACATGTGGGACATATATGAACCGCCTGTTATTGCTTCGGAGGACACCGAGGGCCTTATATCAGATCATTTGTCTGGTGAAACCGTTGTTGTGAACTACATAGCGGACCCAAAGTATTGTGTGGCAGAAGGCCACACCCATTTTGCTCACGAGGAAGTGGTCCTGAGCCTCATGTGCCAACTAATACGCAAAAGGCCAGTCAGATTGTTCCAAAACAACAGGTCCCATACCAGAAAAGTAGACATGGCAGCGGAAGGGAACGGAGACAACATCAATCCCACCTACGATGATCCAAACTGTGTCGAGTTTCAAGACATACAAGCCTGTCACTTTACAGCTATGGCAGGTTGGATGATTCTTGTTAAGCCCCTAAGCAGACAAGATGTAAACATTGAGTACCTGGAGAAGCGTTGGAAAGCCGCCTTGGCCTCTCTAGGTGTAGGAGACCTCTTATTTAATGACGACACCATAGAGGTAACAAAAATGGGTATCAGACAGATGAACACGTATTTCACAGGAAAAGAAGATCTTAAAAAGAAATTAATAACCATCTACGTCACAGAAAAGATAGGAGGCAGGCTACCCAACGCAGGGGCCCACAAGGCTATCATTGACCAAATAGACATGGTGTCCCAGAATCACGGAATGTGTTCACTGCAACTAAAAGAGCAGTTAGCCTCGTGCAGAAGTGAAATACACTTCATTCAGGCGATAGCGGAAGAAAGCGCTACGTTCCTGACTGCCTACAGGGCATTCAGCGGAAGAATGGGTCTGTACATGCCCATATACAAGTATAAGGCGTTGTCTTATAAAACTGGTTAAATTTAAACTTTTCTGAAGCCTGGTATTTAAATTTAGTAATACTCTAGGACAAACGTTTAAAGTTAACTATAGAAACATGTTCGCCAAGTATGTATTTTTTTTTAATAAAGTTAATATACTTTTAATGTGCCATTTTATTTACAATAACTTGTTGGCTAAATAGTCCTTCCCTAGTAATGACATGTATTCACGCCTAATATGGGCCAGAATTAGGGATGCTTAGGCTTCGGAAGAGCAGCTCAGATCTGACACAGAACCTTTTTCATCGAGGAATATAACAGTTGGGGGTATTTGTATCAATGGATAGAAGACTACTGAATATATAATTGCCATTTTGTTTTTTATAGATTTCTCTTGGTCCATGGATGCAGGTAAGTATTTCCAATTAGATCATATAGGCCGAGCCCTTGGCTGGAAAGTTTAGAAGCAGAAAATATATTTTTTTACGTCTGGGAATATTTAAAAATAAACTTTCCATTTTATTATTTATGATTTTAGGAAGTTACAACTAATAATGAATTATTCTAAAAAATAACAAGAAAAACTTAAACTATACAGTGAAATGGACGGCGATCGTGGGCGATTTCATTTTTAAAGCGGGAGGTTTACTTGAAGTCCGAGGTGGAATCGCTCCCCCCTCAGGAATGGTGGAGATTTGCGCAGTAACGATCGAGGGTAGACATGGAATCAACGCAGGCGGTAAATTTGTAATTATGATTGCATATAAACGTTAATAGCAATACTCAAGCTATTTTACTTTACTAAACAACATTTATTTTTGTTTCTAAAAATATTCTTAATAGGCTACGATAAACGGTCGAATATACTGGGTGACCCGCGAGAGTGTGGCACAAATGCAGGATTTGGTAAAACTCATCAAAAGGATAAAAAATGTTGTATAAACTTATTTCTAAATTGCTCTATTTTCCATCTGTGCGCTTGTATGTGATTTGTTATTAATGCAGCATATCTAAGGAACCACTTTAGCTACTGACTTAAAAATTGGCATGTGCATTTTATAATACTTTAGGGTTAATTTGGTAATAAATTTGGTATTTCTATCTTAAAATGTTTGAAAATGATGGCCATTTAAATTCTTTAAAGCTTAACATCTTGAAAACGGCCAATAATTTTAGTATTTGATATGCATATTAAACAAATATTAAATTTAAAGCCAAAAAGGATAGTATGAAGATTATAAAGATCACTCGGCCAATATTTGACCAATTGCAGTTCATTTGAGTAAGATTTTGTTTATTCTGATAATTTACATATAATTGTCACAATTTTTACACATTACAATTGCAATTGCTCAGCTATGGGTCAATCCATCTCTGTAATCTTTAAATTATAAAACTTCAATCATCATTTTTGGCTTAAATTTCACACTTTCACACTTTAACTGGAGAGACTACTGCTGGTTGGATTTTCGTGCCATCATCAGCAACATTTTTCCTCGATTTTAAGGCATCTATGTAACTGGTTAGTAGTATCACAAGTGTAAACTTTACCATTCAAGATCTGTTGCGTGTACGTAGTTTATCCGTTGTCAGTATATTAGACAAATACTTTATGGATAATAGTCTAACGTTTACAGCATTTTATTTGGACATAGTTCTTGTAAAACCAAACAATGTCGGTGCAGTTTTGTTTTCGAACTATCAAGTGACGACTTCGCCTTACAGACAAGTATTGGACAGTGATGTTTTACGTCAAACGACACCTTCGTTAGCGCTGCAGTCATCCGGTTGGAACGCTTTGAAACGTCTATTTGATTGTATGGAAAACTATTTCCGGATTTGTGTCGAGTGTTCTCCCACTTTGCAAAACCTCATCACACGCTATTGCCACTACTTTACTAAACATTACAAGACTTCGGTAATGTTGGCAGCCGCTACAAACCACAACAGCGACAGCGGATCTTTCAAAGTCCCACCGGACATTGAACGTCATATCGCCAAGGACTTACCACTTTTCCTGACGGATTTCAACGAGAGACGTCTACCATACTCACAAGATGGTTCCAGCCAACAGCGCTACAAGAAGCACTTCTACCCTGGATTGACGCCGAAGTGAGGCGTTTTTGTTCTTCGAAAATCTGCGAAGCAGTACTTCAGGACTTAAAGTATGATTGTGTCAGATGTTGATGTTTCTTTTTTTTCTTTTCTGTATGTTATTAATTGTGTCAAATGTTGTTCTGTTTTCTTTCTAAATAAACTGTATGTAGTTTTGCTAGATTGTGATTTATTTCCCATAAGTAGTAAGGGTTAAACAATAAAAGAACACAGTTTATTTAAATCGAAATGTACAAATTTTTATTCTCTTTTACACAAGAAAAAATACAATCGAGGTGTTTACAGAGAACAATTACTGCTATAGGGTTAACAATATGTTGGAAGGTGAGCAATTGCTACAAATAATACATTTTCATACACATAGCACATATTGCAACGAAATGTTGGGAAAGTACAATTGAGGTAAGCAGTCGCTAATTCATTTTCAGTTTTAAAATACACATACTTTGATACAAATAATATATTTTCATATACATAGCACATATTACAACGAAATGTTGGGAAAGTACAATTGAGGTAAGAAATCGCCAATACATTTTCAGATTTAAACTACAGATACTTCTAAATCTTTTAATAACAAAAGGTTTAGATTAAAAGTTGACAGTACAAAATAAAAAATAAAATACATATTACGAGCTTGTGTGGTCCGCAGAGTGCTAACAACACTCATCAGAGAAGAAAAAAAAGGATTATCTAAAGATTGAATATTAAGTCTAACTTTGTAGAAAGAGATCAAATATTACGTTAACTATTACGTTAAAAGATCAGTTTAACTATTTCAAATGATTCAGCTCAAGGGATCAAAGATCACACAGCTAGATAACTTCGTCCTTCTCAAAATAGTTGACGATCGATTCGTTACTATCGCTATCATTATCCCAGTCGTGAACATTTGTGTACTCAATACACGATTCCCAATTATACAACTGGAACAATGGCGTTAGTACGCAACAATTACACCAACTACTTTCGTGTTTGAGGACTCTTTTAAAAACCCACCAGGATTTGTACCGTAATGGCGTACGATACTGAAAAACTGCCAGTTTAACGACTGCCAATATTCAATAAGGTCGTAGTCCTCCCCCTGTTGTTGAGGTCTACTTTTTTTATGTAACAACTACTGCATAAAACATACAGGTGGTTGTCACCTATTACAAACTCGAAGTATTCGAAGTAAACGTGTGCTCTATCCGAATAGGAGGGCCAAAACTCTGGATGAACGCTATTCGAATGATGGGTCAACATTATAAACTCGTGCTTTTTGAGTTGATTGAAATTTAAATACCGGTATTCAAACTGCCAGCGGTTGAACGGAAGACGTGACCGTTTCATCCACAAAAACTTAAGTCTCTTACAAACGTCACGCCTTATCGCGCTAGGTAGTATTGAAATTATTTCCAACTCGTCGATACCATCGATGTTTCTCGGGCTATCTATTGCCAGACAAGTGGCCGTAAGAGGTAACTCATACAACGTCATTGGGATGTGTTACCGTCACTTTCCTCCTCAGTGGTTTCTTCCGCGATGCTCCTGAGACTATAATGACCGCAGGGAAGGGTCCTGATCCCGTCGTTCGCAATATATCTTTTATCATTTCAATTATATCCACCTTTTCTAAAGTTATTGAGAAAATTGTTCTCCAGAGGTTGTTATGTTTCCTGGAGGCGAATAATATTTTATTTCGCAACCAATTCGGGTTTAGGAAAGGGAAAGGCTCATTGAACGCTATGTTTTTTTTCTGGTTGATGCAATTGTTAAGACCCTGGATGAAGGAAGACATGCTTTAGGTATATTTCTGGATCTTAGCAAGGCATTTGATGTTGTAAACCACAATCTTCTCATTCGGAAAATGTTTAACCTTGTTTAACCTGTGGCCTTGGACTGGTTTAGATCATACCTTGAGAACCGGAAACAAAGTGTGGAGATGCCATACTGTGACCAAAGGAAATGCATTAGGAAGCTCTATTCTAATAAATTGGCAGTAGCTATGGGAGTTCCTCAAGGGTCGCTATTAGGTCCTGTTCTTTTTCTTATATTTATTAACAATATTGACAGTAGTATAAATAATGGTAAATTATGTATCTTCGCTGACGACACATCTCTAGTTGTTACTGGTCATAAAACGAAGGATTTAGAGGTGTCTGCCTTTGTTCAGTCAAATTCCCTTCTTCAATGGTTAAATGAGAATGGTCTGTTTGTAAATACTGACAAGACAGGGATGATTGATTTTCAAATTCATAATCGGACAGACAGCGTTTCGAATCAGCTAATTTCCGAAAAATACTGTTTCATCTACTGATACAGTAAATTTTCTTGGTCTTTTGATTGATTCGAGATTAAGTTTTTCTGACCACATCAGTAAATTGGCTGGTAAACTCAGTTCGATAATTTATGGAATACGTTAAATTATCATTTTACACTAATTCTGATGTACTGCTCACAGCTTACTATGGTTGCTTTTATCCTCATCTCGTTTACGCTGTACCCATTTGGGGATCGGAAAAGGCTAGTATGAGATAGATCTTTACTCTCCAAAAGAAGGTAATCAGAATTGTTTTTGGAGTCAAGCGGCTTCAATCTTGTAAGGAGACTTTTCGTCAGTGTGGCCTGTTGACATTTCCTTCCATATATATTTTTGAAACACTAATATTTTTTAGGAAAAACCGTGGGCTTTTTGAGTCCAGAATCTATTCTCTTCGCCAAAGTTTAAATCTCCCAATTCCAAAACATAAAACAACATCTTTTTAAAACAATGTTTATTATTGCTCTGTCAAACTTTTTAATGCGTTGCCTGATTGCCTCAAGGTGGAGATGCCACATGATGAATTTAGGAAGAATCTTAAGACCTATTTGTTGAGAGGAGTGTTTTACAGTGTCCATGACTACATAAGGAATTCATAATTTAGAAGTGTTGACTATTTTGTTGTTGTAAGAGGTACATTTTTTTAAATGACTCATGCCAATGCTTGTACAAGTTTTAAGGCAATAAAGGAATTATTGATTGATTGATTGATATCGTCTGCTGCAGAAAGAGACCGTTTCGTTACTGTTTTGGCCGTTATCCTAAAAATTCGGCTTTGGATTTGGTTGAATTCAGCTTTTTCCGGCACTGTACCGCTTAACAACGTATTTTTATAATCGTTGAAAGTCAAGTGATGTTTTACATAGGAAGTCTTTATACCTTTCGCTTTCATAGAAGTGAACTCGATTTCATCTTCATCCGACCCGTAGCGATATACATACATCTTAGCGCGTAACCCGACAAACTCTTGGATCTGCTTTCCGTCTTGTGCTTCATCCTTAAAAAAACCGATTTTGCCTTTGTTTGTATCGTCTTTAAGCGGGTGGCCGACCGGATACACAGAAAGGTCCAAGTGCTGCGCGATTGAAGGCTGCTTCAGGATTTGGTAAAGATCACGATCCGTGGTCACGTGGACCAAAAGTGAATCGGTGTCGGTGTAACAGAGCCGCAGCTCAGACAGATTGAAGTGACCGTAGAGAACGTAATAGTAAAATCGAAACATATGCACTTTTGCAATGTCAAGTACGCACATACCGGCGTAAATAGGAGCGTTCAACAAGACGGACTTCCTTTGTACGTATACGAGCACCATGTTCGGTGCTACTATGACGTGTTCCGCAAACTGAGGGTTTCGAATGAGTTTTTGCAAGAGACTGTCTTTGGTCACGATTCTGACATCGCGGTGGTTGCGTTTATTCATCAGCAAACGACCGTAATTTGCGTTGTTCATCAATTTATATATGTCAGAGTAAAATTTGTTGGTCGATTTGGCTCTCATCTCTGCGTTGAAGTCGACAAACCTTTTCAAAAAAGGTGACTGCGAAAAGGAAATCGCTCGATGTACTTTGGTTACAGTCATGCCTAGCTTTACGGCTTGCTGGAATACCGAGTAGTGCGCTACGTACTTGGTCTTGTCGCTTAGAGTGGCTAATAGTTTCTTATCCTTACTTCCCGGTGGGACATCTAGTTCAGGTAGCGGAGGCAGGTACTGTCGTTTATCATGGACGCTATCCGGGACCGCTACGTCAGCCTCGAGTATGTACCCTGTTGGGGCGTCTAGAGGGAGGTTGGACCAGTCCAAAGATTCTAGTGACTCTACAAACTTAAAGTTTCCAGTTGGTAGGCAACTTGACTGTGCATACCCATATAGGTTAAGCGCGTCAAGCAGAAGCAATCAACTTTTCGGTTCGGAGTCGTTGTAATCAGAAGTATTGCTCAGGTAAGGGTTGTTCGCTACGGCGTGGCGCACACTAACCTGCACTAACCCACCCCTGATGCCGGATTCGATCATTAACAGCATGTCAGGATCGGTTAGTAACTCGAGAGTGACACGTGTCATTCTGAGCATTGATTTGTAAGCAAGACCGGGTGCCGTATAAACGTGGCAACAATCGATTTTGTATGATTCCAAACACGTTTTCCTGAATGATGTGAGGCTGTCAGCGAGTAGACACACGTCTAGCTTTAAGTATAAATCGTGAAAGTCACCGAACGTTTTCATCTTCAACTTGTTCCACACTGATTTTGCAAACTCGTAATTTTCAATTGAGCACGGTTCATTGATAAATTATCAAAGAACTCGTCGCGGGAAGGTAGACATGTTTGGTCAAAAACAGATGGTGACGACACAAAATCATAAGGGTAGACGCCCTTACGGCGGACGAGATCAAAGTGTTCGGGTGGTACTAGTTTTGAAGATTCTATAAATTCACTCTCCAACAAGGTGTCCGCAAGTTTAGCCAGACTCGACGACATTAGGCGGCACGAATCAAGAAACCGAAGCCAAACCCTACCCACTCGGACTGATATAGCTATGTACTTGTCGTTTGTACACGGTATTACTTTTACTTCACAGTCCGGGACCGTTGACAGACTTTTAATTATGAAATTACCGTCGTAGTTTGACATTCCGTGACAGTACACCGGGATGAAATTGACAGTGGAACATCGCAGGTTACACTTACTGCTAAGAATATGTCGAATGTTTCCGGTCACGTGACAATGGTCTATAACTTTGATGCATGTGCTGTCGTTGAACGGTCTTTCGCACAGATCACAATTAGCGGTTGTTTCGAAACGATGCGTTTCCTCGTCAGTTAGTGTTTTAATGGTTCTTGTCGCAAGTACAGCTGTTCGACACAAGCGGCTACTTGTTGCATGTGGATCATAAATGATTGAGCGGCATTAGGACTGCGGTGTAAATTAGGTTCTGTACTTATCCCTACTTCGTGTAGTTTCTCCACGGGGAGTGTGGTTTTGACTAGTGTACAGTAAGAATTCTGTTCATGACACTGATATGAACGATCAGACCCTACAACCGGGACTAGCGTCGCTTCAAAGTCAGCGACAACAATAACTGGAACCCGAATTTGAAATTCGAATTCCTCAAACTTTAACAAGTTTTCACCTTCTTTAGGTAGTCGTGTGGTGGCTACTTTAAATTTTTTACAGAGGCGGAGGTGCTCCTCGAGCCACGTTCTGGGATCCGGCTTGCACTTTCTAACTTCTCTGTGTGTGGAGCAGCGTTTACAGATCACTATTTGATTGTTACCGGCGGCAACCTGTGGTCTAATTAGTTTTGCAAAATCCGAAATGTACACGTAATGTGAATTGTTGGCGTCAGCTCTGTACAACAGCAAGTCTATATGGTCAGGTCTTTCGTCCACGACACGTAAAGGGCTTATGTCACATCCCGGAGCTGTTTCGAACACATTTACAGACGTATTCGGATTGTTTCTTTCAAACGTCGCAAAAGATGACACTGAAATTGGGAATTTAAGACCCTGAAAGTTGTAAGTATCTTTGACATCTTCAAAGTGACTCTCATCCAGTACAGAGTTGACATCAACGTTAGGAATATGTTTTACTAAAACTGAGTACATGAAGCATTTTTTGTCACTATTTTGGACTTTATTGTTGCTTTGCGTTGAGTAATACGCTTTGGGAGTGCGGTATAAAATTTCCCGGTGGGTTTTTTAAAAGAGAAACGACTTAACCTTATTGTTAATGTGGAGGGATGATCCAGACTCCAGCCGCATCCTTTCCCTTCAAACTCGGATTGTTCAGCAAGCAGCTTCGCTCCATCTTGCGCCAGCATGTCCTGAAGATCGTCGGTGCCTGCGTATATGGTTCTGGTAGTAATCTTGAAATTGAACTCTTCTTGAATTCCTTCGTGAAGATGGTTGAAAAAAGATAGTAGAATGAAGTTAAATTTTAAACTTGGCGTTGTCTTTAGTTCCTCCCGTAGCAGTGTTTCGGCTAGGGGAAGTGCTGAAGCCAGGAAGTTTTTGCTGTCTCTGTAGTAGTTGCTGGGGTTGTCGATCGTATAGTCACGACAACTTAGAAGCCCACGTTTGATGTACGACCTCAGTTTGGGAGAGTCGGGGTCGCTGCCTGGTGGACTGGGTGAGCTGGATCGATGAGTACCGCTGTAGTGTTTGGTTGGAGTCTTGCTTGTAGACGTGCTAGCGGACGATGTTCTACTGCTGTGTCTGGGTGAGCTGTATCGATGAGTCCCGCCGTGGTGTTTGGATGGAGTCTGGCTTGTAGACGTGCTAGGTCTACCGCTGGGACTTCTGCTTCTGCGTTGTTTGGCTGGTGGCGAACTGTCAGTGCTGGTTGACATCTTGTTGAAACGTTTCGAAAAACCTTTTGTTGCAAGACACATTGACTGGTGTCTTGCTAAGGCTTTTTCCGTTAGAAAGTATGCCTCATGGCATATAGTACACTCGATAAAGTCCATGATGAAACAGTGACTGCGAACCGTTCGGAGTGTTGTTAGCACTCTGCGGATCAAGCAAGTGTGTACCTTGGTCAGAGCTGCTCCGGTCTTTTATCCGATGCGGGCAGGGTCGTGGTGGGGTGACCTGGCCTTGCGGTGGCCCGGTTTTTGCGTTTCGCACTTTTACCGACCCTGACCTGGATCGTTTATAACCTAATTAGTATTTAGGTCAGTGACACCAATATTCTGATCACCTTGTCCTCGTTTGCCTAACCTAGTTTTAATTTAGGCTACTCGGTCAACTTTCCTCACTGTCCTTGGACCAGTGACATAATTACGTGGCGTGTGACACAAATATTAGGTTTACCTTAACCTCGTTTGGCTAACCTAGTTGTAATGTAGGATACTGGGTTGGCCCTTCACAAATGCCCTCGACCTGGACACTTGGAGTGCTTATAAGCCAAGTGGCGGCATACCGAGACATACAGTTGACTTCGAGCGCTCCTACACTGCACACCTCCAAAGGTGAGTGTGAATATATTTGTAAGTACTACTTCTGGTAAACACTCAGAATTCTCATTTGGCCCCTACTACTAGAATACTATTTTTGAAGATTCATCTTCACTGTGTGAATCTCTTTTTAACTTGTGTTGAACACTCAGATTTCTCATTTAGTTCCTACTACTGAAATAATATTTCCAAAGATTTATATTCACTAGTGGCGGTCTGACTTTGTGCGGTTTTTTTTATAGCTTATGGCTTTGTTCGTCATAAGCTAGGGTAAACTGAAATGGTGTTGATCGTAAATTCGTGGACACTGTACGCTTGTTGTAACAGTTTTTTCGACTAAACGTTAAGGATCTGGGTTGTTGAGGTTTAAATATAAAAGTTGGTGTTATCAATATAAGTGAAGCAAAAAATTTACAGTCATAAGCTAGAGGCTGATGTACTAGAATGGTGTTAATTTTAATTTTGTGGACAATGAACGCCTATTGTAACAGTTTGTAGTTTATACGTTAAGGATCTGAGTTGTTTAGGTTAAATATAAGGTGGTGTTATTAATCTAAGTGAAACGAAGATTTATTGTCATAAGCTGGAGTCTAGTATACTAAAATTGTGTTAATCTTAAGTTCAATGTACGCTTTTTGGTTATTGAAGGTAAATATAAGTTGATTAAGTGAAACAATTTTGTGAACGAATATTGTTGTACGCTTAATGTAACAGTTTCTAAAGCACATACGTTGTGAACATATGTTGTTTACGGTACAGGCGTAATGTAACCTATGGATAAACGTTAGTCTACAATGTAACAGTTTGTCGCCTAATAGCACTTGGGTTGGTTGTGAATATTTTAGTTTTTCCCACGTTGTGAGGAGTAACTATGAGATAACAGGGTGATGGGTGTTTCATCCAATAATCTAATTACATTTGGAATCTTTGAAACTTATAACACGTATCTAGTAGTATTTGTGAAATAACAAGACGTATACAGGTGTAAATGATTATGATTTCTTTTATTTAAACAACTCAAATATCACCTCGTCGTCCACTGACTCATACCCAGACGAAGATGATACATTTAGAAGCAAATCTTCTAAACTATCATCCTCGTCGCTGATTTCCACAACCTCTTGCTGAGGCGTGGATGGACGACGAGGTGATGTAATGTGGCCTGACGTGGATGGCTGCGGCGATTCCGGGAACGACGGTGTGTGCAGGGCTGCCGCAGAGGTCGGGAGAGATGGCTGCGGTGATGGCGGGGACGGTAGGGCTGCGGAGGTCGGCGTCGGTGGTTAGGATCCCAGCAAAGGTGTTATTTTAGCCCTCTGTCGTGACAACCCGTTGATTGACGCAGTCGGCCTCCGCTTAAGAGATCGTCTCGATAAGACCTCATATCTTTCGATCGTTTTGTACCGCATGACCGCCGCTATTATTCCAGCTGAAACAATAAAGATTAGTCTTTTTTTCGGTCAAACACTAATTATTTAATCTTAATTTAAATAATATCTCATTAAAGTTAAATATTATACTGAATTTGTAATCAAAATGTATATAACTGAGCGATTGTATACACGTTTTTTTTATCAGCGATTGGTATGGTTTTGCTGTTTTATCATGATTGAGTACTGTACTAAACGTAGTATTGGTGTAATGGTGATAGAACATTGAAAGGTTAATGGTGTTTATTTCGTTTGAAATTAACAAGACTCGTTACTACAGCACTCTATTAAAACTATTACTTTTTGTAGTAGTTTATTAGGAATTAGTGTACCATTGTAATCTCTATATATAATTCCGTAAGTCAAATTTTTGTAAAGAAATTGTGAGTGACTGGATGGCCGTAGAAGGATGGGAGGGGTATCATTTTAAAGGACTTGACGTGAATTTTGAGGGAAAACTATTCATTTTTCTTATTTTTTTACCATAAATTCGCAACAGAATAAAACTTTTCCCATTAAAACAACATGGGGTTTAATTTGTTTACATCTTTTGAAATTAAAACAGCTGTGCCACAGAGTTAAATTAGCCTTTGATATTGATACCAGCTGTACTTATTCAGTTTGTTTACTTTTAAACTACAGCAATGTATAATTTTTAGTTATGGTGATCTATAGTTATATCTTATCGTATTTCTTCTTTTCTACCTTAATAGTAATGAACAACGGAGGAAGGCCGCGTCGCCGAGGTGTTGGCTTTCGAAATCAGCATGACAGACGACAGCGTAGGCGAGAAATTTATAATGAGGAAAGGAATGAACAACCACATCATGACGTCGAAGATGTTGTAAACTATATTATAATGCTAGAAAATCAGTGCTTATTTATAAATGACCAATGAAGGTTGATAAAAAAATTATGTATTTTGGTTTTTTAGGGGCTTTTGCCCCTACAAGCCCCTAGTAGTACTACAATCTAGGAGTCTGAGCGACACGGTTTGGCTTTTAGGAATTAGATATGCGTACTGTTGTAATAGTACTACAAACTAAAGGGTCTAAGCTACCTTTTTTAAGATCGGTGTTCTGTTGTAATAGTGCTACGAACTAGGAGTCTTAGGTACTCATCTGTTTTGATGTTAAAAATCAGTCTCGTTACAATAGTGATAATAATGTATTTATTTTAACAATAGATGTCCGTGTTATACAAACATAACACGCGTTCTAATCAATGTGTCATGGAAGTAAAAGAAACACACAAAATTGTAGTTTGGTAAATAATAACGGTGTACTCTAATTCCAACTTACAACCAGAAAAAAATGCAGAAAGCCGACCTTCCTGAACATATGTTTTATATGTCTGTTTTGATTTTAGGATCGGTGTCCTGTTGGAATAGTACTACAAACTAAGAGTCTAAGCGACTTTTTTTAAGATTGTGTCCTGTTATAATAGTGCTACGAACTAGGAATCTAAGCTACTCATCTGTTTTGATGTTAAAAATTAGTCTCATTACAATAGTGATAATAATAGTATTTAATTTAACAATAGATGTCCGTGTAATACAAACATAAAACGCGTTCTAATCAATGTGTCTTAGAAGTAAAAGAAACACACAAAATGTAGTTTGGTAAATAATAAAGGTGTACTCGGTGACTACTATTAATTCCAACTTAAAACCAGAAGAAATGCAGAAACCCTTTTATATGTTTCAGAAATATGGCAGACTTCAAAGCAAAACTTGACGATTTAGAAGTCAGCAAGGGACCACCGAGGGCTTCGATCACGGAACTAAAGGATCCCAACGGATACCCCATCATCGGCGCCAGGTTACACCAACATCGCGAGTATGGCACGAGTGTCATACTGGACATAGTAATCGAAGGGCTACCGCACATCGTGTTTTTGCCGAAGCGGTTCAGTCATAACCTGTGCAAGGCCGAAGTCGACGCTCTAGGGGCTGGCGGCTACAAAATCAAATGCACTGGGATGACCGGTCGTTCGCCCAATGTTCAGATATTTCAGTGAATCTTGTTTAAGCTGAGATTGGGGTTACTGATATATTTCAATAAACCTTTAAGATAAATATTTTGTTTATTATTGACTTACCTGGAGAATAGTTTGAAATAACCTCGCTTATTTCAAACTTCCTAGACCTCGTCACGACGTGCCGCGTCTGCAGATCTTGAAGAGCAGCTGCAGCCTCATCTGCGGTCTCAAAGTCGAACAAGACGACGAAGCGCGACATTTTGAATGGTTGTCTAACTTTGAGTACAGTCCGGCTAACCCAAAACCATTACCCCAAAACTGCATCTTTAAAAAAACATAAATATTTTCAAACCTCAAACCGTTCGGGTCGAACAGTAAATAAAATAAAATATTAGTTTTTCCCGAAGAGCTAGGACCGCAAATTACGCAACGTATAGAGTCTGGTAACAAAGGCCCATGTTTGTTCTTTTTAATAAAACCAGATCCGACGATGAACTTGTCAAAGTATTGTACGGTTAGCTCGACATCCTGTTTCTCAAGCCGCATAATTACTGATAATCTGTATGTAACAACAAAGTGATATATATACTTCCCAGATACCGCGGCGATAAACATCACCATGGGCGACTAACTTCCCGGATGCCGTATCAGCAAGTCATTTCCCGTGGCCCCGGAAATCGCAACGATAACTCACTTCCTTTAACTATCGTAAGTCCTTGGTGTGGATCCAGCTATCACTATTCTTATCATATCCTGCCCACCGAACTAGTAACTGATTACCCTTCCGCTTCAAAACCTTTTCCACTAAATATACATTACCAGTCTTTCTTTGACTTGCTAATTTCCTCTGTGTAAAAACCTCCTTTTAATATTTCCCCTTTATGATCTTGTAATATATAAGTGACTGGTGTGGTGGGCTTAATAGCGTATATTTTAAATTGTTCGTTTGTCCAATTTGGTAAATATCCTTTTTTAAACACTCTTCTGGCTTTACTGATTCTAACAATGTCTCCGACTTGAAATTTTGGTTCTTTTTTTAACTTTTTAACTTTATTAATTCTCTTCAGTATTTCTTTTACATGCTTTTTTCTTACGTCTCCCGGCCTCATACCGATAGTTCTGTGTTTGGTATTATTATAAGAGTTTACAATACCCTGTAATATACTAACCCATTCATAACTACCTCTCGCGGTAAATATTTTATACATTTTAGTCTTAAAAGTTCTATTAAGTTGTTCGACTATGCTAGCTTTTAGTTCTGAAAAGGTATGATAATGATTGATATTATATATTTTCATCAGTTTATTAACATGTTTGTTAAACCACTCTGTCCCTTGGTCTGTTTGGAAGTTTTTCATTTTGTGTTTAGCTAAAATTGGTGTCAAAGCTCTTGCTACCTCTGCTGCCGATTTGTCTTTTAACGGAACTGCGAAAGCAAACTTTGATAAACAGTTTATCATTGTCATGATATATTTATAACCTTTATTAATTTTAGAGTACGGTTGCATTTCTACAAGGTCAGCCTGATACAAATCTTCAAGACTCTTGAGAGTAACTTTACGTCTTGAATAATTTTTATAGCAGGTCTATGTAGCTCATCAGCTATAGCCGCTTTACCGTCCATTATTGAAATGAGTTAACTCCTTGTATTACACGATTTAAGTATCATATCTACATCCGTGATCCTCATTATATAAATAAATATTATGCTTTTAACAAACATGACAAGTACAAAAATGTGTTCCAATAAATTATTGACAAACCAATATGCCATTTTGACATATACAATTAATATAAAATTCCCAATACACACTCACATATACACTATTACGAACAACTTTGTCAAACGATACTTCTCTTCAAACTGAGTAATTTCTACTGTAACACTGTTTTTTTTAACCATACGGTAGAGTGTCATTGTCACGGTCACGTTTTCTTTTTGGACCTGTTATCCTGAAATCCTTTTTCTCGACCGCTGTAACAACATCCCTACCATCTGTTCTCCGAATTCGGCTTTCTGTTATTTCAACAACTTCGCTAGTATCAGCCTCACTCAGGACCATAGCTTTTAAGGTTGAAAAATTTAGCTTTTTACTAGCGGACAAGTTTAAAGTGAGACCTTTCATTTTACACACCTCCCTGAACTCGTTTTCATTAGTGGAGAATACAATGTAACCGTAAGTCTTGGGACCTCCAGAGCAAAATTCTGTAGTTAAGCATTAACTTGGCAAGTGAACCCTTCATTTTTTTCAATTATCTGCGAATCTAATAGAATTCCTTCATGGTCAAAATAATCTTGTACATATTTCTCTTTTTCCTCGTCCGTTTTACACCACCCAGGATATCCCGAGGACTCTTGTTTGGTTTTCAGAAACTTATTTATAAAATCAGTGAAGAGGCCGCCTCCTCCATTTTCAGATTTCACCATCTCATACTGCCATAGCTCATATCGCTCTAGAATAACGTACCCTTTTTCAACAGCCTTTCTGATTTAATTCATAGTCCACGTTCCTACCAGAGCTCTTTCTTCTACTTCATGTTGACATTCATTAGATGACACGTTTTCCCTAAAAGTGCGGCAAAGAACAAACATGAGCTTGTTGTTCATTTTTAACGGTAATACAGGATGGTAAAGATTTGTGGGTGGTTGTATTTTACACTTAAGAAGTCCCTCAGCACACATACCCCTCTCTTGACATTCTTTATTACCCACAAAAATTGTCGGGTGTCCTACAGGAAACTGACCATATTTACAGACCCAAGGGTAGAGGGAGCACATGTCCACGTAGTGAATCTTTTCTCCTTCTTTACACTTGTAATAAGTCTTGGCGTTTCCTGTACGCCCACCATAAAATGCGTCTCTCGGGTTTAGTGGGATTGTATTCAAAATTGGGAGGTTATTTAGATACTCCAGTGAATGTATCTTTTTTAATTAGTCAAACTCACACTCCCACATCTCTATAACATCATACTGCTCCAGGATTCTTTCTTTTCTTTTCTTTGTTCTCTCACAACGAAGGTGCAGACTGTCTGACAAATCTTCCTGCAAATGTTCTTCCCTCTTGTATGGGAAACACTTGGGGCATCCGTGGAAATAGTAGCCGGGTAATTCAAACACTCTCTCTCCATCAAATCCATCTACTTTTCCCACACCTGGAATTTTAAAATCCCGACTGTTACCTTCGTGTTGAATCTGTGTATGACGTTTTTCTTCTTCCCAAAAGGGATTGCATCGCTTTTGCTGATTGATTATCAGCTAGACGATATCCACCAGTAGGGATGATACCAATAGTATTCTGCTTGAGGAAATTTCTTCTGAATGCCAAATTACAAGCACTCGCCATCGTCACTGCTTCCAAAAACGGATCCACATTACACTCTGCGACGAACAGTGCTCTAAGTTTAATACACGCTTGTGCCAATATTTATACATCCGAAATGCAATATTCTAGGATTTCCTTTTGGTAATCGAAGGTGTAGTTGTTTACAACCTGCTCATTGTACCATTCTGTAAACTTTTTCGAACATTGATTGTGGGCAATAGTACATTTTATCAGGCATTGGTCCAACATAGTTTTGATTATCCATAGTATTAAACAAATGAGGAAAGTATCCCTTTTTTCTTTTCAGGTCCAAGATCAAATGATTCAGGAAGGCTCGCCAGAGCCATTGGGAAATAATTTATCGAATCTATAAATCTGACATTATCAAACTCCATTAGTATTATTTTTGTTCCTCTTGAGATCAATTTTGGACTGAACTTTGTGTTACCATACATGTACTTTAGGAGAAATTGAAAGTCAAATCCCTGGCCATCATGGGCCATGACACATACAGATTCAAATTTCTTTCTTACCTCCATTACATAGTCCATGAACTTTGCCACAGGATTTACCTTAAAGACTCTGATGTAATGAAAAATTGCCGCAGGCACTTATTTCATCACATGATATGCATTGCCAACAATACTGCTGACTAACACAAAGGTTCACCGTATGAAGCTTTTTCTCAGGATCATCTTCAAGATTTTCATCCTGACGTGTTTCGAGGTCGAACAAAATAAATACAATGTTCTTAGATTTCGGTTTGCCTGTGTCAACTCTCATGGAACACTTGTGGTTTGGGTGCATATACTTCAGACATACTTTACAAAACTGTTCTCCACACATATGCACATCTTTTCTTTCCTTTGGTCGCACAATACGGCTGCAATCCTTACATTTTTTTATCCGTGAGCATATATCACTTTGATGAGCTATGAAGCAAGTCTGATTTTTAAAATGTCGATTACAATCAGGACATATCACTCCGTCGTGTTCCGGGGTACATGGTGGTGAAGTTACCATACAAGCTGAGCACATCGCTGAGCATCTATGGTTATACCGTTTTTCATAGCCAATATGACAAGCTTCACAATAATACTTGCATGCGAAAGCTGATGTCAGGCTGGTAATCACATTAAAGTGACCTTCATTGAACAGGAGGTTGATTTTAATTTTTGCATCAGGATTGTCACCACTAAAATAATCTCTCTACCTCTTGTGTTCTAGTTGTAAACGGTGATTTTGTATTTCTTTAAGTGAGATGTTAACTTATATAACTCTATAATACCAGCTCCTTCTACAGGTATCTGAACTCGAGCTTTAGCCATAAGTTTTTCAGCTTTCAATGTCTGCCGTTTACTTTTGTCTTGTCTTATAGCCTTGTAGAGGGGATCATTTTTTGCATGAGCCCTGCCCACCACCAGAGCTCGAACCAAACATAGGTTATCAATATTTTTAATTGTCACAATACCAAGGCGACTGCGACATTCTTCTGTAAATTTGTTAAAAAATCCCGCTCTTCTATGACCACCCGAACCTACAGGTAGGCTAACCCTGGTACACTCCACAGTAAAGGTGTCACTAGAGGTGAAATATTTCTCATTACTCTGTATAATACCACCAAAGATATCCCAGAAAACATCGTCATCCACTTGCCCTACTGGTCTAAAAGCAATATACCCGGTTCCTTATTTTTAAAACTTAAGCTTTTTAAAGTAAATCCTAAATAATCATTTACCCCTGTAAATTCTTGCTTCATTTCCTCAACCAATTGAGCGAACCCATATTCTGGAACACACAGACTATGATTAATTATACATATCATAAGTGTTTGTGTGTGTAGAGAGAGAGAGAGAGAGAGAGAGAATGTGAGTGAGCTCCTAAATCAGTCTTTCCGCAGCACTTGGTGTGTAAAGAGGTCTCTGCTTTAGAATACTGCAATATACTTGTGAGTCCATTTTTGCTCAGTATTTAAGATGAGTACAATCCGGTATTGCTGTGCTTTAAAATGTTTTACCAAACCGATGTGTCAAGTTGACGGGCTTGCTTGTAGAGTTTGTGAGTGTTTTGGGTATTGTAAATGTCGTTGTAAAACGTTTAAAATTAAACCACCGACCCAAATCACATTGAAACTCTACCGAACCCAGCACTTATTAACCTGTTGTGAATTACTGTGCAACAAGTTTAGGTTATATGAAGTTTTTAATGAATGTTGTAGAGTATGTGGTCCAAATATAGTTTTCGAGTGCCTATTGAAAACATGTAAGACTCGTAAAAGTTGGTCGGAGTAGTATCGTAGCTTTGCGTGGTCTAAATTCCCAAGACTAATTAACTGAGCTTAATATAGTTACTTTAGATTGTTAAGAAACTTTAGTAACTTGATATATATTAAACTTAAGAACTTTCATAAAAATAAATTCATAATTGTCTTCACCTTAAAATATACATTAATTAAATTATTATTAAATGAACTATTTTAAAATAGCTATACGAGAAGAAAAAGAGTTAATTAAATAATACTTTCATTAAGGTAATCAAATTATAACTATTATTAAAATTAACAAATTGTAATACAAGTCTATAATACTTACGTAAATGACGATGATGTCTTGAGAAAAAGGTGGCAGTGGTATGATGATAACGGGTTGACTGACTGAACGATACTGTGACGGGCGAGTTTAAATAGAGGGTCCGGCGCGCTCTCGGTTGGCCAATCACAGCCAAGGACCAATCACAGCCAAGGACGGTTGACCAATCACAGCCATGCCCCGGTCATGTGATGTGTGGCGCGCATTTCAAATTTTATCAAGTTTTCCTGTTGAAAGGTGTCGTTGAAGAGCATCACGCGCTACCGGATATTGGTAAGTTAGTGTTACAAGCAAGGAGCCTATTCACATTATTAGAAACGATAATACGTGTGTTAGAAAATTTAGAATGTATGGAAGAAGAACGACTTTTAAGTTTAATCAACCCCCAACAGGTTTTAATGAACTAGACTGGGTAAAAAAGGGGTTCGCTCAATTGGTTGAGGAAATGAAGCGAGAATTTACAGGGGTAAATGATTATTTAGGATTTACTTTAAAAAGCTTAAGTTTTAAAAATAAGGAACCAGGGTATATTGCTTTTAGACCAGTAGGGCAAGTGGATGACGATGTTTTCTGGGATATCTTTGGTGGTATTATACAGAGTAATGAGAAATCTTTCACCTCTAGTGACACCTTTACTGTGGAGTGTACCAGGGTTAGCCTACCTGTAGGTTCGGGTGGTCATAGAAGAGCGGGATTTTTTAACAAATTTACAGAAGAATGTCGCAGTCGCCTTGGTATTGTGACAATTAAAAATATTGATAACCTATGTTTGGTTCGAGCTCTGGTGGTGGGCAGGGCTCATGCAAAAAATGATTCCCTCTACAAGGCTATAAGACAAGACAAAAGTAAACGGCAGACATTGAAAGCTGAAAAACTTATGGCTAAAGCTCGAGTTCAGATACCTGTAGAAGGAGCTGGTATTATAGAGTTATATAAGTTAACATCTCACTTAAAGAAATACAAAATCACCGTTTACAACTAGAACACAAGAGGTAGAGAGATTATTTTAGTGGTGACAATCCTGATGCAAAAATTAAAATCAACCTCCTGTTCAATGAAGGTCACTTTAATGTGATTACCAGCCTGACATCAGCTTTCGCATGCAAGTATTATTGTGAAGCTTGTCATATTGGCTATGAAAAACGGTATAACCATAGATGCTCAGCGATGTGCTCAGCTTGTATGGTAACTTCACCACCATGTACCCCGGAAAACGACGGAGTGATATGTCCTGATTGTAATCGACATTTTAAAAATCAGACTTGCTTCATAGCTCATCAAAGTGATATATGCTCACGGATAAAAAAATGTAAGGATTGCAGCCGTATTGTGCGACCAAAGGAAAGAAAAGACGTGAATATGTGTGGAGAACAGTTTTGTAAAGTATGTCTGAAGTATATGCACCCAAACCACAAGTGTTCCATGAGAGTTGACACAGGCAAACCGAAATCTAAGAACATTGTATTTATTTTGTTCGACCTCGAAACACGTCAGGATGAAAATCTTGAAGATGATCCTGAGAAAAAGCTTCATACGGTGAACCTTTGTGTTAGTCAGCAGTATTGTTGGCAATGCATATCATGTGATGAAATAAGTGCCTGCGGCAATTTTTCATTACATCAGAGTCTTTAAGGTAAATCCTGTGGCAAAGTTCATGGACTATGCAATGGAGGTAAGAAAGAAATTTGAATCTGTATGTGTCATGGCCCATGATGGCCAGGGATTTGACTTTCAATTTCTCCTAAAGTACATGTATGGTAACACAAAGTTCAGTCCAAAATTGATCTCAAGAGGAACAAAAATAATACTAATGGAGTTTGATAATGTCAGATTTATAGATTCGATAAATTATTTCCCAATGGCTCTGGCGAGCCTTCCTGAATCATTTGATCTTGGACCTGAAAGGAAAAAAGGGATACTTTCCTCATTTGTTTAATACTATGGATAATCAAAACTATGTTGGACCAATGCCTGATAAAATGTACTATTGCCCACAATCAATGTTCTAAAAAGTTTACAGAATGGTACAATGAGCAGGTTGTAAACAACTACACCTTCGATTAACAAAAGGAAATCCTAGAATATTGCATTTCGGATGTATAAATATTGGCACAAGCGTGTATTAAACTTAGAGCACTGTTCGTCGCAGAGTGTAATGTGGATCCGATTTTGGAAGCAGTGACGATAGCGAGTGCTTGTAATTTGGCATTCAGAAGAAATTTCCTCAAGCAGAATACTATTGGTATCATCCCTACTGGTGGATATCGTCTAGCTGATAATTAATCAGCAAAAGCGATGCAATCCCTTTTGGGAAGAAGAAAAACGTCATACACAGATTCAACACGAAGGTAACAGTCGGGATTTTAAAATTCCAGGTGTGGGAAAAGTAGATGGATTTGATGGAGAGAGAGTGTTTGAATTACCCGGCTGCTATTTCCACGGATGCCCCAAGTGTTTCCCATACAAGAGGGAAGAACATTTGCAGGAAGATTTGTCAGACAGTCTGCACCTTCGTTATGAGAGAACAAAGAAAAGAAAAGAAAGAATCCTGGAGCAGTATGATGTTATAGAGATGTGGGAGTGTGAGTTTGACTAATTAAAAAAGATACATTCACTGGAGTATCTAAATAACCTCCCAATTTTGAATACAATCCCACTAAACCCGAGAGACGCATTTTATGGTGGGCGTACAGGAAACGCCAAGACTTATTACAAGTGTAAAGAAGGAGAAAAGATTCACTACGTGGACATGTGCTCCCTCTACCCTTGGGTCTGTAAATATGGTCAGTTTCCTGTAGGACACCCGACAATTTTTGTGGGTAATAAAGAATGTCAAGAGAGGGGTATGTGTGCTGAAGGACTTCTTAAGTGTAAAATACAACCACCCACAGATCTTTACCATCCTGTATTACCGTTAAAAATGAACAACAAGCTCATGTTTGTTCTTTGCCGCACTTGTAGGGAAAACGTGTCATCTAATGAATGTCAACATGAAGTAGAAGAAAGAGCTCTGGTAGGAACGTGGACTATGAATGAAATCAGAAAGGCTGTTGATAAAGGGTACGTTATTCTAGAGCGATATGAGCTATGGCAGTATGAGATGGTGAAATATGAAAATGGAGGAGGCGGCCTCTTCACTGATTTTATAAATAAGTTTCTGAAAACCAAACAAGAGTCCTCGGGATATCCTGGGTGGTGTAAAACGGACGAGGAAAAAGAGAAATATGTACAAGATTATTTTGACCATGAAGGAATTCTATTAGATTCGCAGAGAATTGAAAAAAATGAAGGGTTCACTTGCCAAGTTAATGCTTAACTCATTTTGGGGTAAGTTTGGTCAGAGGGAAAACCAAACCAAGACTTTAGTAACTAAGGACCCGAAAGAATTGTTTAATCTTCTAGCAAGTCCATCGGAACAAGTGATCAGAATTAAGGAGGTGAATGAAGAATTGATCTTAGTAAATTGGCAGCATCTGGAAGAAGTTGGAGAGTGTTTACGAACTGTCAGTGTGATTTTAGCAGCATTTACGACTAGTCAGGCGAGGTTAAAGCTCTATGAATATCTGGAAAAACTAGGAAGCAAGTCTGCTACTATGACACAGACTCAATTATTTATATTTATCGACCGGGATCTTACTAAATATCTGTTGGAGACTACCTGGGTGATATGACAGACGAACTGGCAAAAGACTTTGGACATGGCTTGTACATTACAGAATTTTGCTCTGGAGGTCCCAAGACTTACGGTTACATTGTATTCTCCACTAATGAAAACGAGTTCGGGGAGGTGTGTAAAATGAAAGGCCTCACTTTAAACTTGTCCGCTAGTAAGAAGCTAAATTTTTCAACCTTAAAAGCTATGGTCCTGAGTGAGGCTGATACTAGCGAAGTTGTTGAAATAACAGAAAGCCGAATTCGGAGAACAGATGGTAGGGATGTTGTTACAGCAGTCGAGAAAAAGGATTTCAGGATAACAGGTCCAAAAATAAAACGTGACCGTGACAATGACACTCTACCGTATGGTTAAAAAAACAGTGTTACAGTAGAAATTACTCAGTTTGAAGAGAAGTATCGTTTGACAAAGTTGTTCGTAATAGTGTATATGTGAATGTGTATTGGGAATTTTATATTAATTGTATATGTCAAAATGGCATATTGGTTTGTCAATAATTTATTGGAACACATTTTTGTACTTGTCATGTTTGTTAAAAGCATAATATTTATTTATATAATGAGGATCACGGATGTAGATATGATACTTAAATCGTGTAATACAAGGAGTTAACTCATTTCAATAATGGACGGTAAAGCGGCTATAGCTGATGAGCTACATAGACCTGCTAGAAAAATTATTCAAGACGTAAAGTTACTCTCAAGGGTTAAGAAGATTTGTATCAGGCTGACCTTGTAGAAATGCAACCGTACTCTAAAATTAATAAAGGTTATAAATATATCATGACAATGATAAACTGTTTATCAAAGTTTGCTTTCGCAGTTCCGTTAAAAGACAAATCGGCAGCAGAGGTAGCAAGAGCTTTGACACCAATTTTAGCTAAACACAAAATGAAAAACTTCCAAACAGACCAAGGGACAGAGTGGTTTAACAAACATGTTAATAAACTGATGAAAATATATAATATCAATCATCATACCTTTTCAGAACTAAAAGCTAGCATAGTCGAACAACTTAATAGAACTTTAAAGACTAAAATGTATAAAATATTTACCGCGAGAGGTAGTTATGAATGGTTTAGTATATTAAAGGGTATTGTAAACACTTATAATAATACCAAACACAGAACTATCGGTATGAGGCCGGGAGACGTAAGAAAAAAGCATGTAAAAGAAATACTGAAGAGAATTAATAAAGTTAAAAAGTTAAAAAAAGAACCAAAATTTCAAGTCGGAGACATTGTTAGAATCAGTAAAGCCAGAAGAGTGTTTAAAAAAGGATATTTACCAAATTGGACAAACGAACAATTTAAAATATACGCTATTAAGCCCACCACACCAGTCACTTATATATTACAAGATCATAAAGGGGAAATATTAAAAGGAGGTTTTTACACAGAGGAAATTAGCAAGTCAAAGAAAGACTGGTAATGTATATTTAGTGGAAAAGGTTTTGAAGCGGAAGGGTAATCAGTCACTAGTTCGGTGGGCAGGATATGATAAGAATAGTGATAGCTGGATCCACACAAAGGACTTACGATAATTAAAGGAAGTGAGTTATCGTTGCGATTTCCGGGGCCACGGGAAATACTTGCTGATACGGCATCCGGGAAGTTAGTCGCCCATGGTGATATTTATCGCCGCGGTATCTGGGAAGTATATATATCACTTTGTTGTTACATACAGATTATCAGTAATTATGCGGCTTGAGAAACAGGATGTCGAGCTAACCGTACAAAACTTTGACAAGTTCATCGTCGGATCTGGTTTTATTAAAAAGAACAAACATGGGCCTTTGTTACCAGACTCTATACGTTGCGTAATTTGCGGTCCTAGCTCTTCGGGAAAAACTAATATTTTATTTTATTTACTGTTCGACCCGAACGGTTTGAGGTTTGAAAATATTTATGTTTTTTTAAAGTCACTTTATCAGTCAAAATACGAGTTTTTAAAAAACGTAATGCCTATAAATAAATTGGTTATTTTGCTTTTGACGATAACAATTTAGTCTTACACCCAAACGAAGCTAGCCCTAACTCAATCATGATATTTAATGACATATCTACGGAAAACACAATCAAATTCGCAACTATTTCACCATGGGCAGGCATAACAATATTGATACATTTTATTTAGGACAGACATACTCTGCTATACCTAAGCACCTGATAAGAGACAACTATAATTTCGTTATATTATTTAAACAGGATGAATTTAACTTGAGACATGTATATAATGATCATGTAACTACAGACATGTCGTTTGAAAAGTTTAAAAAGTTGTGTGCGAAGGCTTGGAAAGACAACTACGGCTTTTAGTGATTGAAAAAAGTCTAGATCCACATAAAGGAAGGTACAGAATTGGGTTGAGTAGTTTTATAACGGCTTTATAATGGTACGTATATATTTTTATAATTTTTTAAGGGGGTTTGATACGAAACTTCATAACGTAAGGTCTAACCTCTGTACATATTATTACAAGGACAAAAAGAAATTCTGTGGTAATTAGTTTAGTAGAAAAAAGCCGCATGGTCATGAATTTAATAAAAGATGTTGGCGACATAAAAAACCTGTAAGCACTGCGATGCCAATCGTGTTACTTATGATTAGTGCAAGTGAGAGAACATATAATAGAGATACTTGGTTAAACTTTCTAAATAAGTGTGAAGAACAGAGCATACCCCTAAAACTTGTAATATATCGCGAAGAAATGAATAACTGTACAATGAGAGACCCCCAAAATATGATATCGAGATTTAGACCGTTCCCTGATTCATTCTGTAAACCTCTGCCACTGCTGAACCTACACGGAAGTATTAATTTTGCTCAGATCATTTTGAGAGTGTTGGAGTACGGCAGCAAAATACCTCACGCGGCTGGATGTATAGTTTTGACAGAGAGAACTATACCCATCAGATCACCAACAAGATTTATAAAAAAGCTTTATCTCTCAAATGTTATATTGACATTCGTTATAATACAGCCTGGGGGCCAATTCCTGACGGTGCTCCCAAAGGGCCGAGGGGTAAACCTTTTGCTGCTGTAAATAATTACTGCCAGGGGTTGTATACAGCGGAGTTCCTACGAGAGGCTTTACCCACAGTACCCTCACAGTGTGAGAGATTCGGCATTAGTATAAACAACGGTGTGTATAGCGTGACAAACCGAATTTTATTTGAACAGAGGAAAACATTCACAGGGACCAATCCGTGTAAAATTCTGGCTTCTCAACTCGTATTTAATGTACAACAGGCATCTTGATCAACCACTGAAAATGTTGAGTAAGTACATTGAGAAGACTGTTGAGAACGACAAGTATATATTAACACATGTATCACAGTGGAGAGACGATGTAAAACGAGCCTTTATTTTTAAAAGTTTTAAAAATCGTTATATAATACCGAGACCCAGTGTTGTAAGAGAGGAAAGTAGATATTATAGAGGATTAGACTTTAGTGGCGGTATTTCTCTGCCATATGTTATACGTTAAATGAAAAGATGCAAGAAGCGCGCATTGTTCTTTAGACAGGTCGAAATGCTATAAATCAGTTATCACCGGTAAGTAAGCTTCATTCTCAATTATGGAGCGCAGCAGTAAACAACTGACTGGTCGTATCATAAAGCTGCGTAATGCTATTAAACGCAAGTATAAAATTTTAAGGAAGGAGCCGAGGAAAGCGATATTATGCTCGAGAAACAGTATAAACCTATTATTCGAGAACTTAGAAAAACAACATCAGACAACAACCCTGACATAAAAAACGAACCTGAATCTATTTAAGAAAAAGAACCAGTGGAACAATACAATACAGCCTCAGAGGACTCGGAGGAAAGTGATGAAGAATTTACTCCCCAGAAAATATCAACACCTCAAGTCAGTAGGGGATTATCTCCTAAATTACAGGACTTGTCAGAACTTGTATCTATCCTTCGATACAGGCCTCTACAACCCAGTATGTCGAGTCATATTTCAATAACCCTCTAACCCGAGAGTACATTAATATGTTTTTAAAAGATACGAGTAATAAAAGGATGATTGATTATGTATACAGACCACGCAACGAAGGTGAAACATTAATGGTCGGTGATGCAAAACTAGACTTCGATCAAGATGGAAACATAGTAATTGGTGGGGTTAACTACGGAGCGTCTGAAGGACTTTACGACCTTATATTTAAAAAGGTTCCCGATAGTAGAACGTATACATAGCGAGATTTAAACACTTACAAAAGTATTCTGTTTGCTACTAATGCCCATAGGGAAGGGTACGAACCTAGTGGAAGGGTTAAAAGCAGTAAAAGTACAAAATATATGAGAATTATTAGAGATTTATTTCCTCCGGCAAAAGGTAAGGGAATGGCCTGGAAATCTTTAAAGTCCCATGACATAATACACCGGGATGATCCTAACGAGTTAGTTGACAGATTTAGACATATAGCTATGTCAACTGAGACTGGAAACAGAGTGCATGGCAATGAAATACAAAGCATCATAGAGGAACTCCGGGAAGCCGGTTTAATTGAAAGTAGTGGAAGTAGTAGATTCAAAGCATTATTGTTATGAGCATTGACAAGTTCGGACATAGTTTGACCCCCACCATCACGCAGAAGAACCTCGTGGGTCCTAAAGGGGAAGGGTTTATTTTAACACCTGAGGGAAATTATGATATAAACAGGAAACGTTTAACTAATATAGGGAAACCGGTAAAAGCGCTTGGTGCAACTACCAAGGAGTATGTAGACACAAGAGTTATACCTGTTGAAAATTACAGATATAATATGTGAAATAAAAGAATAATAAACTTATCTGACTCTTCAACGGATGAAGATGCGGTAAATTTGCAAACTTTAAAACGAATTTGTCTAAGACATGAATAAGAGCTGCTGTGTTTTCCCCAGAAACTACTGGTGAGAATACTTACACAAACTGGGAGGAGTTATTTACATTAGAAAGCGCAAAACCACCGCCTATCGCTGATATTATAGATATCCCTATCGACGAAGAAATCCGCCGTATGATTCAGGGGGACTTAAACAATGAAGTCAGATGACTGTTTTACCCACTCACGACCCCAGATGAATAAAAAGAAAAAAAGAAGAAGACTTACAGGGTTGCATAGTTAATATTCTTAAAGGTTGTGTTTGTAAAAATGGATCAGATTGTGAGTGACCCTCTACAAGAAAACACATGAATAAACCAAACCATGCGTAAAAATCTCAGAAGTAAACGAGCTGTCAAGCGTGGTGGTGGTATAATTTAATCAGTCCTTAATAAAGCTATTGATTTATTATCTGTAGAACTACACATACCTGGATAAAATTATCGTGGTCCTGGGACCAAACGTAAAAAGAGATTAGCTAGAGGAGACAAAGGCATTAACGGATTGGACGAGGCGTGTAAAACACACGATAGCCTACTCGAGATATAAAGATTCTGAGAACCGCAGACGAGCAGACCAGGAATTGGCAGAAAGAGCTTGGCAGAAATTTAAGGCTTCAGACGCATCAGTAGGAGAGAAAGCAGCTGCTTGGGCAGTAACAACAGGTATGAAGGTTAAAACTAAATTAGGTGGAGGTTGTAAGAAGAAGAAGAATCAAAGAGTTGAACGTACAAAATCTACTAAGGGTAAAGGGTTGTATCTACAGCCTTAAAAGATGGGGTCGGGTGGTAAAAGGGGGAGGAGAAAGAAACGAACGACTCTGAAGAAAAAAACATCAAGATTCCGATAAAACCTCTTACAAATTATGACCTGATAAAATATGCAAATCTATTGAAAATACCGGCATTCAAAGGAGTTTATATGAGGGATACGCTTCCTTCACGCCCGAGAAGATATGAATCAGTAATAGTGCACTTGGACTCTACACACGGCAACGGTACCCACTGGGTATGTAAAGTTGACAAGAAGGTTTATTATTATGACAGTTTTGGGAACCTAAAACCACCACCAGAACTCTTAAACTACTTTGGAGATTGTGAAATATACTATAACTGCGGTAGAGAACAGCATTTTAATTCAGTTATTTGCGGGCATTTGTGCTTAAAGTTTCTATCAAATAATGATGTTTTGTTTAACAGGCGTGAGTAGTGTTTTATCTCATGACTTGCCATTTCCAATAGATGTTAGCTCTGGAACGTGGGAACTCGGCCTGATTGATTTGACAACCTTAAATTCAATTCCAAATATTGAACATAACATTAATGACAAGTTTTACTATTGGTAAACTTTCGTGGAGAGCGTATAACAGTTAGACTACATCTCCGTAATGGGACTACTATTTAGGGAGCTAAACACCGTGTCACAAGTCAGTTCTAAACAGAACGTTGTCGGGTTAAGTTGTAAAAATATCAAGTTTCTACGCTCGCTCGGTTTTACAGTATCGAAAAATGGCTCTTCTGGCAATCGACGACCGCGCTGAGTATGCTGATCTCATTACTGGAATGGAGTATCACACACATCTACCCTACGCCTCTGCAACGTTTAAAAATAACGATGAGATTAGAATACCACTTTTACAACAAGATATAACGGCTCCATATGAAAGTTACATTATAACTCATGGGAAGGTTAGTGGAAAGAAAGCAGATGGGGACACTGACTTGGAAGTTAAACTTATTAATAATGCTATGGCCTACCTTTTTGAGGAAATTAGATACGAAATATCTGGCAAAGAGATTGATCTACCAGGAATGTGGGTATAACTACTACATTAAAACACTTGTTATCAATACGTGAAGATGATAAGATTACATTGAAAAACGCCTGTTGGCTCGGACCTGGTAATTCTGTAAAAAATAAAGAGTTTACTTACTTGCTTCCCTTAAAACTCTTATTCGGTTTTGCCAAGGATTACAGGAAGGTCTTGGTGAGTGTGAAACAAGAACTTGTACTATTAAGATCAGCTACAGATGATAACGCCTTAATTACAGCTGAAGCCGGTACTATACAATTTGAAATATCAAAGCTTTATTGGAGAGTCCCTCATATAACAGTGAATGACTCGCAAAAATTTAAATTATTAAAATTTATTGAAAAGGACCTTGCAATCCATGTTCCCTTTCGATCTTGGGAACTGCATGAATACCCCAATATTACGGAAACAGACTCCATGTCTTGGAGTCTTCGTACAACCAATCAGTTTGAAAAACCTCGATATGTAGTTTTAGCCTTTCAGACGAACCTAAGAACGACATTACAAAAGATATGTCTTCATTTGACTCTGGTAATTTAACCGATGTAAAATTATATTTAAATTCAAAATATTATCCCTATGATAATATACGCGGGAACACTACTTTAATTTATGATATGTAAGCAAAATTTCAGAGCTCTTACTACTACGGTAGAGTTGGGTCACCAATTTTAGACTATAGTGATTTTAAGACAAAGTGTCCTTTGTAAGTTCTCGATTGTTCCAGACAAGATGACTCTATTAAAACAGGACCTGTCGAAGTGAGACTAGATATAGAAGCTAGGGAAGCGTTCCCTGCAGGTACTTGTGCTTACTGTCTTATTATTCATGACTCCTATTACTCTTACACTCCTATAACTTGAGACGTAAGAAAAATTTCAGTATGAATAAACGAGTCAGTTTCTCTGAGCCTGTAGTTAAACGGATTTACGTATTACCCGAGGAGGATAGGACATCAATCTGGGAACAGGTAGCTAGGGATAGGGCCAGGTTTTTAAGACGAATTCAATGTATTGAAGGTAAAATCTCTAATGTCATTGAGAAACAGTGGATCCGACGGGTCACAGGGTCTGATACTTAGAATCACTTTCCTTATCAGTAGTGACCTAATATGGCTCCCGACTACTTCCTGCGTATGTTATCCGCTATCATGACTTTCCGGCCAGCGCGCTAATCAGGGCCATCGCAACTTCCTTCTCCATGTTAGACGACCGGTTACCCTTGAGATGTGTAAAAAATCAAGGACTTTTTATCAGTCAAGATGGAGACAACGACGAGTGAAGAACATAGTTATCAAAATAATAATAAATCAAGGGACAAAATAAATAATATGTTAAGCAGTGGCGCCGCTGATGCTGCTGATGACTCAAACTTGGTGTTTATTGATTTAAATCTTTATGACGAAGATATGATTCTAATTAAAAAACATAGAATTTACGAAAAGATCTTGCACAATATATTAAACTGTACCAACTTTGTGTATTCCTTAGTATTATTGGTATAGTAAAAAATCGCTGGTAAAAGCAATCGTTAGTACTTTTGACTCCAGAGGGTTAGGCCTACAGTGGAAGCCTCTGGGTTAACAAAAAAGGAACGCGCCGGGACCCTACGGCATAGCTTTAATCTTACCGTGGTGTGGAAACTTGGGCCACATATTAAAGTAAAAATAAAGGGATCTAGCATTTTGTCTTGGGTTGGTCTCGGGACAAAGGCTCGCTTGGTCACATGGTACAGCCCGTGCGCGTCACATGGTCACGTGACTGCCAGCGCCGCTATTTAACCGGCGCGCTGCCACTTCGTGCTTCAGTTGACTCACGATGCTTGCCTCACTAGTGCAACGCTGCTTGCTTCTCATAGTTTTGGTGACCCGCTGTGTCGCCATACTACCAAACAATCAGGTATGAAATATTTTCAATATAATAATTAGTCAAGAGGTGCTGGTCGAAACATATAAGTCAACCAAGAAGTAAAACGGATTATTGCTCAAAACTTATTAAATAAATATGTGATAAACAATTTAAAGAGTTTTTCAAGATTTACAAAAGTGTTTTCAATTTTATTATTTAGTTTTTCAAGATTTACAAAAGTGTTTTCAATTTTAATATTAATGATTTGTTGTTAAATTTACACGGCTTTTATGTCTGATTTCTTAAAAAATTTAAAGAGTTTTTCAAGATTTACAAAAGTGTGTTTTTAATTTTAATATTAACCATTTGTTGTTAAATTAACACGGATTTTATGTCTGATTTCTTACAGACATCACAAGCCCCCAACCTTTAGTGTGACGAGGAACCTTTGCTTATTGAGGATAGCGATGACACTGATATAGAGAGGGGTAGTGATGATGATGATGATCATGGCCAAGTCAATAGTATAAATTATATATGCGAAAGACTTCGACGACGTGCCGAAGAGATAATGTATATAACACGGGCGCTGGAGATGATCGATGACAGGCACCACACTGCCTGGTCAACTGTGCGGCATTGTTTGGAAAGACTTGTTCAACTTTTCACCAACAATCCGCTAAGTGTATGTATATATTTATGTATGATATAAACTCTGTAATTTTTAAACGTTATTATGTAATCACTGTAATAGTTTCCATTTTATTTTATCTTCATACTAATGTTGACATAAATTTAAATTGACGCTAAATATTTTTTCCCAAGTCCTTCAAGCTGTGGGAGTGTGTGCAGACAATGTGGGGAACTGCTCTGCTATTAAGTGTACAATATTGTGTAAACTCACCTTATCAGGACTTTTAACTTTTATTTTTGAGTATTTTCATGCTAGCCACATACTGTTAACAGGATAGAATAAATTCCTGAGACTGAATATTTTGTTTAGTATTTGGTTTTGAAGGAATCATTATGTCATTATAATTTTTTCTACAGGTCAGCCTTACTAACATGCTTTTAGAGAACACACATGGTTTTGGCATAGCTCTTTTGTATACCGATGTTGTATTTTGTACATAAATAATAATAAACATATTTGTTTCCTTGCAGCGAAGGGACCTGGAGGCCGTTGACCAAGCTTTTGTGGAATTAAGGGGCAGGATTGATCAGCTACCAGACCACCTCAGACGGAGGTTTCAACCCTTCTTTGTGAGGATGACACCTCCGACCCTTGTCAGAAGAAACCAGCAACAGCAACAACCCCTCCAAGAACAGCAGCAGCAGCAACAAGCATCACCAAGATCACCACCACTGCCACAAGGGTCAAGGCAAACTCCTCCTCCTTCCGTAAGGGTCCTTCCAGCTTGGATGCAGAGGGAAATAACATTGACAACAGTACCTACCACCTCATTATCAGCATCATCAGCTCCCGCGAGGAGAGAAGAAGATGAAGAAAACCGACCACCACCATCATTATCTTCAACACCATCAACTGCATTTGCATTGGGTCATGCCATGAGACCGCCCTCCGTTATAACAACTCAACAAACCCAAAATAAACATTTATTCTCTTCTCATTCTTCAGCGAGACCAAATATTCCTCGCCGTAGCCACGGCAATCTACAGCGACAGCGGCAGCAGCAGCAGCATCAGCAGCAACAGCAGACACCCATGCAACGCCCACGGGAAGAGGAGGAGGAGGAGGAGGAGGAGGAGGACGTATTTGCGTTCCCACCGAGGCCTACTCGTCCAGTCCCCCCAGTCATGACAGGCCACAATGTAAGTTTGTATTAAGATATGTTTAAAGATAATTTTAAAATTTATACGGAGGGATTTTATTTGATTTATTTGGTTCAGCGTTGCATAAATATGTGTGGTAAACACAATTTATTGTATTTTTAACAATTGATTTAGTTTTAGTTTATTCTTACAAATCATAACATAGTAAAGAGAGAGAAGAGGAGGGAGAGAGAGAGAGAGAGAGATGGAGTTTTACACATTAGAAACAGATCAAAAGGTAAGACGGTGAGCAAATACAAATATTTACCCCTGTTTTGATCTGATAACTAACGGAACATACATAATAAAGCTTAATAATAATTTGAAAGTTAACCATCACAAGTATGTGTTTTTCTTGTTCACGTAGCGTCAACAGTACATGATTCAGCCAGCTCCCACTGCTCCTGCTGCAGCTGCTGCTCCCGCTACCACTGTTGCTGCTACTACAGATCAACGCAGCTTTTGGGGGTTGTGTGGTCACTGCTGTGGCATCCTCCAGTATTCCGGGGGGTTTTGTTCTCAAAACTTCATTTCGAGTTCGCTGATCATGGATCGTGTGGACCGTTTCATAAGGGTAAGAGTCGAGATTTACGTATTAATATTCAAATAAAGATAATTTTCTTCAAACGAGGATCCATTACTTTGATTTATTAATAAAAGAAATATACATATTTTCGAAAAATGTAAGTCTATAGATGACAAGAGAGCAATTATCAGTCTGGGAAAAACTAAGAGCATCATAGTCCACCTTACAGGTACTAGTGAGCGATAAACAATAAATAGACAAATTATTATTTACCAACAGTAAAAATAAATTTGAATAAACCATGTACAACATTAAAGCCTACTTGTAATGGTCACTTTCAAATTTCTAAGATGTTTATAAAAAAATATCAATAATAAATTAAAGATCATGTTGTAAAACTTTTCACGTTGTAAAATACACATAGACACGGAATCAAAATAATTTGACTTACCCTTTTTATGTTACAGACAAGAGCCACAGTATACCGTGAATGTGACTGGACGGACAACCGGGGAGCGAAAATCATCAGGAGGTGGATGCGGATGCTGAGAAATATGCTGGTTTTTACCAGCTATTTCTTAGCACGAACCAACACTGTCCAACAGGCCATGTTGGCGGCAGTCATCTGGCGGGAGCTTCACAACTCGGTAAACGAATACCTTCAAAGTGACAACCTCCTGATGAGAGAATTCGCTGATGAGAACGGGGTCGGGGACTTATATATTGAAGACAATACTAGACCATCCTCCCCCGAGCCACCAACGGATAACCCTCCGGAATGCGCAATGCATGGACGCTAAACCGTCGGTAGTTTTGATACCATGTGGCCACACATTTTACAGCCCCTGTGTGGAGGGTCTGGGGAGGTGCCCGGCTTGTAGGGCCCTCTACCAGGCAAAATACAACATTTTCTTTTAATCCTTATAAATAATTTATTCAATTTATTTTAATATTTTACTATATATATATATATTTTTATTTTTAATTCATAATCTTGTGTATTTTCAATGACACTCTAGCTTATGAGTGCTACATTAGAAATTTCTCATTAGTGTAGTAGGGCCCTCTACCAGGCAAAATACAACATTTTCTTTTAATCCTTATAAATAATTTATTCAATTTAATTTAACATTTTACTATATATATTTTTTAATTTTTAATTCATGATCTTGTGTATTTTCAATGACACTCTACCTTATGGTAAAACAGTGCTACATCAGAAATGTCTCATTAGTGTAGTATCGTTTGACAAATTCGTTCATAACAGTAAATACGTGAGCATGTATTTGGAATTGTTTATTAATTGTATATATGATGGCTTTTTTGTCAATAATTTATTAGAACACATTTTTGTACCTGTCATGTTTGTTATAAGCATAATAATCATTTATATAATGAGGATCACGGGTTTATTTTGTTTTCTAATTGTGATAAAGGCTGTATTTTTGTCAATAATTTATTACAACACATTTTTGTACTTTTCATGTTTGTGCACAGTATTTATTTGTATAATGAGGAGGTTTATTTTGTGAATTTTGCCTTTGGAATTTTGCTAATTGTGAGCAGTAGCAAGAAAGCTAAAATAAAAAAATGTGTTCTTATTCCTGTATTTTTATTTAACCTTTCATAAATGTAAAGTCTTTTTATTCTTTAATTCTAATCATAAAACAATTTATATGAAACACTTTTAGCTCACAAAAGCTAAAGTAGTCTAGTATCTGACAAAATCTAACTTACCCAAGTAGAGCAGTGCATCTAGTGGTGTGATCTATATGCCGATGATTCACTAATCACAACTGTAAAAGTGAGCTTGTTATTTACTAAACAGACCGCCACTAAATCAAGTCATATCGGCTGAGTTGAATTGCAAATAACAAACTAGTTTGTCACCACTGATATGCCGTACTGATACGCATACTTGTTTGCATACCGATAAGTAAGACAATAAGCTGATATGCATACTTGCTTGCATACCGATAAGTAAGACAATGAGTTGATTACGCGCCACCTTAATTAGGTATTGTCTGTCGGTGTTGTGTTTCACTCCAGTCGACAGTTCAGTAGCCGACTCAGTGCGCGCTGGCGTCACAGCTGATGTGTCGTCAAAAAGGTAAGAAAAAAATACTACGTTAAATAGAAATAGGTATAATATGTACCTCCGTTTAATTCCTTTGGTACAACACTCGACCCACGCATACGCACCGCCATCTTGAAGGGGCGGAGCTTAGGTCACGTAATCCATGACGTCACAGGTCACGTGATCAGCTCTCGACCAATCAGAGGGCGGGGCTGGATGTGGGGCTTTACTACTGCAAAGTACCTAAAGGTAATGGTATTATTGAGAATAAAAAGGTAAATGTATTGAAAGATTAAGTTATTCCGTTAACACATCAATAAACTTAATATTTAATTTAAGTTTATTGATGTGTTGATCCCAGATTCTCCAAGACTATTCATAAAGAGAAAACATCAGCCTTGTATTAAAGGATAAACTGATGAACTTTTAGAATAACAAACATAATATTTTTATATAACCTAGTGACCAAAATTAAATTCGTCGTCTAAAAAAATGGGGCAAAGACCTGTAGGTAGTCTTGGATATTTTATAAATTTTCTCTCGTGCAAAAACCCTAATGATTATTTTGATACGGTATACGCTTTATCATGAAAACACCTTAAAATTTGGCACGGAGTAAATATTCTCTAACTTATATGGACACTCAAACATATGTCAACCACTGTATTGATAATAGATGATTTTTTAAAGCTTGAAATCCCGCGAAGCTGTAGATTATCTTGCAGTCAAAGTGAACTGCTCTGTTATTGAGATATTTTTATATCCATGCGTCTAATTCGTCTCCTTAGACTACGTTAAATGTAGTCTAATATAATTTGCGGGACCGTGATCAATTAAAGTAAATAAATTCGTCCTCGCAATAAAGCGTTGAAACATTTGTTGTCGTGCGGCCGGCGAAAGCGCCAGAGTTCCCCAAAAGTTCCCAATACATAAGGTGACGGGAATATTCACCGCGTCGGGTAAAACAAGACCAGAAAGGGAGGCGGCCGTCCAATTACCCTCTCAAACCGGTTCTGTCCGCGCTTAACACTGGCCGCGATTTACACGGCCGGGCTTGACACGGCACCAAGCACAAGTGGCGTGGTTTGGCGCGAAACTGCCGCAGACGTGAACCCGTGACGGAAAATAAAGTTTAAAACTTTTATATTAATTTTTATTAATTACTACTAAATTACTAAAATTACTAAAATTGAATTAAGTGAATTCCAAAAGAGTAGGCCTATTGCCTGTTCACTAATAATATGTTTTTACAAACAGTGCAATATTTAATTTATTATTCATCTGAAATGTAACTCCCTTATGGCTGAGTATGGAGGTCTGCTCCTACAGAAAAAAAATCAACAACAAATATTTGTTGTGCAAATATCAATACCAGTACCAAGTATTAGAATCACAATTTAAACACCAAAATTATTGTTTTGCAGAGCTGAAATTATTTGTAAAAACAAATGTAAAGTAAAATTAACTGAGCAAAAGCTAAAAACATTTTTCCTATAATAAATATGGAAAATTGTATTATCACATTCTTTGGATTTCACATGTTAATGATTAAAAATAATATATTATTTGTTTTTTGTAAAATCTAAAAAAATGGTCGAAACCAAAATAGAGTGTTTTAAATATTAGGGTAAAAGATGGAAACAACTGACTTTTTGATAGTTTCAAATCCCCATAAAACCCTCTTCCCACGGTCCGTTATATCTGGGTTTAAACTCAAAGTCATGAATGTTGCTTTACACGTTTGTGCCAAATGCAATCGAAAAGGGATGTTTTTTAAAAGTGTTTTTTATGTGGGGACCTCAAAACAAAAATCAGCCATGGTCTACCTACGGTAATGACTTCTTCCCTATAGGGGAAATTCGCTAAAACAACTATTCAGTATACTGTACAGACCCTGTGGCACTGCGGAACCGGGACGAGACCTCACGAGACGTTCCGAAAACCCCGAAAGTCATCCGAGAGTTTCCGAAAACATCCGAAGGGCACCGACGTCGCCGTTTCCGCGGCTCTACCCTGCGCACACCTAGTAACCCTGCGGAGGCGCGGCGCGGCGAAAAACTTCCACTCCGAATTCCCCCCGGCGGATTCGAGAAGAAGTTTTCAACTGCGCCGCGCCACGCTTCTATTCCGATTTCGCGAGAGTTGACAGGTTTGCTTACTCTCATAAGATAACATGAAAGTAACTTTTCTAGAGAGCACTGGAAGTTCTTCCGCCGCGCCGCGCTTCCGCGAGAGTTGCCCAGTGTACTTCAAGCTTTAGTGTTCTAGGCCAATAGGACTTCGACTTTGCCCTGCTACTGGAGTAATTATATTAATTCATATCGCACTTACACGTATCATATTCGAGAAAGTTACAGCGGGTGATTATCATAAACAACTATGTATGTGAATCTGTTGTAATTGTTTGTAATCTTAGAACTGTATATTGGCTTAAACAGTTCTAATGAAGTAAAGTTGTTAAGATTATTTAATTAATTTTGATCACAAAATAATATTTGTCCTAAGGAAAGTTTTAACAACAAAATATGAAATTGTAACAATTAAAATATGTTAAAGATATTTTAATTTTATGTGTCAAATTTAAGAAAATAATGTAACAAAATATAGTAGTGCATAGTACATTTTGCCATTTTTAATCAGCAACATACACCGGAAGGTTTTTGGACTATATAATAAATCTCCATGTGCATAGGAAAATTAATATAGTTTGCGAATGTGAGAGTTCTCTATTATTTTTCTGAGTTGTTAACGATCGTCACATAGACAAATATCATTAATTAATATTTATTTTCTTTGCCAGGAATGTATAAAATGTTCAGGTGTAACAACATAAAATTAAGGTAATTTTAGTTACACTGCATTCGATGCAGACTAAAACTCAGCTCATAACGAACGTTTTCCCAAACGACCTTTCGATAGAGGCAGTTGAACTGGCATGACGTCATGACAGTGGCTGTTGGCTTTGTACTCCAGTTAGCAGAGTCAGCTCTTAGTTCTGCTGGAGGCCGCCGCTAGTGGCGCTACAGTATTTTTGTATTTGAAGTCGCTACAAATAAGTGATATTTGGGTTGACTCCCGCCGGCTCTTAATAGATGTGTATTATAGATCCTTTTATGACTATTTCCTAAGTTACTCGATTTCAGTATAATAAAATACTCAGTTTCAGTTAAATTTCAGTTTATTCTGGCTAGTTCAAAGCAATGCTCAAAGTCTAATATTGATTATGCTTCCCACTGGAGTCATCAAGTGCGTTTTGCCCTGAGAATTATCTCCAACTTTAAAGAAGAGATTAGAAAAGGAGATAAACCTCTGCAACAGATAATTTAAAGATGCAGTGAAATGATGACCAGTTCTTCGTGGATGCCTAACAATTTAGTTTCTGACAATCACTCAAGTGGTTCTATACTCCCTACATCTGATCTAACCAAACAATATTCATCCATTCATTACCAAACTTTGAATATACAAATAAAAGGTCAAATTCATGCTGCTTACCGAAATCAGGGGAAGTAGTTGACATTGAAAATATTGTTTTTTTCTAAACGACTTAAGAAAATTACCATATTGTTTGTAGGAAATTCGTAACAATTGTTATAGACATCCTTTAATTGAAAGCTCTGCACTCTCAGTTTTTGTTGTAAACAACCTGACACCTTTAATGGAAACTTCTGTTAAAGAAATTAATACAAAAATGTTTGTTTTTGCCTTATAGAGAAACATTTTTTGCTATCCCCTTGTTGCATTCAACAAGAAGACTGATTCGATAGAAGAAAAATGACTTTAGATGAATACTAAATCAAATAAGTTCCCTGCCTCAGCAGCTGTACATAATAGGGTTGTTCCATATTATTTTGTATATCAGTTAATACTTTTGGTCTTTTATTTACGTAAATAGTGTAGTAAAAACAAACGTACAGATTCAGCATAGGCTAACATGTTTATTATATCAGGGTGTCTACCATAACTGATTAATGTGGGATTGACAGAAAATTGTAAACATCAGGAAAGGTCAGGGAATTTTGATTAAAAATAAAAAAATTCAGGTAACTTTGGTGATGATTCTAAATAGTCTACTGATATTTTAGCGTTCTAAATTACAATAAGCTACCGCATTTCAAACAAATTGTTTATAAATTGCAATCAAATTTGGTTTCAACTTCTTCGGAGTGTGTAGTAGGCACCCTGCCCATTTGTCGGATTTAATTAAACATGTTATTTAGAAAAATATATTTCTTTATAGAATTATTAATTGAACTTTGTTTAGAGAAAGCCAATCACTATGTATGGTAATTTTAATTTAATTTTTCGTAATAGCCTCTTCATATTATGCTGTGAATTTGCTTTTCTCCGTTGCCTTTCCACGATTTCCCTATGTCGAAGGGAGGGAAATCGTATTTTACAATGAACCAAAGGGATATGAAATTGATTGGTCCTAAATGGGGTGTTGGCAAACGTGTATAGTTGAAAACTATATAAAATCAATGATAACTATTAGTTTATATAATCGATCTTTATTTTCTGGAAACAATGGATGCTGCTTTTGACACACAAGAGAAAAAGTTTGCGGTGGTTACTTTTCCAGAGGAAGAAAATGCATATGGGATTGTGCCTGTGAAATGGAAAAACTTGTTTCTTTCCAAACTTAGAATCTGAACAGAAATAAAATGCTCTTGTAAAGGCCCAAGCTTCACAAAAGCAGAATTGGACGATATGCAATATTACAATTCTGAAATACTGCAGTAAGTAATCTCCTTATAATATGGCTTGTGTAATTGGTTTTAATACAAAAAATAATAATAAATTAAAGATGGGAAGATTGTAAGTTCCGACGTTTTACAAGGTGACAATTCTCAAAACTTATATAACAGAGTCTATTTAAATTATATCTTGTCATGATTACAATGTAATTTCAGCCAAGTACATTTCTGTGAATTTTGTAATTGATTTTTTATCTGCACGAACCCAAGGGAAGATTAAATTGTCCTAAATCTTTAATTTTACTAATATTTAAAGATTGTTTACTTCTGTTTATGGAGCAGGCAGAATATACTTCCCATTTGGATTCTGAGTGTGGTTTAGTCTACACTGAGGAAGTACTAACAAAGAAAAGGAAGAAACCGAAGAAAAATATATTGCCAGGGGAGGAACAACCCCTTGTCTTTATACAGTCAGCTTACTAATACGCATTTTTCTGTCAAAACATATGTTTGGATTATTTTTTAAATTATTTATTATTTATTTTATTTTGGTTCTAGGATACTGATTAGATGTTGGCTACAATGGCTGCGAAACAGTGGATATTCAGTAAACTGTGGCTTACGTAATTTAAATGGAAGCAAAATCATCAATCAGGCATTTAATAATTTTAGGAACTCGATCTTTAGAAATGAAATAATAAGAAGGAGATATTTCTCCTATACTGATTTTCGAATTCGATTCAACATAGGCTAAAATTAAGGCTTCTTCTTCTTCGTTAATTTTTTATTCACGTTGTTTGCCGTTCACTGTGTAAAAATCCATAGTTATTTTTTCATAATCTTAGATATAAGTTTTCGACTGGGAACTTACCTCTCTAGAAAGCGTTCTGCGTATACTTGAACTGCTAGAGTGGAGTTGTTATTACAATTTAAACAACATTCAACCATATCTAGATTTTCCTGGTTGGAATACTCCATTATGACCAGTACCGCACTTCCCTAGGGCCTAGGGCACCAAATTTTAGGGGCGCAAAATTTTAAGGGGTTCCAAAGAAGAAATGTGCGCTTATTCATACGCGTAATTATTGCAGTTTGATTGTGAACGCCTGCGAAATAGGGCGACCCAACGAAAGCCTAATGAAGACCTTCTTTCTGCGTTTTTGATGAAATTCCCAGCAGCAATGATACCAACTAGCTTGACCGCAAAGAAATTTTTAGAATAAATGTATTTCTATTAATTGTTGACTGAATAACCACAGAGCTCGATAAAAGGGCAAACGCTTACAAGGGTGTCCATCACAAGTTTGGATTTTTGTTGAACTTAAGAACTCTGGAAGACAACGCCATCAAATCAAAATGGAAGAGCTTGTTGAACTGTATAAAGATTATTTGGAAGAATGCTTCTCAAATGAGTGTGTGAAATTCAAGTATTATTTGAAGAGTGAAAATTCAGAGAAGGTAAGAGAAGATGAGAATGAGACCAAAATCAAACGACTAACCTTCAAGCCTCTTCTCGAATTGATCTACAACAAGAACTTGCAAAACATATTTCCTAACATGGATTGTGTTAAGAATAGTGTTAAGCACAGCTGTCACCAACTGCAGCGGTGAACGCCTTTTTTCTGCCTTAAAACGAGTGAAGAACCATTTACGGAACTCCTTAAGACAGCGCAAACTCAATGCACTTTCTGTAATGGCCATAGAATCTAACCTAACTGAAAGCCTTGACTTTGAAGAAATAACAAGAATTTTTGTTGAGTCCAAGCAACGATGAAAATTGCCTTAAAATAAGAATTTGACTCTATATGACTGAACGCTTTTTTTGGACCTTAAGTGTTTGTTGGACTTTGTTAGACTATGTATTTATAACGAAGCTCAAAATATATTTTTTCATCAATTATATTTCTAATTTATGTATCGTGATGTAATTATTTCTGATTTTAAATACATGGCCATAGTTTGTGAATGTTGTCCATCATAAACGTGTTTTGTGTTATTGTGTATTATTTTAAAGTTGAAATAAAATAAGTGACTAAAAAACTCATATTTTTCAAGTTATTGTATACACCATCCAAATACATTTTTTTCAGTATCAACAATTATTATTTATTTACAATTGGTGGGTACATACATATTTCTTTCAATACATAGTATTGTCCATAGAAATCTCCACTTCTAGATTTGACAAGATTGAAATTTTCTGACAGAAGCTTTTTTCCATTATTCAGTTAGTCTCATTAGAGGTGTAGTAACAGTAACAGGTTATACGCACATTACTGCCAAGTTTAATACGATATTATACATTTTAAAGGAGTTGATTTATAATAACTGGATATATTCAACTCAATGGCAATAATCGTGACATTATTTATGTTTTGCGACCGGTATTGCGGCAGGAAGGGCGCAACTGTTTTGTGTGCCTAGGGGCGCTGTTTAGGGGCGCTAAATGCGGCCCTAATTATGACTCTTATTTAATATTTACTACAAATTAAAAACAAACCTCATAAATCGTTATATTCACCAGTACTTAATTTAATAGTTGCACATGCAAAACATATCTATATACATATGTATATATGTCAATACAACTTGACCATGTGATATTTATTTGAAGTAGACTGTACATTGTTAACAGCTGATTAAAGTTTCAAATAATCCATAAAAACAGATGATTTTTGATTCATCAGCATAATTACTGACTGATTCACTGTAAAAATAATAATGTGCTCTAGTTATTGTTTGCTTTGAATTCAATTTAATAAAATTATAAAATTTACGTATAAATTTTATTAGATTGAAACTGTCATTATCTCTAAAACCGGTGGGTTTATGAAATAAAACACAAGTATAAAAACATCTTAATATCACATTTCCTAACGGAAACATCACAAAAATATTGTTCTCATTTTACATTTTAAAGTGTGAGGCCATGACCAAAAAATTGCGGCCAGTATAGTATTTTTAATTTAACCAAGTTTAATACAATCTGGTGGATTCATTTAAGTTTGTTTGGCAATCCCAATTACAGTTTACCGAGGCACGTTTTTTGCGTGTTTATGTCGTTTCCCACAAGTTAATTTTACTGTTTTTAGATCAAGTAATGTCCTAGGAACATCATATTACAATAGTAAAAAGATTGAAACTGAGATCCTTATACTATAGTTTTCTTCACAGTTTGCCTTTTGTTCTAAGTCTAAAATCCTCCTCCTCTTGAACAACTTACGATATTTGAGATTTATGTTTTCGTTCTAGATGTCTTCGCAAGCTTGACGTATTCCCGACAGTTGACACTTGACACTTCAGTTCTAGTTTGCACTCATTGCACTTCACGGACTTGTTATATATTTGTTGATAACAGTCTCACAGTGGATTTTTCTTTGAAGTAGTTCGTTCACCATCACCTTTCTTTTTCTCTGAGTAGAGTGTTTCCCTTTCAGATTCTTTTCCCATTTTCCAACTCAACATTTTTAACTAATCGTTCGACAGCGTCAGAATTTTATTATCACCAACCACAGCCTACCTTTTAATTTCAACTTCAAGTATCAAGTCCCAACGGACAAAACACAGACATACTTTGACTACATACATATTGTTGACTCTCCTGCTGATGCCGAAGCAGGCGATCAAAGAAGTTTCCTTTTGTCGCACACAATTAGTTACTGAATGACAAACAGGACAATGGGAAATAAAAGAACATGACCAAAATCTGTACAATATCTGATTTTATTTATTAAATATAAATTTTTAATCAGTTAGGAAAAAATATAAATAAATAATTAATGTAACTAAACTAGTACTTCTGGATAGATAGTTTTGACTTTTTTTGCACTATTGCTTGGGTTTTTTTGTTGTCAGATGACTGGCTAGTGACAATTGCTCTGCTGCCTGCTGTATCATTGGTCTTTAAAGTAGTGAACATTCTTAAATATTTCATGAACATTGTTTTTATTCAATTTAACTTAATTTAATTCTTTTTTCATTCTGATATACTCAAGTTTTTCCCTTAGCTTTAAAAGATGAAATCTCAAAATAGATAGCAGATTGTTGACTGTCATTCACTATTGTTGATATGCAGGGGTTTAAAAATTTGTTAAGTGCTGCGGATGAAAACTAGATATTCCCCATTCGACAACCTTTTCTAGGAAGTCAATTCCAGAGTTGTATGACAAATGTGTCAAGGGATTGGAAAATGAATTAAAGTTGGAAATCCCTTCATTGCACTCCATATCTACAACATTGGAGATGTGGACATCGAAATCTATGCAATACTACCTAAGCATTGATTAATGAGACAACAATACCGATTTATTGCATAACTGATAATGTAAGCAATATGAAAAATACTGTAGCATGTACCAGGATGACCCATTTATTTTGCTTTGCTCACACATTTAACTAAGTTATTTCTGGCATGACAGCCTTAGAAAAATATGCAGGGCTATTGTCGCTCACTTTATTTGTGACAATGCGTCGAAGTAAAAAAAGACGTTTGGAAACTGAAAGTAAAATTGATCGGCAGCTAAGTGATGGTTCTGTAAGTTCTCTGAGCTCGCTATTTAGCTCAATGGTGGCAGCGAATACACACCGACTGATGATTTGTATGATGTCAGTGAGGACACGAGTGAGAGTGATGAAAACAGTATTGACGGTATACGAGAGCGTGATGATGCCGATAGGGTAAGTGGTATGGAACTTGACTCACAGGGAACTCTAAGCAATGATTCAAATGTCGATTTTACTGTACAAAATGTAGAAGAAAATTAAATTAATTATATTTATAATGATCCTAATGTTCAACTCACTGTGCAGAACATTCACGAAAATTATAAATGTGTTGAAAATGAACAGAACCTAGGGGAGTGTGGAGATAATGATATTGATGATGGACAAGAACATAGCTATGACAATCTATCAGTCGAATTTTGCACCCATTCTCAACTAAAACATGAGTACACTGAAAATGAGTTAGCAGACATTAGTAATGACATGTTTGGATACGTAGGAATAGAATTAAGGTTTTACACTGGTTGCGCATCAGAGATGTCGTACAGACTAAGGCGGACAGTGTACGCGGGTGTCAGTAAAAAGTCACCGCTTAATGTTTACAAGTACGATAGTGTAAATTATCATTTATTAAGTCCTTTTTCTATCTTAAATATGAATATTGGTAAGGATTCAGAAAATTAAATTGACTGGTATGGTGATAGCACAGATATTGAATCGTCAGCTTCTAATAGCGAGGATGATACTTGTTCTGTATTTTCATCGGAAGAAGAAGAAGAAGAAGATGATGACGATTATGAGGATGATGATGAGAATATTGGGGAGGTGATTAGCGATTAGGAGGGGGAAGGGATACCGTATAACTGTAAGATAAAATCATTTATGGTTAGTCAGTGAGTGATGGAGTTCGAGGAAGCAACTGTTTTGCCTACGGTGGTAACTCAACAGGAGACAGGGGAGAAAGAGGTAACTGTAGAAACTTCTAAATGTTTAAATAAAACTAAACCCAAAAGGAAGAACGCAAAGGTGGCTCTTCCTCAAAACACATTAAGAGAGATCTTTCTAAAAAATATTTTCTATTTGGACAAGGATTATTCTAAATTTGTAGTAGTTGGATATTTTGGGAATTCAGAGCATACAGTAGGGATACTATTTAAAACCGGGAAAAGCTACTCTTTTTGGCCTTATAATACTTTTAACGATTTAGCTGTTCATTTTGATAACATAAATTTATCTTTCATTGGTGAGACTGAAAAAAACTACAGTATTAGAAATGCTGAGGGATACGCGCTGAAAGTGAAAAAAGTGTTTGGTAATCTGTATGTGTCCATTCATGACAAAGAGCGTACAATTTTGCTTAACCACAGCGAATGGACTCAGTTCATGCGCAGTCTCCATGAAGTGAAGAAGCATCTTCTTGAACTCTTTACCAACGAACAACTTATTCAACTTTTCATAGACCGTGTGCTGGTTTCTGAGGAGGAGGACGGCGCTATTCCTCCAGAAGGTTTGCCTACACATTTCATAAATAAACTGGTTGACGAGGTATTATTTTTCAAAAAATGGCTGGTGTGGGATCAGCAATAGTAGTATCAGCATCAGCATCAGCGGTAGTAGAATTTCACGGCTTTAAATATAGTCAGAATAGATTTATAGTAAAGGAGTTTGCTATTGTAAGTAAATATTTTAATGCACATTTAATTTTTGACGCCCCTTTCAGTGAAACGTGTTTAAATAATAAAATGTTACGTACAGCTCGATGGTTAACAAGACATTTCCACTTTATAAAATGGGGTGCACAAGGTATTCCCTATGATGAGGAGCTGATTCGTGCTCTTTGTAAACCCTTTACAACACTATACACTAAAGGGAGTGAAAAGGTAACGTTTTTAAAAGAGTTTCATTTCAACGTGGAAGATATCGAAGAATCATATATATGTTCTTCAGGTTTAAAGGTCGATTGTATCTTACCACAGCATAATAGTGGCGGTAAATGCGCTTTACGCAGCGCCAAAGCATTTTACAAGTTGAAAGTCAACGGATAAAAACTAAATTTGAGTCATTTTTACACTGACCTTCGACCAGGATGAACGCGATTGCTTGGGATCTTCTGTCCTCTGAGCCAAAGGAGCCGGTAGGTGTTTTAAATGATAAATTTATTATGAAATTTGACAGATACCTTAACTGGGATCTACTATCAAAACACTATGATTTTAGCATAGAGTTACTTAGAATGTACTTTCATAGAGTAAACTGGCACATACTTGTATACCTATAAATATAAATTCAGTGAAAGTGTTCTTAGAGAATTTTCCTCAAATTTTTCACCCGAATGCTGGTCTATTATCAGTGAAAAAAATCCTTTCAAAGTCATTTATTCACCATTTTGTAGACAAAGTCGATTGGACTAACATTGCTTTGTACCAGAGTGTAAGTTGAACGTTCCTTTCTGATCATGTTAGATTCACCCCTCGGTTGCACAGTATTGATGGAAACCAAGATTACGTCTTTATTATTAATAATAATATAAATAAATAAATAAAGAAAGAAAAATACAAAAAAATACAAAAATAAAATACAAAAAAATTAGTGTAGTTTTGTAAATAGTTTGATTTTATTCATGTGAAGAAAAGAAAAAAAAACTTTAGTTTTGATATCTGAAAAGTGCTGTTGCTGGCGGTTAGAATGAATGTCTAAATAATAATTTAAATGCAAAATTGTAAACACATAAAAAAGAGTAAAAGATAATAAATATCTTAGCATCACATGTCTGTGAAAGAGTTGTCACTTTTCTCTGGCAAAAGTTGTAAATCCTATACGGGGGGTAGAGGTTGCCTTAAAAAGCATAAAACGTAAAATGTTTCCCTCTGGCTTACTGTACAGCAACATTACTCACCGGGTTGCCTTAAAAAGCATAAAACTTGATAAGTTTCCTGAAGTGTAATGTACAGCAAAGAATAAAAAAAGTACAGAGAGCCCTCCTGTTAGGTTGACTTTATAAGTCGAGGAAAAGAAAAAGTTGGAACTAAACCTCTGTAAAACCGTAAAATGTGTTATCTTTGCGGCAACTCTTTTAAAAGTTTGTGTGAGTATGTGTGTGTGTGTGTGTGTGTGTGTGTGTGTGTCTGTTTGAAAGTCACTATCAACAGCACTTTGACGATATAATGTAAATAATAGCTTTGAATATCCCTTAGTAGCAATTTTATAATAGATTAGTTATCACTGGTAAAAGCATTGGTTGGTACTTGTTGGAGGGATAGGCCTACAGGGGAAGCCTCTGGGTTAGCAAAAAAAGAGCGCGCCGGGACCCCACCCCTTGGGTGGTGTGGAAACTTGGGTTGGAAGAAAAATGGTAGTTGCATTTTGTCATGGCTGACTCCCAAACAGTATGTTTCTGTAGTGGGACAAAGGCTCGCTCGGTCACATGGTGTGGTGACGTCAGCACCGCTATATAACGAGCGCGCCACCACTCCATGCTTAAGTTGTGCTTACAATGTTCACTGTAACTGTACCGCACTACATCTTCATCCATATAGCTGTGGAGACCTGCTGTGTTGCCATAAGACCGTACAATCAGGTATGCAATATTCTCAATAATATTATTATTTGTAACTATGTAAAACTGAACTTACATTTTCCTTATTCAAAACTTTATAAGAAAATTATCAATTCTGTAAAAATTATTAATACAATGAAATTTAAATTGACTTTAAAAATACGAAATTACTATCTAATATTGTGTAATCATTTATTGCTTAAGGTTTTGAAGAAAAAAGTTTAATACTATACTTTGTTTTATTTTACAAATAATTACCCTCCTGATTAAAAAGTTTTAATTTATAAATAGTATTGTCTTATATTTAGAGTTAATCGTAACCATTCCTAGGAACATGATTTTTCAAAACTATTTTCCTTTAAAAAGTATCTCTTTTTGTCTATCTGAGAAGGACTCACATTTTGTTTACAGTCGTCTCAATCACCCAATAATAACGAAGAAGATGAGCCGCTAATTATTGAGGACAGCGATGATACAGACGTAGAAAGAGGCAGCAGTGACGCGGAAGATGATGAATACATCGGTGGTAAGATTCGTGCCAGTGCATAAAAAACACTTGCCATCGTCCGCGCACTCGAGGCAATTGACGATGAGCACCATCGAGGATGGACATGTGTACGCAATAGTCTGGAGAGACTCGTTGATCTTTTCACCAGCCATCCTGGCAACGTATGTATATTATTTACTTTTTATATTTATATTTTGTCAAAGGTTTTTAGATTCATATTTGATCATTATCTTACTACATTGATAGTAATTTTTTAATTTCTTTTCTTTTCTTCATACTTACATGAACAAAGATTAAATATTTATGTATATCTTTCGTCATTAATCGTATTATTACAAACAGTTATAGGACCATAACACAAATCATACAGCCTTTTACCCATTTTGATTCAAAATGTGTAATAGTCTACTACAAACTATTTAAGTACAGCTCTTTTATAATACTGTGTTTCTATCCTAAGAAGACAAAGATTCCCATTCTAACATGTTGATATTTTCTCCTTTCAGAGAGACTTCCAGACTATAGACGAAGCATTTGACGTATTCATCACTTCCATCAACCAGTTGCCAGTTGACCTTCAACGAAGGTTCCGGTCTCAGTTCATGGATGTTCTGCCACGGCCACGATCCGAACGGGGGCAACAGAAACAACAACAGCAGCAGCAGCAGCAGCAGGAGACTCAGCAGCATTCTCAGCAACCAACACCGCAGCAGTTACATCAACCAATACCAATACCGCAGCAGCAGTCTCAACAGTCCTCATCACAAAGTAGGATAACGTTAAGTGGGGCGAGGCGTTACACCCTCAGACAACCTGCTCCTCCTCCACAAAGAGTTCTACCTGAATGGATAAGGATAAATAACCAGGCGGGGTCCTCTTCCGTTGTATTAACATCAGGACTATCTACGTCCCACCAATCAGCCTCAGATCAATCTACATCCCACCAATCAACCTCAGATCCATCAGGATCTTTACAGAGGATCTTACAAGACCAGGTTAGGCGAGAAGAGGGCCAGTCTTCCTATCCTTCAACACCCTCCTCAAATGGTCAAGTTTGGTTGACGGCCAGAAAGACAAGCTCTATAGAGGTACAACAGCCCGATGAACATACTCGACAGATTCCTCCTTCTTCTTCTACAAGTGCCACGTCACAAGATCGTATCGTAGTGAACCTCGACTCTACCCCATGTCGAAGACCAAACATATTGCGTAACAACTACCGCCAGCAGCAGCAGCAGCAACAGCGGCAGGCCCCCCGGAGACATACGCTGCAGTACCTGGACGAGGACGAGGACGAGGAGGTCGCGGACGTATTTGCTTTCCCTCCCAGAGGTAGCCGATCAACACTGCAAGCCATCACAACTCGTCATGTAAGTTTTTATCACGCAGGTAGACTAATAACACACACACACACACACACACACACACAAACACACAAACACGCGCGCGCGCATACGCACAAACTCTTAAGACAAAATGCAATAGTAATATATTGGTTATTCCTGTTCACAGAATCGAAATCAAGAAGTCCAAAGGGATGCTTCAGCAGCTGCTGCTACTGCTGTTGCTACATCTTATGCTGCTACTGCTGCTGTTGCTGATACTGCTGCTGCTGCTGCTTCTGAGTCTCCTGCTGCTGCTGCTACAACGGCTAGTACTTCCATTCCTAGTAGAGACCAAAGAAGTTTCTGGGGACTATGCGGACATTGCTGCGGCATCCTCCAACATTCTGGAGGGTATTCAGTCCAAGATCACAACCAAATGTCCAGAAGAGTTTTTGATAGGGTCGATGAATTTGTTGGGGTAAGTAAAAGATGTTGTCCGAGGGCTCCTCCCGTCGGCTTAATGCCGTGAAAACGTGTTCCTACATTACAAGCTCTCACGGCGTTATTTGATTGTATATTGAGTTGAAATAAACTATAATATGGTCACAAAACCTCACAGTATGGAATGGCTGAACTAAAACTTCGAAATGTATGTGCAAAATCACTTAAAAATAACCCTATATTATTGTTTTCCCCTTACAATTTTTATATCTAAATAATAGTTAAAACTGAATTTGTCCTCAGCCATTACAAGCTCTGATATGTTAAGATCACATAAAGCACAAGATTGTTGAAACATATTTAGTTTTCGAATATTGTGAGTTTATATTACAAAGGCATGTTCAGGAACATCAGGCGGCAGTACGGTGGCGCCCCTGGGAGTCACTCGCTGTACCGCGTAGTGTCGGCTGGTGCTGCCAACCTAACCTGACACAACAAAAAACCGCACCTTCTAGCGTGGCAATATATGTCATTTGCCCTGCTACTGTTAATACTGCGAATCGGCAAAGATGTTATATTATTTTTATGTTTTTAAATGTAATAACTGTCTAAAATGAAATTGAAATGTAATTAAATGTAGTTAATTTTTCAACAAATTATAACTATGGAAGTTTCAAAACAAACTTTAATAAATAATGTGGTATTTTTACTTTAAGAGTCGTTAACATTATTGATTTAAGTGTCTGATGAAGATATTTTGTATTATTTGTCATTATTTACCTTCCTACTATAATAACTAATAACCACATTTTCTAAAACTATACTTTTTTGTTATTTATTTAGGAGCTGTACTGAAATTGTTCGAAAACGAAAATAAAATTGTTTTTGAATACATACCGCTTATACAAATTTTGATTGAACGTTTAAAAACCAAATTTATCCTATTGCGGCAATTTGTGTTACGCTACAAATTTTGTTTTATTCTAGCAAATGTGTGGCCAACCTGTTTTTGAGAACTGACGGAAAGCCGAGATTTATTCCTCATCGTCGACCGGTGTTATATTGTGCTGCTCCTATTAAATGTAGGTTTATCTCGTGCGCGCATTTGTTTGACGCATTGTAAACCATGCCCAAAAGTAGGAAGTCTTTGAGTTCTTATGTTAAGAAGAGACGGAGGAATCCTGGATTATTGAAATGGCTACAGAAAAACAAGAACACGAGGTAAGGTTGTCCCGCCAACAACTTATTATTATTTAATAACTATGTGTATTATAACTGTTTATACATAGTTTATCTCGAATCAAGTACAATTGTAGTAAACATTGTTAGGCAACTAAATACTCACTATTATTATTATAACAGGATACTGCATTAGACCTAGCGCAAAGACCATCAGCAATGTATGGCAATGTAGGCCCAATGAGTACGGGTCTTACAATCAGTGAAAAGTCCCACCCAGTCTAGTGTGTACCTAGTCTTTGTAATGAACGGTGTTCACCAGCGTACATGTGCGTAGGCTCAGGTCATTTTCCACTGTTTCCGCCGTTTCCGGTGTCTTCTATGGCCGATTCCAGAGAGGAGTGTTCCATACGTTGTTCAGTAAACCTAAAGAATACAACGACAAGTTCTTTAACTACTTCCGTATGTCTCAACTGTTTGTCTGGGACTGTTCGGTTCTGTCATTTCGGGTCCAACTAAATAACTAGTAACTAATAACTAATGGTAAATAATAAATAATCGAACTATATTATATGAGAACTGTTAACACAGCACACGATGCAAACCAACCGAACTCCGTATCTGGCAGAATAACCGATTCCCAACTCCCACGGTCGGTGGTAAGTGGTAAGCCCCTCCCCCAACACGGGGTTTTCCAAGAGGAGACGCTCGTCTACTGCCTTGTCGCGGGACGCGGAACGCCGACGCGTAGCATAAGCACGCCCATTTGATTCAATGAATTGTATGTCAAGTAGCATTATTATATCCTAATAAGTTAATGGTAACCAACAAACAATAAGTTAATGGAATATCGACAAACAGTCTAATAGTATTGGCCCAGTTAACAAATCCAGCGACTATTTTTACCAAATTCAAGGCCAACTCCACGTTACAAAACGACAATTTTGTTACCTTGTAATGTGGACAACCCTGGGAATTAGGTATGAAAGAATTCTAAGGGATGATACGTTCTGGGAGGGAGAAATGAAAGAGAAACTGCAAAAGTTTTATCACGACTGCTTGTTGCCGGAACTTGTGACTCCGACACACAAAGTCAATGCCTATACGTGACCCACCCTACATCGTTGATTCCATGAAAAAAAGCAAGGAGCAAAAGTGCATAAAAAAAACAAAGGAAAGTAAAGCTAATTGAGGACACGAAGAAAATTGTGTAGTAATTTTAGCGTAATAGCGTAGTTATAGTTGGGAACTTTGTATAATGTCAAAGGCTGTGTGATTTGAATTTTCCCTGATTGTTTGATAAACAACAGATTGCATTCACAATATGTTTACATTTGTACTGTAATTACTTTGTATAATTTTCATCAATGTGGCGAAATATGAGCCAATCAGGTTAATTGTTTTTTTTATTAAAAATCTGTATCAAAACGTTTATATTCCACGTTCATTGCTTTGAATAACAATGGTGATATATATTGAGACGTAAAGGTACTTCAATTTTATTGGTTGTTCACAATGCCAGGAGCGCCGTCAGTCAGCCTTGGAAAAGTTTGACAATAACACCCTCGGGTCACTAGACACTACAGCACTACAGCTGTGCTGGTGACGGGACAGGCGCAGGGTGTGTGACCTTGTCTGAGTCATCATCACTCTCTGCACTTCCTCGTGTGTTCCGCGTGTACTTACCTTATAATGCAAAGCGTAGCGCACTCATTGATAAGTGTTGTAAATATTGTAAATAATTTTACTGTAATTGTCAACATTCAAAACAACTTTGAATACATTTTTTTTAAATGGATAATCAGTACGAGTTGTGAAAGAAAATCTAATGAGCCGCGAATAACCTATTGCCAAAAAGATAATTCACTTATTGATAGTAGGGTAATGATTTGATCTTTTAGTTCAACTTTACGGCATTTTTACGAAATGTACTTTGGGTGGTTTAGTATTTTGATTTATTAAAATTGTATTTGTATATCTAAGTTGAGTATTATTGGCCAATTGTTAAGTATTGCTGCGTGTATTTGGATTTGTATGTTTGTAAATTAATACGAATAAATTACAAACAAATTATTATTTAATTTATTTTAAGCTATAGATTTACTTTTATAAATTATTTTATGATGCACAACTGTAATTTCGTTTGTAATGCACTCAGCGTTTTTATTTTACGCGTAGTATTGAATCTGCCGAAGCCAATTAATTTATAATTAAAAATAAAAATAAATAGTAGGCGCATTAATTTTTAGTGTTTAATAAAGTTATGGAAATACGTCTTGAATGAATTAGTAGTTATTAATACGATTTTGATAAAAAGCTTGTTGTGTTGATTTTCTATCACAGCCTGGTTTTGTGAAATTAAACTTTTGAGATCTCCAACAATAAAGTGTACAATAGCAATCAATGTATATTTTGCCCAATTACAAAACTATTATAATTAACAAGGTTTTACGCAGTTAGATACACGTACCGAACATCTCTAGGCTTAGCAGCTGGTGCAATAAACATTTGGTTTAATTGTGCCCCAAGTGTTCTCTGATAACTTACCTCAAGAAACATTACACCATATCAACAAACTCAAGTGTGTCGTCAGTGATAACCTTTATGATTAATGAATATATTGATACCAGTTTATGAATATTTAACAAGACATTAATATTGCATATAATTATTATTTGTACCTGTGGATTAGACTTTTTGTTTAAAAATACATATATTATTGCTCATCATTTTGCCACTTACTTAAAATTATATGTGGAAAGCAATGTGGGTGAGCCAGATGATGTATCAGAAAACGAAGAATAAGAAGATCCGAACTCTATTCAAGAGTCTGTTTTGGTCGAAAGTGATTCTGATCCAAGTCATCAACATTTATTGAACCACTAAATCGAAGGACACTGGGTTGAATTCAAATTCTATTACAATACTGGGGACGGAAAGATGCTAGAAAACCTTTGGACGATTCATATCAAGGGACAAATAAAATCTAAAAAGTAAAAAAATCTAAAATAATCTAAAAAATCTCCAAATGTGTTTGTTTATCCCAATTTGCCTGGCTGGTCTGCATTCAAAAAAGGGGATGTCGTAGCCGTTCTTCCTGAACCGAAGTGTCACAGAGGTCGATACAGTTTAATTGAATATCGATAAAACAAGTTTTCCTTTTTAGTACCGATAGGCTTAATTCAACTAAAAAAAAAACTTAGAAAGAAATCTACAACATACGAATGAAGTAAGTAGTGTTATTTCTAATATTACCCCTGATACTATTGCTGCAGCCGGTTGTAATCAACCTAGGCCTATTCCAAGTACAAACAGAGCAGCCAATTGCAATCAAATTACATCTTGGTTACATCTTGACGCCAAAATATAAGTGTAGCCTTCAGATTTTAGGTTACTAAACAACCCTTTTAGGCTGTTTATAGACATCAGAAATCCTTTCTGAAAAGGAAGGAAACAGATTTTTTGTGTTCTTGATTTCGTTAGTTTCCAAATTCTGTTTCTCTATCAATTGCATAGTAATGATCAAGTGGTATAATTTATCCAGAGCTTCGTTTTGATCCTTCAAACAGTTGCCGTATCCACTTTTCAGCTTGTTGGTGCTGCATACAGGTATTCGGGAATTAAGAACATCAAAACCGTCATTGACAATTAACACTGCTTTCCCTACATGTGTGAACTCTGGGAGGTTGTGGGAGATAGTTTTCCCAACAGTCATGGCCGACAACTCTGCTGCCTTTCTGAAATGTTGTCTTTCCGGACCGGCAACGAGGTCGTGTTTCATTGTCAAATTATGTGCATGCTGTAAATCATTTCCGTCACTTTGCATCTCGATGAGTTTGACAAACGGTTCTTTTGTCATACGCTCGCTTCCTTCGAGAATGTAACCCTCATCCAAAAAGTGATTTCTGAATAATTCAAGAGCGTGAGGAACATCACAGAAGGCCCAAATCGTCCTACTTTCGTCTGCTGGGGTTTTGATCGACGAATTTATCCATGTAACGTTTAACTCGGACATAAGTTTTCTGTTGGCTGGCCCCATGTCGCATTCAATTCCCCTGGACAGTTTCAAATAGCAGTTCCTTCGCAACAGCAGTGTCAAAATTATAGTAAACTGGTTGCATCCATTTCCCCGCCAAGCAGCGAATCACAATAACTTGAACATTCGAATGTGGCCCTCTGACTACTTCTTCTTTGAGGTCAAAGCATAGATCACTGCTAACTTTCATTTCATAAAAGCATATGATTACATCTTTCTCAAAGCTCCTGAAAATCTCACCTTGCGCTTTTAAAACGTTTTTGCTTGGATTAATGATTCCGGGAGGAACAGACAACTGGCTTAGTCGCCTTTTAATGGTGCGCTCGCTTGGAAGTGGAAAGTTCAAAGTATTCCGAACAAACCCGAGGGCTTTAAAGGAGATGCAACGCAAAGTAACTGCTTTTTCAATATCCTCGGACGACCAGTTGGAACACCTTCCTTTCATTACAGCTTCTAACTGACACCGAGAAAATCTACCTTGTAGCGTTTTGGAAGTTGTTTGTAAGACAAATATTTCATTTTGAGCGGTTTTCAATTTGTCTTCCAGATATTTAACTGTTTCTCTCAAACTCTCATTTTCTTTCAGAATTGATTTGATTTGTAATGAACATGAACAGCAAGTTGTTTCAGGGAGTCCGGAAGAGGTTGTGCTGTGCAGTTCATTTCGAATTAGTTCACTATTTCCTACTTTCTTCAAGTTCAAATTAGGAACTGCGTCTTTCTTTAATATTCTTCTTTTAACCTGATGCAATACTTTTGACTGAAGATCCAACTCGTAATCATCATCATTAAAGTGTTTCGAACACACTCTTATAACGGCGTCATTATGATTCTCCTCTTCAAAACTACAGGCTGTCCACCACTTTGACCTTAGTTCCAATTCTTGAGGAAACCTGTGGAATCTAATCACTCCTATTAAATCCCGTTGGCCTTCATAGTTCAAACAACTCGATACAACACAACGAACCATCAAGAAATATACCTAATATAAAACCACAATAAAAGAAACAATTAACGGTATGCCAAATTTGTAACTAAGTGTAAATAAACGAAAACAAAAACTAACAAAATGTAATATATAAAGAAAATTTATTAAAAATAAATTTACACCTTCTTCACAATTGAAGCTGCTAAAACAAATGATTACAATAATAAACTTTTGGGTAAAACTAAAACAGTTTACATTGAATATGAAAAGATTATTTGTTAGTTATACTTCAATTTTGTTATACAAATGGTTTCTCAGAATAGATACGGTGAATTTCATTGTGGTTGTGACTATTGTTTGCAGTTTTTCTTGTTGTAAATTAAACTTTTTCCATATATCTGCAACAAAGATTGGGATGGTACCTCTTGTCCCTATCAATAACCCATATATTTCAATACTTTTTAGGTGATATTTTTCTTTAAAATAGTTTTTGGTCTCATCGTATATTATTTTTTTCATGATTTACTTCTATTGCTTGTTCTTTGTTTTTTTTCAAAACGTATAGTTGGATCAAACATATATCCTTTTTTAAATTTATTGTCCACAACTAAAATATCTGCTCTTCGGATTGATCCACTATCTGATAAACCCACAATTTCTTCAAACACCAGTTTGAACAATAGATTGATATTGCAACTGTAGTCAATGCAATTTGCATTGTAGTTAGCTTGAAACAGCTTCTGCTCTTTAAGCTGTCAAAAGCAAGTCTTCCTCATAGCCTTTGTCCCTAAAGCAGTCAGCAATGATTTGTCTAACTTTATTGTGACGTTCGTTTCTGAGCAATTCTCCAAACGGGCATTTACCAAGAATGTGGGCCAAGGACTCAAAGGTATATTGCTCAGTGTCCGTGCAGTGACGACACTGGTTCCCATTCTTGGACCTGCCGTGGTTTGATCTAGTTGGTGCCACGTCCCCAATAATTTTTAACATTTCTCTATACTCTGATGTTGTTAGATCTTTGATTTTATGGAAATTTAAATTGATTTTTGGACATTCCTCAAATAAACATACACCTTTTCCTTTAAATGGTAAGGCACACCATTTTGTATACTCTATTTCTTGAAGGTGATGTCTGAGAGCTTTTGATGAAAATGAAGACATATGAGGGATGAGTTCTGAGACATTTAACTTGTTAAAGCACATTTCTTTTTCTTTGGAAAAGTCTCTAAAAAGAGCAATATAAGGGTCTTTAGTTTTTTCCAGAATCTTACATATGTTTATGTGCTGAATCATTGCCTCCCACTCAGCCTTAAACATCCCTAATCCTTTGCATTTCTTTGGTGAATATATCATTGAATTAGGAATATCAGATGGCAGTTCTAATATTTCCTTCAGGGCTGATTTGGTAATGAGATTAATGTCATTCAGGAATTTCTGTTGGTTAGAACACTACAAATAAATAAAAAAATATCTGAGTAAGGGTGCTAGACGGATCAAGCCAAAAAATCAAGTTAACATGAAGGACGGTTCATAAATAAAAACAACGTTTTATAAACATAGTACTTGACAGCTAAAATATGAACAGAACCATATATTAAGAAAGATTGTTTACATTCGATCCATTGACGTCATTTGTTTATGTTTATGGCCCCTACCGTATTTTTTCTAGTTACCGTGGCTGATATACCCGTTCTTCGCACAGATGTTTTCTTTACACTTTCTGTAGTCAATGCAATTTGCATTGTAGTTAGCTTGAAATAGCTTCTGCTCTTTAAGCTGTCAAAAGCAAGTATCCACAGCTGTTCGCATTACAGTTTCTGGATGTTAACTTACTTCTGAAATGTAAACATTGTTTACGGGTCGTAGCCCGAAGGGATTTTAAGGAAGTGAATAGGCCTAAATGGACTGATTTATGCATAAAGGAACCAAGCGCCAATTTTGGCTGAATTGAGTAATTGCTGCCAACTTGTAGAGAAGAACACGATCTATCTATTAATAAAATTATTGTAGTTATAGGTTAAATGGTCAATTCAGAAAAAAACTTTAAAAAACCATACATCCCTATGTGTGATAGGGTATTTTGCATGACAGAACCAAACGCCAAACATCCATAATGCATTTTAGAATCCAGGTTGAAGTAATAAACATAAAGGAACCAAATGCCATGGTTCTGTTAGTCTTACTTTTATAGTACATCAGCTGTTTGCATAACAGAACAAAGTGCCATAGCCCGCTGTTTTTCATAACAACAAAACACTTCTGCGTGAGTCTTTCATGGGTTAGTAGTAGTTGTGTTGTATAATGTTTTTTACTTTATTGTTTATTTGAAAATGGATAATTTTAAAAAGAGGACAAAGTTATTAGTTCAATTGGCTTGTTTGCCTTTGGACGAGGAATCAACTGCTCCTTCTTCAAGCAATAATGACTTGAAGAACAATGACAAGGTAAGAGTACAGCTATATTTGTTAGGTTAAGTTGATCAATGATTATTATTGATTATTGTTTTAGAAAGTATTATTGTATGCTTTTGTTGTAACAACTGTAATGTAATAAAACACATCTTAAGTCTTCTAATCGTTTTAAATATCATTTCAGATGGAAAACCATGTTGATCATGATAACACACCTGTGTTCGAAATGCACTGTATTGTATTTTATTCCGGAAATAGCCTAAATATCTTGAATCTTGACAAAACAGTTTAATTATACACTATCTCTTTGTTTCAGGATACAAGTCTGTTTGACATAGAAAATATGGATATTATATTTGATGACGCTACAAACGTTTCTTGTAACGAACTACCGCCCCAAGAGCTAAGTCAAGAAGACTTTGTAATTTACAATGAAGTGGCTGGTCCAGTTGTTACTGAGCACTATCAAGAAGAATTCTTAACGATGAAGTGGCTGGTCCAGTTCCTATTGAGCACTATCAAGAAGAAGTTCTTAACGATAAAGTGGCTGGTCCAGTTGTTATTGAGCCCACTGAAGAAGAAGCTATTCTTATAATGAAGAAACTAGCAGCCAGCGTCACTTCGTGACTTATCTTTTTGGACTTTTGAGGAACCATACTTGTTTGAACCTAAAAGTAGTAAATCAATCATGTGTCCCAAAAATAGCACGAAAACTCACTGAATATAGTTCAATACATATTAGATACAAAATGAATAATATATATTGATGTGAAAACATAAAAACACTGATGTCGAAGTATATAATTCATGATAAAATATTTGAAAAGTTAGAACTCACAAATTGTTGAACACTTCACTCATTCTCTTCACTTCATTGTCTTATATGAAATGTCTAAAATTTGCATAATAAACTGATAAATGAAGGAAAATCCCTGATGTTAAGGTATTTAATACATGGTAAAACGTATATAAATCGTTACAAAAATGACTTTTATTTCATAGATTATGAAATAAAACTTAAACACATTCTATTTCAGTTTCAAGTTTAAAAACATATTACAATTTTCTAGATAAACTATGAACAAATAAAATTAAAACTTTTTACTTTACATTTTATTGCAAATTCTGTAACCTATGTATTCGGGGAAGAACTCTTCCATCTGATAATAAAATAACAGCTTTCAACATCTACCATATAAGAGACAGTAAATTAGTTGAAATCAAACTGGCTGTGTCCCAGATTTACATGAGTGGTACTTTTCTTCGTGGTCAAAATTGAATTAATTTTTCCTCCATAAATCTATATTTCAAGAAATCAAATGAATTAACCTATTTGAAAATCAACTTACTTATAACTTTAAAGAAAACACCAGTTTCATCAAAAAAATAAATGCAAGTGCTGTATTCTGTGGTCAAACTTAAGAACTCGATCAAATCATCACCATATGTTTTGTTATAAACAAATGCGAATTGTAAAAATTTCACAGGTTTAACAACAGATAGTAGCACATTCGCTGAAATTTCAAAAGACTCCTGGACGAAGGCTTTTCATGGGATATTTTAGAAACCCGAAAAAGGCACATCTAGAGAGAAGTAGCTTTAATTTGATACCAAATATGTATAGAAAATAAATTTCTAGGGGTCGATATGCTGCGAAGAAAAATCGAGAAATTCTTTTAATAATATAGATAATTCCTGGCATTATTGAAGAGCAAGTCGTTCCCGAAGCAATATTGCGTTTAACTGTTGAGGACAGTTCAAGTTCCTTTGATGAACCGTGGAAAGGGCGACCCAAAAAAGGGAGAAAAAGAAAAAATCCCAACCAAACAAGGGAAATCCGAAAAAAGCGCAAAAATAGTAACAAAAAATATGTTTCCCAAAATGGGAAAATGGTATTCCCAAAACAGTTTAGAGATTACCAGTGTGGTTGTAAATGTCATGAGAAGATACCTCTTGAAAGAAAGAAAGTTATATTTATAAGTTTCTATGAGTTAGGCGATTATAATAGTCAAAATATGTGTTTATGTGCCCATGTGACTGAAAAACCTATCAAGAGGAAAAGGGTGCAAGAATCAAAAAGAAAATATACAAGAGAATATAAGTTTGACAATGTCGTGGTTTGTAGGAATCACTTTATACATACTTTGAGAGTCTCCACAAAACGGGTAAACACTGCATTGAATAAAATTAAAAGTGAAAGAGTGAAGGATAAAAGAGGACAGGCAGGGGTAGTAACAAGTTGAACGAAGAACGTGTTGAAGAGGTGAGGAACCACATTAGAAAGATTCCTAGTTACAAATCGCACTACTGTCGATCAGTTACTGAAACGAAATATTTGCCGACAGAAATGACTTTGCCCTTAATGTACAGCCTCTACAAACAGGAGGTGAATAACCCTGTATCCTGGCAAGAGGTTAGCACTCAGGTTGATGGTCCGATTCCCGTTTTGGTAAGATAGGCAAGTAGTTTGTACGTGCAACGGTGCAACTAAAGGAGAGTTCACCCGTCTGTGGCAGAGTTGAACGGGAGTGCAGACCTTAAGCAAATAAACGGTGGACGGCGTGGGTCCAATATGACAGATTATGACTTCTTTGTTATGCACATATCTGACGAGGTGTTTTGCTATTTGTTACTTATTCTGCTGAGTGCATGTCCACTAGATGCTTGTATTGGATAATTTTCCTATAGAGATTATTGGCGAATTTTCCTACGGGAATTAAGGCATTACCGTAGGTGGCATGGTAAGACCTATGCCCGGGACCATGATAACCTTTTGTTTTGAGGCTCCCAGATGCAAAAAATACCATTCGTTCAAATTCATATATGTATATAAGTTATATAGATGTGTATGAAGGCTCAATAACTGTTGTAAAAATGACCGATCTTTATGACATTTGGTATAAGCTTGAAAAGCAGCATCTATTTTCATGGGTTCTAAAACCAGACAGGACACATAATTTTAAGGGGGGTTTTGGTGGGTGGGGGGCGAGGGCTACTCCTCAAACTTTGTTGAGCTTTTTACAAATAATTATTTTTAAATCCAAATTTGCCTCTACACTATTGTGAATTCATCTTAACAAAAATTTAGTATCTTCAATTATTGCTCTATGTCACTCGGTTACTGAGATATTGAAAGTGTTAAACACAGTACGTTGTCCTATGTTAATCTTATCGAGATTTTATATCTCGCTTATTAATGAACATATATTAATGAAACATGGTATGTGGCTTCATATGGATTGGTTTTATTGATATATACATACAAAACCCCATTTTTTGGTCCTTATGGCAGCAAACCTGTGTACTCAGCAGCTATAATGTTATTCTTATGGAGAATAATAAACATGTGATATCTTGCCTGTGTATGAACATAAATTGGTAAAACTTGGAATGTTGCTTCGTCTGGTGGTGATCCATTGATAATACATTGATAGAAACCTGATTTTTGTGATACTTGATACAGCAAACCTCAGTCCTAATGTTTTTCTTATTGAGAATAAATCAAATGTCATATCGTGCTCATTTATGGATAAAGTTTGAAGAAACTTGGTAAGTGGCTTTAAGACGAAGTGAGGCACCATTTGAAATTCGCTGGGTATGCAGGTTCAATATTATGTATATTTGCAATAAATTAAAATATCACATTTTGATTGTTAGAGATACAAGACAAACCTTTGACTCGGAGGATTCCTCTTTTGAACATCCCGATGAGATTCAACCAAAAAATCCTAAGAAGAGTAAGAAACCTAAAAAAAGTAAGTTTGTTGTTTTATTTTAAATTGTTGTTTATTACAGAAACGTAGTTGTTAACTTGGACAATTAAAATCTCTAAAATGCCACCTTCTTCAATTAAAGCTCTTGCAATAAAAATATAAAAAATTACCTTGCAAATACACTTGCAAATACATCGGGAACCTAAATAGGTGTCATGCATAAATTATGTCACGTTATTTCTACCCCTTTACGTTACTCCACCCCCCTTGTCACACTGATCACCCCTCCCCTTCCCGTTTCCACCTACCACTTACCTCGTCAAACTAATCTTTTTACATGAAGTATTTTACTTTTGTTACAATTTGAATGCTTAATAATTATTGTTACTATAAATGTGACAGACCAAAAAACAAAATAAATAAAAGCGTCCACATTAAAAAATAATAAAATCAAAGGTAACATTATAGACCACATTTGGGCCTAACTGATTTTTAATACATCTTATAGGTATAGTGGTAAATATATTCTGGACCAGATTTTTGAATACCTGCATTATTGGTAATGTACAAAATTAACCATTCGCAGGTAAAATGCGCAGTATCTGCGTCTTATGTGTTGAGAGGACCCGACACTGAAAAGCACGCCATATGTGTCAAATGATGTGTGTTTTTCTGAATTTGTTTAACAACGAATCAAGGAACCTCTTCATTAACAGTTTCTAAGGCCCGGCTCTAAGCCTTACTATTGCACATTATCTGTAGGCCTAATGGAAGCAAGAAGTTCTCAAATTAATTTTTTTCAGGCTCCACCACCAAAAGACCATGGACCGCACAAGAAAAGGATGCAGTTATAACGTTCTTCAAAACAGCTACTCAAAATAACACCATCCCTCGAAAAGAAGACTATGAAAACTGCAAAACCAAAAATGCCGCTCTAGAACGTCGTTCTTGGAGGGAGATAAAATACTACATATATAATTATAAAGTAAAAATTATAAAGAATGTTAATATGTAGTTCTTTAACGCAACTCAAATGTGAATTGGAGATACCTCCCCCCCACCACCTTGAAATTAAGTGAGATCTGGTGGTATACGCATTAATAAGCAATTCGGCCTACTTTTTAGCTATATATTAGTTTAATTAGATGTACGTATTTTAGGGGTATGGACCTCCCCTGAAATTAAGAGAGATCTGGTGGTATACATTTTAATAAGCGTTTTGGCATACTTTGTAATTAGTTATTAGTTTAATTCATTGTACAATCTGCTTACTATCCTAAGTTATTAAATTTCTACTCCCAATTTACTTACCTCTACAAGCTAATGCTTACAGAATAATAACTAAGTCAAAATTATAAAGTGTTACAGTATAAACAAAAAATGTTAATTTCTCTTGTCATAAACCATTTTATAATATTTTTGTTTTTAAATTCATTACATTAAATTTCAATAGGAAATTTCAGAAATTATGTAAAAAATTTTATTGTATGGAATATGGAATGCCCCACCAACCCCCACAAATAAAGAAGAGATCTGGTGGAATAAATTTTGAAAAGCGTGTTGGCATACTTATTAGTTAGGTATGTATTTCCTTTGGTTCTTTTAAGCAAGTCAGTTTTTTTTACATTTAACGGCTTTTCACTCGCATTTAAAATACCCCCGTCGCAGCAAACCAGCATACTCAGCGAATTTCCAATGGAGATATAATGGTTTAATACTATATAAAGCCACTTACCAAGGTTCATAAATATATATTCACAAATAAGCGATATATACAATTTCAATTATTCTCCATAAGAATAACATTGGGGCTGAGTACGCAGGTTTGCTGCAAAAAGGAACACAATAAATAGGTTTTTACGCTAATTTAAATATAACTTAACTAGGTGAAGTCGTATACCAGATTTTATTAATTCATTCATGTTCATAATTAAGAGAGACATGGCATTTAATTATTCTCCATAAGATAACATGGGGGGTGAGTACGCAGGTTTGCTGCTACGGGATCCTTTGGCAAACAATTGTTTTTTTGAGCAAATATCAATAGACCACAACCAGATGAAGCCGTATACCAACTTTCGTCAGTATACAATTAAATAAATAAGCGAGATATAAAATTTGTCTTTTCCCCCATAAGAATAACATTAGACAACGTACTGTGTTTAGCACTTTCAATATCTCGGTAACCAACTGACGTAGCCCAGGTAGCATTCAAATGTTTTTAAAAGAGGTTTTGAGGGGAAAATATTTTTTAAATCATTTTATAAATTATTTTGCACTGTTATTTCAAAAATAAATATCCTTTAGGATTTAATATTTTTTAAATATATTAAAAACGAATGAATTATTTTAAAAATAATTTTTAATATTTATTTGTAAAACAATTTCTAAAATAATGTTAGCAATTTTATAAAATTTTTAAAATATATTCAAAATTAATGCATTATTTTTAAAATAATTTGTAATATTTATTTTTAAAACATGTTTGAAATTATTTTATTTAATTTGTAACATTTTAAAAATTAATTTTATAAATGTTGTAATTTTATTATTAAAATAATTTTCTTACAAAATTTTAAAACTAATAACCGCTTTTACAAATAAAATGTAGTTTATTTTGAATGTATTTTTATAAATCTTTTTACGTTGTAAACTAACACCATATATACAAATCTATATTTTACATTGATATTTATATTTTAACCAACAACTTTAGCATGTATGCTCCCTAGTAAGCATGTGTGTGCGTGTATGAGTGAGGAAATTGTTAACACTGATGTGACTAAAATGTGACTAGATTGGTGACTAAAATCGCGCTAGCATTATCACACTAGTCGGAATAAACCAACACGGCACCAAAGATTGCGCAACATTAATAATCTCCCACATCTTAGGCTCTCATTACACTAGATGGCCAGGCTGACCAGCCAAAAAAATTAACGCCGAACCCCTCAAAGACCGCAATTTCGGTAGCCAACCGGTGCGGTGACCAATTCCTTGTTGCGCGACTAAATGTGGGCACTGCTGAATCATCTGGTGTTGCAGAGCTTGACTATTTAAGAGGCGGCAGGACTCAATCACCGTGCTCCCGGCAACGCCTGTTATTTAACATGGGACTAATTTACTTTTTACTTAACTATAATTAAACGATTACATATTTAGCATGAATCAAAAAGTAATATTAATAAACATATCAACCTATGTGTAGCATGCTACAACATTAAAAAAAAATTATTTTAGTATTTGATTTTGTTGAAATTAAAAAAGATATTTTCCATAAGGATTTGACAAAACTAGTTCAGCTTTACAATAAGTAAACGTTGATGTAGAATTGTCTGATATGGCTTATAAGTATCCATATATACTCAGTATTAAAATCACTTTTTACTTTTCTTGAAACAAAATGTGTTTCAACATTTTTCGTCGTTTAAAAACAACGCTACAACTGTGACACCCTCACGAGCAGCGCGGGGCGGCGCAACAGTTCGGCGTTCTCCCCACAGATAGCACTAGCGTCGATGGGAAAGAAGATCATCATTGTCACTTGGCGCGTGAAGTCAACATCGGAAGGTCAACAACTTTAACTGTCAATATTCAGTTCAGTTTTGTTAACTGTTTTCTAAACCGTGATGGGTCATCTGAAGAAATTCCCGTCGAGGACGAAAAAACGGAAGCTACCTTCCTATTTAAAAAAGTACTTTGATAGTAAGAAGTAGTACAACTACTATAGGCCTAATTGTTTAGATTTTAGAGTAGGCCTAGGTACTAGGAGACTTATTATGCTATAAATAGTAAACCAAAAAGGAATAATCTGTAATTTAATAAACTAGAATGGCCTAGGCCTACATATTGTAATATTAACTATCTACTGCTCTAATTTCTTGAAATATTTATTTTTTGTCAGTTTGATGCGTTAGTATTCTATAGCTAATTATTACAACTAGAATTATTACTGTTACAACTAAAATTATATCTGTTGTCTTTTCAGTAAAAAATCAAGCCACAATGGGGAAAAAGACACAACAGACTCTTCTCACGCCTCAAAGCTGTGTGGTCGAAGACTAATTAAAATCTGTGATTTTTTCGATCAAGTGAAAGAATTAGATAACCACAGTCCCACAGGTTTTAGTTTTAAAGATTTAGCATTTTTGCGGGAAAAGAGAGTTGGGCTGAAGAGTGGTTTTGTGTTCAAGTGTTCCATGTGTAACATAAAAAAAGTTATTTGGTCAGAAACAAGGAAAAATGATTTAATGGATGTCAATACAAGTGCGGTTAGTGGAACTATGGCAACAGGTGGAGGTCATGCTCAATTAGAGGAAGCTTTTTCTACAATGGACATTCCTCCGATGAGCAACAAAACTTATAAGAAAATAGAGGACAAGGTAAATAGTAATGTATTTTATTCAAACATTTACTCACATTTACATTACATTTACATTTACTTTTTTTGTCATATAGGTATTACCATTATCTTGAACTTACTCTATGTATGGTATGACTTGCACGTCACCAACAAACAACTGGGATTGGCCCTCATTATTAAAAATGGCTTACCTCTAGATGTGTGTTATTTAATTTGCAAGAACAGACCATTAAAGCAAACTGTAGTTAGCAACACGACATGGCGCAGTCGGTAAAGTATATAGAATAATAAGTATTATTCATCATGACAAAAGACAGTGAAACTTCTACCACCAAAAGTGCCGAGGGTAGTAGTAAAGTAACGGTAGTTCAAAATGCAACAGTACGGATTCCCAGTGAGCTTCACTGGGTGGGCAACATGTCTGACAACTGGAAATTCTTTAAACAAAATTTAGGAAATCTATCTCAAAGCCTCTAGAAACAATCTAGAAGAATCAGAATATCAAGTTTCGCTCCTACTTAGCATTATAGGAGATAGGGCACTAAAAGTGTATAATAACTTTGTATTTTCAAATGATACAGACAGGAATGACCTTGCAAAAGTTCTAAATAGGTATGATGACTATTTCATGCCTGAGAAAAACGTGACCTATGAAAGGCATAAGTTTTTCCTTCGCCACCAACGTGATGGGGAAACCATTGACAACTACATAACGGAACTAAGAGACCTTAGTTCAAGCTGTGACTTCAGCTCTTTGAATGATAGCCTAATAAAGGATCAGATTATATTAGGTATTAAAGACACTGTTTTAAAAGATCGCCTTCTCAGAATCAAGGACTTGGACTTACATAAGGCAGTGGAAGTGTGTAGGGTCTCCGAGCAAAGCAAAGTGCAATTAGCAGGTACCTGCAACAATGAACTCAATCCAAGCTTGGAAATCAACAAAATTAAGGGAAGAAATAAGCCTAGCCAAACACGACAGGACTACAATGGTAAAAGCAATTCGGCCCCCAGATCCAACTTCAGTTCCAGTTCCCACTGCGACGACGGCAACCGGAGAGGCAACATGGCACCAGGTAGTAGCAGTAGCAGCCAACATCGCGACAAGAAAAATCCAGGTACGATATACTCTTCTAAACAACATAAATTCAGTGCTCCTGCTCCAAGTGTGGTTACTTCCATAAACTTGGACAGTGTCCAGCTTTTGGAAAAAAGTGTCTAAAGTGTCAAAAGCGTGGGCATTACGCCACACAGTGTTTGAGTAAAAATGTTTACTCAGTCGAAGAAGCTGAAGTAGAATTGTCTTTAGGCTGTGTAAATGCTGTAAACCATGAAAGTGAGCCTAACTGGCAAAGAATGGGTAGTTGACCTAGCCTTAAATGATTTTCTTAATGTTAAATTTAAGATAGATAGCGGTGCACAGGCCAATCTAATTAACACAGATGTACTTGAAATGCTTGATATTGACAAACATAACCTCATTTGTACAGGTGTCAAACTGACATCTTACACAGGTCAAAGGTTAAAAATCCTAGGTAAATGTATCCTGAAATGTACTTATAAATCCCAAGATTATGACGTTGAATTCTTTGTAACTAACAGTAAAAGGCCTTGTATTTTGGGCCTCCAAACTAGTACTAAACTCAATCTCATTAGTAGAATCGATGAAGTTCGCCTAAATTATGGCAAGCCTGTCGATGAATTGTGTAAAATCATTGTAAATGAATTTAGTGATGTCTTTCAAGGCATAGGTTGTCTTAAAGGTGAGTACAATATTATATTAAAGGATGATGTAAATCCTACAATTCACCCACCTCGGAAAGTCCCGCTGGCCTTGCAGGCTAAGCTTAAAGCTAAGTTAATTGAATTAGAAAAAGCTGGTATTGTAAGTAAGGTTGATTATCCTACTGATTGGGTTAACTCATTAACAATAGTACATAAAAAAATGGTGATTTACGCCTGTGCCTTGACCCTAAAGATATTAATGCGGCAATTAAAAGGCAGCATTTCCAGATGCCAACATTTGAAGATATCAGCTCTAGGCTCTCAGGGGCCACAGTTTTTAGTGTTTTAGACACAAAAGATGCTTTTTTACATGTTAAGTTGACCAAACATAGTTCCGATCTTTGTGTTTTTAACACTCCCTTTGGACGGTACAAATTTTTGAGGTTACCGTATGGCTTAAATGTATCTAGTGAAGTATTTCAAGAAAAAATGTCTAATTTGTTAGAAGACATTGAAGGTGTAAGTGTTTATGTTGATGACATTTTAGTTTATGGCTGTGATCGTAAACAACATGATCAACGATTAAAAAATGTGCTTTGAAACTTAGGGCAGGAAATGTTAAACTAAACAAGAGTAAATGTAAGTTTGCTATATCTGAGCTGAATTATTTTGGTCACAAGATAGGTAAAACAGGTATTACTCCTGATGATGAAAAAGTGAAGGGAATAAATGAGATGCCAGGACCTACAGACAAAAAGGAACTTGAAAGGTTTCTGGGCTTAGTTAATTATATTGGGAAATTTTAACCTAATCTGTCAGACGTTACACTTCCTTTGCGTACTCTTTTGAAAAAAGATTCAAATTTCATTTGGTGTCCTGAACACGAAATATCTTTTGGTAAGCTTAAGTCATTGGTCTCAAGTAGTCCAGTTTTGCAATTTTTTGATATAAACAAACCAGTTGTTTTGTCTGTGGACGCTAGCTCATACGGCCTAGGGGCCGTAGTCGTACAGAACGATCATCCGGTGGCTTACGCCTCCAAAGCATTAAGCACTCTACAGCAATCGTATAGTCAGATAAAAAAAGAATTATTAGCCGTTCTGTTTGGTTGTGAAACATTTTACCAATATGTGTACGGGAAGCACTTTGTGGTTGAAACGGACCACAAACCATTAATATCAATTGTTAAAAAAATCTGGTAAACTGTCCTCCACGCTTACAGCGAATGTTATTGAAATTGCAAAAATTTGATTTTACATTAGTTTATAAGAAAGGTGAATTAATGTACGTATCAGATGCACTGTCTAGATCGTGTCAAAAGTCGTCTAACTCGGATGACTTCTTCCTTGAAGAGAGCGTAGAAGCTCAGGTCTGTGCTGTAGTAGACAATATAAACATTTCTGATAGTAAATTGTCAAAAATATCTCAGTTGACTGACTCTGATTTAGAATTAAAAAATTAGAAACATTATCTATTAAGTGAATGGCCTATAGATAAGAAAAATCTCCCGAGGTTATTAGGCAGAATTGGGGTGTCAAAGATAACCTAACATATTTTAAACCTAAGAATTTGATTTTAAAGGACAATGCCATTGTTATTCCAAAATTTTTAAGAAAGAGATGTTGTTTAGGCTACACATAACACATCTTGGAGTAAACAAAACCTTGTTGAGAGCTAAAGATTCCGTGTACTGGCAAAACATGTACACTCAAATTGTAAATATGATAAGTAGTTGTGAAACTTGTCTAACGTTCTCTAATAGTAACCAGAAACAGCCACTAATGCAACACTCTATTCCAGATGTACCATGGGAAAAGGTTGGCATAGACCTTTTTCACTTGAATCAAAAAATGTATTTACTCATTGTAGATTATTTTTCGAAATATCCTGAGGTGATTCAACTACCTACCACCACCTCTGAGTATGTAATAAATGTGTTAAAACAAATCTTCAGCAGGCATGGGATTCCTGAAGAAGTTGTTACAGGTAATGATGTTCAATTCATTTCTCACTCTTTCAAAAAGTTTGCCAATGGTTGGAATTTAAAACATAAGAGAACCAGCCCTCATTTTTCACAATCAAACGGGATGGTTGAGCGTGCCATCCAAACAATTAAGAACTTGTTAAAAAAGTCTAGCCTAGAGGGGACTGACCCCTACTTAATGTTTTTAGAATATAGGAACACTCCTATAAGCCAGGAAATCCCATCACCTGCTGAAATTTTGGTATTTTCCCCTACAGATGTTCTCAGTTGAAACCTAAACTTGCAAAAAATGTAAGAAATAACCTTAAAAGTAGGCAAATAAAACAAAAGTTGTTTTTTGACGGAAAAACGCGTCCCATGAGAAAACTTAATGATAATGAAAGTGTGTTTATCCAGAAACCCAATCGTTCTCTTTGGTTAAAGGGTAAAATAATTAAAAAGTGGTAAAAACACAGGCTGGAAATTTTTATGTTCGAAATAGGTATCATATAAAGCCAATGTATAGTAATCAGAGTAGTTTTAAAAGGAACCTTAATGATTATGAAAATAATGATTTTGAAGAGGATTTTAAATCCAAAGCAACCAGTCCTCGTAAGACCCCAAAGAAAACACCAAATAGAGACACTCTTGTTGTGCCTAGTCCTCAACAGGCCATGAATACTTCACCTAACCGCAATGTAATTACTGAAAATATGCCCTATACTACCAGATTTGGTAGAACTGTAAGTAGGCCAGTCAAGTTGAACTTGTAGTTTTAGGCCATCATACTATCATTTCAATTTTATATCAATGTAGTTAAATTTAGCCTATTGTGAGTTTCTGTAAAACAGAGTAGAAAGACTATATACTTTTGTATCACTTTTTATTTTTTTTATTAACAAAACAGGAGTTATTGTGTTTAATTTAGCTACAGGCCTGTGAAACATTTGTTTATTTTGATATTAAATTGTTCGAGTGTAACCAAAAGCAAAATTTAGTTAAATGGAGGTAAGCTGTAGGTTATTGTAATTTTGTTAGTTAATAATACAGCAGTTCAAAGTATTAATTTTATAAAAAGGGAGATGTCATATAGGTATTACCGTTATCTTGAACTTACTATATGTATGGTATGACTTGCACGTCACCAACAAACAACTGGGATTGGCCCTCATTATTAAACATGGCTTACCTCTAGATCTGTGTTATTTGATTTGCAAGACTGGATCAACCTGTTTTAGTGCGGTTTGCGGCATTAAACTCTGCTAGATAAGCCCTTTAAAGTGATGTGCATATTGACCTATGCTCCTATTTAAAATTTCCTTCTGACTCCTTGCGGGACGTCCCCATGATATGACAGAAAACTGGTAGTTCCTTCAAAAAGGAGATTTTTAGGTGTAGTGTTGATGTACCAAATCTTATTGATTTATCTCTTATCATTCAAAAAATATTAAACCCGTGCGGGACTTTATGTACACCTTGTATATATATATATATATACACATGGAACCTCGGCACATATCATTCTGGTCGTTTATATAGCGCGGAACTCTTCACTCCACTGGCACGTAGCACTCTGCCTCTGGCACGTAGCACTCCGATATAGGCACGTGACATTCCGGAATGTGATTTGCCGGGGAGCTGTAGTACCGTGGAGTGAAAAGTGACGCTCGGAAGTAAACGGCATCGCTCTTTGAGTGTGGCGCTTTCTTGCGGAGTAAAATATAACTAATGAGGAAGTAGGGGAGGGTATCCCCACCACTCCAATGCCACACGGAGTGTTATATGCCGTGGAGATATAATATTCTAACTGTATTGCATATTACCTATAAGCTGATATGTTTTATAAGCGGTAAATTAAATTCCTGTGGATTGTGTGATATAACTATTAGTCTTTCTATAAAGTGATCTATGTTCATTAAGGATTCAAATTCATATGTTTATTGTAACGTTAATATTATTAGAATGGATTAAATGGCTGCTTTCGAGCTATCAAATTTGTTTCGCTTCAAAATAAAGTTATCTTCAGGCTGGAAAGGATGTTTGTCACTTCATTTGAAGGTCATCATCATATAAAATGTTGTTGTTATTGTTTTGTGAGGTTCCAGTGGGCGGGAAAGTCCCTGGCCCACTGAGGCTGCTTTAGGGCGCTTGGGCCCTCTTCAGCCGCATCATATAAAAGTACATTTAAACACACAGGTAGACACGGACATGACGGATACATTAAATATTTGCAAAAACACTAGTTTATTCTCGGAAGGGATTGCGATGTTGAGTCTAGACTGCTGGTCAACGTGGTCCGTGGTCTGAAGCGTCGCTCACCTTATCACATGCGGGTCGCATTCCTTTCACTCTCCCCCTCCAATATCTTGATAGCCGTGTCGTAAATAAAATTCGATTAGTGAGATAGTTTGTCATTTAAAAGATTTTGATGGTCACATTTAACTGCTTTGTAAATTTAAAATTCTTCTAATGTCTGAAACTCTTCTATTGTAATTCTCTGAAACTAATATTTTGGAAAATGTAGGATGTCCATATATGATATGACTGTCAATATTTTAATAATCATGGTTATGTGAAACCAGCTGTTCTACATAAGTAGAGGATTGGGCGGATGTCGTTTATTTAGGTAAATGGTCTATAAATCTTTTTTTGAAAGATTATGAAACCTGGCCTGTGTTTGAGCAGTCGCTACAGTTGATTTTGTATACACCAGTTTTATCATAAATAGGTGTTGCTATTTGAGGCTACTCATTTAATAAACTACCAAGTATCTTGACCGTTTAAAATTAAACTTTAATATTTGTTTAGCCATTACGCTCTTAAATTTATGAATAAGGTATGAACCACATTCTGCCGAAATGTATGTTTTCTGGTTGTTTGTTTAAAGAGGTGTTTTATTCACATGTTTACCAGTTAATTTAATAACAAGACTGTTATTGTAACCATTTTCGACACTTACTTATGTAATGGTGTTAACTTCCTCGTTATAATCGTTCAAATTCATGGGCAATGAAAGTAACCTGTGAACAAAACTGTTATAAGCAACAATCTTCTGGGATTATGGGTGGTGTGTTATATAATTTTAGGTTTTGATATATACATCCCAAATAAAGTGATTAAATAATGTATGATTTTCCTCAATTATCTATTTTCGTAATGCAAGAAGTAAAATTAGTTTAATAATCTGAAACTCGTCCGAAATATTTATTGGTTGTGTACTAATTTATGATATATATGAAGGTTAGGTACGATTAAAACGCATCAAAGGACTTGTTGCCTGACATTATATTTGCTTTAATCCCTTTAGTTGTTATGCAAACAATTTATACACAAATAATTTCTTTGTTATGCAAACAAATAATAACCATATTATTTTGCTGTAAGGTTTTTTATATTATGAAGTGTTAGGTGTTTGGATAAATTGTAGGACTGAAGGTCTCAGGGTAAACCGATCAAGATAGATTGTTAAATATTCTGGCGAGATTGTATGAAGGCGAAGATACCCTCTCTAGTCATTAGTGCTGGTGCTAGGATCCTCGGTCTAGTATTCTTTGCACCGAGTAGTGTGAGTGCTGAGGCTATAACTCGTATGCTTAATTTTTGTGATTGCTCAATGATGTAGGAGTAAGGAGTTTAAAAACCAGCCCCTATATTATGAAGAATGGTGATAGTGTAATTCGTCAAATTTGACTATTTTGTTCCTATATTCAAAATAAAAAATACTGTTTGTTAAACTACGCCTATATTGCCACTTATACGGTGCGGGTATACCACACCAACGCGTCTAAATTTTTAAGGTAAAACATCGACATATTTCATAGCTGCGATTTGTCTTTAGACGTTTAAAAGAATTTACGATAATACAAAACTAAGATAGCCAGTTACATTTTCGTTTGCCTAACTTGGGGGGCCAATACTCCCAACGGTATTTGGAATGTGGGGTCTCGCGGTCATTCTCCCTCCCCCCACCATTACCACCCAGCAGAAATCCGAAAGGGAAATGAAAGTTTATTATTTGTATACACTAACTGACGTTTGGATCCTTGCCTACCTGCGAGCTGCCCGGGCCGTCCACCGTCACGTCGCTTGCTTCCTGACCCAGGTGTTTCAGTGACCAGTCTCCTACTGGTGTTAATATTGCATCGTTGAACTTTTTTATGGGACATAGCATTTCAGATTTTTTCCAGAATACTTAAAAAGTGCAGGAAGAAATAAGAAAATTAATACCAAACATGACACTAGAAAGTTTGTAAAAACAATTTGTATAGCCATATGTTTATTCAATACTTAAATTCTACTTAACTTTGTTAGGAAAGTAAATGAAAATGGCAATGTTGCTAAGCATGTATTTAATTTGTTTGCAAACACTGATACTTTTTAACCTGAAAAATTGTTGTATTATGTATTCTATCTCTCACAGGAACACCTCTGAAACACTGAGTGTGAGCATCTGACAACATATGGTTACTGGTTGCGTAATAGCTTACAGTTCCTTGATAAAATTTGTTTGCCTATTTACCATAACGGTGAAAACTCTGACAAATTATTTAACAAAAGACCTATTGATACATTATTAAAACGAATAATTTAAGGTATACACACGATAGTGTGCACATCGTAGCTATTTACATTTTAACATACTTATATTTATATTTATACATCTATTATTATTGAATGGCTCACAGCGGTTAAATTTTTTCTTCTGGGATGTCAGTGATCCACATCCTAACATTAGTTCTGTTTCCAAGGGATATCAGTTCCTAGTGGGTGTTATCCAAAGTAACATAGAGCGTATTATAATGCACCCCCGTAGCAGCAAACCTGCGTACTCAGCGAATTTCCAATGCATATATATATATCTTAATACCACATAAAACCAAATACCAAGATTCATTAATATACATTCATAAATAAACGCTATATGACATTTTAATTATTCTCTATAATAATAACATGGCGGCACTATATTATTATTATTCTATAATAATATAGTGTATTACTAGTCTCAAACAAAACTAATCGTGTCGTGTTTGGTATTAATTTTCTAATTTTCTCCTGAACCTTTTAACAATGCTGAAAACAATCTAAAATTGTGCCCCATAACAAGTTAAACCGTGCAGTGTTAACGCCATGCGCCAGGAGGTGACTCATCACCGAAACACCTTTGTCAGGAAGTGAGCTCCAGGGCTCAAGGGGACGGCTGATATCCAATTGCACCGGCGCCGGCGGACGAAGGAATTTGCAAGGGTCAAAACATTCCTCCGTCCAAAAATTGTCTTATTGCACCGGTTATCAAAATCTACCCTCCCCACTCAAACCCTACCACCCCTTTCCCACTGTTTCTCTTACCCACCCCCACTACATTTATCTTCAAACATAATGTCATGCTTCCTCATTTATTTTTAACTAGGTTTATAACGGTTTAACAATTTCTGAATGGAATATTTCATAAACATTTGCCGATGGTTCCTTGCTACATGAAAACAAACTGTCTTGTCAATGTTTCACATACATCATGGTTATGATATCCAACGGACATCACATCATTCCTTGTTTCAAAATATAATTTAGCAACACACTTCCTCTTAACGCACCTCGATTAACGTCCTTGTTTGGTTAAATCACTTTTGTAAAATTTATGATTATTAAAAATTAACAATTTCCGCCTCTTCTCACTTAACATCACTTGCGTTTCCGACACAATCTCACTCATTCTGCTGTAAAATATGAAAAACCTATATACTGAAGTGGATAAGCAGGAGCAGAGGGTTTTAGTTACCGAACGGCTCATCCCTCATGTCAGAACAAAGGGGTTGGAATGTGGCACGGCCAACTTGGGATTCCTGTACTGAGCTTCAGTAGACCCTCCGGGAGGATAAAACAAATTGACCTTGAACGATGACGTCATCGGCGCCCACGTGCTGATCACGTGTCCTAACCTAACTTTAGACCACGTGTGTTAACCACGTGTTTTTTCCCGCGCTTTTCCAAGATGGCGGCGCCCACGTGGCTGACCACGTGTTCTAACCTCACTTTAGACCACGTGTGTTAACCTATCTTTGTACCACGTGTTTTTTCCCGCGCTTTTACAAGATGGCGGCGCCCACGTGGCGGGAAACCTTTTTTGACTACGTGATTCAAGATGGCGTCCCAGATGACTGAAAAAAATATATTGTATAGATAATTAACCATTGTGCCATCGTCCCAAATTGCACTTCGATTGGTTAAAAAATACGCCCAGGAAAAATTCCCAAATAGTGGGGGTCGAAGTGTTTTGCGTAACGATTGCGAGGTAACCGTGAGGGTTGGAGCCTAGAATAAAATGTTAAAAAATACTACGTAGTAAGGTCCTGCTATACACCGATTTTCAGAATTTTGACTCAAGTAGTACGGTAGCTACAGTGTTCTTAGTATAGGGGTTTATTGAGGAACTATTAAGGGTTGATGGTTGACTTTGATGCCTAAATAAACTAGAGTGCACCTAATACTACCTACATACCGAATTTGAACTCTCTCAGACTTCCAACAACCGAGCAATACGTATAAATCCGTTTAGGGTTGTTTTCACCCCCCATCAAAAATTCGAGTATTTTCATGCGATTTGATGTTAATTACACTAGATTCTCAAGTCTCAGACGATTCTGACAAGATTTTGCCATTTTCCTGTTAGGGGGTGTTTTAAGGGTAGTTCACCCCTAGAAGGTATAAAGTGGTAAAGCGATACAGAGTATACACCCCCATACGAAGTTTCAACCCAAACGTAACCTAAATAACGAAGATATGCAAAACTAACTGTTGCAACTTAAACGAGCAGCGTACAGTAGATGCAAGTCGAAACAAGAACGGACAGTATACCAGGAAAGGTCAAACGGACAAATTCCCAGACATGTCTGGCTGGAACCCCGCCAAACCGTCAGTTTACCACCGAAACAATTTACTGCTTCTTTATACCTGCAATTATCTTGAACCTGCCTCGTTATGGATTCAATCCGCATTCCCAGCCGTCTGGAACCACACCCTGCAATTACCATCAGTACCAGTTGCAATTTATGGAGCCATTAACTGTATTCCCCGCCGTCTGGGACCACACCCTGCAATTATTCCGTGTATGTAGCCAATTTAGCAAGATTGTATCGGTCGTTAATCAACCAGGTTAGAGTGTGGGATAATGGACAACGCCCAGGATCCTGCAGGGTATATAAGGTGTGACCGGCATCAGTTCTTCACTTCATCCTCCGGTCCTGTTACAGTCAGCAGTGGGTTCACTTTAGTATCAAGTGTTCTTTCACACTCTTGTGTCTCAGGTTAGTGATATTTTTCTTAACGTTTATTATAGTGATAGTTTCTCTTCACTCTTCTGTATCTCAGGTTGGTAATAATTAATAGTCACCATTATTATCTAGTATTAACTGTTAATCAGTTGTTCAGCCCAAATAGTATTTTTAAATGAAAAAACGTGTATCGTTTCCAAAATCCGTTGTGACGGGTGTGGTTTGGTTGCAGGTGGAAGATAGACGGTCACTGTGGGAACAAGAAGCCAGAGATAGAGTGAGGTTTCATAGACGAATAGAGCTCGTAGGACAAATTCTTAAGCCTGTTCTTTTAAAAAAGTTACAGGAAATATACAACAGTTATACCATCTAGAATACTTTAGTAATTCAAAATTATTTTATTCAACAGTTATTTCAAGCAGCAAAAGCTGAAACAAACAAGTTACATAAACCTTTAATTTTGCGCACATCTCTAGAGTTATCTATCAAGGGTCGCCGAGGTTAATATAGTTTCCTGTTGTGCAATCATCTCTTTGCTTTCTATCTAAGGTCACTAGGGTTAACTTGTCCCCTCTTTTGATAGCGGAATTATTAGTTTTGTATTATAATTAGGCTATTATTTGATTGTGGCCTGAAGTTAGCCGTTGTAGTTTAATCATTTAAATTAACCCCTACATAACTTAGTCGCTTAGGTCACCCCTTTATATACAGTTGTCCAAATCAGAAACTTATCCTTTTGTTGCTAGCTTTCGAGCGATACATACTCAAAAGTTGTTTCCCTTGATTTTTATAATCTACAGTTAACATTTTTTAAATACTTTATTTTTCCTTCTTTGATCAGTTGTCATGAATCCTGTCCATGTTGTTAACACCAGTGAAACGTATGTCAGACGTTTCAGAGTGCACGGTACTAGGACCACTTTCAAATTTAACAGTCCTCCGGAAGGAGTGGCTGAACTCGATTAGCTCAGAACGGGGTTTTCTAGTCTTGTTGATAAAATGAAAGCCGAGGCTTCGGAAGGGGATCAGCTTGGGTTTACCTTACGCAGCTTAAATTTAAGAAATAAAGAGCCCGGATACGTTGCGTTTCGACCTGCTTCCGAGGTTGATGGAGACATCCTATGGGAAATTTTCGGGGGTATTGTTCAGAGTAACGCCGACTCCATCACCTCAGCGGACACCTTCCAGGTCGAGTGCACACGTGTCAATCTCCCTGTAGGCACTGGTAGGATCCGTCCAGGTAGGTTCAATACTTTTAATGAAGAATGTCACAAACGGAGGGGCATTATCGTTATTAAAAACACTGACAATCTGTGTCTCCCTAGAGCGATCGTTGTGGCAAAGGCAAAGGTGAAGAAAGTACAAGGTTACAACCTAATTCTGATGGACAGACGTAACAGGCAAACGATCAAGGCAAAGAAATTAATGCAGAAGGCTAGGGTGGAAATAGGTGAAGAAGGAGCAGGAATTCACGAATTGACACAGTTCCAAGACCATCTAAAAAAATATAAGATCACCGTGTACAATTACGATAAAAGAGGCCGAGACGTTTACTTTGAGGGGAATAACCCTGATGCCCAGTATAGAATAAATCTACTATTTCATAACGGTCATTTCAACGTTATAACATCGCTGACTGCTGCCTTTGTCTGCACACACTATTGTGAAGCCTGCCATATCCCCTATGATCATAAAGGGGACCACAGATGCACCAACCTTTGCCCAGCCTGTCAGACTGTCTCTCCACCCTGTGTAGAAGAAAATGGCGGGATATCTTGCACAGATTGCAACATGAAGTATAAGAACCAGATATGCTTCATGGCTCATAAGACCGAGCGCTGCAAAACTGTCAGGAAATGTTTGGAGTGTGAAAAAAATATCAACCTAAGGTACAGGAAATCAGATCATGTCTGTGGTGAGGTGTTCTGTGTAATCTGCAGGGATTTCATGCCTCCTGACCACCAATGTTACATGAAGGTGGACAAATCTGTCCCTAAAATCAAAGACTCCGTGTACGTATTCTTCGACTTGGAGACACGTCAAGATGAACCCCTGGCTACTGACCCTGATTCCAAAGTTCACATTGTCAATCTGTGTGTCTCGCAGCAGTATTGGAAATGTATTGAGGGCGATGAATGTGACACTTGCGTGAATCGTACAAGAATATTCAGAGAAGATCCAGTGGCCAGATTTGTTGATTACATCATGGAAACTCGCCAAAAATTCAAAAATGTCTGCGTGGTCGCCCACAATGGCCAGGGGTTCGATTTTCAATTTATTCTTAAATACGTCATTGAACAAACTAAATTCACCCCCGAACTTATAATGAGAGGTACAAAGGTTATACTGATGGAATTTGACAATGTACGCTTCATAGATTCATTAAACTATTTCCCAATGTCCCTGTCTGAACTCCCCAAAGCATTCGATCTTCCTCCGGAGAAAAAGAAAGGTTACTTCCCTCATCTGTTCAACACAGCTGAAAATCAAAATTACGTTGGTCCTATTCCTGCTATGGAGTTTTACTGTCCCGATTCCATGTTCAAAAAGGCCTACGAAGACTTTGAAAACTGGCACAATGAACAGATGAGTCAAAATTACGTCTTTGATTTCGAAAAAGAAATAATTGAGTATTGTGTTTCTGACGTGGAAATTTTAGCCCAAGCGTGCATCAAGTTTCGAAAGCTCTTCTTGCAGGAATGCAGGGTAGAGCTTTTTCTTGAGTCAGTTACGATCGCGAGTGCTTGTAACAAAGCGTTCAGACGTAACTTTTTGAAACCCAACACAATTGGCTTGATTCCAAAGAACGGCTATCGCATGGTTGACAACCAGTCGGCTGTTGCTCTGCAATGGTTGACTGGGGAGGAAGACCAGCGAGATGTGACGATTCGACACGCTGGGCGGGGGAGAGAAGCAAAAATTGCCGGAATGAAGGTTGACGGATTTGATGGGGAACGAGTTTACGAATTCCAAGGGTGTTACTTCCACGGTTGCCCTAAATGTTTTCCCTATAAACGAGAGGAGCCTCTGAAGGAGGACCCCTCTGACAGCCTGCATCTCAGATACGAAAGAACTAAAAACAAAATTCAAAAGTTGTCTGAAACCCCCTATGAGATTGTTGAGATGTGGGAGTGTGTGTTCAGCAAAATTAAACGCGATAACAATCTGACGTACTTGAACACGCTACCGATCTTAAATTCTCTCCCCTTAGAACCTCGTAACGCTTTCTTTGGAGGAAGGACCGGAAATGCAAAGACCTACCACAAATGTGAAGAAGGAGAGTCTATTCAATACGTAGATGTATGTTCACTGTACCCCTACGTTTGCAAGAGAGGTCACTACCCTCTAGGACACCCCACTGTGCAAGTAGGGGACAGAGTATGCCGAGAGCTTGGATTGAACGTAAACGGTATCCTAAAGTGTAAAGTTCTACCACCGCTTGACCTGTATCACCCTGTGCTCCCAACAAGAATGAACAGCAAACTGATGTTCGTGCTGTGTAGAAAATGCGGGGAACATATGAACCAAGAAGACTGTCAGCACAGCAGTGACGAAAGAGCTCTGACCGGTACCTGGACGATGGATGAGTTGAGAAAGGCAGTAGACAAAGGATATGTGATTCTGGATATGTATGAGATGTGGGAATATAAGATGGCGACATATGAGGACGGAGGGCTCTTCACTGACTTTATAAATAAATTTCTCAAGATCAAACAAGAGGCATCAGGGTATCCTGCATGGTGTGTGACGCAGGAAGACAAGAATAAATACGTCAAGGATTACCAAGATCACGAAGGAATAAGTCTGGACCCCACCAAGATTGAGAAAAATAGCGGGTTAAGATCTCTAGTCAAATTGATGCTAAATTCGTTCTGGGGCAAGTTTGGCCAGAGGGAAAACCAGACAAAAGCGTCACTGATTAGAGACTCTAAGGACTTTTTTGCCTTGATGACAACGCCGGGGATACAGGTAAATACAATTCGAGAGTTAAACGAAGAGGTGCTACTGGTAAACTGGCAAAACATCGACGAAGTAGGTGAGTCGCTTCGGACAGTCAACGTAGTCCTGGCAGCATTTACTACAGCACAGGCGAGACTTAAGCTTTACGAGTATCTTGAAGCTCTTGGAGGTCAGGTCCTCTATTATGATACCGACTCTGTCCTCTACATTTACAAACACGGGTTGTACAGGATCTCTACTGGTGACTATTTGGGGGAAATGACCGATGAGTTAGCCAGCGAATACGGTCCGGGTTCCTACATTGTAGAGTTTGTTTCCGGTGGTCCTAAGACCTATGCATACCTGGCGTGGTCAACAAACAAAAACAAGTTTGTAGAAGTATGCAAAATTAAAGGTTTAACACTTAATTTGAACACCTCAAAACAGTTGAACTTTGAACAACTGAAAAAAATGATTCTTAGTGAGACGAAACTGACTGTTGAGACGACTGAACGTAGAATTAGACGAACCAAAGATAAAAACATTATAACTACCACGGAAAAGAAACTTTTCAAGGTAACAGGACCAAAAAGGAGGCATGAAGGTGAATTTGACACCCTTCCTTTTGGTTACAAAAACAGCCAAGGCAATCCTAACCTGTATCCGTTCTCCAACATCTTCCTCCTCCTTAATCATACTCATTAAACATCACACAATCATTTTTGCTGCTCATTAATAAGAGCAAACTGGTGGGGGTACTGATAAACTCTCTTTGAACTCTCATACGCAATCGGTCTTTTTAGCGTGCCCGCTGTGTTATCATGTCCCGAGTAAAATCCTTGTTTGAATTGTGCACACTTCGTATTCACCATGAGGGACTTATATATTGTGTGCTCGATTTTAAATATCTAAATCTGCCCCCATTAATATTAGATTATTTCATCGAACTCGAGTATAACTCACTTGTTCAATGGATGAATAACGGGGATGAACCTACTTTTTATCTACCTGTTTCAACGTTATGCGATTGTGTCTCGTTTCCAAATTCTTTAGATCATTACAAAACTCTAATTTACTCTTCAGATAAAGAACCATGTCACAAAAACCTTCCGAGATTATTACCACCGCTACGTTTCACCGGGATGAGTGTTTGTGAAGGTCTAGTAGAGTAGGGTGACCTACTCGAATGTTCCTTGGCCGTGGGGAATCACTCGACGTGAAGGCAGACTTTCAACATGCCATGACTATCTAAGATAAAACAGGTCGAACTTAGATGTAAACAAGACCAGGGTTTGGACCGTTCCCTATCAAAACGTTGGAGGGTTGGTCTCAAAGACTGGAAAAATGTGTTTCCCCCTCGATTCCCACGGCTTGTCTGAGTGTCTAGTAAACTGAGTGACTCAGTTTCATACCTGGGTGGCTCCTTAGAACGACTCTGTGTGAATGTATTCCGGATGAAACGTGGTGTTGGTAGTAGTGTCTCTTTCGCGGAAATACCTGACCTTAGGCGACAAAAGAAAAAATGGTCGTCGGCCACGATGGTTGCTGGCGGCCCCTAAGGTCAGAAGGGAGGTGAGGTAGCTCACCACTGCACACAGCGAAGGCAGGGGCTGTGTGGGTATTATGTAGGGTTTGCCGGTCTTGCCGGTGGTCCTCGCATAATACCAGGGGGGCGGAGACGGCAACTAGTTTGTTTTTGGAGGCCGTCACGCATCTGCGGCGGTGGAGGGGCCGCAGAATCCCGGGGGACCTAAATAAAAAAGTAAAAATCCCCTGTAAATTACCAGTGTAAAAATGGATGTCAGGAAGACAATAGCAGATGAACTGCACAAACAGGCGCGTAAAAATTTCCCTAGACGTAGGGTGGCTTTGAAAGGTATTAAGGACCTTTATCAGGCGGATTTAGTTGAAATGCAACCTTATGCGAAATTGAATAAAGGGTATAGGTACATAATGACGATAATAAATTGCCTGACTAAATATGCATTCGCTGTGCCACTAAAAAACAAGACCGGGCCTGAGGTGGCCAAAGCTTTAGAACCTATACTCGCGAAAAACAAAATGAAAAACTTTCAAACTGACGATGGTACGGAATGGTTTAATCAGTACGTAGCCAAGGTTATTAAAGAGTACAAAATAAACCATTACTCTACATATTCGGAACTTAAAGCCAGTATAGTTGAGAGATTTAATCGAACTCTAAAGACTCGTATGTGGAAACTGTTCACAGCTAGAGGTACACACGAATGGTTAAACCTTTTACCAGACATTTTAAAATCTTACAATAACACAAAACATAGAACAATAGGAATGAAACCTAAAGATGTTAAACAAAAACATGTCAAAGATATCCTGGCTAGGATCAATAAGACTAAGTCTGTAAAGTATAAGCCTAAGTTAAAGGTAGGTGACAGTGTCAGAATAAGTAAACACAAGCGAGTTTTTACCAAAGGCTATTTACCAAATTGGACCAATGAGGTTTTTACAGTGTTTGCTGTTAAACCGACTAAACCAACAACATACATATTACAAGACTACAATGGTGAAATACTGAAAGGGGGTTTTTACGAGCATGAAATTAGTTTGTCAAAAACCGGTGATGTTTACCTGGTGGAAAAAGTGTCGAGACGGAAGGGGGACAGGGTCCTTGTTCGATGGCTTGGTTTTGATAAAACACACGACTCGTGGGTACATAAAAACTCTATAAAATAAATATACAATTATCATTTTCCATCACTCTTAGACAAGATGCGTATTATCAAACACACTTCACAGTTGCCTATAGAAAACTTTGATTCGTTTGTCGGTACAGGTATGAGTACGGAGAGAAGGCACGGACCTCTGCTGCCAAACACCATACGTTGTATTATATGTGGACCGTCAAATTGTGGAAAAACAAACGTTCTTTTCAACTTACTCTTTGACACTAACGGACTCAGGTTTCGTAATGTGTATGTGTTTTCTAAATCTCTATATCAACCTAAATACAAGTTTTTGGCCAAGACTATGCCTAAAGAGGTAGGCTACTTTGCGTTTGATGAAAATTCTCAGATTCCACCTCCTAGCGAGGCGAAATCCAATTCTATAATGATTTTTGACGATATTGCGTGTGAAAAACACGATAACATTAGGGGTTATTTTACCATGGCTCGTCATAAAGATATAGACACATTTTACTTGGGGCAGACGTACAGTCGTATACCTAAACAACTAATTAGGGACAATTGTAACTTTTTGATAATATTTAAACAAGATGATATGAACCTTCGGCATATATACTATGACCATGTTAATACGGATATGACATTTGAAAAGTTTAAACAGTTATGCAGCGTAGCGTGGAAGAATAACCATGGATTCGTTACCATAGACAAGGATAGTGATATTGAAAAAGGGAGGTATCGTATGGGACTAGACAGTTTTGTCCAAGACTTATAATGGTACGTATCTACACGTACAACGATCTGAGGGGGTTCAATAGAAGACTGCACAATGTCAAGTCAAATTTGTGCACGTTATATTACAAAGACAAAAAGAGATTTTGTGGAAACTATTGCAGTAGGAAGGGTGATCACGGTCATCCGCTCAATAGGAGGTGTTGGAGACACAAAAAGCCAGTAGTTACTACCTTTATACCGCCAGTAGTTTTGCTAATGATTTCAGCTAGTGAAAGGACTTATAATCGGGAAGTATGGGTTAATTTTTTAAACAAATGCGATGATAAGAACATTCCGTTGGAATTGGTGATTTATCACGAGGACATGAACAACTCTACCGTGAGGGACCCTCAAAACTTGATCTCTAGATTTAGACCCTTTCCGGATATATTCGGTAATGTTCTCCCCTTGCGTAACCAGCACGGGAGAATACACTTTGCTCAGATTGTATTGAGAATGTTGGAGTACGGTTGTAAGATACCGCACGCCTCAAGATGCATTGTGTTGACCGAAAGAACTATACCAATCAGACAGCCGCTGGAGATTTACAGAACTGCTTTATCACTGAACTGTTATATCGATATTAGTTACAACACTGCCTGGGGTCCCATTCCTGACGGTACACCAACAGGGCCACGGGGAAAACCTTTCGCTGCTGTCAACAACTATTGTCAGGGGTTGTACACTGTAGAGTTTCTCAGGGAAGCCTTACCGACAGTCTCGTCACAGTGTGAGAGGTTCGGTATATCTTTAAATAAAGGTGTATATAATGTAACAAATAAAAAGTTGTTTGAACAATGGCGGGCGTTTACAGGTACAAACCCGTGTGAATTCTGGCTCTTGAATTCATATTTGATGTATAATAGACGCCACGACAAACCGATGGCGATGTTAAGGAAGTATATGAATAAAACTGTGGAAAATGACAAGTACATCGTGACTCACGTGTCAGAATGGAGGGACGATGTTAAAAGAGCGTGGGTATTTAAAAGCTATACACATAAATACGTGATTCCATGGTTCGACGTTAGAGAGCGTAGGTACTACAGAGGATTGGATCTTGCTGCGGGGGTTTCACTTCTGGACGTAATTAAATATGTACGTAAACATAAGAATCGTGCCATGTTTTTCAGACAGGTAGAGCTACCGTAAGCTATTAATTAATTTACAAGTAGACATAAAGACATTATTGATCATGAAGCCGACCAAGAAACATCTTACTTTACGTATAGCTGAGCTTAAGGAAGCTATTCGACGTAAGTATAACAGTTTTAAGACAGGGGTTGTTGAGAGTGAAAGATTTTTCGAGAAGAAATACAAACCAATAATTACAGAGATAAAAAAAACCAATATCACTCCTAAAAAAGAGTCACTATTGGAACCGAAAAAAGAAGAAGAAGAAGAAGAATTGAAGGAAGAGGAAGATGATGGTGAATATGAGTCACCTGTACCGTCACCTAGAATAACACCGACAAGTGAGGCTGCCAGTACCCGTCTTGACACCATACTATCTACACCTTCTGGCAGAGAGACCGTCTCATTCTTTATAAATACCCATTTTCAACATCCCACAACCAGAAAGTACATGGAAATGTTTATGAAAGATCGTTCGGGTAAAGAACAAAAAATTGATCACTTATATGGCCCGAGGTACGAGAATGGAGATACACTTATGGTTGGCGATAAAGAGCTAGAGTTTGATGATGACGGGTATATTAAAATAGGAGGCATCCGGTACAAGGGCACAGACGGACTTTATGAATTATTATTTAAAAGAATACCGGATGAAGACGAGTACACCACGGAAGATCTAAGGGCTTACAGACATATTCTGTTGAAAACTAACGCGCATATGAAAGATTACAATCCTCATAGACATATTAACAGGAATTCATCACTAAAATACAGGGGGGTTATTGCCAAACTGTTTCCTGCTACTACGAAAAAAGGATCAGGAATGCAGTGGAAATCTACAAGTTCGCGTGATATTGTTCATTGGGACGATCCGAACGAACTTGTTGATCGCCTACGTTTGATTACCATGTCCGCAGATACAGGCAACACTTCGCATACCAATGAAATGTTAAACATTATTGAAGAGCTACGTGAAGGTGGATTTATAAAAGGATCGGGTAACAAGAGGTTTCAGGCATTGTTAAAATGAACGTAGACAAATTCGGTCGTTACAGGTACACGGGGATGACCATAGACAAATTTGGTCGTCACACGGCGAGGGAAAGATTGCGAGGTCCTAAAGGTGAGGGTTTCAAACTGACAGAAGATGGTGGCTACGATATGGAAAACAAGAGGTTAGCTAACGTGTCGGACCCTTTGCTTGAAACAGATGGTGCCAATTTAAAAACTCTACAGACACACTTAAGTTCGTGTATGAAATTGAACAGTGACAAGCTGTTTGATGCTCAACATAAACGAATTGGTAATACCGGTAATCCGTTAAATCCTGACGATGTAGTCACCAAGGGGTATTTTGACTCAAAATCACCCGTTAAATTAGTAGATAGTTATTCATTTCACCAATACAGGTTACAGGATTTAGGACCTCCAGTATTCGCCGGAGATGCTGTAAATTTAGGCTATATAAAAAATGAAACACCGGGGAAAAAAGATGGAAATTGGGATTTTGGTAACAAACGTCTGACACGAGTTGGCAGGCCTATGAATGACGGGGATGCTGTAAACATGGGTTACCTAACCTCTCATGCACTGATTAAAGTCAAAAAAGGTTATAATTGTTCGGGTCATAGACTGATAATGGTAGGGCCTCCTGAGGATATCTCAGATGCTATTAATCTTGAATACTTAAGATCAAATTCCTTAGTCAAATCCATAGGTTACAGTGACAATCCTAAATCAACAGACGGTACATACGATGCGGGCACTCGTAGAATATCTAATCTCGCTAAACCTCAGGACATGGATGACGCTATAAGTAAAAGGTATCTCAAAACGGCCTTAAGTGAACTCGGCTATGCTATTTACAAAAATATTACCACTAAAGCGAGGAATAGACTTGTTCCTCCTGAACAGTGGAAAAGCAGAGTGTTAGATTCCAGCTGGGATGATCTATTTAATAGTGAATACTCTTGGTAAATCAGTCACTTATAAAATGGTTAAACGTAAAACAACATCAAACAGTCGAAAGTTAGCTCTTGTTGCAGGAGGTGGTATTATCGGTTCAGTTGTTAACAAAGCAATCGATTTGCTTCCTATTGAATTGCACATACCTGGTTATAATTACTGTGGACCCGGAACTAGGTTGAAGAAGCGATTAGCGAGAGGTGATAAAGGTGTAAACCCCTTGGACGAAGCGTGTAAAATTCACGATATAGCGTACTCGAGTTTTAAAGACACGGGGCGAAGACAACAAGCTGACAAAGAGCTCGCAGAAAGGGCTTGGCAAAGAGTCAAAGCATCAGACGCATCTTTGGGGGGAAAAGCAGCCGCCTGGACCGTTACAACAGCGATGAAGGCGAAAACAAAATTTGGAGGCGGTAGAAGGCGACGTCGTGTAAAACGTGTAAAACCTGCCAAAGGTAAAGGTCTGTACTTGAGACCGTATCCGAAGAGAGGCGCTGGAAAGAGGAAAAGGAAGAGAATCACTAAAAAAAACGTCAATCCCACTAAAACCACTTACTAACTATGAACTGCAGTATTACGCTACTCAGCTTAATGTGCCTCACTTTAGAGGAGTATTTATGCGGGACACATTACCTGGTACGCCAAGGAAATACGAATCGGCTATAGTTAATCTAGACTCGAATAGGGGCAGCGGAACGCACTGGGTATGTTATATGAAGCGTGGATAAGGTGTTTTATTTTGACAGTTTTGGCAACCTTCGGCCACCTGTTGAAATCACCAGGTATCTTGGAACGTCAGCCGATATTAAGTATAACTATGATAGACGTCAAAATTTCAACTCAGTTATTTGCGGACATTTGTGTCTAGAGTTCCTAACCAATGTTTTGTCTTAGCGGCACCGGTTCTACCATTAGCTGTGAGGTCTTCCCGCCTCTTGAGCTCAGTGGAGGTGATTGGGAAATAGGTTTAGTGGATCTATCCACGTACAATTCGATACCAAACATTGAGAAAGATGTAAATGGCAAGTTTTACTATGGAGACGATCACGAAATAACCATCCCCGAGGGATCGTATGAAATTGAAAACCTGCAGGAGGAAATAAAAAAACACGTACATTTTAGATTAATTGCTAATAACAATACATTGAAGGCCGAGATGAAATGTGAGGAGGATGTACACTTTGAAAAGGAAAAATCAGTAGCCTCGCTATTGGGGTTTGATAAGAAAATGTACCCCAAGGACCAACTACATGTTTCACCAAACACTATAAATATAATAAAGGTCAATTCGATCAGGGTCGAATGTAATATTGCACGAGGATCGTTTCTCAACGGTGTAGAAGGACACACTATACACGAGTTTTACCCTACCGTTGAACCGGGGTTTAAAATCATAGTAATTCCAAATCCTATCATTTATTTACCTGTGAACGTCCAGAGAGTAAGTACAATTTCCGTTCAGCTCAGAGATCAAGACGGAGATCTGGTGAATTTTAGAAACGAGGTAGTATCGTTGAGGTTACACTTAAAAAAACGTCAGGATGGGCCTGGTATTTAGGAATTCGACAGACCTAACACCTCTCATTACCCAAAAGGGAACGGAACGGTTAACATCGTCTAGTGTAAAGTTTTTAGAATCACTTGGATTCAAAGTGCAAAATGTTCGCTATAGAAAGCGCCGCTGAGTATGAAAATACCGTTACAGGATATGAGTATCACACTTACAAGCCGTATGCCTCATGTACGTATAAAAATAACGATGAAATCAGAATCGCAGTTAGTCAGCAGGATATTATAACCGCTCCCTTTGAAAGTACATTACATATAACTGGGAAAATAACTGGTAAAAAGGCGGGAGGTACCGATGCCGACATTTCATTTGTCAACAACGCAGTAGCGTATCTATTTGACGACATCAGGTATGAGATTGGAGGGATTGAGGTGGACCATACCAAAAATCCAGGGATCGCTACTACCATAAAAGGACTTCTTTCCGTGCGTGATGTCGAAAAGGATAGTTTGAAAAACGCCTGTTGGCTAGGAGCGGGGAAAACGCTAAAAGCGGGAAAAGAGTTTACATTTTCTGTTCCGTTGAGAATGTTGCTCGGTTTTGCTGAAGATTACAAACGGGTCTTGGTGAACGTCAAACAAGAGCTTATCTTGCTAAGGTCAGCTTCTGACCTCGACGCTATCACATCCGCTGACGCGACCTCTTGCACCATAGAGATAAGCAGTTTGTACTGGCGGCTTCCTCACGTCTCGGTCACTGATACATATCGTTTAAAACTTTTGCGAATGATTGAGAAAGATACATCTGTGCAAATACCCTCCCGGTCTTGGGAACTTCACGAATACCCTTCTCTACCGGAAAACAACACTCGCCAGTCCTGGACTGTTAAAACAACTTCTCAGCTGGAAAAACCCCGGTAAGTTGTACTGGCCTTCCAGACAGACAAAAAACATAAATTCAACACAGATATGTCCTGCTTTGATAGTTGTGCTCTTTCCAATGTAAAACTGTACCTCAACTCTCAATACTATCCTTATGATAACATCCACGGTGATATGACTATATTTTATGAAATGTTTTCGCGGTTTCAAAAATCCTATTACGGCAGGGATACGTACCCTGGTGTGGATTTGGATACTTTTAAAGACAAGACAACACTATACGTTATCGACTGTTCAAAACAAAATGACACAATCAAGTCGGGACCTGTAGATGTAAGGTTGGAATTTGAAGCTAAGGACAAATTTCCCGCCAATACTGCAGCTTATTGTCTCATTTTACACGACTCTCACCTAGTTTACACTTTACTCACGGGGACCGTGAAAAAGGTTATGTAAGTCAAGGAGGGAAGGGGAAGATGTGGTGGGGTGGTAATAAAGGTATAGCGATGACTAAACATTAATCAGTCTTTAACATGGGTCCGTGCGGTGATGATGTATCTTCGGTCTGCTCGGAGGAGTATGGGGAGGTAGGTTGGATTTGTATAAATCTGTTGAGGAATGGGAGACTTGTTCGTAAAATAGATTTTGACGGGGAGCCATTGAAGTTGGAAGTGAAATCTAATGGGAGATTTGACAGAATTGAGTTGGAATTTATGGACAGTGAGGCAATGACTCTTAGTGGACTCTCGTCGGAACAGATTCTCCAAAAAAGGAAATCTTTTTTAAAGTATAACAAACTGGATGTCTACGTTTACACCAAGGACGGGTGGCATGAACGCGAATCCTTTTGGCTTGAGGACGAGTGGGATGAGACGGAACGTCCTTATACTAGCCTCTCGGAATCTAGAGAATTTAACAAAGATGATGTAGAGTACGTGGTGATTAAATTCAGAAACCCTAAATACGATAACACTTCTGATGAGGAGGAGGAGACTGATGATGAGGAGGAGGGGGAGGAGGAGGAGCCTGAACCAAAAAAGAGTAAACTAGAAGGTGGGTTAGGTCTCAGTCGTCACGATGGATCCGACCGTGGAGGTTCTCAGGCGTAATTTTAGGGCTTGTAGGGAGTATGTCGCGAATAAGGTGGCTGAAGTGACCGTTGCGTTTTCAAAAGGCGGGAGACATTGTAGAGAAATGGTAAAATGGGATCGTAGTGGTGGTGGTAAAAGAATCGACATCAAACCGAACGGGAAATTTGACAGTTTAAAAATCCAAACTATTTCAGGCTCAGACTTTTGCGATTGTTGTGTTCCGGAGAAGCTCCTTAATCTAGTAACTTATCACCAACGATTTAGCCGTGTAGATTTGTATCTTTGTAAACAAGACGGAGCTTGTGAATTTAAAACTTTTGAACTGAAAACTCATTTAGTTGTAGAGGTAGACGTGAATGATGATGTAACCCGGGTACTGATTACTTTAGGGTATAATGACTCACCAACGATCAAGATGGAGGAGGAGGGGGAAAACAGCTACCCTGAGGGGTATGACACAGTATACTAATTAAACTCGTGCAGATCCTTCAGTTGCAGACATGGAGCCGACCAGTGCGGATATATCATCAGAGGTTCTAGGAGAAGAGGTAAGTATGGATATGGACCTTATCCGCTTTAAGCGGCGCAAGGAACCTATTGACGTAATGACCGGTATTTTTTTAAAGACTGTTCATTTTCTAAATTCCGAGCTGACAAAGTGTTTAATTGTCGGTATTTTTAAAAACAGAGGCAATAGTCTGGGGATTCTGTTCAAGGGGCATAAAGGGACTGTATACTGGCCACTAGACACTTTTAAACAATTTTCTGTGCAATTTAATGACATAAAAGCCGCTTTGGAGAATCAAACCAAATTCTATTGGTGTCTCGATGGAGGGGAGGATATAAAGGTGAAGAATGTTTTTGGTAAATCTTGCGCATTCCTCTATGACGGAGAGCATACTTTAACTCTAAATCGGAACGAATGGTCTCAGTTTGTAAGTGTCCTCCCTATCGTACACAGGGATATTAACGAACTGTTTTACAACGAACTTTTGATCCAGGAATACATTAACAGAATTAATAGTGGCTCGGAAGACGTGTCGAAACCTGTAGAGCTACCTTGCCTCGTTGCTGACAGGCTATTGGATGAGGTTAGAATTGCAAATGGCGGCGATAGTGGAATTTCACGGGTTCAAGGACAACAATAACCGGTTTATTGTTAAAGAGTTGGCGGTGGTTGGTAAAAACCTTCAAAGTCAGGTAGTATTCAAATCACCTTACAGTTTTTACCATTTAAATGCAAAAATGCGACGCACAGCGCGATGGCTTTCGCGCCATTTTCATCGTATAAAATGGGATGACGATGGTGTCAAGTATAATGAACGGATCATACGTGATTTGTGTAAACCTTTCAGAGTAATATACACCAATGGTCTTGAAAAGGCTGAATTCCTGCGGGAATTTCACCATGATGTCAGGGAAATTACTTGGGATCACGGTGAACCCTGTAGTGTACACTGTTTGCTCCCACAACATCATAATAATCCTGATGCTTACTGTGCATTGCACAGTGCAAAGTCCTTTCAGCATAACCTTTAAAACTGAGGACACAATTCAAATTTAATCATTTGCAATGGAGACCACGTGGCAGTTACTTTCGCAGGAGCACAAAGCTCCAGAAGGCGTTTTGACCGACAGTTTCATTATTAAATTTGACCGTTATATGGACTGGAATTTGCTGTCGGAAAACTATGATTTTTCTCTAGACATGTTGAGAATGTACTTCCACAGAGTTACCTGGTCTAGAATTTTGAGAAGAAAACTGTTTTCTGAATCGTTCCTCAGGGAAATGGCTCCCGGATTTGATGCTACAGCCTGGGAAGTACTGAGCAGATATCAGTTTCTGTCGGAACAGTTTATTCATGATTTTTCTGATAAAGTCGATTGGGACAATATTGCATTGTACCAGAATGTAAGCGGTAAATTTCTAACTGATCACAAGTACTTGGAAAACGAATAGACCTCCGCGAGTGATTAGTAAAGGGGCGGGGGTGCTCGGCATTCGGTTGAGAGCAACCCCGTGATGGCTTGAACGGACTTTCAGAGGTTGTAAATAGTTGTAAGTAGTATACCTCTGAGGAGGTTGTAAATAATCGTACATAGTATACCACTGAGGGTGATTAGTAAAGGGGCGGAGGTGCTCGGCATTCAGTTGAGGGCTCCTTCGTGATGACTTGAACGGACTTTAAGTGGTCTCTAAATAGCTTGTAAGTAGTATACCTCAACGGGTGATTAGTAAAGGGACGGGGGTGCTCGGCATTCAGTTGAGGGTAACCCCGTGATGGCTTGAACGGACTCGTGGAGGTTTTAAATATTATTATAAACTCTGTGTGAAAGGGGGATAGCGATTTGCCTTGGTTTGGCTATCACCGTAAGTGGGCGATGTTGGGGCCCCTTACCCCAGAGGTTAGGACTCCTGGTGATGCTCTGGGTAACCAAAAAGAACGCGCCGAGACCCTTACAGCCTGACTTATATGGTCTACTGTGGTGTGGAAACCAGGGTCATGGGAGGTAGCATTTTGTTATGGAGTGGCTACCACCGTAAGTGGGCGATGGATGGGGCCCCTTACTCCAGAGGTTAGGACTACTGGTGATGCTCTGGATTACCAAAAAGAACGCATTGGGGCCGGTACAGCCTGGCCGATATGGTCTACTGTGGTGTGGAAACTTGGGTCAATCAGGTCAAGTGATACCCTACAGTATAAATAAGTGTTAGCTGATAGCACTGATCATTCCCTACAACATGCTGACCACGACGGTTGTTCTTTTAACAATCATAGGCTGTCTGAAGGCTACGCCTCCGGTAGGTTTATTATTTGCGTGCACGTGTGTGTGTGTGTGTGTGTGTGTGTGTGTGTGTGTGTGTGTGTGTGCGCGTGTGTGTGTGTGTGTGTGTGCGCGCGCGCGCGCGTGTGTGTGTGTGTGTGTTTTACTCAATATTCTTACAATGTGTATTTTTTCTACAGCCTTACAGAATGTTTACCTCCTCATCTGATGAGGACCTATTGTTGGCTGCCGAGGACATTGAGGAGCAAGAAGGAATACATACTCCAAGGAGAAGCCGTCTCGTTCTCCCAAGGGTTGATGAGGAGATAAGAAGAACACCTGGGGCCAATCGTCCTGTTACCCCACGACCACCATCTCCTGACCTGTTCTCACCAACCGAAGCGAGACACAGTCTGTTCTCTTCTCCAGAAACACAGAGGAGACACGAAGAAGCGGGCTATACAAACACATACCTTATGGAGTCTGGAGCAGTTCTTCAAATTGACAATGTACGTATAAACGTTGAGGACAAGATTTAGGGCAGCACTTTTCAGGGTCTTTGCGCATAGTAAAATAATTGATTATTTCAGGTAACTGTGCCGATCCAGGGGACGTACCTCAATCCTACGGAGGCAACAAGAATGCTGGATAGAATGCTACAGGGTGGGATTTCCACAACCAACACCTTCATCAACGGGACTCCAGCTCGCATAATTCGTTCATTGGTAGGTATATATCCTGCGTGTGTGTGTGTGTTGTGTGTGTGTGTGTGTGTGTGTGTGTGTGTGTGTGTGTGTGTGTGTGTATGAGAGTAATACTTTGGTTTTTGCGGGATACGCTAATACTATTATTTCTTGTTCTTCCAGTCGAGACACGCATTCCAGAACGAAGGCCAGGCAGGACCGTCTGGAACGCAGAATCCTCCAAACCTTGGTCAGAGGAATGCTCCTCAGTCTCCCGACCCATTTGAATTCCCGCCAAGAGGACGCAGATTGACGGTGGGTTATATCTTTTGGTGGTCGTTTCCTATCTTTGCCCTTTTATTTATTTTTTTTTGTAAAGTACTGACATTTTATTTGTTTGCAGACTACCCCCGAACGATCCAACGCAGCTCGAACTACATCTTATCTTTCACCGAGTCCAAGCCAACCGAGGTCTGTGTCATTTGTAACACCGCAGTCGAGTTTAAGACCTATAGCTGAGGAACTACCGCCTAGACGTAGACTATTCCAGCGTGTCTCAACGGTGGGTTATGAGAAATTATTTAAAAATAATAAATTAATTAGATTTATATGATAGCTTTTTTTTATTGTAACCACAATGGAATATTTATTTTTTAGAATGACGTCTACGTAGCGGCTCTCGATCCTCATCATACTTCTGAGCAAAGAACGCCTAGAGTAAGGCAACACAACTGGACCTGGAGTGTATGCCAACTTTGTATCCGGCGCATGAGTCCGAGCTGTGACGGGAGTGTCCTCTCAGGGTTATTACATGGCGAAAGCGTACTTGTGGATAATTTATTGCAGGTGAGTGGTGTGTGTGTGTGTGTGTGTGTGTGTGTGTGTGTGTGTGTGTGTGTGTGTGTGTGTGTGTGTGTGTGTGTGTGTGTGTATTTGGGAGTTTAATTTTTATTTGTTATGTTTCAGAGTGAATTTCCACCTACATGGCAGTCGCCGGAAGTTGAGGATATTCTCCTTCAATGGATGGTCACTCTGGCTGGAGCGTTGGGCATGCTCAACTACTTCTTTGTTGAATGCAACGACGATGAGAGGAGTGCTCTAGCTCCAGCAGTATGGTCAGAGCTGTATCGACGTCTCAGTACACCCCTTGGTTCTTCCAGTGAGAGAATGGCTATTCTCGCTGAGCACCATGGTGTGCTTGGTTATACAACTACACAATCTCCGGATCGACCTGGCACACCAGAAGCGACCCCATTCGTTTGTAGGGGCTGCCTTGACCGCAGGCCTACGATCGTACTAAGGTCCTGTGGTCATGTATTCTGTGACACGTGTGTTATCAGGATCTGGAGATGTCCTGTGTGCAGAGGAACTGCTCTCGGGAAGATGCGTTTGTTTTTCTAACTTAAAAATCATAATTTATTTTATCACTGAAGTGTAGCTTAGTCGTAGTGTAATGAAACAGATTACGTAGTGACCCCGCGGAGCTTATCACTCTGGGTGGGGAGCCCGAGCACTATAAATACTGAGCGCATTCTAGCATCCGATATCAGTTCTCTCTCAGCCTCTCTACTGAGACGTCGATACAGACAGACATTCCGCCGAGATATAACTGTCCTGGTATTACTCTGCAGTAAGTATGATCAGTATGATTTTGAGTGCATGTTTCTAGGGTTGTCTTGCTGTGGTTTTTATTTAACCTTATTAACCTTAACCACTAATTAGGGTATAGTTAATGTGTGTGTGTGTCATATTTTTTGTGGAAAGTAATTAACGCAGTTCTTTATTGTTTGATTCACAGATAATGTCCCTCAACGCGAAGTTGGCAGCTTTAAGCAGGAGTCCTGAGACGATTCTTCTGAAGGACCTAGCAGGACGACCAGAGTCGCTGATTGTTGGAGCTCGACGAGTGACGACACGATTCGGCAGGGTAGCAGTCGTCCTGGACGTCCAAGGCTCCGACATCATGAGTTCGGTGTTCCTGCCTGGAAGATACAGCGAGGCCTTGGAGGACGCAGACCTCGAAAGAATGGTGCAGGACGGCTACAAGATCAAAGTCACCGACAGTGAGGGCTCCATTCCAAACATAGAAATTTTCAAATGAATGTAATGTCAATATTTAAGAAAATAAAAATGATTTGTAGTTCTTGAAATATGTATTATTCTCATTTACCCATGGTGTAGTAAAACTAGAAGGTAATTTTTATGCATGAAGGACATGCTCCCATCAAATGGGTTGCCATCTTAGGGAGGACTCGTTAAAACAACACATTATGGAAGGTCGGGGTTGGTAACACTGGTGTAAGTTCAGTTGTATGTTCTGATTGAAAAAGTGAGGTTGGCACCACTTAGGCATGACCATCTTGGAAAAAGTGAGTACCCACCACATGATCACAGCCATCTTGAAAAAGGCTCTAAAAACATGTGGTTGTAACTGGGGTTAGGACACGTGTTCAAAAGTGAGGTTAGAGCACGTGGTCGAGCACTTTCCCGTCACGTGGGCACTGCCGTTGAATACAGGCGGGACAAAAACACGTGGTCATAAGTTGGGTTAGATCACGTGGTCAAAAGTGAGGTTAGAACACGTGGTCGACCGCATGGACGCCGCCATCTTTGAAAAAGGCGGGAAAAAACACGTGGTCATAAGTAAGGTTAGCCCACGTGGTCAAAAGTGAGGTTAGAACACGTGGTCGGCCACATGGGCGCCGCCATCTTGGAAAAAGGCGGGGAAAAACACGTGGTCATAAGTAAGGTTAGCCCACGTGGTCAAAAGTGAGGTTAGAACACGTGGTCGGCCACATGGGCGCCGCCATCTTGTAAAAGCGCGGGAAAAAACACGTGGTACAAAGATAGGTTAACACACGTGGTCTAAAGTGAGGTTAGAACACGTGGTCAGCCACGTGGGCGCCGCCATCTTGGAAAAGCGCGGGAAAAAACACGTGGTTAACACACGTGGTCTAAAGTTAGGTTAGGACACGTGATCAGCACGTGGGCGCCGATGACGTCATCGTTCAAGGTCAATTTGTTTTATCCTCCCGGAGGGTCTACTAGCTTCCCTATAATATCCCCATCACTAGTTTTAAACTTGGCTATTTCTTTTGTATAATAGTTATTTCTAAAAACCTCCGTATTATAATCTAGCCATATAGTTAGTTTAGTAAAAAAAACAATCTTTGAATAATTTGAATTGACCGCTGCACCGGTGCAATTAGAACACCCCCAAAAGGGATACCGGACACATCAGTTTGGGGCTGATCCCTGACCGCCGGTGCAATTGGACATCTGCGGGGAGAACGGCCCGAGCTGCTCGCATGTATCCAAGAGTCCAGACGCCAAGTTAGGTATACATATAAATAGCTTGTGGGGGATTTTGGATTCGAAAAGGAGACAGAACAAAACTATTTTGAAGAAAGTTAATGTGCACTTGATTTATCCGGATGGTTAGTTAAGTACTATAAACACTGTCACAATATTGACAATATAGTCAGGAAGTTCGCTCGGCGCTCACACTATGTGGCACTCGCACTACGCGGCGCTCGCTCTACGTAACCGGGACCAACAGTCCCGGAAACATGTACAAATGGATGGAACTCAGGTCTCTACCTCAATCTTCTAAATAAAAATTAGCTTCGCGTATACAGCCAAGAGTCGTGTTATAGTATTTTTATATTATGCTTAAACTTGACGTTTTATGCAAGTAATAAACTATCAGTGGAAACAGAATAATGAAACTTATTGAACATATTCAAAACGCATTTGAAAACACTCTAAGAAATAAATATTATGTTACAATAACGAAACTGTAACATGGTATACTCATATAAATAACTTTGGTGATTAAATTAGTCATAAAAAGACCAAATCAGAATTGATTAATACATAACAGAATTTGTTTTTCGGTTGTATCGCCGAATTTAGTAATATCAACCGGAAATATACGTGTTTTTATTTTATTTTCGAAATGTGTTTATTCCACGGCATCAATTTTATATTTTTCTTCATACCTGCATAGTACTTATTGTGTTTTCCTTATACATTGGTCTTATTATGTGATTTTTATCAGCTTAATACAGTTGTAGAGCAAATAAATGTAGTTTTAGATAGACTAATTGCAGTTGTTAATTCAGGATGTTATTGACCTCTCTGGACAAATTTTGGGACATTTTTTCTTGGGTAAAAAAACAAACAAGAAACTTCTCATAAACATGGGGACTATATCTCTCCGTTTCCCTTCTGTGGGCCTTAATGTCTGTTTGAATCAACATTTTTATCTTTACAAATTTGAAATAACTGCCGTTTTGAAACGGTTAAAAGCTAAAACGAGTTCGCACGCAGCACGCTGACGTGAGGGAAGTGAATTTCCACATAAAAACGTTTAAAACTCAAAATCAGTGTAAAAACATCCATTTGTCCAATTTTTATTGAAATCTGAAAACATTATTTTTTTGGCTGATCTGATACCCCTGGTTTCATTTACTTGCAAAGCTGGGAATACATTTTTACGCCTTATAAGGTTAGGAGAAGGTCCAGACAGGCTTGAAAGTAGGCGTGAGGTTGCTGGGGATAATAAAAGTACTCTAACAAAGGAATAACAGGCTTTTCTAGTGTAAAACCCCCCATAAGACAACGTACTGTGTTTACCCGATACACATTTTCTTTAATAACTCGGTAAATATTTATGCTAGAATGACAAGAGAGGGCTTAAAACTTTTTCCTGTCTAATTCCCATCTTTTAACATGCATTAATTTTACATCTGGGGCTTTTCTGACCCTTTTTGGGCCCAAAAACTCAAAATTTGAAAGATTAATCCCCAAAAAATGGGTTTACAGTTTTCCGATTGTTTTGCCCAACGAACTTGTCCAACAGGTTATAGAAAGGAACGTCCCTACCAAATTTGAAGTAAATCGGACAAAAAATGCGACCGCTAGAGTGCATACACACACACATATATATATATATATATATATATATGTGTGTGTGTGTATGCACTCTAACGGTATATATATATACAATTTTGAACGACCCCCCAAAACGTGTTCAGGGGGTCACGTTAGGAACTTCTATGGTGGTCCCGGGCTTAAGTTTCACCGTGCGGGTCATGCTAATAGTTCACTTTCCAAAGGAAATTCACTAAAAAACGTCAAATTCAATACAGAATATTCCTAAACTATTATAATTTGCGTTACAAGTTTCAAGTCAGTACGTCAAGTATATGATGTTTTGATTAAAAACGCGTAGAGACAAACAGACGGGAAACTGATTAAGATAAAACCCAAGTTTACGTGACATTTTGTTTTGGTTTGGCCCAAGAATCAATTTCCCAAATACTTTCCAGAAAGTTCAATCACACCTGTATAATTATTATAAAAATATTATATGATGCCTGAGATGTGCATTTTGATTCATTGACAACATTATCAGATAGTTATTGACGACTTCTACGTTCCACGTGAATCGACCCATGAAATAACACATGTTTAAAACCCCGAAACCACTATAAAGATGCGTTTACAACAAATCCGGAGCCACCAACAAATGTTTTTTGTTAGCAACAGAAGTTAATAACAAAAGTTACTAACAAACATTTTAATAATCTTTCGTTTTGAGACTTTTAAATGTTACCAACATTTTTGCACGTACATTTTTCCCGCCCTCGCCTAGGTCACATTGCTTGGAAAATTTAGAATGTAGGAAGATGTGGTTCTCGCTGCAGCTGTTTTTGTTATTTTGGCGAAACAGAGGAGGTAGGTATATTAGCAGTGATATGCTATGAGACCTAGAAAAATGTGAAGTCCGTCGATCCTTGGTGTATTGTGATGGTAGCTGCATTGTGATGGTAGTTTTAAAAAAAATTTACGAATTTTAAGCAGTGATTTTGGATATTTGATACTAGTGTTAGGAGACAAGTTCGTTAAACAAGACACTAATTATGGAAAATCAATTCTTGTGTAGGGAAAACTTGCAGTGACTGGGTTTTTTAGCGACCGGAGACTTGTATACAAGTTTAATTTACTTGTTTAAGATTTCAAAAATCAACAATTTCTTTGTTTGTAACTTATCAGAAATATCTGCTGCTGTGATTTGAACAATTTGAAAGATTGGTATTTTTGACATCTGGGGACCTCAAAACGAAAAGTTATCATGGCCCCGGGCCTAGGTATTACCATTCCGACTACGGTATTAGCTTCTTCCATATAGGGGAAATTCGCTAAAACAGAAAACCAAAAACAAAACACTGGAATACAGATCCACAGCCTCAGCGTAAAAGAATGGGTAAAAGTTGCTAATATCCAATACGTTCGGTAACATTTTCTGCTAACAAATGTTATAAACATTTGAAAAGATCAAAGAATGTTACCAGATTTTACCGAGGGGATATACCAACTGCGCCGTGTGGTCATAAAATTCCTAATTAAGGGTGTTTGGCCGCTAGGCTAGTCTGGCGGTGAGGAGCAGTAGTTCTACAAGTCGCCACCGCGCGCCGCTAGGAAGACAGCTCGGGCAGTGCTGTGAGTGTGTGTGTGATCTGGCTGGGGGGAGAGAGGAGCGCGTTCTCCTCCTTCCTACCCCTCCTACCCATCCCCCCTCACAACACTATGTTTTGTCTACTCGCTACTTCGTCGCGTCGTAGGGAGCGCCCGGCCCCGGTCCTCCCGGCTCGTTCGCTTGACTATTAGATTACTTCTCTGTGCCAGTTCAGATGTTGGGTTGCTCACAATTGTCTACCGTGCCTTCCAATATCGCGACAATTAATCTTGAGGATATTGATTTAAGAACATTCTCTTTAATAGTTTTGAAACATCATTTTAAATTCAACTATGTGTGATTTTCTTGTAGATCTATGTAGATTGTATAATAATTATATTTTATACAGTTTTGAACACATTTGTATATTTAAAAAATAACAAATTAACGAATATTTTTAAACTTAACCAATTGATCTTATCAATTACTTAAAATAATGTATTGGAAGTTAATTAGAATGTAACAAAAATACATTTTGGATCGAAGTAAAACTTAAATTTAGGTTTTAGAATATAATTTTATTTTATTATTCATATAACACTGCAATATTTACATTTGTACATTAATTACAACGTAATGTTCACTTCTTGCCATCTTTTTTCTTCCCTTCTTTCTTCCTTCCTTCTTTTTTCTTCTCAACTTTGTTATCTTTCATTATCTGTGCTTCTTGTATGTAAGCAGGGTCCCTTGTCTTTAGGCCGCGTGAGATTCTACCGTCAGCAATTTCTGGAAGGATACATTCCAGGTAGAACTGAGTGACCTGAAATAGGTTCATGTAGATATGAACACAATTGTACCCAAACACATTCTTCAAAATCTCATTCTTAACTTATTATTAATTATAACTTGTTTTGAGTTGGTACAACTTTGCTGTAAGATGGTGCCACCATTACGTTGACAAATAAATAAGTGAGAATTAATTACGTATTAATTTTTTTTTATTATCTGCTTATTTTTCGCATTTAGCGGTGAAATTAATCTTCAAAATGATTGCTCAAATATTAATTTAGGAAGATTTAGCCTACTGATAACAGCAATACTCTTTAGTAATAATACAAATACATACATAAAGATTATAAATTAAATTAATAAATTAAATCGAAAGGTATAAGACATTAATCTACTCTTCACTGTATTTCTAAGCTGCTTATTAATTTTTACATTCACTATTTTACGTTAGTTTAAGAATTTTGCATACCTCAGGGTAAATCTTTGTTTTCCAGAAATCATTGTCACGTTCTATGCGTTCAATAAACAGAGGGGCTGTTGTTGTGTAAACAACAAAGTCACACCATTCTCTGTTGGCTATATACAGTTGTCCTTGGATCTGGTAGTAATAATTGTGATTTCAGCTGAACGTTATTTTCTGTTATTTCTAGACAGAAATCTTTATTTTTCTTATTTTTGATTTTTTCTCCCAGAGTATTTTCCTGCACTGATGGCAAACACTTTACTTCTATCAAACCGTGTTCTCCCACAAGTCCATCAGGACTTGCACCAAGGTATGGATTATCAGGGTCTATAAATAGCCCACATTTAGTGACAACATTGTTTGTTGCAGCTTCATATTCTTTTATTGCTGTGTCTTCATGTACTCTGCCTGTGTTTTCAGTTCTCTTGGATACAGAATGTCTTTGACTAGGTTGTGGCAAGATGTGTGTTGCAGTCGTTTGGCAAACACGCCAAATTTTGAGGCTGTAAGCCGGTTCATGCGCTTTTCTTGCCAGCATAAATTGCTGTGCTGCCCTACTGTTTGTCTCTCCGTGTCTTCTCTGTTGTCGGAAGCTCGCCAGGATTTCTTTTTTCCTTTCCTCTAGTCTTTCCTCTTCAATGTCTGGTTCAACAGCTAGTGGTCCATATTCGGAATCGTAATTTCCTCCTTGGCGTAGCTTTTTCCGGGGGGCGCCTTTTGCTGAATAAGTTAAACACCTCTTAAATCTCCGTCGTTCTCGTGACAAAATGTAGGACTTTGTGACTCTTCCTGGGCTTTTCTGAGTCAGTCTCTTCAATGGACTGAGGTGCCAACTAGGTCCAGTAGTGTGGGAGAGCCCAGCACCAAAACAGCGAACCCTGTACGATCCACGAGAAGAAAGATTAATACGCTTTCCTCCTGTAAATTTAGCGACCAGGGCCATGTATTGTTCCGCCTTGTTAGTGGTTTCATTGTGCACTAAACTTTCTGCTTTTGACTCGACTCTTCCGACTAGTTTCCTTAATTCGGTTAGAAACTGTCCGTCAAGTAAATGGAGGATACTCTCTTCCTCTTTTCTTTTGCAAAAGCTCCCCCTGCACTTTGCGTGATTGCCAAACACGTGGTCAACAGAGTTCTTAATGTCATGTCTTAGGTTAGTGACATCCGTATTGCTCTTTGTCGTTCCGGAATCTTTTATAGCTGTTCGAACACCTTTCACTATTCTCTCGAGTCTAGTTATCAGATCCCCTTCAGCAGTGGAAGTTAACAATCTCCGTGATTCAATAGGGAAGCTGGTGTTACAGAAACCTTGTGAAGGTGGTCACTAAGTGCCCGTGTAACGTGGTTGGCACACTCAATCTTTTTTACGTATCTGCCATACCTAAACAGAGAAACAGATAAATTAGTTTAAAAATGCATTTTTTTTTGAAAATTTAGAAAATGGTTAACAAATGTTATAATATCAACACTCAGACTGTGGAAACCAAACGCTGAAACAAATGTCGCAATCTGTTTTTTCATATTACCTTTTGTTCTCATGATATAGAAGTAGTCCAGGCTATGATTCAGTCTTAACATGGGTTTCTTATGCAGAAACGTGTAGCCAACCTAAATGAATTGCAAAACAAAAAACATGACCTACATACCAGTGGTACCAACCGTAGTTATATATATATAAAGATGTATAACAAGGTAGTTATATATAATGATGTATAATAAGGTTTTATATATATATATAACAAGGTAGTTATGTCACGCTTGTAATGTAAGACACAAAATACCTGCAGTATTATAATGTAAGAGAGAATATATATATATATATAATATCATACTATAATTATATATATATATATATAAAATGTATATCACCGTAAACCCACCACCGTCTATCCATACCTTTGCCAGCCACTGCCTCCTCCTCCCGACCTGTCCCCAGCCACGCTGCCACTGCCCTGTCGCTACCTCCTGTAACAAATAAACATATTGCATCAGCCACCTCCCCACCACTTTCTATTATCCCGCGCGCTTTCTCTCTCTCTTTGCTCCCTGCTCCCGTTGCGATCGGACGTGTTTTTGCGCTGTTCCGTTCGTTGCGTTTTGCAAAGATAAAACTTGAGCGTTTGCTCCCCATAGCGGCTTCACTTTTCCTAACCTCACTTTTCGCTTTGTATTTTTATAACCTCACTTTTAATTTGTTTTATTCTGCGTAACATAACCTCACTTTTATTTGAAAAATGGCTGTAAATCCTGTCGAGGTTCTCAGTTCGGACGAAACCTATGTTAGACATTTTAGAATTTATGGAACACGAACAATTTTTAAATTTACTAATCCTCCTCCTGAAACTACTGAAATTGATTGGCTAAGACAAGGGTTTGCCAAAATTGTCAATGAAATGAAAGAGCGGGCCCATGAAAATGATCACCTTGGTTTCACCTTGCACAGCTTAAACTTAAAAAGTAAAGAACCCGGTTTTGTAGCTTTCCGGCCTGTTGGTGAAATTGATGAGGACATCCTTTGGCAAATTTTCGGGGGTATTGTCCAATCCAATTCTGAATCAATTAAATCTACCGACACATTTAAAGTTGAATGTACCCGAGTTAATCTCCCTGTGGGTTCCGGCCGTCCTGGGAGAGTAAGACCTGGCTTTTATAATACCTTTGATGAAGAATGAAAATCGAGACGGGGTATTGTAGTAATTAACAACAAAGACAACTTGTGTCTCCCCCGGGCTTTGGTGGTGGCCATAGCAAACGTGACTAAAGACCCCCAGTACAAAGCAATCCGAAAAGACCTGGGTAAAAGACAATCGTTTAGGGCCAAGGAACTTATTCGGCGGGCTAGGGTAGAGATCTCTGAGGAAGGTGCCGGTATCCCCGAATTGGAAAAGTTTCAGGACTTGCTAAAAGACTACAAAATCACAGTCTACAACTATGACAGAAAAGGTCGTGATGTTTACTTTGAAGGGGCTGTTGAAGACGCTAAATTCAAAATTAACTTACTCTTTCACAACGGTCATTATAATGTAATCAACAGTTTGACCGCTGCTTTTGCCTGTGCTTACTTTTGCGAAGCATGCCACGTCCCTTACGAACACAAAGCTAAACATAGATGCTCAAACATCTGCCCTTACTGCCAAACCATCTCTCCTCCCTGTAAAGAGGAGCATGGGGGAATAGTTTGCCCAGAGTGTAACATGAATATGAAAAACCAGCATTGTTTTATCGCCCATAAGGTTGACAGATGCAAAACAATAAAAAAGTGTCTAGACTGCGGGAAATTGGTTAGTTTAAAAGAGAGATCCGGACCTCACAAGTGCGGGGAAGTTTTTTGTAAACCCTGCAAATCATTCAAAGATCCGAATCACAAATGCTACATGCAACCCAACGATGGAAAACCTAAAACTAAAGACTATCTTTTCATTTTATTTGACTTGGAAACAAGGCAAGACGAGTCTCTCCCCTCTGACCCTGATAAAAAAGTACATCAAGTTAACTTGTGCGTCTCACAACAGTTTTGCTTTAATTGTATCGAGTCTAGATTTTGCACGGCATGTAGAAACAGAACTAAAGTTTTTAAGGAAGAACCAGTAAAACACTTCATGGAGTATGTGATGCAAGCTCGTAAACAGTTCAAAAATGTCTGTGTAATTGCCCACAACGGGCAAGGATTTGACTTTCAGTTTTTGTTAAAGTATGTGTTGGAAGAAACTAAATTCACTCCGGAACTGGTTATGAGGGGGACCAAAATTATTTTAATGGAAATGGACAATGTGAGATTCATTGACTCACTGAGCTATTTCCCCATGGCTCTCGCTGCGCTCCCTAACGCCTTTGAACTGCCTCCTGAGAAAAAGAAGGGCTACTTTCCCCACCTCTTCAACACCTTGGCGAACCAAAATTATGTAGGCCCTATTCCTGACAAAAAATACTACTGTCCGGAATCAATGTTTGAAAAGAAACACGAAGCCTTTGAAGAATGGTACGAGGAACAGGTGGCGAGTAACTATGTCTTTGACTTTCAAAAGGAAATCTTGGAGTATTGCATCTCTGACGTAGAGATTTTAGCTCAGGCCTCATTAAAGTTTAGACGTATTTTCTTGAAAGAATGTAACGTAGATCCTTTCCTCGAGTCCGTAACTATTGCTAGCGCTTGTAACCTGGCCTTCCGCCGTAACTTCTTGAAACCAAACACAATCGGCCTAATCCCTAAAAACGGGTACAGACTTACTGACAATCAATCAGCCGTTGCTTTACAGTGGTTAACGTGGGAAGAGGAGGAACGAGGGTTGAGGATTGAGCACGCCGGCCGGGGTAAAGAAGTTAAAATTAACGGGCTAAAAGTTGACGGGTTTGACGGGGAACGAATTTATGAGTTTCACGGGTGTTACTGGCACGGGTGCCCGAAATGTTTTCCTTACGACAGAGAGGCTCCTCTGAAGGAGGATCCCTCAGATTCACTTAATTTAAGGTATGAAAGGACTCTGAAGAAAATGTCTAAAATCAGTGACTACGAAGTTGTAGTAATGTGGGAGTGTGAATTTAGAGCTTTGAAAAAGGACAAAAAACTTAAACACTTGAACAACCTGCCGATCCTCAATAATCTTCCCCTCGACCCTCGGCAAGCGTTCTTTGGAGGCAGAACGGGCAATTCAAAAACATATCACAAATGCGAAGAGGGAGAAACGATACAGTATGTTGATGTTTGCTCCCTCTACCCCTATGTAAACAAATATGGGAAATATCCTTTGGGCCACCCTACCATTTATGTGGGAGATAGGGAGTGCAGACAGCGAGGATTAAATGTAGATGGTTTGCTAAAATGTAAAATCCTACCGCCTCGAGATCTCTACCACCCCGTACTCCCTGTTAAAATGAATAATAAATTAATGTTTGTGTTGTGTATGACTTGCGGGGAAACTCAAAACCAGCGAGACTGTGAACATGAGAGTGATAAAAGAGCGTTAGTTGGGACTTGGACTATGTATGAAATTAGGAAGGCGATTGAGAAGGGTTACGCTGTACTGGACATGTACGAGCTGTGGGAGTACGAGGTAGCCACATACGAGAAAGGTGGACTTTTTACCGATTTTATTAATAAGTTTTTGAAAATGAAGCAGGAAGCCTCAGGCTATCCTAGCTGGTGTAATACCGAAGAGGACAAAGACAAGTACATCGCAGACTATTTCCAACATGAGGGAATTAAATTGGACAAGGCAAAAATTTGTAAGAACGGGGGACTTAGATCATTGGCTAAATTAATGCTAAACAGTTTCTGGGGAAAGTTCGGACAGAGGGAGAACCAAACTAAAGCAACAATTGTAAGGGAATCTAAAGTCTTGTTTAAAATGTTAATCAGTCCAGAAGTACAAGTCAATAGGATTCAAACTGTTAACGAGGAAGTTGTTGTTGTCAACTGGGAATATATTGAGGAAGTGGGGGAACCTTTGACAAATATAAATGTTGTTATTGCGGCCTACACCACAGCCCAGGCGAGGCTTAAACTGTATGAACATCTAGATGCCCTTGGAGGTCAAGTCCTTTACTATGACACGGATTCGTGTATTTATCTATACAGGGGAGGATTGTACAAGGTCTCTACGGGAGATTACCTCGGGGAAATGACGGACGAATTGGCAAGTGAGTACGGGCCCGGCTCTTATATCTTAGAGTTTGTTTCTGGGGGACCAAAGACCTACGCATACCTTGTCTGGTCAACCAAAAAGCAAAAACTACAAACTGTGTGTAAAATCAAGGGTCTAACATTAAACATGAAAACATCCGAAAAATTAAATTTTGAACAGTTAAAAAAGATGGTCCTTAGTGAAGCAGCTGAAATTTTAGAAATTGAAGAAAACAGAATCAGGAGGACTAAAGACAGAGATATTGTAACAGTAAGTGAAATTAAAAAGTTTAAAATCACAGGACCTAAAAGGAGGCTCGAGGGTGAGTACGACACCTTGCCATTTGGCTATCAAAAGGTTCAAAGACTCGAGTAACCCCGACAGGTTGCGTCACTCTTCCCCCTCCCCCGTTTTCTATTATCTCGCGCGCTTTCTCTCTCTCTCTCTCTGCTCCCTGCCGCCATAGCATTCTGACGTGTCCCTGCTCTTTACTATGAATCAACCAAAATCACTTTTTCAACTTTGCAAAAAACAAATCTGGGATCGTACAGAGTGTCTCAGAGAATTATTTAGTTTAAACATGCCCCCAGTAATTTTCGAAAAGTTTGTAGAAACCCACTGGCGTTACTGGTTTGCAGAAGGCCTAGATAATAGTAAAAGATTTTATGTAGGCCATGCGGGTTTCTGTGTTTGTCCGTACTGGAATGAAAGCTGTTGTAAACCATTAAATTATTTTACAGAGAAGCTGTATAGTCAATATCAAGCTAGGCCATGTACCAGAGATAACATCGACTTTGATGAGCTGGTACCTCTTAAAGTACCAGACTATGTAAAAAAGAACTTGTAAATACAGTTAGCTTTGTAAAAAATCCCCACTGCATGAATGTACATGAACGAATGGAGGTCTATGGCGCGGGTGACGAAAAGCCCCGTAAACCTGAAAGGGGGTCTAGTAGATCGAGGCGTCGGGCTAACACCCCGGCTACTCCTTCGAAAGACACATGTGTGAATGAGGAGTCCAGTAGATCGAGGCGCTGGGCTAACACCCCGGCTACTCCATCGAAAAGACCTCGGGTGAAAGAAGGACTTTGTACATTGAGGAGCCTGGCCAACACCTAGGCTACTCCTTGGAACAGTCCGGTGGGTAAAAAAAAAGTATAAAAAGTAAAATACAAAAAAAAATAAACGGAGGAGACAACTAGTTTGTTTTGGAAGGTCTCCACGAGTCATGGCGGTGGAGGGGCCATGACTTTACTAAAAAAAAAAAAAAAATATATAAGTTGAAGATTTGGATAATTTTAATCATTATCAAAATGGACGGTAAAACAGCTATAGCTAATGAACTACACCGACCCGCCAGGAGAAATTATACTAGGCGTAAAGTCACCCTTAAGGGGCTAACAGACCTTTATCAGGCTGATCTCGTTGAAATGAAGCCATATTCCCAAGTTAATAAAGGGTACAAGTACATATTGACGATGATTAACTGTTTGTCCAAAGTGGCGTTTGCTGTACCGTTAAAAGACAAGTCAGGACCACAAGTCGCTAAAGCTTTAGAACCTATTTTAGCCAAGTATAAAATGAAAAACTTTCAAACAGACCAAGGAACCGACTTTTTTAATAAACATGTAAATGCTCTAATGAAAAAATATAAAATCAATCACTATTTTACATTTTCTGAACTTAAAGCCAGTATAGTAGAAAGATTAAACAGGACTCTCAAGTCAAAAATGTACAAACTATTTACAGCCCGTGGAAGTTACGAATGGTTAAGTATATTGCCAGAAATTGTAAAGTCTTACAACAATACAAAGCACAGGACTATAGGTATGAAACCCAAAGATTTTAAACAAAAACACGTCAAAGATATTTTAAAGAGAATAAATAAAGTTAAGAAACCAAAACACAAAATCCTTAAACAAAAATTAAAAGTAGGCGACAGCGTTAGAATCAGTAAAGTGAAAAGAGTTTTCAAAAAAGGGTATTTACCAAATTGGACAAACGAGACGTTTACAGTATACGCAATTAAACCAACAAGACCGGTAACATACATACTGCAAGACAGTAGAGGAGAGATACTCAAAGGTGGGTTTTATGCCGAAGAAGTTAGCAAGTCCAAAACCGGTGACGTTTATTTAGTTGAAAGAGTATTAAAAAGGAAAGGAGACAGACTCTTTGTACGATGGAGGGGGTATGATAGCAGCCATGACAGTTGGATAAATGCTAACGACCTCCGTTAGTGAGGGACAACGACATGCTAATGCCAATGACCTGCAGGCCGGCCACCTGGCTTAGTGCCGATGACCGGAGCCCGGCCATCTGCCTTAATGCCGATGACCGGAGCCCGACCATCTGGCTTAATGTCGATGACCGGAGGACCGACACCTGGCTGACCACCTGGCTGATCTCTGTTAGCGAAAGGAAATGACATGCAACCACGTAGGATATTATCTTAGATTGATGTTGACAGCCTGCGGTAACGAGGCAGCGTGACATGCAAAAGCGCTCAACCGTGTCTAAAGTCACTCTACCGTGACTTAAAAGCTTGCACGTGAAGTGATTACTTAAAACCAAAGCAATTAGTTGTATGTAACCAGTCACGATGCGGCTTGTAAAGCAGGAAGTCGAAATCTCTGTTCAAAACTTTGACGAATATTTCACAGGCTCCGGTATGGTAAAAAAGAATAAGCACGGTGTTTTATTGCCAGATTCGATACGTTGCATTATAGTGGGACCCAGTTCATGTGGAAAAACTAATGTCTTATTTAATCTATTATTTGATCCAAACGGTCTGAGATTTGAAAACATTTATATATTTTCAAAATCCCTCTATCAACCAAAATACAAACTATTACAAAAAGTTATACCTAAGGAGATTGGTTATTTCGCGTATGATGATAATAGTTTAGTTTTACACCCAAACAAAGCTAAACAAAACTCTATAATGATTTTTGACGATATATCCGCCGAAAAACACAATAACATTAGAAACTACTTTACTATGGGAAGACACAACAATTTAGATACATTTTATCTCGGTCAGACATACAGCGCTATTCCCAAACAACTGGTGAGAGACAATTGCAACCTTATTATTCTATTTAAACAAGACGATAAGAACTTACGACATGCTTACAACGATCATGTCACTACGGACATGTCATTTGACAAATTTAAAGAAATATGCGCTCGAGCGTGGCTTGATAATTTTGGATTCCTAGTTATTGACAAAACTTTGGACCCTTATAAGGGAAGGTACAGAGTGGGAATGGACAGTTTTATAGAAGCTTTCTAATGGGTCGCTTCTACTATTATAACGATATAAGGGGATTTGATAAAAAACTTCATAACGTAAGGTCTAACCTCTGCACATATTATTACAAGGATAAAAAGAAGTTTTGTGGAAACTATTGCAGTAGGAAGGGTAAACACGGTCATCCGTTCAATAAAAGGTGTTGGAGACATAAAAAACCTCCAAGCACCGCGATACTACCACCCGTAGTTTTATTAATGATATCTGCGAGTGAGAGAACATATAATAGAGATACTTGGTTAAACTTTTTACAAAAGTGTGAGGAACAGAGTGTACCCTTAGAGGTGGTAATTTATCATGAGGACATGAACAACTATACCGTCAGGGACCCTCAAAACTTGATCTCTAGATTTAGACCCTTTCCGGATATATTTGGTAAAGTATTGCCTTTACGTAACCTTCATGGTAGTATTAATTTTGCTCAGATTGTTTTGAGAATGTTGGAGTACGGTTGCAAAATACCTCACGCGATCGGTTGTATAGTTTTGACAGAGAGAACTATTCCCATCAGGTCGCCTATAGGTATTTATAACACATGCGTATATCTCAAATGTTATATTGACATTAGTTACAACACTGCCTGGGGGCCGATTCCTGACGATACTCCCAAAGGGCCTAGGGGTAAACCTTTTGCTGCCGTAAATAACTACTGCCAGGGGTTATATACTACAGAGTTTTTAAGAGCAGCCCTGCCCACAGTGGCCTCACAGTGTGAGAGATTTGGTATTAGTTTAAAAAACGGTGTATATAGAGTGACAAATCAAACATTATTTGAACAGTGGAAAACATTTACAGGGACCAACCCGTGTGAATTTTGGCTTCTCAACTCGTATTTAATGTACAACAGACATCATGATAAACCATTGAGAATGTTGAGCAAGTATATGGAAAAAACCGTTGAGAACGACAAGTATATAGTAACACATATATCCCAATGGAGAGACAATGTAAAGCGAGCCTTTGTTTTTAAAAGTTTAACAAACCGTTATGTAATACCGAGACACAGTCTTGTAAGAGAGGAAAGTAGATATTATAAAGGATTAGACTTTAGTGCTGGTGTTTCTTTGAAAGATGTAATACGTTACATGAAAAGATGCAAGAAGCGTGCCCTGTTTTTTAGACAGGTTGAACTACCTTAAATCTAAATGTGATTGCTAAAATCTATCATTTATGACTATGGAGCGAAACAGTAAACAACTGACTAGCCGACTCATAGAGTTGCGTAATGCTATTAAACGCAAATATAAACTTTTTAAGGAGGGTGCTGCGGAAAGTGATATTTTGCTTGAGAAGCAGTATAAACCGATTATTCAAGAACTTAGAAAAACGACAACAAACACAGCAGACATAAAAACTGAACCTGAAACCTTTAAAGAAGAGCCAATGGAATACGATACCACAGACGATGAAGGAGAAATAACTGAATTTATCCCAGCGAGTGTCTCTACACCTGAAACCAGCGGGTTAAAGCAAATTGTATCAACCCCTACAGGACTGGAAACAGCGTCCCAATATATCGAAAACCAGTTTAGTAACCCCATGACAGTGAGATATATGACAATGCTTTTAAAGGATGCTAGCGGTAAGGTCCGAGTAATTGATCATGATTATGGCCCTAGATACGAAGGTAGTACTTTAATGATGGGAGATAAGGTGTTAGACTTTGACAAGATGGAACTATTCTAATAAACGACACAAGATATAGTCCTACTGAAGGCTTGTATGAGCTCATATTTAAGAGAACCCCTGACGAGGATATATACAATAAAGACGATCTTAATACCTATAAGAGTATTATTATCGCCACCAACGCTCACAAGAAAGGTTACAGATTCCACAATGCAATTAGAAGGGACAACAACCTAAAGTACAGAAGAATTATTAAAGACCTATTCCCGGCCAAAGCGGGTAAGGGTCTAGCGTGGAAGAATGCAAGATCTCGTGATATAATACATTGGGATGACGCCAATGAATTAGTGGATCGGTTGCGACACATTGCTATGTCAACAGAGAGTGGAAACAGAGTACATAGCAATGAAATACTAAGTATCGTGGAGGAACTGAGAGAGGCCGGCTTTATAAAAGGAGCTGGCAACAGTAGATTTAAAGCATTACTAAAATGACCATTGACAAATTCGGACGTAGTAGCCGAAAATCCCGAGGTGAGGCCGTCAAGGGCCCCAAGGGAGAGGGTTTTAATTTAACGCCCGACGGTGACTACGATATTCAAAATAAACGGTTATGTAATCTAAAAAGACCTGCAGACGATAACGACGCGGTGACAAAAAAGTTTATGTCTGACAATACCTTGATTTTAGATGAAAAAAAAGAGTATTTTGACGCTAATAAATGTGTTATTCGACATGTAAAAGTACCACAAAATTCCGACGACGCCGCTACAAAATATTACGTAGACTACAAATGTATTCATTTTACAGGAGAACATTATATTATAGGAAACAAAATACTAAGAGACGTACGGGATGCCGAACAAGAGTATGATGCTGTAAACTTGCGGATGTTAAAAGAATCATCAAAATCAGCCTTAAAGCTCGTAGATAACACTTTTTATGATTGTCAGTCAAAGCAAATAAAAAATCTGTCGGATCCGACAGATTTTCAAGACGTACTTAACTTAAATTATATTGTAAGACTATTGGGTAAAGTTCTATTTGATATTTACAATACCTTAGGAGCTCCAATACAGACAGACAAGGACACGTGGGTCAAATTAAATGTTGTAAATAAATACTTTTTAGATGAAAATACACGACAATTCCGTAATAAAGATGATGATGAAGAGGAAATTATAGACACGGACCCTTTCCCCAATTTCCTCAGGACGGGATCCGGTTTAAAAACACATTAACTGGCAAACACTAATTAGTCTTCGCCGAGCCGTTCAACATGCGGGTTGTTTTATTGTTTTTTCTGCCTCTTGCCTCGTGCAACAAGTCGATAGATTTTTTGACTTATTACGGGTATTTGGAAAAAAACGCTTTGACACAAAACATTACTTCTGCAGTAAGACAATTTCAAGAGTACTTTCGTCTTGAACCAACGGGGGTGTTTGATAACGATACTTTGGCCCTCATGTCCACGCCTCGGTGCGGTCACCGAGACAATATACTACCGTTCTCGGCTTTACCCAATAGAAAGTGGAATACATCAGTAATAACGTGGTACCAATACGGAACACCACAGCACCCCGACCTGATACAGAAAGCTTTTGATGTATGGGCCAAACACGTGAATTTAACTTTTAAAAAGGATATAAATAATCCAACAATAATTATATCATTTTCTACGGGTAGACAACATGTGTTTTATTCTAGACACGATACTTGCCCCTATGACTTTGACGGTCCTGGGTTAGTTCTCGCCCACGGCTATCTCCCCAATACGGGGTATACTTCTACAGACATACACTTCGATTCGGAAGAAAATTGGGATTTTACTATGAATTTACCACGCTATGGAAACATTTCGTTCTTTTTAACTTTGGTTCATGAGATTGGACATACCCTTGGTTTGGATCATTCAGGTGATGATAAATCAGTAATGTTTCCTTTTAACAGGGATCCTCTAGGGATTGTTGACTTGAACGAATACGAGCTAAGCAACGATGACAGACTCGCTATGGAGTATCTTTACGGCAAGCCCACTAAAACATTTGCAACCATTCCAAAAATAAATACAACAGCAGCCACACCCACTACCGTTACAACGCCCAGTACAACAACAACAACAACAACAACAACTACAGCCGTAACACCACCCGAAATATTTGAAAAACGCGATATTTGTGAATTAAAAGGTCAAATTGATACGTACGTTATTGTGAACAAAAGGATATTTGCTTTCTTTAGGGATTATGTATGGATTATTAGTCTAAACCCTGCAGATAGGATTCCTGAGGATTTAACACGACCAAGAAGAATATCACACTGGCTCAAATTCTTACCACGAAATTTTACTGAAATATCGGCCATTTACCAACGGCCTAACGGTGAAATCGCGTTATTTACTGACAGTGAGGTGTTTTTATTTAGATACCCTTCACTGTCCTTGATTACAATGTATAATGTCAATAACATAGCCGGTAGAATGGTACATAAAGTTAACGCGGCCTTTGCAACTAACACGGGGAAGAGCTACATGATTATTGACGATTGGTATCTGATTGAAATAAACGAGTGTAATTATACGGGTGTTTTTATGGGTATGGTCTCGTCTACGCTTTACGGTATCCCAGCCCACTGTAGCGGTGCCTTTAGATATATAAACGGGATGATTTACTTTACCACATCCAGTGGCTCGTTAGAATACAGTGAGTACACAAACGCTGTGTCTCGTACGGTGCCTGACATTTTTGAAGTTTTAAATATCCCGTGTATACGTGAGTCACTACTAAATAAACTCTACGAGGTTATTAGATATTTACAATAAATGGCTAAAAACAGAAGGAAACCTCTCAGACGTAAGCTAGCGGTCGTACGAGGTGGAGGTATTGTTTCATCCGTTCTTAATAAGGCCATAGACCTCCTACCTGTTGAATTACATTTGCCTGGAGGATATCAATTTTGCGGTCCTGGCACGAGATTAAAAGAGAGATTGGCAAGAGGAGACAAAGGAATAAACGGTTTGGACGAGGCCTGTAAGGTCCACGACATAGCATACTCGCGGTATTCCGACAGCGAGCGGCGAAGGCAAGCTGACAAAGAGTTGGCGGAACGCGCTTGGCAAAGATTCAAGTCTAGTAACGCCAGTGTTGGTGAGAAAGCCGCTGCTTGGGCAGTCACCACGGCCATGAAAGCAAAATCAAAATTGGGGGGAGGCCGTAAAAAGAAACGCCCCGTTAAACGTCCTCGGGGCAGAGGGTTGTATCTTAGGCCTTATAGGAAGGATGGTGCGGGTAGTAAGAGAGGTGCAGGTAAGGGGAGAAAAAGGCGAACGAAAAAAAAGCATCTCGATACCTGTAAAACCGCTAACAAATTACGATTTAATCAAATACGCGAGGTTATTAAAGATTCCTAACTTTAGAGGGGTTTACATGAGGGACAGTTTACCGAAACGCCCCAAAAAATGTGAATCTGCTATAGTTAACCTGGACAGTACAGCTAATCAAGGTACCCACTGGGTTTGTTATAAAAAGATTAATAAGAAAGCCTATTATTATGACAGTTTTGGAAACCTAAGACCACCACCAGAAATCTCACGATACTTGGCGGGCTGTGAACTTTACTATAATTACGAAAGACAACAGACTTTTGACTCAGTTGTTTGCGGACATCTTTGTTTAAAGTTTCTCTGTAATTATAATGTTTTGTCTCACGGGATCAACTAGTGTTCTATCCCACGAGCTAGCATTTCCCATAGATGTTAGCAAGGGTGAATGGGAACTTGGTTTAATTGAACTGACCACTTATAATTCTATACCAAACATTGAGAAAGGCATTAATGATAAGTTTTACTACGGTGATGATAAAAGTATTACAATTCCTGAGGGCTCTTACGAGATCGAGGACATTGAAAAATACATACAGTCTCAACTGCCGAAGAAAAAAGTAACATTTACGTTAAAGCCAAATAATAACACTTTAAAAGTTACAATATTTTGCTCTGAAAAAGTTGACTTTACTAAAGAACATTCATTGGGAACACTCTTGGGCTACAAAAAACAAATATACGAGGCTAATAAACATCATGTTTCTGAACTGCCTGTGGATATAATTAAAGTTAATTCAATACGGGTCGAATGTAATGTCACACGCGGGTCGTACCTAAACGGAGTCGAGGGTCATGTGATACACGAGTTTTACCCGGCCGAACCACCGGGGTATAAAATAGTTGAGCTCCCGAGAAACGTGATTTACTTACCGGTAATCAGTCAGAGGATCAATACCTTAACAGTGTCCATAAAAGACCAGGACGGTAATCTTGTTAACTTTCGCGGAGAAAGAATCTCGATTAGACTACATTTAAGACAGAGTAATGGGGCTACTATTTAGGGGAATGCCTACGGGGCAGTCGGTCAGTAGTGTTCAGAAAGCCAAGGTGTTAACGTGTAAAAACATATCGTTTCTTCGTTCTATCGGTTTTAAAGTAATAAAAAATGGCGCTATTGGCGATAGACAGCCCGGCTGTATACGATGATTTGATAACAGGGATGGAATTTCACACGCACTTACCCTATGCAAATTCTACTTTCAATAATAATGATGAAATAAGAATACCAATATTACAGCAAGATATAATAACTGCGCCTTTTGAAAGCTTTATTGTAATTCACGGTAAAGTCAGCGCTAAAAAGACGGACGGGACTCCTCAGGATGTTTCCTTTGTAAATAACGCAGTGGCCTTTATGTTTGAAGAAATCCGGTACGAGATTTGTGGCAAGGAGATTGACAGAACGAGAAATGTTGGTATTACTACAACTTTAAAGAATATCCTGTCCATTCGCGAGGAAGAAAAAAATACTTTTAAAAACGCCTGCTGGCTAGGCCCTGGTAATTCTGAAAAAGTAACAGATTTTGTATATTCGATCCCATTAAAACATCTGTTAGTGTCTGCCGAAGATTACAAAAAGGTGCTAGTCAACGTAAAACAAGAATTGATACTTTTACGCTCGGCTTCGGATATTAACGCTGTAAAGTTAGCGAACGCCGGTACTTTAGATTTAACATTAGAAAAAATTTATTGGCGTATACCTCACATAACAATCAATGACGCTCAAAAATTAAAACTGTACAAATATATAGAGAAAGACCCTGCAATACATGTTCCCTTCCGCCAGTGGGACATGATTGAATACCCGAACCTGCCGAGTACGGAGACATTCTCCTGGACACTGAAAACGTCTACTCAGACAGAAAAGCCCAGGTATATCGTACTCGCCTTTCAAACAGACAGAAAAAACGACTTAACAAAGGACATGTCACAATTTGATGCCTGCAACCTAACTGATGTAAAACTTTATTTAAACTCAAACTTTTACCCGTACGATAACCTTCGAGGAAATATTACTTTAATGTATGATATGTTTGCTGCCTTCCAAAACTCGTATTATGGAAGAATCGGTTCGCCTATATTAAATTTTGACGATTTTAAAGCAAAGTGTCCTCTGTATGTAATTGACTGTTCAAAACAGGACGATACTATTAAAACAGGGCCTGTAGACGTAAGGCTCGAAATTACAACAAAAAGGGCCTTTCCAGGTAATACTTGGGCATACTGCCTTTTACTACATGATATACATTATTCCTATAAGCCTATAACGGGAGATGTCAGGAAAATCTCGAGTTAGTTTTTCCAACCCGGTAGTTACAGAAATATACAGTTTGCCAGAAGAAGACAGGAAATCAGATTGGGAACTCATGGCACGGGACCGAGCCAGGTTTTTGAGACGTATCAAATTAACAGAAGAAAAGATTTCCCGAGTAATTTTTAAACAGTGGACCCTGAGGGTCACGTGACTCATATTTTAATCAAAGGGGTGGGGGTAAAAGATACATTTATATGTCCAAAAGAGATAATTAATCAGTCTCTTTCTTGAACTCGTTGGGTAAACATGGGTTACAACGGTTGTGTTAAGATTGAATACTTTAAAGACGGGCTTTTAATCAAAACGGATTACTTAGACTGTTGTGTATTTAATACCGCTAGTGCAAAGTTTCAACTACCCTCGGGGGCTGATAGCATTATTGTTAATTGGTGTACAGATTTTGATAATAGCGAGACTTCAGAAGACGAATATTAAATATGGCTTTGCAAGAATTTATAATCATTCCTAAATGTAAAGAGCCAATAGATTTAATGACTGGAGTATTTTTAAAGTCAGTCCATTTCTTGGACCCCGAATTAACTAAAAGTATTGTGACGGGTATTTTTAAAAGTCGAGACAATAGTCTGGGTGTATTGATTAAAGGGAGAAAAGGTGTTGTGTTTTGGTCTTACGATTCTTTCTGTCAACTAATTGACAGGTTTAACGAAGTAACTTTGGCTTTATTGGGGAATTATCAGTGTTTCATAACTATAGACGCGGGGCCTAGCATAAAGGTTAACAATATTTTTGGGCATCAGTACGTTTGTGTCTCTGATGGAGAACACTCCTTGGCTCTTAACCGTCACGAGTGGGATCAACTTGTAAAAAATATTCCTTTAATTGGTCGCGAGGTATTGCAATTATTTTATATTGAGGATATTATACAAGTTTATATTAATCAGGTTTTAACCGGTGCTGAAACCTGTACAGATCAATTACCGCCTCACGTAGCCGACCGTTTATATCAGGAAATTTTATTATGGAAGCTATAGTGGAGTTTCAAGCTTTCCGGAGTAACGGTAATAGATTTATTATTAAAGAACTTGCTATAGTTGGGAGGTCGTATAGAACACAGATTGTGTTCCGACCTCCATACTGTTTTAATTTGTTGAATAGTAAAATGCAAAGGACAGCTCGCTGGCTGACTCGTCATTATCACCACATTAAGTGGGACGATGGCGAAGTAGAGGATAGTGAGGAGCTTTTAAGCTCACTCTGTAAACCTTTTGAAACTATTTACACAAAAGGTTTGGAAAAGGCCCAATTCCTTCGGGAATTTCACCCTAATGTTAAAGAAATAAATATTGTAAATAGTAGCGATAGTTATGAACTTGTAGATTGTATTATTGTACATGGAAATAAAAATGAAAACTGCGCTTTGAAGTCCGCAAAGTACTACGCTCGAAAAATATTTTCGAGTGGGGCCTAATAAAAATAAGGCCCGGCAGTCGCTCACCATCAGGCAGGGTTAAACCCTTTGTAAGTCCATGGGTGTGGGGAGGTTGGCCTAAAAAACCGTGAAACCGTTTGTTGTAATCCTCCGACTGTCAGGGAAAAGCGGATTGAAAAGCGCGACAAAAAAAAATATATATAAAGTAAAAAAAAATTCTCTGTCTATGTTCTAGGCTAAAATGAAAGGACACAGTCTTAGTAAATAGCCTATTGGGGTAAACAGAGAACAAAAATATAAAAAAGGAGGTAGCATTTTGTTATGGAGTGGCTACCACAGTGAGAGGCGATGGTTGGGGCCTCTCACCCCAGAGGTTAGGCCTCCAGGGGAAGCTCTGGGTAACCAAAAAGAACGCGCCGACGCTCCTACGGCCTAGCCTAAAGGCTTACCGTGGTGTGGAAACGCGAGCGTTCAAAATTATAGTTTAAAGAAAAAAAACAACATACCTTTATAACGTGTAAATTACCCAGTCTGTGGAGAACTCGTACTCACACGCGAGGCACTTGTAGTCAAGCTTCCACGAGTAGACTAAAGTAGCGCACGATATAATATTATTACAATAGTGGTACGTTAGTCTAAAATGTGGGGTAACTTCGACACAGTGCCCGTCGCTACAAAACCCGAATCTGAAAAAGGGCTCAAAACTACCACAAAACACCGTGGACTCTGTACACGGCGGATCCATGGTGCAGACTGAGACGACGCTAAACAAATACTGTGGGCGGCCGAGCCAAGCGTGACTCGGCGATGCGGTCCGGTGACTAACTCAAGGGGCGCGCCCTAACCGTCATACCGCCCGCATAACGACCGGCTAAGTGCTTTTCTACAGGACATTTTAACGGACAAACCTACAGTTAAAATATATTGTACTCACAATAGCTTTAAGACCATCTCTGTCCACTCCTCTTCCGGCATGGTTGCTATGAGGTTGAGGCAGGTGCATTCGGGAAACACAGGGTTGATGCGTTTCCGCTCCATACACGAGATGCATCTCTGCAGAGGGGGTCGGGGTTCTTTGGAGCTGTAGCCCAAGGACTCCAGCTTCTCATACCTCGTTTCAAACGAGTCCTGTAACATAAAAGCAAGAATAAAACAACAATAATAATAATTAATAAAGGATTTGATTACCTTGTATTACCTATTTACTTACCAAGTAGCACTCTGGACAAGTCTCATATAGGTCATATCTAAGAAATTTACGGATAAAATATTGTCTAAGTGTCCAGCATCTATCGTAATGCTCTAATTCTATTAATGATTTGATAAGATACGGAGCGTTTAAATTTTCAATTTGGAAAAGTCTAGGGAGGTCTGAACAGATTTGCTGACAACAAAGTTTGGTTAAGCTCGGAGGCGACATCACGGCTAACTGAGAGAGGAGCACAGTGTGGGGGGCGCGGCTAACGGAATCTGCGGGCTGTGATTGGTCGGCTGTTTACACCGGTGTTGGAAGGGATATCGCGTATAAATACGGGTCTCTGGCCCGGTGTTATGGTACTATGCACTCTGCAGTGGTTGTTTTAGTTATCATGTTGTTCCAAGTTTTAGCTCTCGTTTGCCTTCGCTTGGTGATTGGTTTCGACCAAGATGAAAACATCCCGCCCAATAATCAGGTAATCAAAGTTTCAAACAATTACACTATAGATTTACCCACTATACATTTAGTTGTTTACTTAGTTAATAATTTTTTTCAGGATCTGTTATCGACGACTCCTCAGGTTGGTGACCCCAACCTCTAAGTCAGGACATGTTTTTTGCTGATGATCTTGGCGTGCTCTCTATACGTGCAGTAAGTAATTTGTTTTCTCTTTTTTAAACTTTATGGTAGGGTTAGTATTAATAGAATGTGTATACTTAGACAGTTTATTTTTTGTTTTCAGAGCGGTTCGGGACTGAGCAGTTTATCCCAGCGCCTCTCACAACAGGTAAAAACGTACTTACAAATATTTTTTTTAAATACAAGAGTTTAGGTTTTACATTGAAATGAGGTTAATTATAATTTTTTATTTTTTCAGAGTGGGTCTTCTACGGTTAGCGGTTTACAATCCATATCTCAGGTGGGTTAATTTATTTAGTTTTTATATTCGTTATGATTATATTAGCCTTTATAACAGCGTTTGTTTATACATGTTTTTATGTGTTTAGGAAGAATATAACGGCAGGATTAGGCAGATGTTAAGATTGTCTGGCGAGTCTGGGGTATATATCGAGACCTCGCGGACCTTCCTTGATGACGGCAGTTTGTTGACGAGAAATAGGTTTACGGTTAGTATGGGTTTTATTCCGTGTTTTTTTCAACGTTTATAGTTTTTTATTTATTTAATAATATTATTTGGTTTGTGTTTTTTTGTTACAGGACGATATTGCCGGTCTAAGCCCTGAGGCCCGGGAGGCGATCTCTCAAGGTTTAGAAAATGTAAGTCTAAATTTTATTTTTATTTGTCTGTTGCAGTATGAGATAGCTCCTGAGCTTATAGAGACTAGCATGCGAGAGTTAGGAACTGTAAGTTTTATATTTTTTTTTATTTAGCTTATTTAGCAATACTTGCACGTAGAGGTTAGGGGTTGTTTGTGGTTTTCTCTAACTCTAATGTTTTTTTTCAGTGGCAGAGGCCAGCATCTCCTGTCAGGCGGACGATGCCTAATATTATTAGACGCGGCACCTCGGTAAGGACATATCATTGCTATGTGATTTTTAGCGTTAATAATGTAGTAAACAATAAAATAATAAAATTAGTTACAATATACTGTTTGCTTTTCAGGTAAGGGACCGGTCTCCACACCCCCGGCCCGATACCCCAATTACGTCATATGCGGTTCATCTGGCTAACACTGAGGTGATTAATTAATTATTATATAGGTACTTGTTTTTTTTCCACTTGCTTATTTTTAGAATTGTATAATTGATTTTATATTTTCTTTTTCAGCTCGTCGGTAGTGATGGCGAATCCCAGTATTTTATAAGCGAGGATGGATACCTGCTCTCTATACGTGCAGTAAGTATTTTGGTTTATGGGGGAGTATATAGTTTTAAGTACGGGTATTTTATTACACTAATTGTATTTTGTTTTCAGAACAACCCCAGAAGCGTCAGATTTCCACCACGGTACCGCCAGGTGACAGAATCAACTTTTACCCAGCGGAGACTTGAGCTATGGGCGGAAATTAGGAACACCTACGAGACGGGGTTGTACTCGTTTGGAGAGAGGGCCGTTATCGCTGGCGACGGCTGGTGCCTCACACGCTTAATGGTATGTTTTGGTATGGTATGAGTATGGTATGATGTTGATATTGTATTGTATTGTATGGGTATCTGATACCTTTGTTTTTTTTTTATTTACAGAGGGGTGGTGAACCGGTAAGACGGACTCACCTGGCCGAAACCCCTCTACGGATAACATCGGGTGGGCCGGTTTCTATTCACTCAGAGGAAACGAGTGCGAGGACCCTAATCAGCCATCTACACTATACGGTTAGTATCGTCGTATTGTTTAAAGTATTTTTTTAGTCATAGGTTTTAATAATGGTGTTAACGGTCTCTGTTTTTTCAGGGGCAGAACGTAACAGGTGCAAGGATGGAGGAAGAGGATGTGCGTCGGCGGGACAGGGCTCGACCAAACAGCCCTACACCCTCAAGGGTACTCCCCTCCTGGCATAGCAGACCTTCACTACATAGTCTTGTAAGTAATAAAGTTTAACAGTTGCGTATGTTTGATATACATTTTAGGTTTTAGTTATAGTAATAATAATAATATAAACATTATTTACAGGGGCAGAACGTAACTGGGATTAGGGCGGTGCCTGCAATTCCGTTTGCTGATCGGGACGAGGTTGGTGCAAGGGTGGAGGGGGACGTATTCGCCTTTCCCTCGGGCTCGAGAGCTCCCAGACTTTCGGTAATTTTTATTTTGTTATACTGTTGTATTTTTTTTTGTTTTTTACTGTGTGTGTGTGTGTGTGTGTGTGTGTGTGTACCTTGTGATAATTGATCGTTTTGTTTTTTAAAGTCAATACCGGAAGTCCACATTGCTGCCTTGGAGGAGAGGGTAAACAGGCCGAGCACCGGTGCAAGGGAGGTAGCGGGACCGTCAAGACGGGTTGAACCTATTGTAAGTATCTTTATCGGGGGTTAGGGTTTGTTTTTGTTTTGTAAACTTGTATTATATTTAATTTGTAATGTTTCAGAATTTAAGGTGTTAGGAACGAATGCCCGCGGTCGACCCCCCTGCCGATTGCGCCGTCTGTCGCTTTGAGGAAGGCCTGTTACGGATGAGGATGCGGCTTTTTGAAATGGTAAGGTTCCAAGTCATTCGTTTGTAAGATATAGGGTAATAATTAACTTTACGAATAGATTCTTACCTGATGTGGTTTTCAGGAGCGTGGGACAAACACCACCGAGGATGTTCCGGGCATCGTCAACCGGATCGCGGCCGTCCGGACAGAGCTGGGTGAGGCTCTGACCTTGTCACGGAACGCCTTGGAGGACGCGGAGGAGGACCAGATCCGCGAGATCGCTCCGGCTGTGTGGGAGGAGCTCCGTGCCACCATGGAACGCATCCTCAGCTACAACGACAGGAGGATGGATAATCTTATTATCCGTGGCACGCCTCCTCCTACAGAACAGCCGAGGTATATAGTTTGTCAGATCTGTATAAGTGCCCTCCCAACTGTAGCCCTCCACCCCTGTGGGCATGCATTGTGCCCGGCTTGTAGCCGCCGGGTCACCTGCTGCCCCTTTTGCAGGACTGTCGTTAACAGCCGAACAAGGTTGTTTTTTAATTATTAGGTTTTTTTAGTGTTGTATTTTTTTTAATTATTGTAAATTTGTAAATTATTGTTTCACTGCATTAATAAATTAAAGTAAGTCTTGAATTGTTTTTTTAAGTCCTAAGGCAGTTTAAAGTCCTGCATTGTTTCACTGTATAATATTGTATTAAAGTAAGTCTTGAATTGTTTTTCTAAGTCCCAAGGCAGTTTAAAGTCCCCAATTGTTTCACCGTATAATATTGTATTAAAGTAAGTCTTGAATTGTTTTTTCTAAGTCCCAAGGCAGTTTAAAGTCCGCAATTGTTTCACTGTATAATATTGTATTAAGGTAAATTAAAATTATTTTTTCTAAGTCCTAAGGCAGTTTAAAGTCCTGCATTGTTTCACTGTATAATATTGTATTAAAGTAAGTCTTGAATTGTTCAGAAAACATAAAGTACATTTAATAAGTCCCAAAGTGTTTGATATGTATTTTTAAATTATTGTTCTAAGTCCCCAATTGTTTCACTGTATAATATTGTATTATGGTAAATTAAAATTATTTTTTTCTAAGTCCTAAGGCAGTTTAAAGTCCTGCATTGTTTCACTGTATAATATTGTATTAAAGTAAGTCTTGAATTGTTCAAAGTACATTTTTATAAATGATTTGTAAAGAAAAACTATTTAAGGTATAGAAATTTTTGAAGTCTACACAATATTGTATTAAAGTAAGTCTCGAATTGTTCAAAGTACATTTTTATAAATGATTTGTAAAGAAAAACTATTTAAGCTATAGACATTTTTGAAGTCTACACAATATTGTATTAAAGTAAGTCTCGAATTGTTCAAAGTACATTTTTATAAATGATTTGTAAAGAAAAACTATTTAAGCTATAGAAAATTTTTGAAGTCTACACAATTTATAATTGTACTAAGTTTTAATAACAGTTCAGCTTGAGTATTTAATTCTGTGTTACAATGTAAGGAATAAATAAATGTTCTTTTTTAAAATGATTTTTTACTTACCTGGTATGATGTGGTGTGGTCCAATGCCTGATACAGACTGTAGTAGTGTTGTGCGTTATATGTGCTGAGTAGAGTCACACAGTTGCGTAAGGAACGCTCAACTATGATATATAGTAACCATACGATAGTCACTTGGCGGTTCCATAACCAGATGTCACTGATTGATCACTAGTATTAATGCCATGGGTCGACGTTTTGGTCGACCATAACTCAGACGCGAGGTCACCAGGACGCTGTTGTTTCTATTTGCATTTGATTTGTGGCAAACGATCGCTCAAGCGCGACCCGGCGATGCGGGCTGCTCTCTCTTACATTATAATACTGCAGGTATTTTGTGTCTTACATTACAAGCGTGACATAACTACCTTGTTATATATATATATATATAAAACCTTATTATACATCATTATATATAACTACCTTGTTATACATCTTTATATATATATAACTACGGTTGGTACCACTGGTATGTAGGTCATGTTTTTTGTTTTGCAATTCATTTAGGTTGGCTACACGTTTCTGCATAAGAAACCCATGTTAAGACTGAATCATAGCCTGGACTACTTATAGACACTTTTTAATGCCAAGCAAAATTGTGTTGAACAATTATTAGTGAATTTCCTATGGAAAGTGAACTATTAGCATGACCCACACGGTGAAACTTAAGCCCGGGACCACCATAGAATTTCCTAACGTGACCCCCTGAACACGTTTTGGGGGGTCGTTCAAAATTATATATATATATATATATATACATATATATAGACATATATATATATATATATATATATATATATATATGTGTGTGTATGCAATCTAGCGGTCGCATTTTTTGTCCGATTTACTTCAAATTTGGGAGGGACATTCCTTTCTATAATCTGTTGGACAAGTTCGTTGAGCAAAACAATCGGAAAACTCTAAACCCATTTTTTGGGGATTAATCTTTCAAATTTCGAGTTTTTGGGCCCAAAAAGGGTCAGAAAAGCCCCAGATGTAAAGTTACTGCATGTAAAAAGATGGGAATTAGAGAGGCGAAAGTTTTAAGCCATCTCTCGTCATTCTAGCTTAAATATTTACCGAGTTATTAAAGAAAATGTGTATCGGCTAAACACAGTACGTTGTCTTATGGGGGTTTTACACTAGAAAAGCCTGTTATTCTTTTGTTAAAGTACTTTTATTATTCCCAGCAACCTCACGCCTACTTTCAAGCCTGTATGGACCTTCTCCTAACCTTATAATGCGCAAAATTGTATTCCCAGCTTTGCAAGTAAATGAAACCAGGAGTATCAGAACAGCCAAAAAATAAATGTTTCCAGATTTCAATAAAAATTGGACAAATGTATGTTTTTACACTGATTATGAGTTTTAAAAGTTGTTATGTGAAAATTCACTTCCCTCACGTCAGCGTGCTGCGTGCGAACTCGTTTATTTGTTTGGGCTTGTTTGTTTGTGTTTGAAAATTATGTTAAACAAAAATTTAGAAAAACGTAGGGAGAGGAACTCATTTAAAAATCACTCACTTATATGTTGTTGGTAAAGAGGTACATACTTATCTATTTAAAATTTAAAATTACCTGCATCTTTCTTGAATGTGCGCAAAAACGCTAGAGTCACCGTCGCCAATATAAAACTTGTAAATGAGTCCATAGTCTTCCTCGCTGCGTTTAAAACCTTCGACAATTATGTCACTCTCCATTCCTGTTGAAGGGCCGTGGAAATTTAAAAAGCACTCATGTTCTGGAGTTTCTGTTCCCTTGTTTTTGTGTTTAGTGCAAACGTAACAAAATTTGACCTTAATTTTGACCTCTATTTCACTGCAAGGCTCGACCAACAGGTCGGGAAATTTAAAGTCGGATACTGCGTGATGACTAATGTCCATTTGTTCAACTTCGTTTTCTCTCGCTTCATACTCGGGCGATTTTTTGTCAGTGTTAGCCCTGTAAAATCAGAGAGTTTATGTAAAAAAAGTTTACGCTTTATTACTTTTTCTAGTCCCGATTTTATACGTAACAGCCCCCTTTTATAATAAATAAGGAGGTTATAAAGCGGCTAACATAAATGTAAAATAACGTTCAATAATAAAATTGAAACTAAACCAATATTTAAAAATTTAAAAACGTAATATTTTCTTTAACCTATAATTTTTCTTTAATATTATAATACAGTCTAAAAGGACTGATAAATTCTACAGAAGGTCTTTTTTCTTCCCTTCAAATTTTCTTCAAAAGTTTTTATGTTTGTTTCTCTGCCCTTTCATAATTTATGTTCATATTTAAGGGAGACATAGCATTTAAATCTTTCTCAATAAGAATAACATGGGGGCTGAGTCCGCAGGTTTGCTGCTACGGGAACCTTTAGCAAGAAATTTTTTTTGAGCTAATATCAATAGACCACAACCAGATAAAGCCGTATACCAAGTTTCGTCAGTATACGTTCATAATGAAGCGAGATATAATTTTTTTATAATTTCCCATAAGAATAACATTAGACAACGTACTGTGTTTAGCACTTTCAATATCTCGGTAACTGATTGACGTAGAGGAAGGATCAAAATACCAAATTGTGTGTTTTTTTAAGCTGAATCTAAACATTAAACATTAAAATTTGACTTTAAAAAAATTGTATGTAAAAAGTTCAAAAACCCCATTTTTGGGGTACAAAACCCCCCAAAATACCCCTTTGGATAAAGCGATATGGCTGGTTTTCGAACTTAAAGTAATAAATGTTGCTTTACACGTTTATACCAAATTTCATGAAAATCGGACCTTTTTTACGAGAGTTATCGCACCCAAGGTCACATATATAATATAATATATATAATATAATATATATATGTATATATATATATATATATATATATATATATATATGTACAGTTTCAAACGAATGGTTTTTTTGGGGTCTGGGGACCTCAAAACAAAAAGTTATCATGGTCCCGGGCCTAGGTCTTACCATGCCGACTACGGTAATAGCTTCTTCCCTATAGGGGAAATTCGCTAAAACAAAACTTTAAACTTTAAAAATGTAACTAGCAATTTACCTTTGTTCTTCAAGCAGCCTGTTGAATGTAACTTCACTTGAATCTTCTGTGTAGTCTGTGGCACTGTTTGTCTGAACTTGTGATTCGTTCTGTTTTTCTTCGAGCTTCTTTTTTATTACTATGGAGCGTTTACAACGCTTTCTCGGACGAGGCCTTCTGGCCATTACAAATGTTATACTATTACCACCGAAAATATAAAACGCCTTAATTAGGAAAACACACAACAGTCAATCGACAACAAAACTGAAAACAGGTGAATCTGTCAATTTGCCGCAGGGCCGCAGAATCCGTTTTACCGGAATTTTACGCGCAAAACTGAAGAAGTGGTGGGAGTGCAGAGGAGAGAGACAGAAAGAGAGAGAGAGAGTAACACAGAAAGCGCGCGGAGTACGGTATGACCTTGAGCGGCGACGCACCTCGCCCCTCGACGCGTGCGGGCACTGTAGGTGATCACCACTACACTTGCAGTGCAGCGTGCCGACCCTACATGGTGCTACTTTTACCAGTAAGGAAGCAGAACTGTTATACATAGATAAGATTTAAAAACGCCTATACAATATCAGATAAAACCCACATCTATTAAAACAAAACTAGTTTTTTATTTTTTAAATCTTAATTTTAAAATAAGGTGTATAAAAAAAAAATAAAAATTGTTTTTCAGATTTTTATTATTTTTATTTTAACGCATAAAGGAAGCAATCAGAAAGCAAAAAATGTATTTTTATTTTAAAAAATATCAACGGGTTGCTTTGCTTATTGGTAACAAAACACCCAAAAATCGCCCCTTTAGTCTCTTGTAATATACCCCTGAATTTTTTTTTAATTTTTTAAACCTCATTTTCGTGTTTAGTACATTGTAACAAACACATTCATACATAAAAATCTGAAATTTATTTTTTGACCAAACACCCTTAACCTCACCAGCTGCGCCGCGCGGTAAAAAGGGTCCCTCCTCGGGCACTATACAAACTGCGCCGCGTGGTCGCTGTGCGATACTGAATAATATGACAAATTATACTGATGTTCTTTATTCTGGATTATATGTATGAATATTATCATTTAGCTAGAATGGTTTTTATTAAAGCAATTTTATCTAAATGCAATAAGTTCCGAATTTTGGATAAATAAGGTCAATTAACACTACACGACTATAATAAATGTTCTATAACTGAACAAAGTATTTATTGGTATTGTAATACGTTCTTAAGGTCTCCCTTGTCAGTATGGAAGAGTTTAGACAATTTTTAGATAACTATTACGAATATATCAAAGTAGGGATAAATGGAGTGTTCTGGCTCAGGAGGAGCCAGGAGGAGCGCCCCCCCCCCGAGGAGCCCCCCACCCCTAATTAGTATGCAAATTTTTTTTTTAATTACCCTAATTAATATGCAAATTTTTAATTACCCTAATTAATATGCAAATTTTTTAATTACCCTAATTAATATGCAATTTTTTTTTTCGTTTCAGGAGGAGCCCCCCCCCCCCCGTACATCAATCAGGAGGAGCCCCCCCCCTCGGTACATCAATCAGGAGGAGCCCCCCCCCCCGGTACATCAATCAGGAGGAGCCCCCCCCCCGAGGTTTCGTCTGTGACACTTTTGCCCCCCCCCAAGGCCTCGTCTGTGACACTTTTGTCTAGAGGCCCGCACCAACACTTAGAAAAAAATCTCCTCTAAGATTTCCTTCTAATCCCTAACATGAAAAGCTTTTGTGGCCTTGAAAAAGGCCGATTATGATGGTGGGATCAGGTGGAGGCTAAGGTGTTGGGAAACATTTATTTTTTATTTATGAAAAACTTTGTTATTTCATCTGGGTGGAGTTCATCCGTTCGACGATTCCACCACATTTCGACAAGCATCATGTACTTCTGCTCATGTTCAATGGCGTAGATGTGCTCCTCTTCAATAGGGTAGAAATTCATCTTGTAGTCCATGTCCCGCTGCCAATATTCCCATTCCAAGTCGTCCAGCGGGCAATGGTTCCACATGCTGTTGATTCCCCGTTGTTTGGAGTACAGAGCGTCGTCAAGATCTTGGGTAGTTGAATACATTTTTGGCTCATGAACGTGCTTGAACTTTTTGTCATTGCGCCATAGCCTCTTCTTATGGAAATGCTTCAAGGTGCAATCATCGTCGTCTTTTCGATTGTAGAATTCATCACCTTCAAAGTAATCATCTTCATCGTCAAACGGCCTCTTCTTATTATTGCTATTCATCGACGTTTCCGCCGCAACACATACATCCTCCAACTCGACGTCTGTGATGTCACATTCCCACTCGATGTTGGCCATGATCTCTTCGTAGCTGTTGACGCTTCGAAACTCAAGACTAAACTAAACTTTGCTGCTAGGGCCGTGCCGTGCGTGGTGGGCTGTTGATCGCAGGTGTTCAAACAAAAAACCCGGCGAGTCGAGACCGGTCTGGGATGCAGCTGCGCCCGACCCTTCCAGGAACCCATTATAGTCCGCCCGTATCGAATTACATTAGAGGAGGGTTGCTTTTACCCCTGACAGTGGATGTGATTTATTGCCGAGGCGGCAAACGTCGACAAAGGACCCAGCACCCTGAAAGCTTTTAACGAGCGGAAATTCCCCGAGGCCTGTCTGGGAAGCAGCTGCACCCGACCCTTCTAGGAACCCATAATTATAGACCACCCGCGTCGAACTCCGAGCAATAAATCACCAGTTGGTAAACACCCCTGCTCTCATTCTTGTTCTAGTCTTCAACAATTCCTGAAGTATGGGGGAGCGAAAATCTCCCCCCTAGTAATTAATTAAACAGAACACCAGGCGGACGAGAAATTGGAGCGCATACTGAGCGGTGGTGGTTATAAGAAGCGGGTCGCGACACGCCACAGTCTCTCGATAGACTTCTTCGAAGACGGACGTATGCAAAGACAAAGGAGAACTATAAAGAGGGCAAGTAGGTGGAAAGTTTAAACGAAGAGCCATTACAAAGAGGATAAGGACCAACAGAAGGATAACATCGTTAGACAAACGTCGTAGAACTGTAACGAAACGACGTAGGAGAACAAGGGATATTTTCAATTAATTCGATAACAATGTCGTTTATTCATCAGAAATCGCGTGAATGTGTGAAGACTGAACTGGACTTGTTTTCGTTACCGCCTACGCACACCAGTATCGAGAGCGGTAAATGGGTTCAATACAAACCGGTCTCATCGCTGACGGACGATTCGCCAATAGAGTTTGTAATACCCGGTCACGGTGACGAGTACACGGACCTGACACAAACGTTATTACACGTGAAAGCCGCTATTGTGAAACAGGACGACACTAAAGCGGACGGTGGGCAACCTGCTAAAGAGGTGGGCCCGGTGAACAATTGGCTCCACTCGATATTCAGTCAAGTGGATCTCTATCTCAATCATAAACTGGTGTCCCCACAAACTAATACGTACGCTTACCGTGCCTACTTGGAAAACCTATTGAACTACGGATGTAGTGCGAAGAATTCGCACCTGACTAGCGAGCTGTTTTTTGAAGATTCGGCCGGACTAATGGACGATTGTGACGAATTGAACGAGGGATTGAAAAAGCGTCGCGATCACACGAAAGAAAGCGATGTTTGCGATATGGTCGGTCGATTGCACATCGATCTGTGCAATCAGAACAAATTCATGTTGAACGGTGTCGAGATGCGATTGCAACTTAACAGATCCAGAAACTCGTTTTGTATAATGTCCAAAACGCTAACTACCTACAAGGTGACAATTAAAGAGATTAGTCTTTTCGTACGTCGATGTAAGATCAATCCGAGCGTATTGTTGGCGCACAGCAAAACTCTCGAGACCGGCACGGCCAAGTATCCGATCACGCGTGTAGAAGTGAAATCGTTCACACTACCCTCCGGCATAATGAGTAAGGCTTTAGACAGTGCATTTCTCGGCCAGTTACCGAAACGTGTGATAATTGGACTGGTCAGTAATCTTGCGTTCAACGGAGATTTCAAGAAGAATCCTTACAACTTTCAACACTACGATATGAATTATCTCGCATTGTACGTGGACGGTGAACAAGTACCGGCCAAACCGTTACAGCCCGTTTACACATTGAATAGTGAGACATATATACTCTCTTATTACACATTGGTCACCGGCACCGGAATCCAGTTCTCCGACGCAGGTAATGAGATCAAGAGAGGTGACTATCCGTACGGTAATTGTCTTATGGCGTTCGACTTGACACCGGACATGTCCGCAGCTGAGTCGAGTCACTGGAATCTCCTGCGCAACGGTAATCTACGGATCGAAATTGGATTCTCCAAAGCGTTGCCCGAGACCGTCAACTGTATAGTGTACGCCGAACTGGACAACGTCATCGAGATCGATCGTCACCGTAACGTAACAGTTGACTTCAGCGGGTGAATAAAAGCGATCGCCAAACAGAAATATTGACTGACAGCGAGTGCGTACAGTTTACTTCAAGGGTGAGCAGACGCACCGCCAGTCAGTAGTACGGTTGAAGTCACACGGTAAGGACGTGAACATGGACGCTTACGCTTCTGCGGACGACTATATCAAATCGTTTATTCAGGAGATTGAGGTTATGAACAATAATGCTAGTGATCAGACATTGGCATCACCTCAGACGTCATTTGTAAAACCGACCACTGCCTGCAAGAGACGAAGGAGGGCAACTCCCATCGAAGTGGAAACCAAGAAACCAGGATGGGTGCCGAAACCAACAGATGATTGTCCCATAGTGTCATGGATGGACGATGGGAATACTTTTGCTGTTCAAAACCCGGGAAACAAAGGACAAATGTTATTGAAAATGGAAATGTACGATGGTACAGATATGGTGTTCATGTGTGGTTTATTTTTGGACAAAGATGGTGAAATGCACCAAAGTGTTAAACAAGTAGTTGATAAAGTGGAAAACATGTGGATCGATAAATCAACAGGAGTACCGAAAATTACAGGCTTGACTCAAACTGTTACACAACGCAGTGCAGTTTCGCAGCCAACGTCGAAGAAGCGAGCTGTGAGGAAGAAACAACGAGTGGCGCAAGCATTCAATTAGAGCAGCTGCATCCCAGACCGGTCTCGACGCGTCGGTCTTTTGTGTGAACACCTGCGCCCGACCCTTCGGACCCCCCACTTAGAAGAAAATGGCGGCGAGGGTTTATAAGGCGGAGCCCCGCCCGATTGAGCATCATTCGCCACCAGACCACCACCTCACATAGACCTACTCCAACTACTACTAGAGATGTCGAACAGCAGCAGCACTTTCAAGCCAGAGTTTTCGATTTTGAACGGCACTGCAACAACCGCGGACCTGAGAGCTACCCTCAACAACTGCAAGTCCGACTCTCCGCTCTACACCAGGATAGCCGATCTCCGAGAGGAATGTGGCTATCTCATCACTGCGATGGAGCGAGCCACCACACCCTTTGGCGAGACGATCATCGTGATCCTGGAGGGGCAGGTCGGGGACGACTTCTTTCTGCGAGTCTACCTGCCTAGGCGCTTCAACGAGGCCCTGAGCAACACCGACATCGAGCGCTACAACGGCGGATTTGGAGAACGCCTTCGCTTGGTGAAGCGCAGCCCGAGGGGTTCCAATAGCAGATTCACACCGTTCGAGTTTATGTAAAGCAAGACTTGAAGATTACGTTAATACCTTTGTAAATTAGTTTTCGTAGTCAATACTTATAGTCACGTTCAGAACATAACCACGGTGTTATTTATTTCACTTAACCCCAAAAATGTCCTTTAGTAGTAAGTTTAAGAGTGTGAGTATGGTAACTGTGAGGTGTTTAGCTCAGTAGTAATCATGGGCTTGATGTGGAAACATCCGTTCTCAGTCATTGTGGCGGGACCTTCGGGTTGTGGCAAGTCACAGTTTGTGTCAAAGTTTATAAAGCACATTACAGAAATGTGTGACACATCATTTACCAGTATAAACTGGCATTATGGTAGTGGTGGTGGTGGTGGTGGTGGTGACCCGAAAAATGTCACCATTAACCACATAGAAGGTCTACCAAACTTGGAGGATTTTTCTGGTAACGAGCCGATACTTGTGATTATAGACGATATGATGCGTGAGGCCGACAACCGTGTGGTGGATCTTTTCACAAAAGGTTGCCATCATCGCAACATTAGTGTGTTTTTCATTACACAAAATTTGTTTCATCAAGGACGCGGGCAGAGGGACATCTCATTGAATGCGCATTACATTGTGTGTTTTAAGAATCCTAGAGATAGAGTTCAGATTAGGTACTTGGCCAGACAAATATATCCAGATAGCCCGAAATTCATCGAGGAGGCGTACGCTGACGCTACGAGGAATCCACACGGCTACCTACTGATAGACTTGAAACAATCAACAGACGAGAATATGCGAATACGAAGTTGCATATTTCCAGACGATTCTACCAACTATGTGTACTTGCCAAAGAAAAGGTAATTTCGCCATCAGTAGTAATCATGTCGTGCTTGCGGAAGGACGCAGCTCTGCTTACGGCTTTCATACACGCAACACCCAAGGAGCGGAAGGCACTGTTAAATGTGTGTGACAAGAGCCGCATTCGCTCAGTGTGTGAGTGCGCATACAACGTGTTGCGCGGTAACGTTCCTCTGGCGAAGAAGAGTAAAAGCCAGTTAAGCAAACACAAGGCGACGCTACGTCGATTGGTGAAACGCGGCGAAGGCTGGTCAAAGAAACGAAAGTATCTCATACAAAAAGGCGGTGGAATCTTTATACCATTACTTTTGAGCGCAGTACTACAAGCAGCATTGAGTAGATAAAAATGACTGGCATCAACAATCAGTTCTATTTGACGCTGCCCAGCAACAGTTCGATGCAGTATTATCCGAAAAATACAGTTGCAAATTACATAACACATTTTCCGAGAGCTATTCAACTGGACGCTGGCGACTGGGAAATTGCACTTGTGGAAGCGCACTATCCAATGACATTTCTATCAGTCGGTAATGACGAAACAATTGACATTTGCATACAACCGCAAGAGGAAGCAAAAGTGAACATAGAAGCGTTGGCGCGGGTTATGGACAGCACTGCCGATGTAACGCCAGTAGTGTCGGCTACTCCAAAACAAAACCACAGAATTAAATTGAAGACTGGTGATTACGCAAATATTCAAGAATTGTGTGATCATATCAATTCGCAAGAACTAGCGATTACTTTTGGTGTAAAGTTCACCATTGAAAACTCATACAACAAATTCATTGAAGTATCGATGGGAACTGATGTTGTAAAAATTACATTAAGTCCAACGTTAGCGCTTCAATTGGGGTTCGATCCGAATGAATTGACGCTGGAAGGTGATGCAGTTAACAAAAGCATCCGTTCACCCAACATTCGTCTTGGCTTACCGTCACACATGTACGTGTATTGTGATTTAGTCGAGCCGCAGATGGTCGGCGATACAGTCGCACCGTTATTGAAAATTGTCAATATATCCACGTCTACTTATGTATACGGTTTGCATAAATCAACATCATTCATCGATCCGCACTATGTGCCTGTTATGAATAGATCTTTTGACAGTGTGGAAATTGACTTAAGAGATAACATTGGTAATCATTTGCCATTCCACTTTGGAACGTCGTGCGTGAAGTTACACTTTAGAAAAGTAGCTAGTCATTAGTGCAAAAATGGAACATGCAAAGAAGATGGTAGTTGTGCCACAAGAGTTGATTGATCGACTGCAATCAAATGCTACGGATAACAGACCGACTAATCTATCCAGTGAAAACAGTCTCGACGCGGAGATGAAACAAATACTGAATAACAAACGCATGGACGATAGTGAAAAGTGGAAATTGTACAAACAAGCGTTACATCGCTTCTTGCATATTGCAGAGAATAGACGTCAACCGATTAGCATACCAATCGTGGAGTCGGGTGGGAATGAACATAGTCGACGATCGCACCCCGCTGCGGAAGGCGGTCCAGTGGAAGAGATTGTGGAAACGTTTTCCAAAACTTACAGATCTGATGCCCGCAATCTTTTACGTTTCATGAAACGTGATGGCAGCTTAATTAGTTGGGACAGTGGCTATTCAGTGTACATCAACGGTGTAAAAATCCCAGACTCAAATCTAGTGGATATCTTAAATTGCATAGTAAAGGTGCGTATGCGTGATTACACACCGCCAGGATGGCGGGAAGTGCTCAACGCATTGAAAGCGATGAACGTGCCAAAGGACTATATGAATAATCTAAGAGCGCTTAAGGAAATAAATGCCGAATATCGATCATCATTCACAGGAGGAGAAGGATCAGACGATGACGTGGACACATCAACTGAATCAATACTGAGAACACCGCTAATAAATCGGCTTCGATCGGCAAGAGGAAAACGTGTAACATCTACACCGGTGCAAGCGACAGAGCAGTTTGATTTTTCAAATAGAAACAAGCCGTTGTCAAATTTGGACAAGTGGGAAACGTACACAGGATAGGTTTTCAGTATTATGGAGCGTTTGTATTACAATCCCATCGAACCTTCGTCGTATGGCGGTGTAGCTCCATTAGCGCGAGCTGCAAAACCAGTTTCAAAACGCAAAGTGATTGAATGGTTACAAACACAGGACACTTACACATTGCACAAACCGGCACGCAAGCGTTTCCCGCGCAATCCTTACATAGTGTATGGTCCATTTGAATTGTGGCAAGCGGACTTGAACGATATGCGTGGTCTTAGTAAACACAACGACGGCGTCAACTACCTACTGACTGTAATAGACGTGTTTAGCAAACACCTGTATGTGCGAACGTTGAGGCGGAAAGAAGGGGCTGAAGTGGCCAACGCTTTCGAGGAGATATTTGCCGAAGCGACTGACACACCTCGCTGTTTACAAACTGACAAAGGTACTGAATTCACCGGTGCCAAGACGAAAAAATTATTCAAACAATACGGAATCATCTATGTCACTACACAAAACCCAGATGTTAAAGCGGCCGTAGTGGAACGCGTGAATCGCACTTTGAAAACGCGCATGTGGCGATATTTGACTTACAAAAACACATATCGTTATGTAGATGTGTTGGACAAACTGGTTAGTGCATACAACAACAGCGCTCACAGGAGTCTAGGCAATAGAATACGACCAGTCGATGTGACTGTCGACAATAAGCGAATATTGCATCAGGTATGGCGTCGCATGTTTGGTAAGATACCGCGTCGTGTTAAGGCAAAACTGAAAGTTGGCACCACAGTGCGCATATCTAAGGAGAAGGGCACATTCGCAAAAGGTTACGAGACTAATTGGAGTAAAGAAGTGTTTGTGGTGCGTCGTGTAAACACATTGATGCCTCTACCAATGTACACTTTGTCGGATCTCAACGGTGAACAAGTGACTGGACAGTTTTACGAATACGAATTACAAAAAGTGACAATATACAACGACCATCTGTTCAAGATTGCTGAAATACTAGACGCTAAGGGTCGCGGTCGCAGTAAGCGTTATTTCGTCAAGTGGGAAGGTTACGGAGACGAGTTCAATTCTTGGGTAAGAGCGCAAGATTTGCAAAATGCCTAATAGCAACCAGTTCTATTTGACATTGCCCAGCAACAGCTCAAAGGATTATTTTCCAAAAAACACAGTGTCCAAGTACACTACACATCTGCCGAGACAAATTCGATTAGAAGGCGATGGCGAGTGGGAGATGGCTTTGGTCGAAGCGCATTATCCATGCTCCTTTATGACTGTGGACGAGGAATCGTGTATTTGGCTCGACTATAAACTCGTTCTGCCGAGTATTCCCGTCACACTCAGTGTCGAGCATATTATGCTAAAGATGAAACCCGGTTATTACAAGAACATAACCGATTTATTGAAAATGATCAATAAAGCGAAGGATGTCACCCAGTACTTGTACTTTGAGTATGACAAAGAGCAGGACAGAGTCAAGATCACGACAATGGTGGACGGTATAAGCAAAGTACATTTCACCGAAGCGCTGTCTCTCCAGTTGGGTTTCGATCCGTACGAGAACGTTTTGTCAAATGACCTCACAGCGATATGGCCACCAAATCTGACTATGGGACTGCCGACACACTTGTACGTGTATTGTGATCTGATTGAACCGCAGCTGATTGGTGACACTACAGCGCCGCTTTTGAAAATTGTCAACATTGACAGAGAGAACTACACACACGGCGCGCATAAGACTGTGCATTTCATCAGTCCTCATTATGCGCCAGTTATGAAAGGAACATTTGAAACGATCGATATTGACCTAAGGGATCACGCTAGTAAAAAAGCGTCATTCCTCTTTGGGACGTCGTACGTGAAGCTTCATTTCAAAAGAGGAGCTCAGCAATGATGAATACAAACGATCCCTACTTGGCGTACTATCGCCGCCAACAATTGCAGCAGACCGGCCGCAGTATCGAGAGGGTATTTCGCGGTGCACCCTACCAGCGAGGACATGGAATTGGCAGTTTCCTAGGCGGTATGTTCCGCACCATCACACCGCTACTCAAGTCGGGAGCCTCTGCTGTGGCCAAAGAGGCGTTGAAATCCGGTGTTGGATTCTTGGGCGACATGGCCATGCACCAGCGGGACCCCAAAGAAGCCGCTAGAGATAATTTCAGCCAGTTTACCGACTCGCTAAAACGCCGGGCGAACGGCAAACTTCAACGTGTGCTAAGTGGCGGCGGCGGCTCTCGCGCGAAACACCGTCGCGTAACGCGAAAGAATACCGCGAAACACCGGCGCGCTACTCCTGCGCGAAAGACTAACGCGATACTCTCGCGTAAGAGGTACGCGAAGCGCGCCATGTCCGGCGGCCGTCGTGTCACACCTCAGTCTTTGGCGAAACTCCTTCGAGGAAGGTCGTCGTCGTCATCCAAGAAGGGCAAGAAGAGAAGGACAGTTAGAAAGAAGAAGAAGAAGACGAGGAAGACGAGGAAAGCAGTGAGGAGAACGTCTATACGCGATATATTCAATTAACACACACACGCTAGCAATGTCGTTTCTACATCAAAAGTCGTGTGAATGCGTCAAGACGGAATTGGATTTATTCTCCCTACCACCGACGCAGACCAGTATCGAGAGCGGCAAATGGATTCAGTACAAACCAATCTCCACACTGACTGATGATTCGCCCATCGAGTTTGTTGTGCCCGGCAACGGCGAAGAATACACCGATCTTTCGCAAACAATGTTGGAAGTTACAGCGTCTATTGTCAAGTCGACGGGAGCGGCAATCGCAGATGTCGAAGAATCGAATAAAATTGGCCCAGTCAACAATTGGCTGCATACGTTATTCAGTCAAGTCGATATGAGTATGAATCAGAAACTGGTCACACCACAAAACAACACTTATGCATATCGAGCGTATATTGAAACATTGATGAATTACGGCTATGATGCTAGGAAATCACATTTAACATGTGGACTGTGGAACGCGGACGATGCCGGCTATATGGACAATACTCTGGACGATAACGATGGACTAAAGGCGAGACGAAAAATGACAAATAAAAGTCGTGAAATCGATATGCTCGGTCGCCTACATGTGGACATGTGTAATCAGAACAAGTTCCTGTTGAACGGTGTGGAACTGCGTTTTAAACTGATCCGGTCAAAAGATTCCTTCTCCATTATGGCGGATGATGGTGACTACAAGGTGCACATTGTTGATGCGAATCTCTGGATACGAAGGTGTAAAGTTAGCCCCACGGTACTGTTGGCGCACAGCAAGACGTTTCAGACCGGCACAGCTAAATACCCAATCACCAGAGTGGAATTGAAAACATTCACACTGCCGTTTGGAGTGAGGAGCAAAACTTTGGACAATGTCTTTCTAGGTCAAGTGCCGAAAAGAATTATTGTCGGACTGGTCACGAACGCCGCTTATAATGGCGATTTAAAAAAGAATCCATTTAACTTTCAAAATTTCAAAACCAACTACTTCTCGCTGTACGTGGACGGTGAACAAGTGCCGTCCAAACCACTACAACCACACTATGAAACCGGCAAGGGAAAATATGTGATGGCGTATCACAGTCTGTTTTCAGGCTCCGGCATACACTTTAGCGATGCTGGTAATCTCATAAATAGAGACGATTACGACGATGGATACTGTCTGATGGCATTCGATCTAACACCTGATATGTCAGCAAGCGACACAACTCATTGGAACCTAGTGCGCAACGGCAGTGTGCGTATGGAGATTGCTTTCGACACTGGGCTCACAGAGACTGTCAACTGTCTGGTATACGCAGAGTTTGACAACGTCATAGAAATCGATCGTCATCGCAACGTGTCTGCGGACTTTGGCGGTTAGATCGTCGGCGGCGGCGTCATCGTCCTCCTCAGTCATCAACCAACACTCGCACAAGATGGATCGTTTATGCAGAGCACAGCGTACAAATTTAGCATCTCCGATTATTGTGGATTTTCAATGTTTCAAGGACAACTCAAATGACTACATTCTGAAGGAAGTGTGCGTCTTGGAATTGGCCAGTGGAACACTGCTAATGCATCATATCGCCAAATCACCATTCAGCCGAGATTTCCTATCACAAGAGAAACTGCGTGAAAGCTATTGGCTCACAAAACACTGTCACGGATTGGAATGGGACCAAGGTGATATCTGGTATCATGTGCTAGAGGAAAAGTTACGTGCATGTATCGCCAAACGACCGATTGTCTATGTCAAAGGTGCTGAGAAAAAAGAGTTTGTACGATACAATTTCATCACGGATCACTGTACTACTAATGTCATCGATATCAACGATATTGGCTGCGGATCACTATCGTCAATCAACTGTCTACTATCAACAAACGCAGTGCGATGTCGCCACCACAGAACAGCTCACACACGATGCGCTCTAACCAATTGTATCACATTGCGCGGTTGGCTACATCTAAGTACAAATATCGATGACGCTGATGATAACGCTGACGATGGTGAGAGTGATACCAGTTCCTGCTTTTGTTTTGCTACTAGTACTACTCCTACTACTGACTGTGGCGTCGACACAGTAGAATGAATACCTTAGAGATACAAAAGTGTATGGCTAAACTGCCCGTACAGAATGTTGGTGTCTACGCTGCGGATCAATTGCCCCATTATATTTCACCATCTACTGCTATGATTGTGAACACTGATCCACACAATGAAGACGGCACTCACTGGGTCGCTTTCTACCTTAACAAAGGAGGAGGAATAATTGAATTCTTTGACAGCTACGGTCAACCGCCACATCTTCAATTCTACCAAGGATTCCTGAGACGCAACGCTCGTCGCTACCTGTACAACGAGCATCGCATTCAAAGTGACAACACTCTGGTCTGCGGTCAATACTGCCTTGTGTTCCTGTACTGCCGCACCCACTACGGCATGAAGATGACGGACTTTGTGCAGCTCTTTGAACACTCTTCTACTGGCCACAATGATGCACTGATCAGAAGACTCTTTGCACAAATGTATACCAATTGAATTTTGCATTTTTTTCTCAATAAACTAGTTGTGTACTCAGAATAAAAAAGAAACATTCTTATTATTTCCCATCCTCGCCTCCTTTAGTATTTACTTTTAGCAATTAGTCAGACACATATTGAATGCAAATTTTGAGAAAAATGAGGAATGTAATGCTTTGAACATATACTGCAAAGGGGGGTGTATCGATACACCCCCCTTCAATTACTCTAACCCAGGTAGGAAAGTCCTACTAATGCGTGTTTGTGAAAACACTAGGGCTGTCCCAATTTTGGACATACCTATCATACAATGATTCTAAAGTAACATTCATATCCTCACCTCCTTTAGCAATTACACTTTTAGCAAGTAGTCATACATTTGAATTGGTAGTTTACTTTTGTATCTTAAGACTATGTGAGGGGAGAAAAAAAATACGAATGTATATACAAACAATTTGGCTATTTATTTACACACCTTATATATATTTTACATCGAGTATGTGCTCCTGAACATTTTAGATTGACTAGCAAAAATGAGACTCGACACAAACTAATGACTAGAAAAAAGGAGAACATTTCTAAGTTTTACGAGACTCGATACAAACTAATGACTAGATTTTTCAAAATAATATACAAGTCAGGGTCTTTGGCAATATGACACAACCACTCAACGCTCCTCATCCTCCGCCTCTTCATCGTCTTGAGGGATGTCTTCGGGCTGAGGTGGAACGTCAATGTGTCCCCACGGAAGTGTGTTGACTCCGTCCGGAAGGATGTAACGTTTATCATCGTTACAGCTCAAGGATAGCTTGTCGACTTGGACTGTGAATACGCGGTGGTTTCGGGACTGGAACCTGGTGTTGATGGTTCTCTTCAACACGCCGTTGAAGAGGCATTCCCGATAGTCGTCAGAGGTTAAATTGTGTTTTACAACACCTCTAGCGACTCCCTTGGCGCGCTTCACTGTCATGACCTGCAACTCGTCATCTTCGGTCCTCTCCTCGATCTCGACAATGTCCATGAAATAAAGTTTCGAGCGAAGACCGAGGTACTCGAGCAGAGGAAGACCGTTTGCTTCATCCTTGAACTTTCCGATGACTTTTGCGTTGACGGGGCTGTAGCAGGGATGGTTTCTGGGGTACGCACTGGTGTCAAAATCATCCAGATGCTCCAACATGTCCTTATAAACATCTTCAGTCTGGACGTCGAACACGAAGCTGTCAGTGTCCATGTAGTCAACCTTCAGACGATCACCGTAGCGGTTCTTCATCTTCCGAAGGAAGTCGTACATGAGCCACTTGCTCAGATCGAGGACACACATTCCGACGTACAGCGGTTTGTCCAGGACGATATTGACTTTCGACATGTGGACAATGGCGACATCATCGTTGAAGTAGGTTCGGTCCAGGAAGTTTGACTTGGCCACGTACTTCCTGAACATCTCCGGCGTACACACCAGCTTAGAGTTCATTCGCTTGCGAACATTCTCGATCGTCTTGCCGAAGACCGCATTGTTCATAAGCTTGAAAAAATCTTGTTCAAACTTGGTCTTGGCCTTCTTCCTCAGTTCGGTGTTCATTAGGATGTAGCTCTCTAACCACCGAGACTGTCGGAACGAGATGACGCGATGCACGTTCGCAAGCTCCAGCCCGTTTTCCAGTGCCTGTTGCAAGATTCTGTAATGACAGATGTAGTTCTTCTTGTCATCCAGAGTCGTAACGAGCTTCTTGAATTTCCCTCCTGGCGGACGTTTGGTCTCACAGCAGTAAGGGAGATCTTTGTGAAGGTCGTGCAGGTGGGCGGGGTAGCGAAGGTCAACTTCCAAGACGTAGCCCGTGGGTCCTTCGGGGTCCAACGCTGCAATATCCAGGGACGCGATCTCCTCGCGGCTGAGCCATTGGAAGTGTCCCTGTGGAAGACACTGGGACATGGCCCAACCGTAAAGGTTGTTGGCGTCCAAGTATAGCAGGTGATGCGTTGGCTCTTCAGGTCGTCGATCTTCAGGGCGACATCCATCATGGTTGGCCTTGGCGTGTCTGGTGATCGCCTGGGAAATACCTCCTCTGATGCCTTGCTCGAAGAAGAGGTACATGTAAAAGTCCTGTATCGTATCAAGCTCCACTCGACAGGTCCTTAACATGACATCCCAGGCGTATGACGGTAGGGTGTAGTAGTGTGCAGGGTCTAGTTCGTATTCAGCCATCGATGTGTCCCTGAAGCGTTCAAAGACGTCAGTCAACAGCGCAATGTCACAGCGCAGGTACTTCTCAGCGTAGTCCTTGAGGTTCCTACAACCGAAGGTTTCCCACACGTTGCGAGCATGCTCGTAGTCTGCATCCGTTATGTACTCCAGGGTCAGGTCGTTGTGAAAATCTCGCTGCAGAGGCAGTTCCGTAGTATCTTCCAATACGGCGTTCGACGTTACAAAGTTGTACGGGAACACGCCTTTCCTACGGACTAGATCGAAAAGGTGGTCTTCGGGGAATCTCTTCCTCGTCTCCAAGAGTTGAGCTGGCGGAAGCGCGGCTGCGAGGCTGGCGAGGCTCAAACCCAGGAACCTGTAGGTGTCGAGGAACCTGACTCTGAATCCTGGCTGTCTTTTTCCACGCCCTGGCATCCCAACCGGTGCCGCTGCTCGGTCGAACAGGAACCGCTTCGTGAAAGCGATGTACCGCTCTTCCGTGTGAGCCAACACCTCAACATCACCAGGGTCGACCGCCAACTCCCGCACTATGAAGTGAGCGTCGTAGTTGGAGAGGTTGTGGAAGTAGCAGTTGACTACTCGCTGCTCCCTGTAGCGTAGGTTACATGATCTGTGCGCAGCGCCACGGAACTCGTAGGGCGGCGCGTGGTTGTGATCACGAACCTTTGGGTCTTCTCTTGAAAATGGCGATCCACAGAGGTAGCAATTCGCTGTCGAGTTGTACTGCATCGTTTCCGCTGGCGTCAGGACAGGGCGCAGATTTCTTGCTTCGTACAGAAAGTTCCACACTCGCTCAACATCAGTTTTCAACATCTCCATAAATGTCTTTGACGCATCATCCCCGAAGTAGACTCGAGGCTCAAACTCTTCAAGTCCGTACGAGTCGATGATCTGGTACGCAAAGGCATATGGGATGTGGATGTGGGTGGCTACTCCTCCGTGCGGCTCGTCGACTTGTTCATCCATCTCCGCGGTCGGCAGTAGAGCACACTCAAAGTCCGCGTAGATGGTGAAACGCTCGCGTCGGGTGAACTCTGGATGGCTGAATTTGATTTCAGTCTTTCTCGGCGTATCCATGCGAATAGGGGCTGAAGCGGAGCAGTATCGCCTGTGCTCCTCCAGACGCTGAGCACCCGTCAGACCGAGCTTGTTCGGACGGTTGTCAAAGTGCGCGAAGCACCGCTTACAGATGAATATCCTGTCTACACGCGCTGTGAGTTGGGGACGGATCAGTCGGCCAAGGTCTTTGATGTAGGCGTAGTGACTTTCACCGTCCGCTGTCACGTACAAAAGGTCGCAATGGTCTTCGCGCTCCTGCCTACAAATCTTCAAGGGAAAGACGGTGTCCTGATACTTTGGTTGTCCGTTAGGTTTCTGACCCACGCGCGTGTGATCAATACCATAGACGTTGATGCTGATGTTGTTTGTCCGCTCAAACGTCTTGATACTCTTCAGAGCAACGGGGAATTGAAGGCCGGTCCAATCGTATCGGGCGATGATATCGTCGGTGTACATTGCCGGTCTATCGGGGTTCTCTTGAACAAACTTGCCCAGGACAGCATACATAAAACACCGCTCATCGGTGTTCGATACGTTGACGACTGCTTTGGTGTTCTCCAGAGACGTAGGCAGTGGGAGCCAAGCTCGACCATCTTCACCTAGAGGAGTGTACTCGTTGATACCGACCTCCAAATCACGAACGCGAAGGTATGTCCACCCGGAGCCGATATGATCACACTCAGCCTTCTCTCTGATAAGCTTCGCAAAAGCTGTTGTGATGTACTGGTTCAGGTCCGAGGTCACCGTCAGCGGAGTCATCTTCGTCTTGAAGTTGCGCAGGCAGGTGTTGTTGTGCACATTTTTGAACTCACACTCCAGCTTCAAGTTGACCTTTATGCTGCGGTGTTTCGCCAAGGTGATCTCAAGCAACTCCGTAAGGCTCACAATCAACAACGCCATCACTTCTCCGATTGTGACGAGATTCTCCATCGACCTCTGCAGACGGTAGGTTAGGAGGCGGTTGCGGAAACCCCGTTGAATGAGTGAGAATACGGGGCTTGACTGTCCTGCTCCAGTCATCTCAACATCATCGGGTTGTTGGTGTGTGCTCGTACCGGGTTGTGGCTCCGTGCTCGGACCTGGCTGGGGTTCATCCTGTTCCATGGCTGCTCGGTTCCGGATCAGGTCCTTCATGATCGGGCAAGAGATCCGCTCATGATGGTCCTTGTTGAACAGTTTGTTAAACTCCTGACCGCAGTATGCGCAAGGGAATCTCCGTTCTTAGCCATCACCGTGAAATTGATTGGTGTGGCGACGAAGGTTGTCTTCCCTCTTAAACTCGGCGCCGCATGTGACGCAAAAGAACCTGCGGACTCTGCTGTGCGTCGATTCTACATGTCTACGCAGGTTTCTTTCACGACGGAAACGGCGACCGCATTCATGGCAGGTGTGGTGGCCAGGACCCGGACCTTCATCTGAAAATAAAAATAAAAACAAATTAGGATAAATGAAGATACAAATTCCCCTCTCTCTCGAGAATCACATTTCAAAGTTAAGTTTGTTAAATCAAAATAGCAATCATTAAACAGGAGTAGTGTTGGAAGGGGACTTTTGGCTCACTTGATTTATGGCTTCCGGTCACGTGACCGGAAGCGCTGAGTCATTAAATACGTCATCTGAGGCTGAGCCAGTGACGTAGGCGGTTTTGTGACGTAATGAGGGAAAGTTCAAAGTTCAAGGTCACGGTGAAGTTTTTAAAAAAAATCTACCTCGCACTCGTAAAATTCGATTGTGATTCGATAGTTAATCGATAAGAAATATCGAATGAAATATCGAATGAAGCAATCGAATGATACGAGTGCGAGGTAGTACAATTACAGATATTACTTTATTTTATTTACAATAATTCATATTACAAATATTACTTTATTTTATTTACAATAATTCATGTTTACAATAGTTCCCCGTTGTTTGTTGTCATCGATGTTGTTGATCCGGACGAGTTGCGGCCATCACTTCGCTTTCTGATGAAAGACGGTAGATATTTCGATTCCTGCGCAGAGTCCATGTTGTTTTTTGATGCGTAAAGTTCCAAAGATAAATCGTAACCGGACGCAATGAGAAGTCTTAACTCTTCATTAAAAACCTCGAGGTCTTGGAAAGTCGCCAGATGAATAGAGTCATAATGAATACACCTAATTTTGATGGACATTTCAACAGAGAGCTAGATGTACACTGGTCAAGAGCCGGAGGTGTACTGACTATTCGCTAGCTAGCGTTTTGGTATCAAACAAAATGGTGGGGGTAAAAGTGTGGTGTGGCGGAGCGAGGCAGATGGTTACTACTACATTCGCCGCCACAGTAATGCAATCCGCCGGCGTAATTCTTGTAATTTATCTTGTCGGTTCATTTGATACGTTTTACATCTACATATGCAATAGCTGAAACACCTGCACTTACGACAAGCTTTCCCGTCAACTTGATCGCCTGGTATTTTAAAACATTGTAACTGGCAACAATATGTATTCAAATTGTTATCGAATGATAAATTGTTTATCGGTGGCACCGACATGTTAGCTGCAGCGTGTGTTAGACAAGACTGAGACTAACTTCACTGCTCCCCTCTCTTTTATACCTCTTCATAAGTTAACCCTGAATAAAAGTTCAAGGTCATCCGTTTGAATTTAAAAAAAAAACAACACAGCAGTATATAAAATAATATACTGCTGTGTTGCTGTCTTTCTTTTTTTTCTTTTTTTTCTTTTCTTTATTAAACAAACATCTTACAATACAATAAGCTTAAGTCTAACATTAATGACTAGAAATAGAAACAGAGACATTATGTACAAGGATGCGTGATGTGCAGAGTGAGTTCCGTAGAGTTGTTGCCGCTTACACCGTGTGATACCAAATACAACGTCCCCGGTTGAATATCTCGCAAATCTTCATTTTGTAGCAGTTGAACAAATCGTTTTGGAAGAAATACTTGAAACTTCGGCTCATCTCCTGGAGTGAAAGGTCCTTCGCTCAATGAAACTAGAATTGCTTCTCCATGTGTGGTTTCCACTTTCTTGATGTTATGAATAATGTAGTGTTTTTGTTCTTTTAGTTCTGAACACTTTTTAGTTAGCAGAAGGTCGGATTTTGAATGAGTGTTGAATTGATCAACCAGGGTTTGTAGAAACTGTTGTGATGCCATCTTCGTAAGTGGTGGTTGTGGTGTCTTCTGTGATGTTGCCTCTTCGGAGTCTCGAATAATACTCGTGCTGGAGCGGTGCTGTCTCCTCGTATTTATAGGCCCCGCTACCCCCACCACATTTCTGTTCTCCGCTACCCCCACCACATTCCTGCGTTTGTTTCAAGTAAGCAGCCAAACGATATGCGTTGTACAATGCACAGTTTGTTTGGCCGTGTTTAAGATCTTTTGCAGCGACGCAAATATTACCGAGATTAATGTTAAAGTCTTTACTGATAGTTATATCGAAAACATCACCGTGGGTGTACTTTTGTATCCAGTTCTTTTTTTCTAATCCTCTTGTGTATATATGTGAATATTGTTTGCAAAAGTTAAACATAATACTGTGCAGATTACTGTAGCTTATAAATCCTTCATACCAATGTATGTGATGAAAGTAGTTTGTTATCCATTTGTTTGTACTTTTTGCTTTGGTGTTAAGTTTGTTAAAAGAAAAAGGAGCTTCAAACGTGAATGGGTAGGCTACAAATGTAAGCAAGTCTAAAATTACTAACTCCTTGATAATAAACCTATCATCATTATTTCGAAATGCTTGAAATTCTATTACACAAGGCTTTACACTCACTTCTTCATCCCCTCCGCTCATCATGGCACCTAGCGATCAACTAAACTGTTTTCCACACCACGGTAGGTTAAATACCAGGCCGTACAGTTGCAGGCGCGTTGGTGTATATTTAACGTGGGCACCGTCCCCAATAGGCCTACCCCACGTGTGTTCTTCTTTACTAAGTCAAACTTTAGTCTTTTTTAACTTCTTCTTCTTGTGTTTCGTTTTCTTCTTCTTCTTGTTTCTCCGTTTCTTCTTCTTCCTGTATTGTTTCTTCTGTAGCTTCTGTAGCGATTTCTACAAGTGGTTCAAAATCCTTTAACTTTCTCCACATGCAAACTTCATGAGGTATTCTATTAAAAATAGATGTATCCACAGGTCCGTACACGATGGTGCTATCAGGTTGTTTTTCCAAAGTATCGACCAAATATTCTTTAATAATAGCGCTTGCAAATACCAACTGTCTCATGTACCTTGTAATAGGTTCTGTTGCGTAGTTTAAAACGTAGAATTCTTCACGTGACAGTAGAATCTTATTTTCATGTTGAGTCAAGTCTCTAATTCGCACTTGTAGTTGTCCGCGATGTTTAACAATATCGATTTCATTGTCACAATCCAAAAGTCGAATATGTGTTTTCCTTCCACACAAACTGTTAGTTAAATAACATTCTATTAAATGTACATGTTTCAAAAATGACTCCCAAGCATTTTGCGAAAATAAAACCTTTTTTGTTCCATGGTGTAGTATTACTGTAGGGGAATAATCCAATGACTTCATCAATCCAACTGATACACTTTTACTGATGCATGCTGAGATGGGGTAAAAGATTCGCAAAAAAACTTCAGTTAAAATGTGAGGAGGAATATTTTCTTCAACTTTCTTCTTCCTCTTTGGTACTACCTTTGATGGGTCTGCATTACTTTCCTCCTCTCTATCTCTTTTACCAAACTTTAAAAATGCAGTTATTTCCTTGATGATTTCTGCTTCACTAGTATTATCACGTTCCAATAACGGTGCTACCTCTGCATCACCTTGTACAACAGATGGAGAACTCATTTTGTAGAAGATGTTACCCATGCGACGATAGACGATCAACTGAAGACCTGCATTGTTGCTCCGCTATTTATAGGTTAGCGACAGTGGCGGTGCCGGTGGTGGTACAACGATTTACAATACTGTCTTTACAATACCGGTCAACGGTGTGTATGTAACAATTTTATCGTGCAAAATTAAACAATACGCAGATGTATTCGCAGGTACGTTTTCTTGAAATTCCATTTCTATTTTTATATCAACACTAGACGATTTTACAGATTCATTTTGTTTGGAACAATCAATTACAACAATCGGAGCTTTCGATTCAAACTGAACGGGAGATAGTAGAGGTGTATTTGTTTTGCCGTAATATGAATTTTGGAACCTAGCGTACATGTCGTATAAAACACTGTATCTTTTCTTATCAAAAGAAATATTAAAGTTGTCGTAGGGAAAGAATTGTGAGTTCAGGAACACTTTACAGTTTGTTAATTTACAATGGTCAAATTCACCAGCATTTTCAGTTATTATACTTTTCTTCTTCGTTTGTAATCCAAATATTACATATCTCGCTTTTTCCAAATGAGTAGAAGTTTTTACAGTCCATGTATGCCGTTGTGTTGTAGGTAAAACGGGGTATTCATGAAACTCCCAGCTTCTGAATGGCATTACAATGTCTCGATCTGATTTTAACTTTCTTAATAATGTAATCCTGTGTTCATCATTTAGTCGCACATGTGGTACTCTCCAAACAATCTTGTCTAATGTTAATTTCCAGTCTAAATTGGCATCAGTTGTTCCAGTAGCTGCTTTAATAATATCTTTATCGTTTGATGATCTTAATAAAACTAGTTCTTGTTTTACATTTATTATTATTCTTCTGTAGTCTTCAGCAAATCCTAGGAGTAATCTTAAAGGTACGTAGAAATCAAAGTTTCCCGAAGAGTCAGGAGCGATTGTACTTTTGTCTGGTGCAACCCATCCTGCAACAGCTAACAGATTCTTCTCATTTGGTGTTAAAGACGCTAATCCTTTCAATGTACTGGAAATTCCAACCTTTTTTGTTGAATCGACTGTAACTCCTGAAATTTCATATCTAATCTCGTCAAACAAAAATGCCATAGGATTATTTATGAACGGAACAGTGGTTCCAGCAGTACCATCATTTTTTGTTACTTTTCCTTCAATATATAAATAACTTTCGCATGGAAGAGTATAAATGTCTTGTTGTTGTATAGGAATCCTAATTTCATCGTTATTGTTTAATTTGGACGAAGCGTAAGGGTTGTGCGTGTGATATTCCTTTTCCCATAAGGTCTCGTCGAATGTTGGACCCTGCGCTATATCCAGTATATCCATTGTTAATGACCTTTAATCCAATTTCTTCTAGAAAACGAATGTTGTCACTTGTTAATCCTTCTACAGCTGATGAGCTACTGACCTCTTTGCTGGTTGGCTCTCTCTTTTTAAATGATAACCCCATTGTCTAAGCGGATGATTTTATATGTATTCTTACAGTAATAGCTTCTCCTCTAAAGTCAATAAGGTTTCCGTCTTGATCCACTATGTTCAGCACGATGTCTGAAATGAAACTGGTGTTTAACGGTAGGTACACAAGGTTTTGAGGCTTTTCTACTATCTTGAAACCCGGTGCAACTGATGGGTAGAATGTGTGTAATATATGACGATTTTCTCCATCTCTGTAGGATCCTTGTATAATGTTACATGTAATATCTATGCTGTTAACTTTGATGATCGTCACAGTTTTATTCCCAGAATGAGTTTTATTAGGTTCTAATACTTTTGTTTCCTTAGAAAACCCCAATAAACTACAAATTGAATGTTCTTGACTAAAATCAATATAATACTTAGACGTAATTTCGGCTTTCATTGTATTGTTATTGCCTTTTATCGTTATATTTTCTTTTCCCATATGTTTTTGTATAACTTCATTTATATTATCAATTTCATAAGCTCCTGTTGGTAAACTGAATTCTTCCAAAGCTGAATACTTTCCTTTATCATCTTTTGTCTTGTAATAATGTATTTTGTTATTAATTCCTTCACTAACGTTTGGAATAGAGTTATATGTTGTTAAATCCAATAATGCGGCTTCCCATAGTCTTCCTTTTTGCAAACGTAGCGCTGGAAACAGAATACTGCGCAAAGTACATGAGTTACCGGTTAATGACACTGTATACGAAGACATCTTAAAGTTGACTAACACTTTTAGCTAAAAAGTCTAAACATAAATGACCGCAAATGGATGTATCATCAGGTTGTTTTCTTGTATGATTGTAAAAAACATTTTCTGCCGCACGAAAGTATTGTTGAAGTTCTTTCGGTGGTGGAAGGTCTCCAAAACTGTCGAAATAATAAATGGTTTTACCAAGTTTCTTGTAACACACCCAATGAGTGCCTAATCCTTCACTATTATCCAAATTTACAATACCAGTCTCATTTTTCCACATTTTAACCGGTAATTCATCTTTCATAAATACTCCTCTAAAAAATGGGATTTTCAAACAAGAAGCATATGTAATCAGTTCTTCATTAGTCAATTCTTTGTTTTTAATTATTAATTGCTCTTTCTTATTTAATACACACGATACGGTCTTAGGTATAATCCTCCTCCCTTTTTTATCATTGACCATATTGTTGGTTTCTTTTTAGCTTTACCACTGGTAGATCGACGTTTTCTTCTGATATTACCTCCTTGTTTCTTAGCGGGTTTTTTCCCACGCCTTCTTCTCTTTCCTCCTCCAAACGTAGTTTTTGCTTTCATTGCTGCTGTTACTGCTAAAGACGCTGCTTTTTCACCAATACTCGCGTCACTAGATTTAACTCTTTGCCAAGCTTTCTCAGCAAGTGCTTTATCCGCTATTGATCTATTTTTAGTATCACCAAATTTGGAATACGCTGTATCGTGCTGTTTACAAGCCTGATCGAGCTTATTTATTCCAGGATCTCCTCTAGCAAGGCGTTTCTCTAATTTGGTTCCAGGACCACAATATTGATATCCTCCAGGTAAATGTAATTCCACAGGTAATAAATCAATCGCCTTGTTAACTATAGCTCCAACCGGTTTACTCAATAGAGAAAATGCTGTTGATGCTATTCCCCTTCCTCTCTGTAATCTCTCTTGATTATGACTGATGCGTTTAACCCTCGACATGACTATTTATAGCAAAAACTACAATCAGTAGGTGCACTCTATAAATGTTTTACAATGAATGTAATATCAGTTTTGGTTTCTTGTATTATATACTGTTTAAAATCCATTTATTATATAGAAATGGATTTATTAATTAAATGTAGACATATTAAATAAAAGTAGTAAAAATAGAAATAAGGTGTAATTGAAGATGTTCCAGATGTTTCTCCGCTGGTGATGGTATCGTTCTCTTCGGTAAAATGAATAAACTTTAAATAGTTGGCATGTTCCCTTAGAAACTTGCCACTTAATCGTTGGTAATTGAATAACACATCCCAGTTTAGTTTATCTTTAAAATTGTCAATATAATTCTCAGAGAGATTTTGATATTTACTTATTACTTCCCAACAGTTATTAAAATTTGGTGTCATCCCTACGAGGAAGTCTTCTGAAAACTGTTGTCTTTGTAAAATATGGATCCAGTTAACTCTGTGAAAATAAATTCTTAACATAGTCATTGTAAAGAGGTAGTGTATGGAAAGTTGTTCCCAATCCATATATCTATCAAACCGTTGAACAAAACCATCTGTCAACACTCCTTGGGGAAATCTCGGCTCTTGAGATATTAAACTCCACGCAGTAATATTGGATTCCATCATCCTCTCTGTATCGTCTCTCGAATATGACTGATGCTTTATCCCTTATCATGGGTATTTTAAATTATTTTTTCTCTTATGTAATCTTCATTGTTTTCTGTTGGTTCATTAATCACATTCACTTTATCCTCCTTTCCTAATGTCTTGACTTTAGAAGGCTCAGACGGTATATTTCGTTGATTAGGTTTCTCTGGATTGTGTATATTTTTCCAGTCTAAATAATTGTGACTGTCAACATCTGAAGCTGCATCTCTTCCTGAAGCCCGATGGATATAATGGAATAGAGCTGCACCAAACCTTTCCAAATGTTTTTCATATTCCGTAGTCCATTTCTTGTGTACATTATCAAACATTTTCTTATTTACAGCGTCTCCATCCTGCTCACAATCACCTACGTTTGATAATTTTAATTTTTTTAAATCATAGCTTGTATCAGTTTTATTCCTTTTGTAAATCGTTAACAATTTTAGAGTAGCTAAATTTACTGCTTCACCATCATAAATGGGATATTGTATATCGCTTAACCTTTTACCGGAAAACCCCCAATGATCTTCGTGTACAGTTGGGGTTCTTTTTTTCATGTACTGTACCGTAACCGCATCAGACGACATAAGCGGATCACCAACATTTTGAATTACTTTTCCTTCAAAATTATAGTTTCCGTCAGGTGTTAACGGAAACCCAGCTCTTTTTTCACTATATCCAGATTTTACTCCAAACTCGGAATACCGTCCAAACTTGTCCACACTCATGATGTAACTGAATCGCTATCGTTTAGGTTCTTATTATATATACGTCTACTGAACAATTATTCCTTGTTTTCGCAGTTCATCAACCAAAGCTACCCATTCGTTTTCTAAACCAGTGTGCCCGGCTTCCATAGCTTCATGTAATAACCTCATTCGATCAACTAACTTATTTATATCGTTGTAATATATTATATTAGTTTTATACAAATTTTTCAATAATCCCCTTCCAGATGTGGTAGGATCAGTTGTTTTTCTCTTTTTATGCAAAACATTTAATTCAGCAGAAGATAAAGCTCTTCTTTTAATTTGAGCTTTTTTTGATTTCGAGGGGAAAAGACTAGATATAATACTTGTATATTTTATTGACCGATTTCTATGAATAGGTAGGTCTTTGGAATACTTCTTTCTATGTGCATTTGTATACTCTAATATATTTTTAAACAATTGTAAATCCCTTTTAGTATATTTACCAGGATTATTTTTAAAGATGAGTTCAAACAAACCTTTAGTACCTTTATATTTCTTATCTCCAATAACTATATCATCATTTTCGTTTATATCTAACTTGCTATCTCCAATCATTAATCCTTTATCCTCTATTCTAGCTCCATAAGTATGATAATTTCGATTAGCATGTGCGGCGTGTAACATTTTTAACGTATATGTTCTTCCAAGTGTTCCTTTAAACATAATATCCGTGCCTAATTTGCTTAAGTTGGATGGGTTAATATCCTCTTCTTCTGCTCTTGTATCTTCTACACTTGTATCTTCTGTACTTGTATCTTCTGCAATGTCCTTTTCCTTTAAATCCTCTATATCTCCGCTTTCTTCATACTCGTCACTTTCTTCAGATGTTTGTAACTGGCCAAAACTTTCATCATTTTGAAATTCTTCTTCATATTTGGAAATTGGTAGCATTTTATCCCCTTCGAAGCGAATTGAAGGTTTTTCCATATTTTGTGCTAATCGCTTTAAAGGTTCAGTAACAGGTTTGAATGTTGTTTCTAAAAATTGCTCTCTTTCATTTATACCTGATTTTAAAGCTCGGTTTTTTTGTCTAATAGAATCACTAAGTGATTTTATTTCCTTTAATAGCTTTTCCTGGTTAACCATCTTCACACCTTGACGACTTGTACAGTAATACCGCTAATCAGTGTATTAAAACGAATTTATCAAAACCTATTCTATAACGACCATCTTTTATAGCTTGATCTTTTATAATAACCAAAAATCCATACTTTTCCGCCCATGCTTTTCCGCAAAGCTCTTTAAACTTTTCAAATGGCATATCCGCATTCACATGATCGTTATATATATGTTTTAGGTTAGTATCATCTTGTTTGAATACAATTAGAATATTTGCATTATCTCTGATAAGTTGTTTTGGGATTTTGCTATAAGTTTGTCCTATATATATGCTGTCGATGTTATTATGTCTTCCCATGGCAAAGTAGTTTCTAATAGTATCCTGATTTTCACAAGATACATCGTCAAATATAAATACAGAATACGGTTTCGCTTCGTTTGGTTGCATAATGCTATCACTAGCGTTAAATTTGTAAAAATTAACATCAGACACATCAGATAGGATTTTATCCAGCAATTGATACTTTGGTTGATGTAGAGACTTTGAAAAAATATATAGGTTATTAAACCTTAATCCTTGCGGATTAGTGATCAAATTAAAGACAACATTGGTCTTTCCACAGTTTGAGGGGCCACTTACTATACATCGAACAGTGTTTGGAAGTAAACTACCGTGTTTACCATTGTTGATTTTAACGTTATCCACAGTTAAATCATCTATGTTATTAATATTGAATCGATCTTTATGGTGAATAATCTCCATCCTGCTCAAAGGTTAACGATGAAATGAGTTGCTTGTATTAAACCAAGTCCTTTATAGGTATCCATGAATCCTCAGTTTTGTTAAACCCTAACCACCGCACTTTAACTGCGTCCTTTTTTCTTTGTAACACTTTTTCAACAAGATATACATCACCTACTGTTGACTTTAACATTTCATGTCCATAAAATGCACCTTGCAACAAATCTCCTTTGTTATCTTTTAGGATATACGTTTCAGGTTCAGTCGGTTGCACTTTATACACTGTAAAAACTTCATTCGTCCAATTGGGAAGGTATTTCTTGGTAAACACTCCCTTATATTTACTAATCCGTACTTTATCACTTACATTAAATTTTCTTGGCTGCATTTTTTCTACTTTAGGCTTTGTATTTTTCTTTATGCGTTTTAATACATCTTTTGCATTTCTTCTATTTACTTTGTTAGGTTTCATACCAATAGTTCTATGAAACCTGTTGTTATAATCATTTATTAATTGTGGTAAAACATCATACCATACGTAAGAACCTCTTTTTGAAAATTGTTTATACAGTGCTCCTTTTAAGGTTCTATTGAATCTTTCTACAATAGCTGCTTTTTTCTCTGAATTTGTAGAATAATGATTTATTTTATATTTATTCATTAACTGTGCAAAGTTTGTATTAAAGTATTCTGTTCCATCATCAGTTTGTAAATGTTTAATTTTGTTTTTATCTCTTTTTATGGCTATTTCCATGGCTTCTGTTACGCTTTTACCAGTCTTGTCCTTTAGAGGCAAAGCGTCTGCAACTTTTGTAAAACAATTAATAATTGTGAGTATATATTTAAATCCTTTGTTTATTCTGCTATGCGGTCGCATTTCAATTAAATCCGCTTGATATAGATCATTTATCCCTTTTATAACAGTATTTCTTCTTGGAAACTTTATTCTTGCAGGTTTGTGTAGTTCATTAATAATCTTCTCCTTCAGGTCTGACATGATGGTTTCACGAAGGCAGCTGATATGGTATTAAATATTCTATGGTATAAATCTGCTTATATATATATATACATATAGTTCAAGGTCATTCAAAACTTGTGTAAAAAAAGGGGAAACACAGCTTAACATTGCTGTGTTTCCCCTTTTTTTACGGAAAGGAAAAGGATAAAGGATCTAGGACGATGAAAAGGTTACTCGTCAATAGGGTTGAGGGAGTAGTGGCCGAATGGCAATGTGTTGATTTTGTCTGGAAGGGTTTGTCTTTTGTCGTCATTACAGGATAGCGCCTTTTTAACTTCAGTCACGCTGTACAGCTGATGGTTAAAACTTCTGATGGTGTTGAATTTAGCTGTAATGATATTATCCTCAAATAAGCATTGCTTGTAGTGTTCAAAATGCACTTTCTTCTTTAAATATAAACTCTTCACACCTTTAGCTTTCTTAATATAGCTATTGTTCTTTTCTTCTTCTTCTTTTTCATTATAGAGTTTCAAAGAATATAGTTTAGACATCAGTGCAACAATCTCTTCAAGTAGAACACCATTAGCCTCATCCTTGAATTTGCCTAGTACTTTTTTGTGTCTGCCATTGTCGTAGTTTGGATGATCTTTTGGATAATCGGAGAAATCAAAGTCGTTCTTGTAAATAAATGTACGTAAGTCTTTATACATGTCCAATGTTACTATGCGATATATGAAAGCGTCAGTGTCCATATATGTAATAGATATATTTTCTCTTCCGTAGAACGCCACCATTTTGTTGTAGTGAAAGTCGTACATGTGTGTTTTTGAGATGTCCAAGATTGACATGCCTATATACAAAGGACGATCCATCTTCACACTCGTCTTCTTCATGGACACTGCTACAAGTTTTTCATTAATAATTATAGATGTTCCAAAATTTGGCTGCTGTACTAGTTTCTGTAATTTTTTTGCGTCGGTAACAAGTTTAACGTTTTTATGTCTTCTTTTGTTTTCCAATGTTTTTCCAAATATCGCATTATTCATTAATTTAAAGAAATCTTTTTGAAAGTCTGATGTAGCTGCTGCTCTTCTGATGGTATTTGAATCAATGTAGGGTTTCAACCAGCATGATTGAGAAAATTCCAAAACTCTATTAATTTTTGTTAGACGTAGTCCTAATTCGATAGCTTGTTGAACCACCCAAAAGTGAGCCACGTAGCGTTGTTTATTATTTAATGTCATCATTAATTTGGGGTGTTTTCCAATTGGTGAAATTTCTGTTTTAGCAAGAAGTGGAAGGTCATAATGAAGATCATGTAAATTTTCTGGGTATTCAAAATCGCAATCCAAAATATATCCAGTGTCACCATGTTTCGGAATTTGTAAAATATCGCCAATAGAGTCGGGATTAATCCATTTAAAGTTATCAAAAGGAAGTGGGTTTGACATCGCCCATCCGTACAGGTTATTTGCATCGAAATATCCTAAATAGGTTGACGGTTTGGTTTCATCGTAATCGGGAAGGTATTTGTTGTTGGCTTTGACATGTCTGGTAACACTTTGGGTCAATCCGCCTCTTACTCCAGCTTCAACCATTAAAACCATGTCAATATCTGTTAAAAGTTGGAGTTTGCATTTTGTTTCTTTTAACATGGCTTGCCAAGCTAATCCTGGTGAAGTATACGAATGTAGAGGGTCCAAACCGTATGCAGCAAAACAGGTGTTTCGGAATTCTTCCATTACATCACAAAGAAGAGTTACATCTAGTTTGACATAAAAGTCCGAGTAATCTCCTAAGGTCTTCATATCTAACTCGTTCCATACTCGACTTGCGTGTTGATAGTCCTCAAGTGATATTTCCGAATCATTAAGTTTGTTTTTGAAGTGTTCTGGTGGAGGTAGTGATGTTTCATCAAATCTATGCAGTCCATCGATGTAGTCATAGGGGAAGACTCCTTTTCGAAGAACCAAATCCATTTTACTATTGGGTACAATTTTGCTTGTTTCTATCAAATCTGTTCTTCTTAGATTTTCAGATAATTTCATGAGGCTTGAAGGCATAAATCTAAATGAATCAACAAACCTTAATTTAATTTTACCCACCTTTTTTGAAAAGCTTATAAATTTTTCCATTGTAGTAGCCAAAACGTCTATTGCTCCATTATCTCTTCCTAGTTCGGGGATTATGAAGTGCGAATCATAACCACTCAGATTGTGCAGAACTACTGGGATGAAATATGGTAGTTTGTAGTTCAAGTTGCAAGCGTTACAGGCTGCACCTCTGTACGCTCCCGTAAGATGTCGTGGTCACGAACTTTAACGTTATCCAGTGTAAAGGTGTTATTACACAGATAACACGTTGTTGTTGAATCATAATGTTGAAGCTCTTCTTCTTCCATAGGTGACATGGGTACCTTTGTTCTATACAGTTCTTCTACCTTTGCAGCTATGTCATACAGATCATCGACAAAGTATTTGGCTGCTTCTTCACCGCGATAAATCTTTGGAGAAGATGATAGTCCATATTTTTGAAGATGGTCTTCAGTCAACGTGGATTTAATTAGTATGCAATAACTGTTTGGTGAATGAAGTTGGTATTTGCTTCTTCTTGTAACGTCCTCTTCTTGTTGTTCAAGCGGATGTAAAGAAGACTCGAAATCAGCGTAAACAGCAACAGGTACACGGTATTGTTGTATTACTTTGTCAAATTTTATCTGCGCTCTGCTGGAATGTGGCAATTTAATTCTAACCTCATAGTTTCCATTACATAACCTTTGATGTTCTACTAACCATTCTGAACCTCCCCTTCTTAATGGTTTGCCTACATGACAAAAACATCTTTTACAAATGGTTTTCTCTCCGTGTTTTTTTGATATTTGTTTAGATACAAGAGCTCCAAAGTTTCTTATGTAGACATAGTGGGATATGTCCCCTTTAGTGATCAATAGCAAATCCGTATGATCTCTGCGCTCAATAGGTGTTATGCGCAAGGGGTACGCATTGTTTGACGAATCTAAGCCGAAAATGTTGACAGAAGCTGAAGGATTTTGCTTTTCAAATTTTGAAATGTCTGTTATAGCAACAGGATAAGTCATCCCTTGAAAATTATATCTATGTTGTACTTTATCATATTTGCGGCTTGGTCTTATCGGATTGTCTGTTACATATTTGACCAACATGGCATATTTAAAACATTCAGTATCATGATTTTGTACGTTGACGCAGGATAAGGTATTTCTAATCTTTGTTGGTAGAGGGATGTAGCTACTTCCTCGAATTCCATAGCCGTGTTTGTGTACTCTTAAGTCTAGCCCTGTGATGCTTAACAAACTCCATCCAGAGCCTCTTCCTTCATGTTCTTGTATTTTTGTCATTAGCTCTTCAAAACATTCAGATACGATTGAATCAATATCTGACGAAAACATAATAGTTCGGTTTTTTGTTAAGAAACCTCTCGGTGAGGTTTCATTTTGAATGTTTGTAAATAAAGCATCCAGTAATAGTCCAAATTTAATAAAATTTAATCTTTTTAATTCATTTTTCAGAGTTTTGCTAACCAATCCTTTTGCGTTATTTAAAAATTCTTCAAGTTTCAATTTTGTATTGTCAATTTTAAAGTGGGTTACAACATTACCCGGAAGTGCTCGGGCGTGTAGTTCCACATTTATTGATGGTCCAGGCGCATAATGAATGACACTTGGTCTTGAAACTTCATTTTCTTCTTTTTCTTCATTTTCTTCTTTTTCTTCTACATTTTGTTCTTCTTGATGTTTTGCTAATTGTTGGTCGATTGAATCTAATTCTTCTTCATTTGGTTCTTCCTCTTCTGTATTTGTATTGGTGTTATGTTTCAATTCTTTATGAATGGTTAAAAGCCATTCATCTCTGAAAGAAGCTTTACAAATATTGCAGCGATTCATAATGTAGGTGTGCTCTCCACAAGGGTCAACGCAATAATAAAAAACACTGCAAATGCACCTCTATTTATACCCTAGAAGAAGTGGTGGGGGTAAGTATTAGGTTAGGTTTACTATATTTTACATTTTCTGTTTACTATTGTAGTTGGAGGCTACAAAATTTTTGTATTTAGTTCAAGGTCATTGAACATATTTGCCAAAACGGGGAATAAAGCAGTAAATGATTTCATTTTAAACCATAAATTGATCTATTCCCCGCTCTGTATTTAACAAGGACAATTTTCTTCAACAGGAACATTTGATAGATTTTTAAACTTGGATGTGAAGTCGGATTGTACACATTGCATCTCGATCAACTAAAAATTTCATAAAATAATAGGGATCTTCAGTTGTAGATTCATCTTTAACATATTCAATAGTCAACATTGCCTTTAACATCTAAGTTAGACGATCCTCCTGGGCTATCCATAGCTGAACAATAACTATACTCCGAAGCCGACTGCCTTATATATGTTTACCACCACCCTTTTACAATGAATATAGCTGGTTCAATGTCTTGTTCGGGAAAAAGTCGCTAACCTAACGTGTAGTGTAATAAAGACACAAAACAAACCCCTCTTGTAATAATCGGTAAATTTCTCTCTTCAAAGGAATTGGTTCCACATCTATTTTTACCTCTTCAGTTTTACGAATACCCAATCCTTTGACCTTAACATCATGATACTCCATAAGCAGTTGGTATACACGCTGGGTAAAGATATCCGCTTTAGTAGTAAAGTTAATATAGTGGAGGTATACCATGGTAGATGCTCTATTGATGCAGTTCACAACCAAAGTGATTATTGACTCTGCAACATCGCGCTTTAATACCCATCATGCAAGTGGGTCAAGCCGTCTGATTATATTACCAAAACGGGGAATAGAGCAGTAAGTGATTCTCACTATAACCACAAACTGATATATTCCCCGCCTGTGATCACCCCTTCTACCACATCTTCTAACTGGGTCAAGGTCGTTTCTGAACAAAATGGGGGGTGGGGTGTGAGATTTGACAGAATCTCACACCCCGGAAACCTAAAGGGAAGTAGATATAATTTACAGTAAAGTCTGGCTAAAGTTCAAGTCACAATGAAGAGTTATTATTTTACAAATATAAAGTCAAACAAATATGTAAATTGTACGAATCTAAAATAAAGGAGTCGGTGAGGAGCCTTAGGACCCCTCTCACCGAGGTCTAGCGAAAACCGGGGAAATGCGAAACCCCATCCGGTATGCAAAGAAGGTGCAGTGATCGGTTTGCGGGCCGTAAACACTGCAAAGCAAGAGCCGGTTTGCTGGCCGTACTCCTAAAAGCTAAGGAGAGCCGGTTTTCTTGCCGTACTCGCAAGGAAAGGAGATGGAGTTAAAGGGTATCTTACATATTTGTATGATGAATAATTAATTTCAATTAACAAGAGTTATAAATGTAAATTGTACTAATCTAAAATAAAGGAGTCAGTGAGGAGCCTTAGGACCCCTCTCACTGAGGTCTAGCGAAAACCGGGGAAATGCGAAACCCCATCCGGTATGCAAAGAAGGTGCAGTGATCGGTTTGCGGGCCGTAAACACTGCAAAGCAAGAGCCGGTTTGCTGGCCGTACTCTTAAAAGCTAAGGAGAGCCGGTTTTCTTGCCGTACTCGCAAGGAAAGGAGATGGAGTTGAAGGGTGTCATTAATATGTGTGTGTGTGTGTGTGTGTAAGATGTTAATAAATTAAAAAAATGTATAAATAACCTAGCCAAACTTTAAAGTAATTTAAAGAAAGGAGTTAGTACTATCTACAATACAAAATAAGCAAACAAGCAAGCAAAGTTCAACCAAACATACAACATGCAACATGCAAAAGTATAAGGGATTAATAAAAAGTGTGCGCATACTTAGTATTAACCCCTTATTTCTCCAGTTGTTCTTATAAAAAGAACAACTAGACAGTTGCACTGAACAGTGGAGATGGTACCATGTTAACACTCCACTGTACAGCAAGCAACTGATGTCAGTTACTGCATGGTTCGCTTATATAGGAGACGCGAAATTACCTCGGCTGAGTTTGATGAGGTTTTAATTTCGCTTTTATCAGCATACTACAATACAGTTAAGAAAAGCAAAGACATGCGGAAGATTTTAAATACAAAAGTTGAAAGCAAAAGCAACGACCCTAGCATGCAAGAAACTAACTACTATAGCCGGACTAATAAAGCAGCAATATAACATGCAGGAAAAGACAGAGTGAAAGAGAAGGAGAAGAGAGAGAAAGAGAACCCAGGTAGCGAGATCTTACGAGGGGGGCGCCCTCTCCCCGCATTACCCCGCTACTGCAATTGTCCTCGCACTTTAATACGCAGGTCACTTGCATGGGAGCAGTCTCGACTTAGATCGACGACTGGTAAGGAACTGTCCGGAGCACTCGCTTATATGGCCGCGGGAGGGCGCGGGTAATTTTCCCGACACAGGGTAATTTGGTTGGGTATTTTGTTGTGTAATGCAGCTCTAGACATAAAAACAAAATTCGGCTGATTTAGTGAGGTTTTTAATTTCGCGTGTAACAGCTGGCGCGGGGCGTTCCCTTGACAGCTTGATTTAATGGGTTGCGCACCGGTTGCATTCTACTAGGTAATTAACTCTCCCACTCGTTTTGTTGAACGCTAGTACAGGTTGGGATTCTCTATCTCTATTCATATTTAATTTAGGTACCTTTTGTTGTAACTAAAATAATTATGTTGTGTAGCTAGTTGAGGTATTTTGCATTTACGTATTCGTATTATTACTTTAGTGTGAGCTGCCCCCATTATATATCATTGTGAAATACGGCCAAGACGTCGAACGTCGCATAGTGGGGCAATTTTAATAATCTAGCTGGACAAAAATACCTATCAGAAATATTGTTATTTAACAAAAGGACATAAAATATAAATAAACAAATAGACAAAAGAGTCAAAACAATGATTATTATAATTGCATTGTCATTGGGCAGAGTGCAGATAAGGCCAAATACTCAGATAATGCGGGAGCCGGTCAGTAGTTAAAGTTGTCGCTGTCAATTAGTCGCTGTGTAGGACCCCAGTATGTGATGTTCTTCAAATAGGTTATTATTTTATTATTAATACAATGGATAAGAAACACAAAGGTAAGTCAGTGTTCCTGTTTTGATTATTTTTTTAATGTGAAGATTTTTTTTTGCTTAATCTTTAAAAATAAATGTGTTACAAAGTGTTTTAGAGTAAAGGTTTCAAGGAACCTACCAGAACCTTGAATATTATATATTTCCATGAAGGGCGGATTGTACACAATCCAAAAATTCGTGTTTTAGCTGCTACTTTTTGCAACTTTAAATTTGTAAAGAAAAAATACTATAGGATTACCCTGCAATACTAAATTTTGGAGTAGTTGTACGTACATTTGTTGGCGTACAAACTTTAATAGCAAACTTGATTTTCAAAATATTTGTTAGTTTCATTAAAGAACAATCGATATCAAATGTTTTTCATTTGCACTTATTCAAAATCGTGGGCTCCAATGATATTTCAATAACAAAAAATGTTAGATTACATTAATTTACTCATTAAATTCATACACGTTTTTATTTACATATATGTCAGGTTATATGATCAGAACCTTATAAAAATCTGGTGTATTAAAGTTTTTAAAATGTTTAATTTATTTATAATCCCAATAGTAAACTATTATTGGTTGATTTTCGCTACAGTGCAATACAAGTATCAGGATGTTTTTTTATTAAACAAGTTGAGGTATTTTGCATTTACGTATTCGTATTATTACTTTAGTGTGAGCTGCCCCCATTATATATCATTGTGAAATACGGCCAAGACGTCGAACGTCGCATAGTGGGGCAATTTTAATAATCTAGCTGGACAAAAATACCTAACAGAAATATTGTTATTTAACAAAAGGACATAAAATATAAATAAACAAATAGACAAAAGAGTCAAAACAATGATTATTATAATTGCACTGTCATTGGGCAGAGTGCAGATAAGGCCAAATACTCAGATAATGCGGGAGCCGGTCAGTAGTTAAAGTTGTCGCTGTCAATTAGTCGCTGTGTAGGACCCCAGTATGTGATGTTCTTCAAATAGGTTATTATTTTATTATTAATACAATGGATAAGAAACACAAAGGTAAGTCTGTGTTCCTGTTTTGATTATTTTTTTAATGTGAAGATTTTTTTTTGCTTAATCTTTAAAAGTAAATGTGTTACAAAGTGTTTTAGAGTAAAGGTTTCAAGGAACCTACCAGAACCTTGAATATTATATATTTCCATGAAGGGCGGATTGTACACAATCCAAAGATTCGTGTTTTAGCTGCTACTTTTTGCAACTTTAAATTTGTAAAGAAGAAATACTATAGGATTACCCTGCAATACTAAATTTTGGAGTAGTTGTACGTACATTTGTTGGCGTACAAACTTTAATAGCAAACTTGATTTTCAAAATATTTGTTAGTTTCATTAAAGAACAATCGATATCAAATGTTTTTCATTTGCACTTATTCAAAATCGTGGGCTCCAATGATATTTCAATAACAAAAAATGTTAGATTACATTAATTTACTCATTAAATTCATACACGTTTTTATTTACATATATGTCAGGTTATATGATCAGAACCTTATAAAAATCTGGTGTATTAAAGTTTTTAAAATGTTTAATTTATTTATAATCCCAATAGTAAACTATTATTGGTTGATTTTCGCTACAGTGCAATACAAGTATCAGGATGTTTTTTTATTAAACAAGTTGAGGTATTTTGCATTTACGTATTCGTATTATTACTTTAGTGTGAGCTGCCCCCATTATATATCATTGTGAAATACGGCCAAGACGTCGAACGTCGCATAGTGGGGCAATTTTAATAATCTAGCTGGACAAAAATACCTAACAGAAATATTGTTATTTAACAAAAGGACATAAAATATAAATAAACAAATAGACAAAAGAGTCAAAACAATGATTATTATAATTGCATTGTCATTGGGCAGAGTGCAGATAAGGCCAAATACTCAGATAATGCGGGAGCCGGTCAGTAGTTAAAGTTGTCGCTGTCAATTAGTCGCTGTGTAGGACCCCAGTATGTGATGTTCTTCAAATAGGTTATTATTTTATTATTAATACAATGGATAAGAAACACAAAGGTAAGTCTGTGTTCCTGTTTTGATTATTTTTTTAATGTGAAGATTTTTTTTTGCTTAATCTTTAAAAGTAAATGTGTTACAAAGTGTTTTAGAGTAAAGGTTTCAAGGAACCTACCAGAACCTTGAATATTATATATTTCCATGAAGGGTGGATTGTACACAATCCAAAAATTCGTGTTTTAGCTGCTACTTTTTGCAACTTTAAATTTGTAAAGAAGAAATACTATAGGATTACCCTGCAATACTAAATTTTGGAGTAGTTGTACGTACATTTGTTGGCGTACAAACTTTAATAGCAAACTTGATTTTCAAAATATTTGTTAGTTTCATTAAAGAACAATCGATATCAAATGTTTTTCATTTGCACTTATTCAAAATCGTGGGCTCCAATGATATTTCAATAACAAAAAATGTTAGATTACATTAATTTACTCATTAAATTCATACACGGTTTTATTTACATATATGACAGGTTATATGATCAGAACCTTATAAAAATCTGGTGTATTAAAGTTTTTAAAATGTTTAATTTATTTATAATCCCAATAGTAAACTATTATTGGTTGATTTTCGCTACAGTGCAATACAAGTATCAGGATATTTTTTTATTAAACAAGTTGATTGTTATCTTTAACAGTTAACTATATAGGATTTCAAGGTAGGTAAACTTAATAAATTTATAGCTTTTCCTAAAAACCTTTATGAGGTTATGTCAAATTAAACTTGCATAGGCCTACATCACCTTTTGTAAAAAAAAAAAATCATTATACAATGATTTTAGTTTTACTCTTCTTAATTGAATATATTTTTACAATTGATGGAAATAACCTCTCCAAAGTTAACAGCATCAACAATGGGTTTAATTCAAGTAGTAAGCACCCAGAACCACCGGGATGACTTCTCCTCTGGTGACCCGAAGTTATGGTTTAACATATACCAAATGGATACTCAACTTGCGGATTGATCAGACGAACAAGTAGTTGTTTGTACGCAAGAAGCAGCACATGAATACATGCACTGGTTTAGATCATAGTAGCTGTTATAATTATACAGCGTTGAGCAAACATTATTGAAGTTTTCAGTTACGAAGCTGAGGTCTAAGGATGTGAGTAATGTACAGTGCCCTGCGGCAGAGAACTCTGTTAGAGGCGGAGCCTGCAGTCGGCGTGACCTTGAATAAACCAATAAGCATCACGCGTAGTTGACAAGCTGTTTGCCCGCTCTAACAGCGCTTGACGTCGAATCATTGTACTAGTTACATTAAATTGTCGGCGCTCGGGTAAAACATGTAAAACTGCAATAAATCTTGTAACACTGTGTTAAAGAAAAATAAATTACGAACATTTTTAAAAAAGGTGTAGGGCGATAGCTTTTTTCCTTTTATATTAAAAACTAATTTGATTCGATTCTTTGATTGTAAGGCTAGCAAATGGAGTTCTTGGATGTTATTTTGATTTTGTTTGATGTACTAAACGTCTGAACTCTAAAATATCTACAAATCTAGTAAAGTTCAAATAATCAGCGATATAAAAGTACTATTTCTCGTTATAATCCAAATTTAAACCATTGAGGCAATTACTTTCCCTATAAATCTCTGAACAATGAATAAAAGTAGGGCGACGGGGTATTGTACTTATATCTGACACTCGGTTTCCAAGAAATCTACCGTAGAATACTCCAGGCTGAAACATTCTTAGCAAGTTGTCTGCTACGCAAGATGCATCATATGAGTACATGCAATAAATTAGATCACAGTGACTGTTATGATTGCGTAAAAACAGTGTCGAGCAAGAATTGTTAATGTTTTTAGTTACGGAGCTCCGATCCTCACAGAGTCAGAGCTAGACTCTAACTAATGCATGTCCCGTAGTTATTGTGCGATGTGACAACTTGGTGGGGGAAACTGGTGTGGTGGGGGGTAAAGACGAGTGTCTATCCTACATGCTTGTATCACTTCAGTATACCTGCGGCTCTTGCATAGTTCACATGGATTCGCCAATACAAGGCACTACGGTTTCTTCCACATGTTCTTCTTTTAATATTGAGCAAGCTGACAATACAAATGATGAAATACAAGTACATGAAGTTTATAGCACAATATACTCTGATGCAGAAGCAATAATGTCATCTCTAATAGGGTTTGACTAATGATGGTGGATGTAGTAGCAACCATCTGCCTCGCACCACCTGTCGCCTGCCATCTGCTCCGCCCCACCACACTTTTGCCCCCACAATTTGGTTTGATACCAAAACGCTAGCTAGCGAATATTCAGTACACCTCCAGCTCTTGACCAGTGTACATCGAGCTCTCTGTTGAAATGTCCATCAAAATTAGGTGTATTCATTATGACTCTATTCATCTGGCGACTTTCCAAGACCTCGAGGTTTTTAATGAAGAGTTAAGACTTCTCATTGCGTTCGGTTACGATTTATCTTTGGAACTTTACGCAACAAAAAACAACATGGACTCTGCGCAGGGATCGAAGTATCTACCTTCTTTCATCAGGAAAAAACACGATGATCGCGACTCGTCGGCATCATCAACTTCGATTTTAACCAACATCGGCGGAAGCTTCGTATTGTAATTAAGAACAAACATTGTTAATAAAATAAAGTTATTTTGTAATAGTACTACCTCGCACTCGTATCATTCGATTGTTTCATTCGATTATTTTAATTCGATATTTCTTATCGATTAACTATCGAATCACAATCGAATTTTACGCGTGCGAGGTAGTACTTTTTTAAAACACCCTCCCCGTGACCTTGAACTTTACCTCATTACGTCACAAAACCGCCTACGTCACTGGCTCAGCCTCAGATGACGTATTTAATGACTCAGCGCTTCCGGTCACGTGACCGGAAGCCATAAATCAAGTGAGCCAAAAGTCCCCTTCCAACACTACTAACAGGGAAGAAGTAATCTTCTGTACTGTTTGTCTACATTGATGATCCTGGGTTCAAAGCAAAGGATGTAGCTGCAATAATGAGCTACGCCAACCCTAAAGAAGCCTTTTGTGTTAGGGGGAGCGAAAATCTCCCCCTAGTAATTAAATCAATAGTACATCAGTTGGCACGGTCTCATTCTTCTTCAGGAACCTAGTTAAATAGTTAAAAAAAAGAAGGTAAATAGTCACTAGGGGAAAAAAGTTATTTTAATGTGGATTCTCACCTTCAACGGAATGATGGTTGTCATCGGCAGTCGTCTGCGGAGCATCAATCGCCTCCCGGGGTGGAACGACGAGGTGATTCGCTCCCATATGCCGCTCTAAGGCCCCCTGGTCTGCGAATGTGGCTCGACAAAGCCGACATGCAGCTTCTCCATCTGCAAACGCACAAAACGATTAGATTGAGAAATGTTTAACACCTGTCTTAGTTTAGTGTACTTGATGGGGGGTGTATCGATACACCCCCCTTCAAGTGCTCCAACCCAAAGCATTCACTGGTAGTTAACTTGTCCGCAGGCACTGATGGGCTAGCTCTGTTGGTTGTAGCGTTACCCTGCTCAACTCTTGTTTTAATTATCAAAAGTACGTCATGTGGGTACTCAAAATACTCGGCTTGAAGAGGGGATTCCGAAAATGCATTAAAAAAAAGAGGGTCAAGTTCAAGGTCATCATCAGGTTAGCCCAAAGTGGTCGATGTGGGTACTCAAAATACTCGGCTTGAAGAGGGGATTCCGAAAATGCATTAAAAAAGAGGGTCAAGTTCAAGTTCAAGGTCATCATCAGGTTAGCCCAAAGTGGTCGATGTGGGTACTCAAAATACTCGGCTTGAAGAGGGGATTCCGAAAATGCATTTAAAAAAAAAGAGGGTCAAGTTCAAGTTCAAGGTCATCATCAGGTTTGCCCAAAGTGGTCGATGTGGGTACTCAAATGACTCGTCTTGACTAGCCGAGCAAGAATCTGCAATCAGAATTCAGATCCGACCTATGGTAACCCAGACTCATTACCCCCCCCCCCCCCCCGAGGTTTCGTCTGTGACACTTTTGCCCCCCCCCCGAGGTCTCGTCTGTGACACTTTACCCCCCCCCCCCGAGGTTAGGGTCATACTCGGGGGGGGGGGGTATGAAGTATGTCATATGGGTACTCTGATGACTTGACTTGATGGTTCGAACAATAGCATAAGTTATTAACATTATATAAATATAGTCATGTAATTTTATTTTTTTTTTACACAGCTCTATATTCGCACAGAATAACTAAAGCTGTTAAATAAAAAGAAGACTTTTATCACACTCCGGTTATATACTGCATAACATATTTCCTATATTACTAACATTTAAGTCTGATTAAAACAATAATGCAACACACAATGACGTACCTTGCTGGGGTGGGACGAATCCACCGTGGAATTCTGCGTAGTGCTTCATACTGTGTCTGCGCGGGAACGTGCAGCCGCAAATGACGGTGTGAGTCGTTCATCTTGAATATGGATTATAAAGTTTCGATAATCACAAACAATACGGCACAACACAACCGTTTTAAATAGTTCAAAGATGCTGGACGAATATCGCAAATGAAATCAGCAACTAACAAAAATCGCGTAGAACGGAGCAGGATCGGACTAACACGTCTACACGCACTGAACTCTCGAACTGAACTGACGGAGGGCTGGCGATGTGGGGTGACGCTCTCCACTAATGGATTTCGGAGAAGGCCAGGGCAATAAATCTCAACCGCTGTCAGGGGTAAAAGCAACCCTCCTCTAATTGAATTCGATACGGGGGGACTATAATGGGTTCCTAGAAGGGTCGGGTGCAACTGCTTCCCAGACCGGTCTCGACTCACCGGTCTTTTGTGCGAACATCTGCTGCGTCGACGTTTGTCGCCTCGGCAATAAATCACGACAGCTGTCAGGGGTAAAAGCAACCCTCCTCTAATGTAATTCGATACGGGCGGACTATAATGGGTTCCTGGAAGGGTCGGGCGCAGCTGCATCCCGGACCGGTCTCGACTCACCGGTCTTTTGTTTGAACATCTGCGTCGACGTTTGTTGCCTCGACAACAAATCACAACAGCTGTCAGGGGTAAAATCATTGGACAGTCGGGGGGGGGGGGGTAAAAGTGTCACAGACAAGACCTCCGGGGGGGGGGTTCGTGGTCGGGGGGGGGGATGGCTCCTCCTGATTGATGTACCGCGGGGGGGGGATGGCTCCTCCTGATTGATGTACCGGGGGGGGGGGCTCCTCCTGAAACGAAAAAAAAAATTTGCATATTAATTAGGGTAATTAAAAAATTTGCATATTAATTAGGGTAATTAAAAATTTTCATATTAATTAGGGTAATTAAAAAAAAATTTGCATACTAATTAGGGGGGGGGCGCTCCTCCTGGCTCCTCCTGAGCCAGAACACTCCATTTATCCCTACTTATCAAGGCAAAATGATTAATTAATAGCAATATACACCAATATAGTTTTTTAAATTGTGTGTAATGTTTCTAAATGATGTTTCAATGTAAAACCTAATATACATTGGGATTAAGGCACTGAGGCTTTTATATCTGTGTCGCCTCTGCCAAAGTAATTTTTATATATAATTCAAAATCTGGTGAAAATGCATTTGTAACGATTGATATATATATATCACTAGATGTCTTCATGTCTTCACGGATTTAAACTACCGTTTTATGGCTAAGACTGTTAAAATGTGTGTGTTAATTTTATATAGTAAGGGAGAGTATATTTTTATCACATGAAAAACTTGATAGTTTACTTGAGCGTAAGATTACGATCGTTCGTCACGATTTTATTTAAGTAAATGTTTAAACTAAGTCACGATACAACTGTTTTATTTCTGGTTGTTTAACTTTGTGAGTTATTTGCTGGAGATATTACTGACCAATCAAGGATTTCTGGCACAATCCTCGGTTTAAAGGGGCTCAAGCGTTTCCCAGCGCAGTTGGCATAGTCCTTTTTGTGGAATGTGGGGTGCCTTCAGAATCCCTATAACCACGCGGCGCAGCTCGTAATAACCCCTTACCGACACTCGGTGGATGACAAAATTTGTGTTGCTAACACGGTACTTTTGTTGATAACATGTTACCAACAAATTAAAAGACGTTTTCTCAAATGTTATTAACAAATGTTAGCAACATGTGTTACTAACTCCGGAGTAAACGCGGCTTAAGCTACTATAAACCACTACAAGCTCATACATTTTTACATAACCAGTCGCATACCGGGAATGGCAAAGAAACAATGTCTACCTTTCAGGTCAACACATATTTTGAGAAATTCCACTCTTTTTTTATAAACTAGTTGGACACACGGGTTAGCTTTGGGTAAAAGTACGGTGTCCTCCTACTTGCGGTCGGTCCTATTTGCGGTCAGTCCTATTTGCGGTCAAGTGTAATTTTATAAGGGATGATCAAGGTTCTGGAGGTGGAAGGGTTTCCAGTTTGCGGTCACATCTTGAGAGATAGTTAAGTACTTCTTCTTCCCGTTCTTAGAATACCTAGCCACTTCATTTTGTATCCCCTGGGATTTATTTCTAATGTGATATAATGAGCTTTTTACATTGGAAAACTGTGGCAAGTGTGTTACAAATTCATAACCTTTGTTTTGCAAAGGCTCAATTTCCTGCTGGAATACCTGTCTAATAGGCGTGTCGCTGTCGTCTCGAGCCCGTTTCTTAGCTTGAAATACTGACTTCATTACTTCAAGACCAGCTTCGTCTGGAACACAATCGTGGTCAATTACTCTGATTTCGACATCATCTTTTGTCACCAGCCTTCCTTTGCACCTTATGGATTTTCTCCTTTAAATACACCCACGTCACTTCCCTTTGTTTGTTCTCACGATACTTTCTATAGGAAAACCCATTATGAAGTAAACAAGGCTTCCCTTTAACAGTTTCAATAAATTCCATCGTAAAACTTATTACAATACTAAATTAAATATACATAAATTTATATTAACCCACTATATCTTCAAATGTGCACACGACAAGCAGGTGTTCTGATCTTGTTGACAACTACGGTAGAATGTCGAATGACAGTGGAATCTTGGTTACGTTTTGGGGAAAAATATTTTTGCATAAGGGGTTGTTTTGCCAGTAAACAAGGGGGGGCATGGTGTCGAGTCACCCACCCCTATTCAGGTGTACATACCTGCTGTATGCGTCACCCCCCATCCCCCTGGCCCGCTTGTTCTGCGGGACATGGTTTCTAGTCAGTTACCCCTACATGTGTACATACCTGTTGTATTCGTCATCCCTCTGGCTCCCTTGTTGTGAGGCTCACTATATGGTGTTCAAATATGTGACCGCAAATTGGACAAATATAATTTGATTAGCCCACGACATTTTTGGGGTGACCGCAAACTGGACGGTTTTGCCCATGACCGCAAATGTGTCTAGATTTATTAAATCACGAAATATAAACACATTTGGTTAATATATTGTTAAGATTTAATTTTTAGCTTATGTTCATAAAAAGGGACATTTTGTTTATGTTTCTGCCAACTAACAAGCCTCCTACTCTAATTACGCCAAATATACACTTGACCTCTTTCAAATCAACACTTCATGCATTGAAACCGACTTCAGTAGTTTCAGTAGTTCAGTAGTTTCTTAGACTTGCCTACTTGCGTATTAATTTTTAGATTAATTGCTAGTTTGGTAGGATGTAGGGAACTGTGAAGTAGTAATATTCAGGGAGAGTATTTAATAAAAAGGTCCTATAACTCTGAAATGTAATGTAAAGAGAATTTTTTGTTCATAGATTATATAATGTGTACTACTATAATTTTGTTCAATAACAAATCAATAATGCGTGATCTGATGTACTATCAGACAAAAGAAGTCAGAATAACTGGACAGAGGGTCTTTAAAATAGAAAGTTACCACTTATATCGAAATTTAACGAAGTTAGAACTTTTGATTTTTTTTAAATCAAACACTAAAGAGTTGCTTTGAAATAACAGGATTGTCAGTCGGTCCTTCTTAAAACGCATCAACGTACCACCGAACAAACCTTCCGAGTAGCAGTAGCGGTGAATCAGAGACAACCCTTTGTGGGGCGTGTTAGAAAAGCGGGATAATATGCTTGGGCCGCGACGGCTACCTGTTATATGGACTGGATGGTACGCATGTGTCGTCTGTTAGGACGGGTCTACATTATGCGATTTTCCCAGTCCTGGTAAAACTTAGTGTCATCTCTGCACGACTTAAGCACATGGTTTTAAATGGAAGTGTCTGGACCGTGCGGGTAAAAACACATCAGCCCATCGGCCAGGGAAAGCGGATCGCAGTGCGACGAGCTTAGAACTAAAACTAAGGTGACCAGATATGCAGAAGCCCAAAGCGGGACATCGTTAATTTACTGGGAATGGGGGGGGGGGTTACGGAATACTGAAATAACCCATCGGGATTCGGGGCACTTCCCCGGAAGATTTTAGAAAATTAGATGCGATATTGTGAGTTTTGGTCCTCAGATTACTTAGTATTTTGTAACAACAGGTTTTGTAATCATACTCATAAAATTATACTACTATACAGTTCAAATTTATTAAATATAAAACATAAGTTAAAAATAATGATGTACAAATAAGCTAATTTTCTTAGAGTTAGCCAACCATAATCTTACAAATAATGTATGAAATCCCTGTGATATGCTAACTTGTAAAAGTACAATATCGTATAAACTACTGGTATTTGTCAGAAGAGTGAATTTGTTTAATGAACTTAGAATTTGCTTTAATTTTATCATAAAACTGAAAACATCTTAAATTTGCATTGTACTTCAGCAAAAACATAGATTTTACCCTCCCTATTTTTATTTGTGACTTGTTTTTAGTCAACATGTTGTTCATTAGAGTGAAAACTCTCTCCACTGGTGCATTTGTACCAGGGAGAGAGTGAACTAACTCAGCTATAAGCTTAAGGTTAGAACATGGTACTTGTTTTGTTTCAAAAACTTTGAACACTTCAACCCAACGCTGGTCGACAGGAATCTTGAGCTCTCGCCACTGCTTGACCTTTCTTGAGAAACATACTGAGTTAAGCAGCTGAACTCGTCAAATAGCGTGCTATCAACAATTGCAACTGAACTTCTGTTGTTAAATTTGTTCATTAATTTCTCGGTTCCTGTAAAAAATAACCTGATTCAAATTTCCCAATTCAGCTTCCGTTCGGTACGTCCGTTACCGAACGGAGATTTATAATTCAAGTTTTTTTTGTTCATTTGGATGTATCTGTTTTTATTAAAACGTTTAAAAATAAGTATAATTTTGTTAGAGTAATTAAACAAAACTATAGGTAATGAAGAGTTGTAATTTTTACCTGAAACAGCACTTTCCCAAACTGGAACTTCTTTTAGACAGAGCCAACCAAGTTCTTCAAGCTCCTCGAAACCCATTGCTTAAAATATTTCACAATAGTATCGTAAAACTCGACGACAGCACTCGCCACTTAACTGACCACTGTCTTCGGTTTTTTAATTGTAGACCGTAATAAAAGAGGCATGAAAGAAGTTTTCTTCCTTTCTTCATACTTTTTTGTCAAATGATGGAGAATGGAGACCTGAATGACTTTTGTTACACAACGTACCCTACGGATAAAGTGAACTATTTTTGAGGCATCAAAAGGAATACAGGCGTATGGGTGCATACACTCTTATTAAATTAAATACATAAGTCTATGTGCAATGCTGCAATGATCCTTAGAGGTAATTGGTAAACGACAGGGATCTTTTCAGCTTTCAACTCAATTGATAAAATGATCCATACGAAAAAAGTTAGGAGTGAGTATGGTTTCTTGGCTTTGAGGGGGCAAAATAATTAGGCATTTTCTTCCTATCTGACTCAGAAGAAGTTCTCGGTAGTTTTGGCGATTTTAATTTCATAACAATTGTACTCCTTGAAACATATCAACCAATTATGAATAGTTGTTGCTATCGACACTTCTTCACTATACAAAGACATAAGTTTGAAGTTGCACTATACTGTCAATGCTTTTACATGTTATGAATTTTAAGTATGGTTAAATTTTAATTTCACTTTTGAAAATTAATAATATAGTATCAAGACAAAATTATTCGAACATATTGTATTTGTATGTAGAGTAAGAGGCACGTAAGTTGGCACAAACAGAAATAAACAAACTATTACCTTTTTGCAAACTTAAGCTTAAAATCCAGTACTAAAACATACTTGCCATATGTTTTGTTTCTTGATCGAATTTTCAAGCACCAGCTGCTGGTACAGTTGCACCTACAAAGTTAATTGCGGCATTTTTAAAGGCAATTACTTGCATTAAAACTGTAGCAATTTGTTTTGCAATAAGTACATCCTTATAAATTAACCATCCGTGTTAACTGTTTTTGTAATCAATTTGTTTGTGGAAAGATAATTTTACTTGAATTGTATGTTATTTTCTGTATAAATAATTAAGTTTTTACCTCATAAGAACTAACAAAATTTTACAAACTAAACAACAACAAAAATGTAATGTTAACAAACACCTTATGAGAGTTTGAGAAAATTGTAAACAAGCGGCACATGTGGTCCAGTAATGTTTGTAATGTGACTAGTGTTGAAATGAATAGTACACTCGTGTGCCAACTTACATGCATCTTACTCTTCAATGTTCTGAACAACTGAATAAATACTGAAAAATATAGTTTTTAAATGTTGAAGACTCCTTTGTGTTCGGCTGTAGTTAAACAATATTCCTTTTCTAAACAACACCAGATGAATCATTAATGGATAATCTATGATAACGTATAGGCCTAACACTTTTTTTGAGAGTTCCTTAAAGTTCAATCCAAAGCTAGAATTGTATCCACATCTGTTTAAGCTCTTATGACTGAACATAAAATAAGATACTATTTCTCTACGACACCGGAAAATAGGCCGAAGCGGTCGAGGACATTATATTCTCCCGGTGACGAGGCGAGTGTGAATATAAAAGTAGTTGTATTAATCTTTTTTTTTCTAATAGTTTAGTAAAGTATTATTAATACTGTTTTTTGCTTAAAATGGACGATTTTTTGCCTTGGCACCAGCCTCAGTATTTTACAAGCCGTTATTTCATAACCATGTTTTTCTATGTTAATTATTTAAATTAATTCAAACCTACCACGTTTTATAAGCACTTTCTTTAAACTTTTGATTTTTTTAAATAAATAAACTCCAAATAAATGTAGATTTTTTCGTAACTGAAGTGGTTCAGTTAGTACTTAATTTAAAACATTATTATGTGCACTGCTACTCATTCTTAAGAAGGTATACACCACCAAAAAGGTACTTACTCAGAAACTGCTGAATAACTATATAGTTTCAGATAATTATGCGCTCGACTAAATAAATGTCATACTGATTAAAAAGTTATGCTTATTGACAAATGTATTTTTTTGGAACGATTGAGATCAAATTGTGTAGAAAGGATGTTTGAATTATTAATTATCAGTGGGTGTGGTCACAACTTTCTCATGACTAAATAATACAGAAGTCTCTAATTGCCTTTTAAACATTTAATAAATCATAATAATGAGCTAATTAATTACAACAGAACCTTATTTTAAAATACATACTTAAAAAACATTTATTTTCTGTTTTAGTACTTTGAATAACATATAGTGTTAAATACATTATTTAAAAATAATTTTACTCTTTCATAATTTGTCTTTGAACCGATATTTATTCGTCTTTTTAGTTCCCAAGTGACAATATTTCAGCGACGGCGCGACTTTAATGACATAGGCCAGCATCGGTCAGGGGCGAAGACGGGAATTCCTCCCACATATCCCTGCACGCTGCCGCTATAGTTCCGTCTGTTGAGTTTCGAAAAAGAAACAAGTCTATGTGCGATGCTGCAATGATCTTTAGAGGTAAATGGTCAATGACAGTGATCTTTTCAGCTTTCCACTCTATTGATAAAATTATCCAAACTGAAAAAATTAGGAGAGAGTGTGGTTTCTTGGCTTTGAGGGAGCAAAATAACTAGGCATTTTCTTCCTATCTGACTCAGCCAAATTTCTTGGTAGTTTTGGCAATTTTCGTGTCATAACAATTGTGCGCCTTGAAACATATCAAGGTAATTAAATAAATTAAGTAAGGGACTATAAATCCTATTTATTGTAATATGAAGTATCAATGGTTTCTATTATTTACGAGCTGTTCCCCCGCAATATATTGCGGATATAATCCTTATAACAGCTTTTTTAGTTAAGGAAATGCGATGTTAAAACTCGGAATGTAACAAAAATAAAAGCATAAATAAAATATTTAGCTTCACAGTGACTTAGAACTTGAAACGATCTTTTAAATAAAAAAAAGAATCATCAGAATCGGTTAACTTTAGGAAGTGAGTGAATAAAAAGCAAACATTTTGTTAAATATAAACATTTTTATTATTGTTTTAGAAAGAATAACCGGTACAGTAATTTGATATCCGCACAAAACCAAATTGCACCAGTTTTTTGTTGTTGTGTCCTTCAACGCCTGTGCATTTTTTAACGATTTGATAGGGAACGGTCCAAACCCTGGTCTTGTAACCATCCAAGTTCGACCTGGTATTGTAAAGCATCATTAATCAATAGCCCAATGACAATTGGGTCCAGTTTTATACCATCACACAATTTACTAGATTTTTTATCAGGATCGAACTGATGACCTTCAGATTATGAAGCGAGCACTAATATTTATTTTACATAATCTTTTATCTCTACCTCATTTTCATAAGGCTTCTCAATCTGCTACGAATACTACAAAAAAAGTGTTGATTACTTTATTGATAAGAATCTGTGTGACTCATAATAGACTTTTGGATGTTTCGTTAAACACACAATCCTGAGCTAAGTAAATACCATATTTATTTAAACTAACTGACCACCGGTGATATAGAACTCCGTTAGGGGCTCGCGCGCACCTGTGTTACCCTTTTAGAGGTATTCCAGAACGGTTTCGTATTCCTCACCCCGTCTGAATTCTTTTGACCACTGCGCTCAACGGTTGTTGCCCTTTGAAATCAAAAGTTTCACCAGACAGTCCTTCCGAAAAACTTATCAGTGTTTTCCATATCTGTGACCCCCAGATGGTTGTCGTGAATTTGTGATGCATTGTTGAAAATTTTACCGTTGGATCTACTGGACCTTCTGAAAAAAATTAGACGTTTCTGTTGAATTACCCTTCGCACTATTTGCTGGGATTATTCCACTAGTACTTCTAAAAATACCTAAGGCTTCTTGGTAAACTTCCTGAGTTCTTTTTAAATTTGTATTCTTTAAAGAATCAAGAAACTCTAAATTTCTGATTTCTGTAAAATGATAATTATTCAACCTTAACAATATCAAAGAACTAGTTTAAATAGATATTTTTGGAGCTAGTCTAATGGCCGTGCAATTGTTAAATTTTTACTTAAGTATCCCATACTTACTTAATTACGGTATCTTGGGTGCTTCTGTGAGTGCCGTGGGAACCAAATGCGTAATTTTAGAATTTTAATTGGAGGGGCAAACATAGTCGTAATCGTGATTATTGTGACTTTTCATATATTACAATAATATGTGTCCGAATCATTGGGGGGGGGGGTGAGGGGAAACTGCGTGGAGTGCGTGGCACCCACGGCACCCACCGTGCGCACGCATACGTTTCAGACTTTGTTGAACCCAGTAAAGACTTATTCAAAAGTAACATTTCGATATTCATATTTTCTATCTATTTTATTGCGTTTAAAAAATATAAATATCCCCGTCACAGTAAACCTGCGTACTCAGCGAATTTCCAATGCATACATATGTTTCTCACTACCACATAAAGCCACTTACCAAGTTTCAAAAATTACCTAAATAAATAAGTGACCTATAACATTTTATTTATTCTCCATAAGAACATTGGTGCTGAGTTCGCAGGTTTGCTACAAAAAAGATAAGAAATATGTTTTTGGGAAATTATCAATATAACTCAACAAGGTGAAGCTACATACTAAGTTTTATTAATTTATGTTCATAATTAAGGGAGATATCAAACTTTACTTATTCTCCATAACAAAAACATTAGGGCTGAGTATGCAGATTTGCCGCTACGGGGATTATCAACAAAAATCCATTTTTTGTGCTAATATCAATATACCAAAAATAATGGAGATATATAAATAATGGAGATATCAGATTTTATTTATTCTCCCTAAGGATAACAATGGACAACATACTGTGTATATCTCTCACTTTGAATATCTCTGCAACGGTTGGACGTAGAATCGCAATTTAAACACCAAAATGATTGTTTTGTGAAGCTGAGTTGATTGGTAAAAGCAAATGTGAAATTTACATTAAAATTAACTTAGGAAAAGCCAAAATCCTTTTTCCCATAAAATTAACATGGGAGATTTTATGAGCAGGTTTTTTTTTGATTTTCTCCGCAACCACTTAACCTAGGTTAATAATTCAAAATACTAAATTGTTTTTTTTTAAGTTTTATAACATGGTCCAAACCAAAATTAAGTGTTTTAAAATTTTTAGGGTGAGAAATGAAAAATACTCGAAAGGGGGCCCAAAAACTCGAAATGTGAAAGAATAATCCCCAAAAAATGGGTTTAGAGTTGTCCGATTGTTTTGCCCAACGAATTTGTCCAACTGATTATAGAAAGGAACGTCCCTAGCAAATTTGAAGTAAATCGGACAAAAAATGCGACCGCTAGAGTGCATACACATGTAAATATGTATATATATATATATATATATATATAATTTTGAACGACCCCCCAAAACGTATTCAGGGGTCACGTTAGGAACTTTTATGGTGATCCTGAGCTTAAGTTTCACTGTGCGGGTCATGCTAATAGTTCACTTTCCATAGGAAATTCACTAATAACAATAATTTTATTTTTCGCTTATTTATGAACGAACATCGAAGAAACTTGGGATCCATCTTCATCTGGCTTTGGTCTATTGTTATTTTCATAAATAAATGTTACCCATAGTTCCTATAGCAGCAAACCTGCGTACTTAGCTCCCATGTTATTCTTATGGAGAATAATTAAAATGTTATACATCACTTATTTGTGAATGCATATTAAAGAAACCATGGAAGTGGCTTTATGCGGTATTGAGACAAATTTGAAATGTATTCATGCCTGGTACACAATTTGGTATCGCTTATTTATTCAATTGTTTAATTTTTGAGAAAACTCAAGTGGGGGCTCTAGTCAACGGCTTCTACCTGCTTCTCCGATAATGTTAACTTTTGCCCAAGCCTCCTCATCGGATTATATGAAATCTTTGATTCATGGTTCATCAAATATGATATGATATATATGTATATATAAAGCGATTTCAGTAGAATTTTGTTGATTAAAATTTCGATATCCCAAATAGTTCACCTATAGAAATATCGTAAATACTGAATACTTTTGTGCTCTTTAAAATGAGCCATCAATTACCGATATGGGATAATCCGTTGAGGAGCGCCGGGCTTTGAAAATTAACATTGGCGTTAAGGTATGGAGGAAACAGGTATAAACTTGACATTGTTCGTGACTGGAGCCCATCCTTAAAGAAGAACTTGAAGTTAAAGCAACCAAAATGCTTGGTTTCACTTTGATTATTTCACACTGCATTGTATAATACAAATTCACATAGAGAAGAAATTTGTCTGATACTAAAATAATAAACAAATGCATGATAAGCATTTATGCCTTGCTTATTATTCTTTCCAAACAATCTATTACATATTTTGAATAGTAGATTTCTCACAAGGGCCAAAACTTTGCATGAGTTGAAAACAGCTGTGTTTGAATTAGTATGACAAAAACTGTTATTGTTCGTCGATTTCTTGACTCTAAAAGTAATAATTAGTATACATGTTTTTCGTATTAATCAAAATATCCTCCTCTCTACATGCCTTTTGTGGTTTTGAAAACATCCACCTCCATAGCTTCGTCCCGGTGGCTTTATGCTTACCATTATAAGTATACATATTATAGTAAAAATAATAATATTCAATTTGATGGAATTAAAGTCATCAAACGCTACTTTCGACGGGAACTCCGTGACTGCCTGTGAGGGAAGCCACCCTATTGGCTGACGCCTAGAGTGCCTGCCCCCTCTCCTAAAGGCGCAGGTATTTAAGGCCCTCCCACTTACAGAGTAGTCAGATTTCGACAGATCAGTGTTACGAGGTTGAAGTTAAACAGTGGTGTTGTGTCATGTGGAGGTTAGGGAAGAAAAAGCGCAGACTGGAAAATTCAGCTGTTCGAGAAATTCAAAACCATGAAGGTAAGTGATTTCTTCAGCCACAGTTTATTTCAAGGGTTAAAGTTATTGAATAACATATTTTCAGTATATTATGCTGTCAAAATCCCCTAATTAAAAAAATTGAGTTGCAAATATTAGTTTGAAAATTAGAGATAAACATAATTTATGGATGTTAAACATTAATTTTCCATTATACACTGTTAATCGTTCAGGTGCATCAAAACAGAAAAAATATAAAGATCTCTTGGTTTGGAAATTCGTTCCCACACATCAGCGTGCTGCGCGCAGAACTCACAATGGGTTTACCATATTTTTACACAAGTAGTGTTAAGCTTAACATAATTGGACACTCAATAGTTGCCAGCTACTCTCTCCGTCGCGGAGCAAAAAAGATGTTTCCAGTAGCCCCAATTTCTACCTGTTCTACCCCCGGAGCAAAATATGTGTTTTGAAATTACCCTATCCGTGGAGCTAAAGGCGCACTGCGTTTAACTGATATAGTGCGTGGCGGTGCGTGGTAGACGCTCGGACTAGGGCGGCGCCGCCATTGTGGACCGTCTCATCCGACCGCCAGGCTGGCCGCACTCAGCGCTTTAAGTAGCTTCTCTGTTCTATTATGTGCTCGTTGGTTGGACCGTAGGTAGTGACGGTCATTCTCATTAATTGTTAGGGCTCTAATTTTCCCTACAGATTTAACATAAATCGGGTTTGAACTACCCATAACACATTGGGAAAGCGATATTTCTTATAAACTTAGTTTAAAACAAAAGTTAAGTTAAAATTTACTAGGGGTAAGTGGCCCTTAGTATATAAAATAAAACTTGTTGTTTATGTTAAGATAATTGTCTGACTTAAACATTAATTTTTTGAATACAAAATACATATCTTAAGATAATTAGTTAAAGAGCAATGACGAATCTCTAAAGGGTTCTGTGGGACAGGTTAACACCTAAACTAATTTTCCCAGCACAATACAGAGCTACTTATTAGTTTAAAAATACAGGCTAATAGGTATCTGATTGAATAAACCACAGTATTTTTCTATTATACAGCTAGATTTTGAAAACATATTTTCCCAGTTTAATATAACATATTTCACAAGTTTAATATATTTAAGCATTGCATTTTAATGTTAAATAAATCAGATAAATAAGTCAGATAAATATCGCAGTTAAAATATTTAAAAGCAATATTCATATAAACGTATGAGAAAACCCCACAAAATGTTACTGGTCATCCGTATAAAGGTTACTTGTACATTTTTTAAAAATTTTAATAACACTATCGATGAAAAAATATATCGAACAAGCTAGAATAATGCTATAGCCTGTTAGCCGTACCCTGAGCGTGTATGAATAAGGGTCTAAATACAAGGTGCCAGGTCAAAAAGAGACTTATTATAAAAAGGATTTCATTCAAAGTGGCGACAAAGAATTCAGACTTCTGAGCATACAAAATCGAACAGAGAAGAACAATAAAGACACCGTTCGGTCAGGGCAAGAGGAATTTACAACTCAAAAAGATTAGATACACAGCGATGAAGATAAACGAGGACTAAAGGATATAAGCAGTCCAGCAGAGAAGATCAATGGAGACAGTGGGATATCAGAGCAAGAATCATCTTCAACAAAACAGGATCCCTTACACAGCGATGAGGAAGAACGAAGACTACTGGACCAAAGCACTACAGCAGGGAAGAGCAATGGAGACAGTGGGATATCAGGGCATGAATCATCTTCACCACAACAGGATTCGTTACACAGCGATGAAGAAGAACGAAGGCTACTGGACCAAAGTTCTACAGCAGGGAAGAGCAATGGAGAAACCGGGCGTTCAGAGCAAGAAGAATCGTCAACTCAACACGATTTGATAAACAGTGATGAGAAAGAGCTAAGACTAATATGTATAGGCACTCTAGCAGAGAAGATCAATGAAGACACCGAGCTGTCAGAACAGGAAGAATTGTCAACTCAACACGATTCGATACTCAGTGATGAAGAAGATAGCAATGGAGACACCGAGTTGACAGGGCAAGAAGAATCGTCAACTCAACCACATTCAATACTTATCGAAGACGAAGAAAGAGGAATACTGGACCTAAACACTACAGCTGGAAGAAGCAATGGAGACACCGGGTGGTCAGTGGAAGAAGAATCGTCAACTCAACAGGATTTGATACACATTGATGAAGAAGAATGAGGACTACTGAACCTAAGCACTACAGCAGAGAAGAGCAATGGAGCCACCGAGTTGTCAAGGCAAGAAGAATCGTCAACTCAACTAGATTCGATACACATCGAAGACGAAGAAAGAGGACTACTGGACCTAAGCACTACAGCAGAGAAGAGCTATGAAGACACCGGGCTGTTAGGGCAAGAAGAATCGTCAACTCAACTGGATTCAATTCAAAGTCATGAGAATAGCAATGGAGACACAGGGCTGACAGGGAAAAAAGAATCGCCAATTCAATATTATTCGCTACACAGCGATGAAGATGTACGTGAATTTTTGGACGTAACCGCTCTAGCAGAGAAAAACAATGGAGACACCGGGAAGTCAGGGCAACAAGAATCGTCAACTCAACAGCATTTTATACACATTGATGAAGAAGAACGAGGACTACTGAACCTAAGCACTACAGCAGGGAAGAGCAATGGAGACACCGAGTTGTCAGGGCAAGAAGAATCGTCAACTCAACTGGATTCAATTCAAAGTCATGAGAATAGCAATGGAGACACAGGGCTGACAGGGAAAAAAGAATCGCCAATTCAATATTATTCGCTACAAAGCCATGAAGACGTACGTGAATTTTTGGACCTAACTGCTCTAGAAGAGAAAAAAAATGGAGACACCGGGCAATCAGGGCAAGCAGAATTATCAACTCAACACGATTCGATGCACAGCGAAGAAGAAGAAGAACAAGGGCTACTGAACATTAACACTCCAGCAGAGAAGAGCAATGTAGAGACCGGAAGAACAGACCAACCGCTAAAGAAAAGGCGATGTGACCGTAAAAATTATTGTTTGTATTGTGACAAATTAGTGAGCAATTTTTCCAGACATATGACAAGGAACCATAAAGACGAAGAACCAGTGGCTCAGTACATTGCCATGCTTCAAACGTGTAGCGAGGAAAGCAAGGCATTAAGAAAAACGATTGTTGACGATCTTATAACAAAGGGAAATTACATCTATAATCAAAGCATCCTGGGCCAAGGGGAGGATCGTAATTATCAAATTCTGCCGGTCAAAAGACCACCAGTAGGCAAAACAGTTTCTCCACTTTTATACGTCACGTGCAAACTCTGCTGTGGAGTTTTCTCAAAAAGTTCTTTTCGTAAGCACGTTCCAAAGTGTTCTGAGAAAGGTTCAATTCAGCATGAAAACAACGAAAGCGATTTGGAAGAAGAAGAAGCTGATCCTACAAACAGCATACGTATTAGGAGGTGTCCTAACTTTATAAAGAAGTTTGGTACAACTTGCCACTCCTACGAGCTATTAAATTCGCAACTGCGGGAGAATATCTTGCCCATACTGCAACATAATGAAGAAACAGATATTGCTCTAAGGGATATCCTTTTAATGTCGATAGTTAAGTGACTTCTATAGAAATCACCTTAGACAAAAGGACAGAAATGTAGTGACACGGAAAATCCACGACGGAGGACGGCTTCTTATAACCATCAAGAAGAAGGATCCCAGTATTTCAAACCTCCATGATTGCTTAAAACCAACAAAAGCAGCAGTTTTTTTTGAAACAGTAAAGGAGTTGTGTGGATTGAATGAGAAGACGGGGGAAGTTTCAGTTGTTGGAATGCCAAATCGTCTGTCATGGATTTTAACCGAAGCTGGCGCAAGAGCAATAAACGACGCCCTAGTGAATTCTTCTCTGGGTCAAGAAGAAAAAGAAAACATAAAAAGAGACATTCTTGATTTTCTTCAAGTGAAGAAAAGAAGATGGCGGTACATAGTTTCAACCAACGCAGAAATATCAAGAAAATCGAAAAAAATACCAAAGCCTGTCATTCTTCCTGACGATAACGATATTAAAACATTCACTACTTTTCTGAAAGATCTCCAAACCAAATATTACTTCGATCTAGAACAAGATAAAACTGTCCAGAAATATGAAAATCTCTGTGAAGTTGAAATTGCAAGAATCATGACCCTAAGCAGACGACGGCCAACGGAAGCAGCATGTGCTGAACATTGATACTTCACAGACAGAAAGAAGAAGGAATGTGAATCTCAGGAAAATAATAAGATCCCTTACAGAGGAAGAGAAGATCGCATTTAAAAACCTTGATATGTTCGTAGTTCCAGGTAAGAATGAACATCACATACCTGTCCTGCTAACTGAAGACATGACAAAAAGTATTAATATGATCATTGATTGCCGAAGACAGCTGGGGTTACCTACATCAAACAAATATTTATTCGCCCGCCCTGGCCTCTTAACTCCTTTTAGCGGAACAAAAGTCATGGAAAAGTTGAGAAATTATTGCCTCAACCTCAAAAATGCCCCCCATTTAACAGCAACTGGGCTAAGGCATCACTGCGCCACTATGGCTCAAGTACATGGTGACCAGTTCATTGACCACCTGTCAAAGTTTATGGGGCACACACCGCACATACATAAAAAGAGCTACCAATACCCTGTCGAAGTGCTTCAAAGAGGTGTCATAGGCCATAAAATACTCCAAATGTCGGAAGGAACCCCTCCATATACCTCTGGAATAAATGTAAAAGACAACAAAACGCCACAACAACCACTTAGCGAAGAACATCAGTCACCAGAAACAAATACTAGTTACACTACAATAGAGGATATTCGTAAACTGGACAGCTCTCAATGTATTTCTATTAACAGGAAAAAGGTAAAGTGGACACATGAAGAAAAGGCCATATTTATAAGATCATTTAGACAACCCATTTTGAATAAAACTAATCCTGGATTAAATAAATGTGTAGCGTTAATAGAAAGCAACATAGAGCTAGCTGCTAGATCGCCTTCTCAAATCAACATCATGATTGACAATATTAACAAAGGAAAACTGAAACTTTCACTCGAACTTGAGAATCTTGTTCATTAAAATACTCTTCGAGATTGAGAACCACATAACATGAAGATCTCGCACTTCTTGGATACTGTTTATTATTGCATTCGTTTTCCAGCATTGCTAATATATAAACAGTTGTATTAATTAATTATTAATTATTGTTTAGCAAAATGCTCTTAAGTGGACACTTGAAAAAAGCTTTTCTTATTAAATTATTGTTTGAAACAATGTTTTGTTCATAACGGTTTAGCTAGGAATTTTAACTTGTTGGTCTTAACTGCATAACATTTCTTATCTACCTTAAACAGTTAAGAAAGCAAAATGACTTTCATTAATAGTGTGTCATTATCTTAAAATACCAACAACCGTTATATCATATTTTTAAACCAAGACATCTTTGCAAATAATAATTAAGTGTATATAACTCTACTTACATCTCTAGTAGTTCTTGAAAATAATATAAATGTCTATTTAAATGTCCATGTACATATGTTTGATAATATGTATTTGTACGTAACGCATAATATGTAAGTATATGTATATGGAGGTATTCTAATAACAATTTCAAGAAGGTCACATAATTATAAAATTAAAGCATCATAAGTTATTGATTTTTTAGTGTTGACAACACAAGGTAAAACGTAGTGTTACAAGTAAGGAAATGTCATACTTTTATTATTTTTCCAAGAAAGGTAATCAGTACTTTTAAATTTTAATATTTTATTATTGCATACTTGTATACTAAACAATTGTTTAATGAAAATTTGAAATTATTAATCATATTTAAATTATTTTATCGTTTGACATATATTAGTAATTTGTAAATAAATGTTTTATGTTTAGAAAGTTAATGAATAATTGTAATAATTAATTATATGATTTCACATTGCTAAAAATGTCGATAGCTATGAAGTACATGTTTTAATAGTCTCTACAATGTTGTGCAATACTAATTTAGCCTTATCTGTATATTTTTTATCGATATATTGTTTTTGATTAGTAATTATTAGTTGTGGTTTTTTCCTCAAGAAAGGTAATTGTACTTGTACACTTTTAATATTTTATTCTTGCATACTTGTATATTAAACTGATTTTTAAGGAAATTTGGAATTATTTATCACATTTCGATTATTTTATTGTTTGACATATATTAGTAATGTAAATGAATGTTATATGTTTAAAAAGTAAATGGATAACAATAATTATTTTATTTCACATAAATAAAATGTTTATATCTATGAAGTAAATGTTTAAGAGCGTGCGCTTTTCTGTTAAATAACTTTAGTCTAATTTGTATATTTGTTTATCGATATATTGTTTTTTATTAGTATTCATTCGTTTTTTCCATGTTACCAAGAATGGTAATCAGAACTTGTACATTTTTAATATTTTCTTCTTGAATGCTTGTATAGTTTTAAGTACATTTGAAATTATTGATCATATTTAGATAATGGTGTTGTTTTAAATGTATAAGTCATTTTTAAATCAATATTACACGTTTAAAAAGTAAATGTATAACAATAATTGTATAATTTCACATTATTAAAATGTTGATAATTATTAAGTACATGTTTAACCAGTCTCTACGCTTTTCTGTAATATAACTTTAGTCTTATCTGTATGTGTGTATATCGATGTCTCTATTTCCATTAGTTATAACAAACCTTTCCCAGAATTCTTTTGAAATAATTTGTGTTTATTTTTTTCGGGAACACTTGAGCTATGTCTGTTAATGCTGTAATTATTGTCAGATAAATGAAATTATATCACATTAAATCTACTTAACTTCACTTTCTGAAATCAATTGAACTTGTATAGTTTAATTCATTTATAAGGGAATTTCAGTAAGAATTGCTTATTGATATTGTACTAACGCGTTATTTTTCGCTCATACATTTTAAATCCTGAAATTTATACAAAACCAGTTAAGTGAGTGGAGAATAAAAGTACACTAGTAGTTAAGTGTATTATAAAAAATTACTAAGAAAAGTTTATTCATAAAACTATAATGTAAAAATATCTCTCGTCGTGTTCTTAAATTTATCGTTGGTTATGCTATTTCTGTTTGGTTGAAGTGTAATGTTTATTCTTGTAAAAGTACTTACTGTACAATTTAAATCTGTATTATATTTTTTAAAATATATATATTTTTTTATTAATGTGCCTTATTTGTCTAATTACCTCTTATCTATAAGTTGCAGTATTTGTGCATGTATCCATTATTAGCTGTAATTATATTTTGCATATGGTCTAGTGTAAAAAACATAACTTAAGATTAATTAAATTTGTATTTACGTTCTTTCATTTTTTCTTAAAGCTGATTACTGAATTGTTGATGTTTATACTTTATTGAGAAGGTCAGGTGAGTATTTAGTTAACAATTTCTTTATTAGCATGATACATGTTGTTACAACTAAACAGGATAAATAAAATACGTCTTACAACACTATAAGGTATATTTACACTTATACTGTACTTACATACAAGATGGTAAAATATACACAAAAGATGGTACAAGGCCTTTATTTCGTACGTTTTAAGTGCATTTTTTCATTACCTAAATCAGAGTTATTATAGCAGTAAATATTAGGTGTTACAATATCTGACATTTGGAAAGGTTGAAATAAAATTGTTCTTTAGAAATTGTATTGATAAGAAGCAAATCACAGAAAAAACTGTTTTGTATTACTCTTTATTTGAAATGTTATTATTATTGTTTCAAAAAGATAATACTTTATCCAGGCATAACGCATTCCGTAGGTATAATGTATATATACGGAGTGTAAATGACCGCACAGTTGCGTTATCTTAGAGTTAATGAACAGTCGGCAATTGGCAGTCCCTTCCCCTCACGCGCCTCCACCAATTGGAGCTCGGATCCCCCCACCCCTGCTCGGATTGTGACTTGCCGTCCGTTTGTAATACGGAATGCAATATATGGACATTTTGTAAACATATATGGTCGGAGTGTGTTTTGCCAAAAGTGGATTATATAGAGATTATATTAGGATATATGAATCCGGCATATTCAAGTCAGTCTATATATGTAGTAAAAGTTGTACGTAAATCAAAGGTCAATATATAAGGTGGGTTTGATGGAATGCTACCTGCCGGGGTTTTGAATGGAATGCTATCTGCCGAGGTTCTTTAAATATATATATATATATTTATATATTTATAAAGGATCGTAACATATTGGATACTCTACGCCTCCCTTAAACAGCGGGAGGAAAACATGGGGGAAAATCGGGTTAACTCCGCCGGTCTGCATCTGACTATCTGACACTGGCAAGTGGAAGTGGTCGGCCATTGTGGCGTTACAAGTTGCAGTGTTGAAGTACGGTAGTTTAATCTTATTTCAACTGAGCATACATTCTTGAGGTAAGTTGAGTTCTATCACTTCATTTATTTTGATAGAACATACCGTGTGATGCATAGCGGTACGCTATTTTATGTAGTACGCGCAAGCTGTGTCGCGGAGCCACTGCCAGGAGCACTTCGCCTGTCGCGCCGTTGACAGAGCGAAGAACCTTTTTACCCTGCTTGTAAACCGAAAACTCCCAACTGCTCTCTCTCCCTTCCTTCACCACGATCTTCACCGACTGACGTCTTCAACTTTCGCTCTTCACCAAGTTTCCAGAATGGATAAGTTTTAATATTAAGAATATAGTTTTTAGAGACAGTATGGCTGGCTAAATAGCTCAATAAGGGGAAAACCCATAAGGTTCGCCCCGATACCGGAAATGTAGGAAACTAGAAATTGAGTTCGGGCAATCGGCCCGAACACTTGGCAACAGGTTTAATTTCACCACCTTTAGGCAGTAATTAACTAGACTCCCCAGAAGATTTTCCATAGATTCTCACAAGATTTTGCATAGATTCTCTGAAGATTATCCATAGTTTTTTTTAATAAGAGTAAATACCATGCCTTGATCAGTTACTTTAGCAACCTCAGATACTTAGAGTAATAGACTTAGAGTAATATTTCACCACTTCCCCCTACTGATAATCAGATCTGTATAACTCATTTGCCTCTTTCTACATTTTTAAGTTCACTCCAGTTGTATTTATAGCTCAATGTCCCTTTGATTTATTTTACTATTCTATATATGTAATCTTCACTCAAATCTTTTAATCTCTGCTCTCAGGAAACCACATGTTAATTAATAATCATAAAGAACATGATTATTATTTTGACAAAATGGAAGTATCTTCTGAGTTTATGTGGTGTAAGTGTAAACAACTAGCTTAGTTATCTTCTGTGCTAAAATCCGTTTTAAAATAATTTTCTAAACTGATTAATATTTCAATTAGTGTGTTTACATATAAAATGTAACATGTGACTCAATAAATACTAGTTTTTGTTTTAAAAACTTTTATCTTCACAATAACTGCCCAGCCAATTTAAGGCAGTTTTGTTTACCTTTTTTTGTTTGCGTTTTGTTATGTAAGTTTACGACTAGTTATCATTATGACTTCATCTTTTCAATCGAGTTCGACAAACTTTAAGCCTTCCTTAAACAGTGACCATGACTACGCTCGGATGAGTGTATCTAAAGATAACATTACGTTAAATGCTAATCCACATGACATTTACACGATACCGGACACACGTGAACCTACTAATATGAACTCTTCTCTTGATAGCAATGAGGAAGAAAAAATATGTACCATTGAAGACAAAGGTGGTTCATGGAAAACAGTAAAAAACAAACGAGGGTCAAGTACGCCAAATGCTCCGCTGGTCAAAAAAGCCAAACCAACAAGCGTATCGCTTCACAACAGCTTTGAAGCACTAGATAACAGCGACGAAATGGGCGATTATAACCAAGCACCACATATCATCCAAGCCAAAGATTCAAAACCTCCGCCAATCTTTGTACCTAACATTACAGATGTAAAAACTATGGTCAGCTCAAGAGTCTGTTATAGCCAAGAACGATTACACTTACAAATCTTCAAATCAGAACAGTATTAAATTGTGTCCTCTGACAATAGAAGCCTATAGGAAGCTTGTGAAACAACTCACTGATTTGAAAGTAAACTTCCACACATTTCAAATAAAACAGGAAAAGTCCTATAGAGTTGTTTTAAAAAATATGCACTATTCAACTGACATTAGTGAAATAAAGGAGGCTATTGAAAGTTATGGGTTCAAAGTAAGGAACGTAACAAACGCTAGAAATTTTAAAACAAAATCCCTATATCGATGTTTTTTATTGACCTGGAACCCAGCCCAAACAATAAGGAGGTCTTCAACGTCCAGTACCTCCTGAATGCCAAAATAGAGTTCGAACCACCGTACAAAAGGAATGAAGTGGTACAGTGTAAACGATGTCAAAGCTACGGCCACACAAAGTCCTACTGCTGGCACCCACACCGATGTGTCAAATGTGGCAATAACCACGACTCACTCGTTTGTAAAAAACCAAAGGAAGAGCCCCCAAGTGCGCTTTATGTGGGGGAAATCACCCTGCAAACTACAAGGGTTGTACGGCGTACAATGAAATTAAACAAAAGTCTTTCCCGCCTTTGAGACGAAAGACCAACGTAACAGTACAAGAAACAAGAAGAAGCAACTAAAACCAACGAACCAAGACCAACTTCAACTGCAGCCTACCTCGACAGCCCAAGCGTTGGACATACTCAAACTTATGCCCAGGTCACCTCCTCGGAAAACAAACATCCTAAACCTGCTGATAATAACAACCTCACTCAGGTAATCAATAACTTTTTTGACAAATTTGAAAAACTTATGTTACAACAGGCACAACAGATAGGGACACTTATGAACCTATTGTCCACCGTTATCAGCAAACTAAAATGAACTATTTCTATAGAGTAGGACTCTGGAACGCCAACGGCTTGGCCAAACATTGCCAAGATATAAAGCTATTCATTTTTCACAACAAATTGGACATAGTCTTAATTTCAGAAACCCATTTCACTAATCTAAGTTATTTTAAATTACCTGATTTTACGACATATTTCACCAACCATCCTGATAACACTGCTCATGGTGGTACTGCGGTATTGATTAAAACGTGTATAAAACATTTTGAGCACCCCAAATTCCAATTAGATTACTTACAAGCTACAAGTGTGACTATAGAAGACTGGCAAGGTCCTTTGACATTGTCATCAGTCTACTGCCCACCTAGGCACAACATAACTCATCCCCAATTTCATAATTTTTTCACCACTCTTGGACAGAGGTTTTTATCTGGTGGGGACTATAATGCTAAACATCCAATGTGGGGATCAAGAATAACTAATCCACGTGGTATGCAACTTAGGAGAACTATTGCCGTTAACAACCTTAGTCAATTATCCACTGGGGAGCCTACATACTGGCCAACGGATCCAAATAAACTTCCGGATCTGTTGGACTTTTTTGTAACAAAAGGAATCTCAAATAACTACCTCCAAATTGAATCAAATCTTGACCTATCATCTGACCATTCACCAGTAATTCTAAGTGTAGGAACGTCCTTAATTATTACAGATAACCCTCCTAATTTGTGTAATAAATTTACCGATTGGAATTACTTCCGTGACATTCTTTCAGAACAAATTAATCTAAAATTTCCTCTAAAAACTCCAGATGAAATAGATATTTCCGTTGAAACCTTCACTCAGTCAGTACAACAATCAGCCTGGATTTCGACACCAAACCCCACAAATTGTAGTGAACATCATAGAATAATTTATCCACTCTTCATCAAAAGAAAAGTAGCCGAAAAGAGACGCTTAAGAAGAATTTGGCAACACTCTAGAAATCCAGTAGACAAAACCAACCTCAATAGAGCATCACGGCAACTCACCGCTATGTTGAAACAACTCAAAAATGATTGGTTTAGAGATTTTACAGAAAATCTATCTCCAACAGAAGCGACCAACTACTCATTGTGGAAAGCTACTAAACATTTCAGCCGAAAACCCCGATCCCTCCTATTTTGAAGACAGACGGCTCATGGGCAAAAAGTACAAAAGAAAAAAGTGAAGTTTTTTCTAGGCATTTTGAAAAAGTTTTTCAGCCAAATGACACTGGCATTGATATCAGTCACGAAATTGATGAGTTACTTGAAGCCCCAACTCAAATGGACCTGCCAATTCAGCCTGTTACCACAAATGAAATAAAATCAATAATTAAGAACGAACTAAACCCGAGAAAATCTCCCGGCTACGATTTAATAACTGGTAAGGTGCTTAAAGAACTTCCTGGTAAAGCGTATTTATTGTTAACTTTTATTTTCAATGCCATTTTAAGATTAGAATACTTCCCGACCCAATGGAAAATTTCCCAAATTGTTGTGATACAAAAGCCTGGGAAACCTTCTCACCAAGTCTCGTCTTATTGGCCAATAAGTCTCCTTCCTGTAATGTCAAAGGTCTTTGAAAAAGTTCTCTTAAAACGATTACTGCCAATAATTTACGAAAGAGACTTAATTCCTAATCACCAATTTGGGTTTCGGAGACAGCACTCTACAGTTGAGCAAGTCCACCGGGTTGCTAATTTGATTAAACAAGACTTGGAGAAGAAGCAATACTGCACAGCTGCGTTCTTGGATGTAAGTCAAGCATTTGACAAGGTGTGGCACAAAGGCTTATTGTATAAAATTAAGAAAATGCTTCCACATACACTTTACAATATTCTTCGGTCGTACTTAAGCAAAAGATTTTTCCAAATAAAACTTAAAGACGTCCTATCAGGTTTCCACGCAGTTGAATCAGGAGTACCTCAAGGTAGTGTGCTAGGTCCTGTCCTGTATGTGCTATACACTGCAGATCTCCCAATAAGCGATGGAACGAATACTGCTACTTTTGCAGATGATACAGCCATACTAGTCTCCCATCATAATGCAGGGACTGCCACAACAATCCTTCAAAGAAGCTTAAACTGTATATCAGACTGGCTGAAGAGATGGCGGATAATTGTCAATGAAGGTAAATCAGCTCAAATAACATTTACCCTGAAAACCGATACTTGCCCTCCTGTTTATTTAAACAATGTTGTTCTACCTCAAGTAACCGAAGTAAAATATCTAGGAATGCACTTAGACAGAAGACTAACATGGAAATCTCACATTTGGAATAAACGATTGAATCTAAATTTACAGTACAGAAAATTATCCTGGCTTCTTCACAAAAACTCAAAACTGTCAAATGAAAACAAAATTTTACTCTACAAAGTGATTCTAAAACCAATTTGGACTTATGGTATACAACTGTGGGGAACTACCAGCATCTCTAACATAAACATCATTCAGCGATTTCAATCTAAAGTGATACGAGCAGTACTTCAAGCCCCTTGGTACGTCAGCAACCTCACTCTTCATAAAGACACTTGTATACCTTTTGTAGTGGAAGAAATAGAACGCTTCACTGTAAAATATCTTTCAAAATTAGACAGTCTTCCTAATCACCTTGCAGTGAACCTTCTGGACAACAGTGACCACATCTACAGACTAAAACGCCATAGTGTCCTGGACTTGACATTACGGTTCAAGACATAGTTTAAATATATATTTATTTTGTTAGATTTGTTGCTGGACAAATACTAACTCATGCCTTTGTAAATTTATCACATTTGCTTATTGTTTTGAACCAGACAGATTGTAAATAAAGTATGTATGTTAATTTTTTTTTTTTTTTAATTCTTTATTTTTCCGGATCAATACAAAACAAGTATTATACACAGAACGTATTAACTAGTATTTTCATAAAATAACATATAGTGGAACATTATTGGGATCGCTCCATTCGGAGACACCCTGAAACCAAAGTTCAACATCTAATCTAAAAGAAGATCTTGGACAAGTCTTGATTTTAACCGCCTGTTGGCAGTTGGTTCACCAATGTTAAAAAATTGCGCACCAGGAACAAGTCCAATGTTGTCGAGAAACTTAGTTGCGCTTTTCTTTATGAAATTGTAAATCGAGTCCACACCAAATTCTTCATGAATTTGCTTATTTCGAATAAACCATGGAGAGTTTGTACAGATCCTAAGGATTTTGTTTTGGAACACTTGAATTTTATTTAATTTACTTTTTGAGATTGATAATCCCCAGATAGGACAAGCGTACATCACTAAAGGTCTTAAAATACTTTTATATATTAAAATTCCATGTTTTGGTTTGAGTGAAGACTTCCTGTTGATCAGTGGAAAAAGGATTGATAACCGAGAATAAGCTTGTGTCAATTTTGAATTTACATGTAGATTCCAATTCAGCTTTTGATCGAGATGAAATCCTAGATATTTTATAGACTGGTCAGAGGGATTCCATTCAATTATAGTATTACCTATAGTAATATTAGGAGGAAGTTGAGGTTTCCTTAAAGTAAAGATTTTGGCTTCACATTTCGAAGCGTTTAACTTAAGCCTCCATTTGTCGAACCATTCCACCAGCGTGTCGACGGAAGTTTGCAGATTTTGTTGTGCTGTGTGAATTTCAGAGTGCTGAGTTATAATAGCAGTATCATCGGCATACAATGCAAGTGAAGCGTTCAGTGGAATGGGGATGTCTGTCATAAATATGTTAAATAGTATGGGCCCTAATATTGAGCCTTGGGGAACCCCAGCCATGACACCACGAGTTGTTGAACAAGAATGATTTACTTTTACGTGAAATTTTCTGTTAAAGAGAAAGGATTTAATCAAATTTTTCAAATAAAACGGGAAACCCAATGAATTAATTTTGAATATTAAGCCATTGTGCCAAACTTTATCAAATGCTTGGGCAACATCGAGAAAAACTGCCAGTGAATGCTCTTTTCTTTCAAACCCGTTGTAGATAACTTCGGTGATTCGCTGAACTTGATGAGTAGTGGAGTGTTTTGGACGGAAGCCAAATTGATGAGGGATGATAGTTTCAGATGACTCGACGAAGTGTAATAATCTCTTCTGGATGATTTTTTCCAGCAGCTTTGATATAGAGGATAGTAGACTTATTGGTCTGTAGCTAGAAGGAGAATTCTTCGGTTTGTTTGGTTTGTGAATTACCATAATTTCTGCCTCCTTCCAAGCAGTTGGAAAATACCCACGAGAGATGCAGGCATTGAAGATGGACGAGAGAATCGCAAGACTCTTACGTGAAAGATTTTTCAAAACTATGTTCGGTATAAGATCGGGTCCTGGGGTCTTCTTTATTGGGAGCCTTTTTATTAATTCATATATTTCCGCAGGGGAAGAAAAGTGTATTGGCAATTCAACCGTCTGTGTTACGTTTTGAAGGGAGGCGTCAACAAGATCAGTGGTTTCTTGGTTAATTATATCATTAGGCGAAAAAGCTTTTTCAAAGAAGTCTGCAAAAACTTCACACTTTTCAGAATCACTTTGGAAGTACTGCCCGTCTTGTTGGAGTGGATGAATTATCGTCGGTTGGCAAAGAACACGTTTGGTAGCCTGCCACAGGCTTGAGTCATTAGGATTAATACCATGTATATATAATTTATAAGAGTTAATTTTGAAGTTATCCAGCTCAAATTTAACTTGCCGAATGAGTTGATTTAACCTTCGCCGCAACCAAGGTTGTCTATACCTTTGCCACTGTCTTCTAGCTTTATGTTTTTCCTTAATAAGATTTAAAATCCTTAAAGGAGGATGCAGGAAGGAGTTTGATCGTTGGGCAAAGTGCTTGGTTATAGCACTTTTTGTGGCATTCTGGAGACAATCTGTAAAATGTGCTACTGCCAAATCAATCCGATCCTCCGAGGAAAGGTTCTGAGGAACAATGAGAAATTCATCGAGTTTAGATCTAAACATGGTCCAGTCAACACGACCAGTAATTAGTCTATTAGGCAATGGAGAGAATTGAGGTTGGAGAAAGAAACTTAAAACTACAGGTAGGTGGTCCGAAGCCAGCTCTGGCAACCCCTGTTGGTGAATAGGAGCACTAAACTGTGTGTGCAAAGCAATATCTAGTATATCAGGTTGGCAATTTATTTGCCAAGGATGGAACGTGGCTTTATCAGGAGCAGAAATATTGATGTTAAAATCAGGCATGATTCGAAGCAGACGTTCGCCATTGGGGTTGGAAATCCTGCAACCCCAGAACCGGTGTTTACAATTCAGATCGCCAACAAGAAGGGTAGGAGTGTTTAGCGAAAACAGGATGTTGATGTCGTTTTCTTGAAGTCGCTTGTTTGGAGATTTATATGCGGAAATAATAGATAAACTTTCGTTATTAGATAAATTTATTTTAATGGAGACAGCTTCAATATTCATCAATCTAGGCAAAAATAAAGAATGGTGACTGATTGACCTTTTAATAAAAATGGCAACTCCTCCTGAAGCAATTGGGGCCGTCCTGTCCTCTCTATATATAGCGTATCCAGGTATCTTAAAAGGCTCAGCATTAATGAAATGAGTTTCAGTCACGCAAGCTATATCAATATTGTGTCGAACTAAAAATGATGAAAATGTCGATTTTTGGGATTTTAGACCATTTGCATTCCAATTAAGGACTTTTAAGTTTTGAAGTGTTAAATGATTAGGCTGAGGCATGTGACAACATTGAGGTGAGAATATTGGAAAGAAACTCCTTTATTACCGGGATGATTGACTTCACTAATTTCATAATTAACCCATCAAGGTCAAGTGATAAGTCCTGACTAGATGAAGCAGATTCAGGGTTTGGCCCATGAAGAGGAACCGGAGATGATTGTTTTTGTACGTTGCCTTTAGTAATAGCAGCATAGCTTCCTCTTACACCTGTGGTCATAGAAGGCGCGCTAGGAGAATGTTGAGGTTGGGCATTAACCAAAGGTTCTATGGTTACATTGACAAAAGGCTTCCTTACAGGTTTGTCTTTATTATAGGTTGTTTGTAGCACTTTACTTTTTAAATCTTGATAATGTTTGCACCCCCTGTAGTTAGCAGTATGCTTTTCACCACAGTTAACACACTTAGGTTCAACCGTTTTCGCCAGAGTACAATCAGAATACAAATGTTGACCTGTACACCGGACACATCTCGGATCAAGACGGCAAAAGTTTTTAGTGTGGCCAAAGCGTTGGCATCTTACGCACTGAGGAATGTCCTTACTCTTACGTTTTGCTTCAACTTGTATTATTGAGTGATAGAGTTTTTCAAGATTAAAAATTTCTAGTCCTTTCTCATTGTTTTCAAGTAAAACTGAACATAAGGGAAGGAAAGACTTATTTTTGTTTATTAATCTAACAACTTTTATAACAGGAAAACCCGAATCTAGTAGTTCAGTTTTAATTTCTTCATCAGTTAAGGAAAGAGGGACGTTCCTAAGGATAACTTCCAGCTTTTTATCCTGGGGTGATTGGAAAGTGTGAAATTTCACGTTAGAATTGTCATAGAAGCGTGTTAGGTTTCTCTAATCATCAACATCTTCAAGATTAATTTTAAGAGAAGAACCTCTAAGGGCAGTAGTAAATTCATGTTTCACAATTGATTTAATGTCAGAAACGATCGCTTGATGATTATTAACATTATGCAAAAATATTGGAGGGAGTTTGATCTTTTTAACAGAATTCTCGGGCGAATCAGTGTGCATTTCGTCAGAGTTTATTGCATAGTCATGATCAATAAGACTGTTAAACCTGTTCCCTAAGGACAATTAGATTAGAGGATTTAGAACATAGCGATCTTGCTGAGATAAATCAGATGATTGTAGTTTTGCAACTTTACGCTTAGGAGGGAAGATGAACGGACAATCTTCTTGATTTGCACTTGAATTTTCTGATTGCTCAGAATTATTAGTGATAGAACTGACATTGTTTACATTTGTGTTGACATTTGTGGACATCATCCGAATTTTAGGGTTATGTACCCTCTTTTTGAACAAGGATTTTGCTTTAAATTTCGGAGAAATCACAAACAATGAAGAATGAAACAAAAAGTACAAACAAAAACCTACTTACAGAACACCAACACGGCTTAAAATCAAATAAAAACTTGTAACTAAAAGTAAAAATTATCGCACTGAAAACTGATACGTAATAAACAGAACACCAAACCACCTTATGGAGTTTAAAATTAAAACTAAAATATGTATGTTAAAAAAAATATATATTTTGACAGTTCCCTGGTTGATTACGAACAGCTGTTAAAATTATTTTGTTTTGATTTGAAACTCCATAAGCCCAATGTTAATTTTTGTTAACTTTTCATTTTAGTTTTTATACATTATTTGATTTTTTCCTGGGGATGAGGCCTGTCTAGAACTTATTTTTATCCCAGAAATTAGTTATTTCGAACATTTGAAGGAAATCGTTGGAGCCGTTTTTGAGATCAGTGTCGCAAGCAAGCAAAATAGTACAGGATAAATATGGCTTTACATACAAATTTTCCCGTCGTCGCAGTTCGTGCTCATCCTTAAAGGATGAACCCGGGTTTCGGCTTTATTCTACGTCATAATCATACCCACCATCCGTTCAGGAACAGTTTTCCATTTATCCATTTTAAATAATCCATCTTGTGATTTTTTTCAATACACAACAACACAGTTTTATTGCTCGTCCTCTAAGGACGAGCGAGGGCTGCGACATAGTAATTAGAATGTAAAACCATATTTATTATCAAGCATTTCTGGTGGCAAACTACAAAATGAATAATATGTCGTAAACAAATTTATTTGTAAGATAGTCTCAATTTACTGTATAGGCTATGTTTATTTTATTATTTTCAGAGGGATTGACTATTTTAAGAAAGGCGGTACAAGATCACCATGAAGAAATGAGAAGTTTAATGAGTAGCAAGTCTTTTTCTGCTAGGCCTAATGAAAAAAAGGAAAAAACAACATTCCTTCTGATGCTGGTGATCATGATGATCAGGACCATCATGATGACGAAGACAATAACGTCAGTGAAGTAATGAGAACATTTCCCTTCGACAAACTTGAGGATTTTGAAGACCTTAATAAAAAGATTCAGGACAGTGAACCATTCCAAAAGATAGTGGTAAATATTCTGTTTCTCAAATTTTTGAGTTTTAAACATTCTTATTCCCCACTTAAGTTCAAGTTATCTCCACGTCTCAGGGGTCACATTTCTTTCCGTGCACTGGGGTCTGCATTAGGTCTCAGTGTGTTTGTCACTTTTTTCATTTTTTTTTTAAATCGATTGCAGCTAAGACAGACATCACTCGTTAAAGCCGTAATGTTATAGTAGATGATGCGAAACTAATGGTGTTATTTATTGAATAGACCTTTGAAATTTTTAAAGATTTTAGTGGATTTTATTTTTTTTACTGGCAGAATATACGTTACTCACATGTTTGGGACAACAATAATTGAACAATTGGCATATATGATTGTTGATGATATGACCATATAATTGTGCCTCAATTTCCTTATTTTCTAAATTGACTTTTGTATTAAATTATTATAGTGCTGACTCATGATATACAGCAAGATTTATATTACATGAACCACAGTTTAAAAAACTTTTACTTAGGGATGGACAGATAACGATTCTCGAATCACAATATATTTAATACCGGTAATATCAGGGGATTCTCTATATTCTCCATACTTTGGGTTTGATATCGATTCTGTATCGACTCTAAAATGATATATTTCCCTTTTCAGGTTGTCTGCACTTTATCACTGTGGCAAAATGACGAGCCCATCTCGGTTCGTAACAACTGTCTTGAAACATGTCGTTGGTGGTGAAATCTTACCCCGTTACACATGGAAAGGCCACAAGAGAGGGTGAACTGCGCTTACTGGATTTAAAAAAAGACTTAAAAAACCCTCTATTTCTCGAAAAAGTTTTGTTTACTGACGAAGCTAGTTTCAGTAGGGAAGGCATATTTAACAATCGAACGAGTCATGTCTGGGCAGCAGAAAATCCAAATTCTAATTTAGTAGCTAGGCATCAAGAAACATTTTCTATTAATATATGGGCGGGTATTATAGGCAACTTCCTTGTTGGGCCCTACATTATACCAAAACGGCTATATTCACCAACCTTAGAGACAAGGTTAGTGTTCCTTAGAGACAAGTAGTAGAGAAAGGACAGTTGACGCGCATGAGAGGTGCGAGAGGTGCGAATTTCAAGGATTAAATTTTGGATTAAATGCTCAATTTCGAGGATTAAATGCTCAATTTCAAGGATTAAATGCGTATTTTGAGGATTAAATGCGAATTTTGAGGATTAAATGCGAATTTTGAGGATTAAATGCTCATATGACGGATTAAATGCTCAATTTCGAGGATTAAATGCTAAATTTCGAGGATTAAATGCTCAATTTCAAGGATTAAATGCTCATATGACGTAACCCAACTTAACCTTATCTAACCTATGCCAAAGATCAAAAAGGCAATGATCGAACAAAATTTCGAGCGAAAAATCAAGAAAAGATAAAAATTTCAAAATTTCAATATTTCAACATCAAATTTAATTCATTTATAACATAAAAATTTCAATATATAATTTAATTTACTTCTCAAGAGTCATAATGTCGCGTATTTTACCAAAAAACAACATTTCATATATCATAATCACACGATTTGCAAAAATGCTGGTTTCTTCTGCGCAAATAGTAGGATTTTACCTTAAAATAAATTAAAATAGCGTATTTTACCAAAAAACAAAATTACAAACATCATAATCACATGATTTACAAAAATGCTCCTCGCATTTGGTTATTTATCGGCGGATTTGTATGAAATTTGGTATGTACGTTAAGGGCACTAAACGCTATCAACCCACGTGTAGGGATTTTTAAAATAAAATTTATATGCGACTCTGATTTTTTTCTTATGGAGAAAATTTACTCTTATGGAGAATAATTAAAATTGTATATATCGCTTATATGTGAATATATTTTTATGAAACTTGGTATGTGGCTTTATATGGTATTGAGGCATTCGCATTATGCATCGGAAATTCGCTTGGTACGCAGGTTTGCTGCGACGGGGGTATTTATGTTTACTGACACACTATTGTATAACATATTTCAAAGGGCCATACTCGGGGGGGGGGGAAGGTAGGACAACTGAAAGGTAGGTTCTTTACTAAAACTTACAACTTTGTACTTTAACCATACAATAATATTCACTGGAGTCTGAAATTACATCTGGCAACACTGCAGGCGTGTCCACTTTGCGAGCCTTAATGCGTTGAGTGAAGATGGTTATAATGTAATAATAATTTAGCGTGACCAATGCTGCTATGGTCGAAATATATGATTGTTGAAACCATTTTATCAACTGCCAATCAAAGAGGGATATGATGTTTGTATGAGCTGTGAATCTCAAGAATAAATAATATAATAGTGTTTGCCTGAGCACGACTCTAGTGCGACCGGTAAATTTTCTGGTAGTTATCTCAAAATTATGAGGATTAAGTTAAGTTTAAATAAAGACGGCGGTCGTGATATTATAAAGACAGTCGTTTACGGGGACATTACGTAACGGAGTTCTTCGCAAAAACGCCTTGGCATCCTCATACTATTTTACAAAAATTGTTTTGTGATAACGAATAATTATGCGTGTTTAAAAAGGTTTTCTCCAAAAATTATATGGTTAGAAAATCATCAATTAACGGTAGAATCAAAAGTGCTTATAGATATAGCGAATAGAGGACAAACTGTAATCATACTATGGTTGTAAAAGTTAAAAATTGTTGTCGCATTGCTGTTGTAATAATCTTTACACTTCAATATCACGTGTGTCAATTTTTATCACTGATTGCTTGGTTTACAAAATAAAAGGATTTTAGAAAAATTCGAAATGGTTTCGTCACGCATGTTATAATACCGGCGGTCATATTATTTATGAGGTTATACTTGATTATATTCTATGTTCGCATATCTCGATCAAAATGGCGCATTGTTTTTGTTACACTACAGCTGTGTTGTGTGATTAAAATCATGCTGTTGACTCCGCGGGATTGTTTGAATTTGTCAATAAACTTTATTAGAGATCATTTCAATTTCATAGTAAGTTAGGCCATAAAACTATTAAAGCAGTGATGGAAGAAGAATGTATTGACGATCGTCTTCCACCAGGACCTTCTACTTCTGAAACACCGGTAAATTCACCAACTAGTACTAGGCCTAGTAGTATCACTGAATCCAGTCAGGATGTAATTTGGAAATATTTTTCAAGAACTACTAATAAAGAAGCAAATTGTAACAGTTGTAAAAAAACATTCAAAACACCAACCGGTACGACATCCTCCATAATAAGATATTTGGAAAACAAACATAGTCAAATATACAAACAGTATGCAGAGGAACAAAAGAAAAGTGTAATTTTGAAGCAAGAAAAACAAAAGTTAAAAATGCCAACTGCCCCAAAACAACCAAAAATAGAGGATCGTTGTAAGTCCACTGACAAATGGGCCCCGAACCACCCTAGATCACAAACAATCAACAAAGCTACAACAATCAACAAAGTACATGGATGGCAAAAAGCTTCCATCCATATAGTTTGGTTGAAGAAGATGGATTTAGACATCTAATGGGTATTTTAGAACCTAAATATAACATTCCCTCTAGAATAACACTTTCTTTGAGAGTTATACCAGAGCTATATGATAACACAAAGAAAAGGATAGCACATGATGTTAAGAAAAATGTGCATGACTTAAAATCCTTATCATTAACTACTGACTTGTGGACATCAGCAACAAACGACTCCTTCATTGCTGTCACTGGTCATTACATTGACCCTGATTTTAATATCAGATCGTACTGTGTTGGGAATTCATATTTCCCTGAGGAGCATAATGCTGTCAACATTTCTTCAAAACTGATGGAAAAGATAAATGAATGGGGAATAGTGCAAAGCAACACAATGCCGATATATTCTATCACGGATAATGCACCAAATATGGTCAGTGCAATAACTTTAACTCCATGGGCACATCTTAGGTGTTTTGCTCACACCCTCCAATTAGCACTCAGCAATGCAAAAAAAGAAGTGCTTGGAATGTTGGGAATGATTTCAAGAGCCAGGGCAATAGTGGGCCATTATAAGCATAGCTCATACCATACCATCACACTCATATTCTAACACAGTAAACAAACAGTAATAAACGGATGATGAGGATAATTTAAATGCAAGAATGACACAATTTGAAAATTGTATTCAATAATGCGAGGTAGAACTCGACTAGATGAGTAATGACTACAATACTTTTGATGGACGGAGCAGCCTCCTGATAATCCAGGTCCGGATCAACCAATAGGTGGCCTCCTACAACCCAATTAAAATGGGCAATTATTTAATTGGCCCATTCTTTTTGTTGCAGCCTGACAACAGACTGAAGAAAGGGGCCGTCCATCTACTGCACAGCATCCAGTGCGGCAAAAGCGTAGGTAATACAGTCCGTACTCGACCATCGGACGAAACAAGGTTTGATAATGTAGACCACTGGCCAATCTCAGTCGACACTAAGCAGAGATGTAAGAAATGCATCGACAGCTACTGCAGCATGAAATTTTCTAAATGTGAGGCCCACATTTGCCAAATCTAAAATAAAAACTGTTTCGTATTACATCATCGCAAGGTCAATTAAGAGTGATGAACATCTGACGAGATTTGAACAGAATTAGACTTTTGTCTCTCAAAGCAAAGATAATATGCCAATAACTAGCTCTTTAGGGTAATCTCAAACACCTATAAATGTTGTCTTGATTTTTTCAAGTCAACAACTCCACCGTCAAACCCCAATAAGAGAAAGAGTGCCCAGATACGATTATTTCACTAGGGAAAGTGTATTACGGACAGTGACATGTTGGAGAGGTTGAGGGGAAAAGAGAAAATTGAGAATGAGAAAAGGAAAAAGCCTTAAAAAAGCTAGGGGCGAGAGCATCATGTGCCAAAGGATCAAAGAAACAGAAACATCATCTAAGATTGACGACTTATCTGGTCAGGTTATCGACGAAGTACAGCCTATTGATACCTGTTAATACTACGGTATTAATTTTAGATAAAACTCCCAAAACAAAGGTAGGTAAAAACACATAAAAATAACTTAGTCCATTAGGTATTCTTCCACTTCTCTTTTCCGTGAAACTGAAGCAATGGCTATAGGCCTAGGTACTCCTGGCTTTCACTAAAAACCAAGCAATTGCATGTAACAAATACTTATACCTAGCAACTGCAACCTTTTATTCACTCCAATTGTGTGAAACTGTCCATTAGCCTATAATTAGCTTACTAGTATCCATAATTTATGTTCTGCTTAGGGCTGACGATCTGTTTCCTCCTAACCTAACATAGGGTTTTATACTATGACCTCCATCCTGGTGTAGACATATCATCCAAAGTCGTAAATAAATAATAAAACATTGAACAAAATATTATTTCATGATTTTTTTGTAAAGTTTATTACTTGCATTACACGTGATAACCACCTAGGCTCTAATACCGTCTATATAGTTAAGTTATTAATTACAGGATGTAATAAAAGACGTCTTACAACACTTAAGAATATATTTACTTATACTGTTTCACATTACAGACGGTAAACATATATAACAGATGGTAAAAAACTGTCGATTTCGATCAGTCATACCGGTCATCATCAGGCCAATGAGAGAAATGAAAGAAACAAAATGGCGTTCCTGCTTATGTCCTATTGGTTACCAGAAGTTCCGGATACAAGTTCCTAAATGTGCCACCAGAGTCGAAGTTAACTTGTTCATTTATCAATTTATGTTCTATCTTTACATTTTTCTTCAAATAAAAATAATTCTTACCGTGCATTCATTTAATTTCCTTTTTTCAAATTAAGAGGATCCTGAGGTTTTCTTCTATTTTGCCTATGGTGTTTCGTTACGTTTGATCTTTCCGGTTTCCTGTTCTTCCAAGCTGATACATGGTCCTTAAATATTTTAACAAAACAGTTTGACCAAAATAAAAGTTATCACAGTTGTTACAATTAATTTTGAAAATGCCGGGTATGTCGAATTGTCGAATTTGTTACAATCTTCTATCGTGGGATTTAGTATTTTGTTCATGGTGTTTTGCGTTCTGAAGGTTATATTAACTCCATATTTCTTGAATTGAGTAGCGAAATTTTGTATCTTAGTCCCTGTGAAGCTGAACGTTTAAAAACTGCTTGATGTTTCTTGGTTCTTCATTTTCCTTTGTATTTTCGCTCCAATTTCATCTATCATTGTCGGGTTGAATCCGTTGGCTCCAGCAATCGCCTTTATAGTTGTTATTTCTCTTCTTCTGTTTTCTTCATTTAAAGGAATCTTGAAGGCCCTACAAAACATCGATCTGAATGCAGCGGTCTTGTGGCTGGTGGGATGAAGAGACTTGTTGATCGCTTCTCGGCCTGTTGGCTAACATCAAAGTGTGCAGAGGAAGCGAGTAGTAGACTCCGGCGTTCCCCGGTAGGTGGTGGGACGCACCTATTGGTAACGGGGACCCAGGGGGGGCTGTTTGAGGCAACAGCTCTCCCTCATAAGGCGTCGAGCCTAGGAAAACCTCCGCGGCAGTGTTCAATGTGGTAGAAAGCTGATCTACCGTCTGCGCTGCCGTGATCCCAAAACCCCTAGCTCTCAAGGCTCTGCACATTTAGTTCGCTTTTTCATTTTTTCAAAAATTTTCGAAGTCCATTTGAGCTTCACTCTCAGCTTCGACCTGAGCCTCACTCTGAGGTTCAGGCTCATCTTTCACCTGAGCCTCAAGTCACTTTTGACTTCATCTTTGACTCTCTCGTTCACTTCTGTCTCACGTCCGTTTGTCTTTTTAACATCCACGTTCCTCGGTCATCTTTGACATTCAAGTAAATTCTGTCTGAAGTCCGTTTGTCTTTTTTAACTTCTCATTTTTAACCATACTCCTCAGGGCAGTGTTGAGGACCGTTTCCCAGTCATTCTTTCCGGCCACCCTTGACACGGAGGATTCACTTGGGCCACTCCTTGGAGAGCTCAGGTGTCTCCTCAAGTCTGGGCTCAGACTGACCATCTGTGTCTGGGCCGTGGCGAGGGTGAACGGTGGGAGTGGCTTGGCGACACTTCAATGTCAGGACTGTGGAGTCCCTGGTCATCATTCCTGGAGGTACGGCGGCTGCTCCATGTTTCAACCAGTGCCAAGGATCCGCCAACCCCCCCAGCTGAGCCATCATCCCCCCAGCCTCCGAGGACTCACCACCCCCTTCAGCCTGGCCATGATCGTCGGAGGTCCTATGCTGAGGTGGCTTGTACCCCACTGTTGAGCCCACCTTCCAGCCACTCACGCTCCCAATCATCTGGAGACCTAATGGTAGAGTTGCTTTGAGTCCCCCATGCTCCTCAGACTAAATCTGTCAAGGAAATTCGTGGCTCTCCAAGGGTGGGGACATGGCGTTCGACACTATATCTTTAAGCTATACTGTATTATTTATTAACCTTGCTTGTATTTTTTATTATTACCCAATTGTGTTTTTTTTGCCACCTGCGCGTAGCAACTCCACCATTTTGTTTAAACCATTGTTTCTTTGTGAACATTTATTGAAATAAAGTCAATCCGTCTGCGTAGGCTTCCTGTATTACCTGATGGTTGCCTGTCAGGTCAGGTCTTCACTGTCAACTGTCTTTTTTAGTTAATTTTTATTAGAAAAGTATCATCAAGACTCGCGAGACTGTGTTTTATGTGTTCCATTAACTTTATTTCATAGTCAGAACAATAAGGTTTTGTGACCAATTTTATTTTCTACCATAAACTTTGTATACAGTGTGCTCGTTTTATAGGTTAAGGTTAGCTCAGCTTCAGTTGTATGCGACCGGGAAGTTCGATTATCGAGTTGGTGAGTGTTCACGAAAGACAGACTAACCTACCGAGTGTTCGATAGTCATGCCAACGAGTTTGCGAAATCGGTTACTCGTCAAAGAGGATAAAATTGACGAATCGAAACTATGTGGGACATGTGTAGTTGAGGTGCCGGATGAATGTCTCACGTTTCTGTGTGGAGGGGAAGTGTGAACTTGCTGCGGCTAGGTTACATCTTCATAACAACTCATTTCTAATCATTGCAGCTTACAAACCGGAGCCGTTTTCATCTTCTGTCCAGGAGCATGAAGCATTTTATGAGTGTTTATCGGACTGTCTTGGTACGGTTATGAATTCGGATGCTAGAACTATTGTTGTGGGTGACTTCAATGTTGATCTTTCGGTTGCCAAAGTTAGATGCGACAGCTTGATTCATATGATGGCTTCTCATGGCTTAAAAATAGGGTTTCATCTTATACTAGGGAGTTTAAAAACTCCAAGTCCCTCATTGATCATATCTATACTGATCTTCCTGGTGATTCTGTTAAGTGTTCAGTTGTAATCACTGCTCTTTCTGATCATCATGCGCAGTTGGCAACAGTGAATTTATCAGCCCCGGGAGATGCAGGTCATCCCAAGTTTGCACTTAGACGATCATTCTCTGATGACAACGTTCGCATCTTCAAGTCACTTCTTAAGTAAGGAAACTTGGCATGACATTTACGAAGCAAACTCAATGAATGAAAAAATGCAGCTTTTCGAGTCTTCATTACAGTTTCATTTTGGACAGGCTTTTCCAGAGAGGAAAGTTCGACTACGGAAGCGATTCCCCCGAACAAAGGTTACCCTGAATAAGGATCAGTTGAAACTTCGGGATATGGTCATCCAGAGTTATTATTCTACCAGGGACTTGGACTCTTCTGATGAAAGGAGACAGCACTACTTCGCGTTAAAGAAGCAGTATAGGTCTAGTATTAGATATGCAAAGTCATCAAAAGTCCTTGCCTTAATACAGAATTCTTCTAATAAAGCTAAAACTGTATGGGGTATAGTGAATGAAATTAGAGGCAAGAACGAGATTTCATCATATCTCCCTCAGATTATCAGGGATGACACAGGTAATAGCGTTAGCGATCCAAAGCGGGTTTCTAATATGTTCAATGATTTCTTCGTTAATATGCCCACTGTTGATTCAACTTTGTCAGGAGTTTCATTCCTGCCAAGTTCTAAAAATTCATCTTTTTCCCTCACGCCTGTTTCGGAAATTGAGGCTTCCATTCTTGTACCCCTGTTGTTCATCTTGTACATAAATGACCTGAAGAGTTGCCTGAAAAATGCCCACTTGTGCTTGTTTGCAGATGGCACATCAATTGTAATTGACAACAAATGTCGTTCAGAAATGGAATTAAGTGCTTTCATGGAGTCAAATTCAATTGTTCAGTGGTTTCATGAAAATGGATTGGTGTTGAACAATGATAAAACTACGCTGGTAGATTTCTCAATAACACCTCGCCATGAATCTCTTAGCATTTGGATTGATGATAAGGAGATGCGTTCCCAAGCAAATATAAAGTTTTTGGGATTATCTGTGGACAGAAATCTGAAGTTTTCTTCTCATGTAGATAATGTTGCTCGTAAGGTTTCTTCTGGATTTTTTGTGCTACGTAGATTAGCACTTTTCACCAACACTGCTGTTCTTCTTTCAGCATATCACGGTTTAATTTTTCCTGATTTATCCTATGCTGTCACCATCTGGGGATCTGAAAAATCATCAATAAAACATATTTTTGTTTTACAAAAAAAAGCAGTGAGAATCATAGCTGGAGTTCGTCAAAGAGAATCATGTAAGCCCCATTTCCAGGAGTTAAGACTTCTCACTTTTCCCAGCATTTACATTTTTCGGACCTTAGTTTTCATGAAACAAAACCATAGTACTTTCCAGTCTTTGATGATACCCCAGTCAACATATGACCTTAGAAACCGTTCCAAGTTTAATATTCCCTGTAATACTCTGTTTTCTAATGCAGCTACTTACAAGTACAGAGGTTGGCCCCCTCTGAAATAATTAAATCATCTGTAGTGCTAGCCTACATTCTGCTTGTGATACTCTACTGAATTACAGCAGTGTTTACATTTTGCCCTCCTGCAACTGAAGGAACTACAGGATTTCTCTATTGACAAGACCTGAGCCATGGACCATCTGCTACATGACTCATCAGAAGCCTGCACCGGCCTGACAGCTGATAACGGGCGGTTTGGGGTTTTCAGTAGTTATTTGGTCAGTTGCTCATGGGTTTTCTGGCAGTTAGTACCCTTTCAGTACCTTGGATATTTATAAAGGTAAGAGTTTAGATCCTTCACATTAAAAATAATGCTTCAAAGTCTAAATAAATCTGGAATAATAATAAGCCTCTACCATTCAAAACTGAGTTAAATTATGGAAAACGCAAAATAAAGAAATTAAAAGTGGTTTAAATTATGCTTTGAAAGCACAGGCATAATTTTAGAAAACTATTTGAAGACTAAGTCAGGTATTTTATTGTAGTTATTATATTAATGGGAAAATAATTATGTCATATTTTACTTATTGTCTATTTTTACTTAATGTTTAAATAAAATATTTGGTTTAATATCTGAGTTGTAATTTTCTGTAAAATGGGTGATCAAATATTTTGTAACATGTTAAATGTTGTTTTATCCTGTCAAGCGTGTTCATGAACTTTCTGGAAAGTTGTAAAATAATCAACTCACGTGCTCTTGTGATTGATAAAATTCAAAATGGTTTTGAATACAGTTATTCATGAAGAATAATATTAATGGCTTCATTTGATTTTACTGAGATTGTCTAGTGGGGACTAAAGTATGTATAAAGTAATTTGTTTTTGCTTATTAAAAACAAACAAACAAAATTATTGTGGTTTATTATAAGATATAAAAGTAATTAAATCACTTAGTTTATCTTCATGGCATTAAAAATAGGAAATGTACAGATTTAAGAGGGTTATAAGATACAGTATATTTGAAAGAAATTCAGTCTTAATGTGGGGAAAATCTATTGAATTATCCGCCCTATTGAAGACAGTTTTTCAGTCAACTTATAAAGGAAATGTAAACTCAATTTTAAAACATATTATTGATAAAATTGTTATAATTCTATTGATAACTGAATATTCTCTGGAAAAATAGGGAGATTAAATAGTTCTTTAATGTAGTAATTTTGTGTATGATTATTTTTAACTGTGGTAAATTGTTTAACAAATATTTGATTATACTGCGCAACTGTTATCTATTTATTATCTTGTATATGTGAAATATCTGTACATTTGAACAGAGTTGAATACTCTATTGATGAATTGTGATGAGTTAAATTCAACAACCAAACAATTCTTTTGTCAAAATAATGCCTCTGGAGGGTTTACAAATAATTTAACTATAGGCTCAGGAATGTTGCAAATTTATTTGGAAAAACATTATTATATATTTATCTTGCTAAATATAAACTATTTTATTGGAGGTTGTTCCATTTATGTATGAAAATTTTGTAATGTGATTATTATAAAACGTTTGAATTTAATTGTTGTAAATTGGATAAGTATTTTTCAAATTTATTTCTGAAAACTGAACATTGAGTAAATATAATTGTGTTAATCTAACTTAGTACTATTGCATATTTGTGGAATATTTTAGGGTTTATCCCTTACTGCTACTGCAGCCTGGACACCTTGGAGATTCTGCTAGTGGCTGCTACTGTACCTGCTGCTACGGTTGGCTAATACTGCTCGCCACAACATCAGTGGACCTTACGCGCACCTTCGATTCTGGGATTTTGTGTCTGTGACTGGGTCGACCCACCCCGTGTCATCGGGGAAACCGTACCAAAAGTAAGAACTTTCCATTTTTTTATATACTAATGGGAATTTGGACGTCCGATCCATTTTGATGAAGAAACCTGTTTTTGAAGAAACTTAACTGTGACTCTGAATTAGACTGACGTATTTGTCTCCAGCAAAATTCAGGTGGAACACACCCCTGGAACTTACTACAGGATTGTGCCATTGGATCATGATCATATAGATATTAAATGTAGATTAGTTTATATGCAGTGATTTGTCTTATTGTGTTTATATGTGTATATTTTCCATGTCTAGATGTCTTAGGTACTGTTTTCTGAATATTACTGATTGTTGATTATTTAGTTGATTCTTATATTTACTCTCTAGCTGGTGGCCACCCTATATATATTTCTGTTGTTTTAGACTTAAGTCAGCTCATATGAAAAAATGAGGCTAGGTGAAGGTAACTAAGAATTTAATTCTGAGCAATTGGTTCATTAACACTTGAATATTGATTTAAACTGAAGGTAAAGGAAGTTGAACTATTGAATTTAATTTATATCTTGAGTAATTGAAATTGTTGTCTGCTGAACAGTTGTATTTAGTCCTTATGACTTTTTTTGTGATTATATGATTACTGTTCACATTAGTGTTTTTTTATTTGACCTGAGAGAACAGTAAACAAACCAAACTTTGTTAGCTTAGTAAAAAAAATAAAAGGTTTGTCAATCCAAGTTGGAACTTCAAATCTTGAATTTGGTCATTACTTTTTAATTTTGCTCATCCAATTGAATCGGGAAATTTAAAAATCTTGTGCACCTACTTTGAATGGTCGAGGCTAAATAAATATTTCATCCCCTGGCTATCAGCTGCCGGTCCAACAATTCAAGGTGGAGTTTGTCCCTCGCAACAGCTCCAAGAATATCTCCTATCAACGAGGTGCGCCCTATACCCCGACCAGACATAAGTAGTGGCCAGATATCCTATATAGTTTCTCAGCCTTAGAACCCCGCCCATCACTGAGCATAGCTTGGGGAGCGTAACACCCCCACATACCACTTCCTTTTTCAAACACCATACCTATTTCAGCACCACAACATTATTTAACGCACTTCCAGATGTTATAAGAACTGAACATAATTTATTGCGTTTTAGAGAAATCTTAAGCATTTCCTCATATAAGAATGTTTTTATTCTGTGGAGGCTTATTTGAAACACAAGTCACTTTCATGTTTTTTTTCTCTTTTTGACTATTATTTATGTCTCTTTATAAGGAAGAAATTGTATAGCTAATTTTAAGAGCTATTTTGTAACTATGGACGCAAGCCAATGTATGTAAAATGTTTTAATGGCAATAAAGAATATTTGAATTTGAATTTAATTTGAATGCGCCGTGTTATGTGACGGTGTGTGGGAAAAATGTTATCACATAAACTGTGTAAACCTGAAAAATGACGATTATATTTGTATAAATGACATGGCAGATAAAGTCAAATGGTTTTGTCCCGAATGTTATTCTAAATTAGAAGAATTTCTTAAAGTGGAAGGACCGAATTGTAGAACCAACTATGAACTAGCGCAGTTGCACCATACTGTTGACGTACTGCTGAGTGCAGTTAATGGTATTGTCGATGACAATGTGAAACTAAATGAGAAAATGGATACCATCTTAAAAGGAGGGTTAGATACACCCAATGCCAGGACTGTCTCTGAAAACCCAACTGTTAGTGAAGAGATAATGCCCCCTTGGAGCCGCTTTAGAAATAATGTCGGCCGGGGAAGAGGAAGAATCAATAACCAGAGGCCTATTACTTCCTCTATGAGGATATTATTAAGAAAGGTAGAAAGGTGTCGTCCTGCCAGATAGGTCCGGTAGCTGATGCACGTGGTAAAATGGTCGATGAGCCAGCCATCTGAAAAAGCGAATCTCTTCAATAACTTCTTTATTGGAATAGGAGAAAAGTTGAATGCACAACCTGATCTGACCTTTGTCCCTTCATTCACCAATGAAAGTTCTTTAAAATCTCCATGTACATCACTGTTTTTGTATCCTACAAATGTTAACGAGATTTTGGAAGCTATCCAGACATTGAAAATTAGTAACTCTGTTGGCTGTGATGGAATATCATCAAAGCTAATGAAATATTGTGTTGATTTACTCTGTCTATTACTGGTTCACTTGATACATTTTTCTTTTTCATCAGCTGAATTTCCATCTCTTCTGAAAATAGGTATTGTAAAACCGTTGCATACAAAATCAGATCCTCAAGTTTGTGATAACTATAGGTCAATCTCAATATTGTCAACTTTTTCGGTGTTTTAAAAAATTGTTGCTATACGACTCCTTAGTTTCTTTAATACTAATAACAGCCTATTTAAAATCAGTTTGGATTTCAGAAAAACAAAAGCACTTTGGATGCCATGTTTTGTTTTGTAAATAAGGTTGTAGAATCTCTCGACAGTAAAAAACATGTTATAGGTATTTTTGTTGATTTGAGCAAGGCTTTTGACCTGGTTGATCACTCAGTTCTCCTTCAGAAGCTTAATAGAATGGGTATTAGAGGACGAGCGAACAAATGGTTTGCATCATATCTATCGGGGCGCAAACAACAAGTTGAAACGTCCTACTCAACAAACTGTGTTCGTAAAGGACATTCCACCGACATTTCAGTCGGGATGGGTGTCCCACAAGGGTCTGTCTTGGAACCAATTCTGTTCTTATCATTTATTAATAACATCCAAGATTGTGTAAGTAGGGCTGACCTTTATTTGCAGACGATATGACACTTATTTTCAGAGAAAAAAGTATGGCTGAGCTGGAAATGAATAGCTTTATCGATTCAAATTACCTTTTTCAATGGTTCAGAGCAAATGGTCTTATCGTAAACACAGACAATACCCATCTTCTTAATTTTTCTATTAGAAAAAATAATTCAGATTATGTACAACTTCTAGTGGATGAGACTGAAATCACTTGTGTAGATTATGTGGGCTGAAACTTGGTGCAAACCTGAAGTTTTGCAATCACGTAAATAAAGTCATAGGAAAGCTTAGTTCTTGTTTGTTTGCCCTCCGGAAGCTGGCTCAACAAACCAACTCTGATGTTAGTTGACGATTTATTACGGGTGTTTTTATCCTCATCTGATATACGCTCTCTCAATTTGGTGCTTTGAGAGTTCAAGAACAAAGAATATTTTTCGACTACGGAAAAAGGCTCTCCGTATTGTATTTCACCTAAAAAGAAACGAATCCTGTAAATCACTTTTCCGTCAGAAGAAAATCCTCACATTTCCTAGCCTATATATAATTCAAACTTTGGTATTTTTCAAAAGTAATTCATCTATGCTTTCGTCTTACAGTTCATTCTATAAATACTCACTCCGGCCACGTTTAAATGTTCCAGTTCCAAAACACCGCACATAATTTTTTCAGCATAACATTTCATATAACTGCATAAAGCTATAGGAGATCTTAAGCTTACGGATAAAGCTTAAGGATAAAGCTATAACTCTTTGCCTGCAGATCTTAAGGTGGAGCTCCCCTTTCAAAAATCCCGCAAAAACCTAAAAGAGTTCCTGGCCGATAAGAGGTATTACAGTATTCATGATTTTATCAACCCAAGGTCTTAGTTTTGTTTCTAACTAAGAATGATATAGTTATGTTATTAATAATTCTCTCATTTTGTGTTCGAGCAGGATACTTTGATAATGAAACCTGTATTAAATGTTGACGATGCTCATGCAATGTATTTTTTATGGCAAATAAAAATCTTGAATCTATGATGTTCAATGTCGTTGAACAACCGAATATGCCTATATCGATCTCCAACATCGATTACAGCAAGACTACTAACTTGGATTCAAATAACTCCACCTCTCTTAACTCAACCAATGCGACTAACACTAATGCCGGCACCGAAACCAATGAAAGTAGATGTCAAACTGTCAACTACCGCAAATCAAAGCCTATCCGATAAAACGACCAAGGTAAATTTAATGCCTCGAACAGCAAGTCTTTAAGTGACCGTGTGAGGGGTAAAAGCTACAGTAATGTAGTTATTGGCAAAAGGACTGACTGTGTAATTAAGTGCTATGGTAAAACCAATAATCAAAAGGAAGGCTATATTCCTTTCTAAGCTAAGCCCAGAATCCACCGCTGTGGAATTAGCTAATTACATTAAGGATGAACTGAACCTACAGTTTCTCAAGTGTACGTAAATTAGGACTAAATATGAAGGCTACTCTTCACATTGAAGTGCTAGAATCTGACTTTGACAAGCTGGTTGAGTGCTGATTTGTGGCCTGTAGGTTCTCTCTTTGCTCCTTTCAAGGGAATTCTACGAAGAGACTTATTAGTGAAGCAGCCTAGTGAAGAAGCTGTTTTTTTACAGGGCAACCACTCCTATACAAAAATGGATGAAACGTCCCTTTTTGGTATAGTTAAAGATGTTGTTGACGAAAGGTAGCTGTGTTTAAGTCCGCAGACTCACTAGACAAAGCGATTTCAACAAATTTTTTGAAGGTTAGTTTTTCGCTATCCACCTCAGTGAAAAGTTTCTTTTTCACCACATCACTTTGAAGTCCGGCTACGAATTGATCACGCAATGAAATGTCCCTTTGTGAAAAGTTGTAAAATTTAGCCCCCATTTGTAGGGTCACAACAAAGTCAGAAATTGATTGCCCACTAACTTGCCGAATTTGCTGAAATTTGTACCGCTCAGCAATCTCGGACGGCTTAGGGTTTAGATGATTACCCAATACGGTCACTAGTTCACTGTACTTCTTGTCCCCAGGCTTATCTGGTTGACACAAATCATACAAAATCCTAGAAGCTTTCCTCCCCACAACAGAGAGTAAAACACACTTTTTTTTGCATCCTCTTTAATGTCATTGGCTTTAAAATACTGTTCAAGCCGTTCTACATACAAGTCCCATTCCTCACAATAATCATCAAATTCAGAAATATTGCCTATCAAAGACATGTTTCAAAACATGATATGAAACTTCGTTACAACATGAAAGTTTTGTTCCAACATGAAAGTCCAAATGGAGCAACATGAAATAAGCATAAGGCCTAATAGGCAAACTAAAAAGTTTTGACTTTTAATTATCTTCTTTAAGTAAAATACTAAGTAAGATTGTCCTCTTGTGCCGTTCACTTGAAATTAAATGGGTTGGACTTGAAGCAAGTTAACTGAAGTGCAGAAACGTACCTGTCAACTCGTTGCAATTACGTCTTTCATAATTTGTGTTTAAGCCTATAAACTCCGATGACATTTATAAAGCTGTCAAGAGGCTAAAAAACTCTAATGCCACTGAATGCTATGTCAATGTTTTAAAGAATATAATTCCTGGAATCATACACCCCCTTACAGTAATAACCAATTCCTGTCTACTTGATGGAGTTTTTCCTGAGGAATTAAAATTATCTCGTGTTTGTCCTATTTACAAAAAAGGAGATAGGGACAGACCTGAAAGTTACAGGCCAATTTCTATTGTTTCAACGCTATCCAAAGTGATTGAGTTACTTGTGTTTGACCAAATAAATGACTTTTTTGAAATGAAGAATCTGTTTTATTTAACGCAGTTTGGTTTTCGAAGTGGCAAGTCGACTCTGGATGCCATAGATGCCTTTGTCTGTGAGGTCTTACAAACTTTTGAGTCAAGGGCCTATGCTTGGGCCACCTTGTGTGAGGCCTTTGACTGCGTAGACCATCAAGCTCTTCCATTGAAACTAGAATACTATGACCTGAGGGGCGCGGCGCTCCGGTTCTTTAGGTCACATCTTGGAAACCGTAAACAAGAAGTCTGTATGGATGGTGAATCTTTCAATGAAGCTATAGTTGAGTTCGGAGTGCCACAGGGCTCCTTTGCTATTCCTAATCACCATCAATGATCTACCAAGCGACATCTCTAAACCTGTAAAAACTATCTTATATGTCGATGACTAAACTTTAATTTCTACAAGTAAAACTTTAAATGAGCTTCAGCAGGAAACTAACAGGAAAATAATTCTAGTATCACCTTCCCTTACAGCTGATAATAGTGATGATGAATTTTTGCTCAACTCTCTGCCAGACATCGAGCCTTTAAATTCATCAAGCTCTGGTCCTAACAGCAACCAAATTAATACTGCTGTAGATTTAGGTCACCCGGCCCCTGGTTCTAGCACCAACCAAACATGTAATGAAGTAATTTCAGACCCTGCCCCTGGTACTAGCAGCAACCAATCGGTTAAGCGTATTAGTAATACAAAGCGGCAAACCCAAATGGTTTTAGAAACCAAGAGCAAAACGTTACCAGTAGCAAGAGTAATCAAAATAAACTATCTTGTTCTCCAAATGATCACTAAAGACCTTCAGCCACTATCAGTTGTGGAAGATGAAGGATTTCGAGCTCTTATATATGAATTTGAACCGAGGTATAAACTTCCCTCAAGAAAAGTGGTAACAAACAATATGTTACCAAAATTATATGTGTCCACAAAAGTTACTGTTCAGGCGAAATTAAATTCGGCTGATTTTATCTCCCTAACTACAGATGTTTGGACATCACGGAATAACACTGCTTATATGACTATAACAAGCCACTTTTTAAATGACCAAACTGGACAGCTTTTACGATATGTTTTGGCCACAGAACCTTTGTCCGGAAGTCACTCATCAGCTTACTCGTCGGACCAAATCAATCAAGTGGTTGATCAATGGAAAATCAGAAATAAAATTGTTGCTGTCATAACTGATGGAGGTTCTAATATTAAGGGAGCCATACGATTATCTGGATTTCAAAACATTCCATGTGTGGCTCATATGCTAAATCTGATAGTCCATGATGCTATTTCAAAATCTACAGAACTAGGAGACTTGTTAAAAAAATGTAGATCAATTGTAACTCACTTCAAGCACTGCGTATTGGCATTTGATAAACTGAAAAGTGTTCAGGCTAATTTGGGTTCAAAACAATTTAAACTGATACAAGATGTACAGACACGATGGAATTCGTCTCTTTTTAGCGAATTTCCCCTATAGGGAAGAAGCTATTACCGTAGTCGGCATGGTAAGACCTAGGCCCGGGACCATGATAACTTTTCGTTTTGAGGTCCCCAGACCCCAAAAACACCATTCGTTCGAAACTGTATATATATATATGTGTCCGTGAGCACGATAACTCTCGTAAAAATTATCCGATTTTGATGAAATTTGGTATAAACGTGTAAAGCAACATTTATGACTTTAAGTTTGAAAACCAGCCAGATCGCTCTATCCGAAGGGGTATTTTGGGGGGGTTTTGTACCCCAAAAATGGGTTTTTCGACTTCTTTACATATAATTTTGGAAATAGTCAAATTTTAGTTTTTCCCATTGGATTCAGCTTAAAAAAACACACAATTTGGTATTTTTATCATTTCTCTACGTCAATTGGTTACCGAGATATTGAAAGTGCTAAACACAGTACGTTGTCTAATGTTATTCTTATGGAGGAAAATAAAAATTTGATATATCGCTTATTTATGAACGTATACTGACGAAACTTGGTATACGGCTTCATCTGGTTGTGGACCATTGATATTTGCTCAAAAAAACAATTTTTTACCAAAGGCTCTCGTAGCAGCAAACCTGCGTACTCAGCCCCATGTTATTCTTATGGAGAATAATTAAAATGTCATAAATCGTTTATTTATGAATGTATATTGATGAAACTTGGTATGTGGCTTTATGTGGTATTAAGATACATATATATATATATATATATATACATTGGAAATTCGCTGAGTACGCAGGTTTGCTGCTACGGGGGTATTATGATAAACCGGTTGTTAGAGTTAAAAGAGCCATTATCGGCTGCCCTTGTATCCCTCGTTAGCGCACCAGATCTGTTAACTAGTGAACAGTGGGATGTTCTCACCGACTGCTCCGTGGTATTAGAAGGTTTTCATGCGATGACCGAGAAAATTTCGGCAGAAAAATACCCCACAGTGTCAATGGTCATCCCTCTTGTTAGAGGACTGATAAGAGTCGTTAACAACGCCGAAATTAAGACCGAAATTGGTCAGTCACTACAGGCAAATTTATTATTAAGAATTCAAAACCGATTAGGTGCTGTCGAAAAGTTTAAATTGATAGCCTCATCAGCGCTGCTAGACCCAAGATTTAAAAAAGCAGGTTTTGGGAATGAATCTAATGTTACCGAAGCAGTGAAAGATTTGACCAATGAGCTAGGTAGCATTTATGAAGCCGATCACAGAGATTTAGAAGAAATAAATATCCATGAAAATGAAGAAGAAAAAGAAAAGATTTTGAAGAATACGAAGAAAGTAAATTAATGGGAATTTTTAGAAGAAAAGCTAAACGAGAAAATAAATACTACTAATCCAACCAGTACTGCTGTAATAATGATGAGACAGTATTTTTAACACCCAAATGAAGACCGGAAATGTGTCCCAGGCAAATACTGGTTGAAGCACAAACACACATATCCATTTTTGAATAAACTAGCCATGAAGTATCTCTGTATTCCAGTGACTTCAGTGCCAGCCGAAAGATTATTTTCATGTGCAGGACAGGTTGTGTCGGAAAAAAGAAACAGACTGAAACCAAAACATGTAGATATGTTGTTATTTCTCCATAGTAACATGCAGCCCCAATAAATTTGTAACTAAAAACTATATTTATATAGTCTATAACCAAATCCAAACAAATAAAACATTAGATTTATCAAATAATGAGATAGTTTATTATTAACTAGGTTCATATAGGTGCATTAAATACATTTTACGTTTTGACGAACTTAAAAATACGTCACGTGTTATATAACATAATAGCTTTAATGTACTAAGTCTATGTATTGTGCCATTGAAAATAATTTAGACTTGTATTAGTCGACTAATTCGGCAGAATGATGAATTAAGTGAGGGTAGATCATTAAACCGCATAGTCAACTGATAATAAGCTTAAGAGTAGTTTCGACTAATATTAGTCGACTAATTAGTCGATTGTTCCATTCGACAAACGACTGATTAGTCGATAATGAAAAGTAGTCGATAGTGCACATCACTAGTAGCACCTTTGAAATTCAACCCACATGATGTGTGGGAGGACATGAAAAGTGTCTTCCCAGCCTCATACAAACAAGGCAGAAAACATTTGCTTCACATGGCAACTTCAGTACCGAGTGAGCGGCTTTTCTCCAAGGCTGGATCTACAATAAACCAACAACGTAATCGTCTGTCCGCAAAGTTCTTAGACAAACTCGTTTTTTTAAACAGCGTTTCAGATGAAGAGTGATTTGTGTAGATGTTTAGGAACAACTCTTAAATCTTTACTAAGGTTTCATTGTCAATTCTATTATTTTGTTATGTTAACCAAACTAAGAAAACAATCTTTCTAAACTGTAAAAAAGTAAACGTTTATTTAGTCTTCCATTAAAGCGCTGTGTGATTATTTTTTCTGATTAAATACTGAACTTATTCAATACTTGCGGTATCGATACTTTTAATCCGATATTCTAGTGGTATCGATATCGCAGTTACGATACGGTATCGATACCGAATATCGGATAGTTGGCGTTATCGCAACGTCCCTAAACATGGGGCTGAGTACGCAGGTTTGCTGCTACGGGAGCCTTTGACAACAAATTTATTTTGAGCAAATATCACTGGACCACAACCAGATGAAGCCGTATACCAAGTTTCGTCAGTATACGTTCATAAGTAAGCGAGATATACAATTTTTCTTTTCCTCCATTAGAATAACATTATACAACGTACTGTGTTTAGCATTTGCAATATCTCGGTAACCTATTGACGTAGAGGAATGATCAAAATACCAAATTGTGTGTTTTTTAAGCTGAATCCAATGGTAAAAACTAAAATTTGACTATTACAAAAATTTCATGTAAAAAATTAAAAAAAAAACATTTTTGGGTTACAAACCCCCCCCCCCCACCAAAATACGCCTTCTGATGGAGCGATCTGGCTGGTTTTCGAATGTAAAGTCATAAATGTTGCTTAACACATTTATACCAAGTTTCATCAAAATCGGATCATTTTTACGAGAGTTATCCTGCTCACGGACACACACACACACACACACACATATATATATATATATATATATATATATATATATATATATATATATATATATATATATATATATATATATATATATATCGGGCCTAGGTCTTACCAAGCCGACTACGGTAATAGCTTCTTCCCTATAGGGGAAATTCGCTAAAAAGAATTATTATAAAATTAATAAATAAAGTGTGTCATTTGGCGGGGCTGTCATCAATTCATTTTTATTTAATTCTCAAACATTCACAAATAGGGCCAACAATACAATTCAAAATGTTAAACTATTGGATAAAATAGTAAAACTGGAATTGTGTTCCATTGTACTTAATGTGTGCCCTGCTATTGCCGGTTGCAATATCCGTGCGTCACTCAATTGGGTTTCGTTTTCTCGCATTTGCTTGCGCTACCCCCTCCCCTTTGTTCCCGTTATCGGGAACGGAAGTTGACATGGCTGTAAAACAGCTCGAGCCGTAAATTGTTTTTGCATTTTTCACCATAGTGTCCATACTGCAAGATTTTGATTTCAACCAATCAAAAGAGCTTTAATAAAAATACATTAATTTAGTATTTCATAGAATTAATTTTGCTAAACCGGTTGTGGGGGAAAATAAAACAAAAGGGTTTGTTATAAATAAGAAACGATTATAAAATTTGCCTTTATCTTATTTATGTATTTAGTATCATACAATTATATACCTTCATCTGCTTAGGAATAACATATGCATAAAAAAAGCACCCACGTAGCAGGCGACCATGAACTGTCACCATTAACTCTTTAAGTACACTCATCGTCCGTCTTGGACAGAGTGTGTGGCAAAGAGTTGAATAATAACACGTTTAACATTAGGTGTTTTTGAAATTGGAACGTTCTCTAGTAAATGTCTATTCGTGGGGTCACAAACTATTATTTCATTTGTTTCGCTAAATCAGGTTTCGCTCTGAATCAACTAAGTTCAGAACATGCCCAAAGATTGTAATTAATAATGCCTTTGACGACTTCAGAAGGTTCGACCGTGCTATTGAAGTAAGCCGTCCAAGAGTACGGCATGAGCGTCTCAATTCGTCATCCATTAGAGAGGCAATGAGACGGCTCATTCTCAGGGAAACTACGCTTGTTCACTCCCTGAGGTCTCTGGCACATCGCGTCGAAACTTAGTGAATTTTATAGCACACCCTCGCCAAGACATTGATGGAGAGCTGAGAAAGGATGAGCTGGCCGCTGTAGAAGAGCGAGGCTTAGATGGCTATCTACAGGAAAATGATCGTGACCAACCCAACAATCCACTCCCGGGTAACAAAGAACCTGCTCCCCCAGAGGAGAATGATGAGAACGGACCATCAATTCCCCCTCTTCAAGCACCAGTTGCTGCTCGAGATAGAGGACAACGTGAGAGACCCGGAGGATTGGAGAGGGGAGATAGAGGACGGGCTGAAGGAGGCAGAGGCCAAAGGGGACGTCCTGGCCATACTGGAAAACCTCGCGTACAATATCCAAGAGGTAGGGGTAGAGGAAAACCAGACGATCCACAGCCTCCTGCATCTCCTGTTCCTCAACCTGGATTATATGCAATTTACATAGCAAACTTATCCACACATATTGCTGTACCATGTGGGCACCTGCCTATGCTGTGTCAAACATGTGCTTTAGAATTGGCTAACCGTCAATACGTTTTTGATACGTTTTTTGGCTACTCTGCAATACTCATGCTGATTCACTGACGAGAGAATTTCTTTTTTTAATTCCTTACGATCCAAATTATTTATTGCCAGCTAAAGTTATTTATATAGTAAATTTGTATTATTCTCAATAAGGATAACATTGGACAACGTACTGTGTTTAGCACTTTGAAAATCTCTGCAACGGTTGGACGGAGAATCACAATTTAAACACCGAAATGATTGTTTTGTAGAGCTGAATTGATCGGTAAAACAAATGTGAGGTTTACATTAAAATTAACTGAGGAAAAGCAAAATACCTTTTTCCCATAAGATTAACATGGGAGATTTTATGAGCACGTTTTTTGTATTTTCTCCGCAACCACTTAACCGAGGTTAATGATTCAAAATACTGTATTATTTGTTTTTAAGCTTTATAAAATAGTCGAAATCTAAATTAAGTGTTTTAAAAATTTTAAGGTGAAGAATGCAAAATACTGATTTTTGGAAAATTTAAAACCCAAGGTCCGATTTTTCTGGTTTTTGAACTTAGATTATGAATGTCACTTTACACATTTCAGCCAAATTTCATCAAAATTAGACAATTTTTAGTAAGTCATCGTGTTAACGGACACACACACACACACACACACACACACACACATATAAATATATATATACAAATTTGAACGAATAGTGTTTTTGACATCTGGGGACCTCAAAATAAAAAGTTAACATGGTCTCGGGCTAAATTCTTACCATGCCACCTACGGTAATAGCTTCTTCCTATAGAGGAAATTTGCCAAAAAAAACGCATTACTATAAATATGCAAACTAAAATTGTTACATTTAATTTATAAAAGGTTTAACCCATACAGCACACGATATCCGACGGACGTCCGTTTTAGATCCACGACATCCAAGGACATCCGCCGAACATTTGGTACATCGGGCGGACATCCGGAATGTCCGATTTTTGCGCAGGATATTCCGGATATCGCATGGCGGTCCTATGCCTATCCGGTGAAAGATATCCTTTGTCTGCTATTCGTTGGATATCCGTCAGATATCAACGGTATCCTTCTTTAATGTTTTAAAAAGTTTGTGCTGGCTATTTTAAAGATAGTTTTAAAAGTGATAAATTTTTTAAAGGAAGCTACGAATAATAAAAGTTGTAAATGGGGAAACTGTTGATAGATAAGTTGTTTGTTTAAGTACGTAAAATTAAATATACAAAATTGCCAAAGAGTGAATACTAAAATGGGTTTACATTTTTATTTTAGTTTAAAATTCAACATTATAATTTTATTTTGTGCTAGACCTACGGCTGCAAATTTTTCTTAGAAATTATTTACGAATAATTATATTTTGCAAACATATTTATAATTTTTATGAAATTAAAAATTATTTGTATTGCATAGTGCTAGCGCTAGTATCGTAATTTCCCATCCGCCATATTGTTGTCTTTGTCTTGGCGTTTTGTTTTGTTTGGTCGCATTGCGTTATTGCGTTAAGTTGAGATGATCGGTTTTGGTTATGTTGTTACCCGGTATGTGAAGGTGAAGTTAAAATAATAGCGGATAGCTGAAATTGTGTTAAATATTGCGTTACAGTGATATAAGCTGTAACATTATATCCGTTAGTGCCTATGTGATCAAATAAAGAAATCAGTAATCATCTGAGGGCTAAGTATGGAGTTACTATATTGGTTTTGAACAGAAGAGGTTAATTTCAGGTTGAATGAGCTAGCCTATTTCTACTACGTAATTAGACTTCCAAAGCATATAATAGGCCTCTAGGGGGTTGTAAACAGATAATTTAGGCATAACTTACATTATTATTTAATAGGTTTATTGACTAGGCTTATTAATCTTGTATTTATTGAATAGGCTTAAAATCAAAGTCCGTACGAAGCAGCAGCATATTAAATGTCTGCTGAGTTCTGTAATGTGTGCAGTCACGAGGTCGTTCAGTTGGTGCATATTTAATTTTTTTTTTTAAACCTGTAAGTGATGACTTCTTCTAAGGAAAATACCCCCGTAGCAATAAACCTGCATACTCAGCGAATTTCCAATGCATATTCATTCCTCTCACGAGTAATAAGTATTTAGCATCAGTTTTCGTCCAGAGTATTTGTAACTGACACGAAGACTGACTACTCAAATAACACTGCAATAGATATAAATATAATACTGAACATGCCGCCTTAGGGTATTGCTACATATAAATAAAAATTAATTACAAACAATGTAGCAATGTGAACAAACCAGGCTTTGCACCCATTGGTGAGCACAAATTGCATTGCATTACAACAATTTGTAATGTGTTCAAATATTTAAGCGAAAAATAAAATAATTAATAATAAAACACATAAGTTCATAGTTAATAAATACAATATAATATAATGTACCATAATCGACGTACATATCACTTCTAACTAATTATATTTTCCTGTATCCGTGGTAGGCCTATTGGTACTGATACACTAAGCCCCATTACGGTATTGGTAAAAAAAATTAATCATCAAAAGTAATGAATAATTGAGAATAATTGTACCGAGAGTAATCCAGATATTCCTGAGAGTAATACAGTTATTACTGATACCCGAAATAACTCATTTAGCACACCTCCACCATACTATTCCCGCTTCCCATCCCTGTCGCAGTTTTGGAGGGCTTGAGTTTTACGGGTGGGGAATTTTTGCGGCTTGAAACTTGGGATAAGGGCGCAGACTGACGTTTGTTCACCCCCACTCTCAAAACCAGTTTCCCACTTATTTCTTCAGCCACCCTGTCAGTATCTCACTGTGTCACTCGAAGCCCACTACTGCGGTACAAGTTGATAGTTGTCAGTTCTTCGGAGTTGTTTGTTGGTGTTTGGTAGTAGATCGGAGAAGTATTTTATTCGGCAGGCTGATATTTTCACCATATGCTTTCTAACTGAGGTAAGTGGTTAACTGATTATTTATTTAGTTTACAAGATAATTTTACCATGGTAAATAAAGTATATTTTGTTATTTCTAATAGCTGTTGTATCAACATAACTGAATTTATATAGATATATGTCGTGAAATGTTATTACTCTTTTTATACATACATTAAATATGAACAAAAGAGTTAATAAATGGATTAATTACGCTAGTCAATAAGCGAATCAAATAACTTATATCCCGGTTGAACTCCATTGATAAAACTTATGAACACCATTGATTACGTGACATGAGCAGGGGTAAAATACACTTTGGTATACAACTAAACACTTAAAGAAATATCTCGTTAAGGACGAGACCAGCCTGGTTCCAGTGCCAACACAATCTGTCTGCCTGCGTGTTTTTTGTTTGTGAACTGGACGAGTTCCATTACTAACAAAGAAAATAATCCTGATGTAACAAATATGTGTATATATATATATATATATATGTGTGTGTGTGTGTAATAAATAATAAATAAACTTGATAAATTTCGAGAAATTGAAACTAATTTTTGGACTGCTACATCATAATTATTAAATATAAAAGCCTTTTATTTTTTTATATATTATTTGGCACACACAGCCTAACATTAAATATAAAAACACAATAAGCATGTGTTTTGTAATATACAATATATTAAATTTAAACAAAATAATTGCAAAGATAAAACATAGTGTTAAGCGGTTTTAATAAAGGCTAATGATAATTAGTAAAGGCTATGATAAAAGATGAAATTATTTAAAAAGTAATTCAGTTGAATACCAACGGTGTTTTAGAAAAGCTGTTTTGATTATTAATTTTTGGATAACAAATAAAGGTTAAATTAAAGTTATGCTAGCTTCTCCCCAAACTAGGATTCCATATTGAAAATAGACTGCACGTAATAAAAATAGACTGTTTTGATTTCATCTGCATTTAAAATCTCTTACGTGTGTACGACCAATTTATGGTTTGCGGATTGCTCGCAATCGGCATGCACCTGGTTTTTCGAATGTTCATTGTTAAGATATTTTCGGTGAACCAATTTTGTATCATATTTAGTTCGAAAGCAGCTACATTATACACTTGCTCTTAGGTGTTCTCCTTGAATACAACATCCGTACCTTCAGCAAAAAAGGAAAGATTTCCTATATCTGGGAGCTTATCCAAATTATCGATGTAGATAAAAAAATAGAAAGGGCTCAAGCGTGCTGCCCTGTACAACACCTGAGTCAATATTGTTTATGTCGCTCCACATATTATTAATTTAAAAAAACTTGCCTTCAAGCATATAAACAACTTTTAAACCGATTTACAGACACGTCCCGGACACCTATGCAGGTCAGTTTTTAACGAAGAGTATTCCTATCAATGGAATGGAATGCTTTTGCAAGGTCAATAAATACTGTTAGTACTTTTTAATTTAAATTTCAAGTGTCGGTTATATACGGCTTGTCCCAAAACTCCCATCCCCCTATTATTTTTTTAAACAACTCCATATAACGAGATAATCTATCGGGGAAGTCTTAATGAGCCAACAAGGAAACTTTAGATGAGTAACAATTTTCAACCCCCTCCCCCAAAATAGGGGTTGGGGGGAAGTCAACAAATTAAAATGGTAACCCCCCTTGAGTGACACCTTATTTTAAAGGACATCAAAAATAATAAGAATGGCGCAAGTTAGGGGTTTATAGCTAACACATCGTTCGATTGAAGTTTGAATTTTATAAAGTCAATTTTGCATTATTTTTGCATATTAATCGTTAAAATTCACAAAGAACGTTTTAAAATATATGATACTTCAACGGGAACTTTTAAGTAACCAGGCCGTTCATCTTTAGTGAGTCAAAAACTTTGCCCCATCCCCCAAAATTGTCCGTTTGTGATATGTGAATGCATTAATTATCATTTAATCTCTATATTTTTAAGTTATTCATAACTAACTGAATTTATAAGTCAGGTATATTTTTTGTTAAATCGGTGATATTACATTTAGGTTGTATAGTTTGTTTTTCCTTTGCAGTTATAAAGTGTGTTTTTTTAATAATAAGTGAGGACAGATAGACTCTTTCCCCACACAACTTTTTTGTACTTTGTTATTATGTAACTTATACTGACTAAATCATTTAATTTAATTTTCAACCATATGTAACACGGTTCTCAAGGATAACCGTTTTATAACCCCCACTTAAACCTTATTAGAAAATCATTGGCTAGCATTGGTAGTCCTAGGAGCGTGGTTGATAATAATGAAACGTGTATTAATGGTATTAAGATTGAGTTACGTTCATGTAGGGGAGACCCTTGTACCTCGAGCCACCATGTACCTTGAGCCACTATGGGTATTTTCATAACTGCTGGAGGGAATATTCCCTCAACCACCCAGTTATGGTGGCAAGACTGTAGCAAATGTTTGGATCTGGGTTCTGTTTGGATTGCGCATTAGAGAAGTGAACAGTTACTATTTTTTGTTTTATGAGTATACAAAGTAATTTTTTCACCTTGTGATTAAACTTTTTTGCTGGCTAAGGTAAGAAATACTTTTTAGTTTTTATTTTATCAGCAGATAGAGCTATTTTTAAGGAATAGTTTAAGTTGTTCTCATGCCATCTGGAGCATCAGGATGTTCAGTAATCCTAACCTAAAGAAAATGAACTCGCCTCCTTGTACCTTGAGCCACAAACATAAATTGTACCTTGGGCCGGCCCAAGGTACAATGTAGTGTACTTTGAGCCGGACAAAAGTATAGGCTAACCTATAATTGTATATTGCTTTTGGAATAAAATTCAGTAATAAAAAGCTAACGAAGTTTTTTTTTTTAGATGCCAAGAAGCAAGGAAGGCAAGAAAAGAGATAAAATATGTCCAGATAGCTTGAAAACAGCTGTGCAGTTAGTATTAAAGGACGGAATAAGTGTAAGAGCAGCGGCAAAACAATCAAATATTGCAAGGGCAACTATCCAAAGGCACGTGATTGCACACCAAAAGAGTGGTAATCAAGACTTTGATTATAAAAATAACTGTGCAGTATGGCAAGTTTTTTCATGTGATGAAGAAAAAACTCTAACAAAATATTTGTTGGATGCCAGTAAAATGCATTACGGCCTCACTAAAAAAGATGCAAAAACACTAGCTTTTCAGTATGCAAAAGCTAACTTAAAAAATATGCCACCTTCTTGGGAAAACAATCAAGAAGCTGGTGAACAGTGGTTCGTGGATTTTCGAAAACGTAATCCATCACTGGCTCTAAGAAAACCACAGCCTACCAGCATTGCTCGAGCTAGTGGTTTTAATAAACCTGTTGTTAATCAATTCTTTGACATGTACAAAACGGTTCTCGAAGAAAACAAGTTTACAGCAGAAAAGGTTTTCAATGCTGATGAAACGGGAGTAAGTTCCGTTCATACTCCACCTAAAATAATTGCACAGAAAGGAGTAAAGCAGATCAGTGGAGTCACTTCTGCTGAAAGAGGTTTTAATACTACAATGATTGGTTGTATTAATGCTGTTGGGAATTCCGTCCCACCATTCTTCATCTTCCCAAGGGTGAACTTTAAGAGAAACATGCTCCATGGTGCCCCACCAGGAAGTGATGGGGCCGCCCACCCTCTGGATGGTCAACCTCAGATATATTCGTACTATTTTTGGAACATTTCATCAAGCATACAAAACCCTCAGTAGAAGCCAAAGTGTTGTTAATCATCGACAACCACGAGACACACATCTCCATAGATGCCATAAATAAGGCCAAAGAGAACGGAATTGTCATGTTGACTATCCCTCCCCATACTAGCCACAAGTTACAGCCACTGGACAGGGGAGTGTATGGCCCATTCAAAACATACTATAATGAGGCTAGTAAGAACTGGTTTCTGAATAATCCAGGAGAGCCTATCAAAATTTATGATGTTGCCTCAATCGTAGGTAAAGCTTATCCCTTGGCATTTACACCGAAGAACATTGTGTCAGGATTTTCGTCATCAGGTATCTGGCCGATTGATTCAAACATTTTTCGAGATGATGAATTCTATGGCTCTTTTGCCACAGATAGACCTGATCCAGCCGTAACTGACTGCAATATCCCGCAGACATCCTTAACGAGTAACTTGGTCCAACAAGAGAACGATATAGGATTATGTAGTTCTATATCAAATATTGGCAATGTGTCACCTTCAACTCCCCAATCCAGTGGTGCACAAGAAGTAATTAGGCCTACTCCAAAGTCCTTAGAAGAAATGAGACCTTTCCCTAAAGCTGGGCCCAGAAAAACTAGCTGTCGAGGAAGGAAGAAAGGAAAATGCAGGATCTTAACGTCAACACCAGAAAAGTTGGCTCTGGAAGCTGAAATGGCAGCTAAATTGAAAAAGAATATTTTAAAACAAAAAACTGTTCAGAAAGCTAAAAAAATTCTGTTTGGACAAGTTAATAAGAAAAAAGGGCTTAGAACTACTGATGGGAAAACAAAGAAATCTAAAAGAAAGATTGTTAGAGAAATATCAGATGATGAGTCTTTAGCGTCATTTATTTCTGATGAAAGCTTTATTGACATAGAGGTTTTGAGAGAGCAAATGGCAAAGGAAACGGTAGAAATGGAAGAAGATGAGAATATTTTTTCAGAACCCATTGAGTGCCAAATTGACAAATGGGTTCTTGTTCAATTTAAAGGTAAAAAAAGTATCAAGCAATATGTAGGGAAAGTTATAACTACTACCAATGGAGTTCCTACGGTCCAGAGTAGTAAAGCCCCGCATCGAGCCCCGCCCTCTGATTGGTCGAGAGCTGATTACGTGACCTGTGACGTCATAGATTACGTGACCTGTGACGTCATAGATTACGTGACCTGTGACGTCATAGATTACGTGACCTGTGACGTCATAGATTACGTGACCTGTGACGTCATAGATTACGTGACCTGTGACGTCATTTATTACGTGACCTAAGCTCTGTCCCTTCAAGATGGCGGTGCGAATGCGTGGGTACCAAAGGAATTAAACGGAGGTACATATGATACCTATTTCTAACTTAGTATTTTTTCTTACCTTTTTGACATCAGCTGTGACGCAAGCGCGCACTTAGTCGGCTACTGAACCGACCAGAAATGAGTCTTACGACTACCTTAGCTTTTGTAAGCTAATAAATATAATATTTCATATAAATTGTGTTATGATTGAAATTGAATAATTATTAATTCAATACCATAATGGGAAAAAGGGTGGAAATAATAATGATACGAGATATAGAAACAGAGTGTTTATTTTAAACATAAAACAGTACATTTATACTTCTACCGGTCATTCCGGTACACCTCATTTTAAAGCCCCCCTTATTAAAAAGCTCAATCTGGTTGTTGGTCAGCTGATCGACAAAGCGCTGGGGTAGAAAGGTTATAGCAGCCTCCCCTCCAGGCATGGTTATCTCAGCGACAATGGATGGGCCGAATTTTGAAGTCACCCTCTTCATCGATGTAATTGGATATCCTTCTGGAGCAGTTAGATCCTTACAGCTGTACTTTGGAGGACCCTCATATTTTTCAAGAGCAGCGAGTTCTTCCAAAAATTGTTTTTCCATATTCTGGAACACAAAGACTGTGATTAATTATACATATCATAAGTGTTTGTGTGTGTGTGTGTAGAGAGAGAGAGAGAGAATGTGAGTGCAGCTCCTAAATCAGTCTTTCCACAGCACTTGGTGTGTAAAGAGGTGCTTTAGAATACTGCAATATACTGCCCATTTTTGCTAAGTATTTAAGATGAGTACAATCCGGTATTGCTGTGATTTAAAATGTTTTACCAAACCGAGGTGTCAAGTTGACGGGCTTGCTTGTAGAGTTTGTGAGTGTTTTGGGTATTGTAAATGTCGTTGTAAAACGTTTAAAATTAAACCACCGACCCAAATCACATTGAAACTCTACCGAACCCAACACTTATTAACCTGTTGTGAATTACAGTGCAACAAGTTTAGGTTATATGAAGTTTTTAATGAATGTTGTAGAGTATGTAGTCCAAATATAATTTGTGAGTGCCTATTGAAAACATGTAAGACTCGTAAAAGTTGGTCGGAGTAGTATCGTAACTTTGCGTGGTCTAAATTCCCAAGACTTAATTAACTGAGGTTAATATAGTTACTTTGGATTGTTAAGAAACTTTAGTATCTTGATATATATTAAACTTAATAACTTTCATGAAAGTAAATTTATAATTGTCTTCACCAATATACGTTAAATAAATTATTATTAAATGAACTATTTTAAAATAGCTATACGAGAAGAAAAAGAGAGAAATAAATAATACTTTCATTATGGTAATAAAATTATAACTATTAATAAAAATTGTAATAAAAGTCTATTATACTTACGTAAAAGACGAGGATGTCTTGAAGGTGGCAGCAGTACGATGATAACGGGTTGACTGACTAAACGATACTGTGACGGGCGAGTTTAAATAGAGGGTTCGACACCCTCACGGATGGCCGGCCAATCACAGCCAAGGACCAATCACAGCCAATGACGGTTGACCAATCACAGCCCTGTCATGTGATGTGTGGCGCGCATTTCAAATTTTATCAAGTTTTCCAGTTGATAGGTTGAAGGGCATCACGCGCTACCGGATATTGGTAAGTTCGTGAAGCATGGAGCCTATTCAAATTATTAGAAGCGATAATACGTATGTTAGAAAATTTAGAATGTATGGAAGAAGAACGACTTTTAAGTTTAATCAACCCCCAACAGGTTTTAATGAACTAGACTGGGTAAAAAAGGGGTTCGCTCAATTGGTTGAGGAAATGAAGCGAGAATCTACAGGGGTAAATGATTATTTAGGATTTACTTTAAAAAGTTTAAGTTTTAAAAATAAGGAACCAGGGTATATTGCTTTTAGACCAGTAGGGCAAGTGGATGACGATATTTTCTGGGATATCTTTGGTGGTATTATACAGAGTAATGAGAAATCTCTCACCTCTAGTGACACCTTTACTGTAGAGTGCACCAGGGTTAGCCTACCTGTAGGTTCGGGGGGTCATAGAAGAGCGGGATTTTTTAACAACTTTACAGAAGAATGTCGCAGTCGCCTTGGTATTGTGACAATTAAAAATATTGATAACCTATGTTTGGTTCGAGCTCTGGTGGTGGGTAAGGCTCATGCAAAAAATGACCCCCTCTACAAGGCTATAAGACAAGACAAAGGTAAACGGCAGACATTGAAAGCTGAAAAACTTATGGCTAAAGCTCGAGTTCAGATACCTGTAGAAGGAGCTGGTATTATAGAGTTAGATAAGTTACAGTCTCACTTAAAGAAATACAAAATCACCGTTTACAACTACAACACAAGAGGTAGAGAGATCTATTTTAGTGGTGACAATCCTGATGCAAAAATGAAAATCAACCTCCTGTTCAATGAAGGTCACTTTAATGTGATTACCAGCCTGACATCAGCTTTCGCATGCAAGTATTATTGTGAAGCTTGTCATATTGGCTATGAAAAACGGTATAACCATAGATGCTCAGCAATGTGCTCAGCTTGTATGGTAACTTCACAACCATGTACCCCGGAACACGACGGGGTGATATGTCCGGATTGTAATCGACATTTTAAAAATCAGACTTGCTTCATAGCTCATCAAAGTGATATATGCTCACGGATAAAAAAATGTAAGGATTGCAGCCGCATTGTGCGACCAAAGGAAAGAAAAGATGTGCATATGTGTGGAGAACAGTTTTGTAAAGTATGTCTAAAGTATATGCACCCCAACCACAAGTGTTTCATGAGAGTTGACACAGGCAATCCGAAATCTAAGAACTTTGTATTTATTTTTTTCGACCTCGAAACACGTCAGGATGAAAATCTTGGAGATGATCCTGAGAAAAAGCTTCATACGGTGAACCTTTGTGTTAGTCAGCAGTATTGTTGGCAATGCATATCATGTGATGAAGTAAGTGCCTGCGGCAATTGTTCATTACGTCAAAGAGTCTTTAAGGTAAATCCTGTGGCAAAGTTCATGGACTATGTAATGGAGGTAAGAAAGAAGTTTGAATCTGTATGTGTCATGGCCCATAATGGCCAGGGATTTGACTTTCAATTTCTCCTAAAGTACATGTATGGTAACACAAAATTCAGCCCAAAATTGATCTCAAGAGGAACAAAAATAATACTAATGGAGTTTGATAATGTCAGATTTATAGATTCGATAAATTATTTCCCAATGGCTCTGGCGAGCCTTCCTGAATCATTTGATCTTGGACCTGAAAAGAAAAAGGGATACTCTCCTCATTTGTTTAATACTATGGATAATCAAAACTATGTTGGACCAATGCCTGATAAAATGTACTATTGCCCGCAATCAATGTTCGAAAAAGGACATAAAAAGTTTACAGAATGGTACAATGAGCAGGTTGTAAACAACTACACCTTCGATTTCCAAAAGGAAATCCTAGAATATTGCATTTCGGATGTAGAAATATTGGCACAAGCGTGTATTAAATTCAGAGCACTGTTCATCACAGAGTGTAATGTGGACCCGTTTTTGGAAGCAGTAACTATAGCGAGTGCTTGTAATTTGGCATTCAGAAGAAATTTCCTCAAGCAGAATACTATTGGTATCATACCTACTGGTGGATATCGTCTAGCTGATAATCAATCAGCAAAAGCGATGCAATGGATGGCTTGGGAAGAAGAAAAACGTCATACACAGATTCAACACGCAGGTAACAGTCGGGAGTTTAAAATTCCAGGAGTGGGAAAAGTGGATGGCTTTGATGGAGAGAGAGTGTTTGAATTCCACGGCTGCTATTTCCACGGATGCCCCAAGTGTTTTCCATACAAGAGGGAAGAACATTTGCAGGAAGATTTGTCAGACAGTCTGCACCTTCGTTATGAAAGAACAAAGAAAAGGAAAGAAAGAATCCTGGAGCAGTATGATGTCATTGAGATGTGGGAGTGTGAGTTTGACGAATTAAAAAAGAAACATAAACTGGAGTATCTAAATAACCTCCCAATTTTGAATACAATCCCACTCAACCCGAGAGAGGCATTTTATGGTGGGCGTACAGGAAACGCCAAAACTTATTACAAGTGTAAAGAAGGAGAAAAGATTCACTATGTGGACATTTGCTCCCTCTACCCTTGGGTCTGTAAATATGGTCAGTTTCCTGTAGGACACCCGACAATTTTTGTGGGTAACAAAGAATGTCAAGAGAGGGGTATGTGTGCTGAGGGACTTCTTAAGTGTAAAATACTACCACCCACAGATCTTTACCATCCTGTATTACCGTTAAAAATGAACAACAAGCTCATGTTTGTTCTTTGCCGCACTTGTGGGGAAAACGTGTCATCTAATGAATGTCAACATGAAGTAGAAGAAAGAGCTCTGGTAGGAACGTGGACTATGGATGAAATCAGAAAGGCTGTTGAAAAAGGGTACGTTATTCTAGAGCGATATGAGCTATGGCAGTATGAGATGGTGAAATCTGAAAATGGAGGAGGCGGCCTCTTCACTGATTTTATAAATAAGTTTCTGAAAACCAAACCTCGGGATATCCTGGGTGGTGTAAAACGGACGAGGAAAAGGAGAAATATGTACAAGATTATTTTGACCATGAAGGAATTCTATTAGATTCGCAGAGAATTGAAAAAAATGAAGGGTCGCGTTCACTTGCCAAATTAATGCTTAACTCATTTTGGGGCAAGTTTGGTCAGAGGGAAAATCAAACCAAGACTTTAGTAACTAGGGAATTGTTTAATCTTCTAGTAAGTCCATCGGAACAAGTGAACAGAATCAAGGAGGTGAATGAAGAATTGATCTTAGTAAATTGGCAGCATCTGGAAGAAGTTGGAGAGTGTTTACGAACTGTCAGTGTGGTTTTAGCGGCCTTTACGACTAGTCAGGCGAGGTTAAAGCTCTATGAATATCTGGAAAAACTAGGAAAGCAAGTCTGCTACTATGACACAGACTCAATTATTTATATTCATCGACCAGGATCTTACAAAATATCTGTTGGAGACTACCTGGGTGATATGACAGACGAACTGGCAAAAGACTTTGGACATGGCTCATACATTACAGAATTTTGCTCTGGAGGTCCCAACACTTACGGTTTCATTGTATTCTCCACTAATGAAAACGAGTTCAGGGAGGTGTGTAAAATTAAAGGTCTTACTTTAAACTTGTCCGCTAGTAAGAAACTAAATTTTTCAACCTTAAAAGCTATGGTCCTGAGTGAGGCTGATACTAGCGAAGTTGTTGAAATAACAGAAAGCCGAATTCGGAGAACAGATGGTAGGGATGTTGTTACAGCAGTCGAGAAAAAGAATTTCAGGATAACTGGTCCAAAAAGAAAATGTGACGGTGACAATGACACTCTACCGTATGGTTATAAAAAACAGTGCTACAGTAGAAATCACTCAGTTTGAAAAGAAGTATCGTTTGACAAAGTTGTTCGTAATAGTGTATATGTGAGTGTGTATTGGGAATTTTATATTAATTGTATATGTCAAAATGGCATATTGGTTTGTCAATAATTTATTGGAACACATTTTTGTACTTGTCATGTTTGTTATAAGCATAATATTTATTTATATAATGAGGATCACGGATGTAGAAATGATACATAAATCGTGTAATACAAGGAGTTAACTCATTTAAATAATGGACGGTAAAGCGGCTATAGCTGATGAGCTACATAGACCTGCTAGAAAAAATTATTCAAGACGTAAAGTTACTCTCAAGGGTCTTGAAGATTTGTATCAGGTTGACCTTGTAGAAATGAAACCGTACTCTAAAATTAATAAAGGTTATAAATATATCATGACAATGATAAACTGTTTATCAAAGTTTGCTTTCGCAGTTCCGTTAAAAGACAAATCGGCATCAGAGGTAGCAAGAGCTTTGACACCAATTTTAGCTAAACATAAAATGAAAAACTTCCAAACAGACCAAGGGACAGAGTGGTTTAACAAAGATGTTAATAAACTGATGAAAATGTATAATATCAATCATTATCATACCTTTTCAGAACTAAAAGCTAGCATAGTCGAACGACTTAATAGAACTTTAAAGACTAAAATGTATAAAATATTTACCGCGAGAGGTAGTTATGAATGGGTTAGTATATTACAGGGTATTGTAAACTCTTATAATAATACCAAACACAGAACTATCGGTATAAGGCCGGGAGATGTAAGAAAAAAGCATGTAAAAGAAATACTGAAGAGAATTAATAAAGTTAAAAAGTTAAAAAAGAAACCAAAGTTTCAAGTCGGAGACATTGTTAGAATCAGTAAAGCCAGAAGAGTGTTTAAAAAAGGATATTTACCAAATTGGACAAACGAAAAATTTAAAATATACGCTATTAAGCCCACCACACCAGTCACTTATATCTTACAAGATCATAAAGGGGAAATATTAAAAGGAGGTTTTTACACAGAGGAAATTAGTAAGTCAAAGACTGGTAATGTATATTTAGTGGAAAAGGTTTTGAAGCGGAAGGGTAATCAGTTACTGGTTCGGTGGGCAGGATATGATAAGAATAGTGATAGCTGGATCCACACCAAGGACTTGCGATAAAGGAAGTGAGTTATCGTTGCGGTTTCCGGGGTCACGGGACTTGCTGATACGGCATCCGGTGCGGGGCCACGGGAAATGACTTGCTGATACGGCATCCGGGAAGTTAGTCGCCCATGTTTATCGCCGCGGTATCCGGGAAGTATATATCACTTTGTTGTCGCATACTGATTATCAGTAATTATGCGGCTTGAGAAACAGGATGTCGAGTTAACCGTTCAAAACTTTGACAAGTACATCGTCGGATCTGGTTTTAATAAAAAGAACAAACATGGGCCTTTGTTACCAGACTCTATACGCTGCGTAATTTGTGGGCCCAGCTCTTCGGGAAAAACTAATATTTTATTTAATTTACTGTTCGACCCGAACGGTTTGAGGTTCGAAAATATTTATGTTTTTTCAAAGTCACTTTATCAGTCAAAATACGAGTTTTTAAAAAATGTAATGCCTAAAGAAATTGGTTATTTTGCTTTTGACGATAACAACTTAGTCTTACACCCAAACGAAGCTAGCCCTAACTCAATCATGATATTTGATGACATAAGTACGGAAAAGCACAATCAAATCCGCAACTATTTCACAATGGGCAGGCATAACAATATTGATACATTTTATTTAGGACAGACATACTCTGCTATACCTAAGCAGCTCATAAGAGACAACTGTAATTTCGTTATATTATTTAAACAGGATGAATTGAACTTGAGACATGTATATAATGATCATGTAACTACAGACATGTCGTTTGAAAAATTTAAAGAGTTGTGTGCGAAGGCTTGGAAAGACAACTACGGGTTTTTAGTGATTGATAAAAGTCTAGATCCATATAAAGGAAGGTACAGAATTGGGTTGAGTAGTTTTATAACAGCTTTGTAATGGTACGTATATATTTTTAAATTGATTTAAGGGGGTTTGATACGAAACTTCATAACGTAAGGTCTAACCTCTGTACATATTATTACAAGGACAAAAATTAATTCTGTGGTAATTATTGTAGTAGAAAAAAGCCGCATGGTCATGAATTTAATAAAAGATGTTGGCGACATAAAAAACCTGTAAGCACTGCGATGCCAATAGTGTTACTTATGATTAGTGCAAGTGAGAGAACATATAATAGAGAAACTTGGTTAAACTTTCTACATAAGTGTGAAGAACAGAGCGTACCCCTAGAACTTATAATGTACCATGAAGATATGAATAATTGTAAAGTGAGAGACCCTCAAAATATGATATCGAGATTTAGACCGTTCCCTGATTTATTCTGTAAACCTCTGCCACTGCGTAACCTGCATGGAGGCATTAATTTTGCTCAGATCGTTTTGAGAATGTTGGAGTACGGCTGCAAAATACCTCACGCGGCCGGCTGTATAGTTTTGACAGAGAGAACTATACCCATCAGATCCCCTAAAAAAATTTATAAAAAAGCTTTATCTCTCAAATGTTATATTGACATTAGTTATAATACAGCCTGGGGGCCAATTCCTGACGGTACTCCCAAAGGGCCGAGGGGTAAACCTTTTGCTGCTGTAAATAATTACTGCCAGGGGTTGTATACAACGGAGTTCCTACGAGAGGCTTTACCCACAGTTCCCTCACAGTGTGAGAGATTCGGCATTAGTATAAACAACGGTGTGTATAGAGTGACAAACCGAATATTATTTGAACAGTGGAAAACATTCACAGGGACCAACCCGTGTGAATTCTGGCTTCTCAACTCGTATTTAATGTACAATAGACATCATGATAAACCGCTGAAAATGTTGAGTAAGTACATGGAGAAGACTGTTGAGAACGACAAGTATATAGTAACACATATATCACAGTGGAGAGACGATGTAAAACGAGCTTTTATTTTTAAAAGTTTTAAAAATCGTTATATAATACCGAGACACAGTCTTGTAAGAGAGGAAAGTAGATATTATAGAGGATTAGACTTTAGTGCTGGTATTTCTCTGCTAGATGTAATACGTTACATGAAAAGATGCAAGAAGCGCGCATTATTCTTTAGACAGGTTGAAATGCCATAAATCAGTTATCATCGGTAAGTAAGCTTCATTCTCAATTATGGAGCGCAGCAGTAAACAACTGACAGTTCGTATCATAAAGCTGCGTAATGCTATTAAACGCAAGTATAAAATGTTTAAGGAAGGAGCCGAGGAAAGCGATATTATGCTCGAGAAACAGTATAAGCCTATTATTCGAGAACTTAGAAAAACAACATCAGACAGCAACACTGACATAAAAAACGAACCTGAACCTGTTAAAGAAGAAGAACCGGAACAATTCAATACAGCCTCAGAGGACTCGGAGGAAAGTGATGAAGAATTTACTCCACAGAGTATATCAACACCTCAATTCAGTAGGCCTAAAATACAGGACCTGTCAGAACTTGTATCTACTCCTTCGAAACAGGCCTCTACAACCCAGCATGTCGAGTCATATTTCAATAACCCTCTAACCCGAGAGTACATTAATATGTTTTTAAAAGATACTAGTAATAAAAGGATGATTGATTATGTATACGGACCACGCTACGAAGGTGAAACATTAATGGTCGGTGATGCAAAACTAGACTTCGATCAAGATGGAAACATAGTAATTGGTGGGGTTAACTACGGAGCGTCTGAAGGACTTTACGACCTTATATTTAAAAAGGTTCCCGATAGTAGAACGTATACAGAGCAAGATTTAAACACTTACAAAAGTATTCTGTTTGCTACTAATGCCCATAGGGAGGGGTACGAACCTAGTGGAAGGGTGAAAAGCAGTAGAAGTACAAAATATATGAGAATTATTAGAGATTTATTTCCTCCGGCAAAAGGTAAGGGAATGGCCTGGAAATCTTTAAAGTCCCATGACATAATACACTGGGATGATCCTAACGAGTTAGTTGACAGATTTATACATATAGCTATGTCAACTGAGACTGGAAACAGAGTGCATGGCAATGAAATACTAAGCATCGTAGAGGAACTCCGAGAAGCCGGTTTAATTAAAGGCAGTGGAAATAGTAGATTCAAAGCATTATTGTTATGACCATTGACAAGTTCGGACATAGTTTGACCCCCACCACCACCCAGAAGAACCTCATGGGTCCTAAAGGGGAAGGGTTTATTTTAACACCTGAGGGAAATTATGATATAAACAGGAAACGTTTAACTAATATAGGGAAACCGGTAACGGCACTTGATGCAGTTACCAAGGAGTATGTAGACACAAGAGTTATACCTGTTGAAAATGACGGATATAATATTGGAAATAAAAGAATAATAAACTTATCTGACCCTTCAACGGATGAAGATGCGGTAAATTTGCAAACTGTAAAGCGAATTTGTCTAAGACGTGAAAATACTAATTATAATGCCTATGGTAAACAAATAAATAACCTAGGTGAGCCTATAAACGACAAGGATGCTGCTACAAAAGTGTTCGTGGAAGAGACTTGTAAAAAAGAGCATTCCCCTATAGTAATCAATCTTGCTAAACAACTAACAGATATTACTGATATCAACACAAGGCTGGCAAAGTGTGAGGGCCAAATAGTTAATAATAAAGAGTATCATGATAAAAACTTAAATAAATTTGCAAAGTTAGTATATTATTACATTAATCGTAAAGATACAGGAAGAGCTGCTGTGTTGCCCCCAGAAACTACTGGTGAGAATACTTACACAAACTGGGAGGAGTTATTTACATTAGAAAGCGCAAAACAACCGCCTATCGCTGATATTATAGATATACCTATCGACGAAGAGGTCCGCCGGATGATTCAGGGGGACTTAAAAAATTAGATGAAAAAAAGACTTACAGGGTTGCATAGTTAATATTCTTAAAGGCTGTGTTTGTAAAAATGGATCAGATTGTGAGTGACTCTCTACAAGTAAACACATAAATAAATCAAACCATGCGTAAAAAAATCAGAAGTAAACGAGCTGTCAAGCGTGGTGGTGGTATAATTTCATCAGCCCTTAATAAAGCTATTGATTTATTACCTGTAGAACTACACATACCTGGATATAATTATTGTGGTCCTGGGACTAAACTTAAAAAGAGATTAGCTAGAGGAGACAGGGGAATTAACGGATTGGACGAGGCGTGTAAAACACACGATATAGCCTACTCGAGATACTGTACCAGATATTCCCTCTGGTTTACTGTACCAACAATATTACTCGTGGGGTTGCCTTAAAAAGCATAAAACGTAATATGTTTCCTCAAGTATAATGTTGGCGAAAAAAAAATACACAGGCACCCGTTTTAGGTTGACTTTATGGGTCCAGGAAAAGAAAAAGTTGGAAATAAACCTCTGTAAAACCGTGAAATGTGTTATCTTTGCGACAACTCTTTTATAGGTGTGTGTGTGTGTGTGTGTGTTTGCGTGATATAGAATTTACAGCTGATAATACAAATTAAAATATAAAATTATTTCTTGCACAATATATTCCAGCTTTGTGTATTCCTTAGTATTATAGTAAAAAATCGCTGGAAAAAGCAATTGTTAGTACTTTTGACTCCAGAGGGTTAGGCCTACAGGGGAAGCCTCTGGGTTAACAAAAAAGAACGCGCCGGGACCCTACGGCATAGCTTTAAGCTTACCGTGGTGTGGAAACTTGGGTCACATATTAAAGTAAAAATAAAGGGATCATTTTGTCTTGGTCTCGGGACAAAGGCTCGCTTGGTCACATGTTGCAGTCCGTGCGCGTCACATGGTCACGTGACTGACAGCGCCGCTATTTAACCGGCGCGCTGCCACTGCGTGCTTCAGTCGACTCACGATGCTTGCCTCGCTAGTACAACGCTGCATACTTTTCATCGTGTTGGTGACCTGCTGTGTCTCCATACTACCAAACAATCAGGTATGAAATATTTTCAATATAATAATTAGTCAAGAGGTCGAAACATATAAGTCAACCTAGAAGTAAAACGGATTATTGCTCAAAACTTATTAAATAAATATGTGATAAAAAATCTAAAGAGTCAAGATTTACAAAAGTTTTTTAAATTTTAATATTAACCATTTTTTGTTAAATTTACACGGCTTTTATGTCTCATTTCTTACAAAATGAGTTTAGTCAAGATTTACAAAAGTGTTTTTTAATATTTTAATATTAACTATTTTTGTTAAATGTACTCGGCTTTTATGTCTGATTTCTTAAAAAAGAGTTTTTCAAGATTTACAAAAGTGTTTTTTAATATTAACTATTTTTGTTAAATTTACACGGCTTTTATGTCTGATTTATTACAGACATCTCAAACCCCCAACCTTCAGGGTGATGAGGAAACTTTGGTCATTGATGATAGTGATGACACTGATGTAGAGAGGGGTAGTGATGTTGTTGATGATGATGATGATGATGATGATGATGGTCATGTCAGTGGCGTAAATTATATATGCGAAAGACTTCGACGACGTGCCGAAGAGACAATGTATATAACACGAGCGCTGGAGATGATCGATGACAGGCACCACACTGCCTGGTCATCTGTGCGGCATTGTTTGGAAAGACTCGTTCAACTTTTCAGCAACAATCCGCTAAGTGTATGTATATATTTATGTATGATATAAACTCTGTCATTTTTAAAACGTTATTATGTAATCACTGTAATAGTTTCCATTTTATTTTATCTTCATACTAATATTGACATTAAATTTACGCTAAATATCTTTCCCTTCAAGCTGTGGGAGTGTGTGCAGACGATTTGGGTACTCTGCTATCAAGTGTACAATATTGTGTAAACTCACCAGGACTTTGAAGTTTTATTTTTCAATATTTCCGTGCCATGCACTGGTAACAGGATAGAATTCCTGAAACTGAATATTTTGTTTAGTATTTGGTTTTTGATTGAAGGAATCAATTTTTTGGCTATGTTTATAACGATCTTTTCAGCCTAACATGCTTTTAGAGAACACGCACACACACACACACACACACACACACACACACACACGCACACACATCGATTTGGCATAGCTCTTTTGTATACCTATGCTGTATTTTGTACGTCCATAGTAATAAACTTATTTGTTTCCTTGCAGCGAAGGGACCTGGAGGCAGTTGATCAAACCTTTCTGGAATTAAGGGGCAGGATTGAGCAGCTGCCAGACCACCTCAGAGAGAGGTTCCAACCCTTCTTTGTGAGGATGAGGGCTTTTGCAACCAGAAGAAACCAGCAACGGCAACAGCCGCGGCAGGGACAGCAGCAGCAGCAGCAGCAGCAGCAACAAACATCACCACCACTGCCACAAGGGTCAAGGCCTCCTCCTTCCGTAAGGGTCCTTCCTGCTTGGATGCAGAGGGAAGTCACGTTGACAACGGTACCTACCACTTCAACATCAGCTCCCGCGAGAAGAGAAGAAGAGGAAGATGAAGAAAACATACCACCATCATTAACACAATCAAGTTCATCGGGTCACGCCATTAGACAGCTCTCCGTGATAACATCTCACACTCAAAATCAACATTTTCCTTCTTCTTTAACGAGAGCGAACATTCTTCGCCGTAGTCATGGCAATCTACAGCGACGGCGGCAGCAGCAGCAGCAGCAACAACAGCAGAGACCCATGCAACGCCCACGGGAAGAGGAGGAGGAGGACGTATTTGCATTCCCCCCGAGACCTACTCGTCCAGTCCCTCCGGTTATGACAGGCCACAATGTAAGTTTGTTTAAGATATGTGATAATTTTAAATTTAGATTTTATTTTATTTATTTGGTTCAGTGTTGCATAAATGTGTGTGGTAAATACAATTTATTGAATTTTTAACAATTGATTTCTTTTTAATTTATTCAATCATAACATAGTAAAGAGAGAAGAGGAGGATGAAGTTTTACACATTAGAAACAGATCAAAAGATAAGACGGTGAACAAATACAAATATTTACCCCTAACCTGATAACTAACGTAACATACAAAATAAAGCTTAATAATTTGAAAGTTAACTATCTCAAGTATGTGTTTTTCTTGTGACCTGATAACTAACGGAACATACAAAGCTAATAATTTGAAAGTTAACTATCACAAGTATGTGTTTTTCTTGTTCACGTAGCGTCAACAGAACATGGTTCAGTCAGCCCCCACTGCTCCTGCTACAGCTGCTGCTACTGTTGCTCCTGCTACCACCTCTGCTACTACAGATCAACGCAGCTTTTGGGGGTTGTGTGGTCATTGCTGTGGCATCCTTCAGCATTCCGGGGGGTTTTGTCCTCAAAACCACCTTTCGAGCTCGCTTATCATGGATCGTGTGGATCGATACATAAGGGTAAGAGTCGAGATTTAAGTATTAATTTTCAAATAAAAATAATTTTCTTCAAGCGAGGATTCATAACTTTGATTTATTAATAAAATAAATATTATCGAAAAATGTAAGTCTATAGATGACAAGTGAGCAATTATCAGTCTTGGAAAAACTAAGAGCATCATAGTCCACAGGTACTAGTGATCGAGATTTAAGTATTAATATTTAAAAAAAAATAATTTTCTTCAAGCGAGGATTCATAACTTTGATTTATTAATAAAATAAATATTATCGAAAAATGTAAGTCTATAGATGACAAGTGAGCAATTATCAGTCTTGGAAAAACTAAGAGCATCATAGTCCACAGGTACTAGTGAGCGATAAACAATAGACAAATTATTACTTACCAAAAGTAAAAATAAATTTGAATAAACTATGTACAACATTAAAGCCTACTTGTAATGGTCATTTTCAAATTTCTAAGATGTTTATAAACAAATATAAATAATAATACAACAAAGATATCATGTTGTAAAACACGTTGTAAAATACACATAGACAGGTAATCAAAATAATTTGACCCTTTTTATGTTACAGACAAGAGCCACAGTCGATCGTGAGTGCGACTGGTCGGACAATCGGGGGGCGAACCTCATCAGGAGGTGGATGCGGATGCTGAGAAATATGCTGGTTTTTACCAGCTATTTCTTAGCACGGACCAACACTGTCCAACAGGCCGCGTTGGCGGCAGTCGTCTGGCGGGAGCTTCACAACTCCTTAAGTGAATACCTCCAAAGCGACAACCTCCTGATGAGGGAATATGCTGACGAGAACGGGGTCGGGGACTTCAATATTGAGGTCAACACCAGACCGTCCTCCCCCGAGCCACCAACGGATAACCCTCCGGAATGTGTAATTTGCATGGATGCGAAACCAACGGTGGTGTTGATACCATGTGGCCACACATTTTGCGGCCCCTGTGTGGAGGGTCTGGGGAGGTGCCCGACTTATAGGGCCCTCTTCCAGGCAAAATATAACATTTTCTATTAATCATTATAAATAATCAATTTTTTTAATATTTTACTATATATTTTTTGATTTTCATGATCTTGTGTATTTTCAACGCCACACTAGCTTATGAGTGCTACATTAGAAATTTTTCATTAGTGTATTTAGGCCCAGGCAAAACATTTTTCTATCATTATAAACAATTTATTCAATTTAACATTTTACTATATTTTTTAATTCATGATCTTGTGTATTTATTTCTCATTAGTATCGTTTGACAAATTCGTTCATAACAGTATTTATATATATGTGAGCATGTATTTTGAATTGTTGATTAATTGTATATGGCTTTTTTGTCAATAATTTATTATCTTGTGTATTTTCAATACCACTCTAGCTTATGAGTGCTACATTAGAAATTTTTCATTAGTGTAGTTGGACCCAGGCAAAATACAACATTTTTCTATCCTTATAAACAATTTATTCAATTTAACATTTTACTATATTTTCATGATCTTGTGTATTTTCAATGACAATCTACCTTATGTGTGCTAGAAATTTCTCATTAGTATCGTTTGACAAATTCGTTCATAACAGTATTTATATATATGTAAGCATGTATTTTGAATTGTTTATTAATTGTATATGGCTTTTTTGTCAATAATTTATTATCTTGTGTATTTTCAATGCCACTCTAGCTTATGAGTGCTACATTAGAAATTTCTCATTAGTGTAGTTGAGCCCAAGCAAAAAAAAAATTTTTCTATCCTTATAAACAATTTATTCAATTTAACATTTTACTATATTTTCATGATCTTGTGTATTTTCAATGACACTCTACCTTATGTGTGCTAGAAATTTCTCTATCGTTTGACAAATTCGTTCATAACAGTATATATATATATATATATATATATATATGTGAGCATGTATTTTGAATTGTTTATTAATTGTATATGGCTTTTTTGTCAATAATCTATTAGAACACATTTTTGTACTTGTCATTTTGTTCATAATATTTATTTATATAATGAGGATCACGGGTTTATTTTGTTAATTGTGATAAAGGCTGTATTTTTTCAATAATTTATAACAAATGTTTTTGTACTTTTCATGTTTGTAGTATTTATTTGTATAATGAGGAGGTTTATTTTGTGAACTGAATTTTGCTAATTATGAGCAGTGGCAATAAAGCTAAAATAAAAAATGTGTTCTTAATCCTGTATTTTTATTTAACCTTACATAAATGTAAAGTCTTTTATTCTTTAATTCTAATCATAAAACAATTTAAACACTTTTAGCTTACAAAAGCTAAGGTAGTCTAGTATCTGACAAAATCTAACTTACCCAAGTAGAGCAGTGCATCTAGTGGTGTGATCTATATGCCGATGATTCACTAATCACAACTGTAAAAGTGAGCTTGTTATATACTAAACAGATTGCCACTTAATCAAGTCATATCGGCTGAGTTGAATTGCAAATAACAATTGCAAATATCAGTTTGTCACCACTGATATGCATACTTGTTTGCATACCGATAAGTAAAACAATAAGCTGATATGCGTACTTGTTTGCATACCGGTAAGGAAGACAATGAGTTGATTATGCGCCGCATTAATTAGGTATTGTCTGTCGGTGTTGTGTTTCACTCTAGTCGACGGTTCAGTAGCCGACTCAGTGCGCGCTGGCGTCACAGCTGATGTCAAAAAGGTAAGAAAAAAATACTAAGTTAGAAATAGGTATCATATGTACCTCCGTTTAATTCCTTTGGTACCCACGCATTCGCACCGCCATCTTGAAGGGACAGAGCTTAGGTCACGTAATAAATGACGTCACAGGTCACGTAATAAATGACGTCACAGGTCACGTAATCTATGACGTCACAGGTCACGTAATCTATGACGTCACAGGTCACGTAATCTATGACGTCACAGGTCACGTAATCAGCTCTCGACCAATCAGAGGGCGGGGCTGGATGCGGGGCTTTACTACTGTCAAGTTTTTAAGAAGAATAAAAAGAAGCTCAACTTTTGTGTGGCCTGCTGAAGAAGATGTTGCTGAAGTAGAAAAAGAAGACATCTTAACCTTTCTTCCTGCTCCTTCAATTGGTCGGCGAGGAGAACTGAAATTTTCCATCTCTTTCACAAGTCTTAATGTTTTTTAAGTAGTTCAAATACTTTGTCACCAATTTTATATTATGTCTTATTATAAAAATAAAATATGTAACAAGAATTCTGGTTTTAAAATTTGACACCCCATGATTTCATGTGATTTAGTATTGCGGCCCGAGGTACAGTTTGGTGGCTCAAGGTACAAATTAGCATGGCCCAAGGTACAATATGGTGTATTGTACCTTGAGCCAACAGTCACAATTTTAAAACTTAAAAAAATAACATAAGGAGACTTACAAAAAATCAATAAATTATGTTAATCCGTTCTATTTTAAATATGAAATAAGTAGAATTCGAAAAATTTACATAACCAAGCAAATTTAAGGTAATATCAGATTTTAAAAATTGATGGCCCAAGGTACAAGGGTCTCCCCTACGTTTTTACATTCTCGATGATCATTTAGAAGTGTTAAGATGATGAAATATTACGACAATATGCATAGCGAAAACCTCCTAAAATTAAAGTTCCACATTAACAATCACGGTATATAATGCTTGGTGACTTGGTGTTATTTGTTGTTTCCATACTACTACTGTACCTACTGTACCGTATTAAATAATACTATGTGCACGATCACTCTTACCGTAAAAGGACAAACAAAGATAAATATTGTTAACACAGCCCCATGATAAGGTGGCCTTTACTCTAATGATGGATGATTTCGTTCCCCCTTAATCACATTTTTTCTCAAAGTGGGAAAATTCGCTACGTTATACATCTTGTATCCTCTATATTAGGTGAACTAGTTTCAATAATGTGCTTTCTCTATCATGAGTGGCGAATGTCTGCTCTTTCGCCTTCGATGTCGTAGTGGTCGAATTAGCTGCGCGTTTAGCATATTCTCCGTCAGTGTGCAAATGTGTTACGTTAATTCGCGTAAATGGTTGTCGAATATGCATCGCTCGCTTGCCATCCAAGAAATCTGACAAGTCCCCAAGGCTCGTGTCACGAGACACCCGCCGCGCTGTGCCGCCGCGTTAGGATTTCCCTGGTATGAAAGCGTATCGTAAAGGAAGGGGTAGGTCAATGCATTACTGTTTTCAAGAATGTAACACGAACGTAAATATTATGTCTTAACTGCTGTTGCTATTTGCTTACTTACTTTGAGCAAACATAATGTTATTTATCTGTCAGCGTTATAATAAAATATGTTAATACAGCCATTTCGGTAAAATTAACTATCGTGCCGTTGTTCTCCAAACATTGGGCTTATCGGAAATCGTTTTCAAATGTTCAAAGTATAATATATTAAAAAGAGTTTTAGTTGACCATTTTCCCACATTAAGCAGCTCATTCACTATTGTTAAAACATCGCACGCGAAACCAAAGGGTGGATTTTCTCTTGTTTAAAATAAGACTATTCAGTGGCATTTACTCTGCTTACCCTATACTGGCATATATAAAGCGCAAATTATGTTAAAATTGTTTTGTAATGAAATATTATAAAAGTTCAAACTTACGTAAATAATCTTATCAATGCATTTTTAGAACTTTTTATAAACCAATTTATCTAAATAATCCGAACACCTCATGTTATTTATTATAATTGAAGCTGTAAATGTTTTGTATTTGCATACGGAAAACGTTTAAGACAGAGCAATTCTCAGTACCTCTAATGAAGTTTGTTTAGTTTAAGCCCCATCTCATTTATGTCACATTATATGAGTGACGAGAAATGTATATAAAAGTGAAAATACTCAAGCAAAGTCGAACTTTAATCCCTGGAATGAAAAAGTAAATTGCTACTTTGTCTCCCACTTAACAATCTGGCAACACAGTTCAGTGGAGAGCTGGTAACGCTGTAACTATTACATGCGAAGCACAATCAGCTGATATTTCGCTGCAATAATTAACACTACAGCTTTAACAGAATCGGACCAGCTAATTGATATTTCGCTTCGCTCCAGCTGCAATTAACGTTCCAAGTTCGGAGGTTAGTTATTACGTATTACGCCAAATTGGACACAATTGTAAATGTGAATACTAATGGATACTTGTGGATTTTGGGGTGTGAAAAATGTTGTGTGGGTAACGGGAGTAAAGTACATTGTCTCCCTCGGGACAATTGTCACCCTCGCCTACGGCGTGGGGCGCCAACAATTTCACTCAGGGAGCCAAAGTTGCACTTTACTCCCTTAATACACAAATAAATATTTTGTTGATGTACATAGTATTAATTATGACACCTTCAATAGTTTTTAATTACAATACCAACTCATATGTCATTTAATTACTCATCATTTACCGATTTAATTCACATTTGGTATGAAAATAAATAGACGATCGCGATACACAATGTTATGTGATATATTTTCCTCTATACATAGTATATGGAGAAAGTGTTGTTTTCGTCAAAATTTTCGAATTTGAGTTGTTAGTGGAAATATTCGTTTTGGTGCTCCCTGAACCCAAAAAAGTGGTTTTTACGTGATGTCTGTCTGTGCGTGTGTGTGTGTGTCTGTGTGGATGTGTACAGAGCTAGACAAATGGGCCGATTTTTATGAAATTTGGTATGTAGGTACTAATCCACGATATCTCCAGGCCTTTTTAAATTTTTGATTTTTAAGGGTAATTAGCCCCCAAAAACCGCCAAAAAAACATGAAAAATCCAAATTTCTCAAAAACGGCTCTAACGATTTTGTTTAAACTTTAGTCGTTTGTAGAAATTTAGTTTTCCAACAAAATGACACCACCAGGATTCCTGTAAAAATTCGGGTTCAGAAATTACAGGACTTAAAACATCAAAAATTAATTTTTTTGGATTTTTCATAAAAAGACATAAATATAAAAAAATATTACTATTCACCATTGAAAAGAGCTCGAAAAACTAAATAATTTAATATTTTGAATTACTATTCTACGATTGCTGGTTTCGGAGAAAATTGAAATATTCATTTGCGGTAAACGCAGTACGTTGTCCAATGTTATTCTTATGGGGAATAAAAAATTACTATTTCTCTCTTATTTACTGATCAATTTCATTCAAACCTGCTATGCTTGTCAAGTTAGCATTGACCGACAGAGGAAATTCGAAATATGTTGCCCCTTAATGACCCTGGGGGGGGAATAGGGGGCATTTCCCACGAGTATAGCAATGGTTTCTGTAGTGCCTCCAAAGCAGGGATTTGGGTGGATGTTTTTTAAAACAAATTGTTTACAAGATTTTCTGTACATTCGACTGTGCTTTATATTATATATTTAGTAAATAAAAGCAGGGATTTGGGTGGATGTTTTTTAAAACAACTTGTTTAGAAGATTTTCTGTACATTCGACTGTGCTTTGTATTCTATATTTAGTAAATAAAAAGTAATTTATTCGTTAAAGTTGTGCTAAAAGGGAGAAAGTATGTGTCAGTTTCCTGATACCGTTTATTATATTTTCTTGTTATAAAAAAAGTTTACATAATGGTACTAGAGCATAAGTATGACTCACTGACCACGCCGCTACCTGTGTGGCCGACCCCAAGCTCACACAATAGACCCGAGGGGGAGGCTTATTAGCAAGGTCGACTGGTTTCTGCTCCACTCAGACCTGAATTGAGTACAGTGACGTGAAGGGTGGTGGCGCGACGACGGTGGCGCAGTATAATAAGCGTTGTAGCAACCCATGGTCCGCTACCAGTGCTACCACAGCCCCAGTCGCGCGGGGTCGCCACTAGAAAGAAGCGAGGGTAGGCGACTGGAGTGGGTCGCTCACCTCGCAGAAGAGACCCCTGGCCACAGCTGTGGCTCAGTGTAATAAGGCTCTTTAAGAAATCTTTAAGAAGGTTCATAGTCACTAATCAAAGTCCTATTAGGACTTTGCCCCGCTGGACTTCAAAGTTACCATGTTATTCTTATGGATGCTAATGCTATATGCTATTTTTATACTATTGTTATGATTTTAACAAATGACTAATATAAAGATATTGCAACGGCTGCCAATTTAGGGGATTTTTTCAAGTTTGCCCACCTGGGGTAAAGCTCCCAAAAATCTTGCCCACCTAGGTGTTTTGGTCGTCCCCAAAACTTGTACAACGAAATGGCATATGTTAAATCCGTGGACCTTACGACGTAAAATTTTAGTTTTTCAAATTTTTGATTTTTTCCACCTGGGAGAAAGCCCATTGACGGTTTACAAACACATTTTCGTCACCCCCGAAGATATCCCTATAAAATGTCATAGGTGTTTCCTGTAGACCTTATGACGTAAGTTTTGAGCTCCCAGCTCCCGAATAATAATCATTCATTCCCGAATAATATAATCATTCGTTCCACAAAATTTGATCAACACATGTTTTATACATATTTTTAAAAGCATATAATTACCCTAGTTTTTGACGATTATGACTTTGGGCCGCTCTAAACTCCAATTCAATATTGTTTTTACCTCAAATTTGTGTATCTTACGTCTGATACCTACATCAATGTGTATTTTAATACGTACTAGAGCGACCATTGCTCGAAACCGAGCAAACCGAGCAACAGCAGACGAACTGTTAAATCCGAAGTGAAAATTTTACTCCATGTTAAATGTCGTAAGATGTGATACACGCTTTACAACTATTTACCGTCCGAATATTAAAAACACAACCAAAACCTGCAAATATAGGAGCAATTATATTTCACTTTAGTACAAACTGCATGTAGGTCGGCCAAGTGAAAGCCTCATTCGAACCGTCTAAACAATTAATTTATGCATTTTAAATATAAGGATGATTTTCTTTCTAACCCAGACGTCTCTCACTTAATACGATGATTAATTGTAATTAATTATAAATAACATAATTTGCTTTACTTTTGTTAGAACATTGTTATAACATTATTTAATTGTTTTAGGTTAGAATGTCGTACTATTTAGTACAATTTGTGGAAGATGGGCTCTACCACGTATGCCCAAAAAGCCACGTACGTCACAACACTGATGAGCCTGGTCTTGTTTCTGCAAAGTATAAAGGCATTTTCTTCGGGGCAGTGGTTATTTCCGAAGGAGGTGAGTGTAAACAAATAATACTTAATAGTATAGGTTAAAAATTAACCAATCAATAATAGTTATACAGATACATGAAATTTAGTTTGTCATTTAATTTTTTCGAGTAAGTGACATTTTTAGTTCTCCGAGTCTACCTACCTACCTACCTAGGCTAAACGAAGCAGTGTTTATAAAAAAAACTAAGTACTATTTGTTGGATTTGTATGTATAATGTTTTATATGACCCATGTTTTACATATACATATTTTTAGATACGTGGCCGTTTACACTGTAACTTTTAAATATAACCATTCGATTTACATTCAATTTCGTATGAACACGTAAGTAAGTATTTACTGTCAGGAGTTTGAAAACAAGGGAGATTTTATTATGAGAAGACGGTTTATTGGTGGTTTAAATGTATTTAAAATAACATTTTTAGATGTTTCATATAACAGTTTTAAAAACACACAATTTTGGTTTGGACAGTTTTGTAGAACACAACAAACTAAACAACTTAAGTGTTTTGAATTATCAACTTAGGTCGAGGCGCTGGCGAGAGAATCTAGGAAACCTATTAAAAAATCACTTTAATCTTATGGGGAATAAGTCTTCAGCTTTTTCACGGTTGATGTTAACAAAAACCTCATGATTTTACCAACTTATTTAGCTTGAAAGAACAATTTTTTTACTTCAATTTGGTTCCACGATAATCCGTTTCCGATATATTGAAAGTGCTAAACACAGTACGTTGTCTAATTTTATTCTTGTAGAGAATACATTTAATTGTATATCTCTCATATTTATGACCGATTCTAAATATTAATACGCTAGGAGTTTTTTCTTCACAGTCATAACTCGATAACGGATTTTAAAGTTTGAGGTACCAAATTAAAGGTATTTTTACGTAGATTTGCCAATACGTCTCATAATTTTAAGAAAGGGCAACCCTGAAACACAGTAAGGACTGGGTCACCGTCTAGTCGCCACCCCGACGGATCGCCACCTTTTTCCGCGGAGGTGGCGATCTGTCGGGTACGCTACCGGCAGATCGCCACCTTCCCTTCTCGGAGATGGCGATCTGTCGGTAGTGTACCCGAACGATCGCCACCTCGCACGGCCGCGTCAAGTCGCCATCACGACAGATCGCCACCCCGACAGATCGCCACCTCTTTCATAGAAATAGCGAGTTGACGAGGACAATTCACGACTACCCACCACGGTTATCTGTTGAAAATGTTATGATATACAAGCATTTATTTGAATCCAGTAGCTGCCAAACAAATATTATTAAATAATTTCTTTTTGGGGGCTACTTGATAAAAACCTCAAACGAACATAAATTCGCTCACACATAACAACCCAACAATTGAATCTTGACACTTAAAGTCTAGAGACCTTGTATTACCTTGCCAACAAAGGTTTCTTCCCTACTTCCTTATAACAACTGAACTCTAATGAGTCTGTAAAGACGAAAGATAAAATTATCCTAAAGCATAATATTACTAAAAAATAAACTAATCGTAGTATAATAACAAAAAAATAAACTACCAACGAGTTTCGTGGCAGCTGTTGCACGCTTGAAACGTATTAATACCAAACAAATACTGTGGCATAACGTGCGCAGAGACAAAGTAAAGTTTGATATACAAATAAAGTAGTATTCAACAAATAATTGTGTCTGTGTTGTGTAGTCTGGGATTTTAAATATTTAGAATGAATAATATTTTGCACGACGTGCACAGGTTTGGCATAAGCCGTTCAGTATTTACCTCATTAAATTCCTCCTAAATATCAAGTGTACGAAAGAATTTTTCAATTATGGTTAAAATTCTAGCTTTAGGTTGAATTTTAGTGAACTCTCAAAAATTATTCTTAGTTATCTTAAAATATGGATTAAGTAATACAGTTGATGTTGTTTGGGAAAGGAATAGTGTTCAATTAAGGCCTAACACAGAAGTATATAATTTAAAAACTATATTTCTTATTGTTTCATAAGTATGTCTGAATATTGTACATACTAATGTAATGTTAGAATACTTTTCACTCGATCAATACTATATTACTAATTTCAAAAAAGTAAAAGTACAATTAAACTGTACTTAAAATTTATAACATGGAAAAAAAAACGTGAAGGAATGCTTCAAACTCATGAAAAAAATCATGAAAGCAGTACTTTATAAAAGTGTTACTGTATTTATAAATTCGACACAGGTATTACAATTACAAACAAAACAATCAAATGTAGGTTAGTAATTTGCATTCTTCATCCATATAAAGGGTATTTGTTAAAAAAAATCTCATAATGTTTCAGTCAATCTACTATTTAAAAAATATTACATACTCCTGAAATGACAAGCTATGGACATTCAGATAAGAGACTTGTGTAGTTCAAAATATTGATTTCATATATTATCGTCCTGGAAATGAATCCCGTTTCCAATCTTCCGCGCCACTAAACTTGTTGCCATAAAACAACTCAAAACCTCAAATAATTAAAAAATATAAATTTTGTAAAACAACAAATGCACACACTTGTAGTCAGCGTATCACAATACACTGGGTATCATAAAACGATTATGTGTTTCTTTAAGAAAATTAGTAATTAAAACAAACCCTTCAAAATAGATTAAGAATGGTTAAGTACATACTGATAACAGTACATCGGTCTGAGCGTGGTAAAGCGTGGAAAATTCTGACGGTTCCTGGGAGTCTGAAGTTTGCGATGGATACAGCAAAGTTTGTTGTTAAAGTTATTTTTGTTTTTGAATAAAAAACTAATGTTTTCTGAATATAATATTTGTTTAATGATTCTAATGTATAACACGATTTCAGTTATACGGACTCTATCTTCGAGTATTTAATCTTTAAGGTTTTGTGTGGATATAAAGCTTATTTTCAATTTTTTGTAATCTGTGATATATTGAATATTATCTTCTAAAAGTGTTGGATCAATTAAGTTTAATACCAACGACTCTTAAAACTCAAGTTGGGTGCAAACATGTTTTTTTCGTTATTACTATACTGTAATATACTGTCGCAACTTGTTTAAAGTATTGCCAATTTGTAGGAAATTCAGATTATTAGTAAATTAACCACAACCAGAGGTCAAATAATCTTAATCTGTAATGAGGAGAAGTGTATATTTAATTCTTAACATTTCCCACTCCATCTCCAATACTCCGAAATGACTCAGTTAATAAATAAGAACTTAGTTGAAATGGTTACTAAACAGACTGAACAATAAACTATATTTTTCAAAGTTAGCTAAACGAGTGGACCTTACAAGTAACGATGAAAGGGGGTGCCAAAATCTGAGGAGGGTGCATCATATTTCACCCTTATTAAAAAAAACTCAAATAGATCAAATCTCTATTCAATACTCTTCAGCCTCCAAACCATATTTTTCCTCATCTATAGGAACTAGTTTAAACAATCGACGTGGGCGGATTAAAACAATTAGTTGCATTGTGTTACTTTATATTTTATCATTGCAAATTTCTTGCATCGTATTGCGAGTTTTATTCAAACTCTCAATACCAATCAGAATGCCCTGAAATTGTCACAAACCAATAGAGGTCAAACAACTGCTCGTTTTGGAATAGAGAGGATACAACAGAGAGGTTGTATTATCTGATATGTAAATTTAATGTTTAAGTATGATAGAGGTACAAAACATGGTGAATACTCATAACTTTCTTTCAAATATTGCCTTTCAACAACTTATAATACTAATATACAACAATTAACAAAATCAGTTTGGTTTTTATATATTTACAAATACTTTATGTTAGCGCTATGGCCCATGCCGCCCAGCCCGCACCAGGTGGCGTACCGTGGAGGGGGGGGGACGTGGGGCGCGGTCCACCCCAAGCCCCGTTTTGGCATAGGCCCCCAAATTTTTAAAAATGTTCGAAAGACTGAGCGAGTATTTCCCGCCGATCTCCGGAGAATCGCTACCGATCTACTGTCGTATTTTCGGCCGTTATTGCGTAGTAAAGTCGTCTTTTTGGACAGTATTTTATTTTCCTTCCACTTTTATAGCCGATATTACGCGGCAAGGACATTAATTCCAGATTATACCATCTGTAACGTCTTCAATTACGGCCGATAACACGTGGTTCGGTCGCCATTTACACAGTTAGGTTGTTTTTATGTCCGATTCATGTGTATTACATAATGTTATATCTCGTAATTTCGGCCGATTTTACGTGGTGCGATCGTCTTTCGCGGCCGTTTACTACGTGATTTGGCAGGTCACAATCGTCCAAAGATTGGCGGGAAATACTCGCTCAAACTTAGTAGTAGTTTCCAAACTTTGAGTTCATTTGACTATTTAAATACTCAAATTTTGAGTACTCGCACGCCCCTAATACATCGTAAACATATATATGAATAGGCCTTCCTCTTCAACCCCTAATGTATGTATAGGCCCCTACAAATATATCCACCGCCCCAGGCTCCCAACTACGACAGTACGCCACCGATCCCACGACCCGTTATGAGCGCCGAGCGCCGCCCCCCCAAGAGCGCCGCGCCCCGTGCTGGAGCACGGCTCGCACTGCCCTATAGCCGGTACTGGGACCATCAAATTTTGTACGTGTGTAGACTGTTTATATTATTCTACTTCCCCTATTGTGTTACGTCACAAATCTATGTATTTACTTGATTCTACTTCTCACCATGATATGTTTTATTTTCACCATCCGTTTATAGTTTAGTTACTTCTTTATTACTTTTTTTATAAGAAAAATGTTTGGCAAACCTTTTATTTTTATATTCTAAAAGAACTAGGGATTCCACGAGTGTAAATAACTTGTAGGTTAGTCCGTAGGTTCTACTACCTTCATGAAATAGGTGGCGATCTGTCGTTAGCGTACCTGACAGATCACCACCTCGCACGGTTACGTCAAGTCGCCACCCCGACAGATCGCCACCTTCTTTACTCCGAGGTGGCGATCTGTCGGGTACGCTACCGTCAGATCGCCACCTCGCGCGGTTGCGATAAGTAGCCACCCCGACAGATCGCCACCTCCCTTACAAAAACAGGGAACGTCAATGTTAAAATTTGATGTGTTATCGCACACCTCTTATCTTATAGCATGTCAATATGTTAGAAATTATTCGCAAAGCACATCAATGTGTTAGTTAGGATTAATACTGAATCGTTAAAAATTTGTAAAATTCTGAAAAATGTTGTACGATTTTAATGCTTGCTATTTCAATTAATAACAACAAATGATGTGTGTTGATTCTGTGATATACTAAATTGAAAGTACTGATTATGAGTACATTATTCCACATTACCGTTAGAGTACTTATTTTGAGTTCAATTATATTCGTATAGTGTTGCGTTACATTACAGTCCCTTGTCAAACCCTCGTTAAACCGAACGCGGAAGGCGGACATGACCGCGCTTGGAATGAGGCGCTGCCGATTCCCCCTCTAGTCAAATTCTTAATCCGAGATGATTCCAGTTTTATGGTATCCGCAACTTTGTCCGTTTACCACCGGCGAAAAAGTCTACGAGTGGCAAACCCTACCACATTTATTTAAGCATTCCTAGGTGGTGGACTTTGGCTTAGTCGGCCCCACCAAACTCTAATAATCAAAAGTAGCAGGGTTTGTCGCTTTGGCGTTGGTAGGCTTTGTCGCGTTTCCCTTTAATCAACCCAAGTTATCAATATAACTTGTGTTACTAAAGCTTGTTATTGTAATTACTTGAGTTGTCAAGTTCTTAAAATGTTCTGATAACAGTTTTTTACTAACCAGAGTGTTGCTTTAGCGTGGATATTTTAAATGTTTACTTCAAGAGAGCCATTAACACGTCAGCTGTTACATAATCTGATATTTTACATATTTGTTTGAGATGGAATAGAATACTCCTTTTTTTTGCTTTTAAGTATTGCATTTTTTAATACTAAAACTATAAAAAAAACAAAAATAATAAAGATAAACTTTTCGATGTCTTTTTTTTAATATCCAGCTGAGAGATGAATTACATTTATAGGCTACATTAAGTAATAGAATATAGTAAGCAGTACTGTATTACGTTAAAAAGTATTTCAGTCTTACCGTTACATTACTGTGTGAGGTTATCCGTGCATTTAATTAATGGAGACTGTTTGTGAGCCTAGTTACCCGGTTTTACATACTTATCAGTCACAGTAAAACGTCATTACATGTCTGTTTCATTATTAAAGAATTGGGTTAAAGTAATTTGTTGTGCTAATAATGAACAATTTTCACCCATTAAATTGTATTTATAACTTAGTATTTAAATTAATATATTTCCATATGAAAAAAGGGGTCAGTTAAAATGTGCAATTTATCATTTAAACCTTGGAATTATAAGACTCGGATATGTAAAAACTGTTTTACTGCTTAGCATGGATGAGCGAACGAATGATGTCTGCGGGATGTTTCCTTTAAAAAAATTCACAGTTGTGTAAAGCTTTTATTACCAAACATATATGTTTTACTTTTCCTATTTCCATGATATATTTTGAATTAATTAGCTATGGACATAATATTCCATTATTATAATAAAATATTAATAATTATTTCTTTCCATTTTATTTACAGAAAAAGATCAAATGAGGGAGTTAAAAGACAGATGCATAACGAATGATTTATTGAAGGCAAAATATAAAATAGTCTCACCCATCTCCCATTCACCAGAACAGCCAAGAACTACTTCATCAGTTTCAAGGATCAAGAAAGATCTGTTTAAAACATCCACGGTAGCATCTTCCTCTTCAACAACATTGGAGTGTTTAACGCCACTTGTGAGTGTGGAAGTAGAAGACGAAGGAAAATCAGTAGAGAATGTTGACAGTTCATATCAAGAGCATGAAGTAGCTGAAGATTTGCTTAGCTCCTCATTTCAAAAACCAGGAGGAGCTATCGAAGGTCAAGAAAAAATGGACGTGCACGATATAGACATGGATATTGACGAAGAAGAGATTCCAAGGAGAGGTAAAAAAGAAGTCAAAAGGTATTACTGTCCTTACTGTAGGACATTGTTTAAACAGCTTGCTAGGCACTTTTTCCAAGTCCATAGTGGAGAACCTGAAATCGCTTCAGTCATAAATTTAGATAAGAAGAATCCGGATAGGAGAAGAGTTCTGTCATCTTTAAGAGCCAAAGGGTCAAAGATCTTTAATGCATTACAGTCATCTCCATCAAAAATTATATTCCCGAGAACGAAAAAGCCTTTAAACATTGAACAATACATCCAATGCTACCTGTGTGGCAACATGTACAAGAGCAAATTCTTACATCGTCACATCCGAAAATGTCCCAACAGCCAAAATGAGCCAACCAAACAAGCATTAAGAACTGCAAAGAAGAACAAATACCTAGAAAAAGACGACGGTGAACTAAGTATCAAGTTTTTCCAAGACGTCCTGTCTGGCATGAGGGACGGAGAATTAAAAAATGAAATCCAGAAAGACCCACTGCTGGTATCATATGGACGGTTCATGTGTTCATATTATGGAGCAGATAAGCATCTAGTAAACCATATCAGAAGGAAACTTAGACAGGTCACTGCTGTTTTGATAGAAGTTAAAAAAATGACAATGAAATTAAAGGACATTTTTCAACCGTCTAAAAAACATGTTCTCTTCAACTCCATTAAAAATGTAACAGGGTTTGACAAAGGATCCTTTAAAAGGCCAGCAATGGCAAATGAAATGGGCACATTATTAAAGCAGTGTGCTAAAAGGTTTATCACAGAGGCTCTAGAAGAAGAAAATGAAGAAGATGTGAAAAAAGCTAAGACTTGGATTGAGGTTATTACTGAAGATTATAATGCATATATTTCAAAACATGCACGTAAGACACTCGAAACAAACCAATGGAATAAACCAAAAACACTGCCACTAACAGATGACGTGATGAAACTTAATAAACATGTAAAACAAGTAACAGATGAGGCAACTGCATCGCTCACAAAAGAATTTTCATTTCATCAATGGTCGAACCTTAATAAGGCAACGATGGTAAAACTCTTACTGTTCAGTAGAAAACGAGTTGGCGATGTAAAGAGGATAACAATCACTGATTTCAATAAAGCACACAACGTGCAAAAAGGTACAGTAACATATGACATGCTAAGCGAGTCAGAGAAACTACTATGCTCTCAGTATCAAAGACTGCAAGCCCGAGGGAAACGGGGCAAAGCAGTCTCAATGCTCTTAACTGAGGACATTATGAGCAATATCAAAACAATTTTACAACTAAGGGAAAAAGCCAACATCCCACAAGGCAATCCGTACGTATTCGCTAAATCAAATGAATCAAATGTGTTTCAAGCAAACGTGGCACTAAAGAAAACTGTTTTTGAGTGTAAAGCACAATTTCCACTATTTATCACCGGGACAAGTCTCAGGAAAGAGATTGCAACAGCAACGCAAGCTTTCAACTTCTCCCATAACGACATGACAATACTTGCCAACTTCCTCGGCCACACATTACAAACTCACAGCCAATTTTATCGCCTTCCAGACGAAGCAGTTCAACTGGCTAAAATCAGCGCTGTGTTGCAAGCAATTGACTCTGGGAAAGTAGCAGAGTTGAAAGGAAAAAACCTAAATGAACTCAACAAATTTGTTGAATCATTTATAAATGAACAAGATAAGGCTCCAGACTCACCTCCAGGTTAGTACATCATATTAGTATTACTCTATTTTGACAATTCATACAGGGTCCGTTTTAATGCAAGCTAGTTTTTTTCAAAAGTCGACGTGGTTATGACTCCTAATTTAAAATTAATTTTCAATCTGAATGCAATGGCAATATTAGGTTTTTTAAACATATGCATTCTTTCTTTGTCTTCGTATAGACTCAAAGAATTAATTTTGAATACAGCTTAACATGCCACAACCTTAAAAAACATTACTATTTGTTTTATCATATAATGACCATGACTTACCGCCGCGCCTGCGTCGGTCTTTGTAAAATCGTATTCTCATAGTTAAATTATTTCGAATTTTCAGCCGCCAGCTTGGATCCGCATGATAAATAATTGAGACTTAAAAAATGCAAAGGCAGTGTTGAGACCCATACATTTTTAACCATTTTACTGATCAATTAAATGTCGTACTCAGTTTTCAAATAACATTTTTTCGTTCTCATAACATTTTCACATTTGAGAAAAGTTTCCGCTTAGTCAAAATTAAGTACGTAGAACCCACAAATAATTTATGTCGGTCTCTATTAATTTTGCGCAACAATAAATTAATCGCCGTAAACCTATTCACGAGAAAGGGGGAGAAGCAAACCATTATGCCTGTTAGATTTTTTATATTTTACTTCGACTTAGTTTGCTGTTTTAAATTCAGCTCTCAAAAAAATAACTTAGTATTCTTAATTATCACTTATGTCAAACGATTATTGAGTTACTAAAACTGCTAATTAAAGTATTTTACCCCACGCAATAATTTGGAGGAATCAATCCATCTTATATCTTGTTTATTTTAGGACGAATATTGATGAAATTTGGATGTGGCTTTATCTGGCTGAAATTTGCTCTAAAAAACACTTTTTATGGACCAAGTGCCAGCTAAATGTCTTGCGTCCCAATGTTATTTTCTTAGAAAACCCAACAACTATATTTATTTTTGTTATATAAATCTAGGTATTTGGCATCATATGTTCGTAAAACCTATTTTTTATGTGGCGACAGAAAAACTTGGTACTTATTCCTAGTGTAAACCTTATAGAAAATAAATTTAATGCTGCACCACGCTTATATATGAGTATTATATGCCAAACATAAATCTTCTAGAAATTTTTATTTTTTATATGCATTATAATGCTGCATGTGGTGGTGGCGCTATGTTGTCTTGTTTCGTATTCATGCTTTATAAAAATAAAGATAAAATATTTTACTTCTAATTAATTTGAACTTAAAGAATTTAAAATTGGCGGTTTTCACATTCGCATCGTATAATATTATGTTTGTTGGGCTAATGTACTATGACTTATGTATGAGAATTTCAGTTATAGAGTTAACGGTACACACAGTTCAATTACATTAATTGCAATAGTAACATACCCAGCAGTCGATTTATCAATTTGTGGATGTATTTCCCAGAAACATTCAGATCTCGCTCAATGTTGTCTCAGACCTTATCTTTGATAAAGTTTTTAATTTTATATTGTTAAGCCTGGAGAAATACAGAAAAGTGTGTGGGTTCAGAGTTTATATTAAATGTTCGGTTGAAAATACATGATTGTCAACAACACTCAGCTCACCACTGTTGAGTAAACTCTAATAAGGGGTCGTGGTAAGTGGGAAACTCCGTCCGGCCGAGTTTTTGGATTGACATAAGCAAAATTCATGCCAGTCTCGCGTTCATCAAGGAATTTCCAATGTGAACTTATCGCGGCGTCAGTTTGGGCGCTATCATGTCTCTGTGTTTCGTTGACGCGACGCGATATTCGCGTTGGTTTGGGCGTGATATTTAAAACAGCCAGGCAGACATTTATTTTAAAAAATTGACCAAAAAATTGATTTGGCTTAAACAACTTCTTTTAAAGTATATGTTTAATATGATTCTGTTCCCCGACCAATTGGGCTTGGGGTGGGTTGTTCCAAAATTTGAAAGAACAAATATAATGATATTATGAGACCATTATATTTGTAGGGCTTGTCAAACGAAGCAAAAAGACATAAATCCAAGGTTGGAAAACAATCCTGTTGAAAATGCGTGCATTTAACATTTTTAATCGGTTGAAAATTAAATAAATTTTAGGCCATGAGGACAACTGCTACGCAGCGGGATATTAAAAACAAATTTTGATAGTAGTTCACTTTAACGAAAACTCGATCATTTTGTTATCTCATTTCATTTGAATTACATTTAATTAAAAGTTACCAATCAATAGCCAAATACCAATCAAAGTTAAACCAATATAAAACTTTTGTGAGACACGACCTAATAGGAGTGTGCTTGTTTGTGTAGAACAAGAAGAAGATGACCCAGGATCCTCGTCATTGAACCCGCAGACTAGTACTCCACGCAAACCCGTGAAGATCTTAAGAAAAACATGGACCACCCCAGAAAGATCAGCTATGAAATTCCACTTCAAAAGACATTTACAAAATGATACCTTGCCAACGCCTATGGAATGCTATGAAGCAAAAAACAAGTTCAGTCCCTTGAAATGTAGAACCGTGGCACAAATTAAAGCGTGGGTTAATAATCAAAACAAAAGGAAAAAAGGAAAGTAAACTAAAGTAATGCTTAGTTTTAAGAGGATCCAATCATATTTTCAAATGTCTTACATTTTCTTAAAATTATTCTTTCATAAAACTTAAAAATACTTTCCATCATGAATTCAAAATCAATCTATATGGCTCATTTTAAAGATCACGATATGTAGCGATTCATCTTGATCTACCTATTTCACACGTGTCCTGTGTATATATATCTATTTTTTACATATGGGGTGATTATTTATAATTTTTTTTATAGACATTTATTACGTTATTTTATACACATTTCATTAATTATTTCACCTATTTCACACGTGTATTGTGTATATATCTATTTTTACATATGGGGTGATTATTTATAATTAATTTTTTTATAGACATTTATTACGTTATTTTATACACATTTCATTAATTATTTCACCTATTTCACACGTGTATTGTGTATATATCTATTTTTACATATGGGGCGATTATTTATAATTAATTTTTTTATAGACATTTATTACGTTATTTTATACACATTTCATTAATTATTTCACCTATTTCACACGTGTATTGTGTATATATCTATTTTTACATATGGGGTGATTATTTATAATTAATTTTTTTACAGACATTTATTACGTTATTTTATACACATTTCATTAATTATTTCACCTATTTCACACGTGTATTGTGTATATATCTATTTTTACATATGGGGTGATTATTTATAATTAATTTTTTTTATAGACATTTATTACGTTATTTTATACACATTTCATTAATTATTTCACCTATTTCACACGTGTATTGTGTATATATCTATTTTTACATATGGGGTGATTATTGATAATTAATTATTCAACCTATTTCACACGTGTATTGTGTATATATCTATTTTTACATATGGGGTGATTATTGATAATTAATTTTTTTATAGATATTTATTACGTTATTTTATACACATTAATTAATTATTCCACCTATTTCACACGTGTACTGTGTATATATCTATTTTTACATATGGGGTTATTATTGATAATTAATTATTCCACTTATTTCACACGTGTATTGTGTATATATCTATTTTTACATATGGGGTGATTATTTATAATTAAATTGTTTATTGACATTTATTACGTTATTTTATACACATTTAATTATTTATTCCACCTATTTCACACGTGTCCTGTGTATATATCTATTTTTACATATGGGGTGGTTATTTATAATTAAATTTTTTCATTGACATTTATTACGTTATTTTATACACATTTAATTAATTATTCCACCTTTTTCACACGTGTCCTGTTGTATAGTTATTTATAACATTATTGATTGGTCTACTAGTCAATGACAATGATTATATTAATATGTATACGTTTTTACATCTAATAAATGACAACAAATTTCATAACAGGGACAATGTGTGCTTTATTTCAACGATATTCTCTAGTACTGTAGTTAAAATTACGTTCTTGCTGTTTCTACATAATATAAGAGAAAAATACATACATCTGAATATTTTTTAAATTTAAGTTACATATGATTATGTTTTTTAACTGCGAGAAATTTTGTCTCGGTTTTCAGGACGTGAGGATTATGAATGGTTATTCATTATCTTGGAGTCAGAAATTAACCAAAGTACATAATTTTCTTACGTTATAACCACTGAGACACTTCTTTACAAGAAAAGATAACAATCAATTCACTATAGTTAATAAACATAAATTTAACTAAATAACATACATGACATTAATCCCAAGGAAATTTTACTCTAATAAAAATAAGTTTGACCCGAAATCTTCTTAATTTTAATAGTATTCCTACAAAAAACGTTTTGTAAAATTCCTATATATTTAATCACACTAATTCAATTGAATTTTTTAAATTCAAATTAACGATGGATGATAATTTATTATTGATTTATTTGGCCTTTACCTATTGCTAGTAGTGTTTAAATTCCCCCCAGTAAAAGCGATAGGTAAAGTCAACATAAATCAATAACAAACGAAATCATGACGGTAAAATAATACGCACAATTATTATGTACATAACATTTTTTATTTACAAATTGGGTAATGATAAACAAACGAAATTTGTATTACACACAGTAGACTTAATTAACAACATCCAATACAAATTTTAGCAAGATTAAACTCTTCGTTTACTTCTAGGAATATTTCCGCGCTACGCGTAATTATATTCGTGTGGGAAACATATTCAGGCATTAAAGCTAATTTTTTTACTGAACTTGGAACTTTACGTTTTACATCACTGGTAAAATTTTGATTGACCTTTGTCTATTAATTCTGTATTTAAAAAAAAAATTTATTCAGCGATAAAGGTAATAATAGAGTATTTTTCAAATAAAAGATATATCGTAATAAAAGGGAGTGGCAACCCATAGAATTAAACATTTTGAACATATTTTGTCCTCTTATAAAAAGTCCTATCTATAGTCATTTAGCCTAAAAAGTCCCGTATACAAAGATTTCACGATATAGTAGTTAGTAGGGTCCTGTAATGGAGGTAAAGTTTACTTTAAGCAACCCTGCAATAAATAATAATAAACGATTGTAATCTAAATATGGTTTTAGTAATATATATTACATTTTCAAATAAAATGGTTAGTTGATTTCATTTGCTTATGTAACGAGGAAATATAGAAAATCGATTGAAAAAATAAAACATTTTTTATCTACAAATTGGGAAATGATAAACAAAAAAAACTTTTAGTATACATAATAAACTTAATTACCAATATCAAATAAAATTTTGAGCAAGATTAAACACTTCGTTTACTTGTAGGAATATTTCCGCGCTACGCGTAATTATATTCGTGTGGGAAACATATTCAGGCAATAAAGCTCATTTTTTTACTGAACTTGGGACTTTACGATTTATATCACCGGTAAAATTTTGATTGACCTCTGTCTACTCGTCCTGTGTTAAAAAAATATTTTATTCAGCGATAAAGGTAATAATGAAGTATTTTTCAAATAAACGACATATCGTAATAAAAGGGAGTGGTAACCCATCGAATTAAACATTTTGAATATTTGTTGTCCTCTTATAAAAATTCCTATCTATAGTCATTTAGCCTAAAAAGACACACAAAGATTTCATGATGTAGCGGTTAGTAGGGTCCTTTAGTGGAGGTAAAGTTTACTTTAAACTACCTTGTGATAATTAGTTTATTAAAATACGTGAGTGAGAATTATTAACATAAAATTAAAAAATAATGTTACCAAATTAAGTTTTTGTTCGTAAAAAAACATCGTCTGTAGTCGATATACATTACACATTAAATGTAAATAGGAGCCCTTAACCATTCATTTATATTTAGTTTTTAAAGATGATAATATATAAAGGATTAACTAACATTTTACATTGTAGTATAATAGGGTTTTAACTAACATATTAAATTGTAGTATAATAGGGTTTTATCAGAATAACACTTAACAATTTTGGTATGGATATATTTTCCAATCCATTCCATGCATTTCGTAATTGTATTAAATTAAACGTAATTGCATATTATTGTATGTACAGAAACACTTTTTTAATCTGATTATTAAATAAACTTTGCTAAATAGATTAATTTTAAAGATCGGGTGAGGTTGTTAAGTTCAAACATATTTAGACTAATTAAAAAAAGTATATAAATAATATAATTATATAACTGATATAATTAACTTATTTTTTTCATTAGCTCAAATCAAAATGAATGTCCATAAGTAATACATGGTAACTCTATCAGGGTCTCTGGCGGAGCCCTAATGTCAGATCAGGAAAACAACCATTTAGTGTTCCTATGTTATGCCTAAAGAATCAGTGTACACAATTCCAACTTTCTAGGTAGATGGGAAATAGGAGTATTCGCGATGAGTGAGTGAGTGAGTAAGTCAGTGAGTGATGGCTTTGCCTTTTATAGGTATAGAGTTTCAAATCAAAAGAATCATAACAGCTGAGATTAAATAAAGAGTGAACTCAAAAATCAACAGACATGCTCAGTTGTAACAACCTATTTAATAAAAACAGTGAGTAGAACCATCGAATGAAGTTTGCATATATACTGGACGTGTTACAAATATTTTTTAGGAGATAAGTTTAGGATTCTGTATCAACAATTGTGTATTTTGTATGATTGCCTTTTTTATACTACGATGTAACCTGACAACGTGCGTATAAAAAAAAACTTAAAATATTCATACAACTTTTATTAAGCCATAAAACTATATCACTCTATGTGACAGGTGATTGTAGGCGATCTGGCAATACCATAACTATACCAGTTTAAAAAATCAGATATCAGAAATTGCAAATCAGATACTGTATTACAAAATAACTCTCAATAATACAAATTGCCCTTAAATACATTTTTCAACATGATTTACTTTTGTTTTGTTATTTGTTTGCTTGCAACAAATTAACAATAAACCCTTTGCAGTATTTTGTCGTTTAAAAACAAATTTAAAGTTCCAGACAAAATTTTCAGTACCATAACCTATAAAACCTAAAACTTATCAAGAATAACCTAAACTCCCCAAGTAAAAAATTAAATATTCAATTAAAGAAGGAGGTTTATTTGTAATACTGGAATCAAGGCTGATTAACAAACCATTTTGTTATTGTGTATCTACGTCGCCATATTTTGGTGAGGAAAAGAACTATTCACGCTGAAATCAACGAGTCAACGAGTCAAGTGAAACAAACCAATAATTATCCATGGTTTTAATGACTTTACTTGTGTTTGTTGATATGTTAATAGTTTATTACATTTCACTGCAATAATAGGTACGTAAATCAAACAAAGAAAATTAATTTATGTTTCAATTAGTATTGCTTTTGATCCTGCGTTATAAATTAACAATCAATGAATGAACCCCTGTGGAAACCCATACATGAAACAATCCATACCTGCAGTTAAAGAACGAGACATTTTCCTTACCTGTGTACCAACCTGACCAAATCACCGGCTCGCTTTTTCGTCGCATATATCGTAAAGCAATGTTTTCTCCAATGTAACCGATATTCATCCTACAATATAGTTTTTTAGAGCTGATTGGTAATAAAAAATGTGCAGTTTTCAGTCATATTAACTGAGTAATAGTTTAATGAGCTAAAAGTTGTTTAAGATTCATAAGATTAACATAACAAATGTTATGAATTCTTTGGATTTTATCCGCAACTACATAACTTAGGTTAATGATTCAAATTACTAGATAATTTGTTTTTAAGCTATATAAAATTAACAACACCAAAATTGTGTAAATTTCAATTTTTAGAGTTAAAAATGCAAAAAAATAGTTTTTTGAAAACTTTAAACCCCCTTCCCCTGGTCCGATCTTTCTGGTCTTCGAAGTTAAAGTTACTTATGGCTCTATACACATTTGCGACAAATTTCATGGAACTCATTTTTTTAAAGTTCTAGCGTTAACGGATACATAAATAGGTAGATATATTGGGCACTACACCTCCCTAAAACCTCTCGTCGGATAATGTGATCCGTCTAATTTTTGACTTCATTTAATTAAATTCTACTTTACCTATCTGTGCCAAATAATATTGAATTAGGACCATTTATTAAGGGTGATATCGTGTTAACGGTCACAAAAAAAGCTGAAATTCTATATCCCATATAAACACATGTAAAACATTGCAACAAATGGTCTTTAGTGCGGCTAAATATCTACAGATATAAATATATCAGTTCCAATAAAAAAATATATGTTGGCCAACGGTACCCTATATTCTATCTTTACGCTTCCAAGATGCAACCCTCGGTCGTGTCGCATCATTTCGTCCAAGTATCATCTCATCCAGGTAATATCTTGTCAAAATTCCACAACCGGAGGCTTGGGGTTCACCTCTTTACCTGCCCACTAGTTAGTATCATCTCGTCCAATTACCTGAATGTTTTGACAGGGCCACACCATTGTTTATAGAACAGAAAATGTTTTGACTAATTTTTAACACTTTGACTCGTTCTAAACCGCATTTCAACAGGCAATAAAGACAAATTATATGTCACGATAACTTTACTCACTCAACGCTGTGATGCGCAAGACAGCGATAAAGAAAATTGTCAACGAAATTTTTCCACATTACTAGAAAGTTTTGACTTTATTTTCAATCTTCTTTGTGAAACGGTAACCATTAAATAGTAAAATTGGTTGCCCTCTAATAGTCGTGGAAAACTCCATATTTTGCTCTATAGTTGTAAACTAATGCACATCAGACTTAAGAATAACATTTAAAATCTAAAACGTTTCCGATGTAAACAAAGGAGTTATGGTCGAGAGGGGGGGGGATTCACCTCTAAGGAACCCAGAGGGTATCTCCGCGAATAGTGACGGTGAGTGACATTCCACCACCAGAACGTTGCACATTCGCAGGTGTCAGGGACCTCTGACTTCCTGAATTGCGTTCCTCTAATCTCTTCAATGTATTGCCTGGAGGATATGATACTCCATTAGCTTGTTTAATCAACTGTAAAACAGAGCTGGACGAGATTTATATGATGTTCTAAGAATTTTGCTATTGGACGGGATGATACTACACCCCCACGGTACACAGTACGGACTTCTGCCCTATAGAAGAAATTCGCTAAATGACTACTGACTACTGAAATGGTACCCCCATCTGTTATCTGCTCAACTCCACACAATAAAAATAAATCTGATGTTTAACTGCGTTTTAATCTTTGTTGGAAAACAAATTGTCTTTATAACAACACATTTATGTTTAGTTTAAATAAAATATAATTTGTAGGTTTCGCCTATAATCTGTCTGATACTAATGTGTGGTTGTGAGTCATCATCTGATTTCCCACCACGGGAACTTATTATCCCGAATTCCCCTAATTTTCTCTACATTACCCACGTCAGCCAGCTGTTTTGGCTAGCAGATATTTCTTCTTATAAGCTTTTTAGGGGTTTTAATTAAATACTTTTCTTAAAATAAAAATAGGTAAATTTTATGCACATGTTGTACTAAATAATTTTTTTCTAGCAAAAAACTACGTCAATATAAAAAGCACGAGTCCAAATCTATAATGGAAATATACACGGCATAGCTTTTCTTAAATTTCTAATATGATGTAAAGAAAACACCTTCAGATAAACAATAAATCAGCTTTTTCTGGTAATAATTTGTTGGCAACGGGAAAATAGGAGAAACTGGGGAATTTAAATTCTTCTTTCGACCGCACATTAATATCAGACAGATTTGAAATGTTTTCCAGATTAGTACTGTTTTATGACTTTATGATCATAAAAAATAGGTGTGGCTATTTTTTTCTTTTTCTATAATCGTACAAAATTATACTGTGCAGGTGACAGTATGAGGATATAGGAAAAATTAATACATATTAATAATAATATTATAATATATCCTTTTGTGTATCTCAGAGAGAGAGAGAGAGAGAGAGAGTGTGTGTGTGTGTGTGTGTACTAGGACCCACTAGATGATAAACAAATTGATTTAGTTATTTTTAAAGTTCAGAACGATGACACTGGTTAAATGTTTTTTTTGTTTTTACTGCTAAAGCGGGATACAGCAAAACATTCACGGAAACATTAAATTATTCGTATGTACCGCTTATGGTACACGAAGAATTGTCTTTGAACGCATTTGGCCATTGGGCGATCGCTAGTTTATATTAAAAGGCAAGCACAAACATTGCCGTACACACGCTTTTCTCAGAGTGTGTGCATTATAGGAGAAATCCACGTATTCAGTTAGAAAGGTATTGCCGCGTAGATTTTAAGGTTTATAGTTTACATTGGTCTTCAGGGATACGCCCCACAAGCCTTCAAAGCTTCAATTTATCCTATGGAAGAACATTTATCAATTTGTACATTTGACAACTGTTGAGATTTCTGAAATGATAGTTTAACAGCAATAACACATTTTTCAGGTATAAACAAAAATGCAAAGATCTATGAATGGTGGCGCTCTTATGTTTTAATTCCTACTTTAAAAAATATAAACCTGGTGGTTTACAAAGTTTTAATCTGTAATGCGACTAAAATTGGCTTCGTAACCAGCAATAAAGAGGTAAACAATAACAAAATATAATCCATTTCTTAAAAAAATCATGTAAGTTTTTGTTTTGCAAGCCTATGATGATGAGTTTGTAATCATTATTGAAAAGGTATTTTGTTATTTTTAATATCTCAATATCTCTTTAAGACGTCGAGTCGTCGAGTTAAGACGTCGACACAATTAGGTTGTATTTTACGAATATGAATGATGTGTGTAGGTTTCTTTCGTAATCGTGCAGTATTAATCCTTTTAGGTACCTGGATACCTAAAAAATTCCAGGATATTGGAAGTAAAACTAAATATATATGATACTTTTATAATACGATACTTTTATATATCAAAGACAGAGATGGTGTCAAGAGAAAGAGAAAGAAAAAGAGAATGCATGAGACAGAGAGCAACCGGACCCACTACGTGGACGGTGGAAGTAACACATCAGTGTATGTTTACTTTTAGGTTATGATTGAAATTTAGTTAATGCAGCTATAAGATCAGAACATTTGGTTATTTCAGTTTTTTCCAGTTTACATTATATACAAAATACGCTGGGAGGATTGTTATAGACAATAACTGTTTATTTAATGCGTTTATATTGAAAAGGACGGAGTGCTGTTCAATATTACGAATGTTGAATGGGACTGCAGCCAAAGGAGAGTACAATTTATATGAATATGACCAAATAGAGCTAAATTTAGTATTTATTTTTTTTTGAATATCGAAACCGTAGAACAGAACAGTTTAAATAATGTAGACAGCCAATTAAGCCTTGCCAATGAGCTCCTATTTTTAAGAGCTATTAATAATATGCTTGCATAAGCAGAATTTATGTATTTTGATTGGAGGGCTAAACATGGACATGATTGCGATTATTGTGACTTCATAAATTACAATAATATTTTATCCAATTTCTCGGGGGGGGGGGGGGGTCGCTATTGGCTTGAAGGCTAAAGATCATTTTTGATTTGAACCACTTCGGCCCATTTTGAATGTGAATAATTAAAGTAGTGGAGGTACGTTTGCCCGCCACCATCATACTTCATACTTGGTAAGAATATAAAGATAGTTTTTGGAAGGCTAGAAGTAATCGAAAAAATGGCATTAACTTAAGCAAAATAACAAGATCAAACAATTTTAAATCGGCTTCAGAAATAATTCTTACACCAAATTTGAAATATTTACGAAAAAATTTCATTGCATTAAATCTGAAGTTAAAGGATTTATCAAAGGAAAATCACAAATGTTGCATTTCCCGAATCCCATATTAAGTGCGTACTTTTGGCACTAAACGCTTTACAAAATATGTAGCAATACCTGAAGTCAAGTAACAGATTAACCATAGCTAATTTATAATGTAATAAAAATGGAGTAAATGTTCTTCTTACGCTTTTCAATTTACTTTACACTAGTGGCTTGAAGGGGCCATTGCCCCTAACCTTGCTCTAATACTCTGCTTGGTCTGATTTTTTACTGTCAGTTCGTAAACAAAGTAGACACTTAATCACGTTTTAATGTAAACAAAACAGACTTTTTAAATACCCATACTTTTCTTATGGGGGATGATTTACGTTACTTCTCTTTTTCTGGTACATGTTTAGAAATACTATTATTTCTTCCAAATCCCTGGGATCAAGACCGTTAATTTGAGCCGTCTCCCATCATCCTGCGATTTGCTAAACTCACACAACTTTGACTTAAAGATTTCGCATATAGAGTTATATATAAAGATACTGCGGTGTCAATTCGATAGTAGTTCGATTTATATTATGTCTATAACATCTGTTATTGCTGCTATGTTGCGTTTATTTTTAAATATATGAATATCTGTCGAATTATTCAGCAAATACATGTTATCGTACTTTTATGCATGCTCAAACCCCCGTTGATCCTGGACTACTGACAGAACACACATCGCAGTAATCGACTCATAAATTAAATGTACAATCTCATAGGTAGCCCCCTTCGTCCTTATCTTTTGTTTACTAAACACTCACACTGTAGCACGGCCAACCGGTAAGATCACGGAACCACCCTGACTGAACATCAAATCTGAGAACTTCGCCCTCTGAAGCAGGCAATAATTCAACTATTGCTCTCTCATGAACAAATACCGCTAACTTATTTCGTCATGGTTCGTCGAATGTAACAAACTTGAATCACAATTCTATGATGTTCTGTAATAGAAATACAAATATCTATTATACTAATTCCCTAAGGAATTTCTTATGTACAGCAAAAGTATTTTATTTATGAACCGATTTTGATAATTGAGGTGTAAAATTAAACGAATTTCTCTGTAGAAGTCACGGAATAACTTTTGTCTCCCTCAGTTCAATGTGCTTCGCCCCATTGGACTTTAAAGTTTCCATGTTATTCTTATGAGCAATATATTTAATAGATAAGAAACAGATTTAGTTGCAGCAACAATATTAATCAACTATTCATTCCTGAATTCTTTGTGCAAAGCGCGGGTAATCAGCTAGTTACTGCAATTACAGAATAATATAAATGCACTTTATGTAATATTTATCTCATTTATAAATATATTTACCTCGATTATGGTACATCGAATAGTTGTGATTCAAGTTTTGTTATATTTATCCAACCTAGAAAACACCAATGAACTGTCGTTTTTTTAATAAGATGTATAAGATTTGTTAATGGTTTAATTATTGGCTGCTTTAGTCAGTGAGCGAGATTCTAAGAATCACCGGACAGTAAGCGTTGTTTCCCTCATCTAACCGTATGACCATGCTCCGAGAACCGATGAGTGTTTTATTTATTTAACAGAGGATTTGGACGGAGGGGGTTACCTACGAGAATGGCAATTTAATTTTAGCACCGTTAACAAAGGCAAGTACCGGCCCGAGGGCCGAGACAGCCGTGAGTACCGGCCCACGGAGCGCAGCGGGCATAGACAACCAATGCAGAATAAAAACCGTTACAACCAAGGCGGAAGTGATTGCAGGGAGGGGGGAAGGTGAGTCAACATAACAGATACCGGCAAAAAGCGCGGGAATGCCAAGCATTCAAAAAGTCGCTAATTTGTTTGAGAGTTTAAGCCAGGCACTTGAAAGGTCGTTTGGTGAATTTATACTGTCAAGCCCTCAAAACATCGTCTATATGTCAAATCGTATAAATTCTGAAAAGTGAAGAATCGCCAAGCACTCAAAAGGTCTTATACATGTCTATATATATATATATATGCATTGGAAATTCGCTGAGTATGCAGGTTTGCTGCGACGGGGGTATTTATCTAATGTAAAAAGGAAATAATTCCCTAGCTAAATCATTCTGACGTTACACATCTTGGGGAAATATACTACTAAGGGCTTATATTTTCAGGCGGCTATTGTTGGTCACAATAAAAAGAAGGTGCTGTATATGGGAGTGAAGAATAAGTATTGCACCCCATGCTCGCGAGCTGCGTCTTTAGGAAAGGAGCCAACAGAGCATACAGAGCAAAATGTTGTCAGGGGCGTGGATGGGTTGGATGGTGGGGTGTATTTCGTATTTTGCATTTGCAAGTTTATCTAATTGCTCTGTGTGAAACTTAGGTCGCTCGAACATAAATATATCATACACCTGCAAAACCGGCCAATATACCCTACTGGCGAGAGGTGTGTGGTGCATTTTGCATTTGCAAGTTTATATAATTGCTATGTGTGAAACATAGCCCTTTTGAACATAAATATATGTAACACCCCTGAACCGGCCATTATACTCTACTAGCAAGCCCATTCCTAGTTCTTTCGAGACTCTGGGATTTTTGATAATTATAGACCCCCGGCATCGAATTCCATTAGAGCAGGGTGGCCTCCACAACCGAGGGCGGTTGGGATTAATTTTTTGTCCGTCGCGACCACTTCCTGTGCCACATAACACGCCGATAGCCTCCGACCTCTGTTGTCACATAACACGCTGGCAGCCCCAACCCCACCTCCGACGTAGGCGCTCAGCTCACATCCCCTAGCGACTTTAACTAGGCAGGATGTATTTTTACTTGACCAACAACGACGATGTGCTGGCATTGACGGGCATGCTCCGCATGCATATGGCCTTGGACCATAGATTCCATATGAAGTTCGGCCTCATCGACGTAATAGACGGTGAGGCGATAATCAATATTATCCAGAGGAAACATATTATAAACTTTTATGCGCAGACGATGCTTGGAATTTTAGAAGACAGATGCCTCGGCCTGATCCGCAACGGAGCTGTAGCAATATTAGAAGTTGTTAGAATGCATTGATTATTTCACCGAAGATGCTGATGGAAAAAATATAAAATTAAAACCCCCCCAAAAAAAATATAAAATATAAAATTTAAAAAAACCTGTAATAGTGTTGCTTTCAATAAGCATATCACTATCTGATGAGACCAAACAAGGTTGAAACAGTTTTAAAACAAAATCAGTTCATTTCTAGTTCATTCGTGGACTAGAAATGTTGTTATGTAAATATTAGTTTTTATGTAAATAATTTTAATCTAAACTGCACATTTCCGTTTATTAATGTGTTTAGCTCAACAAAAAACATTTTGGTGATTAATCGTTGTTCTACGTCCAACCGTTGCAGAGATATTCAAAGTGCTAAACACAGTGCGTTGTCCAATGTTATTCTTATGGAGAATAAATAAAATTCTATATCTCGATTATTTATGAATGTATATTGATGAAACTTGGTATGTGGCTTCAAATAGTTGTGGTATAATGAAGTTTTTGTTGATAATCCCCGTAGCAGCAAACCTGCGTCCTCAACCCTAATGTTATTCTTATGGAGAATAAATAAAATGCTATATATCACTTATCTATGGATGTATTTTTGTGAAACTTGGTAAATAGCTCCATGTAGTAGTGAGTCACATATATATATATATATATATATATATATATATATATATATATATGCATTGGAAATTCGCTGAGTACGCAGGTTTGCTACGACGGGGGTATTCTGATACACTTCTATTCAAATCCACTTAAATCTTCAAAAATTGATTTTTAAACTCAGATTTACCGTCTAACTCTAGGTGTGCCTAATTAAACACAATTTAATCAGTACATTTCTCCAAGGGAATCCTATAATTTCCACTAAAAACGAAAAATTAAACAAAATCGATTCTAATTACAAACATGTGCCTTCACCACTTTACCAATATATCTCAATTTCTCTTTGCGATGCCGACGCAAAAAGTTAATAAGGGCGTATTTTAATACGAATATGAATGAATGATGAGTGTAGAATGGTTGAGATCTTTGTGTATCCTTGTTACTCACTAAGTCTGACTCATTCTTTAGCATGTATCATTAATTAATAGCCTAATACCATTTCATTATTGGGACTAAAATATTTTGGATTCTTTTCTGTCCATCTCAGGGTCCAAGGCCTCTCTGGCCTTTTCCATCGCTTCCCGATACAAGATGTTGACGTGCTTTCTTCGTTGGATTTGTTTCACAAAGACACATCTCTTGAAAGATTCCCCCACGTTGGATGCCCCCCTCGCCAAATCAGCCGAATTTTCAAAGTGTTTAGATTATTCTTTACGTCTTTTTGCATGATTATAGTAAATTTTTATTGCTCGAAAAATGTTGGATACTTTTTTAACTCTTACCTTATTATAATTAAGCTTCATTTTGATGGAGAAACGTTTTTTGGAGCGACGAAGGTGCTCGGTCTAGGTACTTAGTAAATATAAGAGAGATAATATTGAATTTGTTATCTTATAAAAATACTATTAGACAACTCATACAACGTACAGTGTGTTGAGAACAATAAAACAGATTTTTGACAACTATTAAACTCCCCTTTCCATAGTCCAATCTTTCTGGTTTCACGAATCGGAGTCATGAATCTTTGCACATTAATGAAACATTTCACAGCAATCCGATGACGTTTCTTCCAAATTTACCACGATAACGAACCCATACACACACACAGTATATACAATATATGAACTACATATTATATTAACAAATATTGTTTTACCACTTGTGAGTCTCAAAGCAAAAAAAAGTGTTCATTGTATCGGCTAGTATAGGCCCTACCTTGCCACTAATGGTAATAGCTTTTAATTGTTCTCTAATTAGAGGACATTTGCTAAAAAGGTTGATATATTTACAAGGTACAAGAAATGAAATAATTGTATATTTATATTAATTTCTAAATTTGTATGTATGTAAGAAACTATTCATGACGCCTGGCACGAACGGAATAGTTTAATCGTCAATAACTTTAGTTCATTATAGAAATTAAACATGAGACTTAAGCCTATTCTACGGGAAAACTATATGAGCAAATTGTGTGTGTTGATAGTCCCTGAAAATTCTTTCATCCCATACAATAGATTTTATATCCTGATGGGTACATTATGTCAATTGTCAATAAATGTTTAGTACGATATTTATTTCACCAATCTTTCTGGAAATCAACTACGATCATAACTATATTTCACTATATCGCAAAGCTTTTTAGTTACATTCAGTTAAGCTAGCTTTGTTCTTGACCAGTCTAGGTCTGCTCTATGCACGTGCGGGAAATTACAATTGACATCGCACCCGCGTACTCAGTCACAATGTTATTCTTATTGTGAATAAGTCAAATGTAATGACTCCCTTAATTTTTAACATAAATTAATAAAACTTAGTACTGGCTTTGCCTTGGTGAGTTATATTGTTATTAGCGTAAAACACATTTTTTCGTTCCTTGCTGCAACAAACCTGCTTACTCAGGCTGTCATGGTATTCTTATGAAGAATAATTAAAATGTTGTATAGTGCTTACTTATTATTGACTATTGATGAAACTTGGTATGTGGCTTCACCTAGTTAAATTCTATTTATATTTGCATAAAACCGATTGTTTGTGTTTCTTGTTTAAGCAAACCTTCGTACTCATAACCAACGTTATTCTTATGGAGAATAATTAAAATTGTATATATCGCTTGTATGTGAATACATTTTTATGATACTTGGTATGTTGCTTTATACGGTATTAAACCATATATTATGCATTTGTAATTCGATGAGTACGCAGGTTTGTTGCGACGGGGTATTTTTTTTTTTACATCCGGTCATTCCGCTGCTCGGGCCTGTGGGTTAATTAATTATTCCTAGGACCACCCCTCGGCATCTCGGATGCGCCGCCTCCATTACAAAAACTTACCCTTGTACAGCTGTGTGAACACTGACCTACTCCAAAGCGTCTCATCAGTCTGCTTCCAACACGCAAGATGAAAGGGCTAGTGTGTGTTCTTTGCCAGAAATTCTTTAGCCGCAACGACCATTACAATCGTCACATACGTGAAGTGCATGGACAAGGTGACGGTCACGTGTGTTCGGGATGCGGATGCATGTTCAAGCGTCGCGCCCATTTGCGACGCCACATCGAGTACTCCTGCAGTCAACGGCGGACCTCATCACCAGCGGTCCAGCATTTGGAGACGATGGCGAGGCTCGGGGGGTCATCACCACCTGCGAAGAGGGTGTGTCTGGTGCCGCCGCAACGTCATGCGTCGACTCCAACGTCACCGCGCCCCGGGCGGAGCAACTCACCCCAGCCGGAGCCTGAGCCCGCGATGCTCCTTGAGATGTTCGCGGCGCTGGAAAACCATGTGTCGGCGATCTGCGTCGACGTCGCGGTGGGCTCCGATGCTCCATCGCACGCCGATGCAGCGTCAAACACTGCTCGTGTTCGCGTGAGTGATTTCGCGACGAGCCCCACGAGGTTGTGTTTACCGGAGGACCCTGCCGCGGGCCCCGAGGTGCCGGTCGCTCGGACCGAGGCTGCGACGAACACTTTGGCGGGGAATTTATTCCCCAATCTGCGTCGCGTGGTGTGGGATCGGCCGTCCGGTCCCACGGTGGCCGTTGTCGGCGTTGTCAGGGCCCTTCCGGCACCTGAACCTGAGGCTGCCGAGCCAGAGGTGGACCTGCAGTTTGTGTGGGATGTTGGTGCCGGGGAGTTTGTTGAGCGCGCTGTCGACGAGTTTGGCAACGTGCTCGACATGGACAACGACGATGGTGTTGTTGCCGTGTATGACGGGCTGGAGAACGATGGTGTCGTGTCGGAGGAGGATGATGTTGCTGATGAGGAGGAGGACAATGGTGTTGTGTCGGAGGAGGGTGATGTAGCTGATGAGGAGGAGGACAATGGTCGTGAGTCTGGTGACGAGAACAATATAATTATATTGACGTCATCGGACGAGGAGTTATAGACTTTAGTTTTGTAGATATTAGCTTTTTTATTATTCTAAGGTCGTGTGTCTGGTGGCGGGGACAATGTCGTTATATTGACGTCATCAGGCGAAGAGTTATAGACTTTAGTTTTTTAGATATTTAGCTTTTTTATTATTCTAACTATGTATATATATATATATATATATTTGTTATGTAAATATTAGTTAAGACAACTGTAATGGAGTGGCTTTTAATAAGTACGCCTCCATCTGATGAGACCCAACTAGGTCGAAACAGTTTTAAAAACCTCGTTGGTACATTGATAAACAAATGTAGTTTATCTTTTTACCAACAAAAAATAAAACATTATCCAACGTCGGGTGAACACTCTGACAGAACGTCACACAGCAACACTATTACACAACCACACACTTCAAACTCCCGAACAAGAATGAGCCCGTGGGTGTTTGACAACTGGTGTTCTGTTGATTTAATTACTAGGGGGAGATTTTCGCTCCCCCTAACACATAATGGGTTAGGGGGAGATTTTCGCTCCCCCATACGTCAGGAATTGTTGAAGACTAGAACAAGAATGAGACCGTGGGTGTTTGACAACTGGTGTTCTGTTTATTTAATTACTAGGGGGTGATTTTCGCTCCCCCTAACACATAATGGCTTAGGGGGAGATTTTCGCTCCCCCATACGTCAGGAATTGTTGAAGACTAGAACAAGAATGAGACCGTGGGTGTTTGACAACTGGTGATTTATTGCTCGGAATTCGACGCGGGTGGTCTATAATTATGGGTTCCTGCAAGGGTCGGTCGCCCTCCCGTCGAGGAATCAAATTACAGCATCCGCATTCCCAGACATGAGGGTGACGCGACGGTTATTTGTTTGTGGGGGGGGCCTCCTGTCCCTCCTGGGGTCGGGCGCAGCTGCACCCCAGACAGGTCTCGACTTGTCGGTTTTTTGTGTGAACACCTGCACCCTCCAGTCGAGGTATCAAATTACAACATCCGCATTCCCAGAAAGGAGACTGGACGCGACGGTTATTTGTGTGAACGTCTGCCTCGGTGCAGAGTACAATTATATTCTCCTCAAAATTTGCATTCACTGGTAGTTCAATTGTCCGCAAGCGCTGATGGGCTAGCTCTGTTGGTTGTAGCATTACCCTGATCAACTCTTGTATTAATTATCCAAAGTATGTCATGTGGGTACTGAGAATACTCGGCTTGACGAGGAGATTCCAAAAATGCAAAAAAAGGTCAAAAGTGTGGTGCGGGCCCCTTTTTTGTAAACATCATCCAAAGTGTACGATGTGGGTACTCAAATGACTCGGCTCGACTAGACGAACAAGAATCTGCAATCAGAATTCAAATCCGACCTATGGTAACCGATATAGCCCGCCCCGCCCCCCCCCTACATCGTCCAAAGGTACGCTGTGGGTACGCAAATTACTCGGCTCGACTGTTTGATCAACTTGTTCTTTTACAGGATTTTGTTTGTAAAAACCAGCAAATTTGGAATGATCCAGAAAACAAGCCTCCCGATGCCATGAAAAATGGATTAGCTATTTTCGGGTTTGTGACAGGCAGGAACAGTACTCGGAACTAACTCTGTCAATATTTGAGGAGGTGGCGGTCAGAAAAGGTTTTGTCACAAAAAATCACATGTTGAGATATTGGTATCACTGTAAAGGTTATTTTAAATGCAATACGTTTGTGAACGTAAAACCGACCAGAAAAAATCTTGTCCAATGGTTTTTACTGGTTACAATAAAGGGAACCAAACAAAAAGAGTTTTGTCCACCACATGTTTTCAATCAGAAAAGATTTAGTCACAACCAGCGAATCACAGTGCTTGATTTTCTGCTACCCATGATGCTTTGTGGTTATTCTTATTCACAATTTTCATGTGAGGTTAGAGTGAGTGCAAGAGTTTTTGAATTAATTCTTTATTGTTAATAATTAATACAGTTTATTATGAGTGAAATATATGACACTTTTGTGAGTGTAGGTGAAGGAAACGATGGATCAAGAAAAAAGACTGTTAAACCAAGGAAAAGAGAGGTGGAGAAGAGGAAGATGTTATCACAGCCTAAAGGGTACAACACATTTACCTCCTGTTTACACAGTTCTAGTAGGTTTTCTTGTAAATCCTTCACTCCCAATGACTGTTCTTTTGTAAGAAGCAAGCTATTTTCTGTTCCTGATAAAGTAGCACAAGACAACTTTATTTCAAGCCTAGTTTCTTTGAAACCTGTCAACAGGAGGAGGCCTAGGCCTACAAGCGACAAACAACGGCCTAACTCTTGTTCGGTTGAAAACACATTGATTAAGAGAGACACACAGATTGTAAATGTTTGCAAAAAATTCTTTATGTCCATCGTGCTAGTAAAACCTACTAGATTACGTAGTATTGTTTATAAATATATAAATATCGTATATAAATTCATAATCTTAACTCTGATTTTTTTAACAATTAACTATGCAGAGTCTTGTTAAGGATCAGACTTTATAATTAATTATTAATAATTTCGTTTCCAAAATTAATGAAATATTTAAGAAATAATTCTGTAATATGTTCTTATCAAATGATTTTTTTTATTCCAGGCAAAAACCTCCAACCTAATATCCTTAAAATCTCTTGAGTTTATGTAATATCTGGCCAGATAACTTTATTCCCCATTGTTTAAATAGGATTTGGGTTTTATGAAAGGACAAGGGATTGGGAAGTGGCCACATATTGTCTGTGTTACACTGTTGTAAAAAATTGTTCACTTGTAAAAAAACTGGAGAGATCTTACCCACTTTCGCAGAGAAATTTACATTTTTTTATGACTTTATCAAAACAATTACTTTAGACAGTTAACTAGAAACACTACATTTTCGCTATATTTAATTCAAAATCAAAATAAGGCACTATTAAAAACTCAGCTAGGAAAGAGACATGTTGCTTCCTTCAAGTCATCATGAAAAGAGAGAGAGAAAGTGAAAGTGGATATATCACCCCAGCTGAAGTAGTTCTGAGGGCAGCCACCAGACTGCAGCGCCAATCAAACTCATGTAGTTCACTCAATGTCCACTAGATTGCAGGGAGAGGTTGGAAAGGGATAAGGGATAACCCAAACATTCCCCCCACCCAAAATGCATATTTTGACACACAATTACAAATAACACAACTTTAAACAGACTTTTAACTTAATCCTGAATAGGCAGCAAACACAGTTTGTTGACAGGACGCGTGAACGTTCCATTAGCTGTCTTTATCTTTGCCACACGCACAGTTCCATCAATGCCTGGGTACACTTCAATAACTCTGCCAAGGGACCATGACGTTGGAGGAAGATTCTTCTCACTTAAAAGGACCATTTTCCCTGGGGTGAGATTAGGGATGGTGCTATCCCACTTTGGCCGTTGAATTAAATTGTAGATATACTCTTGAGACCATCGCCGCCAAAAATCTTGAACGCTTCGGGAAATAAGCTGCCATCTTGAGCGGAAGTCAATTGGTTGAGTCGAATAATCTTGCTCAGGACGACTCAGAAGTAGAGGAGCTCCAACAAGAAAATGTCCTGGGGTCAAGTAGTCGAAACCGTCTGATGGGCTAGATGACATTGGACACAAGGGCCGAGAGTTGAGGATGGCCTCTATTTTTACCAATAAGGTAGAATATTCTTCATAAGTCAAGGGACGATCAGCAATTACTCTCTTGAGATGATGTTTCATAGATTTTATGGCAGATTCCCATGAACCACCAAAATTTGGAGCTGAAGGCGGGTTGAACTGCCAGGTGATTTGGCGCTCTTCGCAGTAAGACTTGATTTCCTCGTTTCCTTGCATTAGCACAGCATTAATGTCTTTCAGTTCTCTTGCTGCACCCAAAAAGTTTGAACCTAAATCACTGCACATTGTAGATGGTAGTCTTCTCCTGGATATAACTCTGTCCAACGACGACAAAAAAGCTGCAGTTGAGAGATCACTGACTAAGTCTATATTTACAGCACGAGTACATAAACAAATAAACAAAACTATCCAATATTTATAGGTCCTTGCATTTCGCCTTTTACATTCATTATATAAAAAAGGACCAGCTAAATCGACACCAGTATTTACAAAAGCTCTTACCATCTTAAACCTAAAACTGGGAACATCTGACATTAGTGGTTCTAAAGGCTTAGCTTTAAACCTATAGCAACCCAAACACTTAAATACAACACTTCTTAAAAGATAACGTATACCAGGAATCCAAAACTTTCTTTGAATTAAAGACTGCAATAATAATGGACCTCCATGTAATGTCAACTTATGATAATGTAAGCATATTAGCTCGGCTAATCGACTTTTGCGGGAAATCAAATATGGATGTTTTCTGTCATTTGAAATAGGAGCTTGGGATAAACGACCCCCCACCATTAGCAAACCATCCTTACAAAGAAAAGGAGTCAAGTGTCGAACAAATCCTTTAACAGGCTGAGCATTCTTTACACGATGAATTTCTTCTGAGTAGTATTTCTCTTGAGTGAATCGCATAAGTACCTTTAAAGCATTACTTAGCTCAAACTGGGTGAGCTCTCCAAGTTTTCGGTTATTTACCTTTAATCGAAGATTAGATATGAACCTCAACACATAACTTAAGACACGTTGGACTTTGGTCAATGAAGAATGTGATTGCAATAAGGATTCAACAACACTATAATTTCTTTTGCCTTGTGAGATAAGACTAAGAGAGTCTATTTTTCTTTCTGGGATTAGATCAGTTACTGTGAAATCACTTTGGGGCCACTGACAAAACGGTAAATGTAAAAATTCTGGTCCATTCCACCAAAATTTACTGTCAACTAATTGAGCTGGATATAGGCCACGCGAAGCAAAATCGGCTGGGTTATGCGTTCCAGGAATGTGTTTCCAAACTGAAGGGGGTAATATTTCTAAAATCTCAACCACTCTATTAGATACATAAGTTTTAAGTTGATGGGGTGGTGTATGTAACCAAGAAAGGACAGTAGTGCTATCAGTGAAACAAAGTATTTCATAACTAGATAGAGTAGACAGATAATCTCTTAATGAACCAATTATCTTAGACAGCAATAAAGCACCATTTAACTCTAGCCGAGGAATTGTAACTGTTTTGAGTGGAGCCACTTTACTCTTAGATTTTAGTAAGTTTACTTGAATATGATTATCCACTGATTTTACCCTAAGGTAAACACACGCACCATAACCCTTTTCACTTGCATCACAGAAGCCAATGATTGTGATGACTACTGGATCCTTGAAACTAATATACCTGGCTATTCTGATTTTTTTCAATCTCACATAGTTGAGAGTAAAATTCTAACCATAGCTGTGCAAGAGGAAGTGGGAGACTTTCATCCCAATCTATGCCTGCAAGCCAGAGTCTTTGAACACTTAATCCAAAATGTCACAGGGGTAACCATTTATGTCGTAGATGCGGGCTACTTGTGACAAAACACCTCTTTTTGTCATTACTAGATTCTCAAGGGACAACTTGTAACAAAACTCATCGGATGTAGGATCCAAAGAAAACCCAGGAGCTTAACACAGTTGGACGACTCAAATGACACAGGGGTTTCTTGGTGGTCCTCAGGAATGTGTGATAAGACACCAACACTGTTACTTGAATACTTTCGGAGAGAGAATCCACCTTTACCTAGTAAATCAGTTAATTCAATGTATAAATTAATCGCTTCACTTTCTGTAGGAACTGCACAAACAATGTCATCAATGTAGATATTTGATGTTAATGCCTTAGAGGCAATAGGATAATCTTTTCCTTCATCCATGACTAACTGCTTTATTGTTCGCTGAGCAAGGAAAGGACTGCAGGTGAGCCCTAACGGAAGAGTGGTAAGTTCCCATTCAGTAACAGGAATATTATATTCGTTTCTCCATAACAAATGAGTGTACTGAGTGTCAGAAGGATTAAGGCGAATACATCGATACATTTGCTTTATGTCACCTATTAAAGCTACAGGATTCATTCTAAAAGACAACAAAATCTGAGATATATCAGATTGCAACTTAGGACCTGGTAATAGAAACTCATTCAAAGATTTGCCAGTGTTACTCTTTTCACTAGCATTGAAAACAACTCGAACCTGTGTTGTGGTACTTTCCTTGACTACAGCATGATGAGTTAATAGATAATCTATATTTGTAGAGGCGGGACGCATGTGACCTTGCATAACATAATCTTCCAGATTAGCATGATACTGTTGCTTGAAATCAGGAGTTTTCGACAATCGTTTTTCTAAGGTGAGTAGGCGCTTGTGAGCTACTTGCCTTGTTGAACCTAAGTTTTCTGGGGGCGTTGCGTCTTTGAACGGAAGTGAAACTTGATACCTGCCATAACAATCGCGGGTAGTTGTCTCTTGAAAGAACTGTTCACATACAACTTCATTTTTATCCTTCGGCACTATTACATGAGAAGGTTCTTCAGACTCCCAAAATCTCCGTAGCATATCATCAAGAGGAGGTGTGTGGGTAAACATTGTTAGAGAGACTGGAGATTTGTGAAGAGAGGGGATTTTTTCCGAAGATGAGAAATCCGAACATAGTATTTAACGCTGCTGGTGTACCTTTGATATGCACACAATTATCTGACAATATATCGGAAAAGTGTTGAACACCCAGGAGCAGATCGTTCAGTCCGGGTTTATCGAATTCTGGATCAGCTAACTGTAGATTACTGAACCTTTTGCGTATACTTGAGTCTAACTTAACTTTTGGCATGTTGGACGATATAGTTTGCAAAACTATTGCTTCAACTGACAAAATGGTGTCTTCATTATGAAGAGGACCAATGGTACAAGAAACACAACCACGATTATTGGAAAAGGAGGATGACCCTACGCCTACAACATCAACTGAGTACTTTTTACGTGGTAATCTTAATGTCTGAACAAAAGACTCAGTAATGAATGATGTCTCACTAGCAGGATCGACAACCATTCGACATTTCACCCAATCACCAGTAGAAGATAATACACGACATTGTGCAGTACCTAACAACCCAGTAGTTGAACTCCGTTCGTCCACTTGAGACTTCACATGGCAGCTTAATGCATTAGTGGAAGGCTCGTTACCTGACATACCCTGATTAGGATTAGAGGGAAATTTGTCTGACTCAGAATTACTACTTCGTGGTATGTTTGGTTGTTCACGGTGCAACATGGAGTGATGGTTTTTGTTTTTGCAAGTACGACAGCTAAACTTACTTTTACAACTTGCACGTGGGTGAGTGCCTAAACAAGCATAACACAGTTTCAGACTATTTACTGTTTCAAATCGTTTCAAGGGAGCCATCGCAATGAATTTTTCACAGGAACTTAACTTGTGTTCATTCTGACTCTTACATAAGGGGCACTTAACATTAACACTGTATGGTTCTTGAGAGTTAGACGTAAAAGACTTAGTAAATAAGCTTTGTTTGAAACTTTTACTGGATTTAACAGTTGGTTGAGAATAAGAGGGGTTTGTACTTTGCTTACTTACACTTGGGACCTGCACTATAGAGGCAACTTTATACTGCTCAGTTAAAAACGACGATAAATCTGTAAAAGTAGGAAAATCTTTCTTAGAATGTTTATCTTCAAATAAACGCTTAGTATCAGGATCGAGAACTTTCATTGCTAGGTTAAATATAACAAAATCTGCTAAGTCCGGAATTTTTAAAGCTTTCAATGACTCATATTGAACACAAAATACATCAATAAACTGTCTCAGGCTATTTGGAGAACTATTTATTAGAGGCTTAAACTGTAGTAGCTTATTCAGATAGTGTGCACCCACTAATCTCTTATTTGTATACCTTTCAACTAGCTTATCATATGCTGCTTGATAATTTTCTTCCTTAAAATCAAAGTTATCAATAACTGACAAGGCAGGATACTCTAAATAAGATTTCAGAAAAGAAAACTTTTGAATGGGAGCTAGCTCTGTATCATGTACCAGAGTGTCAAATAAAGACTTAAAGGCAGGAAACTTTTCTAAATCACCTTTGAACTTGGGGATGTCTATCGGGGGTAATTTTGGTCTCAGCTGTTTAGCTTCATGAGAAATAGGAACTGGAACATTTTTCTCTCTACTTTCTATAATTGACTGACTTTTAGCAACAATCTTATAATGTAATTCCTCATAAGATTCAGACACAGTATCAACAGCCACTGCAGTGTCAATTACAAAATTTATTCTTGCTATCCTATCTTGTACTTCATTGAACAGTTTGAAATCATTTTCAATATTTTTGGCCCTAGCCAGAAAAACACTTTCATTGTTTTCCAGATTTTTTATTAAATCAAAAGTAACTTGTAACTTACGAAATAATCTCTGACGCTTTTCAACACAAGCCTGACTTTCTAACTCCTCTTTTGCACCCATCTTGATTATTTAAAAATGACAAAGTATAAATAAAACTTATTTCATAACACAGTAATTAAATAAAATACTATTTGGATTTATTTTAAACACATTAATAACTTTTCTCAATTGCATTTCATGAAAGTTAAAGAGAAAGTTGCATGAAAAAACATGAGCATCAACTTTGCACAGTTTGAGAATCAACAATAACTTGCTACTGATATCTCTTATTTAGACTGAAGTATGGATCAGAATATTATCAGTATTGATCACAAGGGAAACCCCAAAGTCACCACAACAATTATTATTTACTGAATTAAACCATCCGGCTCGAAGGACCAATGACAAGGCCAATGCCTAAAAAACAAACATAACTTCTTCGATAAAATAAGAGTGGACTGTATTACTTTAAATCACTAAGGAATTCGAGGTTTGACATGAAAAATAATAGTATATTTTGATCCAAACTGTTTATTAACAGTGGTAATTGTATAAAATACATTAGAGAGACTTCCTAGGATGAACATAACTTTAAATTAATTGTTTCTGCTGTTCGCAAAGGTGAGCATATTACTGAAAAAAGAGGAGGGGACCGAAAATCAGTGAAATCAGCTGTAAAAAAAGAACTTGTCCGGAATTTCATCAAGCAACTACGTGGTAAGGAAAGTCACTAGTCAAGGAAGAAATCAAAACGTATTTACTTAGATGCTAATCTAAACATAACAAAGTTGTGGAAGATATACAATAGTAATCAAGATGAAACTGATAAGAAGGTGTCTAAGACCATGTTTCGAAGAATTTTCCAAACCTTCAATGTAGGATTTCGCTCCCCAACCTCAGATGTTTGTAGTTACTGCTGTAAAATGAAACATTTAATCAAAACAACAACAGATCCAGTGAAAAAGACTGAATAAATGACTAGTAAACGAGTGCACAGCCTTCGTGCAGCAGCGTTTTATAAGTTAATGAAGACTGAGGTACCTGATTCAAAAACATTGTGCTTCGATTTACAGCAAATTCAACCACTTCCGAGATCCTCTATACAGGAAGCCTACTATTCGAGGCAAATAGGTTTGTATTGTTTGTGTATTGTTGGGATCGATGGAAAAAATCCGAGCTTCTATCTGTGGACAGAAGACCAAGCTGGAAAGGGTTCCATCGAAGTTTCTTCAGCTCTTTTACAGCATCTCGAAAACCTTGAACTCCCTAATAAAATTACCACTATTAGGCTGTTCTGTGACGACTGTGGTGCACAAAACAAAAACAATTTTGTTTTGCACACTCTTATGCATTTTTTGTTGAAGACAAAGTCTAAGGTGGACACCATCCAAATTACGTTCCCTGTGCGAGGCCACAGTTTTCTACCGGCCGATCGTGTGTTCGGCCAGGTGGAAAAGCTACTAAGGAAACAACCAACCATTATTCATAAGGCAAACTATATTGATGTCTATAAATCAGTGGGAGTGGTGAAAATGGTTGGGGAGGACTGACAAATTTATGACACCAAAAGCCTTTCCTCAAAAGAACAAGGCTGTTTTAAACGTCTCGTTGGTATTTCAGACTGCAAAAGAATCGTAATCAAAAAAGAAGTTATTGACCGAAAGAAAAAACTGCTTGTGAAAGCTTTGTTGAACTTTGTTTTCGAGTCAGAGGCGGAACCATGGCAATCCCTTCAGAAAAAAGGTTGGACTACAAAGAGATGCAGCACAGTTGAACTAGGAGAGTTACCCATTGTTCACAACATTTCTTCAGCAAAAAAGAAAGATGTAGATAAGCTGCTACAGTATATCTTCGGGGAAGACTGGAAGAGTGACAACGCCCTTGAATGGTATCTTCGCATCGTCTCAAACCAAGCTCATGCCAGCAAAGTTGATGGAGAAAACAATTCTCCGGACGAAGAGTGCATCTGCTTGGATGATGGATGATGACACAGGACTCCATGTTTAATGCAAAGGGCTGGGCACAGTTTCTGCAAAAAGACTGATCAAAACACACTTTGTTTTGTAAGGATTTTTTATAATCTTATTTGTATTTCGATTTTTTTTTATAATTCTTAATATAAAATTTTTTTCATTTTTATATCAAAATCTCATTTTTTAAGACAGTTTAACTTAATGAATATTTTTTATAGAATAATAAACCTTTTGTCATTCGTTTTTAAAATAATAAATCATTTTTTAAAGATCTATATTTTTATTTTTACTACCAGTAAGCCAATCAAAAAAGAGTATGTCCTAGTTGACATCATTCAAAAAGGGTTTTGTCCACACCTGCCAATCAGAACAAGTTTAGTCCAACATAAAAAGCATTAAATAATATAATAAACGTACCTTTTTAGAATTATTTAGTTAATAAATAAGGTCTAGGGAATTATAAGTTTCTATAGATTTAGTTTCCCCAAATATTAACAGCTAAATATCGTCATAACAGTTTTTCAGCCTTTCTGAAAATTCTTATCGATGTGACAAAACCTTTTCTGACCGCCACCTCCTCATTTCTTCACCATTCCCGCTCACAATGCGAGTGCGGAAAATAATTTTTCCCTTATGAATATCCAGTGGACCGAGGAAAGGAATCTAATGGAAGTAGAGACACTTGAAGCTCTTCTTCAGGTATCTTATAACTTCACGATGGATTGTTGCCAGTTCTACAGCTACATATTAGACAAAAAGGACATCCTTAAATTAGCTGGAGCAAATGACAAGTACAACAAACAAGTTTAAAATGTTTATTAGTGAATTTCCTATGGAAAGTGAACTATTAGCATGACCCGCACGGTGAAACTTAAGCCCGGGACCACCATAGAAGTTCCTAACGTGACCCCTGAACACGTTTTGGGGGGTCGTTCAAAATTTTATATATATATATATATATATGTGTGTTTGCACTCTAGCGGTCGCATTTTTTGTCCGATTAACTTATAATTTGGTAGGGACGTTCCTTTCAGTTGAAATCAGTTGGACAAGTTCGTTGGGCAAAATAATCGTAAAACTCCAAACCCATTTTTGGGGGATTAATCTTTCAAATTTCGAGTTGTTGGGCCCAAAAAGGGTCTAAAAAGCCCCTAATGTAAAATTAATGCATGTAAAAAGATGGGAATTAGTGAGACGAAAGTTTTAAGCCCTCTCTCGTCATTCTAGCATAAATATTTACCGAGTTATTAAAGAAAATGTGTTTCGACTAAACACAGTACGTTGTCTTATGGGGGTCTTACACTAGAAAAGCCTGCTACTCCTTTGTTAGAGTACTTTTATCATCCCCAGCAACCTCAGGCCTACTTTCAAGCCTGACTGGACCTTCTCCTAACATTATAATGCGCAAAATTGTATTCCCAGCTTTGCAGGTAAATTAAACCAGGAGCATCAGAACAGCCAAAAAATCAATGTTTTAAGATTTCAATAAAAATTGGAATATAAGTATGTTTTTACACTGATTTTGAGTTTTAAAAGTTTTTATGTGGAAATTCACTTCCCTCACGTCAGCGTGCTGCGTGCGAACTCGTTTAACTTCTTATCATTTTTGTGTAAGAACTTAAAATTTAGGCTAAGACGGCTAAGATAATCATGATACTTTCTTGAAACTACTATTCCACGTTTATTCAACTTCTTATCATTTTTGTATAAGAACTTAAATTTTGGCTAATCATGATGATTGAGGTCCAACCCAACAACGTGTCTGTTTTAAAACTATATGTTATTATATTGCGATTTTTTGTTGATTTGGACTTTCATAATTTGCTTACCTATAATCGAATCTATTTTGTACCCTAAATTCTGAACATGGCAGTCAGCCCTGCTGCTCCGCCTGCAGTTGCTCAAGTAGTTATCACCCCTGGTCTTCTCGACACCCAAGAGAATTGGCACTTGTTCTTCCAGCCAAATAATCTTTTTACTAAATTCATCCTGCCTAATCTCCAACTTCAACCATTTGTTCATGAGCTAAACAATGTAACTGCCGCCTCAATCACAAGCATGGTACTGCGGTATTATGATCGGGCGTTTCAGACCATGGGTAATGGAAGATGCATCAGATTCCATTGCCGTGGCGGTAGCGATTGGTGAATTGATGGGTCCCAATCTCCCCGACGCGGTGAAGCGTCCACAAGCAGACGCCAGGGCAGCTTTAGGAAGATTACTCAAGACCGCGTTTGGGTTCGAAATCTTCCCTATGCGTCAAGCCCCAGAAGCTTACCCTGTTTGGTATACCATGACAGTTCAACAATACATGGCACTTCCAAACCAAGGAGCCTTCGATGGAGTTAATGCTGTGAGAACTGGGCTTCCGGATCATTGGCCATACACTCTGGCCGAGGGACAAGCTCTGACAACCGCTCAATTGTTGCAACTGCTCTTCATCAACTGCACTTTTCCTCAAGATCTTACCATAGACACTTGCATGTCAATCATCGTGCACACGATGTTAGCAGCTATCAAGCAAGGCAACATTACTCGGCTATTCGGGATGAAGATTGCCCGCGGGATCCAGGCTGATCTTGGGAGACAAATCATGATTGACTCAACGGCCGTACGTCTTACCTATCAACACGTAATGAAATGGATGGATGATACTAATATTTCCCCTATCCTTGACCGCTGGTTTGCCTTCCTACCTGAAGATGCATTGAGGTTGCGCTTGACAATAGAACAAGCTGCTGGAACTGGTCTGACAGTTTTGATCTTGATCGGCAAAGCGCTTAAAGCTCATCCTCAATTCAACTGGGGTATTGTACGTAGAATCTATCCTGCTGAGTATACCGCAATGCAGGAAACCATGCGCCTGGTAGGAAACAACCCGTGGTATGGATACCAGAAGAACATGGGAAATGCTTCTTCAACAAGATACAAGTTAATCGGGTGGGTTGCAGCACAGCTCCTTATCAGAGTCAGTGGTCAGACAAGCTTGGCTCAGTACCGTGGTCTCCCAGTCAGGGTAGCTTTCCAGGAAAGGATGGAAGAAGCAATCCTTGAGTACATTGACCGAGTGACCGGACAGGAAGGAGATGACATCGAACCAGCAGATGCTGACCTGGTGGCCCTGGTAACACTGAACGGTGACGTCTACTGAACAAAGGATAGACGTTCAGAGAACACAACAGCATGACCATCATTGTGTTTTCTCTAGACTTATAGTGAAGTTACCGGAGAAGTGCCTTGAAGAATTTAGATTAAGTAAACTTATATTTGAAGAAGATTATAGATAATTAATGATATATTGAGTTAATTTTTGTACTTTTGTATTTTATGGTATAGTTCCTACAATATTATAATGGAAAATTGGGTTCACCAGTACCAAACAATGGAGGTCCAACCACTTTTTTGAAACTACTATTTTATGTTTATTCAATGTTTATTGAATATTAACTACTATTTTATGTTTATAATGTTTACTCAACTTCTTATCATTTTTGTATAAGAACTTTAAATTTAGGCTATGATGGCTAAGATAATCATTATTCATGATACTTCTTTGAAACTACTATTTTATATATATTACTACCAAAATTTATTGTTAAGAAATCGTTTGTAATAAATTGTTAAAACCTTATAAGTTTTACTTGATTATTTTTTAATCCTCAGTACCTTGCATGGCTGCATGCCATTTATTGTATTCTTGAAAACAAAACTATAACAATCGTGTGGTGCAAAATGTTTGAAAGGAAAAATTAAATTAATGGTCTAAAAGCTTCAAAAACAGATAGATACTTTTAATTTCTTCCATAAAAATTGTAAATTACAGAGACCCCCGTATAATTAGACACCCTGGTGTGTGGCAGTGGCGGATGTAAGGGGGGGCCTTTCGGGCTCAAGCCGCCGGAAGTGTCCCGTATTTATTTGGAAGCAATCTAGTCACCTTAGTTGTGAGTGTTATTCATTGAACTAATTATTTGTAAAGTAAAATAAAATGGGTAGGACAAAGAAAAGTAAGAAAAACATTGCCAAAAGGAACAGACTCAACCTTGCTAAACGGTACAGTGGTGTTCCGAGCACTAGTGCAGAAGAAAGTGAGACTAAACCTAGGCCTAGGCCTATGCCTGTTTCATCTATTCAAGGGACTGATCAGCCTTCTACATCTGTAATTGCTAATGTTGATGAAGGTAGGCCTACTGAAAATAATGACAACCCTACAGGGTTTGCCTTGTATAAGAGTTACAATGAAACTCTCGAAACAAATGCAAGTGCTCCCAGCTATATCATGGTTGATGAAGCCCTCCTGAAATCATTCATCTGCCAGTTCCCCTGTTCAGAGTGTTTCAATAAGACTTTGGAAGTAAGGAATGAGGATAGCAAAGGCTATGCGCATTTTTTTAAATTGCACTGTAATTCATGCCGGGCAGAAACCGTTTTCCAAACTTCACGGCAGGCTGGACATTCTATGGCTAACTCAACTCGAGCACTGTAGGACATCAACCGAAGGCTCGCTCATGCATTTACCTCTTTAGGGAAAGGCCATAGAGGCGTGGAAGTGTTTTCCATGCATCTAAATATGAAACCTATAGGTGTTAAAGCATATCATCGGCACCTGGACCAGTGTCACACAACCTATTTGGAGGCAGCCAATGCAATTTTGGAAAACGCTAGAAGTGAAGTGCGGAAAGCATACTTGACTTTGGAGAACCTTCCTCTCGACTATGTGGTCCTTTAGATATGTCTGTGAGTTATGACGGTAGCTGGCAAAAGAGAGGCTTTAAATCAAAAAAATGGAGTAGGCTGTGTAGTGGATGTTGTGACAGGTTGACTTTGAGGTCCTCACAAAGCACTGTCGCCAATGTGAAAAAATTAAGCGGATATTAGGTGCTGAATCTGATGCATATAAAAACTGGGTTGCTACCCATGAAGATAAATGTGACAAGAATTATGAAGGGTCTTCTCCCAATATGGAAGTGGTTGCGGCCGAGCGCATGTGGAAAAGATCACAAGACCACGGTTTCCGATACACAACTGTGGTTTCGGACGGCGACTCAAAAACTTGTGTTCACTTGAGTCAAAACAATCCCTATAATGGTGTTAAACTTGAGAAGGTTAAGTGTCTAAACCATGTAGCCAAACGATAAGGCACAGGCCTAAGAAATGTTGTTACAGAAAATACGGGAAAAGGCGACCCTCTTGGTGGAAAAAAATACGGGAGCTTGAAAGAATCGACGATAAATAAACTAACTGCTTATTACAGAAATGCAATCGAAAAAACCTGGGAGACATAAAAGAGATGAAAACTGCCATATATGCTACAATATACCACTGCAAGTCTACTGAGGAGAAACCACAGCATGAAAAGTGGCCTAAAGGTAAGGAGTCTTGGTACTTCTAGAACCGAGCCCTTGCCAACACCGAAAACCCTGATTCGCACAAAAAATGATAAAAACACCTATAACTGAAAAGGTAGCTATGAAAATATTGCCTTTGTACCAAAGGTTAGCAGCAGATACATTATTGGAAAGGTGTGTTTCAGGCAAAACACAAAACGCTAATGAAGCTTTACATGGGGTTATCTGGTCAAAGTGCCCTAAAACCAGTTTCGCATCAAGGAAAAACTTGAAATTTGTGTTTGTGAGGCTGTTTGCCAGTACAACACTGGCTGTAATAAATCTATTTACACCATTCAAGCCGCAAGTGGGATTAGCCCTGGAGTTGCCACATCTAAAATAGCGAAACGCTTGGATAAAAAGCGACCTGAACTTTCAAAGATGCGAAAAGTGTTGAAGTTTACAGAGTATCGTAAAAAGCTCAGACAAGCCCAGCTACTGGAGGAAGAAAAGAAAAAGCAAAAAGAAGGACTGAGTTATGGAAGAGGAAGCTTTTAGGCAAACACAGTGATGTATATAGTAGGCTATGTGGGTTTTATTCGTTTTCTAAATGTATTTTGTGTATTTTTCATTTGTGTTGTGTTTTCTTTGAAAAATCTATTGTGGACTAATATCTATGGTATCCTGGCAACAATTCATCCATTTATTGATGGTGAGTCCTTCTTTTATTAGCTATATGATAAATAAAATTTAACTGTAAGCCTTTTACAATGGTTTTATTTTAAAACGAGTTCGCACGCAGCACGCTGACGTGAGGGAAGTGAATTTCCACATAAAAAACTATAAAAACTCAAAATCAGTTAAAAACATAAAATTATTCCAATTATTATTCAAATCTGAAAATATTGATTTTTTGGCTGTTTTGATGCTCCTGGTTCTATTTACCTGCAATGCTGGGAATACAATTTTGCTCATTATAAGGTTAGGAGAAGGCCCAGTCAGGCTTCAAAGTAGGCGTGAGATTTTTGGGGATGACAAAAGTACACCAACAAATGAATAACAGGCTTTTCTGAAGTAAAACCCCCCATAAGACAACGTACTGTGTTTGGTCAATACACATTTTCTTTAATAACTCGGTAAATATATATGCTAGAATGACGAGAGAGGGCTTAAAAGTTTCGCCACACTAATTCCCACCGTTTGCCATTCGTTAATTTTACATCCGGGGCTTTTCAGACCCTTTTTGGGCCCAAAAACTCAAATTTCTAAATTTAAAATCCAAAAAAGGGGGTTAGAGTTTTCCGATTGTTTTGCCCAACGAACTTGTCCAACTGATTACAAAAAAGAATGTCTCTACCAAATTTGAAGTAAATCAGACAAAAAATGCGACCGCTAGAGTGCATACACACACACACACACATATATATATATATATATATATATATCAAATTTTGAACGACCCCCCAAAACGTGTTCAGGGGGTCACGTTAGGAACTTCTATGATGGTCCCAGGCTTAAGTTTCACCGTGCGGGTCATGCTAATAGTTCACTTTCCATAGGAAATTCACTAATAACGGGTTGGTAATTATAACAAAATATGATAGGGGTTTTTTCAACGCGCGATTCCCGCATATTTCCGTGTTTTTTAAGCACATAAATTGATATATCTCAGAAACTACTTCAGGTACAGGGTTGAAATTTTTGTCAGGCATTCCTCATTAGTAGATGTAAAAAGTTAGATAGAATTATGGCAATATCTCATTTGGTAAAAAATAAAATAAAAAAAGTTTGAAAAAAGATTATATTTTTATTTTTTTTTATCATGTAACTTTTTTAATGAATAGGTAAATTTATAATTCTACCCAATTTTTTTTAGACTATATGCCCTACAAAATGACACCTTGATTGCGAATATTTTTCCAGTAGAACTTTAGATATATCAATTCAAAGATAACACTTAATTTTTCCCATAAAAATATACGTAAGGATTTTTTTAAAATTTTAACTATACAAATTTCTTTTCATCAAAGTTAAAAACTATAACAAAATAACCAGACACAAAGAGTTGCATATTAGCAGATTTAGCATTTTCAGTACAGAATCCCCTTAATCAGTTGCTCGTGGAACTTTTCAGAGGCTGGCCACGGCAAAGGTGCCCCAGATGGGGTTGGGGGCTTTATCAAACGAACAGCTGACAAGGCCATAGCGCAAGGCTCAGACATTTTGGACAAAACTGCTCTGCTAGCCACAATTAAAGAAAAGTGCCAGAAAATTTTAGTTTGGAGAATTTACCCAGAAGAAATAACCTCAATTGAGAAAGTAATCAAAGCAGCAGGACAGCTTCCTCCTATTCCTGGAACATTCAAGATACATCAAGTATCATATGGCAAAACTTCAATGGCACACAACACAACACAAGCAGGATCCCTCGCACTATATTTTCCGACTTTTCGTAAGGACGTAAAATACAACGAAGAATCGGGTCAGTTACCACGATTAAGTAAGGTGTTTTACGTCCTTACGAAACGTCGGAAAATATAGTGTGAGGGATCCTGCTTGTGTTGTGTTGTGTGACTACGGATCCTGTTTACAACTCGCACTGGATAATTGAAGGGCTTGGATGGTGAAGGTGTTATGTTACATTTTTATGAAAATTTAGATTTCTATATGGATGAAGGTGTTACGTGCTACTATTTCTCATGACACTCACTCCCTCTCTATTCTATAAGTATTTTTTTCTTTAGTCACATGGTGAAGGGGTTAAGTAGCATAACATGTACATTTGCTTGGAGGGGGTAGGTGTTATGTGGCTCTGTCATGCTCATGACCCCCTCTTCCACCAGAACACTCTAGTTGGACAGTGTCTTAACACCTTAACCCACTAAGACACACTAGCTATTTTGATGGGATGTGAATGTTGTTACTAGTTTAATAATCATCAAGGAAACGAAAAGAAGTGAAGAATACTTCACTTGGCTCTTAAGTCTAAGGAAGAGAGTGATGAAGGTAAGTATTATGCGAATATTTCAATAATATTACAAAAAACACATTATAAGTACAATATTAATTTAACATTAATTTTGAGGTTAGGTTTAGAAACTGTATGTTGCTTTGTAGGATTAAACAAAGCAATTAAAATGCTTACCATTGATGCTATTCTGATGATTCTTAGGTCTGCATATTATTTATAACTTACGCAATACAAAGTAATTTGTTACGTAAATATTTTTTTGTTATAATGGAGTCATTAACAAGCATTAGGCCTAGAACAACCTAGGCTAGCCCTTTTTGTTTCTGATATTTCCCATTTCTTGTTTTAACTTAGCCAAACCTATTTGTTTGCTTTCAGGTGAAAATGAAAAGGACAGCCAGTCAAGTTCCATTAGTTACCTTTTTAAGGATCACTCAAGTGACGAGTACATTCCAGACTCAAACTCTGACGACTCTGAAGACATAACCAGTGATGGAGATAGAGTGATAGAGACCAGTGTGACTGTAGTTCTTCCCGTAAACCAACCATTTCAAATAGGACTGATAGGCCTAGTGACAGCAGTGTTGTTAAGAGTTACAAGTGCGTTCCAGACTCTGACATAATCAGTGACAGTGATGATGACTATAGTTCTTCCCGTAGGCCTAGATGGTACCTTTTTCAAAAAGATAGGCCTACAAACTAATTTTCCAAGGATGTGGGCCTAGCAATAGTAACAAGATAAGCGACACCCGCGTGGTAAGTAGCCCTAGTAATGACGATGAGGCTAATTTAGAACCACCAGTAAAAAAACCTAAAATGTCCAGAAAACGAAAGAAAAATGAATTACTTTGGAAACGAGTTGTTGCTGCTAAAGGAAGAGAATCTTGGAGAAAGTTATGTGTCTTGGAAAGGTGTGGTGATTCCTGCCAAATGTATTAAGACTGAGGATAGTATTTGTAACGAGAAGTGTCGTTTGAAATGTTCAGCTCGGATTAACCAAGATCAGATAATCATTATTTTTAACGACTTTTATAAACATGATGTTAATGGTAAAAATGTTCTGCTTTTTAAATCCATTTCTATGAGTCAACCTGAGCGAAAGCGCAAAGGCGCTATTAAAAATAAAACTACATCTTTTAAGTATACTATTACAGTAAATGGCAATAATGTGTCAGTTTGTAAATCAGCCCTTATGTCGCTGTATCAAATTGGCCGGAAAAATATTGCTCTTATCCAAGACCAAGTTAAGAAAGGTTTGTCGGCACCAGATCTAGAGAAACGTGGCAAGCATAACAACAGGCCTACTAAACTTGCTGCAGATGTAAAACAGTATATTATGGAACATAATGGATCTTTTCCTTCTGATGAATCACATTATTCTAGAGCCAACAACCCAAACAAAAGATATTTGTCACCGTTGTTATCCGTAGTTAAAATGCATAATCTTTATTTAGACAAATGCCAACTTGACAAAGTCCCAGACAGATTTTTTGTAAAAGAGTCCATGTATAGATTTGTATTTGACCATGAATTTAATTTATCATTCGGGCATCCGAAGAGTGATACTTGCAGCACCTGTGACAGTGGTGGACAATGTTCAGAAGAACACATTGAATGTTACATATCTGCCTTTGCTGCTCAAAAAGCTGATGGAGAAAGTGCTGAATCTTCGACTGATACTGCGTACGTCACAATGGATTTACAGCAAACTATGCCACTACCTCGTCTGTCCACATCAAAAGCCTTTTATAAAAGACAAATGTGGTTTTATAACCTTGGCACACACATTAACGCTAAAAATGTGAGCAGAGGGTTATTTTGTACATGGACAGAAGATGTAGCGAATCGTGGAAGTACAGAAGTTGAAAGTTCACTACTGACTGCACTTGAACTAGATGAAACACTTCGAGAAAAAAGTCATCTTATATTATGGTCCGATTCATATTCGGGCCAAAATAAAAATTATCAGCTTATATGCCTCTATCAATACATGATTGCAAAGGGTTATTTTAAAACTATTGAGCATAAATTTCCCGAAGTTGGTCACTCTTATCTTGATTCCGATCGCGACTTCGGTCGAATTGAAAAGAATCTTCGTAAGCAGCCGAATATGAGTAGGGGTGCCGGTCGTTGAGCCGTGGCCAATCAGAAGCCAGCATTTTGGTCACGTGACATTAGGCCCCGCCCCCAAGATGGCGGCGCCCATGTTTCCCGCCAAATTTTCCCGCCAAATTTTCCCGCCAGATTTTCCCGCCAAATTCCCTAACCTCACTTTTCTCCCTCCAGTGTTGCCAACCTATGGTTATTATATGCAGTATTATATATATATGCTCTATGCTATTATACTCTATACGCTACCAACCTAGCGGAGCTAAATAAGGTAAGTAAAAAGTCAGTTTGTTATACAATAAGTTTAATATAAAAAAAGAATATATAATAAGAACAAGTTAAAAAACAAAGAGTATATAAAAAGAGTAATAATATAAAAACAATATATAATAAGAACAAGTTAAAAAACAAAGAGTAATATGAAAACAGTTATAAAAAGAATATACATATAAAAATTTAATAATATATATAAAAAGTTATTAATATAAAAAACTAGCCGTCAAAGAAAATCCGCTTGCGGCCGACGACTGTTGAGCGGCAGAACGGGCACACGTGGAGGCGAACTGCACACGCGGGACAGAGGGTGTGTTGACACGGCGACAACACCACCGTAGGGAGCGTATCAAGGCAGACCCTGCACATCAGGGCCCTAGGAGGTTCTGTAGCAGGCGGTGGACGTCCCCGGAAGATTTCCTGGTCCATATGGCTCCCCGTCTGAGTGAGGATGCGCTCCAGCGTAGTCTGGATCTCGGTCCAGACGACTGGGGCGACTTCCAGCATCTCCTGACGGGTTGCATTCACCAGGACGGTCTCGGACAGGTGGAGAACCTCCCGGAGCTCTGACCTAGCGGTGGTAAGGTGGCATACAGCCCGCCAAGACGCACGGTCAACACCCTCCTGTCGTGCCTCGATCTGAAATCATAAACAAGTCTTAAAATCATAAAATATACTTATATAAACCCTGAAATCATAAACATAGTTTAATTTATAAATCACATTAAGTTATTATTATTATATGCTCACCATCCCAAAAGCGTCATGCCTCAGCTCATGCAGCCTTTCCTCACGACGGCAGTGGGGACAGGGCTGCTGTGGTGGTGGTGGCGGCGGATTCTCGGGCTGAGGTGGCGGCGGATTCTCGGGCTGTGGTGGCAGCGGTGGTGGACTAGGTGGAGGCAGGTTCTCGGGCTGTGGTGCAGGCGGGTTCTCGGGCTGTGGTGGCAGCGGTGGTGGGCTAGGTGAAGGCGAGTTCTCGGGCTGTGGTGCAGGCGGGTTCTCGGGCTGTGGTGGCAGCGGTGGTGGACTAGGTGGAGGCAGGTTCTCGGCCCCCTGTGCCTGCGACGGGTCATCATACACACGCTGGAACACAATACACTGGTTAATTGCATATACTCATTAAAAAACAATAGCCCTAAGGGTTGTATTCAACTTACCACAGGTTCAACTCTCCTGGAAGGCCCCGCGGAGGTGTTTGCACTCGTAATTGGATGACGTGACATCCTCAGCCCTAGTAAATCGTCTTCAAGCTAAAATAAAGAAAACCGACTGTTACTGTCTGAAAACAAAAAATTACTATTTAATTTTGAAACATGATTTATATAAATTTAAAAAAAACAGAATAATAATATAATTACCCCTAGACGCGTACGAAGTCCCGTGGCTTGTCGGTGGACGTAATATACGCCAGCACAAACCCGACGAGCCCCGAGGGTACACCTTTCTAGCGGCTGGTCTTCCCTCTGCAAAAGATTTGTGAGTAAGTATCTGTACCCTGGTGAGAAAGTGAAAGTTCGTTAGCAAATTGACCTACGTACCCTCAACTGAATTAAAGTCCAGCGATCCCTGGCCCAGTAGGTAGATTCAGTGAGGACGTACACACGGGACTGCCTCGAAGGCCACGCAAGCGCCTCCATCTCCCTCAAACGGGTTTCAACACTCGCCTGTAAACGTTTAAATCAGTAAGTAAGAATAAAACAGTCTAGTAATGTACGTTAGTTATTATTATATTATACTACGTTACTTACAAAGCTAACTCGGCGAAATCCTCTAGGAGCTGATGGGGCAGGATTCTCTTCATAAATGAGGATGTCCTCCTCATCATTCATGAAATGTATGTCATCCTCCATGACATACGCTGGCTGAAAAACAGACAATTATTAGATTCTTCAAAGTATTACCGGCTTTTAAAACGTTTTTTCGATCGATATCTTACCACAAGAGCTTGGAGCTGTCTGAGCTGCACAGCATCGCGGAGGGATTCGGAATGCTCTCTCACATACCGGGTTCCATTGCGCGTTCTACAGCAAGTGGGTAGTGACCGTAGGTCCATTTCATAGCCCCACGGAACGCGTTCAATACCCCTCTGAAAATTAAAAACGATAAGTACAAGCCACGCCATTACCTCAATTCTTAATCTAATGTTATATATAATCCTAAAAACTACTAACCATCCAAGAAGAACGTATCCATAAAATACCGTCGACTACACAGGTCTCCTCATAGATATATGCTCCAGTCTCCACGGTAGGGCTTGAAAATAGTCTCCAATCCGATAAGCGATCGTAAGCATCATCCTTAAAAAAAACAAAAAGAATATAAATATATTTCAGCAGAATATATAAGCAAGTGATCAATTTTACACTTTTGTTATTTTACTTACCCAATGTATCGGGTGAAACCCTTCAAGAGGCGCCAGGGTCATGTCAGTATCTCCATCGGGCATGGAGTATGAGAGGATGTCCCTGTGCCGATTTATGAAGAACACATCACCTGTGTCGCTCCGGCTATACTCGTCAAATAGACAATCAGTTCCCCACTAAAACAAAAATATTATTATAAGGACGGTAGTAAGTCGACTAAATTAATTATTTACATTATTAAAAATTATTAAATTTTCACAATTATTAAAAATACTTACACTAGCCATTATCTCAGTTATTCGTATATTTGTCGCTCGGGTCCGCCGCCGATATCCGTTAAGAGGTTGATCTAAGTCAGTCGAATCACTCTGAAAATATAAAAAATTACATTACTATAAGAAAACGTAATAATATTAATTTTAAAATGTTGGAATTAATTACTCTATACACTTACATCAGAGTCTTCATCGGCAAAAATGTCAGGGCTCGAAGGTCTGGGACCCTGTAAATAAATTAACAAAACGTTACATTTAAGAAACTATTTAATTAGCAGCAGTGACTAAATTAACAACACTGAATTAACTACATACCCCGGGTTGAAGTGGTGGGTTCTCGCCGTCACTGTCCCCAAAGGACAAGCGAAGAATCGTCACAATAATCAGTAGACGGAACATTACTACAGAATGCATGGAATACTGTAATCGAGAGACAGCAAACGCTCATATTTATACTCTATCCCCACCCGCAACCTTAGTCACCAGGGACCTTATCACAGTAGCTTTCCCTATCTCCTTGAGCTGAATCATCAGGCAGTACGCGATGGCCTCGTCTCTCGTACAGATTTGTCTGGAGGCCGTCTGCGCTAATAACCCGCGCTTAGACCAAATTTTAAACTTACCGTTACCACAACCTACGCGCCTTCAACTCGTTAATGAGCATAAAAGGTGTTGTAAAACCCTCGAGAGTTTTTGGTTCGAGTTTGAAGACGACTTGGTCTCGTGTGTCTTCTGCACTCTTGTAAGTACACTTAAATTAAGTACACTTAAATTAAGTACACTGTTAAAAAGGGTTGTTGCATTGTAATTTATGTTTTTATAACAAATGTTTTAGGAAGCCATCATCCTGAGTGGAGGCAACATACCTCCATACAGGTCGAAGGAGGCAAGAGAGACCTGTGGCTACACGGATTTTATACCGCAGGAGAGGATGCGGCTCTGCGATATATGCGACTTTGAAATTAGCAGAGCCGTTAGCAGATGTTCCTGCGTAATATAGTAAGTACAATATTTTACAACACACAGTGTAACCATTAGACAAATAGACTGTAATTTTCGTGAGCTCAATCACCTTGAGCGATACTTGGATTTAACGAGCGTCTGGGCCGGCTCGTAATCGATGGTAATTTTCGGCCGCTCAATCATCTTGAGCGGTACTTTGTTTTAACGAGCGGCTGGACCCGGTTATTAGCGGCTATGATTTAGCCTCTCAATCATCATAAGCTATTATGATTTTTACTCACGTTTTACTCACGTTTTCTATTTTATTATCCATCTGAAACGCTTGAAGTTCTAATCAGAGGAAACTCTTATCAGTGCCGCGCAGGCGTGAAACTGTTGCGGCGCATGCATTCACTCATTCGCGTCTCACCATGGAGCACCTCCATTACAGCCACTGCGAGGCCTGCGGCAAGCTGACTTCATGTAATATGTTGTGGCTTACCCCTTCTGGGGTAGGCTACGACATATGTTGTAGGTGCGAGGAGCTGTCCCCGGAGGAGTGGGGAAACCATCCACCTATCGAGTCCTGTGAGCACGATGCCGTTCAGTAAGTAATTATATTAATTATTGTTCTTATTTTTGAACAGGGTAGCAAGCGTTAGACAGTGGTGGAAACTTGTTTTCAAAAACGGGTCTAGCATTGCTTGCTACACTAGTCATCCGCGCTATCACAGGAAGTGATAGCGATTAGGGCGCGAGTCACACTCGCCGCTTCAGTTACAGTCATGGAGCCGTTGTGTATAGAGTTCTCGGTCTATTCCAGCTACTTATGGCCGTTGTACTTGGGGGGTGTATGCTGTCGGAGCAGCCGGGTACTGATCTATCCACACCTGGAGATCAGGTTCCATTACTGCCTCCATCCCCAGCTTTTCTCATGGCTGGTGGTTGAGTGGGCAGTATGGTATTCCTGCCCCACGTGCGGAATGTGTTTCCGTTCTGGATGGACGGAATACGTCTTATAAGGTATGTTATTATTTTTATTCGGTTTTTAGAGTCCAAGTTAAGTATTTGTATGACCCATATTTCCACACCACCCAGGGGGTAGGGTCTCGGCGCGTTTTTTATTAAAGTGAGTATCCCCAGTAGGCCTATTCTCACTGTTTTTAACCACTGCCCCAACCAACGCAGTGATTCGTGGCAGCCACTCCATTACAAAAATGCTGCCTCCGGTAAATATTTTTTTCTTCTCTGTTTCTAGGCTATTTACTAAGACTGTGTCCGTTCATTTTAGCCTAGAAAATAGACAGAGAATTTTACTTTTATATTTTTTATTTGGTTTTTAATTTTTATACTTTTTTTGTTGCGCCTTTCAATTCGCATTTCCCTGACAGTCGGAGGATTACAACAAACGGTTTCACGGTTTTTTAGGCCAACCTCCCCACACCCCTGGACTTACAAAGGGTTTAGCCCTGCCTGCTGGGTGAGCGACTGCCGGGCCTTATTTTTATTAGGCCCCACTCGAAAATATTTTTCGAGCGTAGTACTGTGCGGACCTCAAGGCGCAAGTTTCGTTTTTATTTTTATGTATAATGCAAGCTACTGTAAAATCATCATCATCTATATACAAACTTTCATTTATTTCTTTAACATTAGAATGAAATGCCCGAAGGAATTGAGCCTTCTCCAGGCCTTTTGTGTGTATGACCTCGAAGGGTTTACACAGTGAGCGCAAAAGCTCTTCACTGTAATGTACCTCACCTTCATCCCACTTTATATGGTGAAAGTGACGAGTCAGCCAGCGGGCTGTTCTTTTCATCTTGCTATTCAAAAAATTAAAACAGTAAGGAGGCCGGAATACCAGCTGAGTTCTGTAAGACTTTCCGACTATAGCAAACTCCTTTATAATAAATTTATTATTATTGTCTTTGAACCCGTGAAACTCGACTACAGCTTCCATAATGAGACTTCGCTAAAAAGACGGTCAGCTACTTGAGGCGGTAGTTGTTCTGTACAAGCTTCAGCGCCCGATAAAACCTGATCAATAAAAACTTTAATAATATCCTCCAAATAAAACAATTCTAATAGAGAGCGACCGATCAAAGGAATGTTAATTACAAGCTGATTCCACTCGTGTCGATTGAGAGCCAAGGAGTGTTCTCCGTCAGAGACACAAGCGTACTGCTGACCAAAAATACTGTTAACTTTAATATCAGCTCCCGTATCGGTCTTTACAAAGCATTGATACTTGCCTTCAAAAGCTAAAGTAATTTCATTGAACCTGTCAACCAGCTGACAGTAAGAATCGTAAGACCAAAACACAACACCTTTCCTCCCCTTAATTAATACTCCGAGGCTGTTGTCCCTGTTTTTAAAAATACCCGATACTACGCACTTGGTGAGTTCAGGGTCCAAGAAGTGGACTGACTTTAGAAATACTCCGGTCATTAAATTTATAGGCTCTTTCCCCTTAGGGATGGGTATAGCTCCCGTACTCACCTCCGTCTCGGCCGATGGCATCTCTGTTACTAATCGGTACGCCCCGTTAATAAACGTCCACACCCAACCTCATCTACCCCCTCCCCTCCACCCTCCTTCTCCTCAGGATCTGAAGAGGATTCTGAGGATTCACTGTTGTCAAAATCTGTACGCCATTTAACTATAATGCTATCGATCCCGCGCATTAATTTAAACTCCTTTTCAACACTAGCAAACTTGTAACTGTCTACGTAATCTGTTTTCATCAAAACCTTCTTGTAGTAATATTCAATTTTAATCCAACCGTAGTAACCCATGTTTACTCACTGACTGCTCACCTCAGACTAACAAAATCTCTTAACCCACAACATCTATACCCTCCTCATCATCATCACTGCTAAAGTCTCCATCGTCTCTGAGTTTAACAACTACGGTAGCTGTACCCTCAGGAATATCAGATATTTCCTTCTCACAGTATATCTTGTAACAATCCATTTTTGCTGTACCTATTAAAACATTATCGGCGTTATAAAACTGAATAATAACCCACTCGCCCATGTTTACTCGCTGAGTGCTAGCAGGAGACTAACACTCTGAAAATTAGATGTATCTTTTACCCCTTCCCCACCCAACCCCAAGGGGGGCGAATCGCCCCCCTTGTACATACATTCCAAGTGTTGGACCCGGAGGGTCCACTGTTTAGAAATTACATTGGAGATTTTCTCTTCTGTTAATTTGATACGTCTCAAAAACCTGGCCCTATCCCTTGCTAACTGTTCCCAATCTGATTTTCTATCTGCAGCGGGCAAACTGTATATTTTTGTAACTACCGGGCTGGGGAAACTAACTCGATATTTTCCTGACATCTCCCGTGATCGGTGTGTATGTGTAGTGACAGTCGTGAATTATGAGACAGTACGCCCAAGTATTAGCCGGGATTGCTGTTTTAGTTTGAATCTCAAGCCTTACATCTACGGGACCGGTCTTAATAGTATCGTCCTGCTTTGAACAGTCAATTACATACAGAGGACACTTTGTTTTAAAATCATCAAAGTTTAATATCGGTGAGCCGATTCTACCGTAATAAGAGTTTTGAAAGTTCGCATACATATCATAAAACAGGCAAGTGTTCCCGCGAAGGTTGTCATACGGGTAGAAATTTGAGTTTAAATACAGTTTAACATCAAGCAAATCACTGGCGTCGAACCGTGACATGTCCTTTGTTAAGTCATTCTTTCTGCCTGTCTGAAAGGCTAGAACAATATACCGAGGTTTTTCTGTTTGGTTAGATGTTTTAAGTGTCCAAGATAACGTGTCTGTACTCGGCAGGTTCGGGTATTCAATCATTTCCCACTGACGGAAGGGAACATGTATTGCGGGGTCTTTCTCAATAAACTTGTACAATTTTAACTTCTGAGCGTCGTTCACTGTTATGTGAGGTATTCGCCAGTAGATTTTGTCAATTGTTAATGTTAAAGTCCCGGCCTCCATCAATTTTACAGCGTTTGTATCTGTAGCCGAACGTAAGAGTATCAGTTCCTGTTTAACATTTACCAGCACTCGTCTGTAGTCTTCAGCGAAACCTAGCAAGAGTTTTAGAGGGATTGAATATACAAAATCTGTCACTTTTTCAGTACTACCAGGACCGTTCCAACAGGCATTCTTTAAAGTATTTTTCTCCTCCTCGCGAATAGATAGAATATGTTTTAAAGTAGTAGTTATACCGACATTTTTTGTCCTGTCAATTTCTTTGCCACAAATCTCGTAGCGGATTTCTTCAAACAAGAAAGATATAGCATTATTAATAAAGGAAACATCCTGAGGAGTCCCGTCGGCCTTTGTAGCGTTGGTCTTGCCGTGTATCACAATAAAACTTTCAAAAGGCGCGGTTATTATGTCCTGCTGTAATATCGGTATTCTTATTTCATCGTTATTATTGTAAGTTGTACTTGCATACGGCTGATGTGAGTGCAGCTCCATCCCTGTTATCAAGTCAGCATACTCTGCCTGGTTGTCTATCGCTAATAGCGCCATTCTTTATTACTTTAAAACCGAGAGAGCGAAGAAACGTTATGCTTTTACAAGTTAACTCCTTGGCTTTCTGAACACTACTGACTTGTTGCCCTCCTGGTATATGCCTAAATAGTAGCCCCATTACTGCGTCTAAGATTTAGTCTAACAGAAATTCTTTCTCCGCGAAAGTTAACAAGATTACCGTCCTGGTCTTTTAGAGACACTGTCAAGTTGTTGATCCTCTGGCTGATCACAGGTAAATAAATGACATTCCTCGGTAATTCCATTATTTTATAGCCCGGTGGTTCAGCCGGGTAGAACTCGTGTATGACATGGCCCTCAACCCCATTCAAGTATGACCCGCGTGTGACATTACATTCCACCCTTATGGAGTTAACTTTTATTATATCTACAGGCAGTTCCGATACATGTTCATCTTTAGCCCCGTATATTTGTTTTTTGTAGCCCAAGAGTGTTCCCAATGAATGTTCTTTAGTAAAGTCAATTTTCTCAGAACAACATATCGTAGCTTTTAAAGTGTTATTATTAGGTTTCAAAGTAAATTGTACTTCTTTTGGTAGTTGCGACTGTATATACTTTTCAATGTCCTCAATTTCGTAAGACCCTTCAGGGATCGTAATACTTTTATCATCACCGTAGTAAAACGTATCATTTATGTTTTTTTCAATGTTCGGTATAGAGTTATAAGTGGTCAGTTCAATTAAACCAAGTTCCCATGTACCCTCGCTAACATCAATAGGAAACGCTAGCTCGTGGGATAGAACACTAGTTACCCCTGTTAGACAGAACATTACTACAGAGAAACTTTAAACACAAATGTCCACAAACAACTGAGTCAAAATTCTGTTGTCTCTCGTAGTTATAGTACATCTCACATTCACCCAAGTACTTAGAAATTTCCTGTGGTGGTCTTAGGTTTCCAAAACTGTCATAATAATAGGCCTTTTTATCAATCTTCCTGTAACATACCCAGTGCGTGCCTGGACCGGTTGTACTGTCCAAGTTAACTATAGCAGATTCACATTTTCTCGGGGTTTTCGGTAGACTGTTCCTCATATAAACCCCTCTGAAATTAGGAATTTTCAATAACCTCGCGTATTTGATCAAATCGTAATTTGTAAGTGGCTTTATTGGTATTGAGATGCTTTTTTTTCTTGCGGCCTCCCCTTTTCTTTCTTTTACAGCCTGCGCCTTCCTTTCTATAGGGCTTAAGATACAACCCTCTACCCTTCGGGCGTTTAGCAGGGCGTTTCTTCTTACGGCCTCCTCCCAATTTTGTTTTTGCTTTCATGGCTGTTGTGACTGCCCAAGCAGCGGCTTTCTCACCAACACTGGCGTTACTAGACTTGAATCTCTGCCAAGCGCGTTCCGCCAACTCTTTGTCAGCTTGCCTTCGCCGCTCGCTGTCGGAATACCGGGAGTATGCTATGTCGTGGACCTTACAGGCCGCGTCTAGCCCGTTTATTCCTTTGTCACCTCTAGCCAATCTCTCTTTTAACTTCGTGCCAGGTCCGCAGTACTGATAACCAGGAATATGCAGTTCAACAGGTAGTAAATCTATAGCTTTGTTCAGCACCGATGAAACAATACCTCCACCTCGTACAAGCGCTAGCTTGCGTCTGAGAGGTTTCCTTCTAGTCTTTGCCATTTTATTGTAAGTATTTAATCACCTCGTACAGTCTATTCAGTAGAGTCTCACGTATACACGGAATTTTCAAAACTTCAAAAATGTCAGGCACCGTACGAGACACAGCGTTTGTGAACTCGTTGTACTCCAACACACCACTGTCAGTTGTAATATAAATCATGCCATTTATATATCTAAATGCACCGCGACTGTGAGCAGGAACCCCGTACAGTGTAGACGAAACCATTCCCATAAAAGTGCCAGTAAAGTCGCACTCGTTAATTTCAATCAGATACCAGCCATTAATAACCATGTAACTCTTCCCCGTGTTAGTGGCAAAGGCCGAATTAACTTTATATACCTGTCTACCGGCTATGGTGTCAGTACTACTCTTTGTTACCAAAGACAGTGAAGGGTATCTAAATAAGTATACATCATTGCCAACAAAAAGGGCAATTTCCCTGTTAGGTCTCTGGTAGATGGCAGATATTTCAGTAAAGTTTCGCGGTAAAAAGTTAAGCCAGTGAGAGATTCTCCTTGGCCTTGTTAAATCCTCAGGAGTCCTGTCTGCAGGGTCCAAACTTATAATCCATACGTAGTCTCTAAAGAAAGCAAATATCCTCTTGTTTACAATAACGTACTTATCAATTTGACCTTTTAACTCGCATATATCGCGTTTTTCAGTTATCTCGGGTGGTGTCTCAGGTGTTGTACTGCTTGGTGTGGTAGCGGTTGTTGTTGTAGTTGTTGTCATGGTAGTGGGTGGTGTATAGTTTGGAATGGTTGCAAATGTCTTAGTGGGCCTGCCGTATAGAAACTCCATAGCGCGTTGGTCATCTTTGCTTAGCTCGTATTCGTTCATGTCCACAATCCCCATTGGACTCCTATGGAAAGGGAACATTACTGATTTATCGTCGCCTGAATGGTCCAGGCCTAGGGCGTGACCAATTTCATGTACTAATGTTTGAAAAAATGAAATGTTTCCATATCGTGGTAAATTCATAGTGAAATCCCAGTTTTCTTCCGAATCAAAGTGTATGTCCGTTTGGTTATACCCCATATGGGGTAAATAGGCGTGAGCTAGGAGGTAGCCGGGGCCATCAAAGTCATATGGACAAGTCTCCCGTCTAGAATAAAATATATGCTGTCTATTAGTTGAGAAGGATATAATTATAGTGGGGTTATTTATATCTTTTTTAAAAGTTAAGTTTGCATGTTTGGCCCATACATCGAAAGCTTTTTGAATTAAGTTGGGGTACTGTGGTGTTCCGTATTGGTACCAAGTTATTACTGATTTATTCCACTTTCTATTGGGTAGAGCTGAGAAGGGTAATATATTGTCTTTATAGCCACACCGAGGAGTGCTCATAAGCGCTAAGGTATCATTGTCAAAAAACCCCGTTGGCTCAAGACGAAAATTCTCTTGAAATTGTTTTACTGCAGAAGTAATGTCCTCTGTAAAAGCGTTTTTTTCCAGATAGCCGTAATATGTAAGATACTCTATTGACTTGTTGCACGAGGCAAGAGGTAGCATAAACAGTAAGAGAACCAACATCCGGAGTAGACTAATCGGTATTTCCCGGTTTAAGTGACATTATATATTCAGCTTCTGTCCTGAGGAGACCGGGGTAAGGAAAAGTATCATCAAATATCCCCGTTGGCTCAAGACGAAAATTCTCTTTAATTTTTTTCAACCACTCAGTCCCTCTTCAGTCATAAAGAGGTCATAAGTATCAGGCGGAAGAGGTTTGACGTCTTCTTTAGGCTCTTCACCACCTTCTAACCCGTCAGCAAACAAATCTTCCCAGTTTAAGTAATCGTTTTCACCCGGTGTGGGTAGGATGGCAGACCTCCCAGTGTGTTTTCTGTTAATATAATTAAAGACCATGGTACCAAATTTCCTCAACTGTTTCTCGTGAAAATCTTTATTACTAGTTATTAGACCTTCGCATTTTGACAGTCTGGTCTTGAGACCGGTTAAGTCAGACTGTTGATTAGCGAGGTTAGTAGTTATAGGCAATATCTCTTTTTCCACGTACGACTTTGTAACTGCATCGCTGGGGTCTGTTGGTAGAGCTAAATTAGTTATTCGTTTATTATTAGCGTCATAATTATCGTTGGAGATAGTCATACTCAGTTTTTTTAGTGTGCCCAGGTTAACTGCGTCCAAGGAATCTACAGGGTCAGCTACACTCCATAATCTTCTGTTTTGCATATTGAACCTCTGAAAGTCAGAAGGTATAGATTTATGGTCAACATAATTCTTTGTAGCAGCGTCGAGTGGCTGTACCGGTGTAGCCAATTTACATAACCGTTTATTTTGCATATCATAGTCACCTTGGGGCGTTAAATTGAAACCCTCTCCCTTGGGGCCCTTGACGGCCTCACCTCGGGATTTCCGGCTACTACGTCCGAACTTGTCAATCGTCATTTTAATAATGCTTTAAACCTACTGTTACCAGCTCCTTTTATGTAACCAGCCTCCCTTAGTTCCTCCACGATACTCAGTATTTCACTGCCATGGACTCTGTTTCCAGTCTCTGTTGACATGGCTATGTGTCGTAATCTATCCACCAATTCATTGGCGTCATCCCAATGTATTATATCACGAGATCGTGCATTCTTCCACGCTAAACCTTTGCCCGCTTTAACCGGGAACAAATCTTTTATAATTCTTCTGTACTTTAGATTGTTGTCCCTTCTAATTTGATTGTGGAATTTGTAGCCTCTCTTGTGAGCGTTGGTGGCGATAATAATACTCTTATAGGTATTAAGATCGTCTTTATTGTATATATCTTCGTCAGGGGTTCTCTTAAATATGAGCTCATACAAACCTTCGGTAGGTCTATATCTTGTGTTGTTTATTAGAATAGTTCCATCGTTGTCAAAGTCTAACACCTTGTCTCCCATCATTAATGTACTGCCTTCGTATCTAGGGCCGTAGTCATGATCAATAACTCGGACCTTACCGCTAGCATCTTTTAAAAGTAGCGTCATATACCTCACTGTCATGGGGTTACTAAACTGACTTTCCATATATTGGGACGCTGTTTCCAGTCCTGAAGGGGTCGATACAATTTGCTTTAACCCGCTGGTTTCAGGTGTTGATACACTCTGCGGAATAAATTCAGCTATTTCTCCTTCATCATCTGTAGTATCGTATTCCATTGGCTCTTCTTTAAAGGTTTCGGGTTCAGTTTTTATGTCGGCTGTGTTTGTTGTCGTTTTTCTAAGTTCTTGAATAATTGGTTTATACTGCTTCTCAAGCAAAATATCACTTTCCTCGGATCCTTCCTTAAACATTTTATATTTCCGTTTAATAGCATTACGCAGCTCTATGAGCCGGTTTGTCAGTTGCTGTTTACTGCTCCGCTTCATAGTCATAAATGATAGATTTCAACCAGCGCATCTAGATTTAAGGCATTTCGACTTGCCTGAAAAACAAGGCACGCCTCTTATGCCTCCGTATGAACTCGATAATATCCAACAGTGAAACACCAGCGCTAAAGTCCATACCTCTGTAGTACCTCTGTTCTCTAGCATCGAACCGGGGAATCACATAACGACCGGTAAAACTCCTGAATACAAAAGTACGTTTCCACCCGTCTCTCCATTGAGGTATTTCTGCTACGGTGTATTTATCACTTTCAATTGTGTTTTGCATGAATCGTCTGAGTAACGCCATAGGCCTAGGCTCGTTGAGGTGTTGCAGTAAATAAGAATTTAAAAGCCAGAATTCGCTCGGGTTCGCGCCTGTGAACGCTCTCCACTGGTCAAATAGCACTCTGTTTGTTACACTGTACACGCCATTGTTTAGACTTATACCGAATCTCTCGCACTGTACTGGTAGTGTGGGCAGGGCCAGTTTGAGAAACTCTGTAGTATACAATCCCTGGCATAAATTATTAACACCGTTAAACGGTTTATTCCTGTTGTATCTAGGGACACTAGGAGGTACGTTCGTGTATCCGATATTATAACTAATATCGATGTGACATTTTAAGCTTGAAGCTTTTTTATAGACTGTCATCGGTGATCTTATAGGAATACTGCGTTCTGTCAGAAGTATACACCGTGAAGCAAATGGGATCTTACATCCGTATTGCAGCATTTCATTACAGATTTGTGTAAAATTAACACTTCCGTGCAGGTTACGTAAAGGCAAAACTTGCCCAAAGAACTCGGGGAACGGCCTGAATCTAGATATCATATTTTGTGGGTCTCGCACGGTACAGTTGTACATATCTTCGTGATATATTACAAGTTCCAAAGGTACGTTTTTTTCTTCGCATTTGTTCATAAAACTAAGCCATGTATCTCGGTTATAGGTTCTCTCACTCGCAGATATAATTAATAAAACTACAGGCGGTATCACAGCGGATCTTTTTAGTTTTTTATGTCTCCAGCATCTTTTGTTAAGCTGGTACCCATGAGGGGGTTTCTTACTGCAGTAGTTTCCACAGAATTTCTTCTTGTCCTTGTAATAAAAAGAGCACAAGTTTGACTTGACATTATGGAGTTTAGCGTTAAAGCCTCTTAAATCGTTGTACGTGTAGATGCGTACCATTACACTTCTGTTATAAAACTGTCCATCCCTACTCTGTACCTTCCCTTATAAGGGTCTAGAGTCTTGTCAATCACAAGGAATCCAAAGTTATCTCGCCAAGCCCGAGCGCACAACTCTTTAAATTTGTCAAAGGACATGTCGGTAGTGACATGATCGTTGTACACATGTCTTAGGTTCCTTTCGTCCTGTTTGAATAAAATAACAAAGTTACAGTTGTCCCTCACCAGCTGTTTGGGTATAGCACTGTATGTCTGCCCTAAATAAAATGTATCTATATTTTTATGTCTACCCATAGTGAAATAACTGCGTATATTGTCATGTTTTTCGCAGGAAATATCGTCAAAGATCATTATAGAGTTTGGTTTAGCTTCGTTTGGGTGTACAACTAGACTATTGTCATCATACGCGAAATAACCGACCTCCTTAGGCATTACCTTCTTAAGAAATTCGTACTTTGGCTGATAGAGGGACTTTGAAAAAACGTAGACATTTTCAAATCTTAAGCCGTTTGGGTCAAACAATAAATTAAATAAAACATTGGTCTTCCCAGAGGAACTTGGCCCGCATATTATACAGCGTATTGAATCAGGTAATAAAATACCGTGTTTATTCTTTTTAACCACGCCCGACCCGATATATTCATCAAAGTTTTGAACGGGAAGCTCGACTTCCTGCTTCTCAACCCGCATCCTGACTGATTACTCACTACTGATTACAGCTGATATATACTTCCCGGATGCCGCTATCACACCAAATCCTGTGAATCAATCCAACTGTCATGGCTGCTATCGTACCCTTTCCAGCGTACAAAGAGTCTGTCTCCTTTCCTTTTTAAAACTCTTTCAACTAAATAAATGTCACCAGTTTTAGGCTTGCTAATTTCCTCCGCGTAGAAACCTCCTTTAAGTATTTCTCCCCTGCTGTCTTGTAATATATATGTTACTGGTCTTGTTGGTTTAATCGCGTATACTGTAAACGTCTCATTTGTCCAATTTGGCAAATAGCCTTTTTTAAACACTCTTTTAGCTTTACTGATTCTAACACTATCACCTAGTTTTAATTTTTGTTTAAGGATTTTATGTTTGGGTTTTTTAACTTTATTTATTTTATTTAGAATGTCTTTGACATGTTTCTGTCTCACATCCTTGGGTTTCATACCTATAGTCCTGTGCTTCGTGTTGTTGTAAGATTTTATGATTTCTGGTAATAGACTTACCCACTCATAACTACCTCTGGCAGTAAATAACTTGTACATTTTTGTCTTAAGCGTTCTGTTCAGTCTTTCTACTATACTAGCCTTAAGTTCGGAAAATGTGTGGTAATGGTTGATTTTGTATTTCTTCATTAACGCGTTTACATGTTTATTGAAAAAGTCGGTACCTTGGTCTGTGTGAAAGTTTTTCATTTTATATTTAGCTAAGATAGGAGCGAGTGCCCTTGCCACTTCTGGCCCTGACTTGTCTTTTAGAGGTACGGCAAAAGCTAGTTTTGACAAACAGTTAATCATGGTAAGAATATATTTGTAGCCTTTGTTAGTTTTCGCATAAGGCTTCATTTCAACGAGATCAGCCTGATAAAGGTCCCTTAAACCCTTAAGGGTGACTTTACGCCTGGAATAGTTTCTCCTGGCAGGTCTGTGCAGCTCCTCAGCTATAGCTGTCTTACCGTCCATTTTACTAATGATACGATTATTCTGAGGACACTAGTTTTATACTAACATCGGTGATTCTCATTATATAGATAAATACAAGGCTCGTAACAAATATAGCAAAGACAAATAACTTGTCCGCTAAAGAGCTTATCAGGCACCAAGCCATATTCGTTATCAAAACCTCAGCGTCCTGTTTGATAACCCTCACCGCAGTAACGCTCGGTCAGTACTGATCAAAATGTCCTGCTTACTGGTGTGCTTCGGGTATGTAGTGTCCTGTCAGAAGAAGAAGCCACCCCCTGCTCCGACACCTAGGGTTGTCTTTCGTAGAGTGGTAGAGGACATCTACTCCGAGATAGAGCCACGAGCTTTAGAGCCACCACCGCTACCGCCTAGAAACCCGGTGTACGCCGTGATGAACCCCCTATACTCGGAATAAGTAAGTATCTGTTTGCTTGAGTGGGGTTTGAGACCACCCGTGCATGTGCACCCAGGTTAAACATTATTCCGTGTGTGAGCCAATCCAGATTACCTGGTTGACGCTCAGTACGAACTAATGCCCTCTCCCTTTTTAGCAAACAAAGGATAGAGTATTTTTTAAAAGATAAACCATGGCTCCTCCACCGCCATGGCCCGTGGAGGCCTTCCGAAAGTAAACTAACTGCCTCCCCCGTTTTTCTTTTTGTATTTTACTTTTTAATTTTACAAGTCCCCACCGTACGGACTCAAGGAGTAGTCTAGACTACACGATTTACAAAGTCCTTCATTCACCCGAGGTCTGTAAGACCCTTCATTCACCCGAGGTCTGTAAGACCCCTCATTCATACATAGACCGTTCGAAGGAGTAGCCTGGGTGTTAGCCAGGCGCCTCAATCTACTAGACCCCCTTTCAGGTTTACGGGGCTTTTCGTCACCCGCGCCAGGGACCTTCATTCACACACACACACACATACATACAGTGGGAACTTATGCATTGTCCAAGACATGCTCAACTATATTTACAAAATTGTGAGAAGTTAGGATGTTGTTGTATGCAGAGTCAAAGTGCATACCATAACTCTGCATTACTTCTTTTGCTTTGTTAAGTACATTAATCCCATTAGGAACAGGAGACTTGATGAAACAAGGTACGAAACCTTCATTTTTGGCTTTAATGAGAGCTTCGTTAAATTTTCTTTTTTGTATGCGAATACATTTGTACTCGCAGACTCCGTACAGCTCCAGAAGGGTTTCTTTAATAAGGACACATAAAACATGTTTAAGTCCATCGTCGTCTGACATCACAGCAACCTTCGGTACCTGTTCAGTCAACAACTCATTCAGTGACTGGTTTTCTTTACACATTATGTCGTTTGCAGTTTTAAATTCTGAGTTAATTTGAGCTAGCTTTTGGTTAATTTCCAGTGATTTTGTAAGTGATTGTAACAACTCATTATTTTTTTGTTGGATTTTATACATTCCATACTTTCTAATGGAAGGCAGGACTTCTTCAAAAACCCAGTCTTGGAATTTCTCAGCAATGGGCAATTTGGATTTTAAAATTAGCGAATAAAGACCTGGCTCGCTAAGAAAGATTGTATGTTTCTCATTATGGGTTAGGGGGGGCGTTTCGCCCCCTCGTACTTCCAGTAAATTTTTGCGGTGTTTTTCTCTTACATGGGTACGGATTGCGTGCTTTGTATCTTGATAGTTTAGGATTTGAGCAACATCTTTTGCTTTGAACCAAGGATTATTTCCTCTGTCAAACAGGACAGCAACGGCCTGGTTATTAAATATATAAGAAGTTAAGTGAGACATTTTATATCAAGTATTGTGCAATAGTACAGATCAGAGCAACGTAAGGACACGTCTTACCTCGGCAGGAGCAGCGGCAAAAGTGACCGAGGTAGAGCGATCCGCGGAAGGGGAAAGTATGACTCATTACGGGTTAGGGGGGGCGTTTCGCCCCCCCTTAAACTTCCGGTGTTGTTTTACTCAAGTCTTTGAATTTTGTAGCCGTAAGGCAGGGTGTCGTACTCTCCCTCAAACTTCCTCTTTGGTCCAGTAATTTTGAAAACTTTAGTTTCGCTTACAGTTACAATATCGCGGTCTTTAGTCCTCCTAATTCTGTTCTCTTCAATTTCTAGTATTTCAGCTGTTTCACTAAGGACCATCTTTTTCAGAGCTTCAAAGTTTAACGTTTCGGAAGTCTTCATATTGAGGGTGAGGCCCTTGATTTTACAAACGGTTTGTAGTTTTTGTTTTTTGGTTGACCAGACAAGGTACGCGTAAGTTTTTGGCCCCCCAGAAACGAATTCAACGATGAAAGATCCAGGCCCGTAATCACCTACCAATTCATCTGTCATTTCCCCGAGGTAATCTCCCGTAGGGACTCTATACAAACCTCCCCTGTAGAAATAGATACAGCTGTCCGTGTCGTAGTAGAGCACCTGACCGCCCAAGGCCTCCAGATGTTCATAGAGTTTCAACCTAGCCTGTGCTGTAGTGTAGGCAGCGATCACTACATTGACATTTCTCAAGGGCTCGCCGACTTCCTCCAGGTACTCCCAGCTAACTACCACAACCTCCTCATTAACAGTCTGGATTCTATTGACTTGTACGTCGGGGCTTGTCAGCATTTCAAAGAGTGTTTTGGGATCTCTGACAATCATTGCCTTGGTTTGGTTCTCCCTCTGCCCGAACTTTCCCCAAAATGAATTTAACATTAATTTAGCCAATTGTCTTAAACCCCCATTCTTAACAATTTTGTCTTTCTCTAATCTGATCCCCTCATGAGTGAAGTAGTCCGCGATGTACTTGTCTTTGTCCTGTTCAGTCTCACACCAGCTAGGATAGCCTGAGGCTTCCTGCTTCATTTTCAAGAATTTATTGATAAAGTCAGTGAAAAGCCCCCCTTTCTCGTATGTTGCCATTTTATATTCCCACAGTTCGTAGATGTCGAGGACAACGTAGCCTTTCTCTACAGCCTTCCTCACCTCGTCCATAGTCCAAGTCCCTAACAACGCCCTTTCCTCACTCTCATGAAAACATTCCCCTTGGTTTTGAGTTTCCCCGCAAGTCCTACACAGGGCAAACATGAGTTTCTTGTTCATTTTGGCTGGGAGTACCGGGTGGTAGAGATCCCGAGGTGGCAGGACTTTACATTTCATCAAACCATCTACACCGAGCCCTCTCTGTCTGCACTCCCTGTCACCCACGTAAATCGTAGGATGACCAAGGGGATACTTACCGTACTTACACACATACGGATAGAGAGAGCACACGTCCACATACTGGATTGTTTCTTCCCCTTCACATTTGTGGTAAGTCTTGGAGTTGCCTGTTCTGCCCCCAAAGAAAGCGTTTCTAGGATCAAGTGGGAGTGTGTTTAGTATGGGGAGAGAGTCCAAGTGTGTGAGCTTTTGTACTTTCTTTACTTTTCGAAACTCACATTCCCACATTTCGACTACTTCGTAGTCATTAAACTTAGATATTTTGGACTTGGTTCTCTCGTATCTCAAGTGAAGCGAGTCCGAGGGATCCTCCTTCAGAGGAGCCTCTCGATTGTACGGGAAGCATTTGGGGCAACCGTGCCAGTAGCACCCGTGAAACTCGTAGATGTTTTCCCCGTCAAACCCATCTACTTTTAGCCCGTTAATCTTTACTTCCTTACTCCGCCCCGCATGCTCGATCCTCACTTCACGCTTCTCTTCTTCCCAGCTGAGCCACTGAATGGCGATAGCTGATTGGTTATCCACTAAACGGTAGCCGTTCTTTGGGATGAGGCCGATCGTGTTTGGTTTTAAAAAGTTGCGGCGGAAGGCCAAGTTGCAGGCGCTAGCGATCGTTACAGCCTCTAGGAAAGGATCGACATTACACTCTTTGAGGAATATCGATCTGAACTTAAGACAGGCCTGAGCTAGGATCTCTACATCAGAGATGCAGTACTCTAAGATTTCCTTTTTAAAGTCAAAGACATAGTTTTCAGCCACTCTCGCATCGTACCATTCTTCAAAGGCCTCGTGGGACTTTTCAAACATTGACCCCGGGCAGTAGTACTGCTTGTCGGGCATAGGACCTACATAATCTTGGTTTGCCAGAGTGTTAAACAAGTGGGGAAAGTAGCCCTTCTTTCTCTCGGGAGGCAGATCGAAGGCGTTAGGGAGCGCAGCGAGGGCCATGGGGAAATAGTTGAGTGAGTCCACAAACCTCACGTTGTCCATTTCCATGAGAATAATTTTGGTTCCCCTCATGACCAGATCTGGTGTGAATTTAGTTTGTTCCAACACATACTTTAACAAAAACTGAAAATCAAAGCCTTGGCCGTTGTGGGCGATCACACAGACATTTTTGAACTGTTTCCTGACTTCCATGACATATTCCATGAATTGGTGAACCGGGTTAGAGTTGAAGACTCTCGTACGGTTTCTACATGTCATACAAAATCTAGACTCTATACAATTAAAGCAAAACTGTTGAGAAACGCACAAGTTTACTTTATGTACTTTTTGCTCGGGGTCAGAGGGGAGAGACTCGTCTTGGCGCGTCTCCAGATCAAAGAAAATGAATAGGTAGTCCTTGTTTTTAGGCTTACCCTCGTCTCGCTGCATGAAACATTTATGATTAGGATCTTGGAAGGAGCCGCAAGGTTTGCAATAGACTTCACCGCACTTGTGGGGTGTGGATCTGTCTCTAATCCAAATTAATTTACCGCAGTCAAGGCACTTTTTAACAGCTTTACATCTATCGACTTGGTGAGCAGTGAAACACCGCTGATTCCGCAAAGTCATGTTACATTTTGGACAAACTATTCCCCCATGCTCCTCTTTGCAGGGAGGTGAGATGGTCTGACATTGAGAACAGATGTTTGAGCATCGGTGCTCGCCCTTGTGATCGTAAGGGACGTGGCACGCTTCGCAGAAATAAACGCAGGCGAAAGCGGCAGTCAGACTAGTGATTACGTTATAATGACCGTTATTAAAGAGCAAGTTAATTTTGAATTTTGGATTTTCAACACGTCCCTCAAAATAAACGTCACGGCCTTTATTGTCATAATTGAACACGGTAATTTTGAACTCTTTAAGCAAGTCTTGAAACTTCTCAAGTTCAGGGATTCCAGCGCCATCCTCGGGCATCTCTACTCTAGCCCGCCGAATAAGTTCCTGAGCCCCTACGGTTTGTCTTTTGTTGTCGTCTTGCCGAATCCTTTTGTATAGAGGGTCTTTTGTAATATGAGCAATACCTACAACCAAGGCCCTGGGGAGACACAGATTGTCTTTATTTTTAATTACAACAATTCCTCTTCTCGCCTTACACTCCTCATCAAAGCTGTTGTATAGGCCGGGTCTTACCCTCCCGGAACCTACAGGGAGATTAACTCGGGTACATTCTACTTTAAAAGTGTCAGTGGACTTGATTGATTCAGAATTTGACTGTACTATTCCCCCAAAAATTTGCCAAAGGATGTCTTCCTCAATTTCACCAGCGGGCCGAAAAGCAACAAACCCCGGATCTCTTCCTTTTAGGTTAAGACTCTGCAAAGTAAAGCCGAGCTGATCATTTTCACGGGCTTGGCCTTTCATCTCATTCACAATTTTGGCGAAACCTTGTCTGAGCCAATCTATCTCACTAGTATTGGGAGGAGGGTTAGAAAATTTGAAAATAGTTTTAGTGCCGTACAAGCGAAATTTCTTTACATACGCCTGCTCGTCACTCAGGACTTCAACAGGCTCAACAACACCAACCATTACTACTTAAGTCAAAACAAAATCAAAACAATAAAGTGAGGTTAGGAAAAAGTGAGGTTATATAAAACCTCGACTTGAGTAAATACAACACTAGGGCTAGAAAATTAAAATAATAAAGTGAGGTTATGTTATACACGCAAAGTAGGGTTATGTTATGCAATAAATTTGAGGTTAGGTCTCAAATATAATACGCGTTAAATACTAACGGTAAATTATAGCTAGCACTTACTGCGATTGCACAATACTATCACTACACCACAATATCAAAGAACTGAGCAGCGCAGAGACCTCTGACCACCACAAAAGCAGGGAACAGAGTGAACGAGGTAAGCCGCCAACGGTACAGGTGTATGAATGGACCAATCAGCTATCAGATCGCCTAAGACGACCAATGGGGTGCGAGCTTATTCCGACCAATCACAGAGCTGTATTTTAACAGGTTACAACTGGATTTTCAAACGACTAACGGTGTTTTTGTTTGTTTCAGGGAGGAGGCCACAGAGGATGAAGCGGGCCGCTAGTTTTGTATATATAATCATGTATTTTTATTATTATATTATTAAATTTTTATATATACTCTTTTTATAACTGTTTTCATATTACTCTTTGTTTTTTAACTTGTTCTTATTATATATTGTTTTTATATTATTACTCTTTTTATATACTCTTTGTTTTTTAACTTGTTCTTATTATATATTGTTTTTATATTGTTACTCTTTTTATATACTCTTTGTTTTTTAACTTGTTCTTATTATATATTCTTTTTTTATATTAAACTTATTGTATAACAAACTGACTTTTTACTTACCTTATTTAGCTCCGCTAGGTTGGTAGCGTATAGAGTATAATAGCATAGAGCATATATATATAATACTGCATATAATAACCATAGGTTGGCAACACTGGAGGGAGAAAAGTGAGGTTAGGGAATTTGGCGGGAAAATCTGGCGGGAAAATTTGGCGGGAAAATTTGGCGGGAAACATGGGCGCCGCCATCTTGGGGGCGGGGCCTAATGTCACGTGACCAAAATGCTGGCTTCTGATTGGCCACGGCTCAACGACCGGCACCCCTACTAATATGTATTTACCTGAACATTATCAAAACATAATACTACAGTCGACAAAAGGTAACCAAGTTGTAGACATAAAATATCACTTTAGAGAAATGGATGATTTGGATAAATCTCTAAAACTAGTACACAGGAAGAAGGACCTCCTTCAAGAAACTGTCCGCTTTCGGGATGGCATCAATTGGTTAAGGGTTAATGAATTCGGTAGCTATCTCTTTTTAACCCACTGGCCTAGACTTACGGAACTGTTCCGTGCGGCAGCCGCCTGCCCCGATATTAAACTTACGTCATGGTTCCGTCTCCAACAAACACAAGGTTCTGTACAGCGCTGTCGTCATCGTAGTTCATCCCGATGCCGCTAGATAGTGTAGGTAGTATTGTCAGACCGTAATATGCGTAGTTTGTCTAATAATTTCGCGTAAATAACTTTAAAACACTTAAATATGACAGACCTCTGCTTTAAAAATTCGATGCGCTTGCAGAATGTCGCACAGTGGTCAATATAATTTATTTAGCCCTCCATTACCTAAAAAACCATATATAACCAAATCACTTAAATGCGCTGTAAACTTTTCGTTAGGAAGCCAGTTGATTTGTTTTTACTCTTGGATTTCCCCTAGATAAGCATTTTGGCCATACGTCCATGGTCCAAAGATAATCAACAAAAGGGAAAGAACGACCCCCCGGTATTGCAATATTTTATCAGTTATAATGGATTTCGATTACTGTTAGTTTGGAAAGCTTTCCAGCACGGATGGGTCATGGCTTTCAATCCTCAAGGTAAGACTTTAAAAATTTGTTTATACATCATTCTTAAAGCCAAAACTTATAGTCACATAAAATTGTTTGTAAAGGGAATTTCCTCTTAAAGAAATCTTATAAATACTTGTTTTAAAAAAGCTTATATTTTTTTGCAATTACTTGCAACCGTTTTAAATGCACTCATTTAATAGCTTGGCTTCCTGTGCTTCCAGAAAATAATAATTTATGTCCATAATTATTGTTTGTATTACTTTTAGTTTGGGGTGTCCAAAAAAGAGAGTTATTCGAAGAATGGCGCAACGAGGTAAATAAAGAAAAACGAAATGATGCAGTTTACAATTATGTATTAAGGAATCTTAATCTTACAGACATTTCTAATGGGGAAGACGATATTTTAAGGAACAAATGTGATAATATTTGCAAACAGTTTCGATCAAAGTGGCTGGATTGTCACCACAGTATTGTTAACTTCAACCACAAACACTCGCACTGGTTGGACGACATAATTCATTTCGAAGAATTATATCCAGTGAATATAGATCTACCTTCAACCAGCAGTGGCCCTGGAAGGCCAAAATCCGAGTTTTCTGATTCATCACAGTCGACAAAAAGAAGGAGAATTAAACCGTTGCTTGAAAAAATCCATCATGAGTTGGGTTTCGCATTGCAGGCTTCTCTTTGCTCTCTAGGGTTGCGCACTTCTGCAGATATGGTTAAAAAGGTGTTGGAGTCTCCAGAAGAAGCCAAAGACTGGAAAAACGTCTGGAGCAGCAAAATTCTCCCACAAAGTTGACATCTGATGAAGCCCTCGCATCAATAATTAAGAACAAATTAACTAAATCACAGTACTTAGGTATAATTAAAGATGCCAAAAGCCACAATGCAGACATTTACCCAAACTACAATGAAGTTCTGTCTGCTAAAAAACGTTGCTACCTTGATGAAATTACCATAGCTGAAATTTCTGCTCAGGTTTCAGTACAGTCACTTTTGGACCACACCATCAATCGGCGGCTAGTTTTAGTGCAAAAGCCTGTTTTGCAACAAGTTTACTCAACTTCAGGAAATGAAGTCATAAAAATCAGGTCAGTTTTTAAGTGGGGCTATGACGGGGCTGCAGGGCAACAAAATTATAAGCAGCGCTTCTCCGAGGAAGCAGAGAGTGTCAAGTGCGATGACTCCTTTTTATTTGTGATTTCTTGTGTGCCATTAAGACTGTATGGTGAACACGATTCAGTATTGTGGTATAACCATCGACCTTCATCCACCTCATTCTGCAGGCCAATACAATTTCTGTTTAAAAAAGAGACAGAAGAAGTTGTTAAGCAAGAAGTAGCCAGTATTAGGGAACAGATAGGTAACCTTAAACCCACTTCAGTTTGCATTGAAGGCCTCAAGCTAGAAGTATCCCACACCCTGCACCTAACTATGGTTGATGGGAAAATAGGCAATATCCTAACAGGAACACCAACCACAAATTGTGTAATTTTTAAGGCAAATCCATCAGCCATGAACAACCTTGAAAGTCACTCTAAGCGAGAACTTGACTCACAAGCCATGACATTTGGTATGTCCAGTTTACATGCTCTTATAAAGTGCTTCGAATGTATTCTGCACATAAGCTACAAATTGGAAATAAACAAATGGCGAGCAGGAAAAGAAGATAAGGAGTTATTAAAAGCAAGGAAAGCGCACATACAGGATAGACTGCGAAAAGAGATGGGCCTACTTGTAGACATTCCAAAACCTGGGTATGGGACGACAAATGATGGAAACACTGCCAGAAGGTAATGTTATAATATGCTATAACTAAAATTGTTCCGTATATTTCCTAAAGTGTATCTAATAATTTTAACGAAATTGAAATAATAATTTGAAATATTTTGGTACCAAACTACAAAGAATCTATATTTAACTCTATTTTTTACAAATTATTTTCTAGATTTTTTATATTTGAATAAATCGTTTTAACCGGTCAATTCTAAACCTATTTTTAAACTATGTAAATGCTCAATAAAACCCTTAAAAATTAATTTTATATTCACAATTTACTGTAATCTTCAAAGCAAGTCAGAATAATTAAGAATATTTGCCAATTTTATACCAAAAATAACTTCATAGTCAAAGTCACAAAGCCTTTTTACTCGTAAAAATATTAAAAATATATTTACTATACGATTAAATTTTAACTAACCTAATTTTTATTTGCATTTTACAATTTTGGTTTACCTCATAATTACTCTGAACATGTTTTAATATGGCCTTTTATGCAGGATAAATAACAATACGTCTTTTAACACTACTCATTACATGTACACCTATACTGTAATTACATAGAAGACGGTAAATTAATATAAATTATGCCATTTATTGTAACATCTTTTAAATATATTTTCCGCCTTGTAGGTAATTATATTATAAATGTAAATACATTAACGGAGTACAACTTAGGTTTTCATCAACCTAAAAGCGACCGCTGTGATTTGTGCGAGAAATTCAAAATGGCAGAGAAAACTGGTACATTATCTGTAGATCTAAATGAAGAGTATAATGCCCACATAATTGAGAAACCGCAATGCGTGAAGAAGCCAAAAGGGATAAGGACTCTAAGGCCGGGTCTACACTATCCGTTTTCAACGGTCCCGTTGAACGGGAGCGTTTTAGAAGGAATACGCCATCCCATGGTATTGAATTGGCGCGTCCACATTGTCCGGTCGAAACCGGTCCTGCAAACGCAACGCACCCTCGACGGGATGATGCTGCCGCACCGCGGGACTGCGGGACAGCGGGACAAAGACAAGAACACATTCAGTCTTGTGGGTGCGTCCACACTGTCCGGTTGTGCCGTCCGTTTTTGTAACCTGCGGAGTAGAAAGAATAGTTGCAATGTTTGATGTAGATAGATTTATCGAAAATGTTCACGGCCAGCCATCATTGTGGGATAAATCATGTGAAGTTTATTCCGATAGAAGTTCACGGGAGAAGAGTTGGATTGTAATTGGCCAATCGATGTTCGATGACTGGGATGACGCTCCAATCAAGGAAAGAGATGCCAGAGGTAAAGTACTATTTTTAATTACTTAAACAAATGGAAAGAGTCCCTGTCGCAGCATACCTGCGTACTCATCAAAAGGTTACTATGGCCCCACACATATTAAAAATAATTAAAAAGGATAAATATATGTATTATGTATGTATAAGGTGACCAGATCAGTAGAAGTCTAAAGCGGGACATAGTTTAATTAACTGGAAATGCGGGGTGTGTGGGGGGTAAGGGATCCCTCCCTATAAAAATGGGGGGTTCGGTGCCCTCCCTGGAAGGTTCAAGAATATTAGATACCGGGAAACAAATTATGAGTTTTGTGCAGTTTTACCCCCATTTATTACTTAGATTTTTGAATAACAGGTTTTTTAATCATATTTATAAAATCTTAATATGCAACACTTAACTAATAAAAGAAAATACCAAACAAAATTACTGATAATTGTCCGAGGAGTGAATAGCTTTCATTAACTTGAATCTTAATTAAAACTGAACTCGGCTTAAATTTTAGTTTATTTTTAGCCGAAATCGGGACGTCTGGTCACCTTATGTATGTATGTACTGGGTGAGTTTTAAATGTCCCCCCAACTTTTTTGTACATTTCTTAAAAGATCAATTCTAGACCACACCCAAACATTGTTGGAAAGTAAGTACCTCATTTTAAGCGGATACCCATTTTCGGCTGGCATCTTTTGTAATATCTATTATCGTTTTGAAGTTATTAACGTTATTGTGAAAAGATCATTTATTATTTTCACAATGTGTCATGTTATTTTTCACACACCACGTCAGGTATCAACAGCTTACTATCAAATAACATTGTTAAATCAATAGTACTTCATTGTTAGAGAGTTATAATTGTTTGTCGCCATCTTGGATCCGCCATATTGGATACAACTATGTTTTCAAATGTAAAGGTAGGCATGTGACCCCTCATAGTACAAAAAACAAATAAATAAAAAATAACATCACACATAACAAAATATTTTTTCACAAAAACGTTACTAACTTGAAACCTCACCCTTTATAATTTCTAAACACACGCAGTAATAATAAGATCTGTACTTAAATAACAATAGGTTTATTGTTCTTTCGCTTAAAGTACGTTAGAACATGTTTATTACTGTCGGTTTATTACTGTTAGAACATGTAGTTTCTCTGGAATGGGACTGCTCCTTTATTGAGAAAATAGTCTGCAAAATAATCCCTTACATCCAGCCCTTGTTTACGTGGTCCTCGCCCAAAGCACCTGACATCTGGGAAAGGGTGTGTTTCGGTGTCTTCATAGTTAACGCCATCTCTTTTGCGTACAAAATTATGCAAAATGCAGCATGACTTCACAATATCGTCAATGAACTCTGGATCGACGAGGATCGGTGTGTGAAAAACCCTCCACTTGTTGGCAAGCACTCCAAATGCACATTCAACGGTTCGACGACACCTGCTATGGCGATAATTGTAAACCCTCCTTTTTGCGGTAAGTTGTCGCGATGGGAAAGGAGTCATTAAATTGGTAGACAGTTTAAATGCATCATCGGCGACAATAACGAAGGGCTGAGGGTTCCCATCAGTGTTAGGTAAAGGAGCAGGTGGAGGTAGGTCTAACAAGTTAGCGTACAGTTTTTTACCTAACTCACTGTCTTTAAAAATTGTTGAATCTCCTTCTTGGCCAAAGGCTCCAACGTTAATCACCAAAAAGTTCAAATTGGCATCCACCAGTGCCATCAAGACAATGGAAAAAAACTTTTTGTAGTTGAAGAAATTTGACCCTCCCCCAATTGGATTTATGCATCTTATGTGTTTTCCATCTAAAGCTCCTACACAGTTTGGATAGTTGGTTTTATTGTAAAAGTCTTTAGCAACACTATGCCACATCTCCATTGTTGGTTGTGGCATTTCCTCTTGTTTGAGTTGAATCCAAATTTGTTGACATGTTTCTCGTACTACGACAGCTATAGTAGACTTCGCTCGATAGAACTCATACTGCATACTTGCAAATGTCATCCCCGTAGATAAGTACCTAAAACAACGTGTTGTATTAATGTGGGCGTGAGACTTTGGAATTAAAACGTATTATTATAAATGTTCACATTCTATAAGTTTTGCTTGTATATTTTTATAAAATTTTATTACTTTACATGTTACATACATTTCGTTATGTTTCAGTGAAAGAAATGAAAAACAAATGGAGACATATAAGGGACAATTTCTTCCGGCACGTCAACCTGGGTAAAAGTGGAGACCCAGCACCTACTAAGAAAAAGAAAAAAGAATATGTTTACGCGGAGTCTTTGACGTTTCTCCTGAACTCGGCTACCAAAAGGCAGACATCCGGAAATTTGGAGGAAGAAAGTGAAACTGGCATGCCTGAAGATATCACTGAAGAAGTAGACATTGAAGTTGCAACGGAGCAGCGGGAGAGTGAATTAACAACTCTGGCTCGGAAAACAGCAGTTGACGACAAATCGCGCCGTGGTGCAAAAATGACGCCTTTCCAAGCCAAAATTTTACACAGATTGGACAGTGACAAACCGGTAGCAGAAGAAGACGCCGACCGGCTGTTTTTATTATCCATGCTGCCAGACTATAAAAGTTTAACAAATGACGAAAAATTAGATTTCAAATTTTTGACTCTTCAATTTTTCCGTGACATTCGTCAAAAAAACAGAACACAACCGGCAATGTCTCGAGGTCCTCGACCACAGCAACACATTATGTCGCAGAGCCCTGGACCACTGCAACTCACTATGTCACAGAGCCCTGGACCACAGCAACACACTATGTCGCAGAGCCCTGGTCCACTGCAACACACTATGTCACAGAGCCCTGGACCACTGCAACACACTATGTCACAGAGCCCTGGACCACAGCAACACCCTGGGGAAATCCAACCGCAAAACGTCGTGGACTTTTATGTGGCACAGACATCGTCAAACTACCCCACCTTGCAGTTTAACCAGGAAACCTTGCAGTTCCAGCAGCTATAGACTTTAGAAATGGTAAGCTTACAAAATATTTCAGCGCGGTTCACCATATAAGATTGTTATTTTTTAGTTTTAGTATAATGTTAATATGTTTCTATTTTACCTAAGTTTTTTATATTCTAATTATACCATATTATTATAATATTTCATCAACATTTGTGATTTTAATGTACTTAAATAATTGTTTTGGTGAATTTGAGGAGTTGGTTTAGTTTTTATATAATGGTAATATGTTTTAATATGTTTCTCAATTTCAATATTACTTCAATTTATCAATAAACTTACAAATAAACACAACACAAAGAGGCGTATTTTTAATTATACCTTGTATATCCAATTGCAACTACTACAAGTATAAAAATTAAATTAAAATTTGTTAATTTACACTAGAGAACAATAATTGCTTTAGTCATAATATTTGCTTTCAACTTACCGAAGTGTTATTGTCAGTCTCTCTTCTGCAGTAATAGCATTTCTAAACTGCGTGTTCATTTTTGTTAGATGGGGTCTCATGATCTGAAGAAGCTCATCAAATGACTGGACTGACATACGATAGTATCCAAAAAACTTTGTCTCGTGTTTCCTTATGTTGTTGTAAAACGTACGAAAACGTTCACCTGCATCACGTTCACGAAAAAAAGGATGAATCCAATGACTTCTGTGATTTGTTCTTAGTAAACCACTTGCTTCCATTACACATACAAGTTGTATCTTAGACAGCATGACTGTTAACTTCAAAACCTACTTTACAGCATAACAAAAATTGTTTACAAGAAAATGTAAGTGAACAGCTTGCCACGTCTACTCTCTTTTAACTTCACGACCGAGAATGGCGCGTCGGATCACTGGTGAAGGTTGAAGCCTTCCCGTTGAAACGCATGGCGCGTGGGTTCACTGAAGGATAATGTGGACGCGCAACAGCCTTCCCGTTGAAACGCATCCGTTTTCGCTCCCGTTCAACGGGACCGTTGAAAACGGATAGTGTAGACCCGGCCTAAAACTCCTGTTCTATTTTTCGACTTAGAAAATGTCATCAATTGCCCACGAGCTGCGATAAGCTCTTTTTTTTATTCAGCTATTACCGTAGTCGGCATGGTAAGACCTAAGCCCGGGACCATGATAACTTTTCGTTTTGAGGTCCCCAGATGCCAAAAACACCATTCGTTCAAAACTGTATATATATATATATATATATATATATATATATATATATATTTAATGTGTGTGTGTGTGTGTGTGTGTGTGTGTGTGTGTGTGTGTGTGTGTGTGTGTCCGTGAGCAAGTTAATTTTAGTAAAAATAATCCGATTTTGACGAAAGTTCATATAAATGTGTAAAGCAGCATTTATGACTTTAAGTTCAAAAACCAGACAGATAGACCTATCCGAAGGGGTATTTTGAGGGGATTTTATAACCCAACAAAATTTTTTTGGTGTTTTATATATAATTTTTGAAAAGTTAAATTTTAGTTTTTTCATTGGAATCAGCTTAAAAAGATGCATAATTTGGTGTTTTGATCATTGCTCTATGTCAATTGGTTACAGAGATATTGAAATTGCTAAACACAGTACAGTGACAGTGTACAGTAACAAACCAGGTCCAGTGTACAGTGTTACAAACCAGGTCTACTGCGCTCTGTGGACAGAAACCATGGCTGGTAGGGAGGGCAACGACATCGCTAGTGCAGTAAGAAAGATTCTCAATGTGGTAGCTGAGTAGGGTGTATTGGACATTTCTGGGGCAGGAGGGCCACCCCCCCTCCCCCCTCCTCGGAACTTTTTTTTTGCGAATTTTTTTTGCGATTTTTTTTTTTGCGAATATTAACCTAACCTAACCTAACCTAACCTAACCTATCCTAACCTAACCTAACCTCGGATCAGATTTCTGATTGCAGATTCTTGTTCGTCTAGTCGAGCCGAGAAATTTGCATACCCACAAGGTACCTTTGGACGATGTAGGGGGGGGCTATCTCGGTTACCTTAAGTCGGATTTGAATTCTGATTGCAGATTCTTGTTCGTCTAGTCGAGCCGAGAAATTTGCATACCCACAAGGTACCTTTGGACAAGGTAGGGGGGGGGGCTATCTCGGTTACCTTAAGTCGGATTTGAATTCTGATTGCAGATTCTTGTTCGTCTAGTCGATCCGAGTCATTTGAGTACCCACATCGTACACTTTGGATGATGTTTACAAAAAAGGGGCCCGCACCACACTTTTGACCTTTTTTTCATTTTTGGAATCTCCTCGTCAAGCCGAGTATTCTCAGTACCCACATGACATACTTTGGATAATTAATACAAGAGTTGAACAGGGTAACGTTACAACCAACAGAGCTAGCCCATCAGCGCTTGCGAACAATTGAGCTACCAGTGAATGCAAATTTTGAGGAGAATATAATTGTACTCTGCACCGAGGCAGACGTTCACACAAATACCCGACGCGTCCAGTCTCCTGTCTGGGAATGCGGATGTTGTAATTTGATACCTCGACTAGAGGGTGCAGGTGTTCACACAAAAAACCGACAAGTCGAGACCTGTCTGGGGTGCAGCTGCACCCGACCCCAGGAGGAGCAGGAGGAGCCCCCACCCCGGTCAAATAACCATCGCGTCACCCTCATGTCTGGGAATGCGGGATGCTGTAATTTGATACCCCGACGGGAGGGCGACGCGACCCTTCCAGGAACCCATTATAGTCCGCCCGTATCGAGTTCCATTAGAGCAGGGTGGTCTTTACCCCAGACAGCGGTTGAGAGTTTTTGCCCCGACCTTCTCCAAAATCCATTAGTGGGGAGCATCACCCCACCTCACCAACCCTCCTTCAGTTCAGTTCGAGAGTTCAGTGCGTGAAGACGTGTTAGTCCGATCCTGTTCCGTTCTACGCGATTTGTGTTAGTTGCTGATTATCATCATTTGCGATTTGCGATTTGCGTAAAGCACCTTTTAACTATTTAAAACGTTCGTGTTGTGCTGTATTGTTTGTCATTATCAAAACTTATAATCCATATTAAAGATGAACGCCACACACGTTTGTAACTTTTGTGGTTGTATTTACGTGCGTAGAAACAATTTGGTGCAACACCACATCAGATTCCACGGCTTGAGACCACAACTACCAACACCAACACCAACGCAGCAAGGTACGTTTTTTGCGTTGCATTATTGTTTTAATCAGACCTAAATGTTAGTAATATAGGAATACGTTATGCAATATAACCGGAGAGTGATAAAATAATTTTTATTTAACAGCTTTAACTATTTAGCGCGAATAGAGAACTCTGTTTTTTAAAACTTAAAATTACATGACTATATCAATATAATTTAATTTTAATAACTTATGTTATTGCTCGCCCCATCAAGTCAAGTCATCAGAGTACCCACATTACATACTTAAACAAAATTTCAACCCCCCTCCGACCATTTTGTGTGTGTGGGGGGGGGGGGCACTGAGAATTTGAAAGTACTCTAAACAAAGGTAGGTGTTAAACATACTTCACAATCTAATCGTTTTGTGCGTTTGCAGATGGAGTAGCTGCATGTCGGCTTTGTCGAGCCACCTTCGTAGACCGGGGAGCTTTAGAGCGTCACATGGAAGCGAACCACCGAGTCATTCCACCCCGGCAGGTGATTGATGCTCCGCAGACGACTGCCTATGTCAATCAACACTCCGTTGAAGGTGAGAATCCACATTAAAATAACTTTTTCCCCTTGAAACTAATTACCTTTTTTATAATTATTTAACTAGGTACATGAAGAAGAAGAATGAGACCGTGACAACTGGTGTTCTGTTGATTTAATTACTAGGGGGAGATTTTCGCTCCCCCTAAAACATAATGCTTCTTTAGGGTTGGAGCAGCTCATTATTGCAGCTACATCCTTAGCTTTGAACCCAGGTTCATCAATGTAGACAAACAGTACAGAAGATTACATTCCCTGTTTCAAAATTGATATTTTTAATTAACAAATACATTTTGAAATGTGATTCTCGAGAGAGGGGAATTTGTATCTTTAGTTATCCTAATTTGTTTTTATTTTTATTTTCAGATGAAGGACCGGGTCCTGGCCGCCACACCTGCCATGAATGCGGTCGCCGTTTCCGTCGTGAAATACACCTGCGTCGACATGTGGATTCGGTACACAGCAGAGTCCGCAGGTTCATATGCGGCACATGCGGCGTCGAATTCAAGAGGGAAGACAACCTGCGTCGACACACCATGCAATTTCACGGCAATGGTCAAGAACGAAGATTCCCTTGCGCATACTGCGGTCAGGAGTTCAACCAGGGGTTCAACAAGGACCATCATGAGCGGATCTCTTGCCCGATCATGAAGGACCTGATCCGGAACCGAGCAGCCATGGAACAGGATGAACCCCAGCCAGGTCCGAGCACGGAGCCACAACCCGGTACGAGCACACACCAACAACCCGATGATGTTGAGATGACTGGAGCAGGACAGTCAAGCCCCGTATTCTCACTCATTCAACGGGGTTTCCGCAACCGCCTCCTAACCTACCGTCTGCAGCGACCGATGGAGAATCTCGTCACAATCGGAGAAGTGATGGCGTTGTTGATTGTGAGCCTTATGGAGTTGCTTGAGAACACCTTGGCGAAACACCGCAGCATTAAGGTCAACTTGAAGCTGGAGTGTGAATTCCAAAATATTCACAACAACACCTGCCTGCGCAACTTCAAGACGAAGATGACTCCGCTGACGACGACCTCGGACCTGAACCATTACATTTCAACAGCTTTTGCGAAGCTTATCAGAGAGAAGGCCGAGTGTGATCATATCGGCTCCGGGTGGACATACCTTCGCGTTCGTGATTTGGAGGTTGGTATTAACGAATACACTCCTCTGGGTGAAGATGGTCGAGCTTGGCTCCCACTACCTATGTCTCTGGAGAACACCAAAGCAGTCGTCAACGTATCGAACGCCGATGAGCGGTGTTTTATGTATGCGGTCTTGGGAAAGTTTGTTCAAGAGAACCCTAAAAGACCGGCATCGTACACCGACGACATCATCGCCCGATACGATTGGACCGGCCTTCAATTCCCCGTTGCTCTGAAGAGTATCAAGGCGTTTGAGCGGACAAACAACATCAGTATCAACGTCTATGGTATTGATCACACGTGCGTGGGTCAGAAACCTAACGGACGACCAAAGTACCAGGACACCGTCTTCCCCTTGAAGATTTGTAGGCAGGAGCGCGAAAACCATTGCGACCTTTTGTACGTGACAACGGACGGTGATAGTCACTACACCTACATCAAAGACCTTGGCCGACTGATCCGTCCCCAACTCACATCACATATGGGCAGCATATTCATCTGTAAGCGGTGCTTCGCGCACTTTGACAACCGTCCGAACAAGCTCGGTCTGACGGGTGCACAGCGTCTGGAGGAGCACAGGCGATACTGCTCCGCTTCGGCCCCTATTCGCATGGATACGCCGAAAAAGACAGAAATCAAATTCAGCCATCCAGAGTTCACCCGACGCGAGCGTTTCACCATCTACGCGGACTTTGAGTGTGCTCTACTGCCGACCGCGGAGATGGATGAACAAGTGGATGAACCGCACGGGGGAGTAGCCACCCACATCCACATCCCATACGCCTTTGCGTACCAGATTATCGACTCGTACGGACTTGAGGAGTTCGAGCCTCGAGTCTACTTCGGGGATGATGCGTCAAAGACATTTATGGAGATGTTGAAAACTGATGTTGAGCGATTGTGGAACTTCCTGTACGAAGCAATAAATCTGCGCCCTGTCCTGACCCCAGCGGAAACGATGCAGTACAACTCGACAGCGAATTGCTACCTCTGCGGATCGGCATTTTCAAGCGAAGACCCAAAGGTTCGTGATCACAACCACGCGCCGCCCTACGAGTTCCGTGGCGCTGCACACAGATCATGTAACCTACGCTACAGGGAGCAGAGAGTAGTCAACTGCTACTTCCACAACCTCTCCAACTACGACGCTCACTTCATAGTGCGGGAGTTGGCGGTCGACCCCGGTGATGTTGAGGTGTTGGCTCACACGGAAGAGCGTTACATCGCTTTCACGAAGCGGTTCCTGTTCGACCGAGCAGCGGCACCGGTTGGGATGCAAGGGCGTGGAAAAAGACAGCCAGGGTTCAGAGTCAGGTTCCTCGACACCTACAGGTTCCTGGCTTTGAGCCTCGCCAGCCTCGCAGCCGCACTTCCACCAGCTCAACTCTTGGAGACGAGGAAGAGATTCCCCGAAGACCACCTCTTCGATCTAGTCCGTAGGAAAGGCGTGTTCCCGTACAACTTTGTAACGTCGAACGCCGTGTTGGAAGATACTACGGAACTGCCTCTGCAGCGAGATTTTCACAACGCTCCTGGAGGACATCACGGATGCAGGCCACGAGCATGCTCGCAACGTGTGGGAAACCTTCGGTTGTAGGAACCTCAAGGACTACGCCGAGAAGTACCTGCGCTGTGACATTGCGCTGTTGACTGACGTCTTTGAACGCTTCAGGGACACGTCGATGGCTGAATACGAACTAGACCCTGCGCACTACTACACCCTACCGTCATACGCCTGGGATGTTATGTTAAGGACCTGTCGAGTGGAGCTTGATACGATACAGGACTTTAATATGTACCTATTCTTCGAGCAAGGCATCAGAGGAGGTATTTCCCAGGCGATCACCAGACACGCCAAGGCCAACCATGATGGATGTCGCCCTGAAGATCGACGACCTGAAGAGCCAACGAATCACCTGCTATACTTGGACGCCAACAACCTTTACGGTTGGGCCATGTCCCAGTGTCTTCCACAGGGAGACTTCCAATGGCTCAGCCGCGAGGAGATCACGTCCCTGGACATTGCAGCGTTGGACCCCGAAGGACCCACGGGCTATGTCTTGGAAGTTGACCTTCGCTACCCCGCCCACCTGCACGACCTTCACAAGGATCTCCCCTACTGCTGCGAGACCAAACTTCCGCCAGGAGGGAAATTCAAGAAGCTCGTTACGACTCTGGATGACAAGAAGAACTACATCTGTCATTACAGAATCCTGCAACAGGCGCTGGAAAACGGAGTGGAGCTTGTGAACGTGCATCGCGTCATCTTGTTCCGTCAGTCTCGGTGGTTGGAGAGCTACATCCTAATGAACACCGAACTGAGGAAGAAGGCCAAGACCAAGTTTGAGCAAGACTTTTTTAAGCTTATGAACAATGCGGTCTTTGGCAAGACGATCGAGAATGTTCGCAAGCGAATGAACTCTAAGCTGGTGTGTACGCCGGAGATGTTCAGGAAGTACGTGACCAAGTCAAACTTCCTGGACCGAACCTACTTCAACGATGACGTCGCCATTGTACACATGTCGAAAGTCAATATCGTCCTAGACAAACCGCTCTACGTCGGAATGTGTGTCCTCGATCTGAGCAAGTGGCTCATGTACGACTTCCTTCGGAAGATGAAGAACCGCTACGGCGATCGTCTGAAGGTTGACTACATGGACACTGACAGCTTCGTGTTCGACATCCAGACTGAAGATGTTTATAAGGACATGATGGAGCATCTGGACGATTTCGACACCAGTGCGTACCCCCGAAACCATCCCTGCTACAGCCCCGTCAACGCAAAAGTCATCGGAAAGTTCAAGGATGAAGCAAACGGACTTCCTCTGCTCGAGTACCTCGGTCTTCGCTCGAAACTTTATTTCATGGACATTGTCGAGTTCGAGGAGAGGACCGAAGATGACGAGTTGCAGGTCATGACAGTGAAGCGCGCCAAGGGAGTCGCTAGAGATGTTGTAAAACACAATTTAACCTCTGACGACTATCGGGAATGCCTCTTCAACGGCGTGTTGAAGAGAACCATCAACACCAGGTTCCAGTCCCGAAACCACCGCGTCTTCACAGTCCAAGTCGACAAGCTATCCTTGAGCTGTAACGATGACAAACGTTACATCCTTCCGGACGGAGTAAATACACTGCCTTGGGGGCATATTGACGTTCCACCTCAGCCCGAAGACATCCCTCAAGACGATGAAGAGGCGGAGGATGAGGAGCGTTGAGTGGTTGTGTCATATTACCAAAGACCCTGACTTGTAAATTATTTTGATAAATCTAGTCATTAGTTTGTATCGAGTCTCGTAAAACTTAGAAATGTGCTCCTTTTTTCTAGTCATTAGTTTGTGACTAGTCTCATTTTTGCTAGCCAAACAAAAATGTTCAGGAGTACATACTCGATGTAAAATATATATATATAAGGTGTGTAAATAAATAGCCAAATTGTTCGTATATACATTCGTCTTTTTTTTCTCCCCTCACATAGTCTTAAGATACTAAAGTAAAAAAAAATTATTCAGGAATATGTTAATTCATATAAACTAGGTTCAGATATGAATGTTACTTTAAAATCATTGTATGATAGGTCTGTCCCAATTTGTGGTTGACAACTGTTGTTCAACTGATTTAATTACCAGGGGGGAGATTTTCGCTCCCCCTAACACATAATGACTTAGGGGGAGATTTTCGCTCCCCCATACTACAGGAATTGTTGAAGACAAGAATGCACCTGCTAATGTCATTGTATGATAGATCTGCCCCACTTTGGGGTAAAGGAGGCGAGGATGGAAAATAATAAGAATGTTTTTTTTTATTCTGAGTACACAACTAGTTTATTGAGAAAAAAAATTTCAAAATTAAATTGGTATACATTTGTGCAAAGAGTCTTCTGATCAGTGCGTCGTTGTGGCCGACAGAAGAGTGTTCAAAGAGCTGTACAAAGTCCTTCATCTTCATGCCGTAGTGGGTGCGGCAGTACAGGAATACAAGGCAGTATTGACCGCAGACCAGAGTGTTGTCACTTTGAAGGCGATGCTCGTTATACAGGTAGCGACGAGCGTTGCGTCTCAGGAATCCTTGGTAGAATTGAAGATGTGGCGGTTGACCGTAGCTGTCGCGACCCAGTGAGTGCCGTCTTCATTGTGTGGATCAGTGTTCACAATCATAGCAGTAGATGGTGAAATATACTGGGGCAATTGATCGGCAGCGTAGACACCAACATTCTGTACGGGCAGTTTAGCCATACACTTTTGTATCTCTAAGGTATTCATTCTACTGTGTCGACGCCACAGTCAGTAGTAGGAGTAGTAGTGCTAGTAGCAAAACAAAAGCAGGAACTGGTATCACTCTCACCATCGTCAGCGTAATCATCAGCGTCAGCGATATTTGTACTTAGATGTAACCAACTGCGTAATGTGATGCAATTGGCTAGAGCGCATCGTGTGTCGAGATGTTCTGTGGTGGCGACATCGCACTGCGTTTGTTGATAGTAGACTGTTGATTGACGATAGTGATCCGCAGCCAATATCGTTGATATCCATGACATTAGTAGTACAGTGATCCGTGATGAAATTGTATCGTACAAACTCTTTCTTCTCAGCACCTTTGACGTAGACAATCGGTCGTTTGGCGATACATGCACGTAACTTTTCCTCTAGCACATGATACCAGATATCACCTTGGTCCCATTCTAATCCGTGACAGTGTTTTGTGAGCCAATAGCTTTCACGCAGTTTCTCTTGTGATAGGAAATCTCGACTGAATGGTGATTTGGCGATATGATGCATTAGCAGTGTTCCACTGACCAATTCCAAGACGCACACTTCCATCAGAATATAGTCATTTGCGTTGTCCTTGAAACATTGAAAATCTACAATAATTGGAGATGCGGAATTTTTACGCGGTACTCTGCATAAACGATCCATCTTGTGCGAATGTTGGTTGTAGACTGAGGAGGAGGACGATGACGCCGCTGCCGACGATCTAACCGCCAAAGTCCACAGACACGTTGCGATGACGATCGATTTCTATGACGTTGTCAAAGTCTGCGTATACCAGACAGTTGACAGTCTCTGTGAGCCCCGTGTCGAAAGCAATCTCCATACGCACACTGCCGTTGCGCACTAGGTTCCAATGAGTCGTGTCGCTTGCTGACATATCAGGTGTTAGATCGAATGCCATCAGACAGTATCCATCGTCGTAATCGTCTCTATTTATGAGATTACCAGCATCGCTAAAGTGTATGCCGGAGCCTGAAAACAGACTGTGATACGCCATCACGTATTTTCCCTTGCCGGTTTCGTAGTGTGGTTGTAGCGGTTTGGACGGCACTTGTTCACCGTCCACGTACAGCGAGAAGTAGTTGGTTTTGAAATTTTGAAAGTTAAATGGATTCTTTTTTAAATCGCCATTATAAGCGGCGTTGGTGACCAGTCCGACAATGATTCGTTTCGGCACTTGACCTAGAAACACATTGTCTAAAGTTTTGCTCCTCACTCCAAACGGCAGTGTGAATGTTTTCAATTCCACTCTAGTGATTGGGTATTTAGCTGTGCCGGTCTGAAGCGTCTTGCTGTGCGCCAACAGTACAGTGGGGCTAACTTTACACCTTCGTATCCAGAGATTCGCATCAACAATGTGCACCTTGTAGTCACCATCATCCGACATAATGGAGAAGGAATCTTTTGATCGGATCAGTTAAAAACGTAGTTCCACACCGTTCAACAGGAACTTGTTCTGATTACACATGTCCACATGTAGGCGACCGAGCATATCGATTTCACGACTTTTATTTGTCATTTTTCGTCTCGCCTTTAGTCCATCGTTATCGTCCAGAGTATTGTCCATATAGCCGGCATCGTCCGCGTTCCACAATCCACATGTTAAATGTGATTTCCTAGCATCATAGCCGTAATTCAGCAATGTTTCAATATACGCTCGATATGCATAAGTGTTGTTTTGTGGTGTGACCAGTTTCTGATTCATACTCATATCGACTTGACTGAATAACGTGTGCAGCCAATTGTTGACTGGGCCAATTTTGTTCGATTCATCGGCATCTGCGATTGCCGCTCCTGTCGACTTGACAATAGACGCTGTAACTTCCAACATTGTTTGCGAAAGATCGGTGTATTCTTCGCCGTTGCCGGGCACAACAAACTCGATGGCCGAATCATCAGTCAGTGTGGAGATTGGTTTGTACTGAATCCATTTGCCGCTCTCGATACTGGTCTGCGTCGGCGGTAGGGAGAATAAGTCCAATTCCGTCTTGACGCATTCATACGACTTTTGATGTAGAAACGACATTGCTAGCGTGTGTGTTAATTGAATATATCACGTACGGAAGTTCTCCTCACTGCTTTCCTCGTCTTCTTCCTAACTGTCCTTCTCTTCTTGCCCTTCTTCTTGGATGACGACGACGACGACCTTCCTCGAAGGAGTTTCGTCAAAGACTGCGGTGTGACACGACGGCCGCCGAACATGGCGCGCTTCGCGTTCCTCTTACGCGAGAGTCTCGCGTTAGTCTTTCGCGCAGGAGTAGCGCGTCGGTGTTTCGCGGTATTCTTTCGCGTTACGCAACGGTGTTTCGCGCGAGAGCCGCCGCCGCCACTTAGCACACGTTGAAGTTTGCCATCCGCCCTGCGTTTTAGCGAGTCTGTAAACTGGCTGAAATGATCTCTAGCGGCTTCTTTGGGATCCCGCTGGTGCATGGCCATGTCGCCCAAGAATCCAACACCGGATTTCAACGCCTCTTTGGCCACAGCAGAGGCTCCCGACTTGAGTAGCGGTGTGATGGTGCGGAACATACCGCCTAGGAAACTGCCAATTCCATGTCCGCGCTGGTAGGGTGCACCGCGAAATACCATATCGATACTGCCTTGTATTCCTGTACTGCCGCACCCACTACGGCATGAAGATGAAGGACTTTGTGCAGCTCTTTGAACACTCTTCTGTCGGCCACAACGATGCACTGATCAGAAGACTCTTTGCACAAATGTATACCAATTGAGTTTTGAAATTTTGCATTTGTTTTTTATCAATAAACTAGTTGTGTACTCAGAATAAAAAAAGAAACATTCTCATTATTTCCCATCCTCGCCTCCTTTACCCCAAAGTGGGGCAGATCTATCATACAATGACATTAGCAGGTGCATTCTTGTCTTCAACAATTCCTGTAGTATGGGGGAGCGAAAATCTCCCCCCTAAGTCATTATGTGTTAGGGGGAGCGAAAATCTCCCCCCTGGTAATTAAACCAATTGAACAACAGTTTTCAACCACAAATTGGGACAGAGCTATCATACAATGATTGTAAAGTAACATTCATATCTGAACGAGCAAAACAGATATTGAATGCAAATTTTGAGGAAAAGGGTGAACGTAATGCTTTGATCATATACTGCAGAGGGGGTGTATCGATACACCCCATTTAAAAAACAGATTGTGAATGAAAATTTTGAGGAAAAAGTTGAATGTAATGCTTTGACCATATACTGCAAAGGGGGATGTATCGATACACCCCCCTTCATTAACTCTAACCCAGGTAAAGTCCTACAAATAAAATCGCACTAACAGTATTGGAGTTATGGTGTAAAAAAAAAATTTTTGTCAGGGGCGTGGATGGGTTTGATGGTGGGGTGTATTTCGTATTTTGCATTTTCAAGTTTATCTAATTGCTCTGTGCGAAACTTTGGTCGCTCGAACATAAATATATCATACACCTGCAAAACCGGCCAATATACCCTACTGGCGAGCGGTGTGTGTGTGTGGTGCATTTTGCATTTGCAAGTTTATCTAATTGCTCTATGCGAAACTTTGGTCGCTCGAACATAAATATATCATACACCTGCAAAACCGGCCAATATACTCTACTACACAGAGAAAAATGGAATGGTTGTCATGACCAATATACGATTAGTTAACGAAAGTGGTTGGCCAGGAAAGGTTATCGTAAACAAAGCAACAGTTAGTTTAACTTTTCGTAGTAGTTGTTTCAAGAATCCGGAAATGGTTGATCATATTGAGTTGTTTTTAATAGTTGTTAAGGTTTGTCCTAACCCACCAAAGAGGTAACGTTCAGCAACTTGTTAAAGTAACTACTTTAAACTGGTTAGCTGAAACCAATGCCTTCATGAATTGCGCCTTTTTGTGCTTCAATTTGGCGCCAAGATTATTCCGTGGCAGTGGCAGTCTTTGTGAGTTCCAGCATGGATGATAAAGTTGTGTTTGGATGAGTAGTTGTGAACTACTCTAATAAGTTGGGAGTTGGACGATTTAATACCACGTTTTGAAGGTAATTTATCATATAATTACCAGCTTTCTTTTATGATTAAAGTTATTTGATCCAAACAATTAGCTAATTTACAATCCTAGTACATGGAGGTCTTTGTACAACATTTATTTTGAATCATTCATTTCGTCCTCATAAAACTGTTAGGCCTCCTTTTCTTATGAATGCATAATCCTTGATCTAGACAGAACAAATTAAAACTTAGATGTAGAACCAAGCAACTTTGGCTATTCTTCCAAGAGCTAAGTTAAGCCTGGGGTTCTAGGACTGTCTAGGTTAAGCATTGAGGCTAACAACTAAATGAATATAGGTTGTAACAAACTAGATTATGGGGTTATTACAACTACTTTGAAAATTGAGGATTGGTTAATTTAACCAGTCAAGCTGTTTGGTTCAACTTAGAGAATATAGGTTGTAACAACTACATTTGAGATTAATCCAACTACTTTGAAACAAATTAGTTATAGTACCTGGGGGGCCAAGCTTTGCTCGGGGGAAGGTCAGTCAGCTTGTTTAGATGACTCGGAGTAATATTTCACCACTTCCCCATACTGATAATCAGATTTGTATTATTCATTAGCCTCTTTTCTACATTTTTAAGGTCCCTCCAGTTGTTATCTTTATCTCAATGTCCCTTTGATTTATTTTACTACTCTATATATGTAATCTTTAATCAAATCTGTTAATCTCTGCTCTCAGGAATCCACATGTTAATAATCATAAACAACATGAGTATTACTTTGACAGTTCCCTGGTTAATTATGAACGGCTGTTACAATACTTTTGTTTTGATTTGAAACTCCATAAGCCCAATGTTAATTTTTATAACTTTTCATTTTAGTTTTTTTTTTTTACATTATTTGATTTTTCTTAGGGATGAGGCCTGTCTAGAACTTATTTTTATCCCAGAAATTAGTTATTTTGAACATTTGAAGGAAATCGTTGGAGCTGTTTTTGAGATCCGTGTCGCAAGCAAGCAAGCACGCAAGCAAGCAAGCAAGCAAGCAAACCTTACTCATATTAGAGTATAGGATTAACCAATGAATTTATTGGTTAACTTATAAAATTGTTTGTTCCAACATATAATTTTTAACTCTCTGAGATTAGTTAATTGAACTCATACAAATAGTTGTCCATATAGTAACCTCTGATATTGGTTGAACTAACTTATAAAAAACTTGGATTAACCAATAATTTTTCTCTGTGTAGCAAGTCCATTCATAGTTCTTTCGAGACTCTGGGGTTTTTGATAATTATAGGCCCCCGGCATCGAATTCCATTAGAGCAGGGTGGTCTCCACCCCCGAGGGCGGTTGGGATTAATTTTTTGTCTGTGGCGGCTACTTCCTGTGTGTTACATAACACGCCGACAGCCCCTGTTGTTACATAACACGATGGTAGCCCCAACCCCGCCTCCGACGTAGGCGCTCAGCTCATATCCCCTAGCGACTTTAACTAGGCAGGATGTATTTTTACTTGACCAACAGCGACGATGTGCTGGCATTTACGGGCATGCTCCGCATGCATATGGCCTTGGACCATAGGTTCCAAATGAAGTTCGGCCTCATCGACGTAATAGACGGCGAGGCTATAATCAATATTATCCCGAGGAAACATAATATAAACTTTTATGCGCAGACGATGCTCGGGATTTTAGAAGATAGATGTCTCGGCCTGATCCGCAACGGAGCAGTAGCAATATTAGAAGTTGATAGAATACATTGATTATTTCACCGAAGATGCTGCTGGAAAAATATAAAATTAAAACCCCCCAAAAAAAATATAAAATATAAAATAAAAAAAAAAACAACTGTAATAGTGTTGCTTTCAATAAGCATATCACTATCTGATGAGACCAAACAAGTTTGAAACAGTTTTAAAACAAAATCAGTTCATTTCTAGTTCATTCGTGGACTAGAAATGTTGTTATGTAAATATTAGTTTTTATGTAAATAATTTTAATCTAAACTGCACATTTCTGTTTATTAATGTGTTTAGCTCAACAAAAACATTTTGGTGATTAATCGTTGTTCTACGTCCAACCGTTGCAGAGATATTCAAAGTGCTAAACACAGTACGTTGTCCAATGTTATTCTTATGAAGAATAAATAAAATTCTATATCTCGATTATTTATGAATGTATATTGATGAAACTTGGTATGTGGCTTCAACTAGTTGTGGTATAATGAAGTTTTTGTTGACAGTCCCCGTAGCAGCAGACCTGCGTCCTCAACCCTAATGTTATTCTTATGGAGAATAAATAAAATCCTATATATCACTTATCCATGGTTGTATTTTTGTGAAACTTGGTAAATAGCTCCATGTAGTAGTGAGTCACATATATATATATATATGCATTGGAAATTCGCTGAGTACGCAGGTTTGCTACGACGGGGGTATTCTGATACACTTCTATTCAAATCCACTTAAATCTTCAAAAATTGATTTTTAAACTCAGATTTACCGTCTAACTCTAGGTGTGCCTAATTAAACACAATTTAATCAGTACATTTCTCCAAGGGGATCCTATAATTTCCACTAAAAACAAAAAATTAAACAAAATCGATTCTAATTACAAACATGTGCCTTCACCACTTTACCAATATATCTCAATTTCTCTTTGCGATGCCGACGCAAAAAGTTAATAAGGGCGTATTTTAATACGAATATGAATGAATGATGAGTGTAGAATGGTTGAGATCTTTGTGTATCCTTGTTACTCACTAAGTCTGACTCATTCTTTAGCATGTATCATTAATTAATAGCCTAATACCATTTCATTATTGGGACTAAAATATTTTGGATTCTTTTCTGTCCATCTCAGGGCTCTGCCTCACTGGCCTTTTCCATCGCTTCCCGATACAAGATGTTGACATGCTTTCTTCGTTGGATTTGTTTCACAAAGACACATCTCTTGAAAGATTCCCCCCACGTTGGATGCCCCCCTCGCCAAATCAGCCGAATTTTCAAAGTGTTTAGATTATTCTTTACGTCTTTTTTCATGATTATAGTAAATTTTTATTGCTCGAAAAATGTTGGATACTTTATTAACTCTTACCTTATTATAATTAAGCTTAATTTTTATGTAGAAACGTTTTTTGGAGCGACGAAGGTGCTCGGTCTAGGTACTTCGTAAATATAAGAGAGATAATATTGAATTTGTTATCTTATAAAAATACTATTAGACAACTCATACAACGTACAGTGTGTTGAGAACAATAAAACTGATTTTTGATAACTATTAAACTCCCCTTTCCATAGTCCAATTTTTCTGGTTTCACGAATCGGAGTCATGAATCTTTGCACATTAATGAAACATTTCACAGCAATCCACACACAGTATATACATTATATGAACTACATATTATATTAACAAATATTGTTTTACCACCTGTGAGTCTCAAAGCAAAAAAAAAAAAGTGTTCATTGTATCGGCTAGTATAGGTCCTACCTTGCCACTAATGGTAATAGCTTTTAATTGTTCTCTAATTAGAGGACATTTGCTAAAAAGGTTGATATATTTACAATGTACAAGAAATGAAATAATTGTATATTTATATTAATTTCTAAATTTGTATGTATGTAAGAAACTATTCATGACGCCTTGCACGAACGGAATAGTTTAATCGTCAATAACTTTAGTTCATTATAGAAATTAAACATGAGACTTAAGCCTATTCTACGGGAAAACTATATGAGCAAATTGTGTGTGTTGATAGTCCCTGAAAATTCTTTCATCCCATACAATAGATTTTATATCCTGATGGGTACATTATGTCAATTGTCAATAAATGTTTAGTACGATATCTATTTCACCAATCTTTCTGGAAATCAACTACGATCATAACTATATTTCACTATATCGCAAAGCTTTTTAGTTACATTCAGTTAAGCTTGCTTTGTTCTTGACCAGTCTAGGTCTGCTCTATGCACGTGCGGGAAATTACAATCGACATCGGACCCACGTACTCAGTCACAATGTTATTCTTATTGTGAATAAGTCAAATGTAATGACTCCCTTAATTTTTTTAACATAAATTAATAAAACTTAGTACTGGCTTTGCCTTGGTGAGTTATATTGTTATTAGCGTAAAACACATTTTTTCGTTCCTTTCTGCAACAAACCTGCTTACACAGGCTGTCATGGTATTCTTATGAAGAATAATTAAAATGCTGTATAGTGCTTACTTATTATTGACTATTGATGAAACTTGGTATGTGGCTTCACCTAGTTAAATTCTATTTATATTTGCATAAAACCGATTGTTTGTGTTTCTTGTTTAAGCAAGCCTACGTACTCATAACCAACGCTATTCTTATGGAGAATAATTAAAATTGTATATATCGCTTATATGTGAATAGATTTTTATGATACTTGGTATGTTGCTTTATACGGTATTAAACCATATATTATGCATTTGTAATTCGATGAGTACGCAGGTTTGTTGCGACGGGGTATTTTTTTTTTTACATCCGGTCATTCCGCTGCTCGGGCCTGTGGGTTAATTAATTATTCCTAGGACCACCCCTCGGCATCTCGGATGCGCCGCCTCCATTACAAAAACTTTCCCTTGTACAGCTGTGTGAACACTGACCTACTCCAAAGCGTCTCATCAGTCTGCTTCCAACACGCAAGATGAAAGGGCTAGTGTGTGTTCTTTGCCAGAAGTTCTTTAGCCGCAACGACCATTACAATCGTCACATGCGTGAAGTGCATGGACAAGGTGACGGTCACGTGTGTTCGGGATGCGGATGCATGTTCAAGCGTCGAGCCCATTTGCGACGCCACATCGAGTACTCATGCAGTCAACGGCGGACCTTATCACCAGCGGTCCAGCAGCTGGAGACGATGCCGAGGCTCGGGGGGTCATCACCACCTGCGAAGAGGGTGTGTCTGGCGCCGCCGCAACGTCGTGCGTCGACTCCAACATCACCGCGCCCCGGGCGGAGCAACTCACCCCAGCCGGAGCCTGAGCCCGCGATGCTCCTTGAGATGTTCGCGGCACTGGAAAACCATGTGTCGGCGATCTGCGTCGACGTTGCGGTGGGCTCCGATGCTCCATCGCACGCCGATGCATCGTCAAACACTGCTCGTGTTCGCGTGAGTGATTTCGCGACGAGCCCCGCGAGGCTGTGTTTACCGGAGGACCCTGCCGCGGGCCCCGAGGTGCCGGTCGCTCGGACCGAGGCTGCGACGAACACTTTGGCGGGGGATTTATTCCCCAATCCGCGTCGCGTGGTGTGGGATCGGCCGTCCGGTCCCACGGTGGCCGTTGTCGGCGTTGTCAGGGCCCTTCCGGCACCTGAACCTGAGGCTGTCGAGCCAGAGGTGGACCTGCAGTTTGTGTGGGATGGTGGTGTCGGGGAGTTTGTTGAGCGCGCTGTCGACGAGTTCGGCAACGTGCTCGACATGGACAACGACGATGGTGTTGTGGCCGAGTATGGCGGGCTGGAGGACGATGGTGTCATGTCGGAGAGTGATGTTGCTACTGAGGAGGAGGACAATGGTGTTGTGTCGGAGGGTGATGAGGAGGAGGACAATGGTCGTGAGTCTGGTGACGAGAACAATATTGTTATATTAACGTCATCGGACGAGGAGTTATAGACTTTAGTTTTGTAGATATTAGCTTTTTTATTATTCTAAGGTCGTGTGTCTGGTGGCGGGGACAATGTCGTTATATTGACGTCATCAGGCGAAGAGTTATAGACTTTAGTTTTGTAGATATTTAGATTTTTTATTATTCTAACTATATATATTTGTTATGTAAATATTAGTTAAGACAACTGTAATGGAGTGACTTTTAATAAGTACGCCTCCATCTGATGAGACCCAACTAGGTCGAAACAGTTTTAAAAACCTCGTTGGTTCATTGATAAACAAATGTAGTTTATCTTTTTACCAACAAAAAATAAAACATTATCCAACGTCGGGTGAACACTCTGACAGAACGGCACACAGCTACACTATTACACAACCACACACTTCAAACTCCCGAACAAGAATGAGCCCGTGGGTGTTTGACAACTGTTGTTCTGTTGATTTAATTACTAGGGGGAGATTTTCGCTCCCCCTAACACATAATGGCTTAGGGGGAGATTTTCGCTCCCCCATACTACAGGAATTGTTGAAGACTTGAACAAGAATGAGACCGTGGGTGTTTGACAACTGGTGTTCTGTTTATTTAATTACTAGGGGGAGATTTTCGCTTCCCCTAACACATAATGGCTTAGGGGGAGATTTTCGCTCCCCCATACGTCAGGAATTGTTGAAGACTAGAACAAGAATGAGACCGTGACAACTGGTGATTTATTGCTCGGAATTCGACGCTGGTGGTCTATAATTATGGGTTCCTGCAAGGGTCGCGTCGCCCTCCTGTCGGGGTATCAAATTACAGCATCCGCATTCACAGACAGGAGACTGGACGCGACGGTTATTTGTGTGAACGTCTGCCTCGGTGCAGAGTACTTGAAGGGGGGTGTATCGATACACCCCCCTTTGCAGTATATGTTCAAAGCATTGCAATTATATTCTCCTCAAAATTTGCATTCACTGGTAGTTCAATTGACCGCAAGCGCTGATGGGCTAGCTCTGTTGGTTGTAGCGTTACCCTGATCAACTCTTGTATTAATTATCCAAAGTATGTCATGTGGGTACTGAGAATACTCGGCTTGACGAGGAGATTCCAAAAATTCCACAAAAAAAGGTCAAAAGTGTGGTGCGGGCCCCTTTTATGTAAACATCATCCAAAGTGTACGATGTGGGTACTCAAATTTCTCGGCTCGACTAGACGAACAAGAATCTGCAATCAGAATTCGAATCCGACTTATGGTAACCGAGATAGCCCCCCCCTACATCGTCCAAAGGTACCTTGTGGGTATGCAAATTTCTCGGCTCGACTAGACGAACAAGAATCTGCAATCAGAAATCTGATCCGAGGTTAGGTTAGGTTAGGATAGGTTAGGTTAGGTTAGGTTAGGTTAGGTTAGGTTAATATTCGCAAAAAAAAAAATTCGCAAAAAAAATTTGCAAAAAAAAAAATTCGCGAGGGGGGGGGAGGGGGGGTGGCCCTCCTGTCCCTCCTGCCCCAGAAATGTCCAATACACCCTACTTAGCTGAAGAGAATAACTTATCAAACTTGACTACATAGTCAGATTCATGTGTCCCCCAAAACCGAAATTCGATGATGTCCTATGCCATAATGGACTTCCTTAAGGAACATGAGGAAATAAACTCTGTCACTATGAAGTATTCTGTGCCAGGACATTCATGCGTTCAGCTCGTAGATAATGCTCATATCTTGATAGAAAAAGCAATGCAAAAATCTGAATTTTACTCTCCAGTCAGCTTAATAAGCGTATTGAAGCAAGCTAACGTCAAAAAACCGTTCCGAATAATTCAGATGAAAGAATCAGATTTTAAAGACTTTTCAGGAATTTCAAAGTTGATGAACTACAAAAGTGTACCGTTCACAAAAGTTGCTCAATTACATTTTACACATACCTATCACGAGGTTGAGTTCAAGAGTTCCCATTTGGCTTTTGAACCTGTGAACCTAGGAAACCTCAAGTGCAAGGAATTCACTCCTAAAAGGAATTGCAGTGCGAAGAGTAAACAGTCAAATGTGCCTACAACTAGTGTGTTCGACTTAAAACCTAAAGTTGATAAAAACAAAGGAGATATAAGCGATTTGAAGAAAAAAGACATCAAAAACATGTTGCCTCTTATGCCACTTAAGGATAGAGACTACTTCAAAGTGGTTTTAAAGATTTGATTAAAGTACATGATTCTTGTAAACAAAAAAAGTTTCTGTAATATGTTATACTTTTTTAACCTATAGGCCTATAGAATTAATTTTGTACTATTGTCCATACAGATGTTGGGTATCTTTTTATGCTGTGTTTTATTTAATTTGTTCTTAAAAAATAAATAAGATGGTATGTGTAAAAGAGTTTCAGTTTAATTGTTTACGTTTACCTTTAACTTAGTCTTTTAAAGATAACCATATAGGCCTACAAGTAAACGATTGTCAATACCTCCAGTGTGATGTACGGTAAGTTTTTTGGTTTAAGAGTACAAAATAATGTTGTATACTATATTTATAGGCAACAATTTAGTTTTTAAAAATATTTTTGGTTTTAGCTATTGTACCATATTCATAAATATTTAGCTGCTTAGAAATATTACAGAATTTAATTATATTTTAATTTAATACACCACTAAAGGAAATATTGTCAAATAATTTTGAATCAAGTCAAGTCAGACCAGTGGGAACACAGATAATCTTTTTCAAGCAAAATCAAGTAAGCTTAATATTGTTGAAACCGATGAGTCATTGTATACTCATTAATCAAGATAGGTCAGGATCTGTTATATAACTTATATACAAGAAGGGGAGGAGTAGGACACGTGTAGGTTGCCGAAGGGCACTCATTTGTACTGAAGACTGCTGACCAGGATGCACTGCTGCTCCATCTCTGCCCTTTGCTTTTCTCTTGAGGTATGAGACTAATACATGATCTTTATATTGTAAAAAATGGATAATTTGTTGTTGCTAATGATTGCAGGTATTTTGGTAAATGAGGATTCAAATATTACAGAGTAACGTGAAATTAGGTATTTTAATAATTGTACTATATTTTAAACTTGAAATAGGGTTCTTTAAAAATATAAAACTAACTGAACTCATGTGTGGGAATTAACGATTTTTGATACTTTGATTTAGATTTATTTATAGCTACAGCGCCCACTGTGCTGTTCTGTTTAAGGGTTGTTTTCTTTCGATTCGGGGAAGAAGCTGTTAACTTCGCTATGAAGGATCTTCAATCCTTTACTCATCCTTTCCTTAATCCATCAATTATAAGTCAGGGGAATGAATACAATTACATAATATAATATTGGGAATAAACATAATTGTGCAGATTATATTAATACAAATTATTGTAATATTCTGACTGTTAGTACATATGATAAAAGTTTGATGTTCACATAAAACAGGAAATAAATATTTTAAATTACAAGGTATTTGAACTACACTTTAAATAATATTGTATACTGGTAAATTATGTAGTGTGCAAATATTATTTTAAATAATTACAATTATTATTTATAAGCCATTTATGATTGGTTTCATTATCTTGAACCTAATGAATATCTGTACCAAGCCAGAGTTTGAAATTATATGTAAAGTGAATTAATTACAGTTATAGCTCTGGAGGTGTGAACTTAAAAATATTTAATCATGTGTTGGTAAATGTAAATATTTTTAGGTATGGTACACTATCTAAAAAAGTAGGATTAAACTGACAGCTTTTCTTGAAATTAGCCTTTTATTTAGTTTGACAGGGGTTCAAGTGCACTTAGAACCTTGTCAGTCTGAGAATAAGTCATTGGGAAAGTGGCAAGGTTCTAACTGCATTTTACTTATTTTATTACTCATATAATCATGTTAAAAAATAAAATAAATAACATATTTTCTTAAAGTAATAATTATCACTAGTGTATGTGCAAAAAATCAAAAATAAATTCCTATTAATAATAGAAATAGAGCAATTTAAAACTTTGACAAGGTTTTTCTAAAAACAAGCTGATGGTCAGTTAGAACCTTGTCAAACCAAGGTAGCGATCTTTTTAACCCACTGGCCTAGACTTACGGAACTGTTCCGTGCGGCAGCCGCCTGCCCCGATATTAAACTTACGTCATGGTTCCGTCTCCAACAAACACAAGGTTCTGTACAGCGCTGTCGTCATCGTAGTTCATCCCGATGCCGCTAGATAGTGTAGGTAGTATTGTCAGACCGTAATATGCGTAGTTTGTCTAAAAATATCGCGTAAATAACTTTAAAAAAATTAAATATGACAGACCTCTGCTTTAAAAATTCGATGCGCTTGCAGAATGAAGTCGGCGTCATTTTTAAAGCTTTTGATAGCTAAAATACAGAATAAAATAAATATTTTTGTTGGTTTCATTTTCAAAGTAGTGATATTTTTACTGTTGTAGTAGTGTCAGCACTGGCTAAGAATAACCTTACCGTCTGTAAAACATTTATTTGTACATCTGTCTGCTAGTGCGAGAGTTTTGTTTACGTGAGAGTGACGTTTGTTTGTTTTACTGTGTCATGTTTTGTTTGGTTATATTATTTTATTGAAATGGAAAGGGACATTGCGAGTTCTTAAATAGATCGTATGCTTTTAGAAAGCGATTACGAAGAAGATGGGGACTTTGATTTAGACGATGAAGATGACTTCATTCCACGTGAGTACCGTGACAGTGACATTGATCTTGATAATGACGAAACTGAAGTTGAAAACGAAGAAATTGTTGTTAGTGCTAGGCAAAGTTATATTTTTGTTGATGAACCAGGTTATATCAAGAATGTCATGAACTTATTACTATTCATGAAAACACACTTTTGGCTGGGGGCGATTGTAGGCCTAGTGTGAAAATCACAAATAACCCTAACCAGAATTTACTGTCAAGAGATTTTCAAGATAAGCCTAGTTGTTCATTTCATGACCAAGCCGTGGTAATTAGTGAAAAAATTAAGCCTAATCTACCACAAAAGCGAATAATAAAAAAGCCTCGTAGACCTGCTTCCAAGCCACGTACACCTGCTTCCAAGCAATGTAGGCCTAGACCCGCTTCCAAGAAAACAAAATTTCAAGATAGCAACTGGCCTTGACTTGATGTGGATAATACACATAAAGTAATTGGTTTCAAAGGAAGACCTGGTGTAAATTCAGTAACCTCGCGTAGCCTAGGACCAAACCCAAATGAAATGACTGTATGGGGGCATTTCTCGGCCAGGAATTCTGGGATATGGTGTGTACAGAGATTAATGATTACGTACAAAAACAATTGTTGGATGAAAGCCGAAAGTCTCTGAAATCAGATAAAAATTGTCAAGAAATAAGCTCGGATGAGCTGAAAGCATATTTATCTTTATATATCCTTATGGGGCAAGTAAAAAAACCCTCAATACAATCTTACTGGTCTCATAGAGCAATTATTGAGACACCAATTTTTTCTGATACAATGCCAATGGAACGTTTCCTCGCAATCTCACGATTTTTACATTTTTATGATGAAAATGTTGAAGACTGTGCTGGAGATAAGTTAAAAAAAATCCGGCCTGTGCTGAGGTACTTGGAAACTAAGTTTTTGAAAGTCTAAGAACCAGAGATAGATATTGCATTAGACGAGACTTTGTTGAAAATGAGATCTCGACTAGGTATCATCCAGTTCAATCCCAAAAAAATAGCACGTTTCGGGGTCAAAATTTATAAAGTTTGCGAGTCTTCGACGGGATATTGCTCTGTATTCAAAATACATGTTGGTGAAGACAAACAGGATGATAGACCCGCTACAATGTCAGTTGTTCTCGACCTTATGTAGCCATTTTTTGGACTAGGCTACATAGTATTCCTAGATAATTGGTACTCTTCCCCTTTATTGTATATTTACTGCTCTTCTAGAAGAAACTACATATGCAGTAGGTACTGCCATTTCCAATAGGAAGTGTATGCCTAGGGTTGTTTTGGCAACCAACCTGGAAAAAGGAGAAGCTGTGAGAAGATCAGGAAGACAGCTTTCAGCAGTCAAGTGGTGAGACAAGAAAGATGTCTACAACCTATCCACTGTCCATGAAGGCATACAAATGGAGACAGACAAAGTGACTGTACGGGGGGAAAGAAGATGTAGTGAAATAACCCAAATCAGTTATAGAATACAATAAAGGCATGTTAGGAGTTGACAGGCAAGAGGAGGTGCTGGCTAGTTTCCCTATCATGAGGAGAACAGTAAAAGCTTACAAGAAGATATTTTTTTATCTTATGGTCCTAACTCTTTTCAATTCTTTTTGGATTTTCAAAAAAATAACAAAGAAGAAATTACACTTCACTGAATACCGGCTAAACTTGGTAGAGCAGTTACTACATTCAGTAACACTGCCTGAAAGGTCAACTCCAGGCCGAGCTCCCATCGCCGATACACCTCTTAGGCTTCAAGGCAGAAACTGGGGACATTTCCCCATACAAATACCGCCTACCCAAAGCAAACAGTTCCCCTCAAGATCATGCCATGTTTGCAAAAATTACAAGAGAGATCTGAAGTAAGGTGGTTGTGTGAAAAATGCAATGTCCCCCTTCACCTGGAGCAGTGCTTTAAAGTGTGCCACACTAAGGTAGACTACTAAAGTGTAGTGAAGCAAGAAACATGTAAATAATGTACAAGTACAGTAGTTAGAATATTCAATGAGTTTAGTTAGTGTCAAGTGTAAAAATAATTAAATGTAAAAATTATCAAAAGGACATTACTTCTGGAAGTAAGGATCAATCTCTTCATTTAGTAAGGTATGTCGTCTAAGTTTGAATTTTTAATGTAATTATTTTTGTTTAAATATGTTTATGTACCACAGTAATACAATTATTCTCTTATTTCTAAAAAAAAATGGAAACTATAGGCCTATATTTCAAGTCAATTCTAAGAGATACCTTTCATAAGGCAACGATGGTTCTACAAGTGGTTATGAGGAGCTCATACCAATGTTTATCATATTACTTAATATTTTATGTTTTCCTTAAAAAATATGTTATGATTAATAAAATGGTGTTTTTATGTACAGTTTGAGTTGGTTAATAAATTAAAACTATTTGTAATTGGGTGAAAAATATTTTATATTAGTAAAATTAAGTTACTTTTGAAATTTCATTTTTTTATTTAGATTTTTTAAAATCTGTTTTAATACATGAAAATTGTTGTAATAATATTTATTTATATCCAATATACAGGGTGTCTATAAAAGAACTCCGGGGTTTAAAAAATTAATATTTTTTAAACTATAAAAGATAGCAAAATTTGATCAATTCCTTTGAAACAAGCAGCTCAAAGAGTTTTACTCACACCAATTGGGAATGTTTCTCTCAACAGTTGGCAGCGCTGCGGAGCGTTGACCTTGAAATGACGTAGCGGCTGCGGCAGGCAGTCAGTGTCGTCTGGACTGCCGTGCTATGGCGACGCCTCAACAAAAGGCTCAATGTGTTATTTGGCTCATAGAAACTAATTCTGTTGTTACTGTACAAAGAAACTTTCGACGTAGCTATGGTGTTGACCCGCCTACAGACAAAACAATTCGTCAGTGGTTAACTGCGTTCAAGGAAACAGGAAGTGTTTTGAAGCAAAAGTCGCCGGGTAGGCCGCGTGTGTCTCAAGAGAATGTGGACAGAATCCGAGCTTCATGCACTCGAAGCCCTAAGAAATCATTAACAAGACGCAGTCTGGAGTTGGGGTTACCAAGATCAACAGTCCATAAGGTAATTCATAAAAGACTTCGTTTAACTGCCTACAAGATTCAACTTTTACACCATATCAAACCGGCAGACAAGGTTAAGAGATTCAACTTTTCTGTTTCCATGCTGGATAAAATTGATGAAGATAATGATTTTTTAAAAAGTGTGGTTTTTAGCGATGAAGCTACTTTTCATGTGAACGGAACTGTAAACAGGCATAATTGCAGAATTTGGGGTTCACAGCCGCCCCATGAGTTTATTGAGTACGAACGTGACACGCCCAAAGTGAATATTTGGTGTGCTCTTATGCATGACAGAGTCATAGGTCCCTTCATTTTTGTCGAAAGGAATATCAATGGTGATGTCTATTGTGACATGTTAGAGGAGTATGTTTATCCTCAGTTGAATGGCATTGAGGCGGAGAAAGGTTTAGTGTACTTCCAACAAGATGGGGCGCCGCCACACTTCAGTTTGCGTGTGCGTGAGTCACTGGACGATCGTTTCGGCAACAGGTGGATTGGAAGGGAAGGACCTATTCCATGGCCACCAAGGAGCCCTGATATGACTCCGTTGGACTTTTTCTTCTGGGGGCATATCAAGAATCTTGTGTATGCGGAGAAAATTCGAAATGTTCGCCATCTCAGGGAACGAATAGTGAATTGCGTGGCGTCCGTTCCCCCAGACATGCTCGCCAGGACATGGGAAGAGGTAGAATACCGTTTCGACGTGTGCCGTGCCACTAACGGAGCTCACATTGAACTTTACTAAGTTGTTAAAAAATCTTGAAAATGTAAGCTTTCTAATCATGTATAAAACATGTGTGTACGTTTTTTACTGTATTAAAATATTTTGTCTTAAAACCCCGGAGTTCTTTTATAGACACCCTGTATTATAGCACATTTATTCCTTTCCATATCGGTGAAAACAGAATCAAAATATAATGTCTCCTAAAAAAGTTAAAGCTTTTTTAGTAAAACTCTGCATTTTAGGCAAATTTAATTGCTAGTGGAAGGTGCAGCAGGGAACCAAGTAAAGGCTAGGCCAATGGGTTAAAGAAAGTTACGACCCCAACACACCATTTAAAAAAGTGGAACTCCTGTGTTATAAGCGCACCAAAAATCGAGACACGCAAGAAAACGCAACAGGAATTACTGCAAGCAGTGTGCCTCCAAACTTCACAATTCCAAGGAAAAACAGGAAGAGTGGAAGTCTGAAGCCAGAAAAAAAAGAAGATATCAAAGAGTTATTACCATTTGTACCACCTGAACACAGATGGTACTATGAAAAGTTTTGCAGGAAAACTAGTGTAGGCCTACTGGCAGCGACAATAGGACTTTTGAACGCTTAGGCCATCTTTAAATATATTCATATATGTATTAAGCTATGTATATATAGCTTATAATATTATTTTTAGTGTCTTAATATAAAGCAAAAAAGATATGACACCTTTTACATTAGTCAGAAAAACCTAATATGTTGGTAGACAAAGGTGCTATGTACATATTTTTTTAATATTGGGAGTATTTAGTGGACTTTTGCTTTTCAACTTTCTGAGGAAACTTTTGTGTCAGATGGGGTTACTTTGAACTGTGGGGTTACTTTGAACAAAAAGTAAAAAAAAGGTTTTAGTTGTGTGTAACACCCACTAAATACATAATAATCCCCTTATTCTATATATTTCCTAATTTCCTGGTTCATCTACTTTAAGAAAAAAACAATAAGTTTAGTATTATATGAGTAGGAAAAAATATTAAAAATAAAAACTGAGACCACGTTTTTTGGTAAAAAACCGAACCCGGTCAAACTCTTTCGTGTAGACAAAAAACCAATTAATTTTGGGTCCTCTAATATTTTTTTATGATACCTTGATTTATTGGGATAAAATTGTTCTCTTTTACCTATACAAATTTTCAGTAAAGATTTGTTTGAAGAAAAAATGGGGCTACTTTGAACGTAGGGGCTACATTGAACAAATTGAAAAAATTAGCTAATTTTATGTTTTAACTTATTCTTTTTTTTGTTTCAGGTAGTATTTGAAGTAGTAAACTGGTGTAGAATTTTTTTTAAGAAGAGTTGGCTTCTAGTATTGCTTTTTAGTAACCTTAAGCATTTAGAAAACAGTTTTTTCATTACTCTACACACGAAAGTACACTTTCTAAACGTAAAACGAGTTCGCACGCAGCACGCTGACGTGAGAGAAGTGAATTTCCACATAACAACTTTTAAAACTCAAAATCAGTGTAAAAACAAACATTTGTCCAATTTTTATTGAAATCTGAAAACATTGATTTTTTGGCTGTTCTGATAATCCTGGTTTCATTTACTTGCAAAGCTGGGAATACAATTTTGCACAACATAAGGTTAGGAGAAGGTCCAGACAGGCTTGAAAGTAGGCGGGAGGTTTCTGGGGATAATAAAAGTACTCTAACAAAGGAATAACAGGCTTTTCTAGTGTAAAACCCCCATAAGACAACGTACTGTGTTTAGCCGATACACATTTTCTTTAATAACTCGGTAAATATTTATGCTAGAATGACGAGAGAGGGCTTAAAACTTTCGCGCGTCTCTAATTCCCATCATTTAACATGCATTAATTTTGCATCCAGGGCTTTATGACCCTTTTTGGGCCCAAAAAATCGAAATTTGAAAGATTAATCCCCAAAAAATGGGTTTAGAGTTTTCCAATTGTTTTGCCCAACGAACTTGTCCAACAGATTATAGAAAGGAACGTCCCTACAAAATTTGAAGTAAATCGGACAAAAAATGCGACCGCTAGAGTGCATACACACATATATATATGTCTATTTATATATATATATATAAAAAATTTTGAACGACCCCCCCAAAACGTGTTCAGGGGGTCACGTTAGGAACTTCTATGGTGGTCCCGGGTTTAAGTTTCACCGTGCGGGTCATGCTAATAGTTCACTTTCCAAAGGAAATTCACTAATGAGTTAAGAAAATAGGTTATTCCCGCTACTGCACGGGAAAATTACATAACGTTAACTTTCTGTGCATTTGTCGTGCACGGAAAGTAACCGTTATGGGATTTTACGGTGCGGACCGATCAGCTGTTGCATTAGGCCGATCAGCTGTTGCATTATTTGCTGTTGCATTGTTGTTCGAAACAAAGCGTTTCATCGCTTAGTAAATACTGACATTGTCAGTTAGGTTATAGTCGTTGTGACGGATTTTTTGAGTTATGTGTACTAATAATAATATTCCTGAAACTTTGATGAACAGAGCGGTAAGTGTAACTAACGAATTACTGCCTGATGTGTCGCGTTTAAGATAGGAAAACGAATACGATAAGCTTTGTGTTTGGTGTCGAAAAGAACACTTTAAACCTAGCCAGGTAGTGATGACGTACTCCGAGTATACATGTCAGAACTGTCGAAAACAATAAAACCAAGTACTTTGTGGAGCAAGTATTCAATGGTTATAAATGTCTTAAAAGTGAAAGAAAATCTTGAACATTTAAAATTCCCAAAAACAATTGCATTTTTAAAGAAAAAAATCTATTGGTTTCAAACCTAAAAAAGCTAATGTTTTTACATCTGATCAAGTTACTGAGTTCATGGTCAAAGCTCCCGACAATGAATGGTTGTTGAGTATAGTTTTGACGTTTGGCATCTTTGGAGCCCTTAGGCGAGATGATCTGTTACGCCTAAGCATAAATGACGTAAAAGATTGTGGCAATTTCATTAAGGTTATGTTAAGAGATGGCAAAACACATGCTAGTAGAAGTTTCATCATAACAGACGATGAATGTACGTACCAACCCTGCCAGCTAGTAAGTAAATATTTATCTTTACGCCCATCAAAAATGACAAGCACAAAACTTTTTGTTGGCTTCAGGCAAGGTAAATGCGTAGCCCAACATGTCGGGACTCATACGATTTCTGGTGTTCCAAAAAAGGTCGCCCAGTACCTTAACCTAGAACACCCAGAATCCTATACAGGTCATGCTATTCGACGCACATCCACGTCAATGCTAGTCGAAGGAGGAGCTGATTTGCTCACACTTAAGAGACACGGAGGTTGGAGAAGTGCAAACGTTGCCGAAGGGTACATTGAGGAGTCCATACATAGAAAAATTGATGTATCAAAAAAACTTTTTTCTAAACCAAGTACGTCAACCTCAAATCACAACAATTTCTCTTTGAATTCACTACCACTCAAAGACATTACTAGCAATGATGAAGAGGGGAATCAGGTTTCCAAACAATATTTTGCAATCGACGATGTTATTTCATCAGAAGAAGATATTGTGGAAAATAGCAATTTCATTCAAGTAAAAAACAAAGTTGATGGAATACACTTTGAATTCAATGTTGCAGAAATAAAAAAAATCTAAAGCTACCACAAAAAATGATAAACATTGGTAAAAATAAAAATTACAACCTCAACATCAATTTTCATTTTCATGAATAATAATTTATCAACGTTTTAACTGTTGTTGCTATGTAGTCATCAGAGGTTTATTTGTTTATTTATTCATCATCTTGTTCTATAGTTAAGTTAATAAAGTTACTTTTTATCTATCCAAAATCAGTCATCAGAGTTTAAAAAGTTTCTTTGTTTAATTATTCATCATCTTGTTTTATAATTAAGTTAATAAAGTTACTTTTCATTTATCCAAAATCCTGTTTTTTTCATCAAACTATTGGGCATGCAGTTATTAATAAGTGCACGGTAATAACTCATAACGCTGAGTCTCCGTGCGAATGTACCTCGACATAAGCACGGAAACTCAGCGTTATGAGTTCGGTTTTTTTTCTTCTTGATACTAAGTTGAATAAACAAAAATATTCATGTTGTTTACAAGTTTTTCGATATCGTAATGAAAAATAATGTTCAATACTCGTCTCAAAAGTGCCATTGCGGGGCTCGATAGCTTTTTCCACGCTCGGCTTCGCCTCGCGCGTAAATGCAACCTCTCCCCGCAATTAAGTCACTTTCCAGACTAGTAATGAAAACTACTATTTTAGTGAAACCGTAGTGTTTTTTGACTTGTAGACCTGCTTTTAGTGTTTTTTTATTTAGACTGTGCTTGAAAAATAAAAACAATGGTTCTTACCTACAAACGCAAAGTAGGTGCTCGAAAGTACCTAACTTTCCCACAGAGGAGTTATAAAAAGTCTGCTGTGAAATACTAAATAAGAAAATATCTTACAGGGATGCTGCAAAAAAGTACAATATTTCTTTGGGTTGTTTGGCTAAACACATCAAAGTGTTTCAAATGCAAAAACAAATTAACGAACCTCAAGCTTCAGAAATGGAAAATGAGTCTACCAGCAATACACAACTGATTGTGGTCCTATAAGTGTGGCTAGTGATGCTACACTAGTGATGCTACACCCTCTACGAGCACCTGTACTAGTAACGGTATCAGAGCAACATCACTGCCATCAACTCCTCGAAGTATCACTTCCATTGCCTCTTCTCCCAGTACAATCCCAATTTATAAACCAGGTCATCCAAAAGTGTTTACTGCCCTCGAAGAGGCAATCTTTGCTGACTACATCTGCCTAATATCAGAATGGGGATTCCCAATTGATTCATTTGGCCTAAGAAAGCTAGCAAAGAGTTATTTAGACTTAAATGGGAGGTGTGTGCCTACCTTCAAAGATAATACCCCCGTACGTGACTGGTCACGGAGCTTTCTTAAACGTCAGTAGTGTGGGTTTGCCGGTTCTGGGCCAAGTGATTGACAGCTTCCGGTCATGTGACCGGAAGTGCTGAGTCATTAAATACGTCATCTGAGGCTGAGCCAGTGACATAGGCGGTTTTGTGACGTAATGAGGGAAAGGTTAAAGTTCAAGATCACGGGGAGGGTGTTTTAAAAAAGTACTACCTCGCACGCGTAAAATTCGATTTTGATTCGATAGTTTAATCGATAAGAAATATCGAATGAAAACAATCGAATGAAGCAATAGAATGATACGAGTGCGAGGTAGTACTATTACAAAAATTAATTAATTTTATTTACAATGTATGTCCTAATTTACAATGCGAAGCTTCCGCCGTTGTTGGTTATAATCGAAGTTGTTGATCCCGACGAGTCGCGGCCATCGTGTTTCTTCCTGATGAAAGAAGGTAGATACTTTGATTCCTGCGCAGAGTCCATGTTGTTTTTGTTGCGTAAAGTTCCAAAGATAAATCGTAACCGGACGCTATGAGAAGTCTTAACTCTTCACTAAACACCTCGAGGTCTTGGAAAGTCGCCAGATGAATAGAGTCATAATGAATACACCTAATTTTGATGGACATTTCAACAGAGAGCTCGATGTCCACTGGTCAAGAGCCGGAGGTGTACTGACTATTCGCTAGCTAGCATTGTTCCGGTATTAAATGGTGGGGGTAAAAGTGTAGGATGCGAGGCAGATGGCGCGGGGCAGGTGGTGCGAGGCTGGTGGCAGCTGGCGCGGGCAGATGGTCGCTACTACATCCACCATCATTAGTCAAACCCTATTAGGGATGACATTATTGCTTCTGCATCAAAAGATATTGTGCTAGAAACTTCATGTACTTGTATTTCATCATTTGTATTGTCAGCTTGCTCAATATTAAAAGAAGAAGATGTGGAAGAAACAGTAGTGTCTTGTATTGGCGAATCCATGTGTACTATGCAAGAGCCGCAGGTATACTGAAGTGATACAAGCATGTAGGATAGACACTCGCTTTTACCCCCCACCACACCAGTTCCCCCCACCAAGTTTTCACATCGTACAATAACTACGGGACATGCATTAGTTAGGGTCTAGCTCTGACTCTGTGAGGATCGGAGCTCCGTATCTGAAAACATTAACAATTCTTGCTCGACACTGTATTTACGCAATCATAACAGTCACTGTGATCTAATTTATTGCATGTGCTCATATGATGCATCTTGCGTAGCAGACAACTTGCTAAGAATGTTTCAGCTTGGAGTATTCTACGGCGAAACCGATCACAATCCACTAACAGCGTAGACCTTCTATCTTCACAGTCGGAGAAGTAGAAGGTGGTGGCAGGCGGACTGTTGAAGGACACTTTTGTCATATTTCTGTAAAACTGTGACATCTTTAGAATAACATAAACTCTATAGGTAGATGTTAATCCTGCAAGAGCTGAAAGTATAATGATATAGCGCTAGCGTGTATGATACCCACCCGACCTACCCGCACCACAACGTTACCTCGGTATACTTTAAACTATAAATAACTTGTCGTAGTTTAATCCATAAACAAAGTAGTTATATATGTCAGGCCTTGAAAGTGTTTTTCGCGCTATTTCTTCCCTACTCTCAGTCGGATCTGAATTCTGTTTGCACCATCTTGTTCGTCTGATTAACCCGCGTAATTTGAGTACCCACTCGCTATACTTTAACCCAATAATAAAGAAGTTATTAATATGTAACCTTGAAAACATTAGTTTTTTCGCTATTTCTGCTATACCGTTGATCGGATCTGAATTCTGTTTGCACCTTCTTGTCCGCCTGATCAATTCGCGTAATTTGAGTACCCACATGACATTCTTTGGACAAACTTTGTAGTTTTTTCGCTTCTGCTGCTATACCCTTGGGCGGATCAAAATTCTGTTTGCACCTCCTTGTTCGTCTGATCAATTCGCGTAATTTGAGTACCCACATGACATTCTTTGGAAAAACTTTGTACCCCCCTTTTTTGGGTCAGTTCAAGGTCACCCAAGGTCAAGGTCACTTGCATAACTAGTTAAAAAGCGGCTACACTAAGTGGGTCGCACACAAACCGGAGACTAACAAGAGTCTCTAGCCTATGTAACGGCTAAGTCCCTAACTTGATATGCTTAGGCGGTCCTTTTGTTAAAAAGGACCTTTTGTGGGGGGGGGGGTGGGACAAGGGCTTTATTTCACAATCCACTTCACTTTGCTTTCTTCTTTTATCAAAGTCAAAGTCTGGCGGTAGCCTACTTCTGGTGGTGCTGGAATTGATTGTGGCAAATGTACCTCAAATAGGATGTCGCCGGATGATATATAATCCTTCGTATTGCTCTTCTGTAACACCACTGTGTAGGGGAAGTTTCTTCTTAAAAATTTAAATTTTGTTTTGACAACTTCAATTGGTGTGACTAGTTCGTCTTCCTTCAAGGTCTTCATCTTTTTTATCTTCCTCAAAACTACCTCATGTGATATTTTTGAAGATGGTGAAATTGATCTCGAAGAACCTTGGACTGGAGGATGTCGTGCAGCTGAGGAATTTGAAGATGGTGTCGAAGAACCTTGGACTGGCGGATGTCTTGCAGCTGAGGAAACTTGTTTAAAAAAAGCGGGTGATTTTGAAAACCTTTCTGTATTCTTGATCTGAACGACGACGGCCTTTTAAATCCACTTGTCTTTGGAAGTGACTTCTTCATAGAATCCTTAATCCTTCTAAGTTTTTCAACAGTCAATGGAGAAGACATATTAAAACAGAGAGCGAGTTGACCGTTCCAGGTAAAGGATAAAGCTTATTTACAAGTTAAACCCCACGGATAAAAATAGGGACACTTTACCCAGTTTGGATCGATATCCACAAGAAAAGGGAGCTGTAGGGAAGGTACATATTAGTAAATAAGACACTTCAAAAACCAACACCAAACATTAATTACAAACACTAACTACATTTACTAGCAAACTAAAAGCGTTAATCTAACAATCTACCATGCATAACAAACTAACAAGCACATGCAAGGGCACGGATCTGTTAATTGCGCGTCGGGCCCAACGCACACTTAACAGACCTACGCTGCAGCAGAATGCAACCCAGTCAGACGTTGGTCCGTAAAGGGCGGCAAGCTACTGCGAAGGGACCGCGGACTGCTCCGCTTATAAAGGCGGCGGTCAGTGGTGGGAAGTGACTCCGCCCCCGTGACGTCAGGGGGGGGAAATGTGTCGTCACGAAGAGGGGGATGTGTCGTCACGAGGGGGGGATGTGTCGTCACAGGGAAAGGGGAACCGGATGTAAACCGGTCCTCAGCTTTCTACCCATATTCGGTTAAGGTAAGGTTTCACTTTGTGTTCCGCTTTGCTCCATCTGCCACCTCATTCCAGCTTCATCCTTTACCTGGAATGGTCAACTCGCTCTCTGTTTTAATGTCTTCTCCATTGACTGTTGAACAACTTAGAAGGATTAAGGATTCTATGAAGAAGTCACCTCCAAAGACAAGTGGATTTAAAAGGCCGTCGTCGTTCAGATCAAGAATACAGAAAGGTTTTCAAAATCACCTGCTTTATTTTGAACAAGTTTCCTCAGCTGCAAGACATCCGCCAGTCCAAGGTTCTTCGACACCATCTTCAAATACCTCAGCTGCACGACATCCTCCAGTCCAAGGTTCTTTGAGATCAATTTCACCATCTTCAAAAATATCACATGAGGTAGTTTTGAGGAAGATAAAAAAGATGAAGACCTTGAAGGAAGACGAACTAGTCACACCAATTGAAGTTGTCAAAACAAAATTTAAATTTTTAAGAAGAAACTTCCCCTACACAGTGGTGTTACAGAAGAGCAATACGAAGTATTATATATCATCCGGCGACATCCTATTTGAGGTAGATTTGCCACAATCAATTCCAGCACCACCAGAAGTAGGCTACCGCCAGACTTTGACTTTGATAAAAGAAGAAAGCAAAGTGAAGTGGATTGTGAAATAAAGCCCTTGTCCCCCCCCCCCAAAAGGTCCTTTTTAACAAAAGGACCGCCTAAGCATATCAAGTTAGGGACTTAGCCGTTACATAGGCTAGAGACTCTTGTTAGTCTCCGGTTTGTGTGCGACCCACTTAGTGTAACCGCTTTTTAACTAGTTATACACGTGACCTTGACCTTGGGTGACCTTGGACTGACCCCAAAAAGGGGGGGTACAAGGTTTTTCCAAAGTATGTCATGTGGGTACTAAAATTACGCGAATTGATCAGACGAACAAGGAGGTGCAAACAGAATTTTGATCCGCCCAAGGGTATAGCAGCAGAAGCGAAAAAACTACAAAGTTTGTCCAAAGAATGTCATGTGGGTACTCAAATTACGCGAATTGATCAGACGGACAAGAAGGTGCAAACAGAATTCAGATCCGATCAACGGTATAGCAGAAATAGCGAAAAAACAATGTTTTCAAGGTTACATATTAATAACTTCTTTATAATTGGGTTAAAGTATAGCGAGTGTTAATCAGACGAACAAGATGGTGCAAACAGAATTCAGATCCGACTGAGAGTAGGGAAGAAATAGCGCGAAAACAACACTTTCAAGGCCTGACATATATAACTACTTTGTTTATGGATTAAACTACGACAAGTTATTTATAGTTTAAAGTATACCGAGGTAACGTTGTGGTGCGGGTAGGTCGGGTGGGTATCATACACGCTAGCGCTATATCATTATACTTTCAGCTCTAACAGGATTAACATCTATGTTATGATTGCGTAAATACAGTGTCGAGCAAGAATTGTTAATGTTTTCAGATACGGAGCTCCGATCCTCACAGAGTCAGAGCTAGACCCTAACTAATGCATATCCCGTAGTTATTGTGCGATGTGAAAACTTGGTGGGGGGAACTGGTGTGGTGGGGGGTAAAAGCGAGTGTCTATCCTACATGCTTGTATCACTTCAGTATACCTGCGGCTCTTGCATAGTACACACATAGACTTAGTATTGGGAAGATTGGCCGAATATGGGGCGACGGTTAAGTTAAATAAATGTGAATTTTTTCAGTCAGAAGTAAATTTTCTTTGTTACATAATATCGTCAGAAGGAATTAAAATGGACCCTGAAAAGGTAGGTAAAATATTGGAGCTAAAGAACCCTAGGAATTTAAAAGAGTTACAGTCAGTATTGGGACTTATGAATTATTACCGGAGTTTTCATCATAAATACTCAGATCTAACTGCAAAGTTTAGTCATTTATTGAGCGGGAAAGGTAAATGGTCGTGGGGAAAAAAGGAATCCGACGATTTTCAGGTATGAAAGAAAGAATTTTTAAACTCAGTTATGCTAAGTCACCCAGATTTTCACAAGGAGTATTACATAGGTACTGACGCGTCAGATAATGCAGTGGCCTGCGTGTTGTATCAGGAGGATGAGGAAGGTAATCAAAAGGTAATAATGTTTGCTAGTCAAAAACTGTTGGAAGCTGAAAAAGCATATTCTATTACTGAAAAGGAATTATTGGCTTTGGTGTTTGCATGTAATAAATTTAGAGCATACATAGTAGGGCATCATACAATTATTGTAAGGACAGACCACAAGGCACTTATCTTTCTAAACAGCGCTCGTCTGGTACACGGACGAATTTTAAGATGGAATCTAGTATTACAGGAGTATAATTTAGATATACAGTATTTACCTGGTAAAGAAAATGTAGTATGTGACGTACTCTCTCGAATAAAACACGACGGATTGGACAATAAGGATAAACATAACATAAAGGTACTTAAATATAAACTGGATCTGGGTTTCAAAGATAACGAAGTAAAACAAATTCTGGGGGGTTACGAGTCAGCTGGAAGACGAGAATTATGGTAAAATCGTCGAATTGTTACAGAGTAGTGACATGCATGGTAAAAGTAAAGTAGATAAAGTATTCCAAATTCACGAGGGTCTTTTATTCAAAAATAGTAGAGAAGATGACGAATGGTGGAGACTTTGTATACCTAAAGAAAAAATAAAATCATTGGTAGATTATGCACATCGCAGGTACGGCCATTTTGGCGGACATAAAATTTATTTAACTTTGAGAGAATTTTGTGTATTCAATAATATGGAGAAAGTAATAAAGAGCAGTTAAAGAAGTGTGAACTATGTCAAAAACCCAAACACGATAATCGTCATAGCGAAGGTAGCATGCAATCAATTACAGCAGAACGTCCATTACAGTTAGTGAGCATTGATCTTATTGGGGAATTACCGACGGGAAAATTCGGTGCTAAGTATATATTTTCCATGGTCGACATTTTTACAAATATGTAGAGTTGTACCCAGTTAGGAAGGCGAATTAGCCTACTTTACTTAAGAAAGTCGAGAAATTTTGTAATGACGTGGGAAAAATTGAATGTATCCTTAGTGACAACGGAACACAGTTTACTTCTAATAAATGGTACGAAGGTCTGAACCAAATGGATATTAATTGTATTCATTCATCTGTGTATAATCCGCAAAGTAATCCGATCGAACGATTCAATAAAGAGGTGAATAGGATGTGTAGAGCTTATTGTCATGAAAAACACACAAAGTGGACCGATTATTTACAGTATGTTGAGGATTGTTTAAATTTATCCGTGAACGGTGTCACAGAACAAATGCCATATGTATTAATGTTTAAAACAAGACCAGATACTATTTTTAAACAGTTAGTAAATTTCCCCAAAGTAAAATTTGACTATGAAAAGCTGATAAGTTTGGTTAAGGAAACTACTGATAAGAAATTGCGCAAAAGGAAAGAAAAATTTGACAAAAAAGTAAAAGGTATAAGCTATCGAATTGGGCAAAAAGTATTAACGAAAACTCACTATCTGTCAGATAAGCTAGGAAAAAAGATTAAGACATATTTTCAACTGTATGAAGGTCCATATGAAGTTTGTGAAGTAAAATGTGGCAATGCTTATGTACTGAGAGATATCCAAACTGCTGAAATAGTAGGTACATACAATGTCAGACAATTGAAAAGGTTTATAACATAAGTTAAGCTTAGATGGGCCCTTGCTTGTTAAGTACAGTGTTCGTTTGTGCCCTTAAACGAATCGAATCAAGATACAAAACCATATACGGAGCGATTTTTCATCGTGAACCATATTGGAGGACAAAAAGAAACAACTTTATTTGTAATATGATTTGTTGGTAGTAGTAAGGAAATTTATATAAAAAGTAAAGTAATAAAGATAGTAGCTTGAAAGAATAAAGTAATAAGTAAATAATTTAAATGTACAAGAGTTAATTGAACGTATTATAACGTATCAGTACTGTAAAGATAACATTGTTTCTTGAAATACTGGACTAGACATAATTTAAGTATGATGCATGGATGATGACGAATCTGGATAGAGTGAAAGAGCCGTCTAGCTCGCAATAGGATAAAGCGTGTATGTGACTTTAATTTAGGATTAAGAATGATGATTACGGAGGGTTGGTTCAGTCGAGGCGGAATACCTGACTGAATCGACGATTGAACTTTTGAACCTTTGACGACCATTTTTCAATTGCCCCTTTTAAGGCAGATTGACCATTAAGGGCTCTATATGAGTGACCTGTTGCAGGGGCGTGTTGGCTAGCGGATATATATGACCCCATATTTGGTGTCCCGGCCCTTTCCCCCAAAATTTCCAAAAACGGGACACTATAAACGGTTTTGCAATTCGCTAACCAAAGATTATATAAATTCAAAACTTAACCTCTACACTCGTTAGCGGTGGGGAGTGCAAGTTAAAATATTTAACCACTGATAGTTTTAAGATTCCCAAGCCAAGAAGCTTGGTGAGCGGGAAGTTCGTAAACAGGATGTGAACTGATAAGAGCGCAGGTATTTCCTGTCAACAACAAGATGGAGGCTCAGTTAGTTCGCGGAACGTGAGAATACGCAAGCGAGACAAAAACAGATGTTTTTCGAGTTTGGACAGGAAATGAATCATTGTTTAGGTGAGTCAACCCTCACTGTGGAGAGAATTCGTTTCAGTAGGGAAAATAAATAATTTTGAAGACTGGTCGTCTCATCAAAATGTTGAAGTTATGTTTGAGAAATAATGAAATAACGATTAATAGTTAATTGAATTCAATTGTCTGATAGAAAGGATTAAAATAAAATTAATTGACAATTCGAATAAAATATTGAGGGATCTTTGATGATTCGTGTGTAGGGATGAGCTATACTAAATGGAAATAAGTAGGTAGTAATCTCATTACAATGTTAGGTCAAGGAGTAATAAATACTTATATTTAAACATATTAGTATATGTTCGTGGAAGGCGAAGAGGACTTGAGTTTCAGTTTATCAAAAGACAATAATGAAGTCTCATCCCAACTTACCTCTGATATCACATGGGTCTTATTGTTATAGTCGGTTAAAAACAACTGGCTTAACACATAGGACTCAATGTTGTAGTCAGTATATGAGATGTAAAATGAGATGTACTATGTAATGTATTTTAAGATGTATTGAATATTGTTATAACTTGTTTTCTTGTTAGATGTTTAAGATGAAAGTGTTTGATTATATAGTTAAGATGTTTTGATTAAGAATAATGAAGGGTCATATGATACTCTTATGTAGTGTATAGTAAATGAAAAAAAAAAAAATATATATATATATATATAAAAATATAAAAATTTTTAGATTTTAAAATTTTTTAAATTGAAGTAGTAGTGGGAGTTTGATGATTCTGGTCGGGTAAAAAGTAGGTCATTAGGATAAGTGCCACTGAAACCCGAGGTTAGGTAGTTGAATAAGGATTATTGTTAAGAATGAACACTATAAATATTTTTAGTAGTGAGTGAATCGTGAGGACGTTCTTCAAGAATGTGATTTGGACTTTTCCGTTAAGGAAATGATTTGGACATTTGAAAAAATGATGTATTGTTAGTTGTAAGAGGGTATATGTGTTTTATGATGATGAAGGGTATTATATTTGATTTTTAAATATGTGTTAGACTTGTAAGGAATTGTTTAGTTTAAGATGACTATTGTAAAAGGACAATGAATGGTGAAAGGACAGTTGAATTTTTCATAAAATTTTGAGAAATTTTCTTCAAAATTCAAGGGGGTATCTGTGGTGGGTCGAAAACCCTAAAAGTATTATATCGCAATAATTAAATTCATTCAAACAGCAACGTAAAATAATATTAAAATATAAAGTCAGGAAGGCGGTTAAGATTTATTCGGTAGCGTCCAACGGCTAAATATTTTCGCGTTGAGACGAGAAAAGCGATGATTCACCAGAGGGTGGGGAGACGGGAATTACAAGAGCGCGGAGGTATCATGTACGGTTGAAGGCGCAGTACCCATAGGACGCATCGCATTGGCCGAGGGCAGTCACGTGATTGTTCTCACTACCCCGGAGCAGCGCGATGCACAGGACAGTTGGCCGGTAGCCCCAGAGGCGGCCGGACGTATTTCAGTGTCGAGTTGCCACCGAGGCCTAGAGCCTGTCGGACGTAGACGTTATACTAGTCGGAGAACACACCTGCTGGGTGGACGTGTATCATTTTTCTAGTCGAGATTCATGGCGTAGGGACGTGTGACAGTCATAGTTCCGAGCCTTGAGGCACACAGTCTTTATTTCTACTCTGTATACCCAGTCTTTGGGCAGTCAGTCGAGTACATTTATACCGAGCAGTTGAGGCGATTATTCGCGGTAAATAATTAACAGATGTACAATTGAGACAATAAGTGGCGTTAGCTAGGTTTTATATTGAGGACCCGAGATCCATTGTGTACGCGGGACGAAAGACATTCAATCAGCCATAAACATTTAGACACCGGTGATTTTACAATAAAGGTGCGCTGCATCGCCGAAATAGAACTTTTCATTCGAGAACCGACGGGACGCGCTAACCACAACTGCCAACAACCCGGGGCACGACGCTGGGCAAGAGATCATCGACCATGGAGGCAGATCATCTGGAAGTAGAGTAAAAACAGCTAAGTGGACTTTCACCAGTCATTGAACTATTAAAGTGTTATTCCCATGTTTTAGATTAGAACTTGATCATTGGTTTAAATTTAAAACCTTAACAATTATTAACATTTTTGTCTGTAATCATTGATATAAAATAATCTGTATTAAAGAAGTCTTCATTTTGAAACTTAACTTTTGTTTTTATTTTAGATACATTTTAAATTCTTATTTATATTAAAAATAGCGACCCTGAGATTAGATTATTAAAAGAGCCATGCCAAATATTGCCTGAACTTGTGGATATCTGACATCAAACTGAGACCCAAGTCAGTGCAATAAATTACATTTCAATATTAAAAAATTCAACATTCAATATATAGTAAGAAGCATTTTCAGCTCCGCTTCATAATGGCTCTCCAACTGTGAGGCTACAATATTAATAATCACAATATTTACAACAAGCTTTTATACTGCTTCACATGGATGCTATAAGCGGTAACATTCCCATTCCTGTACTTCATTAAGCATTAAAATATAGCATGTAATAAATAATGAAATTTTAAAACTAACCTTAACGAGATCCTTCATAGCCTCGAAAATTGCATCACAAACTTGTGGTATAAATTTTGAAATCGTACTGTTTAGTTCTTAAATTAATAAAGTGTGTTAAACTTTAATATTTTGTATTTCCGAATTATTTTATTCACTTTAGTTATAAGAAACTGTCTGCAAATAAAATGCAAAATCGAGATAATTTTCAAGTGAGAGAGAGAGGGAAAACGTCTAGAATTCTATCGTTGCTATGCAACCAGACCAAATCTAGGAACCCTATTGGTCAGATATTTTTAAAATATCGAAAGGTACGGTACCTCGAGACAGTCGCAATTTCGTCTCCGCTTGTTTAAGACCGCTACCGATATTTTGAAAACCCGCTCTTTGTTTAGTCTCAATCCCTAAAGTATGTCATAAATTTGTAAACTCTTTAAACTTTATTAATTTACATTCTCAAATAAACTCTGAATTTATTTAATCAATAAAGTGTTCTTATCCCAGTGTTTCGCAGACTTATAGTGTCTTCTCCGAGACCTTCTTGTGCGCGATCAAGAAATCGCCTTCAAGCCGCGCTACCGCGAATGGACTTTATTATTGGCCACCAAGGAACTGTTAATGCGATTTGCGATACCTCAAGATTCGCGGGTGCAAGATCCCAATGATGCAAGTGAACTTCCCGCTGTTAAAACAACCGAAGAGCCCGGGGTCCATGTAGGACGCCACGCCAACGCCGCGCCGCACTCTCATGGCGGCTTCTTGGACATTCCTCTAATTATCGGGTGAGTGATCCCTTTAAACTGTTATTTGTTAACTCAGTGCAACATATGAACTGTTCATTTTTCAGGACCTTCGTCCATTGCTTATTTATTAATTAATTGCAATTCTCGAGTCCATTATATCACAGGCCGCGCTTTTAACAAAATGGCGGCCACGCCCTTTTTGTAGGGAAATTTATTAAAAAATAATAAATTCCCACCGCACCCAACATTTGGTCCTTCGAGCCGGATTGTTTGAAAATAGTCCTGTGGAACTTTTATAAACTCTGTTTTTACCGACTTTATCTTTTGCAGTTCGTATACTTTGTGTTTTTATGCCCGACGCCATCTTTGTGTCACTTTACAATTGGCCATCTCTTCTTCGTTGGCCAAAGGCGTCCCTTGGTCACGTGAGTCATGTGACATCCCCCCTTCCATACGCTTTGCACTCTGGGACGCAAACAGCTGATCTTGAATCTAAATGCAACGCGCAGTGACATCAGAGCGGATGTCGTCACTATCTTTCCCTCTCTCTCAGATTTCAATAGATGTAAACATTACTCTCAGCTGAATTGATGTTCGTGGAATCTAACGGTCTGCATCCGTTCTGTCAAACAACAGTGAACTCTGATTTTTAAAACTTTGTTTTGTAAATAATTTTCTTTTAACTACATGACATATTGTTGTTTTGTCTTTGATAATTAATAGAAAGTGATTGTAAATAAGATTAATTTAAATCTAATATATTTCTAAACTATTTTTGTTTAGTGTTATTCTGGCGTGTTTCTTTAATAATTAGGTCATTATAATCAGAGCTTTGCTACACCCTCGGCGGTCTTCATGTGATTATATAATTGTCTGACAGTAGTTAGTTATTAACTGTGTGGTAAAATATAATGATTCAAACTCTTGTTTACTTTGCCTTTTGCGAAGGCCTCAAAATAATCTCTTATATTTAAATACAACTTTAGGCTAATTTGTATTGTGGTATATTGCGACTCTTGATTTATTCATGTGATATTTCTATTACATAACAATCTCAAGAAATAAACTTAGTCTCTTGGCCTCATGCCTAAATAGGTATTGTTTTTAATTGTATTTTTGACATACCGTGCGCATTGTTGACGTTTGATCATTATTTAATTACAGAACATTTGTCGTACTTTGTGTAGACTTAATATATACCTGACTTTACTAGATATTTCTTTGTTGACGAATCAATTTAATTCTCAACATTATCTCTTATGTTATTATGTCTCATTAACTAACTGAAATACTTATTCACTATATTTATATAACTAGCGCTCACCATTATTGTCCACTACATAATGCCTCTCTTATTTTTAGCGTTAGATACGGGCATTTTCTAGATTTTTCCATCTATTGTCTCTTTGTAATTACTTTGAAGTGAGCACTCTAATTTTATCTCTGACTGTTAAGATAATTTTTATTCGCCATGGCACCTAAAGATTTTAAGTACGAAACGTACCAAAAATCAACTGATCTCATTGTATCTCGATTTACTAAACTCGAGGAATCTGTTAACAAAATAGCAACTGGCGATACACCGCTGACTCCTGTACAAATAAGGCAACTTAATACTATTTTTGCCGAGCTCAGAAAGAAACGGGCAGATTTCGAAGCTAACTTCAACCGCATTCTTGAAAGTGAAGCTGAGGAAGCTACTGAGGCCACTTTGTCAACTGACGTAGACGCAATTAATGACTTGTATGTCCGCATATCTAGTGTTATCGAGGTAGCCATCACTCCTGACCCTACGCCTACGACACCCCATTCCTCGGTCAGCGATGATTCTCCTAGCCTTCTTCGAACATCAGTTACTGTTGGCGTAAAACTACCTAAACTTAACCTCCAGACTTTCGATGGAACTCCGCTAAAATGGATTTCCTTTGTAAACTTGTTTGACACAACTGTGCATAAAAATGCCAGTATTTCTAACGTAGCTAAATTTCAGTATTTACTCGGTGTACTTTCGGGCGAACCTCTCAACTTGATCAAGTCTCTCAATTTAACTGCCCCTAACTATGTGATAGCCTATAACTTACTGAGGGAACGTTACCACAATATACGCCGCTTAACTACTCTTCATTTGAATCATATTTTAGATTTGCCGTCCCTCACTCACAACGCACCAAAACAAATGCGTGCCTTTGTTACTGCATTCTATGAACACACTGAAGCGTTAAAAGCTTTGAGTTGTGACGTCACTGAGGGCAATCCTCTTCTTGCAGCACATCTGTTGCGCAAATTGGATGGTAAAACAATCCAAAATCTCGAACACTATCGCTCTAATCAAGGTGACATTACAGAGCCACACTCCTTACCGAAAGTCACTGAAATAATTAAATTTCTAAATCTGGAATGTTCTCAAATTGAGGACGCAAGTTTGCATACACAATCTCATGAGGTTAAAAAGGCATCATATCCCTCGACCTCCTCTAAACACAGAAGTTTCCCCACCAAAAGGGTTCATTTTGCCTCTAAGGATGTAACCATGCTCTCGGCCTCGTCTAACACCTCAACTTCTTCTAATAAAGATCATCCGTGTTTTGGTTGCTCTCAAACTGGCCATAAGATATATGGTTGTCCAACATTTAAAAAATAAATCCCCAAAGGACCGGTACCAGACGGTAAAGGACAATAAAAGATGCGTTTCCTGCCTTGGGACTCATCATATAAAAGAGTGTAAATCAAATTCCAAATGTATGACTTGTCATAAAAAACATCACTCACTGTTGCATTTTGAAAGCACGCACGATGACCGCCCGCGCGCTCAAGTCCCTACGCCTGCGTCCACAAAGCAATCTGACGCTGTACTCACTTGCACCTCACAGCATACAACTCACAATGAGCGCTTCACTGTCCTACTGGGTACTGCTCTTGTTAAGCTCACAGCCTCAAATGGAAATACCTATATATATTCCGCGCTCTCCTAGATTCTGGTAGTATGTCAGATTTTATAAGCGAACGTGCTGCTCAGTTATTAGGCACTCGTCGCTTGCCATCGAACATAACTGTCGTTGGCCTTTCTCAATCTCACGCCCGCACAAAGGGCCTCTTGAAACTCGATGTGGAATCCCTCTCTGGGTACGCTGTTGCCACACAACACGCTTTCCATGTTTTGGAAAAAATTTCTGTTGATCTTCCGTGCGTAGAATTGTCACCGGAAGTGCTTTCTAAAGTAAAGCCATACACTCTAGCGGACCCTACTTTCAACAAACCCGGTCCAATTGACATACTGATCGGAGGAGCTTTATATCCTCAAATTCTGACGAATGAACGTCACTCTTTGGGTCAAAACATGCCGTTCGCTCTAGGCACACTGTTCGGATACGTAATTGTGGGAACAGCTCCCTGTTCACCATACTCTGCTCCAGTCTCTAATGTTGCTGTCTCTCTTCTCTCCACTGCAGACATGGATCTGCATAACTCTTTGCAGCGATTTTGGACGCAAGAGGAACTCCCACCCTGTAGCAAAAAAACTACAGAAGAGCTACAGTGCGACGAGTTTTTTGACTCCACACATAGTCGAGACTCTCAAGGACGATATGTTGTTCGTCTCCCCTTTCGAAGTGATGTAACCAAACTCGGAGTCTCTAGGCCTACTGCGGAACAGAGATTTCACTCTCTCGAAAGAAAACTTCAGAACAAAAATAATTCTGAATTTCGGGACCTCTACACGGATTTCATCCATGAATACCAAGCTCTAGGTCACATGGAAAAATGCCCATCAATTGATATGGCCACCCCGCACTACTTTCTCCCGCACCATGGTGTCCTAAAAGCTAACAGTAGTACTACCAAACTCCGCGTTGTGTTTGACGCCAGTTCAAAGAGCAGTTCCGGTCTCTCTCTTAACGATGTCCTACTTACTGGACCTAAGTTACAAAACAATATCTGCGACATTCTCTTGCATTTTCGCCAGAAAAACATCGTCTTCTCCTGTGACATAAGACAGATGTATCGCCAAATTAAAGTCCACCCAGATGACCAAAATTTTCAGTTAATACTCTGGCGTGATGTATCTACACTCCCATTGTCAATCTTCAAGCTCACAACTGTTAGCTTCGGAATGAATTGTTCCCCATACCTCGCCATCAAGACGCTACGGCAACTGGCTGATGATGAAGGCGCACGTTTCCCTCTCGCTGCTGAAGTCCTCAACCATCACAGTTACGTGGACGACCTCATAGCCGGTGCAGACAACGAGACAGAAGCACTAGAACTTCAAAATCAACTCATCGAGCTACTCCGTCTTGGAGGTTTTGAGCTGAGAAAATGGGTTTCGAACTCACCAAAGCTACTTCAAAATCTACCCACAACTCATCAGGAATCTCCAGTATTTCTTCAACCTTCTGCAGAGCCCCATTTCTCCATCTTAGGAATATACTGGTCCCCACTAACAGATTGTTTTAAGTATAACATTCATTTCTCTTGTGAGACCCCTACTAAGCGCAAGGTATTAAGTCTAATTGAGCAAATCTACGACCCTTGCGGTTTTCTTGCCCCTTGCCTTATGACCGCTAAACGCATTATGCAGTTACTTTGGACTTCCGGCGTCAGTTGGGATGAACCCCTAACACCGGAACTAACTCTCAAATGGCAGACATTTGTCTCTGACTTAAATTCTATCGTTAATATAACGATCCCCCGAGCAATTCCACTCCCTAACTCAACCCTGTGCGAGTTGCACGGTTTTTCGGACGCTTCTGAAAGCGGATACGCCGCAGTAGTGTATGTGCGGTGTACCAATCGTGACAATGTTGTGCGAGTCAGTCAAATAATAGCGAAAACTCGCGCGGCTCCCTTAAAGAAGATCACTTTGCCTCGTCTTGAGCTTTGCGCAGCTCACTTACTAGCTCAAATAGCTAATTATTGTGTTACTCAATTGACTCCTAACCTTAAACTCGACTCCATAAACTTGTGGTGCGATTCTATGGTGACCCTCTCTTGGTTACAAACTCCTCCGTACCGTCTAAAGACGTACGTAGCAAATCGTGTGGCGCAAACACAAGAACTTGTCCCAGCACAAAGCTGGCGTCATGTACCCAGTGCTGACAACCCCGCTGACTGCGCGTCACGTGGCATATTACCCTCACAGCTTGTGGAGCACCCCCTGTGGTGGCATGGACCTAAATGGTTACAGATGCCTGCCACCGAATGGCCGAAATCTATTTTTACACCAACCAATATTGAAAATCTAGACGAAGTAAAGTCAACTCCGCTAACAGTGTTTGTTGCTACCCCTCAGCCACAATTGAATATTCTCTCTAAATTCTCGTCTTGGAGAAAACTGCTGCATGTGACGGCGTACGTCCTCCGCTTCATTAACAACGGCGGCCGGCAAGATCGTCGGACTGGCCCTCTCTCCATCGCAGAACTGAAAACAGCTCAACTGCGAATCTTCAAGATGGTACAGCAGGAAGCCTTCACCGCAGACATCCAAAGTTTGCGGGATCAAAAGATCTGCTCTACTAAACTGCAACGCTTAGCACCGTTCCTCGACCAAGATGGACTGCTACGAGTTGGTGGCAGACTTCGACACTCGGACCTTCCTCAAGATGTCAGACATCCCTGTCTCCTTCCCAAAAGGCATCACGTTGTTGATTTGTTAATCGACTTTATACACGTTCGACACCTACATGCCGGGCCACAACTGACTCTGTCTCTCCTCTCCCAACATGCTTGGGTACTCTCTGCTCGTAGTGTAGTGCGTTCCCGCATCTTTAAATGTTTGACATGTTTTAAGCAAAAACCCAGGAACACTTTCCCCCTGATGGGCGATTTGCCAAAACCCAGAATCACTCCAGCTCAACCGTTCGTGTCTTCCGGTGTTGACTATGGTGGTCCTTTTACCATAAAAGTGCACAATTTGCGTTCCATACGTCATATCAAAGCCTATATATGCATCTTTGTGTGCCTTGTGACTAAGGCTGTCCACATTGAAGTTGCGACAGACCTCTCTACTGACTCTTTCATTGCAGCTCTAACACGTTTTGTGTCCAGACGTGGCTTATGTACTGACATATACAGCGATTGCGCTACCAATTTCGTAGGCGCTAATAATGCATTACAAAAACTCATTCACTCTACTGGAATACAGCAGGTGCAAGACTTTGCCACCGACCACCAAATTAAGTTTCACTTCAACCCTCCAGCAGCTCCGCATCAAGGCGGCATATGGGAAAGCGCCATAAAAAGTGCCAAATATCACTTAAACCGTGTCATGGGTACTCATGTGCTTACTCTAAGTCAATTTTCGACACTTACTTGTCAAGTGGAAGCAATGCTTAACTCGCACCCATTAACCGCTCTTTCCAATGACCCGAATGATGTCCAAACTCTAACACCAGGACATTTTTTAATAGGTTCGCCTTTAACTGCGGTACCAGAACCATGTCTGAGTGACATACCAGACAACCGCCTAACTCACTGGCAGCTTGTTCAGGCCTTGAAACAACGTCTCTGGAAACGATGGAGTAGGGAGTACCTCCAAACACTCCAACAACGCCTTAAGTGGAATAAACCCACAAAAAACCTCGAAGTAGGAGATTTGGTCTTGTTACACCAAGACACTCCCCCCTCTGTGTGGCCACTGGCAAGAGTGACTAGAGTGACAACAGGACTCGACAATATAGTGCGCGTTGTAGAACTCAAAACTAAAAATGGTACGTTCACTCGGCCGGCAGTTAAGGCTTTCTTACTGCCATTCCTTGCAAACTAGTTAAAAACTAAGACGCTCTCATTGTAAATAATAGATTAAGAATATCTTTAATTGTAATGTAATGTTAGTTGAATCCCTCAGTTGATTCAAGGCCGCCGGTATGTTTAGTTCTTAAATTAATAAAGTGTGTTAAACTTTAATATTTTGTATTTCCGAATTTTTTTATTCACTTTAGTTATAAGAAACTGTCTGCAAATAAAATGCAAAATCGAGATAATTTTCAAGTGAGAGAGAGAGGGAAAACGTCTAGAATTCTATCGTTGCTATGCAACCAGACCAAATCTAGGAACCCTATTGGTCAGATATTTTTAAAATATCGAAAGGTACGGTACCTCGAGACAGTCGCAATTTCGTCTCCGCTTGTTTAAGACCGCTACCGCTATTTTGAAAACCCGCTCTTTGTTTAGTCTCAATCCCTAAAGTATGTCATAAATTTGTAAACTCTTTAAACTTTATTAATTTACATTCTCAAATAAACTCTGAATTTATTTAATCAATAAAGTGTTCTTATCCCAGTGTTTCGCAGACTTATAGTGTCTTCTCCGAGACCTTCTTGTGCGCGATCAAGAAATCGCCTTCAAGCCGCGCTACCGCGAATGGACTTTATTATTGGCCACCAAAGAACTGTTAATGCGATTTGCGATACCTCAAGATTCGCGGGTGCAAGATCCCAATGATGCAAGTGAACTTCCCGCTGTTAAAACAACCGAAGAGCCCGGGGTCCATGTAGGACGCCACGCCAACGCCGCGCCGCACTCTCATGGCGGCTTCTTGGACATTCCTCTAATTATCGGGTGAGTGATCCCTTTAAACTGTTATTTGTTAACTCAGTGCAACATATGAACTGTTCATTTTTCAGGACCTTCGTCCATTGCTTATTTATTAATTAATTGCAATTCTCGAGTCCATTATATCACAGGCCGCGCTTTTAACAAAATGGCGGCCACGCCCTTTTTGTAGGGAAATTTATTAAATAAAATAAATTCCCACCGCACCCAACACGTACACTTAGGAACACGGTACATGCAATTTGCAATATTGCAATACATTTACATATTGCAATGACGCAAACGAGTGCCCCGTAGCCAGGTACCTCAATGTAATTTGCAATTTTAGTCTAGCTGGTAAAGCCAACCTCATCTTTGTATTTGATTTTTGAATTGCAGGTGTAACATGTTTTAGTAACTCCTCAAACTTTTTTCTGTCATTCTTAGATGATTTTTGAAGCTTTCTTTATCCTCAGCAGCAAGTTCCTCTAACAATTTTGATGCACCAAAATGTATCCTTCTACTTATCCATTTCCTTTCCCAACAGGACCTAGGTTTCCTTGGTTTAATCCGACTCACAATGTCACGTGCTTCTTCTAATAACTATTCACTAACCACATCAATCACTGTTCCTAACACATTCCGAACACTTTCAATGTAATCGGACATTTTAAAGGTAATCACAGACAACAACTACAAAATAAAACCAATCATTTCTGTGCAAAAAATCGAGTGTCTCCATGAAAACTACGCCATTAACAGTGGCATGGCTAGAACACTCACTTTTGTGTGTAAACCGCTAGTGGCATGACACTAAAACTGGCGCGATTTAGTGGCGCCACTGCTACATGCTAGTGTAAACCTAGCTTAAGTTTTAGTTTTCTCCCCCGACCAGTTCGTCAGTCACTGATACAAACTGGAAGGATGTCTTGTAACCCGTTGTGTTTTCGTTTTCAAGAGTATATTGCGTTGACTGCATTAAAATAATGGAGCTAAATGCAAGCTTAAAAATATTTTATAGACGTTATGAAAACAAATAATTTTTCTGCAGTACTATGCTACAGGTAAAGTCCCATTTATAAGTATTTTTATTTTATTTTTAGCCAAAACAAATCAACATTATCAAATAAAAGGGGTATAACAAATGACAGACAGCCGATTAATACATACGGGATGTAATAAACACTTACGGGGTGTCTTACAACACTTAAGATATATTTACACTTATACTGATTCACATACAAATATAAAAGATGGTACTAGGCTATCGATTTCGACCAGTCACACCAGTCATCATCAGGCCAATGACAGAACTGACAGAATCAAAATGGCGTCCTTGCTTATATCCTATTGGCTTCCGGAAGTTCCGGATACAGGTTCCTAAATGTGCCACCAGAGTCGAAGTTAACTTGTTCGTTAATCAATTTATCTCTATCCTTACATTTTTCTTTAAATATAATCAATTCTTCTCATGCATTCATTTCATTTCCTTTTTTACAATTCTTGAGGATGCTGAGGTTTTCTTCTATTTTCCCTATGGTGTGGCCATTTTCTAAAAGATGTTTTGCTACGTTTGATCTTTCCGGTTTCCTGTTCTTCCAAGCTGATACATGGTTCTTAAATCTTTTAATACAATTAACAGTTTGACCAATATAAAAGTGATCACAGTTGTTACAATTAATTTTGTAAATGCCGGGCATGTCGAATTTGTTACAATCTTCTATCTTGGGATTTAGAATTTTGTTCATGGTGTTTTGCGTTCTGTAGGCTATATTAACTCCATATTTATTGAATCGATTTGCGACCTTTTGTATCTTAGTTCCTGTGATGCTGAATGTTGCAAAATTACTTGATATTTATTTTCTTCCGTCTAACGTTGTTATTCTACGCAGTTTTTCTTGGTTCTTTATTTTCCTATGTATTTTCGCTCCAATTTCGTCTATTATAGTCGGGTTGAATCCGTTGGCTCGAGCAATCGCCTTTATAGTTGTTATTTCTCTTCTTCTGTTATCTTCATTTGGAGGAATCTTGAAGGCTCTATACAAGGTGTACATAAAGTCTCGCACGGGTTTAACATTTTTTGAATGAGAAGAGATAAATCAATAAGATTTGGTACATCAAAACTATACCTAAAAATCTCCTTTTTGAAGGAACTATCAGTTTTCTGTCATATCAAGGGGACGTCCCGCAAGGAGTCAGAAGGGAATTTTAAATAGGAGCATAGGTCAATATGCACATCACTTTAAAGGGCTTATCTAGCAGAGTTTAATGCCGCAAACCGCACTAAAAAAGGTTGATCCAGTAAAAATTGGCGGCTGTTCAAAGGTTTTACTTGGTTACATTTTATTAGTAGCCACAACCCCATTAAAGCAAAACTGTAACTAAATGAATACTGCAGCTAAATACTACATTATGCCTGTCAATACAGAAGTGAATTATGACGTCAGTTATCCTCAAGGGTTACAAATTTGGTCAAAATCTATTGATAACGGGGAAAAACTGGTAACAGTAACTATTAGAAAGATCTTATCTTTTTTTAACAAAACCTTTGAACAGCCGCCATTTTTTACTGGATCAACCTTTTTTAGTGCGGTTTGCGGCATTCAACTCTGCTAGATAAGCCCTTTAATGTGATGTGCATATTGACCTATGGTCCTATTTCAGATTTCTTTCTGACTCCTTGCGGGACGTCCCCATGATATTACAGAAAACTGATAGTTCCTTCAAAAAGTAGATTTTTAGGTGTAGTGTTGATGTACCAAATCTTATTGATTTATCTGTTATCGTTCAGAAAATATTAAACCCGTGCGGGACTTTATGTACACCTTGTATAACATCGATCTGAATGCAGCGTTCTTATGGCTGGTGGGATGAAGAGACTTGTTGATTGTAGTATCCGTCTGCGTAGGCTTTCTGTATATATCAAACTCTAGCTCAACATTTCTTCTTGATATCGTGAGATCGAGGAAATTTATCTTGCCGTTCTCTTCATACTCTCTAGTAAAGTTTAAGTTTTTGTGATGACTGTTAAATAATCTCATCATTTGTTCCGCTTCCTTTTCTTCGGTTTCCTTGAAAATAACAAGTATATCGTTCACATATCTGACATACATTATGATTTCATGTTTTTTCTTCAACTTTTCCAAAATGATCTCCTCATTATGTTGCAAAAATACTTCTGATAATATTGATGAAAGGGGGCTACCCATGGCTAAACCATCAGTTTGTGTCCATACACAAACATTAATCTCCATAACTTTATCAACAAGATCATAACTATCTTTTACATTGTATTTATATTCAAGCTCTAGATCATTACTAAGTCGACTTGCTATCATTCTTGATACATTGTATGTAGGAGCACATTTGAAGTTTACTAGAGGTCTAATTGGCACGTTCTTCTTATGGATTTTTGGGATTCCCCTCATTACAGGTGCTTTAGGGTTTAAAATGTTCATTTTCAATCTACAATCTTCAGTAATAACCTTGGTACATTTTTTCACAGCGTCGGTGAGCTCCTTTTGATATCTCTCCGTGGGATCTTTTGGTAATTCCTTGAAGTTATTTTCTTTAATGAATTCTTCAGTTTTCTTGATATAAACATATTTTTCCATGATTACTATGGCGTTGCTTTTGTCGGCTTTAACTGCTATTGCATTATTATCTTCTATCTTATTTTTTATTATAACACATTTTCTCAAATCTTCTTTTCTGTCTTGGGCCAATTGTTTTCTGTCGGTCGGGATATCTTTTGTGACTTCCTGTCGTATGGCAATATGATCCATATTTTTAAATTTTCTGATGTTAGCTTCTATATCCGTGGCTAAAAGATCGTTTTCTGCTTTTTTGTTGATGGCAAAATTGGGTTTTAAACAGTATTCTAATATATCATTTTCTTCATTACAAAATTGAATATCTGTTAAATTTACAACTCTCTTTTGAAACAGATGTGGTGTGTGTGTTCCTTTTATTCTTTCAACATGGCTGTTTTTTAGTTTTAGTGCGTCTAATTTGTTATTTATCCGTGCGTATTTTCGTTCCATTACTTCTTCGACTTCATCTGAAACGATGTTATACAAAAGGTTCCATGCAGCAGGGCCGTACTTATCTTCAAATGCAAGGTGTATGTTATAGGACTGCAAGTTGAGTTCTTCTTTTTCACAATGTAACTGTTTAATCATGTTTTCAATATATATGACTTCAGCTTTATCTTTAGTTTTTCTAGCGGCAATGGTGTTACAATTCAGCTTGATTTTTGCGTACTGTGGTGTCACTTTATTCTTCAGGCATTCTTTCTTAAAGTATATATCTGCAATCTTCGTATGTTTTTTGATTCTTACATCTATTATTATGTACTATGTATTATTTTGATTAATACACGAAACAAATTAGACCTCGTATAAGAACACTTAGACATAGTAATCTTTTACATTAAATTATGTAGGCCTACTTTAAAAAGTGTTATATTATTATTTAGAATATCGGGTACCGTACCTCATATCAGATCATTAACAGGAAAGTTAAACTTTTTTCTAAACAACTTAGTTGAGTAAAACAATAATAAAATATATACGGACTGCCTTTTCCGAGTTCAGCATAAATTTATTCACAAACAAATACTTGAAATTTTTATCTCTACTACTCTCTAAATTACCCCACCACAATAGTCGGGCACGTACCTCATCAATAAACTGATCCATGTTTATAATAAACAACAATCAAACGGACAACAATTGAAATAGTATATGTCGAAACCCTCTAGCAGCAACCTGACAGCCCTGGAACACGTGGGATAGGAGGACAAGTGGCTCAGTGAGCATGCGCGAGGCCGCCGACGCCGCGTACGTTTTCAAAAGATCGCTCGCCGAGCGATCCTCCGCGATTAGTTGGGCTAGTCGGCAGACTACGCGTTACGTTTTTTCGGCGGTGTGAACTGCCCCATTTGAAACAGCGGCGAGCGATCTTTTAAAAAGTCTGTCACGTCCTGTCACATAACGTAACGTAATGCCGGCCGGTGTGAAATGGCCTTAAGGCATATCATTGTACAACTAAGTCTAGAGTTCCAGCGGGCTAATTTCCATAATTGGAGCGTCATTCGAAACCTCTAGCGGTGCAGATCTTCAAAAGATTACGAAAGTGGTAAATTTTTCACGATTTGTGGGGAAAAAACATAAAATGTTTCTCATAATAAATACATGGGCAATTTTTAGCAATGCATCTCATCCGCTTCTGAGAAAGCAGAGATATCTTTAAACAACTTAATCTCAAGTTATACTGTACCGATTTTAATGTTTGATGCGTCATTGTAAACCTCCGATTACGCCAATTTGTCAAATATCATAGGTGTTGAACATTTTCTCATTATATATAAGTAGAAAAAATTACAAATTTCTCATATTTACAAAAGCATTTACAATATATACACAGTTTTCTACCGTCCAACTTTTGAGGGCGCTTTATTACTTTTATCAAGAAATGCATCATTTCAGTTTTCAGGAAATATTTTATACTTTCAGTTAAGAAAATCAAAATCCAATTTGGGCGATTGCCCAACTGTTTTTTAGTTAAAGGTAAAATAAATAAATGACCTCGGAATTTGCCGTTACCATTGGAAACCGTTACTCGCTGATATTAATATGCTGTCGAAAGATGAATTCAAATTCCCCGGTTTCTCCTATTTCTCCCGTTGCCAACCAATTATTACCACTAACAGCTGATTTATTGTTTATCTGATGGTGCTTAGTTTAATTATAACATAATTAGATATAAACAAAGCTATGGCGTGTGTTTTGCCATTATATATTTGGACTCGTGCTTTTTATATATTTTACAATTAGCTGAAATTACAAGAATAAATGAGTACAAAATGTGCACACATTTGACCAATTTTTACTAGTCTATTAGCATACGTCTTTTATTAAAACCCCAAAAAGCTTATTAGAAGAAATGTCTGCTAGCCGTAACAGCTGGCTGACGTGGGTAAAGTAAAGCAAATTAGGGGAATTCGGGACAGTTGTGGGAAATCAGATGTTGACTTTCAACCGCACATTAATATCAGACAGATTATAAGTTTGTAGATTATGAAATAATTATGAAAGCTTGGCATGTACTGTAATTTAAGGTGGAAAAACCGTAAAATATTAAATTATAAGAAATACATTCAACATGTGTAAATTAAATTTATTGTTGTTTCCAGTCAACATTTCACTTTGTATTATCAGATTTGTAGGAACAACTTATATATAAAGAATATTTCATGAGCTTCAAGAATATAACATCTGTTGTGGTATATTTGTCCATGGTTTTTAAAATATAGATCAAAATTCAAACCAACTTCCAAGTTTTAAATCTATCTTTAGCAATGCACATGAATGTAAGGGGTATCTTTGTACAACCAAATCCAAAGTTTCAACGGACAGATTTAAATATTCAATCCCCCATTGGAAGCCTTGGATTGTCTAGATTGTCAAATAATTATGAAAATCTGACATATTTAGTAATATATGGTAGAAAAAGCGTAAAGTATTAATTTGTAAAGAATTCAATGTACATTTGTAAAGAAATTTATTGTTTTTTCCAGTCAACATATTTGTTTTTCTAGAAACAGATCTGTGGCTGACGCCTTACATCGATTTAAAGGAAATTTCATAATCTTCAAGAATGGAACATTGGTTGGAGTCAAATTGCCCACCGTTTGTATACTGACTAGTCGTTTCGTGACCCGTTCTCCGCACGGGGATTTAGCAGGCATAGAGCCAAATATTCTAAAAATGTATTTACATTTCAATCACTCAATAAAATATCACACCATAAGATATTATTGAAAATGTCATAAGCTTAATAAGCTATGGGGCGAGACTCTGAAAGTGGACTCCGAAGTGGACTCTGTTCATTCAACATTGTCCGTTGCTTTGAAGACGAAGCTTAAAGGGCCGTGAGTTATTGCTCCCCCCACATACCCTTTTTCCACATTGACATTTTCCAATACCACTAGATAATTGGTGTAAAAGTTTTTAGCAAAGGTATTTCTCTCTTTATAGATTGCCAGTAACTGAGCCAGAAGACATTCTAACTTCTGTAACATCGGCTTCAAATTCAAGCAGTGCTCAAGACCGCAACGACGAAGAAGTAAAGCTAACGAGTGACAACAAAAGAAGAGTTGGTGCTGAATATACGTCTGTTGTACTTGGTCCCGATCCCGATACAACATTGGAATTGACATCACCCTTCATTAAACCTGGCCTGCCAGTGTCATTACCACCAGAAGAACATATTATTGATCAAAACAAAGAAGGCGACATAGCTGAAGCTGTTATTTTGACTGAACATTCATGTACCTCTATTGATCCGACAGATCCAGCATTTTATGCAAACAAAAAACTCTCTGCTGAACTGATTAATGAGGCTCTAAAGTTGGAATCACAAAATCTAAATACAATAGAATTACCTACTTCATTCGGTAGAAAATTCAATCCAAAACTCAAAAAAAACTACTTTGCCTAATGACACAACAAAAGAAAGGAAGTGGCTTGTTTACAGTAGAAATAGTGATGCTGTATTTTGCTTGCATTGTTTGATCTTTTCTTTGCCGTCAGAAAAAACAATTTGGGGCACTACAGGATATAGGGGTTGGACAGACCACAGAGGAGACCGAGATGTTGATCTCCATGAGAAATTAAAAACCCATGTTCCTTCTCAAATCGCCAGACTGCAGTGGATATCCAAAAGAAGAATTGACAAAGAATTCACTGAGCAAAGTGACAAATTAGTAGGTCATCGCCGTGAAGTTCTATCAGTCATTATAGACTGTTGTCGTTATCTAACGGAGGAGATGTTGGCTTTTAAGAATAGACTCCCTGAATGGAAAACTCGTAAACTTATTTAGATTGCTTGCTAAGTCTAATCCTGACGCAAGAGTTTCTTTGGAGAAGCTTGAGAAACCAAATGAGAATAAAACCAAATTTGGTTCTAATTTGTTAAGCTACAGGAACATATTTGATTTAATAAATGTCATGAATAGTATTGTGGTTTCAAAAATTGTGGATCGTGTTAATGAAACCAATACATACTCCATAGTTCTTGACTCCACTCAAGATGTCAGCAAGAAGGGTTAAGAAACAATCATTATTAATGTGCGGTTGAAAGTCAACATCTGATTTCCCACGACTGTCCCGTATTCCCCTAATTTGCTCTACTTTACCCACGTCAGCCAGCTGTTACGGCTAGCAGACATTTTGTGCTTCCGTGCTAGTTCGATATGTTGAGCATAGAGATGGATTTGGAGAAATCAAGGAGAACGTGAAACCAGAAGAGCGCCTTGTTAATGTGTTTACTAGTGGAGACACGACTGGTGAAAATTTGTCATCTGAACTATTGAATACTTTACAGACAATTGGAATTGATAAGAGTGGTATGGTTGGTCAGAATATGGATGGTGCGGGAAACATGCGTGGTCGATTCAGTGGAGTTAAATCATTTGTCCTCAGAGAATGCTCCAAAGCTTTCTATGTTTGGTTTGTTCACATAGGTTTGCCCTGGTTATTGAAAAATCAATGGATTTTTGCCCTCAAATAAGGGACATGTTCTCAATTCTGCAAGACCTTTACAACTTCTTGTCTGGCCACAAAAGACACCATACTTTTGTCGAAAAGTTGGGAAAAGGCCCATGAAAGGATAGAAAAAAGCGTTTGAAAAGAGTCAACACGACCAGGTGATCAAGCAAAAGTGATGCTGTTAAAACAGTTATAGCTTGCTATGATGTCCTAAGAGAAACCCTGGAAGATATATCTAACGACACTCAATCTGAAGCGGAATCAAGAGCCTCAACAAAAGGACTTCTAAAAGCAATATCGGATTTTGACACTGCTGCGACCATGCAAATTGCGTCAGAACTTTTTAAAATTCTGTCACCAGTGACTGTTTGTTTACAGTCTAAGGACATCGACTACGGGATTGTTCCATCTGTGGTTTCTGATCTGTTTTTAAACTGGAAAACTTAAGAACCAACGAGGGATGGAGCAAAATGATGGGTAGCATTAATCAATTTGCACTTGAACACAATCTCGAGCAAACGTCAAACAAGAGAACTCGAAAAAGGAAAAGGTTCATGGACGAACTTGCCATCGATGAAACACCCACAGATCCAATGGACAGATTAAGAACAGAAGTATTCTTTAAAATACTTGACTCCCTGCTTTTACAGCTAAGAGATCGCTTTCTTGAAAGCTCTCTAAATGTCGTACAGCAAATAACTTATTTTTCCCATGAAAATTTGCTAAAAACTGGGGACTGTAACCTAAACCCAGCTCTTGTCAGTGACTTATGTGAGTATTACGGATTAGACGCCGAGGAACTTTGTGAAGAGGTCAATGTTTTTAGCCAGTTATACAAAGTTAGCTATGAAAACATTGATCTATCAGATGTCCTATCAAGTTCAAAAGATGCAAATGACGAGAGTGTAAGCCTAAGTAATGAAGAAGTTGAAACACAAGATTATGCTGAAGAGACATTTGATAGCCTTAGTAATAACTCTAAGATGACCAAGCAAAGATATCTGGATCAATGGATCAAGAAAGGCTTTATTAGACCCTTTAGGTGTTTATTGAACATCTCAGGCTTCCCATATTTAACATCAATGTACCAGATCATTCTTGCCCTGCCAGCAACAAGCTGCTCAGCTGAGAGAATAATGAGCAAACTGAAGATAGTGAAAAATCGACTCAGAAGCAGTATGGGAGATACATGGTTGTCTGAGATGTCGGTTCTTTCGTCAGAAAAAGATATCTCAAGATCAGTTCCCAACAGTGAGATCATAGACAAGTTCGCATTGTCAAGTGAAAAGAGAAAAACTACTACTTTACAAAGGCTATCAAGGATAGGGGCATCAGGGTAACCTTTTCACCACGTGCCAATCACAACAAAAGAAACAAGTACACCAGCAATTTGCACCAGCAATTTATTCATTGCAAGTACTGTGCATTATTAGTTTAGTATAGAACATGACAATTTGTTTCTACATTTAATTTTAAAAATACTGAGCAATAAACTGGCCATATATTATATCATATATTAATTAAAGGTAAAGCTAAATTTTAAATGTTTGGTTTAATTCCACACCTAATGTTTAAATGTTTGGTTAATAATAATCCTATTATTTCTTATTCTGTAGATAGCTTGAGACTTTAGATAATCTAGGTGTATTAGTATACAGACGTTTGAAGATCCAGGATTGTCATTAAAGCTGTATAATAAGTGCAGGACTGCAGCATTCCAGCATTGCAGCACTTCAGTGTAATATTTATACTATACTCTACTGTATTTTATTAATTGTAAGCCTGTTTTCAAGCATACTATTTTAATAAAAAACATTTTACAAAAGTTAACAAAATTTACGAATTCACAACTATACAGTGGTAAAATGTTTTCTAACAAGTTTTTATACTAAAGGTTTCAGGTTTTAATTGGGGGGGGGGTTAATGGTTGATTTTGGGGGGGGAATGCGCCATCATCCTTGGGGGGGATGGGCACCCCTGGATGTTGGTACTAACAGTTCAAAGCAATCATTGGAAATCTCAACGAAGAAAACTTCAAAAAGTAATAAAAAAATGAAAGAAAAGAAAGGAAATCTAAAGAAAGAGATAAAAAAAGAAGACCTGGGATCAAGAAAAAAAGAAGACAGATAAACGTAAGAAGATGAAAGACATCAAAAGAAAACGTAAGAACTGGAAGGACTCGAGTGATTCAACTGACGATTTGACCAGTGTTGAATTTTGGTTGATTTTGGGGGGGGGGAATGCGCCATCATCCTTGGGGGGGATGGGCACCCCTGGATGTTGGTACTAACAGTTCAAAGCAATCATTGGAAATCTCAACGAAGAAAACTTCAAAAAGTAATAAAAAAATGAAAGAAAAGAAAGGAAATATAAAGAAAGAGATAAAAAAAGAAGACCTGGGATCAAGAAAAAAAGAAGACAGATAAAAGTAAGAAGATGAAAAGACATCAAAAGAAAACGTAAGAACTGGAAGGACTCGAGTGATTCAACTGACGATTTGACCAGTGTTGAATATGATGATGATTCCGTAATGAATGCTAGTCTTGGCTTTTCTGATTTGGAAGATGAGGACATAGGAATAAATGAGTTGTCAACTAATGAGAAACTCCATTCATTCCCAGCACCTGAAGACAGCATGCCTGGTAGCAGCGAACAATAATCTACCAAAGACACAACCGGTACCAGTGAGCCGACCATGGGATCATGGGTCGTTGTAACGTATGCCTCTAAACGGGATGTTTTCCACTATTTCATTGGCCAAGTAATCCACAGTTATGAAAGGGGGCATGAGATCAAATTTCTGAGAAACCAAGGATATAATAAATTTATCTGGCCTCCAAAAGATGATAACGATGATGGTTGGTTCCATACCATGATATTGTCAAAGTACTCCCGGAACCAACGACGGTTTCTTCCAGAGGTTCTGGGATATTTACATTCAGTATGGACCTGAGTGGTTACAATATCATTTAAACAACCTACCAAACAAAAAAGAAGAAAAACCTGTACATATTGTTTAGTTAATAAGAGATTCTTTAGTTTTTAATTAAGCGAAGGTCGCTGTTTCAAATGTGTTTTTTTGTCATATTTTTAAGGACGCTTTGAGTGATTTATGAACTTTATACATTTTTTTCTGACTTAAGAGTGCATTCAAACATTTAGTTTATGGGAATATATGACATCACCAGTCATAAATGACAGTTAAAATCAATTATATTCATGGAGAAGTAAACTCCGATTTTTTCGGTAAGTTGTTTCTTTTATTTTTATACAAAAAGATAAGTTGGTAATATTTTAAAATAGTTGTTATATGTACTTGTTCATTGAAACCCCAGCTTTCAAATGGTGTTATATAGAAGCCCCTAGGTTTAACAGTGACAGAGATATATTCATTTAAACATTTTGTTCGTAGAAGCCCCATCTGCGGGGCTACTTTGAACAGCCATATTTTTTTAAATTTTTTGTTATGAAAGCATGTAATTTTTTTTCTATATGCTTAATATGAAGGTTACACATGTGGACATAATTTGGCTCAAGAGTTATTAATTTTGTACTTAAGGTTTTCTTGTAATGTAAAAAATTCAAATTTTTTGTTACAAAATAGCCCCATCTGACGGTATAAAAGATAACTTATACAAAAATTACTTCTTTAAACATTATCTGTCAAAAATGCAATTAAAAAAACTTTGATTTTGATTTACTCAAAAGTTATTATTCATAGCATAACACCTTCTCCTTCCAAGCCCTTCAATTAAAAGGTGGGTGTTGCCTAGTAACGATTTATAAATAACTTATATTTAAGACTTTCGCTGCTGCAAACATGTTTAAACATGAAATTTGCATAAGTTTTTATGTTGAGAAAAAACCCCGATCGGGGTCTGCCGCAGCCAACGCGTTAATAAACTTTTTTAACTTTCTAGTCCCAGAAGTTGGAGATTGGGTCGTTGTAACATATGACGGCAAAAACTATCCTGGTGAAGTGGTTGCTCAGCTGCCAGAGGGGATACGTGTAAATGCTATGGAGCAGAGTGGGCCAGGAGGCTGGAAATGGCCAGTTAATGCAGATGTTCCCACATACCCACATCAAGGCCATTGAACCTCCAGTCCCTAGCGGGAGCAGGGTCTCGCAGTTTATTTTTAAAGACAACCTAAATACAGTACTGTAGTTAAAAAATCTCATTAATATTTTAAAATGGACGGCTTTATGCATAAAGGGACCAAGCGCCACTTTTATAGATTTTGAGTTAGCACTGCCATCTTGTGTAGAGTAATGACTACTATATGAAAGTCAATTCACCATTGTTGTGGGATAAATAGTTTTTTTTAATAATAAAAAAAATGAAGTTTTGGAAAGTCACATTCCACAAAATGCATAAGGGAACCAAGCGCCTGTTTCCTTTTAGTCTTTTTCTTGATCCTACATTAGCTAATACACATAAGGGAACCAAGTGCCTACACACAAGCATGCAGTATCCTTGGTTTGTTGGTTAGTTTTATATAGCTACTAGTACAGTGTACAGTGTTGTAAGTAACTTAGTTGGTGTTAGTTGAATAATTGAGTTGAATAAAGATCCAATAATGAGTTTGAAAAGTAGAGCAAAATTAATTGTTCAGCTTGCTCTGTCAACAACTCCGCAAGAAGATGAGAAACAATCAGAAGATCACAACCCTGATATACATGTAAGTCAGAAACTTCAGTTTTTAGGTTAGGCCTAGGCTATATCGGTAAATCCATTAGTTATTTGTTAATTGTTTTAGTAACAAAGTAATTAATTTTATTATTATAACTCCAGTAGTTAATACCCCCGTCGCAGCAAACCTGCATACTCAGCGAATTTCCAATGGAGATATAAATGTCTTAATACTAACTTACCAAGTTTCATAAAAATATATTCACAAATAAGCAATATATACAATTTTAATAAGAATAACATTGGGGCTGAGTAGGCAGGTTTGCTGCATCAAGGAACACAACAAATGGAGTTTTATGCTAATATCAATATAACTCAACTAGGTGAAGTCATATACCAGTTTTTATTAATTTATGTTCATAATTAAGGGACACATAGCATTTAATTATCCATAAGAATAACATGGGGCTGAGTACGCAGGTTTGATGCTACAAGAGCCTTTGACAAAAAACTATTTTTTTTAGCAAATACCAATGCACCAAAACTAGATGAAGCCGTAAACCAAGTTTCATCAGTGTACGTTCATAAATAAGCGAGATATAAAATTTTTCTTTTTCTCCATAAGAATAACATTAGACAACGTACTGTGTTTAGCACTTTCAATATCTCGGTAACCAACTGACTTAGAGGAATGATCAAAATACCAAATTGTGTGTTTTTTTAAGCTGAATACAATAGTAAAAACTAAAATTTGACTATTTCCAAAATTATATATAAAAAATAAAAAAAAAAACATTTTTGGGGTACAAAACCCCCCAAAAATACCCCTTCGGATAAAGTGATCTGGCTGGTTTTCGAACTTAAAAGTCATAAATGTTGCTTTAAACGTTTATACAAAATTTCATCAAAATCGGATAATTTTTACGAGAGTTATCGTGCTAACGCGCACACACACACACACACACACACACACACACACACACACACACACACACACACACACACACATATATATATATATATCTACAGTTTCGAACGAATGGTGTTTTTGAGGTCTGGGGACCTCAAAACGAAAATTTATCATGGTCCTGGGCCTAGGTCTTACCATGCCAACTACGGTAATAGCTTCTTCCCTATAGGGGAAATTCGCTAAAACTATCTGAAACTACGGTATTTTCGTTTTTTAATCTATAATGGTTAACATGAAAGTCACATTCCACAAAATGCATAAGGGAACCAAGCGCCTGTTTCCTTTCAGTATTTTTTCTTGATCTTATATTAGCTAATACGCACAATAGTCCAGTAAATATGTCAGAAAATATGGGGTTGCTGTGCAAAAGGTCGGGAAGTTTTGATTTTTGGATATGTTGTTAGTGTTGAGCCCATAACACAAAATCCAAGTTTTCCACCTCGGGGTGTCACGGCGCACCACGGGGCGCGCCACTTGTTAATGAAATATCGAAAATATGACCATTCACTCTATCTCGCAAACGGTTGGTTTTACAGCAAATATTACGTTATTAAATTAAAGGAGGATACATTTGTGACAGTTTAAGTCCAACACCAGGTATGTAGCGTAAATAATGGCCGAAACACAGACCTTCAAAATAAACCAATTTCCCACAGATTTATGAAAATGGTGATTTTTTTCAATATTTCCCACAATATAGTTGTTTAAAGGAAACGCCGTATAGATTCAGTGTGTATGTTGGTTTATTTGCTATGAATAAAGAATAAAATAAAATATGAATACAACTAAGAGAGCAAGAATATTAAGTCTGTTTGTAGGAGTTTTATTTTAATAGGCTACAGAGGGTTAAAAAATAGTCTTCAAAGACAAACATTTTTTAATCAATGAATGCCCTATTAAGTCAAAACAACTTTCTAAAAAGATCTACTGAATTTGTTATTTCTAACGTAAACTTCGGAAGTAGTTGTTACAAATAACGATAATAGTCTATTTAAAGTTTTCGCATTTTTGATGGGCCAGGATGGAAATGCTCAAGCTCTGCCTGATGCTCCTTGTTCTCTTCATCCAGCCGAAAATTTAACTCTCCTATATCTTCATGTTTAGAGTTATTTACTGACGCTAGCGTGTCGTCTTCATCTTCAAGCTCTCCTCAAATGGATTTATGTCTGCAACGTTTTCGCAAGATTCTCCCAGAGAACAGGTACATAGGGAAGAATACATAAGACCGGCTTTACGGCAACCACATGAATTCTTGCACGCTTTCTTACAGTTGCAAGATATCATTTTAAGAAGGGATTCTGGAGCTGCATCCCTGTCCATTTTGCGGGGAGAGAGCCCAAATCTGGTAGGTACCCAGCTCCATTCAAGAGAGTTTTTCTCATGACCTATCCACTTCTGTATCTGAAGGTAAGTTCTTAATGCATGAAATCGTGCTGCATCTAAGGTAGGGGGTAAACGTGCTAGACTGGAACTTGCTTTCATTGCTGATTTTGTAAAGAGCGTGTAGCGCAAGTGATTGAGATCACGTTCAGGTTCTCTGAGATTACCTCCATATAAATGTATTAGAAAAGTTTCGCCTGGCAACTTGGTCATTGGTTGAACTAGGGTTGAAGAACACTTGCATTTTTTCTTCCAGGTGTCGGTTTTTTTCTATAAGAGAGCAACATTTTTTTCCCATGGCCGAATAGTGCGCTTGTTGTATCACATCCGCTAAACAATGAATGAACAAAATTATTCCACTGAATTGGTGTTTAAATGATGTTGTGGAGTATAACACATCAGGCGTACTCCCTTTTCCGCATTTTCGGAAGTACAGATTATCTTTCATTGAAGCTAACCCCGTTATAAGAACTAAAAGATCAATGTCTTCACCAACCACGAAAATATTGTCATACTGAGTTGTAACAGAAATAGCAGTTTCAACAATTAGTACGTCTGCATCTTCTACTGCCTGTTTAACTGTTACATTTGCTTCTTGCAAAAATGTTTTCAAGAGTTCAATGAAACGCACCTTGTTGCTTTCTTTAGCTAAAAATTTTTCTTGAGATTTTACTGGACATGTGCTTTCATTGAAGATTATCTCATGGGATAAATTTAAATTTTTTCATCGAATACACTCTGCACTTTTGGTGCTCTTTTCAGTCACATCAGATGGATATCCATCAAACACTACGGTGACGTTCAAGCCATAATGTGTTTTTCAGTATGCCACATAACTCTTAGCAATCTCCCCGAAATTCTTGTCCCGCTTCCAAACAACTTTGTGTAGTAAGTGGCCTCCATCCACCACAAAAAAATTATTTGTTGCTTTGACAGCGTCAAGTTTGATTGGTGTAAACTCTGAAAACAGTGACGATTTAGTACCCTTTCGCATTCCAGTTTCATTAAAAAGTGACATAGGAAAAGGTGACAGTTCAAGTGTGAAAAACCTTTTCAAATCTTCATCTGATTGTTTCGCTACACAAATTCTGTGGAATAGGGTTAGTGGATCTACTGTAATGTTTTCTTTCCAAACTTTAGCACTGTTGTTAAGAGATGCAAGTGTAATGACTTTGTCTTTGCGCTTGAATTTGATATCTCCAAAGTTCTAGAGATTCTAGAGATTCCTTGGCAACCAAGTTCGTGAGACAAGTGGCAGTTAACATCCGCCGTCCCTACTATACCACTGCTTATTGACATCAGCACGTCATTTATGGGGAATGGTGTGTGTTGAGAAAACCACTGCATAAGCTTTTCAACATCTTCATTGTCTCGAGCAATGCGAGAAGGGCGCACGTCAACATGCTGCTCACTAGTCACTGACGTCATTTTACAATACTTCTCAACTTCCTCACATATATTATGAAGATGGATCATCCCAAGCGTCCATCGAGTGAGAACACTGTTATCCCCCGTCCTCGAGTCAATCCACCGGAGCTTTTCATTGTCTTCATGAGGGTTTGTTCGATGGTCTGATCAGACCAAATTCCAGACCAGAACTTGTCTGTACGCCTGATAGTAAAATATCCGTTCTTTGTGAATTTTTCGTATTCTTTTGGATCAATTCTGTCTTTCAAATTCAGCATGTCCTGTACATATAGATGGGCGCACTTGGCATAGAAAAAATGACCCGCTGCATGGAAGAAGGGCAACATCTGAAGTGGTTGTAATGTGAAGATCCCAGTTGCCTGATCTTTCAGCCTCAATAAACTGTTTTATTAAGGTTGTCATCTGGAAGTATTGTACCCAAAGCTTAGCCGTTGGCCCACGAAGTTCCATTTTCTGTACAACTTCTTTAAATTTTGTAGTAAAACATTAACAGCTTCATTTTCATCAGCTTTGAGAAAAACAGTTTTGTCAACGCTTGTCAGCATACTTTTAATCACATTTTTCTCTTCGTCAGAAAAGGAGACAGTCTCCAAAATTAGTTGGTATAGAACACGATGAGCCAAACAATGAGCTCGGACAGCCCTTGCATATGCATGCCCACTCATCAGTTTGTCAACAATGTTTACTGCATAGATCAATTGAAAAAGTTCTTTTAAACCACTTCCTGCCATAATGGTTCCGATCGCACCCATATAGGACATCAACAAGTGGAAGCCTCCAAGTCGCACAACATCTTTGAATTCAGGATTATTGGAAATTATTTCCTGGCCTTTTATATAAAGTGGCTGGTCGAAAGTAACAAAATATGTTTTCATATTGAATGTTTCACACTTTCGCATTGCAGTCCTAATAGCTGTTACTATGGTATCGAATAGCGATAGCGGGCTATTTATGAATGGAAGACAGAGTACCCTAGAACGTTCATATGGCTTACCTTGGGTAGCATCCTCCATAAACCCATTCCAACCTGGCAGGCTCACATTTGTTGAAGATGTGCCATACAGCCAAAGGAGATGAACAGAATCAGGTAGCATATCATGTTGGATGGGGTGAATACTCTGGACATCTACAATGTTGACAGTTTTTAATCCAGAGTTTTCTACTTTCTTGTAGAAATCCAGTTCAATACGACCAGCTTTTTTGCAAGTTCACTGGATTTACACTTCATTACTCTTCTTACTGCGGTATTGGGTGCCAAGGAGTCATAAGGAGTTGTAACCATAATTCCCCCCATGGCATGAAATGTGTTCAAGCCGTCGAGTGTATTTACATTAAAATCTGCATCGCCGAAGATGAATTGAAGAAAAACACCCTCATTCACCACTGTTTTCTCCGGTTGTAAAATTGTTGATATTTCAAGGATGGCGGTCTCACTATAACTTGAAGCAAACCCAAGGGCCGACAACAGTTCTACCAACTATTTTGAACCAAACTTCTGATACACATACACGCTGACTGAATTCAATAGAGATGATATAAAAGAACGTGGCCGTACTGCACTAATCATTGCGTGTGCCAGAGATATGCATTTTTGTCTCCACTTTTCTAGAGAAGAACGCTTATTTTTCAGTGTTTGAAGAAAACGAACAAAGAATTGGGGCACTACAGTTTCCACGTCGACCAAACAATTGTCAGGCGGTGTGTACTCAGATGTGTTGTATATCTGAGAGCGAATGTCACCCAATATTATGTCAGCGGCAGCCTTCACCACACGTTAACTTTTCTTCATGTGGATCTATTTTTTTGTTATCGTACCACGACTGAGTGAGAATCTTATACCCCAAATTTTTGAAACAGACTATACATTTTTTGTTACAGGTTTCAGCTATCACAATATCTTCACCGTATTTTTTGAAAAGTCGAGTCTTCACAGTTCGAATGTCAGGACAAAGTCCCCCTCAATTCGATTTATTAGTTCCTCCATGGAGAACTGGCACTCCTCAGTTTTCTTCTAGGTATGAATAAATATACTCCATCGCCTCATCAACGTTTCTTGCTGGACGATATCCCCTTTTAAATCCTGTCTTAGGAGGAAGCCTATATAGTTTCTTTTGACAAAAGAGGTGGTATTTTGCACCCCTTGCAATCAAGTCCTGGTCTTTGACGTGAGCAATTATTTTTCCCCCCAATCGCCTCCTCGTGTTTCAGCTGCTTTAAAAAAAAATCTCTTACAATAGTCAGCTCTACCTTGTGCACAATATTTCGTTGTCCTATTTCCTTTTTCTTTTGAGCTTCCCTAAATTAATCAGTTATTTCTTCTGCACACAACACACAATGGGTCTTGAAATCAAATTGCTCACTGTTAGATCGAAGTTGCACAGTTTCTTTATGAAACTCCGTATCCCCACGACGAAGAGCTGCAGCTATCAGTTTAGGGTTACTGTATTTCTTTTGACATGCAATGTGAACAGACACAGCAGTTACAGTTTTTAACAAACGTTCGTTTGCCTGAAGTTTTCTATTTGCACTAGAATTAATAAGAGTCTTAATCCCTCTTTCTTTTACAATTATCACTTCGCCTTCACTCAAACTGCTGTGGTATATAAAACATTCATTTATTACACAATCCATGGACGCGTCGGTCGACATTACGATTTTAACAGCGCAAAAAGGATCACTACCGAAATACTCTATATCAGAGAGAAAAAACAACTCTGTTGAAAATAATACAAAATACGTATATACAAAAATGACACTTTTAAGCATATTGTTAACCATGCACGCACATTCAGATAATTTTAAACAACAAAGCTGACAATAACATTACAATGGAATTAATTTGTTTTCATTTAATGTCATTTGTAACGATCAGCTGATCAGTTACCGTTGCACGTTTACCAACCTATAACATTGATACAAAATTATTTTAGTTCATTTATTTTGAAGGTCTGTATTTCGGCCATTATTTACGCTACATACCTGGTGTTGGGCTTAAACTGTCACAAATGTATCCTCCTTTAATTTAATAAGTAATATTTGCTGTAAAACCAACCGTTCGCGATATAGAGTGAGAAAACTTATGAATGGTCAAATTTTCGATTTTTCATTAACAAGTGGCGCGCCCCGTGGCGGGCCGTGGCACCCAGAGGTGGAAAACTTGGATTTTATGTTATGGGCCCAACACTAACAACATATCCAAAAATCAAAACTAACCGACCTTTTCTATACCACAATGTATTATTTTACTGGACTATAAGGGAACCAATCTCCAGAAGTTTCTTAGCCGATTGCCTTGAAACTTTGGTGGATTATTATGAGTTCGGCGTGGAATGTTTTACATTATTATTTTCAATATCTGTCCATAGGTTTCCGCCACACAGGCTCTCAAAACTGTCATGTTATTATTAAAATGTGGGGAATGAGTTTTGATGTAACCATGGTAACAATAACATTGATTGAAAAATACAAACACCCTTTTTAGCGAATTTCTCCTATAGGGAAGAAGCTATTATTAGTCTCATGGTAAGACTTAAGCCCGAGACCATGATAAATTTTTGTTTTGAGGTCCCCAGATGCCAAAAACACTATTCGTTCAAATTTATATATGTATATATATATATACATATATATATATATATATATATATATATATATATGTATATTATAAGATGTATATTCATATTTTAACAAATTACCCTTTTTTTATAAAAAACATTTTTATTTTAGACTGACATGTTTCGTGCGCTTAGGCCATTATCAAAGTCTATAAAAATATAACCTCACATTTAAAATAAAATAAATATTAATCATATGTTAAAATTAATTATTTTAAAGTTGCATATGAATTGTTTGTCATAATCGATAATATATTTTATTTTCTTCTGTTATTTTCTTTGAATACTATATTAAGTGATTTTTATACGTCCCTGTTCTTATTTTTTCAATTTTATCAAATATCGGGTTTGATTGTTTAGGTAAAACTGTATTTAGTATGTTTGAAGGGTCTTTTTTAAAATTAAAGTAAATATTCATTTCTTCTTTGACAAATAGCTTCTCTCTTTCTCGTTCAAACTCTAAAATTGTTAGATGTTCTTTTAGATCTGTATATTTGTGTTTCGACTTTATCAAGTGTTCTGCAAAGTTAGATTTCATTGTTGTTTTGTTGTTCGATTTAAAAGCCTGTAGATGTTCATTGAATCTAATTTTGAAGTTTCGGGAAGTTTGTCCGATGTAATAACTATTACACTCGTTGCATTTTATTTTATATATTCCAGATCTGTTATATGTGTCGTCTTTATTATCTTGATGATTTGTTATTTTGTTGTTTAATATTTTAAAGATATTGTTCTTAGTTTTATAGCTAATACTAATTTGAGAATATAAGTACACTTAACCGTTGTCAACAGAGTTACACCTGTACTAATTTTGCAGGTCTGTGTTTAAGACCCAAAAGGTGAAAGTGCAATTGGGAGATGATGAATATCATAAAGTTAGACTAATAACAATGGTTCAAAACCATGCTTTATAACCAAAGTTAAACAGCCAACAAAAGTTCAAGTGGGCTAAGACAACAATTTCATTATTTACACACTTTATTGTAATATATATAGAAAGAAAAATATAAACACTCTGTTTCACAGTTTTTAACTCTATACATTTAAGTCTATGAATCTATTTCCTCCTTTGCAGAACACTACCGTGATCCCGACGTCGTTGTTTAAATGGTGCAGCTCATGTTCCGAGACCGACGTGGCAGAGGAGCCCCTCGCGGTAGAGGATACCCTCGTGGTAGAAGAGCCTCTCGCGGTAGAGCCACAGATCAGACAGAGAACACCACGCGGCGGGCGATCGCCCCGCACAGCTAGCAGACAGGGAACACCACGCGGCGGGCGATCTCCCCGCACAGCCAGCAGGCAGGGAACACCACGCGGCGGGCGATCTCAACGCACAGCCAGCAGACAGGGAACACCACACGGCAGATCCCCCCGCAGCGCTAACAGAGAGGGAACGCCACGAGAAGGGCGATCCCCCCACAGCGAGAGCAGAGGGAACACCACGAGAAAGGCGATCCTCCCGCGGCAGGGGAACTCCCCGCGGAGTTAGGTACCAGGAGTACCATAATTACCAAGGTAGGGATTGGGATTGGGGGAGGGTAATTGGGTTGAGGACTGGCAACAGGGGTTGGGGGAGAGGGGGAAGTAGGAGAGTACATCGCACCTCAAAAGGAACTATGGCACGAAGGCAGATGGCCAAGGGAGGGTTGTGGAGAGGGGTGGGGCTGGGGAGTTGGCGGGGTACCTGAACGGGTGGAGGATATACCTCTGCCTCCCTATCCTTAAAGTAGTCCTTCCTACCCGAACAGGTACCATAGCCCAGGCAGATTAGACAAATTGGCTTAAACATTTCCTGGAGGATTGGAAATTAGTTAAATGGTTTATTACTGTAGAATAAAAAAAATATTAAGCTCTTTTTGGTAAGGGTAAGCTCGAGAGGGTGTGGGGTATTTGAATAGGCCTTTCTTGTTGTTTTTCTTTTATATTGCAGAAATTTAATAGGCTAGTCGACTTAGGAATAAAAAGGGCAGTTAGCGTAAAGTTTAGGTACAGTTCTAATTTAATTTTTTCTTTGTATTGTGGCTCGCTGAACACAAATCCGAAGTTGCTGACAAATATCATGCCCGGAACATTGTTTTTTTTCGCCAAACAAATTCAAAATGTGGTAAATCGTTTAAGTTTATGGGCTAAATAGAGGTAATTTTTTTTAATAGGCCATGTTTTGCAAAATTAAAGTAGACAATACTACTAAAAGTTTAATATTTAATAATTCTTTGTACAACTTACTGTTAAGCCGCTAAAGCGCACAAAAAGATGGCCCGAATTTGAAGAAAACTTGTAAAAGAACGATAAATACTGCCGTTTTACATCAGGTTTCCGTGGAAACGACCCATGTTACAATAATGTTTACTATTTGACAATAAACTTAATGCAACACACTAGCAGCTAAAAATCACACGAACCGCTGGAAGCGGAGACTTTGCTACCCGAAGGAAGCCGAACTTGTCCGATGACGAACGAATTATCCAAAACAGATGCTTTATTATGAGTAAACAGTGAAATATAGTATTTTAAAATGTAAACAGGGGAAACCTACTTATATTCTAAAAAATTATGCTACATTTACGTAAACATGATAGTAAAATAACCTAACCTAACTCTGCAGAGCACTGTATGGCGGCTCTTTTCTTTGTAACGTATTACAAGACTGGGTTTGTGTAAAATATAACAAAAATTGGTACCTCAAAAAGTAAACACAAAAAGGTAGAATTGAACCTGGGTCCGCATGATCGTGATTCCAGTGCCATATTCATTAGACCACCATAGCGTATCAAACTAAGTAAAAGTTACAATTCATCAAGCAGCAGACGGCGCTGTGATTTTAAAATTTGCCACGAGTAGCGCTCGGTGTGATTTGAAAGTTTTACACTTGGCAGCGCTCACGGAGGAAATGTCTCCGCTTCCAGTGGTTTGTGGGTCTTTTTATAGCTGCTAGTATGCTATTATAATTTCTTCAATTTAATTTAGCTAAGAACCATTTAACCCAAGCTCCAACCTTCAAGGAATTTTCTCCTTCAGGATAATCTTATTATTTTGTCTAATTTGCCTGGGCTATTACATTTAAGATCAAGTCATTTTCTCAACTTTTCTAAAACATATTTTTTTTAGAAAATATTTACTAAGTAATGTTGTATTAAATAATGTTTTTCCTTAGGTATAATTGCAGCAGCGGTTCTCAACCTTTAAAAATTACATTTGTTATGCAAAATTTCCAGTAGCTTCCTTTTCAATAATTTTATTATTTGCATTTTTGGTAAATAGAATCTGTTTCTTTTCAAAGAACCTAATTGTTTATTTTTTAAATTTAACGTTATATACTACAGATTATTAATATTTTTAAAGATTTCAATGCTTTTCTTTTTAGTTACAATTTTTTTTACCTAGGTTGAGAATCGCTGTATTACAGGGATTACAGGGTACAATTTAGTTACAAAAAAAACAAATTATCTGAAATTGATTTCTGTAACAATTGCAAATTTAAAATTAATATTTTAATATATACTGGAAAACAACCATGTGTTTCACCAGAATCACTGAGCTAGATGGTTCCTTTAATTGCTGCCTGAAGCACTCTGGTACTGGAGGAATAGTTGCAAGATGAAATCAGATATAAAAAAACACTGCTTATATAACGATAACAAATATCGTTTTTATTATTCACCTTAATAATTATTATAATTTAACTCAATTATTATAATTTAACTCCCAATAAATTTAGCATTCTTTCAGGAAATCATTTTTGGACACATTTTTTAATAGAAATTAAAACCTTATACTCCAGCAATTACCCTAACCACCTGTGTCTTCAAGCAGCAATTCAAGGAACAAACTTGCTCTGTGATCCGGCCATAACACTGATTACCAAATAAGCTTGAATACTACCAAATTTAAAATCCTTTATTTCCGTGGAATCCCTGTAATTTTTTTTCGTTATCAACAGAGTGATTTTTTTACATAAGACTACTTTGTTTTGTTTAACTTTTTGAAACTTGTAATACGCTATGTATATATATATATATAAATGTTACCTTTTACATATTATATTTAAATTATGAGACTGATTTTTTTAGTGGTAGGTACGCAATAATACTTGTTTTTTGTTTATCTTAGTTATTTATATTATATTATAAAAATATAAAAAGATTACCTACTACATGATATTTTTTTAAATGCGGTCTTTTTATTTTCCTTTCACTTGTTAATTTTAGTGGTAATTTCGTCTCGCATGACAAAAAGTTCTCATTCGGTTTTTTCCCTATGACAGGTAGAGGAGAAATTACCCTGACACCTGTGAAATCGCTGACAGCTTTTTATGATATGTTTGGTTTTTAAGTAAAAGATATGATTGTGGGATAAGATTGTGCGTTAGAAAAAAGTTAATTGTTAATTTTAGTATATGGTTTATTACGTTATGGTATATTGGTTAAACGTTTTAGGTAGTAGGTCTAAAGGTTTTTACTTTATTGTTTTTTAGGAAGGGGTTTTGATTTTTTACTTTGTCCTAATTTTAACTATTACACATATATACATCATCGGTATACATCATTCTTGTATTTAGCCTGGTGGTCATGATCAAGGTAAGTTGTAATGAATTGGCTTCTAAAAAGTAATTAATGTAATTTTTTTAGGATTACTTTACCATTTTGTTTGTGTTCCTTGAAACAGTTTGATCCTACCATAATTTGGGGATTAAAATAACAATGGGTGTATAAATTTGATTTGTAAAAGTTACAATTCATCGTATGTAAGGTTGTAGGCATTTTAACAAATTGTAGGGAGAATTTTCTTCTGTTTATCAGCTAATTTGAAATCTAAGCATTTATTCACAATTTAACATGAAGGGGAAAATAAACAATTACGCTTTATTAGAAACAAACTGATATTAAGTGAACATGACACAAGTTAAATTAGGGATATTTCAAAGTAAATCAAGGTCATTAGATGGGATTATTTCAATATGTGAGAATTTTTTACTATAAAGTGATCACACAGAAGCAATTTATGTAGCTAGCTGACCCGCTGAAACAGTTGTATTATTAGACTATGCTGACACTGAAATTAAGTACCTGCCGTAGCCAGTCAACATTTGTGGGCTTCGTTTTATGCTACAGGAAGCTCTGCAACTTATTCTTTTTTAACTAGTATTGGCGGCCGCTATCGCGACCGCAGGAAATAATAAGCTTTTTCAGGACCAAAGCTAGAATACTCCAGACTCCGCTAATATCTGCAAAAATGGCCTAAAAACAACTCAAAAGATACCGTAACTCAAATAAGGTTGCATTTCACAAACCGACACGTGCAACTTCCCCGACCTCGATTACATCTAAACGCACGAAAATGGCTTAAACACATCAATATTTAGGCTACCGTGAATAAAAAAAGGATCCTCTTCAAGAACAACAAACGACAGGTGCAGTTAATTGATATTTTAAATAACTATTATTATTGTTTTAAACTCGGTTTATAACGGATTTTCTGCCTAACCATAGCCTAGACTGATGGTGACAAAACCTTTCAAAACGCACAAGTTGAGAATACATTTATTTATATTTTGGACTCATTAGCTTTAATAACATATACCATAAAAGTATGTTTTTCCGAAGGGTTTATGAGTAGCCTGATGAGTTTTTGCTGAGATGGCAATACCGGGATGGCGATTGTTATTTATGCAAGTCTTTATTAATCAAAAACAGAACTTACACTATTACAAGTCAACAGATGTTAGTTAAAAAGTAAATGTAATCTCAATTTGTGTGTTTTTAAAGGCTATCAGTGTAGACTAGGGTCGGGCAGTAAATCCTTCCTAAACCCACTTTAAAAAGTTTTTTTATATCCATTGCCAGTTTAAACTCGGTTTATAACGGATTTTCTGCCTAACCATAGCCTAGACTGATGGTGACAAAACCTTTCAAAACGTACGCACAAGTTGATAATACATTTACTTATATTTTGGACTCATTAGCTTTAATAACATATACCATAAAAGTATGTTTTTCCGAAGGGTTTATGAGTAGCCTAATGAGTTTTTGCTGAGATGTCAATACCGGGATGGCGATTGTTATTTATGCAAGTCTTTATTAATCAAAAACAGAACTTACACTATTACAAGTCAACAGAATGTTGTGAAGGGCTTGCGAAATTCTCTTTAAAACGAGAATATCCTTTTAGTCCCCGTGTCGGAAGTGTCGGATGTGACGCACGGGAAACCAACACCAAAACTCAATTAAGCAAAACCATTGTTTAAACCTCAGATAGAGACAGGATGTCCCCGATGTCCTGTTGTCCCCAGATACGTAAGATGACCATGAACAGTCCGTATATGGTCATGTGTCCAAAAGTCGCGATTTGATTGGTCGGGATATTGGGAGGTGGCTGGTATAAAACAGTCCGCATCCACAGGTTGCGCACTGATTTGATTGGTTGATCCTTCTGATCATTCAGCCAGAGTCCCGCTAGCCGCCGGTCATCCGAGGCCTCTCCCGTCGTCATGATGGGCGTCACCCTGCTACTACTGTACTGTAAGTGGACTTGCTTTGTCTAGGTCTAGGGCTGTTCTCTCCTTGTCTCTCCATTCCCAATATTTAATAGTGTAATTGTGTCAATTCTTGCATTTTACAACTTACAGTTTAAGAGGGTTTTTATTAATAAAGTATGTATTGCACCCCCGACAGCTGGGCTTATTAAGCCATCCTGACAGGTAATAATTGTAACTTGAATTAAGGCCAATAAATGACCCCTTTTTAGATAGCCCACACCACTCGTACTATCATTTAAAACCAAGCTTTCCTTAGAGCGCCGCAGGGGATGGGCGTATACCCCCCCTGACGGCATGTTACACTTGGTGTCAGAAGTGGGATAAAAAACAAAAATCATGAGGTTAGTAGGGCCTTTTGTTGGGTGACTTTTTAATGAGGGGGTGAATATTATAATTATTAAACGTTTAAAGGGATAGTATAATGGGAATGCATTGTTAACATGGAGACTAAGCTTAAATGTAGCTGTGTGTGTAGTTGTATGAATGGAATGATTATAAAGAATAGAAATCATAAAGCTAAGTTAGTAGGTAATAAAGTGAGAGATTGGATTAAAAGTGTAGCCGCCGAGCGTAGGATAGTCGTCGCGATGCGTGTAGAAGATCAACTAACGAGTGTAAATACGAATGTTAAATTGGCTAAACGGGGTTGTTTTCAATTATGTAAGCAAGTATGCTTGGTGGATTTTGTAGAGATTTAAGTCGTGAATTGTAGCTTATCTGTGTTTTTGAAAATGCGTAATGGCGGAACAGGAGGCAGTTAAACAGTTTTTAGATGAGACTCTTAAAAGGACAGGATATATTGAACATCTAAAGCAAGCCGGGATCGTTTTTCGAGCGGGTGCGATTGACTACACCGAAGAAATTATTTCTGAAGAGGTTTTTGAAAGAATTTGGAAGGACGTGACGCTTAGAAATACATTATTGTGGACCATTGAGAGGGTGCATTCTCATTTGTCAGGCGTAGTGAGGGATGCAATGCAGAATAGTGAGTCACTCTAGTAATGGTTTTTAGGATGGGAAATTATTATTTATGTAGACAAAAGTTGTACGAGGAGTTTAGGGATGAAACTGTAGCTGGTGTAAAGGTAATACTAATGTCGTTTATTTATGTCGATAGTGGGCTGACCCGTGCAATTAGTGAGACCCTTACTACACACTTAAGTAAATCTGACGTTCACAGGGATGTTTTGTTGCCTAGACACCTTTCATTTGCTAGGATACACATGATAACACAGGAGCGATTTGGAGAGCGAATTCGTGCAGTTGAAGCTAGGAGCGATTTTATGATTGTTGTGGTGGCGGAGATTTAAACTGGGGAATAAGAATACTAAATTCGTGGAGCCGCCATTAATGACTCAACCGCCGGCTAGAGCGTTCGGTTCGGCACCGGGCGAAGTTACAAAAAATAGCGAACCATCTCCTCTTAAAACAACATTCTTTACTAAAGTGGGTACGAAAACAGCGCAGTTAGTTGCATTTTACGAACACGTGTCAGAAACCGTGCCTAGGTCAAAAATATTTCAGAAATCTAGTCTTCCGGAACCTACAACTGCACCACCGGCAGTACCGAAAGTAAAATTGCATTCGAAGAACAGGTAGCGGGTCCTGAGGAGTTGATTTATGACGTACCGCGAATAAATGTCGGGCGACCAAGGGAGTAAATCTACGTACTATATACCTATTGTGGAGCCCAATTGGCTTTTAGAGGGGTCGTAGACATTGTTAAGATCATTGTTAACACGGATTATTGAAGGGCGAATAAATGGGCGAACAGATTATACTGATGATAAATCAATAAGAAGGGTAAAAGTCACTAAAATTGTCATTGAATTTACAGATTAATTAAAACACTAACGCTAACTAAAATTTAATTGCAGGCATTAAATTAGTACAATAATGCATTTATGTTCATTCGCGAGGGCAATAGCTCTTGGCCTGTTGCTATCTGTGTCTGCAGTCACAGCTGTTGTGCTGATAACGCTTACAACCAGGAAGTATGACGTTATCATTTGTTTATTTAATGCTATGAGGAAAAATACTACGGCAGATTAGAGATTTTATTGGGCAAATTAATTAATGTTTAAGCCGACAGGGCATGGTAAATCACCTGTAAAAACCTATAAGACGACTTTATCAGTGGGAACAATGACGTTTTCGGCCGATGATCTGGCGAAAGCCTTTAAAGACGCAATGTTGGGCATGAGATCAGTAGATTTAGGTCCAGCTAATATGGTAGAGTGTTTTAAGGGAGACGGTACAGTGCATAGCGTGGGCGAATTTTTCGAGCAGATAGAAAATGCGGCTATTTTGGGCGGATGGAAATCGCAGATTCGCGTGACGGTTGTCAGATTAAAAGCTCGAGGCGCGGCTGAAACATTTCTGGCGTCGCGTTTCGACTTTTCTAAGACCGATACTGATGGGTTACCGGAAGTAAAATATGAAGAAATCAAAAAGGCTTGTATTGAGCGTTTCTCTAGTGAAAAGACCGAACAATACCATTACATAGCGTTACAGTCTGCTACTCAAAAACGGGACGAAGCGGTAGAGGTTTTTGCCGAAAAAATTCGCAGGCTCGGGACCAAGACGATACAGAAGAGTGACGATTTTGCTGCGCAAGCGGTAGTAGAGAGGGAGGCCGAGAGACGGATGTTAGCGGCGTTTTTACACGGTCTAGCGGGCAAAGTAGGAGAGGTAACTCGGTTCGCCTTTCCTAAGAATTTTGATGAGGCGCTTAAGACTGCCATAATGGCAGAGATGGAAGAGCAGTCCCACCCTTCGAAGGCGGACTCAGGTGTATTTACAGTTATATGTTATGGCTGTAACGGAGAGGGACACATCCGAGCGCAATGCCCAAAATCCAGAGGGGCAGTAGTTGGGAGCACGTCGCGGGGTTTTCCACGGGGATTTTCCCGTGGAGGGCTGGAGCGAGGATGGAGTAGGGGCGGTTCCCTGCGTGGACGGGAAAGTTATTCCGGAGGCAGGGGGAGCTACTACTCTAGCCAAAACGCCCGGACGTCCTTCGATACACCGAGGGGCAGAGGCGCGCCTTATCGAGGTTCGAGGGGAAGTGCTAGAGGGGGAAATAGGGTACGATTTGATGAGCGGAACTTGGAGCAAAATCGTAACAATTCATTTAGATTGGCGAGGACTACATGTTACAATTGTGGGCGATTAGGCCACTTAGCGCGTGAGTGTCGTGTAAGAGTGGGGGAACAAACTCAAGGCGAGTCTTTAAACTCGACGAGTCCGACAGCGTTACGCAATTAGGCCACCCGGCTGTTGGACAATTTATAGTGCAGAGCCTGTGCGTGGACGGGCACGGTGATTTATCAGTAATATGTAAAATTGGTGGACTTGATTTAAAATTTCTTATAGATTCAGGGTCTAAAATATCGTTACTAAAAAGGGAGGCCTATCATGGAAATACTAAACACATAACGCATTCAGATATCCGAGCGCTAGGGATCACGGGTACCCAGCTGAGCATTTTGGGAAGAACGGACGTGGAGATTGAAGTGAAAGGAGAAAGGAGAGTGTTAAATTTTTATGTGGTACAGAATATGGATAGTTTGCAGTTAGATGGAGTGTTAGGCACAGATTCACTTAAGAGGTTAGAAGTAATCATTGATTTTAGTCGTGGTGCGAGTGACAATTTTTGCGTGGGCGGCGTTCAAGCTTCGGAACCACCTGTTCTGCAGGCAGGTGGATGGAATGGTGAGGCAACGGAGACGGGCGTCATTAACCCGGCTATGGGGCCAAGTAGTCCTAAGGGACATAGTGATGGGGATGTTAGGTACAAGGTCCGAGCGTGGTACGTAGTCCCATGTGAGAATGTCATCGCCAAGGCTAAATCAGAGTTAGTGTTTGCGGGGGACTTGAAGCCCGTGAAGGGATATGATTGGAAAGGAGTAATGGAGGAAGTGCCGAGTTATGTATATGTGGTAGGTGTTAACAGTAGAGACAATTGGTTGGTGTTTGCAAGAGTAATAAGTAAAGTGCTCAAGGATGAAGATGGGAAGTTTATGGTGCAGTGTTGTGCAGTGAATATAAATCCGTATGATATTGAGTTGGAAAAACGGAAAAGGATAGGTATAGCGCAAGTGGTGGAAGAAATGGAAACCGAAGCAAGTGTTTGTGTAGTGGACGTGTCGAAGACAGTGTGTGTGATAAGAAGTGATGTTAATGAAGTTAGTAGTGGGCAAGTGAGTGAACAAACAAGAAAGTGAAGAGAGTGATATGGTAAGTAGAGGATTAATGGGAAATGGAAAAAGTGGTGTAATAAGTGAACGTACAGTGTCGGAAGTGATAAGAGTGCAAAATGGTAAGTTTAAGAAGAAAGTGAAGATAAGTGAAAGTGAGGATGAGGAACTGAATACAGGGAAGAGTGAGTTATTGTGTAATGAAGCGGATTTAAAAGCAGGAAATAAGTGGAGTTTGTGGAATGATAAGAGTAGTAACAGTGACAGAGTTAAGAGTATACAGAGTAATGAGAGTAAGTATAGTGTAATAAGCAGTGGAATTATGAGTTGTGAGCATAGAGATGGTATAAAAAGTGGTATAAGGAGTTATGTGAGTGAAATGGGAATTAATAATGAAACGGGAAGTAATGTGAGTGATACGAGTGTTGTTGAGGATATTAGTAAAACGGGAAGCAATGGAAGTAATGTGAGTGATACGGATAAGAGGGAAGTTATGGTACAGAGTATAGCAAGTGAGGCTAAAGAGGAAAGTGTTTATGAAGTAAGTGAGTACAGTGACAAAGAGAAATGTGACAGAGTGATAAATAGGAGAGCAGAGGAAGCAAGTAACGTTGGAAGTGATGATAATGAAAAATGGAGTGATGAGTTAAGAGATAAAGAGCGAGTAATGTGGACAAAAGTGGAAGATAATGTGGGAGTTGATAAGGAGATTGAAAGGGAAAATAATGGTGAGCAGAATTATAGTGGAATGTGTAACGGAAAATTTGGCGAGTCGCAGGATAAAGATTGTTTAGAAAGTGCTGTGTGGGGAAAGTTAAGAGCTGATAATGATGATGCGATTGGCTGGGATAGAATGTTTGCGTTTGGGGATAAAATCGATATTGACAACTTGATTAATGATAAATTAGCGCATTTAAGTGAGGAAGATAAGCGGATTATGAGGCTAGTCTTGGTTAAGTATAAACAAGTGTTCTACGATGGCGTGTCGCCCTTGGGCTGCACGACGGAGATAGAGCATAGTATACCGACTGTGGACGCGCCGCCCGTCCGTCAGACGCCTTATAGAGTCCCTGAGGCGTTACGAGGCGTTGTGCAGACTCAAATAGACGACATGTTACGTAAGAAAATTATCAGGCCTTCAGCCTCGGCATATGCCAGCCCTATCATTCTTGTAAAGAAAAAACGACCTGTAGACCCTCTTAAGACGTCGGATAAAGAGGAAGTGACATACCGCAAAGTGGTCGATTATCGTAAATTAAATTCAATTACGATAGCGAGCAACCAGCCGCTGAGTTTAATCCAGACAACACTAGATTCGTTGGGGGATGCAAGGTTTTTACTACTCTGGACTTGCATTCCGGGTATTATCAAGTTAAGATCGCAGAGGAGGACATTCATAAGACGGCGTTTGTCATACCGGATGCCTCTTATGAGTTTGTCCGGATGGCGTTTGGTCTAAATAGCGCTCCTGCCACATTTACCCGGTCAATGAACAATGTGCTGAGAGGGTTAATTGGGCACGGTGCCCTTGTATACCTTGATGACGTTATCATAGCGTCACGGACTATGACGGAGCACGCTGAAAGGCTAGGCGAGGTGTTTGAACGGTTCAGTAACGCGAACTTGGTTGTCCAGCCGAATAAATGTGTGTTTGCTAAAGACCGAGTTGAATATTTAGGCCACATTGTAAGTAGCGAGGGCGTGAGACCGGATCACCGGAAAATCGAGGCGGTCAAGAATTATCCGATTCCAACTAATATCAAGGAAGTAAGGTCGTTTGTAGGACTGGCGAATTTTTATCGTCGTTTTATTCCGGATTTTAGTGGTATTAGCCGACCTTTAACAGAGCTGACTAGGAACGACGTGCAATTTAAATGGGGAGAACGACAGCAGGAAGCGTTCGAGACGCTAAGGGATGCGCTAGTTAAAGAACCGATTCTCCGCTATCCGTGCTGGGAAGAGCCGTTTATTGTTACATCAGATGCATCAAAGATAAGCGTGGGGGGAGTGCTTTCGCAAATCTTGGAAGGGGAGGAGCACCCTATCGCTTACTACTCTAAGACGCTTAATCAAGTTCAGACTAATTATTCTGCCACAGAGCGCGAGCTATTGGCTGTGGTAACGCTCGTGAAAGCATGGCGTCCTTATCTATTTGGCCGGAAGTTTACTCTAATTACAGACTGTATAGCTATTAAATGGTTATTTAGTATGAGGGATCCAGCGTCCAGGTTAATTAGATGGGGACTTCTATTGTCGGAATTTGATTTTGAAATTAAACACAAGAAAGGAGCGCAAAATGTGCAAGCGGATGCGTTATCACGCATTCACGCGATAACAGGCCCTCTCTGGACACGGGACCTAGTGTTACAGAGTCAACGGTTTGACGATTTTTGTCAAAGTAAAATGACAGAGCTAAGTCACGGGACAGAGTCAGAATTTTTCTTGGACAAAGACGGGGTGTTGTTTAAGAAGGAACAGGACGGGAATAAAATGGTGGTCCCTAAGGGGATGGTCTACCCCATCTTACAGAATCACCATGATTCAGTGTTTGCCGTACACTTAGGGATTTTAAAGACACAGGAAGCTTTAAAAAGCCGGTATTATTGGCCAACGTTATGTAAGGACACGACTAATTACATAAATAGTTGTCAGTCATGCGCTCTGCGCAAGACCGGAAATAAAGCAGTAGCTCCTTTAGGAACGTTTGAACCTGTTACAAAACCTATGGACATTTGTTCTATTGACATTGTAGGGAAACTGCCGACCACCCGGACCGGATATAGTTATATACTGACTTTTATAGATTTTCATTCTAGATATGTTGATGCCGTGCCGATAAAAGATCAAAAAGCGGAAACTGTAGCTGAGTTGTGTTGTAGAGTTGTGTGTAAAGAAGTATGTAGAGTTTTGGGGGTAAAACGAATTCAGGATACCAGTTACAACCCCAAGTGTAACCGGTTGTTGGAGCGCCAGCACGCCACCCTAGCTAATGTGCTATCGCACTATGTCGACCAATATGCGCAAGACTGGGATAGGTACTTGCCATTTGCACTAATGGCAATGAGGAATAGTAAGTGCGCTGCGATCGACGCGACCCCGTACTTCATATTTCACGGGAGAGAAATGAATCTCCCTACGGAAGATTATTTCAATTGCCTACAGGATGTCGGACAGGTAGGTGGGCGCCTAATCGATAGAATAACGGAAGCTTACGCGCAGGCACGTCGGCATACAGAACTGTCAAAAGAAAAGAGCAAGTTGCGTTACGACCAGGGAAAGAAGTTAGTGGAATTTAAGGAAGGGGATGGAGTTTTTGTCTACCACTCGGAAGTGAAAAACGCGCCGAGAGCGAAGTTCGCGAGGTACTGGTCGGGGCCTCATATCGTTAAGGCGAAATTATCGGATTTAGTCTATACCGTGGAGCTAGGAGGAAAAGTGACGAATCTCAATGTGAATAGGTTGAAAATGCCACGGGAACATCTAAGGGACGACTTAGTTATGGAGTATGATAAAATTGTACAATTGTTAAATAATCAGAGAATAGGAATTACAGAGCCTCACCCAGATGGGCCGGAAGCGGAAACCGCGGTAGAGGGTACAGAGTCAAGTGGTAGGCCGGAAATGGAGCTGAGATATTCGCCGCGGCTCGTGCCGGATGTAGCGGTAGCTCAAGGTGAACAGAGAGAGAGGGAACCGATGGCCGAACATCCGTTGGACGGTGCTATCGCGGTGCATGATGATTCGGCGCGTGACGTCGGCATGGGGCGTGGTCATGGTGGGGCCCCAGACTTGACTGACACGTGCCCGGGTCCTTCTGGGGGAACCACTGAAGATTTGAATAAAACCTTTAGAGAAATAGATCTCTCAATAATGGACGACGAGGAGGGCCATTTAACATACGTGGACAACCCGGACGATAGCGATTGGTCGCCTCCAATGGCCGAGCAGGGGCGTATCCCGGAGCCAGTGATGGCGCCGGCACCCACGCATCCTTACAACACGCGTAAGAAGAGAGGAACTTAGGCGTATGAGAGAATAGATAGATTAAATATCGATGGAATACAGTTTAGAAATTTAGTGTATATAGTACGAAATATATAGATCAGGGTCGGTTACATATATTATATTGGACGTTGTTAGGATAAGATTAAGTTGCGCTGAGGGATATAGCTTTAATATAATAGCCATTTTACTATTGACCACTGCAAGGTAGCGTTGTGAATGAATGAGGGAGAGTGAATGAGTTAGAGTCTAAGTGACAGGCGGTGAAAGTTGGGTCGGACGACCTAGGTTAAGCGACCGCCACAAGGACCGACGAGGTCTATTATCGGCCAGGCGATCGATAGGCGGGGCATTGGCCTGACAGGAGTGTGTAGGGGCCTATTATGTGAGCGGACCCTGATTGTGTCACCACAGGAGACAACAAGTCAGGCATAATGGGCCTAAAGGGAGACTGGATCACTCGCAGGGTGAGACCAGAGTGAAGGACCGCGCTGCGGTGGGGGAAGTGTCACCGTGGCATAAAGGAGGGATAAAAATGTACAAAGTTTTTTTTATATTGAAGTAGGTATGCGACTCGTTCGTCGGAGGTACAGGTGTAATAGTAAAAATTAACTATGCAAGAACGAAGTAAAAAATAATAATACCAATTATAAACTGTAATCGGGATAGATAACCAGGGGATTACTCTGGGAGAGGAGGAATATAATCGAATTAATTAGCATAGTAACTAAGTATTGGAACTAAAGGATTAATACTAATGTTTAATATTGACACTAATGTTTTAATACAGCCAAGTGCTTCACTGACATGCAACGTTAATTATCGAGGATTAATCGAAATAAATGAGAAGGATGACAGTTTAGGTAAATAACAGTGGCTTAATTTAGTACTAAAGCATGCAGACAGAGGGGAAACAAAATTTATTTTAATTTATTTGTTAACTAAATTCCTAGTTAACCAAAATGACTTCGAACTATTGGACATTAATTGGTGGGAAATGTAATCAACCAAATTTTAGTGACATGCTAATGTAATAATTTAATTGAAGCGGATCACAGTCCCACGTTAACAGCTAGCGTATGTTAGGCGCATAAATAGAGACACATGAATACGAATGAGCAGGATAATTGAGGGTATTGGTGTAAAAATAAGGCCGTAATTAGGATGCTGGGGTATGTTAAGCTAAAGTTACCTTAAGCTAATTTGGAAATAAAATTAAAATATACAAAGAAAAGGGAATAATAATAAACATAATTAAAATCAGAACAATAAGGAGTTATTGAGAATTAGTATTAGTAGTCATCATCTGGGGTCTTAAAGTAACTCATACATTTGGGGTGGATACTCTATTCTTGTACTGGGTGTATTGGGCTTAAAGCGTTGGGCTTAAAAGTGGCGATGAGCAGCATTGTCGGGAGTTACTGGAGTGTGGACACGGAGTGGTATGACCGGAAGCGTGAGCGCGTTACGTTCTCATGCGGCCGGGGCGGTCACTCAAGCGTGTACCGGTGACTGTCGGAATGGGGCTAGCTTAACTCAGTGCTAGGAGGGAGTGTAGTAATAATAACAACAAAGGGAAATAACAAGTGGAAGAGAATAAGCAAATTAAGTATAACAGACATGGATTAAAACTAAATTAGCCAGTTAAAATTCAATAAATCTTGGTAAAGTATAGATAAATGGTTCCAATACAATTCATTCTCCAAATTTAAATTGTTAAGTTTATCGTGCACCATTGTAAGGGGTGTGATTGCAAAGAGACAGGTATTGTACAGATTAAAAAGTCAAGTTGGCAACAAGAGGGCCAAATTTTAGAGTGGAATTAATAATAAATTAAAGTATATGACTGACCTTATTGTAGGAGGCCAGCGACCTCTTTCTCGACGTACTGGTGGATAATTTGGAACAGTAATATTAAAATTAAAATTTTAAAATTAAAAGTTAATTAAAATGATGAGTGCCGCGGCCAAAACTTTGATAAATGACAATATATCAACCGTAACTGTAAGAGGATCCATGGCTGACTGAAGGTTCAGTCAGGGTTCGGGTAGTTGGAGTGTTATCTCTTTCCCAAGTTATCAGTGTACATGTGCTCTTGTCACCGGATGTGATATGTTTATGCGGGGAATACTGTAGTTGGTTGATGGAGTATTGGACTAGGGTAACAAAGAGGAAAATGATTTAAGGGAATTAAAGTTATGTCTTGAGTTATGGCATAGGCTATGTGAAGTGCAATTTGGTGGATTAATTAATTTGGGGAAACTTGAGGTCTGGTGAACTCCCTGTATCATATAGGAACAGGACTGTGATAGGTTGTGGGTATTATTAGGCTTATAAAGGTAGGGAAACCGCGAAAGTAATGTACATAATAGTTATAAACGGGAGATGAAATAGTACATAAAAACAAGAAAAAAAGGAAAAAAATTATATAAATAGGTAATCATAAAAAGTTAAAAATACCGTGTATTTAAGGAAAGAAAATGTAATAAAAAGCGTAAAGGAATAGATAAAATCAAATAAAAATCGTGTAAATAACTAAGCCATACAACATCCAACACTAGGGCATGTGTCAACCAAATTTCAAGAAGGGAACCTATCATGGAAAAATACTATTAAATTGAGGGAATAGTACAGGAATTTAATTCTAGTGTAGAATTGGGTAACCTAGAAACGGTGGAGGTTAGTGACCGGCGCGGCGTGGCCAGGTAGTAATTCTGGATTCTTGTGCTTTCAGGGAACCTTGCGGCCGTAACAATGGGGCAAGGGGAGCGAGCCCTTGAATGCGGGGTTCGACATTGTCCCTTGCTACCCACTGGTGTGGTATTCATTAAACAAAGGGAGTTAATTATTAGTGGGGAAACGTGGACTGTGGCGTCCACTTTGGACATAAAACGTTATGATGAGTTGGTAACTAATCTGGCGGATGTGGTTCTTGGCATTATTCATAACGCAACCTTGAACGGGGTACCTGTACCGACGGACGAAACGGGTCGTATGCGCGAGGGGATTTATAGATTGGGGTCTATGATAGATCAGTTTAACGTGCTAATGGCAAAAGATAAGACTGACGGGCCGGAAACGGGCCGGAGTAGGCGTGCTATTTTTGATAGTGCGGGAACGGCCTTTGAATACGCATTCGGTACTATGGACAGTAATGATTATTACAAAATTAATGATAAATTAGGCGAATTAGCTGGTGTGACAGAGGAACTGTCACATTTTGAAGGGGAACAATTAAGTTATGTCAAGACGCTTCAGGATGGCTTGACAGTTACGAAGCATGACGTGGTACATTTGGCCACATTATTTCAGGAAAAATTGAGACAATATCAGACGTACCAAGCTGACACAGCACAGGAAATTGGTAAACTAAATTTTACGCTGAGATTTCAAAATAGTTTATATTCTCTGGTGAGGAGTGTGGAGTTCGTTATACAAAGTGTCTACACGGAACTCATGCAAATCCAGGGCGCTATTGACAGCCTGGCCAGGGGCCATGTTACAGCTGCGTTGATTTCACCGTACAAACTCTCGGAATTATTGGTAGATTTAGAAAAACGACTGCCTGAAAATTTATCTTTATTAGTATCTCCTGAGCTAGAAACAGTGCATTTCCATTATAAGATAACAGAGGCTTATGCCGTCAAAATTAGCCAAGGGGTTAGAGTTGTATTTAAGGTACCTTTGAAATCTCCTAATAGGTCGATGGAGCTTTATAAAATCCTATCATTCCCTGTCTTTGACCCTACCCTGAGACAGTCCCTAGATCTGGCTGGCCTAAGCAAGTATCTGGCTATTTCACCGGACCGGCAGAAGTACAGCCTGCTGGACGACAGTGACTTGACCTACTGCACGGACGGGGCATATGCTCTGTGTCAACCTGTGTTCCCGGTGCAGCTGAGAGCCGAGGATTCATGTGAGGCTACCCTATTTCTGGAGGCGGGAGCGGACCTGCCGACCACCTGCGGGAGACGTGTACACCTGGGTCGTGACACGTCAGTGTTCCATCGAGTGCCAGAGCGAGGGGTATGGTTCTACTACACGGCGGAAGAGCTACTATTGACATTCCAGTGTCGAAATGAAGTTAAGCAACAAACAGTGCACATTAATGGACTGGGGTTCTTGCCTGATACATCAGACTGCTACATTTTTAATTCAAAATTCATGCTGTATCCCTATACGACCGGAAGGTCGAAGTTCAAAAACATTAATGACGGTATGGTGATTGCAAACGTCACAAATCTCTTAAATGCGGTAGAAATACGTCAAGTGCAACATTACCTTAATTTTTCAAGTGATTTAGAATCATTATCGGACATTATCAATCGGGCGGTGGTACCAGGGAAAAATTATACACACTTATCACAAGTTTTACATCTCATTACTGTGGAGACAGCGAAATTTAAAGACTGGGAGGTGAAGAGAGAATTTGCAATAAGGGCCGGAGTTGTAACGGCGCTAGTAATAATTACGGTTTTCTGCGTATGCTACTTCAGGACAATAACAAGTTGTTTAATGTTGCTGTGCACCCACCGACCAGGAGCTGTCCAGGAGCCGGACGTAGAGGGAGAGGTGCAACGAGAGGTGATCGATCGAGCTGTTCTTAGTCCTACGCCGACCATGTACCGACAGATCTGCGGGCCGACAACGAACGTGGGCAGCCGGCTGGAGGTGGAGCTGCGACCGCTTCGCCGGTGTTCCCTGGGACGACGAGGATCTACCACGAGCATGGAGGCAGCGGAGCTGTAGGAAAAGCGGCTATGCGTGAGTGAAAAGATGGGGTTTGTAAGCGATTGGAAATGTGTGAGGGGTTTAAAAAGGGGCGAAAAGTGTGGTGCATTGTGTCAGAATTATTTAAAAATAATTGTGATGCGGAAAGCAAAAAGGGGCCCAAAGTCGGCAGAGTAAAATTTTCAGTACAAGTGAATATTCGAGTCAGGGTCAAAAATATCGATTTTCGGTTTTCTTTCGATTATTATTCTGCAACTCCTGCTTTACAATGTGATATCGAATGTAAAGCGATTTTTTATCGGTAAAATAGAAGTAATCGACGATAAAGTGACTGCTGTCAGGCTTGAGAAAAGGGCCACAAACTCGTTATGGAGAAATAACATGGAGCGACATTGGACCCCTTTTCAATTCACTGCGTAAAAGTTTGTAAAACAACACTCTCCTGCACTCTAGCGTCGTTTCAGATAACTACTTGCACCTTTGTCTAACAAAAGAATATTATCTTCAATAACACAGCTGTCAGCTGAGTGTTTGCTGTCAGTAAGATTCAGCTGTCTGCAACGAATCAGCTTATTGTTTGTTGTGTGTTCCTTCTCGTGTTTGTTTACTTCCTCGCGTTGTTATGTTGGACTGCTTACGCAAAACATGGATGAAAAGGTTGTGTTAAAGGTGCTAAATGAGTTTGGTGTTGACAAAGTCAGTGATGAAGACCATAAAGTGTACGAAGAATACTTTTGTCGAGGTAATGAGTCCTTAAGTAGTGACGACTCTAGTGATGAACAAAGTGATACAGATGCCCGTGTTAACCTCACTTCTGCTTCTGCTGACCTATCTGAGGTTTCACTGTTATCCGGCGTACCAACTCTTGAAGATATAGGTGAGGATATTGTTAATATCGATGAAGTTATTATAGAAATAGAAAGGGATGTTGTTACATGCAAGACATTGCCAAACACGAAAACGCAAGAAACAAACAACAATGTAATCTCGACCGAGAGAATAAGCCAGGCAACCGGCGCAGTCACGTGACAGCCCGACCAACAAAACTCCTGGAAACCGCGAAATCGCCCCATCCCTCGTAACTTGACCGCGTGCTTCACTTCGTTCTTCAAAATTAAATCGCTACTTTAAACTCTCTCAAAATTCGTCGATTTGTTTGCGGGTGCACCCCACCAACGTAATTCTATTTCGCGAATTATTAACGGGAAAGTATAAACGCGCGATTTGAATTTAATTCAATTCGGTAACTTTAAACAAATTTTGTGAGCACATTTCTTTTCAAAATTCAGGTCGAGTCAGGCAAAAGTTGGGCAAAGGTAACAATTAAAGGGGATTAGTAATTTATTTGAAGTGCAAAATCATTTATCGTTATTTAGTTTATGGTGTGTTATTATTGTACTTCAAATGTTTACGTAAGTAACTAGATTTAATATTGTAATTTTAGTACTTGGTCACAGTTTCTATAACATTGTAGTATATCATTGTTGACGGATATTGTATTTAAATCTTATTTGTTATATTGTTAATTCTCATATCTTTATTCACTGTTAATTCTTGAAATTTTATTGTTATATTTTTAAAACACTGTGAAATAATCTGGTGTGAACTCATCCCTTAGGAATCATATTGAAACATACAGGAAATTCAGTATTCAAAATTAAAATTGTTTAAATGGAGTATATTGTAAAGAATTATTGTAAGAGCTGTAAATCGTGCCAGTAAATTAAATCAAATCTGAATATCAAAGGATTCATGAGTTTGGTTGATTTTACAAAATAAATAATATGCACAAATAAGCAGATAGTAGGACACTCTTATGTCATCCTCGATCTAGTCAATGCTGTGAGTACATCAAATGGATTAGTGGCAATTGTTGAAGGCTAGAGTACTGGAGGTTAGGTGGAGATAGTGTACATTATATTAAATTCCCAGGAACTCGCTTGCGGCAGTGCCACGTGCCAGTAAATATTATTCTATACCCTGTTATGTCCATATCTCACTGCTGACTCACATTGTGTAATTTACTAAAGTGCAATTAAACTCTTCAATAATAAGTAAATAGTAAGGCCTTAAAATCCGCCAAACGATTGAATAACCTAACTTAAAGTAATTATAATTCAAGATCACCCTTTATGGCTCTTTGTTCCTCCAAAGGACATGTGACAAACTTATACTTAATAAACTGATTTCCTTCAACCATTGTTCTCATTGAAAGCAACCCACACATATTCAGAGATCCACGAAGGTTTCCCGGGCCCAGCAGCCTTCCACATCTCTGTATTAGATTTTAAGTAAGTGAGTTAATTAAGATAAAGAGTTACATTTTAGTAGTTGTCAGCTAAAGAGGAAATATACAAGGTATTTTTCATAACAAGTGGTAGCGAGCTATCAACTGAATTGTGGGTTGCCAGAAACAGAAACGTGACCAAGTTATTGTTATTTAGTTTTAATCTATTTTTCTGTGATTCTTAAACATATTTAATTTAATTTATTTAAGTTGAACTATTTGATTTATAATGCTTCATGGACGTCAATATATCACAACAGCTAGGGATCGGGCAACGAGAATTCAATCACGTAATCTAAGAATTCCAAATGTAGATGGATCCACCCCAGTTGTGATTAATATTGAACCCCAGTCGCAGGCCGTAAATAATGTAGATATACCACAATCTCCCGCAGCGCCACGTGGTAGTTTAGAAGACAGGTTACACAGCGCGAACTTAATGCCTCGCCAATTTGCACCGCGCGGGAATTCAACGCATCTAAGGCAAACTCTGTCGAACGAACCGGAATCAGATCTTCTTATCACGCGTGATTTTACAGGCCAACACTTGGACACACTTTCAACAACTGATCGCACCGTGGTAATAGAATTAGTTCGTAAATTACAGCCTTGTTCGGGAGAGGATGAAGCCCATCTGATACATTTTTTGAAGCAAGTTAACACAATTTTTCAAATAGTTCGTTTTGGGCACTATGACGTCATGAAGTTAATTTTGCCACAAACTCAAGCACTTCTTTTCGAGATTTGGTCACAGGGATTAGAATTAAATTACACATGGGACAATTTGCACTTTTCAATATTAACAGCCTTTTTTCCTGGCTTACAGTTAGAACGAGTGACAAACAGGTTTGTAAAGCGACTACAGGGACCTCAGGAATCTTTTTCGAGTTTTGTTAATGATATTATCTCCTCCGCTACAGCATTACAGTGTAATTTCCAGGATAGTTATTTAATAGAGGTAATACTTTCAAACATGAATCCGCGCATGCGCAGTAGCTTCACATTCCAGAACAAGCCCCAAACAATTTGGGAATTGAGATCTTTGGCGAACTCAGTGAATGCGTCGATTCAAGCGGACAGATTTTATTTTCACACCTTCCCTGAGAATCAACAAGCGACCGCTGTCACTTCAGGAAGTCAACAGCAGTTTGCGCAGCGACCCCCTATCAAATGTTTCACATGTGGGGAACTTGGACACATCGCACGCAATTGTAGACAGGGAAACGCGAGAGGCAATTTGGCCTGGAGGTAGTTGAATTGCCGCAGATTAACACCTCTATTTCTGCTACTCCTTTGAATTTCTCCTTGCAGCTACCGACAGTCAAGTTTTTTATTCCACAATGTTTAATGACAGATGCACTCATAGATTCAGGATCGACAAACTGTTTTATAGACCAGAATTTTTTTCAAAATATCAAGTCATCACCAGGTGTCAAGGAAATTATTAAAACAAGTATGTCAGTTAAATCAATAAATGGACAAAGCGCTACAGTTAGGAAAATAGTTAAGCTTCACTTCAAGATAGGTCATTTCTCTTGGACATTTGATTTTTTTGTAGTAAATTCGCTACCTTTCCCGATTATTTTAGGGGTTAACTTCATGCAGAAATCACAAATGAACTTAGATTTTTCCAGTAATACCATAAGATTTAACTTCAATAGTAATGTCAATCTTCCAATGAAAGATATTTTTGTCAAGCAATCACAACCCAGTAATTCTTTATTTTTGGAGTTATCGGAAGCAAATAAAGCACATTCACATCAAACAGAAGAATTTTTACAGAAATTAAAAAGTGATTTTCCCTCTGTTATAACTAAGCGCATCGGTCAAGCGAAGGTTGCTCCTTATCATATCAGCTGTTTACCAACCAAACCAGTTTGTTCCCCTCCCTACCCCTTGCCCCCGGACAGATTAGCGGCGATGAGACAGATCACAGACGACTTACTGAATAATAAGGTTATTAGGAAATCAACAAGTATGCACTGTGCCCCAGCATTTCTCGTTTCTAAAGCTGATAAAAATAAATACCGACTTGTTTGTAATTATAAGAGAATAAATGAATTTATTTCCTATGATGCCCACCCGCTACCTACCTTAAATTCAGCATTTGAATTTTTAAGTAAAGCCAAGTACTTCACATCACTGGACATGAATAATGCCTTTTTTCAAATCCCATTAGATTCTCAATCAAGACAGTATACAGCATTTTGTACTCCGTATGGTTTATTTGAATTCAACACAGTTCCACAAGGTTTAAAAATAGGATCCCAAGCCCTTACTAGAGTCATGGATGAAATATTAGGAGATTTTAAATTCAAGTTTGTCTTCAATTTTTTAGATGACTGTTTAATTTATAGTGAAGATTGGGAAACTCATAAACAGCATGTAACACAAGTTTTAAATAAATTCAAGGAGTACAACATTACCATAAATCCCGAGAAAATAAAGCTAGGCCACACTTCAATTAAATATTTGGGACACATTATTTCAAACCGGACACTTTCCTTAGATCCCGACCGCATAGCACCTATCCTGCAATATCCTAGACCACGTAATTTGAAACAGCTTCAAAGATTTTTAGGATGCGTCAATTTTTATTCCCGTTTTATTAAGAATTTTTCTAAGATCGCACTACCATTAAATAACCTCAGGAAGAAGAACGTAAAATTTCAATGGACAACAGTACACCAGGAAGCTTTTGACAAACTAAAAAATTCTCTAGCAACATCGACAACGCTTGCATTGCCGGATTTTGAGCGAAAATATGTTATAACGTGCGATGCTTGTGATGAGGCAATCTCGGCAGTCTTACAAATGCGAGACGGGGACAATCTTTTACCAGTTCACTTCGCTTCACGCACCTTAAGCGAAACAGAACGCAAGTACCCGATGCACAAAAAAGAATTTTTAGCTTGTTTGTATGGAGTAGAGAAGTTTAGGCCATATTTAAATAGCAAATTTACATTACAAACCGACAACTCAGCAGTAATGTATATTTTGAAGGCTAATAAACAAGTTAGTAGTCAGTTATCCAGGTGGCAACTAAGGTTATCAGAATTTGATTTTGAAATAGAGAATATTAGGGGCAAGTTAAATGTTGTAGCAGATGCACTATGTAGGGTCTTCAAGGGTGATACGGACAAAAACGTTAAAATCACCGAAGATTCCGCATGTTGTACTCTGCAATTATTTCCAGAATTATTCACTTCAATTAGGGAGAAACAGGCTCAGGACACAGAACTTAGTTTAATTATTTCAGACTTGAGAAATAGAATTCCAGTTAAGGACTATTCATTGCGCAACAATATTTTATACTTTGGTAAACAGGGCAGAAAGAGTAAAATTGTAGTACCACAGTCCATGCACACTTTTATTGTTAAATATTTTCATGAGAACCCTATGTTTGCACATGCGGGCATAGCCAAAACAATCAATCACATACAGAAGCAATTTATTTGGAAAGGCATGATACAGTTTATTAGGAATTTTGTTAGGCAGTGTGAACAATGTCAACTCTCAAAACCGGCACAAAATCAGAAAATAGGTCAGTTAAGTTCCTACATTCCCACAAATTGTAACGAGCAATGGTTTTGCGACTTTGTTGGACCATTACAACGGACGCAGCGAGGTAACGAATCAATTTTTGTTTTGGTAGATAATTTCTCAAAATATTGTTTTTTATACCCAGTTAGGAAACAAACGTCAGACTCCGCTATAAATATTCTTCGAAACAACATTTTTGCTCAACATGGCCTTCCGCAACGATTAATTACAGATAACGCCTCCATTTTCAGATCACAGAAATTTTTTTCATTTCTTTTTGGTTTAGGAATTAAGCATATCACAACCTCCCCATATAGACCTCAGGCTAATGTCGCGGAACGAGTCAACAGGAACTTAGTCACAGCTTTAAGAATTTTTCACAACCAGAACCACAAATCTTGGGATATTTATTTGCCATATTTAATGCTTGCCTTTAATTCCGCTGCTCATGAAGCAACAAAGTTCACTCCAGCAAGTATTTTCTTGGGCAGAGAGCTAACACATCCGTTACAATTTCTTTGGAACTTGGAAGCCGGAAACACAAATAAGCCGAATTTAGACACAGTATTTCAGAATCTCACTAGGGCACATAATAGGACAAAATTGCGATACGACAGAAATCGAACTCCATCTACCTTCGTAATAGGCGATAAAGTCGTGTTGTATAAGCATTCCCTTAGTAACAAAGACAAGAAGATAACAGCGAAACTTAATCACAAGTGGAAGGGTCCTTATACAATAACTCGACTTACTTCACCAGTTAATGTTGAGATAAGCTTGGACAGTGGTCCAACTCACAAACAGATTGTAAATGTTGATCAAATAAAAAAGTTTTTTTCCTTCAACGTAATTAATTGATTTCATTTTTAGCACTTAAACTGTTGTGATCAATTGACCTTATATTTAAGCTTCATTTTGTAAACCCATATTATAACAGATTCTCATGTGTGGGAGACTCTCATCTGAGCAGAGCAGCGAGACATTGGCACCTGTCACCCTCAACCATCATCACTATCTCTGGGGCGACGACACATACAATAGTCACGGAGGTGCGCAGATCCACTGCACATCTACAACCAACTTGTATCCTGCTCATCGGCACGAATGACGTGAAACGCAACATCCCTCACACAGTCTCCACGCACAACATCAAGACAATATGCAACATCTTAACTTATTCAGGGAGGACAGTTTTTATTTTGACAGTGCCACAAACTCTTTTCAACAGTGAATCTAACAAGAAAATTAAGAAATTAAACCACTTCATTCAATCTTTAAACTCAAAATCGAATGTTTTTATCCTCAACCTACAAACAATTTTTTCTGGTCACAACATCACAACATTGATTGAACATTTTTATCGCAACGGCAGGAAAGATGGAATTCACCTAAATCACAAAGCATTTTTTCTAATTATGAACGAAGTACAGTTTAAGTTAAGTGCAACGCAACACAATGGACTTAGTTACAACATCGCTCTGGACAGTTAGGTTTCACCAAGTTTTGGGGGTGAGTCTTCGACCGAAGTGGAACTTACAGGTATCATCGCCGTAAGAGTCCACCACCTCTACTGCTATTGAAATTGAATTGTCAAATGTACCTTTAGTATTAAGCGCTCCTCATTTTCTGGAATTTTTAATTTTTGTGGTAGGAAATTTTTTTTAGATCAGGGTTGGACAAAAATTAAAAAGCTTTTAGGGGGGGAAAATTGTTACATGCAAGACATTGCCAAACACGAAAACGCAAGAAACAAACAACAATGTAATCTCGACCGAGAGAATAAGCCAGGCAACCGGCGCAGTCACGTGACAGCCCGACCAACAAAACTCCTGGAAACCGCGAAATCGCCCCATCCCTCGTAACTTGACCGCGTGCTTCACTTCGTTCTTCAAAATTAAATCGCTACTTTAAACTCTCTCAAAATTCGTCGATTTGTTTGCGGGTGCACCCCACCAACGTAATTCTATTTCGCGAATTATTAACGGGAAAGTATAAACGCGCGATTTGAATTTAATTCAATTCGGTAACTTTAAACAAATTTTGTGAGCACATTTCTTTTCAAAATTCAGGTCGAGTCAGGCAAAAGTTGGGCAAAGGTAACAATTAAAGGGGATTAGTAATTTATTTGAAGTGCAAAATCATTTATCGTTATTTAGTTTATGGTGTGTTATTATTGTACTTCAAATGTTTACGTAAGTAACTAGATTTAATATTGTAATTTTAGTACTTGGTCACAGTTTCTATAACATTGTAGTATATCATTGTTGACGGATATTGTATTTAAATCTTATTTGTTATATTGTTAATTCTCATATCTTTATTCACTGTTAATTCTTGAAATTTTATTGTTATATTTTTAAAACACTGTGAAATAATCTGGTGTGAACTCATCCCTTAGGAATCATATTGAAACATACAGGAAATTCAGTATTCAAAATTAAAATTGTTTAAATGGAGTATATTGTAAAGAATTATTGTAAGAGCTGTAAATCGTGCCAGTAAATTAAATCAAATCTGAATATCAAAGGATTCATGAGTTTGGTTGATTTTACAAAATAAATAATATGCACAAATAAGCAGATAGTAGGACACTCTTATGTCATCCTCGATCTAGTCAATGCTGTGAGTACATCAAATGGATTAGTGGCAATTGTTGAAGGCTAGAGTACTGGAGGTTAGGTGGAGATAGTGTACATTATATTAAATTCCCAGGAACTCGCTTGCGGCAGTGCCACGTGCCAGTAAATATTATTCTATACCCTGTTATGTCCATATCTCACTGCTGACTCACATTGTGTAATTTACTAAAGTGCAATTAAACTCTTCAATAATAAGTAAATAGTAAGGCCTTAAAATCCGCCAAACGATTGAATAACCTAACTTAAAGTAATTATAATTCAAGATCACCCTTTATGGCTCTTTGTTCCTCCAAAGGACATGTGACAAACTTATACTTAATAAACTGATTTCCTTCAACCATTGTTCTCATTGAAAGCAACCCACACATATTCAGAGATCCACGAAGGTTTCCCGGGCCCAGCAGCCTTCCACATCTCTGTATTAGATTTTAAGTAAGTGAGTTAATTAAGATAAAGAGTTACATTTTAGTAGTTGTCAGCTAAAGAGGAAATATACAAGGTATTTTTCATAACAAGTGGTAGCGAGCTATCAACTGAATTGTGGGTTGCCAGAAACAGAAACGTGACCAAGTTATTGTTATTTAGTTTTAATCTATTTTTCTGTGATTCTTAAACATATTTAATTTAATTTATTTAAGTTGAACTATTTGATTTATAATGCTTCATGGACGTCAATATATCACAACAGCTAGGGATCGGGCAACGAGAATTCAATCACGTAATCTAAGAATTCCAAATGTAGATGGATCCACCCCAGTTGTGATTAATATTGAACCCCAGTCGCAGGCCGTAAATAATGTAGATATACCACAATCTCCCGCAGCGCCACGTGGTAGTTTAGAAGACAGGTTACACAGCGCGAACTTAATGCCTCGCCAATTTGCACCGCGCGGGAATTCAACGCATCTAAGGCAAACTCTGTCGAACGAACCGGAATCAGATCTTCTTATCACGCGTGATTTTACAGGCCAACACTTGGACACACTTTCAACAACTGATCGCACCGTGGTAATAGAATTAGTTCGTAAATTACAGCCTTGTTCGGGAGAGGATGAAGCCCATCTGATACATTTTTTGAAGCAAGTTAACACAATTTTTCAAATAGTTCGTTTTGGGCACTATGACGTCATGAAGTTAATTTTGCCACAAACTCAAGCACTTCTTTTCGAGATTTGGTCACAGGGATTAGAATTAAATTACACATGGGACAATTTGCACTTTTCAATATTAACAGCCTTTTTTCCTGGCTTACAGTTAGAACGAGTGACAAACAGGTTTGTAAAGCGACTACAGGGACCTCAGGAATCTTTTTCGAGTTTTGTTAATGATATTATCTCCTCCGCTACAGCATTACAGTGTAATTTCCAGGATAGTTATTTAATAGAGGTAATACTTTCAAACATGAATCCGCGCATGCGCAGTAGCTTCACATTCCAGAACAAGCCCCAAACAATTTGGGAATTGAGATCTTTGGCGAACTCAGTGAATGCGTCGATTCAAGCGGACAGATTTTATTTTCACACCTTCCCTGAGAATCAACAAGCGACCGCTGTCACTTCAGGAAGTCAACAGCAGTTTGCGCAGCGACCCCCTATCAAATGTTTCACATGTGGGGAACTTGGACACATCGCACGCAATTGTAGACAGGGAAACGCGAGAGGCAATTTGGCCTGGAGGTAGTTGAATTGCCGCAGATTAACACCTCTATTTCTGCTACTCCTTTGAATTTCTCCTTGCAGCTACCGACAGTCAAGTTTTTTATTCCACAATGTTTAATGACAGATGCACTCATAGATTCAGGATCGACAAACTGTTTTATAGACCAGAATTTTTTTCAAAATATCAAGTCATCACCAGGTGTCAAGGAAATTATTAAAACAAGTATGTCAGTTAAATCAATAAATGGACAAAGCGCTACAGTTAGGAAAATAGTTAAGCTTCACTTCAAGATAGGTCATTTCTCTTGGACATTTGATTTTTTTGTAGTAAATTCGCTACCTTTCCCGATTATTTTAGGGGTTAACTTCATGCAGAAATCACAAATGAACTTAGATTTTTCCAGTAATACCATAAGATTTAACTTCAATAGTAATGTCAATCTTCCAATGAAAGATATTTTTGTCAAGCAATCACAACCCAGTAATTCTTTATTTTTGGAGTTATCGGAAGCAAATAAAGCACATTCACATCAAACAGAAGAATTTTTACAGAAATTAAAAAGTGATTTTCCCTCTGTTATAACTAAGCGCATCGGTCAAGCGAAGGTTGCTCCTTATCATATCAGCTGTTTACCAACCAAACCAGTTTGTTCCCCTCCCTACCCCTTGCCCCCGGACAGATTAGCGGCGATGAGACAGATCACAGACGACTTACTGAATAATAAGGTTATTAGGAAATCAACAAGTATGCACTGTGCCCCAGCATTTCTCGTTTCTAAAGCTGATAAAAATAAATACCGACTTGTTTGTAATTATAAGAGAATAAATGAATTTATTTCCTATGATGCCCACCCGCTACCTACCTTAAATTCAGCATTTGAATTTTTAAGTAAAGCCAAGTACTTCACATCACTGGACATGAATAATGCCTTTTTTCAAATCCCATTAGATTCTCAATCAAGACAGTATACAGCATTTTGTACTCCGTATGGTTTATTTGAATTCAACACAGTTCCACAAGGTTTAAAAATAGGATCCCAAGCCCTTACTAGAGTCATGGATGAAATATTAGGAGATTTTAAATTCAAGTTTGTCTTCAATTTTTTAGATGACTGTTTAATTTATAGTGAAGATTGGGAAACTCATAAACAGCATGTAACACAAGTTTTAAATAAATTCAAGGAGTACAACATTACCATAAATCCCGAGAAAATAAAGCTAGGCCACACTTCAATTAAATATTTGGGACACATTATTTCAAACCGGACACTTTCCTTAGATCCCGACCGCATAGCACCTATCCTGCAATATCCTAGACCACGTAATTTGAAACAGCTTCAAAGATTTTTAGGATGCGTCAATTTTTATTCCCGTTTTATTAAGAATTTTTCTAAGATCGCACTACCATTAAATAACCTCAGGAAGAAGAACGTAAAATTTCAATGGACAACAGTACACCAGGAAGCTTTTGACAAACTAAAAAATTCTCTAGCAACATCGACAACGCTTGCATTGCCGGATTTTGAGCGAAAATATGTTATAACGTGCGATGCTTGTGATGAGGCAATCTCGGCAGTCTTACAAATGCGAGACGGGGACAATCTTTTACCAGTTCACTTCGCTTCACGCACCTTAAGCGAAACAGAACGCAAGTACCCGATGCACAAAAAAGAATTTTTAGCTTGTTTGTATGGAGTAGAGAAGTTTAGGCCATATTTAAATAGCAAATTTACATTACAAACCGACAACTCAGCAGTAATGTATATTTTGAAGGCTAATAAACAAGTTAGTAGTCAGTTATCCAGGTGGCAACTAAGGTTATCAGAATTTGATTTTGAAATAGAGAATATTAGGGGCAAGTTAAATGTTGTAGCAGATGCACTATGTAGGGTCTTCAAGGGTGATACGGACAAAAACGTTAAAATCACCGAAGATTCCGCATGTTGTACTCTGCAATTATTTCCAGAATTATTCACTTCAATTAGGGAGAAACAGGCTCAGGACACAGAACTTAGTTTAATTATTTCAGACTTGAGAAATAGAATTCCAGTTAAGGACTATTCATTGCGCAACAATATTTTATACTTTGGTAAACAGGGCAGAAAGAGTAAAATTGTAGTACCACAGTCCATGCACACTTTTATTGTTAAATATTTTCATGAGAACCCTATGTTTGCACATGCGGGCATAGCCAAAACAATCAATCACATACAGAAGCAATTTATTTGGAAAGGCATGATACAGTTTATTAGGAATTTTGTTAGGCAGTGTGAACAATGTCAACTCTCAAAACCGGCACAAAATCAGAAAATAGGTCAGTTAAGTTCCTACATTCCCACAAATTGTAACGAGCAATGGTTTTGCGACTTTGTTGGACCATTACAACGGACGCAGCGAGGTAACGAATCAATTTTTGTTTTGGTAGATAATTTCTCAAAATATTGTTTTTTATACCCAGTTAGGAAACAAACGTCAGACTCCGCTATAAATATTCTTCGAAACAACATTTTTGCTCAACATGGCCTTCCGCAACGATTAATTACAGATAACGCCTCCATTTTCAGATCACAGAAATTTTTTTCATTTCTTTTTGGTTTAGGAATTAAGCATATCACAACCTCCCCATATAGACCTCAGGCTAATGTCGCGGAACGAGTCAACAGGAACTTAGTCACAGCTTTAAGAATTTTTCACAACCAGAACCACAAATCTTGGGATATTTATTTGCCATATTTAATGCTTGCCTTTAATTCCGCTGCTCATGAAGCAACAAAGTTCACTCCAGCAAGTATTTTCTTGGGCAGAGAGCTAACACATCCGTTACAATTTCTTTGGAACTTGGAAGCCGGAAACACAAATAAGCCGAATTTAGACACAGTATTTCAGAATCTCACTAGGGCACATAATAGGACAAAATTGCGATACGACAGAAATCGAACTCCATCTACCTTCGTAATAGGCGATAAAGTCGTGTTGTATAAGCATTCCCTTAGTAACAAAGACAAGAAGATAACAGCGAAACTTAATCACAAGTGGAAGGGTCCTTATACAATAACTCGACTTACTTCACCAGTTAATGTTGAGATAAGCTTGGACAGTGGTCCAACTCACAAACAGATTGTAAATGTTGATCAAATAAAAAAGTTTTTTTCCTTCAACGTAATTAATTGATTTCATTTTTAGCACTTAAACTGTTGTGATCAATTGACCTTATATTTAAGCTTCATTTTGTAAACCCATATTATAACAGATTCTCATGTGTGGGAGACTCTCATCTGAGCAGAGCAGCGAGACATTGGCACCTGTCACCCTCAACCATCATCACTATCTCTGGGGCGACGACACATACAATAGTCACGGAGGTGCGCAGATCCACTGCACATCTACAACCAACTTGTATCCTGCTCATCGGCACGAATGACGTGAAACGCAACATCCCTCACACAGTCTCCACGCACAACATCAAGACAATATGCAACATCTTAACTTATTCAGGGAGGACAGTTTTTATTTTGACAGTGCCACAAACTCTTTTCAACAGTGAATCTAACAAGAAAATTAAGAAATTAAACCACTTCATTCAATCTTTAAACTCAAAATCGAATGTTTTTATCCTCAACCTACAAACAATTTTTTCTGGTCACAACATCACAACATTGATTGAACATTTTTATCGCAACGGCAGGAAAGATGGAATTCACCTAAATCACAAAGCATTTTTTCTAATTATGAACGAAGTACAGTTTAAGTTAAGTGCAACGCAACACAATGGACTTAGTTACAACATCGCTCTGGACAGTTAGGTTTCACCAAGTTTTGGGGGTGAGTCTTCGACCGAAGTGGAACTTACAGGTATCATCGCCGTAAGAGTCCACCACCTCTACTGCTATTGAAATTGAATTGTCAAATGTACCTTTAGTATTAAGCGCTCCTCATTTTCTGGAATTTTTAATTTTTGTGGTAGGAAATTTTTTTTAGATCAGGGTTGGACAAAAATTAAAAAGCTTTTAGGGGGGGAAAATTGTTACATGCAAGACATTGCCAAACACGAAAACGCAAGAAACAAACAACAATGTAATCTCGACCGAGAGAATAAGCCAGGCAACCGGCGCAGTCACGTGACAGCCCGACCAACAAAACTCCTGGAAACCGCGAAATCGCCCCATCCCTCGTAACTTGACCGCGTGCTTCACTTCGTTCTTCAAAATTAAATCGCTACTTTAAACTCTCTCAAAATTCGTCGATTTGTTTGCGGGTGCACCCCACCAACGTAATTCTATTTCGCGAATTATTAACGGGAAAGTATAAACGCGCGATTTGAATTTAATTCAATTCGGTAACTTTAAACAAATTTTGTGAGCACATTTCTTTTCAAAATTCAGGTCGAGTCAGGCAAAAGTTGGGCAAAGGTAACAATTAAAGGGGATTAGTAATTTATTTGAAGTGCAAAATCATTTATCGTTATTTAGTTTATGGTGTGTTATTATTGTACTTCAAATGTTTACGTAAGTAACTAGATTTAATATTGTAATTTTAGTACTTGGTCACAGTTTCTATAACATTGTAGTATATCATTGTTGACGGATATTGTATTTAAATCTTATTTGTTATATTGTTAATTCTCATATCTTTATTCACTGTTAATTCTTGAAATTTTATTGTTATATTTTTAAAACACTGTGAAATAATCTGGTGTGAACTCATCCCTTAGGAATCATATTGAAACATACAGGAAATTCAGTATTCAAAATTAAAATTGTTTAAATGGAGTATATTGTAAAGAATTATTGTAAGAGCTGTAAATCGTGCCAGTAAATTAAATCAAATCTGAATATCAAAGGATTCATGAGTTTGGTTGATTTTACAAAATAAATAATATGCACAAATAAGCAGATAGTAGGACACTCTTATGTCATCCTCGATCTAGTCAATGCTGTGAGTACATCAAATGGATTAGTGGCAATTGTTGAAGGCTAGAGTACTGGAGGTTAGGTGGAGATAGTGTACATTATATTAAATTCCCAGGAACTCGCTTGCGGCAGTGCCACGTGCCAGTAAATATTATTCTATACCCTGTTATGTCCATATCTCACTGCTGACTCACATTGTGTAATTTACTAAAGTGCAATTAAACTCTTCAATAATAAGTAAATAGTAAGGCCTTAAAATCCGCCAAACGATTGAATAACCTAACTTAAAGTAATTATAATTCAAGATCACCCTTTATGGCTCTTTGTTCCTCCAAAGGACATGTGACAAACTTATACTTAATAAACTGATTTCCTTCAACCATTGTTCTCATTGAAAGCAACCCACACATATTCAGAGATCCACGAAGGTTTCCCGGGCCCAGCAGCCTTCCACATCTCTGTATTAGATTTTAAGTAAGTGAGTTAATTAAGATAAAGAGTTACATTTTAGTAGTTGTCAGCTAAAGAGGAAATATACAAGGTATTTTTCATAACAATGTTGAGGCAGATATTGTAGACGAAAATGACGCTGGGCAGCCACTGATTGTTCCCGATGATTATAACAATCTCCCACCTGTTTTTGATACAGATATTGATGTTAATGTCACTCAAGCCTTTTTAGAAAATGGCTGTGGGTGCCAAAATAATTGTTGCCGCCAGTGGCATGCTGTTGAGCTGGTTGAAATGCGTAGAAATTGTGCAGAAATTGATTTTTATGAGAACAATGTGAACAAACTGGACCAGGTAATTTTGGGCCAGTTACATTGTCTTACACGAAAAACATCTATGACAACTGGGAAACATAAAATACAATCTCCGAGACAGAAATCAAGATGCTCATATCTCCTTCAAGGCTTGGAAATATGTCGAGGAACTTTTATGTTTGCTCATAACATAAAAATGAAACGATTCAAGCGCCTGACCAAGGTCTACAATGAAAGTGGATTAATAGCAAAACAACATGGTAATGCAGGTAAAATGGCAAAAAATGTTACTACTTATACAAAAATAGAGTATGTAGTCAGGTTTCTAACTAACTATGCAGAGCAACATGCATTAATTTTACCAAGTCGTGCCAGTACCGTGTACAATGCAAATTTAAAACTTTTGCCATTAAATGAAACAGTTCAAACAGTTTATGAAAAATATGCTGCAAGTTTCAACAGTGACATTACTGAGAAACCTATTTCGAAAAGATTGTTTCGGAACATTTGGCGTCAGACCTGTCGTGATATTGTGATAATGAAGCCACGTTCAGACCTATGTGCCACATGTCAACAACACTATACATCTGGTGCGAAAATGGCAATGGCAACAGATGAAGAAAAAATGGAAACTCTTCAAAAAATGAGTGCTCATTTGAATCTTGTTGCGAAAGAAAGAAAATTGTACTAGGGCATTATCAAGAGAAGCAAAGAAACCTTTCAAGGAAAGGAAAGTAGTGTACCCAACTCTTGTAGTATTGACGCTACGGTACATTATAGTTTTGATATGGCCCAGCAGGTTCACATCCCAAGCAACCCCCTACAACCTGGACCTATATATTTTTTGGTGCCTTTCAAGATAGGAATTTATGGTGTTATGTGCGAGACAACTAACAAACAAGCTAATTACCTTATACCAGAGAGTGTAAATGTAGGCAAAGGCTCTAACCTTATTGTTAGTCTGTTCCATCACTACCTGGAAAATTTCAGCCATGGTGAGAAAACTATGCACATTCATACAGACAACTGTGTGGGTCAAAATAAAAACAATATTTTGATTGGCTATCTAGCTTGGCGTGTGTGTCAGAAGATGAACCAGAAGATTGTCCTTTCTTTTTTACCTGTAGGACATACAAAGTTTTCGTGCGATTGGGGATTTGGACTTTTCAAGAAAAAATTCAGAACAACCCATGTTTCTTCTGTTGAAGAACTAGTGCAAACAGTTGAAGCATCCACTCCAACATCCAAAGTTAACTTCGGTATTGCTGTTGGAGATGAGCGAGGCAACACCAACGTGCCCACTTATAACTGGCTGAAATTTCTGGCTAACAACCGATCGACAAAAATTCCCAACATCACCAAGTTCAACCATTTTGAATTTGAGGACTCCCACAAAGGTGTTGTCAACTGCCAATTTGAAAGTGATGGTAATGTTTATGTTCATCGGGTTTTCCCATCCGACGATGGGCCTACAGGATTTCCTGACAGAGTGCTTCCTAATGGTTTGTCAGATGATAGGAAAAAATACCTGTTCAGTAATATCCGCCAGTATTGCAAAGAAGAATATAAAGACCTTATGTGCCCTGCAGTAACAGTTGCTGATAGTTCAAGGGAAGAAGAGGTAGTTGACCAGCCAGCACCGAAACCCGGCCCAAGTCGACCCAGCAAACGCAAGCGATCAATTTAATCACACGTGTAGACTCTCACATAGGTATTCATTTCAAATAATTGATTGTTTTCTTTTCCATTTTTATTAATTTAAGAGCAGTAACTGTTTTGTCTAGTTATGAATTACCTACCTGTCTTTTTAGTAAATTTGGTTTTATACGTTATACAAATCTAACAAGACCTTGTTTTAGAAAATCGGTTATTAAATAACTGAGATATGTTCGATTGTAGGCAGAAAAGGTAGCAAAATGGGCCCATTGTTGCACTGAGCCATGCGTTCACAGGCCCAGTTTGCTACCTTTTCTACCTACAATGGAACATATCTCAGTTATTTATTAACCGATTTTCTAAAACAAGGTCTTGTTACATTTATATAAAAAATATCTACATTTTTTGTCTCTTGAAACTTTGTTCTAAACCTTCTAGTTTTCATGAAAGGTTACCTTAAAACATTGAAATGGCCGCCATTTTGAAAATAATTATTTAAACAATTTTTTTTCTAAATTAAAATAATTATATTATAAAGCTCCATGCAACATTTGAATTTGATAAAACAATTCGTTACGGAAATATAAAGGTTTAAGTGAAAAAACAAAATGGCGGATAGCGGCTAAACAAAGCGGAAATCGAAAAGATTTCACTGACCATTTTCGATTTATTTCGGTATGCAGAATATGACTATATATAGCCAATTTCACATTTTTGTGACACCCTGTATAATCATAAAGATTTTAACTATAAGATCAATCCACTGAGAAAATTTTAAACTTTTATAAGTTAAAGCATGACGTTTTGGTCCATAAATCTCAAAAACAAATGTTTATGTTATTGTTATGGGGGGCTAATTTTTTTTTCTCCCTTAATTGTGAACATAAATTTAAAAACTTGGCATGTGGCTTCATCTAGTTAGGTCACATATATATTTGCATAAAACCCCATTTTTTGTCTTCCTCGTTGTAGCAAACCCATTCATTCAGCTCCCATGTTATTCTTATGGAGAATAATTAAAATTGAATGTACCTCTTATTTATGAATGTATATTGATGAAACTTGGTCCTACCTAGTTGAATTCTATTGATATTTGCATATTTTTTATACAAGACAGTTTTTTTTCAGGTTCCTTGGACATGCGGGAACTTACAGAAGTGTAGCTTTTAGTTACAGAATGGGAGAATCTACAGTTGCGTCTATCGTGCACTCCACTTGCAAGGCCATCTGGGATGTGTTATCACCTATAGTAATGCCTCCACCTACCCGTGAAAGGTGGGAAGAAGTGGAAAAAGGATTTAACGAAAAATGGAATTATCCTAATTGTGTCGGAGCGGTTGATGGCAAACACGTGACCATGGAGAAACCAAAAAATAGTGGTTCTACGTTTTACAATTACAAGAAAGGCTTCAGTGTTGTTTTGCTCGCGTTGGTAGACGCAAACTACAAATTTGTAACTGTTGACGTTGGTGCGTATGGGAAGAACAGCGATGGGGGAATTTTCAAAGAATCTGGGCTAAGTAAAAACTATTATGCTGGACATTTAGATCTACCACCTCCAAAGCCACTGAACAATACAAGAATTGTACTTCCTCATGTAATGGTGACAGACGAAGCATTCCCCCTTCACGTGCATATCATGAGACCTTACCCTGGTACTCAACTAGGTAATGTGGCAAACAAAGCATATAACTACTGTATAGGCATAGCCGAGCCCGCAGAGTAGTGGAAAGTGCGTTTGGAATACTGGCGAAGAAGTTCAGGGTTTATTCGCAAAAGCTCCAAGTTAACCCCAATCATGTTGATTTGATTGTGTTAGCAACTACATGCCTCCACAACTTCTTGCGAGGAGATGATGAGAATCTGTGGCGTCCTGGAGAACTTGAAGAAATAGAAGAATTTCACGGACTTCAGCCTCTTCCCAGAATAGGGTGCAACTCAGCTTTGGACACCTTCGAAATTAGAGATGGTTTCAGGAAATACTTCACTTCGAGAGAGGGGAAAGTGTCTTGGCAAGATGAGAAGATAAGTGCTGGCAAGATTAACTTATAAAACAGTTTAATCTTAACTTACCATTCGAAATGTTAACGTAGTAAAATAAGGATTGCTAAGTTTTGAATAACACCTTTTTTAACCGATTGTAATTATTGTTACTTCTTACTATAACAATTTAAAAAGTCCATGCCTGTAAAAATTTGGCTTTTTAATGTGTAGCCTTCAATAAACTATTGAACTTAACCTTATTGCTTACCTGGTTCATTTAATTGATCGCTTATTTCTTCCCAAATATTCTCCTTCATAACTAGGTTGTAGTAGTCCTTGTGGCCCAGGTCGTACAGCACAGGGTACTCTTGTACTAGCACAATCAGTTTCTCTTCTAATGACATTTTATAACAAGCGTAGAGCGTAAAAAAATCACCACAAAACCACGTCTGCTGCTACTGTCAGTGCCTACTGTCACTGTCACGTGGTGAGTAGAAGTCATCTGCGCATGCGCGAGCTCTGCGGCGCAGCGAGCTGCCGGAAACCAATCGCTTCCCATCCGAAATAATCTGAGCGGACCGCACCTGAAGCACCGGACCGGACGCAGTCTGGGGACTTTCATTTGAAAACATGGTTTTCAAATGGTTTCCGAATTTACCTGATCCGGCATGCCTGATCCGAATTTACCGGACCGGACGCAGTGTGTGACAAGCCTTAAATAGCCCACACCACTCGTACTATCATTTAAAACCCAGCTTTCCTTAGAGCGCCGCAGGGGATGGGCGTATACCCCCCCCCTGGCCGCATGTTACAAGATGTTAAACTGGCAATGGATATAAAAAAACAACTTTTTAAAGTGGGTTTAGGAAGGATTTACTGCCCGACCCTAGTCTACACTGATAGCCTTTAAAATCACACAAATTGAGATTACATTTACTTATATTTTCAATTATCGTGACGGTATCCCATAGTGATAAGCTTGTAGATAGACTCATTAGCTTTAATTACAAACCTAGATAGACTCATTAGCTTTAATTACATACCATAAAAGTATATATTCTTATGAATAGTTTGGGAGTTATGAGTTGCGGATGAGTTGTTGTACCAGATCTGCAGACAATTTCGTTGTTAGTTTTTATTTATTAGTGGAATGTTTAAATACATGTAATGGGTAGGTAAATATAACACAATAGGATAAGATATTAATAATTTCTTTACAAATCCATTTTATATGACTCTAACTTAATATTAATCTACTCTTTTTAGAGGTTAGATTTATATGTGGGCAGGAATATATTGTCAGCTATAAGGCTGGAAAAGTTGGTTTTGAGGTTATGTTGTCTACTGACGCGGCAGCCATATTGTTCCACTACAACAGCTGGGACTGTGTGTGGTGGGTCGAAAACCCTAGTAGTAATTAAGAAATAACCTCGTAATAATCAAATTCATTCAATAAAACAGCGTAAAATAATATTAAAATATAAAGTCAGGAAGGCGGTTGAGATTTATTTGGTAGCGTCCAACGGCTAAATACTTTCCAGTTGAGACAAGAAAAGCGATGATTCACCAGAGGAGAGGGAGACGGTATTTACAACAACGTCGAGGTACTGAGCGCGGTATAAAGCGTGGTCCCCAAGAAACAAATCTCATTGGTCGAGGGTAGTCACGTGATTATTCCTATTACCCCGGGAGCAACGCGGCCGCACCAAGAGTCGACACCAAGCCCCAGTGGCGTAGGGACCCAGTCCTTGGGAAATCAGCTGTATATAGTGATAACGAACAGTTTAGGCGATTATTCGCGGAAGAAAGTTAACTATTATTAAATCGAGACAATTAAGTGGCGTTAACTAGCATTTATATTAACGACCCGAGATCCATTGTAAACACGCGACGAAAGACATAAATATTAGACACCGGTGCTTCAACCATAACGGTGCGTGAAATCGGCGGTATTGAACTTTTATTCGAGAATCGACGGGGGCGCTGACCATCATCGACACCAGGGCGACAACGCTGGACCACAGACTACCGATCAGGGGGCAGTCATCTGGAAGTAGTGTGAAAACAGCTAAGTGAACTTTCACCAGTCAAAGGGTACCAAAGGGTTATTTCATGTCTAGAATAGAACTTGTTCATTAATTTAAATTTAATACTGCAACAACTTTTGACACCTTGTCTACAATCATTTGTATAAAGTAACGTGTAATAAAAAGTCTTTATTTTAAAACTTAACTTTTGTTCTTATTTTAAATACATTTTAAGTTCTTATTTATATTAAACAAGCGACCCTGAGATAAGATTATTAAATGAGCTATGCCTAGAATTGACTGAACTTGCGGATATCTGAAATTAAGCTGAGACCCAAGTCAGTGCAATATATAAAATTACATTTCAATTATTTACAATTCAACATTTAAAACAATAAAATTTAACATTTACAAGTATAATAAACGAAGCATTTTATACTGCTTCATGTGACGTCATTGTTTAAATACCCTGTACAATGGAGGACTAGTGATGTCATAGTTTAAATACCCTAAATTTGGCGGGTTTCCAAATCATGGATGATTCCTTGCCAGTTTCACACACATAATGAATTTAACCTCAAAACAGTGTGTCTTTGTGATAAGTTGAAATGCCTAGAACTTAACTCGAAAAACAGTGTCTAAGTACAGTTTAGAAGTGTTAAATGCAGCTCTTGAAAGTATTGAAATGCTGAATTGGTAACAGCATTTATAAAGCTTCAAAAACATTTAACATCCCTAAAAACACTTTAAGAAATCGTCGCAAAACTAACTGTGACAAGCAGGGGCCTGGACGTAATCAACTGATTCCTCTTAGGATTGAACAGGAAATTGCTGACAATATTCTGTATTTGAGTTCCTTGCAGCAACCATTGACCAGGGCCGAGATTGCTGGGATAGTTCACGAATATTTTAAGGTAAATAACCTAAAAAACCCATTCTCTAATAACAATGAAGGGCCCGGCAAAGAATGGATGACCGGATTTTTGAAAAGATATCCTGCCATTGCACAACGTAAAGCTCAACCTTTACAAAATGCTCGAAAGGTTTCAGCAACACCGGAAAGTTTTAACTAGTTTTTAGCGAATTTCTCCTATAGGGAAGAAGCTATTACCGTAGGTGGCATTGTAAGACTTAAGCCCAAGACCATGATAACTTTTTGTTTTGAGGTCCCCAGATGCCAAAAACACCATTTGTTCAAATTTATATATATGTATATATATATAGATATTTTAGCGGCGTTTCGAAGTCAAGGCTGGTTAATAAGCTGATTTCGAAACGTCAAAATGTGCATAGAATTTACAATAAATCTGGAGATATTCGCCGCGTTCCAAAGTCGTGTAATTTGCACCATTGACTTCAAACAGCTAAAATATGCTTTAAATTCTAATAATTTCTTGATAATTTCACTGTGTTTTGAAGTCGTAATACATTTTTTGAAATTATCATGAAGGTAATTGTTATTATTAATTCCTACTTAAAAGGTGGATTGAATGTGCAAGACCGTATTATATTAATACAAGTATTATTTAATTTAAACTTTCCAAACAAGATCGTTGTTGTAGCACTTTTCCTTTCGTCCTCCAGCCTCGCCCAAGAAAGATGGTAGGGTGTATCTGTTTTTTGTTTTACGTTCATGTGTTCCTACACCGTTTATCCGATGGGGTGAAACTTCGCATGGTCAATTAGGTTGCCCGTACGAAGGCCTAAAGCTAATAATCAAAGTCTTAGGACTTTAGAGCTTCGCCCAAAAGTTACGATGATGCTCTTAAGAAAGAAAGGTCTGTTACCTCTAATAATAAAGTAGTAGTTCGTGTGTGTCCAGGTGATTTTGAAAACGAATAATCAAAACTGCTCCCGGACCATACAAAGTTATATAAATGACCAAAATAAATGTTATAGATATTTTTTTGTTTACCCCTAGACCTCAAGGCTTTGCCCCACTGGGATTAAAAGCTACCGTTTTATTGTTATGAATAAAATATTTCTATTTTTCTAATTGGCTTGACAACGGCTCCTCAAAACTGCTCCCGGAGCATACGACGTTTTTGGGGGACTAAAATATGTCGGATACCTTTTTCCCGACCTCAGGGTTCTATCCCACTGGCTTCTTCCATCACTATTCCCGCCAACCAATTTTGAAGTGGTAAAGTTCTTTGGATTTGTGTTATCAATCCACATATCTTGAATGATGCCCCTACGCTGGATACGTCCTTCCCATCAACCTTATAGGGCTCCGCCCCCTGAGAGAGTTGCCATATATTATGATTTACGTCCGTTTGCATGATTTTATCCAGGTTTAACTGTCCCATTTAATTATGATATATTTTCTTATAAACCCAAACTTAAATCTCTACCCCATTTCCTTTAACTTTGCCATATTGTTTCCATGACGAAAATTTATATAATAATAAAGAAGTTGTGCGTGTGTGTACCAGTTGATTTTGAAAACGGTTTCTCAAAACTTCTCCCGGACCATATTGTTGGGGGACTATAATGATTCAGATAGTTTTTCCCCAATCGGCTCCACCCCTCTGGCTTTTTATATTACTTCCCGATGTCCAATTTCGACGTGGGATGATTTTTTAAATTTTTTTTCACAAAGCTACATCTCTTGAATGATGCCCCATCGTTGAATTTCCCCCCCACCAAACTTATGGCTTTGCCCCCTGGCAAAACTTCGATGTTATTCTTTCCGTTTTTTTGCGTGATTTAGCCAGTTGTCATTGATCTAAAATATTTGGATAGGTTTTTTATAACCCTTTATTCGGGGTCCACCCCAATGGCTAAAACATTGCCATGATAATCTTATGGAGAAAAGAGTATTCAAGGTGATTGCGAAAAACGCTCCTCATATCTGCTCCCGAACCATACCATGTTATTGCGGGACTAAATGACTCCGGATACTTTTTTCCCAACCTCAGGACTCCGCCCTTCTGGCTTCTTCTTACCGCTTCTCGACGTCCAATTTTGACGTGTGATGGTTCTTTGGATTTGTTTTACAAAGCCGTATCTGTTTAATTATGCCCTAACGTTGGATATGTGACCCCACCAACATTAGCGTTTCTTCCCCCCTTCTCCCCACGGCAAAGTTTCCATGTTATTCTCTCTATATTTTAGCCAATTGTCACTGATCCATAACATATGGTAACGTTTTATTTTTGTAACCCCGAAGTTAGGGCTCCGCCCCACTGGCCAAAAGTTGCCATGTTATTCTTATGGAGAAAAGAGTACCCCAAGTTATTGCGAGAAAGCTTTTCAAAGCTGCTCCTGGACCATACAACGTTGTAGATCACCAAAAAAATTAGGTATATTTTTGGTTTATCCCCAGTCTTGAGGGCTTCGCCCCGTTGGCATCAAAAGCTGCCATGTTATTTTATGGAGAAAATGTTTTTCTAAACAGCTCGAAAACGGCGCCGAAAATCTGCTCCCGGACCATTCTATATTTTTGTGGGACTACTTCGGATACTTTTTTACCAACCTCAGGGCTCCACCCCACAGGTTTCTTCTATCCAACATCCCGAAAACTAATTTTGACGTGTGTTGGTTCTTTAGGTAAGTTTACAAAGCCCCGCTGCTCTTACACGATGCCCTCGTTGAATACGTCCCAACGTTAGGGTCCCCCTAACGTCCCCTGGCAAAGTTGCCTCGTTATTTGTTCCATATTTTGGTGTGATTTAGGAAAATTTTCACAGATCCATAAAATTTGAAGTAGTTTTTTCATAACCCCTTATCTCAGGGCTTCACTCCATTGTGCTCAAAGTTGCCATGTGACCACATTAAAAACTTGGCACTTGTGAAGAAAATACGTTGTCCAGATGGCTGAAAAAGGGCCCCTCAAACCTGCTCCTGGACCATACCACGTTGTTAGTATGGATACGTTTTTCCAACCTGTGCACTCCACCCCAGTGCACTTAAAAAGTTGCCATGTCATTGTTACGGTGAAAAGATTATTCTTGGAGCGACGAAAGGCGCTTGGTCTAGGTACTAAAATGGTATTCCAGTTAATTGTTAAAATGGCTCCTAAACTGTCCCCAGATCGCCACACGTCGTAGGGGGACCAACTGATTATGGATACGTTATTTTAGTAAGACTCCACCCAGGGCCTTTTCTATAACTTCCAGGCGTCCAATGTTGACATGTAATTGATCGTTGAAGTTGTTTTACTAACCCGCATCTACTGGAAAAACCCCATAGGTTAATATTTATTTTTTGTAATGGGCCCCCCCATGTTGAGTACGCCCCCAATCGTAACATAATTTATGAATGTGTTTTAAAAAATAACATGCTAAATGGCCTTTAAGTGGTAATTTAGTACATATACATTCATTGTGCATTTCTTAAGGATAGGTGGTATTTGCGAGTCTACCTATGGAGGTTGACTGTGATCAAGGGAGTTTGAGGCGTTTTAAATTTGTAATATAATATATAATTTGTATATTTATTTATTACAGTTAGTTTTATATGATTGATAAAGGGAGGGTTTTTATATGATGGCAAACGTATGTCAATAATCTTAAAATACAAGTAATTTTGTCGGAAAGTTGCATTTATTGGAAAGTGGATTAATAAATAATTATTGGGTGAGTTAGTTAATTATCAAGTGTTAAGCCAATAAAGAAACATTAGTAAAGGAACAAAAAAGGATTATTGGTCGAGCGACGCGACTGTACTAAAATTATGGTGTTTTCATATTGGATGAATTAATAACTGTACGACATAGTTTATTAAAGGAAATATTGAAACAATATTAAGTAAAAGATTGAATTTTCATAGAAATATTGAGAAATGTATGAATACATTGTCTTTATTACGAACTGTGCACAATAAATCGTTTTAGTCTTGTCACTGAAAGGTGAGATTAATACAACCTTTTTTTCACGGGGACATTTTACAGATACGTTCACCAAAGGTGTTATTTACACAATAACAATCTGGAAATATCAAACTGAAGCCCATAAAACATTACAATATTACAAGTGCCATTAAACATCGTTTACACAGCAATTATAGTGAAGTGTTGGTCATTTTAATTTTCTCAGCTTAAATTGTTGTAGGAATATGAACAAACCAAAAAACCTCTTTAATGTATCATAATGTTCTAAAAGGCTCTAAATTGTTATGTATAACCATAACAAAAGTAAAAACTAAATCTACATTTTTAATAATTTGTTTAACATAATACTCTTAAGTATTTAGTTAAAACCTCTAAAATAAAATAAATCTTAATTTTGTATCTTCACTTTAAGAGCAATTCCATTGTAAACGGAAAAATATTAATTTATATATGCGTAATAAGGATGCAATTTTCGTCGCTATTTATAATGATCGCCATCTTGAAATATTTTTAATATCAGTTTGGACAACCTTCAAAAGCACTTCAGAGTACAGCACTAATAGATTTGAAACTTGGGCAATATCTAACACCCATAGTAAGTAATACCACATTTTAATATAGGCAGTATAGGCTACATATATGTTTCAACATACACAGTTGACCCTGTTTAAATGTTTATCAAATACTAAGTTAAAATAAGCTATCAATTAAGTAAAATGCCTATTGAAGTAACTGGCTTCAATTTAGAATTTAGTCTCTATCCTCCCTACCATTAACGTTAAGTTTTCCTTTAATTTTAACCATGAGCAATTATCATAACAATAGGTTTTGAAATACGGGAAGTTCATTGTTTGTTTTTAAAAGCTCAAAGGACTAATAATAATCTTTAAACACTGAAACGAACGAAATCGCAAACTGACCATAGTCCTACGCATTTTATCATTATCATCAGTTTATTTTGAACGTCGTTAAGTAAACTCCCTGTGTCTGCCATTTTGACTCCAATGTACTATGAAAAGTACTCAACGCAGGTGAAAGAGGTTGGGGAAGGTAGTCTCTCTGGAAAACCCGAGGGTTCTCTTTGATCCGCCGCACCTGCTGTAAATCAGCATAGCTACTACCCTGTTCGGTTTGGGAGGCCTTCAATTTCGTAACGTTTCAAACTGGTCCCATTTATATTTGGTAACGAAGACCACCATCTCTCCGCCATCTTAACCCCAAACCCACCAGAAGTACCGCCCCCTCCTCTCCCTTCTGAGAAATGGGCATGGCATACCAGGGATGCACACAATCTGTTGCTACCGGAATAACTGTCTACCACAACCCAACCCAAAAAAATTCCCTCGACCGATCCGAAATTACCCGTACGCGTTAAACAACTTAAAAAACGGATAGGCCTAAGATTGTTCTCATTTGCTCTGGTTTTACAACAATCCTACAGTATATATTAATACTCTAGAGGGTTTTTCTTTACAGACATTACACGATAACGGCGCCGTAACGGATTTTAAAGTTTGAGGTGTCAAATTAAATATATTTTTACGTAGATTTTCCAATACGTCTCAGAATTTGTAGAAAAGGCCTCACTTAAATAAATTAAAGGGCTGAATTTTCGGAACAGTGTCTCTATCCGACGCGACGGCGCCGGCGCCGGCGGAAGTGTAAACCACGTATTGTTTGAAAGTACGTTATACGCATTATTCTCAGATGTTATCATCCGTTTAAATATCAGATATTTCTTTATGTTTGTTTACAACTGAAATAACCTTTCGTTAGGTACAAACTTGCACGGATTCGAGCAACAGGACAACTAGGTTGTTATTATTGTAATTTTAATTTGTTTAACTTTATAAACGGGTTGAAAAAATACCTTTCAGAACTTTGGGATACAATTCCTCATATAAAAAGAAAGAACTAAGTTCATAAGAAGGTATGTCCTAAAACTCTTAGTTTTCCTTCTATCTGTATGTATGTGTTCTTTACTTAATACGTTATATCTTATGGATATTGGAAGATATCAACTTTAAAATTGGTACATGTATTACATGTAATAAGACTCATTTTGGTATGGAATATCAAGTTTCTACCTTGTAACTTTTCAAAATGGTGGCCATATTTGTCTTTCAAAGCTAAATATATTAAAAACCGTAATACTGTATTTAGAAAACCTGTGCGGGATAAAAATTTGTGTCTTTTCGTCCCAAAAATAATTACATGAGTTATAACAATATGTTACAACAACGTCAAACATCATTTTTCTAATGCAGGTCCGATAAAGACGCCTTCTTTAAGTTTAGTTTCTGAAAGGTGTGGAAACTTTTGGCAGAGATTTTGTGGAAACATGGTCCATCTGTAGGTAAAGCCTTTACAAACTGTTTCATGAGGCATAGCTTTATATGTGGTAGGAACACGTTCTTCGGATCTACAAGGTGGCACCCAAGATTTATCCTGACCAACAAGTTGAATTTCAAAGTATGATAGATAAACCTTTTTCACAAAGTCTGTAATGTTTCATTGGTGTTTTTTAATCACAAACTCACCACAAATATAACAAAAACTGTCAGCAGAGTTTTTACAACCGCGATAATACATTGTACTTAACACTTGCATAGGAAATGTGAAAGTGAGATAAGGTTGACTTAAAAAAAAATCAGCTATTAACAGAGAAATAGAACCAACCTTTTTTGTCCAGCAAATGTGTTTCAGCAGTGTTACCAACATCATATACCTCCATTAGATATTTACAACAATTGTTTTAACTATATAAAAGCTATTTAATTCAATAAAAATTTGCTTAATTTAATAAATTTCACTATATAATATGAAAAAAAGTTGGGAGATACAGCTTTTTAAGTATCATATTTGGATTCCGCACCACCTTAAAAACATAAGAATAAGGTACCGTATTTTTAGTGAAAAAACGTGTTCATCGTTGGCCTGTGTAATTGGAGAAAGGTTAGGTGCTACGGCCCCTTCAAGCCACTTGCTATACAAATTCTATAAACGAAATTATTAAGTCTAAATTGTGTCAAATTGCAGGATGATGGGAGACGACTAAAATTAAAGGTCTTGATCCCACAGGGATTCGGGAACAAATAGCAGGATTTTAAGAGTTATCAGCAAACGAGGAATAACGCAAAACATTCCCCATAACAAATGGATGGGGATTTAAATACCCCCGTCGCAGCAAACCTGCGTACTCAGCAAATTTCCAATGCATGCACATGTTTCTCACTACCACATAAAGCCACTTACCTAGTTTCATAAAAATACATAAATAAATAAGTAATCTATAGCATTTTATTTATTCTCTATAAGAACAACATAGGGCAGAGTAAGCAGGTTTGCTGCAACAAGGAACACAAAATATGTGTTTTTATGCAATTATCAATACACCTCAACCAGGTGAAGCTACATACCAAGTTTTATTAATTTATGTTCATAATTAAGGGAGATCTAAAACTTTACTTATTCTCCATAAGAATAACATTATGGCTGAGTATGCAGGTTTGCTGCTACCGGGAAAAATCAACAAAAAACATTTTTTTGTGCTTATATCAATATACCACAACTAGTTGAAGCCACATACCAAGTTTCATCAATATACATTCATAAATAATCAAGATATCAAATTGTATTTATCCTCCATAAGGATAACATTGGACAACGTACTGTGTTTAGCACTTTTAATATATCTGCAACGGTTGGACGTAGAACAACAATTAAGACACCAAAATGATTGTTTTGTAGAACTAAACTGATTGGTAAAAAGAAATGTGAGGTTTCCATTACAATGAACTGAGGGAAAGCTAAACACATTTTTCCCCTAAGATTAACATGGGAGATTTTATGAGCACGTTTTTTTCATTTTCTACGCAACCACTTAACCTAGTTTAATGATTCAAAAAACTATATTATTTTTCATTTTAAGCTCTATAAAATGGTCGAAACCAAAATTAAGTGTTTTACAAATTTGAGGATGAAAAATGCAAAAAACTGATTTTTGCAAAATTGTAAATCCCCATAAAACACCGTTCCCATGGTCCGATTTTTCTGGTTTTCAAACTCAAAGTCATGAATGTCATTTTACACATTTGAGCCAAATTTCATCGTTATCAGACTTTTTTTACTCGAGTCATCGAGTTAACGGACACACACACATACATAAATATAAATTTTGTTATTCATACATATTTGTTATACATAGGTGTCTACATGTTATTTTGTTTTATTAGTTGATAAATTTGACAGCAGGGTGGCATTCTAGCTATTCACTGTAATTGTAGTTTTTATGAACTTTTTATAGTTATGTGCAAAACTGATTCAAACATTTTTGTTAACAGCGATGATAGTCTTTATACTCCCTAAAATGCAATTTGTATATCAGTGTAAAAAGGTAAAGATTTATTAATTAAAATGATATAGATGCAAGGATGGTAGTGATTTAATAAAAGTTATGATAGTTTACAAACCTGCCTACTCAGCGAATTTACAATGCATAAATATATCGCATAGGCTACCACATAAAGCCGCTTACCAAGTTTCTTTAATATGCATTCACAAATGAGTGATGTATAACGTTTTAGTTATTCTCCATAAGAATAACATGGGAGCTAAATACGCAGGTTTGCTGTAACAAGGAACACAAAATATAGGGTTTCATGAAATTTTGTTTAAACTCAACTAGGTAAAGCCATATACCAACTTTTATTACTTTATGTTCATTATTAAGAAAGACATCTATATTATTAAAAGAATTTCTTGATTTTTGTTCGGCAATTTTCAACTCCTAAAATAATTATTTTGTATACATGATTGGTATCAATGAAAAGCTCTTACTCTCTAGATGTGCCTTTTGGAATTTTGAAAAAACCTCCAACTTCAGAGCTTTGTCCCATAGTCTTTCAAAGTTCCAATGTTAATCTTATGGAGTTACGTTTTATTACGTCAGCTAATTATAATGTAAATAAAATTGAAAAACCTCTGGCTCTATGCCTGATACATCCCCGTACGGAGAACGGGACACCTGCTAGTAATATTTTACTTATTCTCCATAAAAATGACTTTGGAGGTGAGTACGCAGGTTTGCTGCTACAGGAAATATCGGTAAACATGTTTTTTCTTTTGCAATTAACAATAGACCACAACCAGCTGAAGCCATATACCGAGTTTGGTCGGTATTCTTTCATAAATAAGCGAGATGGTACCTGGGGGCCGAGCTTTGCTTGGGGGAAGGCCAGTCAGTTTGTTTAGATGACTTGGAGCATATTTAACCACTTCCCCCTACTTATAATCAGATTTGTATAACTCATTTGCCTCTTTTCTACATTTTTAAGGAAAACTTCGGTTGTTATTTAAACCACAATGTCCCTTTGATTTATTTTATTACTCAATATATATGTAATCCTCACTCAAATATTTTATCCTCTGCTCTCAGGAAACGACATGTTAATAATCATAAACAACATGAGTATTACTTTGACAGTTCCCTGGTTGGTTATGAACAGCTGTTACAATTCATTTGTTTTTATTTGAAACTCCATAAGGCGAATGTTAATTTTTGTAACTATTCATTAGTGAATTTCCTTTGGAAAGTGAACTATTAGCATGACCCGCACGGTGAAACATAAGCCCGGGACCACCATAGAAGTTCCTAACGTGACCCCCGATCACGTTTTGGGGGGTCGTTCAAAATTGTATATATATATATATATATATGTGTTTGCACTTTAGCGGTCGCATTTTTTCCGATTTACTTAAAATTTAGTAGGGACATTCCTTTCTGTAATCAGTTGGACAAGTTCGTTGGGAAAAACAATCGGAAAACTCTAAACCCCTTTTTTGGGGATTATTCTTTCAAAGTTCGAGTTTATGGGCCCAACAAGGGTCAGAAAAGCCCTGTATGTAAAATTAATGCATGTACAAATATGGGAATTAGTGAGGCAAAAGTTCTAAGCCCTCTCTTGACATTCTAGCATACTTATTTACCAAGTTATTAAAGAAAATGTGTTTAGAATAAACACAGTACGTTGTTTTATGGGGGTTTTACACTAGAAAAGCCTGTTATTCCTTTGTTTGAGTACTTTTATCATCCTCAGCAACCTCACACCTACTTTCAAGCCTGTCTGAACCTTGTCCTAACATTATAATGAGAAAAATTGTATTCCCAGCTTTGCGAGTAAATGAAACCAGGAGCATCAGAACAGCCAAAAAATAACAGTTTTCACATTTCAATAAAAATTGGAATAAATGTATGTTTTTACACTGATTTTGAGTTTTATAAGTTTTTATGTGGAAATTCACTTCCCTCACGTCAGCGTGCTGCGTGCGAACTCGTTTGAGTTTTTTTACATTATTTAATTTTTCTTGGGGATAAGGCCTGTCTAGGACTTATTTTTATCCCAGAAATTAGTTATTTCGAACATTTGAAAGAAATCGTTTGAGCCGTTTTTTTGGGATCAGTGTCGCAAGCAAGCAAGCATACAAGCAAACTTAAAAATGCCTTCACAGATAGTATTAAAAGTGAGTTATCATTACTGTTGATATATATGTGGGACGCGGAAATGTTTGCTACGGACAACGTTTCATGCAAGGTTTCGCTCCACTGAGGTTGACCTGATAATAGCCCTTTCTTATACAAACTGTCCCAAGAATGAAGTGAACCGTTTTCGAGGGACCTCAACTGTTGAAGTAGATTACAGGCCTTCCCGCGTCAGTGTGTTCCCTCCAGTTCCCACCAGCGATCTTCCCGCGGAAAGTCCGGTAATAAATTTACAATAACTAGAACGCGACCGCTCCCGCGTCGGTGTGGACGAGGTCTTGGAATCAGAGTAAATAAATGATCGGGATACATCATGTTAGGCCTCCTTGATTTAATTTAGTATTTTTTTTTTACAAAAAATGTTTGAATAATGTTACTGAAACAAGTACTGATTCACCAATCACGCCACCCTTCAGCCGTCAAACGAACTCGGAGCCGACACAATATAAAGGCTGAGACTATTGTCGCAGTCGACTACAGTTTTTTGTAGTTTCTCACCTCGCCCCAAGTTGACGCCACGTATAGTTTACAACAGGAAGCCCCAAAAATATGGAAGGTATTGTCCAGAAAGGGCCGGCAGCTCCCTTTGTTTCAGAAGGCAACGGGTAAACCGGGAAAGCGCCAGTTATGCGAGGGTCGAAAAATGGTCTGCCTGGCACGCACCGGGAAAGCGCCAACGATACCCCAGGTAGCCGGGTAATCGGGCGGAGGATGGAATGTAAACAAATAATTAACGCTACGCATTCTTATTTTCATTTGTCTCTAAACTCATTGGACCTTTGACGGACCATAAACGCCCGTGTAAGTATTCATAGTAATTTTTAAAAAACGCGCCAGTCTCCCCACCCGAACATTTGCATTTTTCTGGACACCTTGAAGGAGGCCCAGATAGAAACCTACATTGGCATGAATACCGCTGAAACCATAGGACCTACGCAAAGAAGGATGAAAACCATGTGCATCAACGCTGTTGATAGAACATTTTTGCAGCTATAAAACGGATAAATTGATACCTATATTAAATTTCTTTAAGTGCGTGTCTGTGAAGGTGAGCTGATTGCAAATACGTAAGTCAAAGCTTTTAAATAACATCTGATTGTATTGCACTGTACTGTAGGTACAGGTAAATTTGCATGATATAAAATGCACGATAAACTGATAGTGAAGGGAGAAATAAAGCAAGTCTATTGGTTTGAACTGTAAATGAGATGTATGGAACATCCAGCAATACATATAATGTGTACTGCTGGACACAAACCCCTGCGCAGAGATATGTGTCCGTGTACGAACATTCATGTAGGGGTAAGTGTCTGTAAATGTAAATAGAACAATAGACAGACACTACCTCATTTTTATAACAGTAGCGATGATTAGTTGGAAATGCTTGAAATTTGAAGATTTGTTTCCATAGTCAAGTTATTCTACTATCATCATGTAAACATATATTACATAATGTAACAGCTTTCCGTTTACTAAAGTTATTAATTAATGTGGAGTTTTTTTTATTAGTATTGTATGCATATATAACTACTTAGTAAGTATTTTAAGAACATGCAGATTAGTCAAAACTAGATTTTAAAGACCACCGGGGAATTTAAATACCATTTATGGACCGAGAAACCATCCCTCCAATGTTTTATTTCTGGACCCACCACTAGAGGCGAATGAGAAAGTAGCTTAGAAATTCATAAAGGCGTTTTGTGTCGCAACGATCTCGTACAGCGACAGGCACCACTTGAATACAGCACCAAATATGACCATCATTTGTAAATAAATACACGCTTATATTGTTATTACACGCTTAAATACGGCACCAAGGCAATTTACAGGTAGGGTAGAGAGGTTGACCCTCCTCAACCCCATATATATACTCCCTTCATTCTCTTCTCCACCCTCCCGACTATTTCAGACCCATCTGCCTCTAACTCTCTCAGTGTATTATATTTAAGATTTTTCTCCGTAAAGCACGTTAAAGCTCCATTTCCCCCTAGGTTTCCCGCAAAATGTATAAAAAATTATTTAACTAATTCAGTAACTCACCAGCCGTTACTGCTCCTCGTACAACTCTATAAGTGAATTAACATACCAAACCTAAAAAAGAGTTGGCTCCTTTACACCCCGTTCTTTCACTGGTTAAGACAAAGAAAAACAATTCTAATAAACTGTATTGGTAAAAAGTATGATAATTTACTATTTTAATCTAGTAAATGACCGGAACGGTAACACAAACTCCTATTTGTTAGTTAGTTTAGGGATCATTGCATCATGGTTGATAATGTAACGAAATGATTGAGGGGCTTTTAGAGGATTAAATAATTAATTTAAAAATAAAAATAAGAGGAAGATAAACATAATTTGTCAAATCAACAGTTCAAGATGCATTTTTGATGTTTCTTAAAGTGGGCATATCACTCTATTGATTGTGGAACAAGTTTTTCCCCATTCTTGTATAGATGATAAACCAATTTTTCCCCCATAACCCGTAACCCCCGGTTTTCAAGAGAGTAGTTAGTTGGGGGGGGGTGAAGGAGGAGGGGTGTAAGTGTTATGGGTAAGAGGGGTGGCTGGTACCGGGTACATGTGTGTCAAGGCGGCCGGTGAAGGGTTCGGTTTCAAGTTAATGTGTTTTTTACAACATTTAAGGGTTGGTGCTGTATTCATGAACCCCGCAAAGACATTCGGGTACATGACTGGTTGATGAGGGTTTGACGTGGGGGTCATAACAACTTGCCCAACGACAATAGGGTACGAGATCTGTCTGGACCGGACGGCCGATTTCACAGGTGCGAAGCAAGATGAAAATTAATACTTGTTTATACTTTTTAAATTACAAAGGGTTTTTTAAAATGTCTTAAGGGTAATACAAAAATAGTCATCTATCTATACTAGTATACCAAAATAACTATGGATTTAAAAACGTTAAAGGCACCTTCCCTGTGAAGTAAGATTCACAAAAATATGCATTTTATGTACTAACTTTAAAGTTATAGTCATTAATGTTCTGTACTTCTTAAGCTAAACGGGCAGAAAAGTAATTTGTGAGAATATTATATTTTAAAGATTATCTAAACTGTTTGAAAAACAGTAATCAGACATACTTAATGTTTATTAAGACAGTATTATTCACGTGTCATGGGCTCCACAATGTTACAGTCACCAAACCAGCAAAAAAGTTTAAGTATTGTAGATTATCTTTAGTTATTCCCGCCAGCAAAAAAAATGAGGTTCTCTTACGTCACATTTTAATAGGAAATTCAGTTTACTAGGTACATTCATTTCGAAAAAAACAATCATTTAAGTATTTTGAATTATTTTTCTATGTCGAAGGGTTGCCGAGATATTCGAAGAGTGTGTCCCGGAAGTGAAAAGGTGGGGTCCCTAACGGTTTTTGTATTAACAACACGTGACGAGTGCGCGAGCGTTGCGTAGTGGCGGGCGGGACGATTTGGCGGCAAACGCGGACGTTGGGAGAAATTTCCCTACACTTGCAAAAATGCAGGAGCACCTACTGGGACCAGCGGGCGAGGGGTAGTTGAGAGTAGTGGTGGGGAAGAGGAGAGGGAGCACTTTTTGGGTTCTGGAAGATCCCATTACGTGCTCTTTCTTAACTGCTCTTTAAGAGCAGTTATTGGGTTTTGGATGCTAAAAAGAGCACTTTTTGGGTTCTGGATAAATATATTTTTATTTATACCGTACATTACGTTGGACTTATGTAATATAAATCAAAGTTATTATCTAAACAGCTTAAGAATACCTGAATAAACTAACCACTAACCGTCAAAAATATTTCTCATTCTATTCAGTGAAACATAAGGTTTTCTAATAACAGTGACTTAATTAGTCATGCTCGTAATTGGGGATCTAAAATCAATTCAAGTATTCTTATCTTAATTGAACTTTCCGCGAGCAAGGCTTGGCCACGCAAGTACTTAATAACATTAATCCTACATTTATTCTTAATTCGAAATACGAAAGTTATTGTTTTATTGTTTGTACCTCATACATTTTAAATTATATTGAAGTGTTTGTATCGTTTCTTGGTTCGGAGTAACGAACCCAGTACTGGCTCTAGGGCAGTGCGAGCCGTGCTCCAGCACGGGGCGCGCGGGGCGCGGCGCTTTTGGGGGGGCGGCGCTCGGCGCTCATAACGGGTCGTGGAATGCGGCCGTCGTAGTTGGGTATAGCCGCCTTTAAAGGCGGCTTTGAGTTGGGAGCCTGGGGTGGCGGATATATTTGTTAGGGGCTATATATACAGTAGGGGTTGAAGAGGAAAGCCTATTCATGTATATGTGTACGATGATTAGGGGCGTGCGAATACTAAAAAATTTTTTAGTATTTAAATAGTCAAATGAACTCAAAGTTTTGAAAAATACTCCAAAGTTTGAGCGAGTATTTCCCGCCAATCTTTGGACGATCGCGACCTGCCAAATCACGTAGTAAACGGCCGCCAAAGACGATCGCACCACGTATAATCGGCCGAAAATTACGAGACATAACATTATGTATTACACATGAATCGGACATAAAAAACTACCTAACTGTGTGGATGGCGACCGAACCACGTTTTATCGGCCGTAACTGAAGACATTACATATGAAATAATCTGGAATTAACGTCCTTGCCCCGTAATATCAGCTACAAACGTCGACGGAAAACAAAATACTGTCCAAAAATGACGACTTTACTACGTAATAACGGCCCAAAATATGACAGAAGATCCGTAGCGATTCTCCGGAGATCGGCGGAAAATACTCGCTCAGACTTTCGAACATTTTTCAAAATTTGGGGGCCTATGCCAAAGCGGGGCCTGGGGCGGACCGCCCCCTACGCCCCCCCCATGTCAGTACACCACCTGGTGCGGGGTGGGCGGCATAGGCCGTAGCGCTAACGTAAAGAATTTGAAAATATATAAAAACCAAACTGATTTTGTAAATTGTTGTATATTATTATTATAAGTTGTTGAAAGGCAATATTTGAAAGAAAGTTATGAACATTCACCATGTTTTGCATCTTCATCATACTTAAACATTAAATTTACATATCAGATAATACAACTTCTGCTCCCCTCTATTCCAAAACGAAAAACGAGCAGCTGTTTTGACCTCTATCGGTTTGTGACAACTTCAGGGCATTCTGATTGGTATTGAGAGTTTGAATAAAACTCGCAGTACGATGCAAGAAATTTGCAATGTTAAAATATAAAGTAACACAATGCAACTAATTGTTTTAATCCGCCCACGCCGATTTTTTTTAAAACTAGTTCCTATAGATGAGGAAAGATATGGTTTGGAGGCTGGAGAGTATTGAATAGGGATTTGATCTATTTGAGTTTAGTATAATATGAAATAAGGGGGAAATATGATGCACCCTCCTCAGATTCAGGCGCCCCCTTACATCGTTACTTGTAAGGTTAACTCGTTTAGTTTACTTTGAAAAATATAGTTGATCGTTCCGTCTGTTTAGTAACCATTTCAACCAAGTTCTTACTTGTTAACTTAGTCATTTCGGAGCATTGAAGATTTAGTCGGAAATGTTAAGAATTAAACATATACTTTTCCTCATTACAGATTAAGATTATTTGAGCTCTGGTCGTGGTTAATTGACTAATCATCTGTATTTCTTACTAATTGGCATTACTTTAAATAAGTTGCGACAGTGTATCACAGTATAGTACTATCGAAAAAAACCATGTTTACACCCAACTTGAGTTTTTAGAGTCATTGGTGTTAAACTTAATTGATCCAAACACTTTTAGAAGATAAGATTCAATATATCATAGAATAAAAAAAATTCAAAATAAGCTTTATAGCTACACACAACCTTAAAGATTAAATACTCGAAGATATAGTCAGTATAACTGAAAAACGTGTTATACATTAAAATCATTAAACAAATATTATATTCAGAAATCATTAGTTTTTTTTTCAAAAACAAAAATAACTTAACAACAAACTTTGCTGTAGCCTATCCATCGCAAACTTCAGCCTCACAGATTCCACGAACCGTCAGAATCGCGGTCGGTTTTGATCAGCGTTTTGAATATTGTTCTGGTTCCCCTGGACCTGGACGAAATCTTTCCCACGCTCAGAACAGATGTACTGTTATCAGTATGTACTTCACCGTTCCTGCTTAGTTTTAAGGGTTTGTTTTCATTATTATTTCTCTTAAAGAAACACATAATTGTTTTATGATACACAGTGTATTGTGATACGTGGATTACAAGTGTGCACATTTGTTGTTTTAAAATTTTAGATTTTTTAGTTATTTGAGGTTTTTAATTTTTTTATGGCAAAAAGTTTAGTGGCGCGGAAGATCGGAAACGGGATACATTTCCAGGACGATAATATATGAAATCAAGATTTTGAACTACACAAGTCTCTTATCTGAATGTGTTCCATTGCTTGTCATTTCAGGTGATTAGCTTAGCACGGAACCAGAAACATCGCAAACGCAACAACAAGCGAGGGAGAGATTAATTCGTTTCGTGAAATTCCAGTGAGCGGGAAAGTCCCTGGCCCACTGTGGCTGTTTAGGGCGCTTGGGCCGAATAAGGGGCGCTTCAGCCGAATAAGGGAGAGAGGCGCGCATGTGTCAGTCTATCTCAGAACTATGGGGTAGGGAGGTTTTGGATTATGGTGGGGGGCGTAAAATTTGGTCTTTGCACGGGCGCTGAAAAACTGACGGGCCGCCCCTGAACGAACCTTATTCCATTCGTTGGTCCATACAGTAGATCTAGTGTAAAAAGTAGACGAAATATATTTACCGAAATTTACCCGTCGTTTTTAAGTCTTTAATTAATAATTAAATACATAAATAAGGAGACGTGAAAAAACAGCAAAATAATTATAATTTGGCATTTATATATTACAATTAAAACACATCTGTAAGACCAATTAAATAAATTAATACAACTTATATTGATTTATTTCGTTTGACATTGCTCTTTCATAATCGCCACAGGTTGTGATCCGACATAGGTATATATAACACTGCATGCATCTGACTTAAACAATTTAATATGATAATTATCCATAGATGAAGATATAGTTACTTAAAGTTAAATTCTTAAAAACGAGTTTTCTCTAAAAAATTAGCTTAAATCATGGACTGAACGGTTGACGGTATGGCTGACATTGGGTTCCCCGAGTGGTCAAAGAAATATATAAGGGTCTATAATCGTACTCCTTAAAAAAGTAGTAAGTTCCCCCAGTGGACCGTCAACGTGTCCACCGAGATCGTCATGTCCGAGTTCGTCACATCTACGAAAATCAATGAGCCGTACTAATTAGGGTCGGCCGCCTACCTGCCCCGCCGGGTATGTCATGCCTCCTCCGCCCGAACGGGAACAACTTATGCTAGTCACAAATCACAAGAGAACGGTCAAATACCGTTCTGAATCTTTACGCTCAGAGTTTACTGATGTTGGTTCTTCATGTAGCTGAAAATTACAACTAGCCTGTACATTTCGCCGAGCAATATTAAAAGTGTTAAATATAAGTTCAATTAAACTTTTATCCCAGATAGGATTTGGTTGTTATATTTATTAAATTCTTAAATTGTAAGAATGTATTTAACATATTTTTAATTAAGTAATTGCGAAAATATCATATCAAAACTATTACAACTTTGGTAAATTTAACCTGACAGCTGTACTATTGTATTTATTTTATCCGCACGAATACCAAGCCCTTGCTAATGAACAAACATGCACATTTGCATTTTTTTTAACTCTATTTGAAATGTAAACAGCAATATTCTTTAAAAATTTTAACATTCCGCTTTATCAGTTGATAGTTGCTCTAATAATGAAGAGCCCGCATGATTTAATAGTTGACGGAGTAAACATCCTGAAAATGTAAAATAAGCGAGAACATTATTACAATTAACACATATAAAAATGCAATGTTATGCTTTGCAAAAGATGAATGTTTATCTCAGCAAGGCTATATACCCTTATCCAAGGTGGTCCTGAGGCCGGTGACCGCGGTGAGTCATTTCCCACCCTTGCATTCCTCTACTCCAGAGGTCGACCACTCCAGATTCCAAATCACAGTTTAGACACCCCTCCCCTTAAAATATGCGAAAGAAGGTAAGTTTGAGAACCAAATTTACTCATTCAGTTTTGGGACACCACCAAGTGCAATCAGTCACGGAAAATGTCCACTATAATTTCTTAAATAACAAATCTAAAGTAAGTTTACATTTTTAATTAAACACTACTACTGTTTAAAGTGTAGCAATTTAGTTCAGGGTCCTGACCTACGAACTAGTTCCAGTAGGATAGGATCAGTCGGCAGTAACCAGCGGTGTTATCAGCCGACCCTAGATGTCCACTTTATATATTTCTATTATTACGTTACTCTTTCTCCACGAGAAGACAGGGCTGCTATCCTTCCACCATTTCTCCCCTCAACCCATTGGCATTGACAGGTTCATAAAAACGTCAATTCTTAGTTGGGAATATTTCCCCCAACTACACTTACAAACAACCGAACGTCCAGCTAGTAAACTCCCACTATCATATCAAAACAAATAGGTGCCTCAAACAATCTTCAAAAAAAGAAAAAAGAAACTTGATCAATTAACAAAGTACCAAAGTAACAAGGTCTTTCAAAATATGTATGTTGAAATTTTCACGTAAGTATTCTCAGTTACTTGAGGGACATCATGCTACTCATGCAGAATGCGGTCTCTAAAATGGTGGATTCCAACGGATTTCCAGGTACGGCGGGTGGTCCCTTTACTCCGTACTTGGTTGGAATTTACCAGGCGTGCCGAGACAATGATTCCTTCGCTAGCCCCCCCCCCATGGGGGGTTATCTGTTTGTGTCCCGCTTAACTAATTCCCTGAAAGACCGGTCGTTTGTCATCCTCCCCTCAGAAAATTTACAAATGATCATTAAAAACTATTAATAAGCTTGTACTGTTGAAAAAAAAACACTTTTGATAAATCTACGATATACGTCGGTTTTAATATTCATAAATCTTAGCACCAGTATAAGTGTCCCAATATTGTAATTCAATAACAATAACACGATAACTTAGAGTCGAAAATTACTAGTAGACATTTATAGTGTTTCATTTCCTAATAAAATAACAGGGCAATCAGATCATTATTAAACATTTTACACGTGAATGGATTGTTAGTTAGTTGTTACGTATGCCTCCATGTGTCCTCAGCTAAATTGTAATCTAATAAAATGATAATATTTAAGTTAATAAATAATAATGGCACGCCCAACGTGCTTCCTTATGGGTGTGCCCTACCTGCCTTCCGCACACTAGAGTAGGGTTTTGCATCCCCCACATTGTAGGCTCAATTGTTAACCAATTAAAAATAATTTGTTTTTAATTCATTCCCAAAATAAGCATCTATGATTTATACGGTTTAAAAACCGTGATTTTCATTCAAACTAATTGGTAGGCTATTAGTAACGTTTTCAAATTAAGTGTTTTTCTAAAGCTTCCTAACGTAAGGAAAATAATTATTTTGGAAAAAAAAGGAACAGCACGAATCCTAGATTGGAATCTGTAAATTGTGAAACTGCAAATATTTTGGTAGACATCTGTAAAATAACAGTGCGATTGAGGAGAACAAAAAGGTCTGCAAGCGTAAATATGCATGGCCTGGCTTGGTTACAACACCGTACGGATCATTCAGTCTGGGGTGCACCTTAGTTTCCAAGACCACGCCATCGCGACCTGTTCGACGTAATCCACTGATGCGGACGTGATGTCCGCTGCTCGTTAACGTGGTTGTGGTTTCATAGACAGCGTAATTATTTCGAGGGTCAATGCGAAGCTGAGCGACGGTAATCAGTAAACTAGGCCCACAAGCCTACTTTTTGTAATTTCAATATATTAAAGAGGTTATAATTTAAATTTGCAATCCCTCCAAAGCTGAGTTGAAATTTTCTTTCATGCGCTATCCTCACATAAATATATTTGTAGATTTTTTTAAATAAAAAAATACGGGATTCCAACGAACGAAATCTATTAAAATATAATCTTTTTCTGCTGTGAACACCTTTGACTTCATCTTATGTTAATAGTCAAATTAAATTGTAAGTGAGCTCACAAACTAAGTCGTTTAAACGAAAACGAGGTCACACGCAGCACGCTGACGTGAGGGAAGTGAACTTCTACAAAACAAAATAAACATATACACAAATAATAGCAAATACACAAATAACATATAACTTCAAAAACTGTGTTAAATATAGTCGTATTCCAATTTTTATGGGAATCCGAAAATATTTAATCTTTTAGCTGTTCTAATTCTCCTGGTACTATTTACCTGCAATGCTGGGAAAAAATATTGCGCATTTTAAAGTTAGAAAAAGGTCCAGTTAGAATTGAAAGTAGGCGTGGATGCTAGGGATAATAAAACTACACCAAAATATGAATAACAGAATACGTTGTCTTATGGGGTTTATACATTGGTAAATACTGTTTCTCATGTGTTGATGTAGTTTTATCACCATGAAAAAGAACGACATGGTTAAATTATCTTCCCTGACTGTTTCATTTTTATTATATAAATAAGAGATTCTTTAACATTTGTTTTATTGTAATGGATACCCTTTTTAGGCTCAAACAAGAGGATTGTGTCTACTGGTGGGACAATAGACAAGAAGATATAGTTTACAAAAATGAAATAGAAAATTTTGAGAAAGGAAAACCTATAGACATAGGAAGTAGGATTGTAATGAATTATAAGAACAAGTTTTATTACGGGGAAGTTATTAAAATGGAAGCTCAAAGTCACGAAGAAGCAGCCAAGTCACCAACAGACGAGACCTCGTCAGAAGAAGATATCACCAGGATTTTTTGTCTCTTAAATTTCAACGATTCAGATAGTCCTTTGAAGTGGGACGGGATTTTAAAGTTAACATAGGCCTGATTAGAGAAACCGTACAAACGCGAATTGTTGCATGACAGGTGCAACATTATGATATCAAATATGGCTGGAGCAGTTGTGGCGTCAAGAACTGGCTTCAAAACGCTGTGAAATCATACAAGTACCACAAGAGATTGTTATTAAACCAAATTATCCAGTGTTACATTGCACTTAGGTCTCCACCAGTTATAATATTTAAGTATATTTTTAATTTAATTTAAATAAGGTTGTATATGTTTAAAATACATATATTTTATAAAATTAAAATGTTTTACAAATGTTTATGGAGTTAGAAACAAATCTATTTTTTGTGTAAAAATGAGTAAAGATATCCTAACGAAATTTTTTTGACAAATAGGTAACATTAACACCAACACCCAGTAAAATTTTGGAATAGATTCAATGCTACGTTTTGATGGGAGAATATTTCTGCGCTAAGCGCGAATTTATTCCTGTGCATAGTATATTAGCTCTATGGTGATCATTTTTTTATTGAACTTAGGAAACATCTATCTACAGGTCATATAAAAATTTCAAAATCTTCTTGTAACTACTTTTCGAATTACAAAATATTTTGTTTCAGTGCATTTTACTTTCTGCAAAGGTATAGCATAAAACGGATCGAACTAATCTAAACATAGTAAAACCTAATCAAAAATGACTTTCTGCACACTTTTTCTCTTCTTACAAAATCTCGTATCTGTAGCCATTCAACCAATAATAAGAAATATACGTAGATTATACTGGTTCATTTTGTCGACGTGAAAACGCTGCAAATGAATGTAAACATCGACTTTACGTGGACACTTTGTGGCGTCAAAAACTGGCTTCAAAACGCTGTGAAATCATACAAGTACCACGAGAGAATGTTATTAAAACACATTTTACAATTGTACATTGTACTTAGGTCTCGACCAGGTATAATAGTTAAGTTTTTTTCTAATAACAGTTAAATTAGTTTGTGTGTGTTTAAAATACATATATTGTACAAATTAAAATGTTTTAAAAATGTTTATGGAGTTAGAAACAAATCTATTTTTTGTGTAAAAATGGGTAAAGATATCCTAACGAAATCTTTTTGACAACTAGGTAACATTAACACCAACACCCAGTAAAATTTTGGAATAGATTCAATGCTACGTTTTGATGGGAGAATATTTCTGCGCTAAGCGCAAATTTATTTCTGTGCATAGTGTATTAACTCAATAGTGATCATTTTATTAGTGGACGTAGAAGGCATCTTTCTACAAATCATCTAAAATTTTCAAAATCTTCTTGTATCTACTTCTAGAATTACAAAATATTTGGTTTCCGTGCATTTTACTTTCTGCAAAAGTATGGCATAAAACGGATCGAACTAATCTAAACATAGTAAAACCTAATAAAAAATGACATTCTGCACACTTTTTCTCCTGTTACAAAATCTCGTATCTGTAGCCATTCAACCAATAATAAGAAATATACGTAGATTATACTGGTTCATTTTGACGACGTCAAAACGCTGCAAATGAATGTAAATAACGACATAGCGTGGACACCTTGTGGCGTCAAGAACTGGCTTCAAAACGCTGTGAAATCATACAAGTACCACAAGAGATTGTTATCAAAACATATTTTACAATTGTACATTGCACTTAAGTCTCGAGCAGGTATTATAGTTAAGTTTATATCTAATTTCAATTAAATTAGTTTGTATATGTTTAAAATACATATATTGTACAACATAAAATGTTTTACGAACATTTATGGAGTTATAAACAAATCTATTTTTTGTGTAAAAATGGGTGAAGATATCCTAACGAAATTTTTTTGACAAATAGGTAACATTAACACCAACAACCAGTAAAATTTTGGATTAGATTCAATGCTACGTTTTAATGGGAGAATATTTCTGCGCTAAGCGCGAATTTATTCCTGTGCATAGTGTATAAACTCAATAGTGATCATTTTATTAGTGGACGTAGAAGGCATCTTTCTACAAATCATCTAAAATTTTCAAAATCTTCTTGTATCTACTTCTAGAATTACAAAATATTTGGTTTCAGTGCATTTTACTTTCTGCAAAAGTATGGCATAAAACGGGTCGAACTAATCTAAACATAGTAAAACCTAATCAAAAATGACATTCTGCACACTTTTTCTCCTGTTACAAAATCTCGTATCTGTAGCCATTTAACCATAGTCAGAAATATTCGTAGATTATACTGATTCATTTTAACGACGTCAAAACGCTGCAAATGAATGTAAACATCGACTTTGCGTGGATACCTTGTGGCGTCAAGAACTGGCTTCAAAACGCTGTGAAATCATACAAGTACCACAAGAGATTGTTATTAAACCAAATTATCCAGTGTTACATTGCACTTAGGTCTCCACCAGTTATAATATTTAAGTATATTTTTAATTTAATTTAAATAAGGTTGTATATGTTTAAAATACATATATTTTATAAAATTAAAATGTTTTACAAATGTTTATGGAGTTAGAAACAAATCTATTTTTTGTGTAAAAATGGGTAAAGATATCCTAACGAAATTTTTTTGACAAATAGGTAACATTAACACCAACACCCAGTAAAATTTTGGAATAGATTCAATGCTACGTTTTGATGGGAGAATATTTCTGCGCTAAGCGCGAATTTATTCCTGTGCATAGTATATTAACTCTATGGTGATCATTTTTTTATTGAACTTAGGAAACATCTATCTACAGGTCATATACAAATTTCAAAATCTTCTTGTAACTACTTTTCGAATTACAAAATATTTTGTTTCAGTGCATTTTACTTTCTGCAAAGGTATAGCATACAACGGATCGAACTAATCTAAACATAGTAAAACCTAATCAAAAATGACTTTCTGCACACTTTTTCTCTTGTTACAAAATCTCGTATCTGTAGCCATTCAACCAATAATAAGAAATATACGTAGATTATACTGGTTCATTTTGTCGACGTGAAAACGCTGCAAATGAATGTAAACATCGACTTTACGTGGACACTTTGTGGCGTCAAAAACTGGCTTCAAAACGCTGTGAAATCATACAAGTACCACGAGAGATTGTTATTAAAACACATTTTACAATTGTACATTGTACTTAGGTCTCGACCAAGTATAATCGTTAAGTTTTTTTCTAATAACAGTTAAATTAGTTTGTGTGTGTTTAAAATACATATATTGTACAAATTAAAATGGTTTACGAACATTTATGGATTAAGAAACAAATATATTTTTTTGTTGTAAAAATGGGTAAAGATATCCTAACGATTTTTTTGACAACTAGTTAACATTAACACCAACACCCAGTAAAATTTTGGAATAGATTCAATGCTACGTTTTGATGGGAGAATATTTCTGCGCTAAGCGCGAATTTATTTCTGTGCATAGTGTATTAACTCAATAGTGACCATTTTATTAGTGAACGTAGAAGGCATCTTTCTACAAATCATAAACATTTTCGAAATCTTCTTGTAACTACTTATAGAATTACAAAATATTAGGTTTCAGTGCATTTTACTTTCTGCAAAAGTATAGCATAAAACGGATCGAACTAATCTAAACATAGTAAAACCTAATCAAAAATGACATTCTGCACACTTTTTCTCCTGTTACAAGATCTCGTATCTATAGCCATTTAACCAGAATAAGAAATAGTCGTAGATTATACTGATTCATTTTGACGACGTCAAAACGCTGCAAATGAATGTAAACATTGACTTTACGTGGATACCTTGTGGCGTCAAGAACTGGCTTCAAAACGCTCTGAAATCATACAAGTACCACAAGAGATTGTTATTAAACCAAATTATACAGTGTTACATTGCACTTAGGTCTTGACTAGTTATAATATTTAAGTTTATTTTTAATTTCATTTAAATAAGGTTGTATATGTTTAAAATAAATATATTTTATAAAATAAAAATGTTTTACAAGTATTTATGGAGTTAGAAACAAATTTAATTTTTGTGTAAAAATGGGAAAAGATATCCTAACGAAATTTTTTGACAAATAAGTAACATTAAACTTTAAATTTGAGATAGATTCAATGTAACTTTTTGACGGGAGAATATGTCTGCGCTAAACGTGAATTTATTCCTTTGCATAATATATTAACCAATAGTGACCATTTCTTTAGTGAAGATATGTGGCATCTTTCTACAGATCATTTACAAATTTCACAATCTCCTTGAAACTTCTTCTCGAATGAAAAAAAAACATGTCCACTGATATTTTATCTTATAGATTCTGGCATAAAACTGATCTAACTAGTATGAGAATAGTACAACCTAATCGAAAATGACATTCTGCACACGTTTTGTCCTCTTACAAAATTTCGTATCTGTAGACATTTAACCAATAATAAGAGATATACGTAGAGATGTACTGGTTCGTTTTTTTGACGTCAAAACGCTGCAAATGAATGTAAACATCGCCTTTACTCGGACGCCTTGTGGTGTCAAGAACTTTCTTCAAAACTCCGTGAAATCATATAACTACAACAACGATGGTTATTATAACTAATTACGCAATGTTAAATTACACTTAGATATTTTTGCGGTATATGAAATTTGAAAAATTAATTTGATTTTTATTTATGATTTTTTAATTTTTATGAAACTGTTGTACACCTTAATTTATATGTTAAATACACAATTTGTTTGCATAACGTATATTATATTAATATTTGTAGAGACAAAACCGTTTACGCCAGCGTCAAAATGCCGACGAATGTAAACAATTTACAAGTGCCTTTAAAACACATAATATAAATGCATATATATCTCGTGAAAACTTGTTATACATGTAGCATGAGGTTGTCCAACGAAAATTGTACCTGTACATTACTATGATTTATTATTTTGCTATGAATACCATAATATATATATATATATTATTTTAACGTTTATACTTTCTGTGTTTAATTAGGACTAATTCCGTATAGGGAGTTTATTTTGTAACGAAAAATAATAGTACGAAATATAGACTTTTCATCGAGAACAAACAAAAAAGTCATTAGAAAGTCATAAATCCGAAACCAAATATTAACTTACTTCTGTTACTGTATTCAATTATAATATCAACTTAAAACTTGCCATCATTATTTATAAAAAAACAAAGATTGAATTATTTTGTTAACGTAATTTAATATATTTTATTTTTCATTAAAATTGTGTTAAAACTATATATAATAATGTAGTATATGTAATTCCACTAATACATGTTGTGGAATTCTTCATTTTAGATTTATGAGGTTGAAAATCATCAAATCCAATTCCATTTTGTCACTATACTAAATTTACATGAAAACTCATACAATTACATCAAAACATAACGTGTAAATCCATGCCAAATGTCGACGAAAGAATACACTTTTTTAAAATAAAATGATGCTAAAACTCAGTCGCTTAAAGTTGTCGGTGTAAAAAAGACAAAAGAATGTAAAAGATGTTCTCATGGAACACCTTCACCTTGAGGAGTCAGACTTGTTGACGTCAAAATGCGTCAGCCTGCCTAACTTGACGTCAATAGTCAGTAAAACAATGCAAGTTCCACGATGAAGTGACGCCGAAATGCAATTGCTTAACGAAGTCGACGTCACAAGGCATTCAAGCGTTCCGGCGTCGACGCCAAAAGGCGGCGAAACAGTCTAAAATCCGTCCTTGTGGCGTCAGAAATTGACTTTGAAACGCTGTGAATTCGTGCAAGTTGACTTCAAAAGGCCTTATACATAAACCTATATATATATATATATATATATATATATATATGTCTGTTACCGCGATAACTTTTGAAAGAAACGCCCGATTTTGATGAAATTTGGCACAAATGTGTAGAGTAACATTTATGACTTTAAGTTCGAAAACCAGATTGATCGGACTATGGGAAGGGGGTTTTACGGGGGTTTTAAATATTTCAAAAATCAGTTTTTGGAATTTTTCCTCCTTAAATTTTAAAAACACTCAATTTTAGTTTTAGCCATTTTATAGAGCTTAAAAAAACAAATAATTTGGTATTTTGAATCATTAACCTAGGATAAGTGGTCGCAGAGAAAATCCAAAAATCGTGTTCATAAAATCTCCCATGTTAATCTTATGGGAAAATGGTTTTTAACTTTTCCTCAATTAATTTTACTGTAAACTTCACATTTACTTTTACCAATCAATTTAGCTCTACAAACCAATCATTTCGGTGTTTAAATTGTGATTCTACATCCAACCGTTGCCGAGTAATTCAAAGTGCTAAACACAGTACGTTGTCCAATGTTATCCTTATGGAGAATATTTAAAATTTTATATCTCTATTATTAATGAATGAATACATATTGATGAAACTTGGTATGTGGCTTCAACTAGTACTGGTATATTGATATTTGCACAAAAAATTGATTTTTGTTGATTATTTTCTTAACAGCAAACCTGCATCCTCATCCCTAATGTTATTCTTATGGAGAATACGTAAAGCTTTATATCTCCCTTAATTATGAACATAAATCATTAAAACTTGGTATCTAGCTTCACCTGGTTGAGTTATATTGATAATTAAAAAAACCAAACATATTTTCATCTTCCTTTTTGCAGCAAACCTGCGTTCTAAGCCCTAATGTTATTCTTATGGAGAATAAATAAAATGCTATATATCACTTAGTTATTTATGTATTTTTATGAAACTTGGTAAGTGGCTTTATGTGGTAGTAAGAAATATATTCATGCATAGGAAATTCGATGAGTATGCAGGTTTGCTGCGACGGGGGTATTTCAATTTGTATGAAGCTAAGATTGACAGCCTTGGTATCAAGGACCCAGCACAAATTGTAAATTAATACATAAAAGGGCCCTGGGCCCTGGGCCCTGGTTATTAGACGAAACGGGCTATTCGTCTCATGTTAGGACAAAGGTTCTGGCCCAGAAAGGTGCACGCTGTGTTTCACAGGTACAGGGTGGCACCGGCAAGGAGACATTCTCAGTAGTAGAGACAGTATGTGCTAATGGCAACAGCTTCCCTTCTTTTATCATTTATAGAAGCAAAAACCTCTATGACAAATGGTGTATTGGAGGCCCTGAAGGAACAGCCTACATATCATCAGAGAATGGGTGGCAAGATAAAAGAACATTTCTTTGTTTCTTCAAAAAGTTTGTGGAATGGACCAAAAAATGGCCTAAACCAATCTTGGTTTTATATGATGGCCATGGAAGCCATATACAGTATGCTGTCTGAAAGTTAGCAATAGATAACAATATTCACATTGTGTCTCTACCTGCCCACTCGTCAGATAAGGTACAGCCGCTTGATGTTGGAGTATTCGCCCCTGCTGAAAAGGTTTGGCTGAAGGTAAAACGGCAGTATGGAAGGCAGTTTTCATACAAAAGCATTACTAAAGAAGACTTTCCGGGTCTGATGAAGCAGATGCGAGAAATGGGTGCCTTCAAAGAAGATAACATAAGGGCTGGATTCAAATCTTGTGGGATATGGCCATTAGATCGTCAGAAAGCTCTTAGCAAACTTCCACCATCTGTTACTCGACCCATACCTGTAAGTGAAGCCACCACAACGCCAGCTCCCCTGCACCTGTAAGTGACACCGTAACGCCAGCTCCCCTGCAGACATCTGTAAGTGACACTTTAACGCCAGCTCCCCTGCAGACACCTGTAAGTGACACCGTAACGCCAGCTCCCCTGCAGACACCTGTAAGTGACACCGTAACGCCCGCTCCCCTGCAGACACCTGTATGTGACACCGTGACAACTCCCCAACAGGAAACTGATGCCACTGTTAGGGCTTCTCATGTTCAAAATCAAGATCCACCTGAAATGACTGGCAATCATGATGTACATTCTTTCAGACAAGTCCTACTTAAATGCTTAACACCTCATCCTCAAAAAACGAGGTCAAAAAAGAAAAGGCTGAATTTTAACAACATGGCGTTAACAGAAACTGACGTTATGGAGAAAATGAAAGAATACGAAGAAGTAGAAGCAAGAAAGAACAAAGTGAAAAAAATCAAGAAAGTATGAAAAATAAAAAACAAGGTGTTGGCCTAAAAAGAAAATCTAATAAACAACCCACAAAAACTGCGGCAAAAAGACTAAAAAAGAAGTCACAAAAAGAAGATATTAGCACATCAGCTTCGGATGAAGACGAAGATTTTACTTCAGACTCTTCTGGTAGTTGTTGTTTAGCTGATCTAATCGTAGATTACTCAGAAGAAGAAAGCTTTGATACTTCAACACCTCATACATCAGGGACAAATAATCCCTCCAAGAGTGTATATGCATATAAAACAGCCAAACCAAATGATTTCGTTGTCGCTGTATATGACAATAAATGGTACATTGCTCTTGTCGTTAATGAAGCTCATGAGACAAACTTTACAACATATTACAACCTTAAGTTCACAGCCATCAAAGGTGAGAACAAGTTTATGTGGCCAGAAAAAGATGATGTTATTCAAGTCCCAGAAGATGACATCTTGCTCACACTGTTTGCACATCCGATTCCTGTTTCCTCTCGTGGATACATCGGTTTGGAACAAGAAATGCACAAAGAAGTGAAAAAACTGTTTTTTGCCTATTTAACAAGAGGCCTAGACTAGCTAAGCCCCAACAGGCTATTGAACTCATGCCAGCCAGCACTCTTGTGTGTGGTTTAGCGTAAAACCTTTTTTTAGAATTTGAGGCCTTTGAATTTTTGCTTGCCGTTTATGGACATAAGTTTTACTTCTTAACCTTCGAGTGGACGCTAAGCGGAGGAATCCTCCGGGTCAATTTTTGTTGTTGTGGGAAATATTTATCCTGGGGTTGGCAGCCCTGCCCTTTTGTGCAGCTGTCATCCCTCCCTCCACAAGCATTTGACAGCCCCTCCCCCCGCTTTCACCGACCAAGGTCAGTTTGGTGAGCGATGCCGTGAGGTGCTGGATGATTCCTCCGTGAGCGTTATTTTACGTCGATCGATACCTTGAGGAAACCTCCGTGAGCATTATTGTGTGTTTTATAAACACGGAGGAAAGGTCCGTGTGCGATTGTTTTTTATTTGGTTATTTGTAAAATTAGTATGTACAGTTGCTATTTATTTTAGATTTGTTTGTATTTGAAAATGAAAAATGAGGAAGAAAGGCTTGCTAGACTTATTGCGAGTGTGGAAAGAGAAGAACAGTGTGTAAATGAACGTAGGCCTATTGGACCTTTTATTCAAGAGTTGTTCCCGGATGAAAATCTACCTGATCCACCTTCAGACTCTGAAGATGAAGGTGAAGGAGTGGAGGAGCTGCCACGTGAGGAACCAGATGATGAATGTTTTCAAAACGTAAGTGAAAATATTACTTTTCTTGACGACAATGATTTTGATGATATAGAACGCATTCCAATAAAACAACGACAAACTGAAAACATTGTAACCAGACAAAATGGGAAAGCAGCTTATTTGAGTAAAGACAGAAAAATGCTATGGGATTTGCAGCCCAAGAATGCACAAGCAAGGACGCCCCTTAGAAATATTTTGAGAATGAGGATGGGGTGTGTGGCCCAAAGCGCAAAACATGCAAATTCCCCGATTGAGGCATGAAATCTATTTTTCAATGATGACACAATAAATGATATAACAGGCTACACCAACATATATATAAACACTAACAAGGGAAAGTTTGCCCGTGAAAGAGACAGTAAAACAACAAATCCCACTGAAATTAGAGCTGTTATTGGCTTACTGTATATGGCCGGTGTAATGCGTAGTAGTCACCATAATTTAGAGGATCTTTGGGCCATTGATGGGACTGGCGTTGAATTTTTCCGATGTGTCATGTCGCTAAGCCGATTTAAATTCCTTTTAAGATCTATGAGGTTTGATGACATCACGACAAGAGCAGAGAGAATGGCAAATGATAAATTGTCGCCTATAAGAGACATTTTTAATGACTTCATCGACTTATGTCAGAAGCACTATGTTGTAAGTGAGTTTGTGACCGTGGACGAGATGCTAGAATCGTTCCATGGTCGATGCTCATTTAGACAGTAGATGAGAAGTAAGCCCGCCAAATATGGCATTAAAGTGTATGCCATGGTTTGTGCAAAAACCTTTTATACCGCAAACATGGAGGTATACGTGGGGTCACAGCCCGAAGGACCATATGTTGTCAACAACTCTGGCAAGGAAATTGTAATGAGGATGATTGAACCTATCTCTGGTTCCGGTCGTAATGTGACCGTTGATAACTTTTTTACTTCCATTCCTCTTTGTGAAGAGCTTATGAAGGATCATCGGTTGACGCTTGTGGGAACACTGAGGAAAAACAAGCGTGAAATCCCTTGTGATTTCATTGACACGAAGGCACGCCCAGTTGGAAGTTCGTGCTTTGCATTCAGGAACAACTGCTCGATGGTCTCATACAAAGCCAAGAAAAACAAGGACGTCTTACTAATATCATCAATGCATGACAGCGACACTGTCGATATGACTGAAGACTCACGCACATTCCAAAAACCAGAGATGATTTTGTTCTACAATGCAAGCAAAGGTGGAGTAGACACCGTATACAAATACAAAGAGAGCTACTCAACTGCAAGAATCACTAATAGATGGTCAATGAGATTGTTCTACACTATTCTTGATGTAGGATGTCTCAACAGCTACATAATTCTAAAGAAGAATATCAACGAGCCTATTTTGAGAAGAAAATTCATCAAGGAGATAGCATTTGCTTTGTGCAAGGACTACGGTCAGCAAAGAATTTCTTACCGTAACATACCTAAACCAATGAAAGTACGAATGTGTCGCCACTTCGGGGCGATGTCACATTTGCAGCTGGAAGAAAAATCAGCCATCAAAGACAAGATGTACAAAATGCAAACTGTTTATATGCCGAGAGCATTCTGTGGTTACATGTACAGAATGTAACGAAGAAGAAATGGAGGTAGATAGTGACTCATCGTAAGACTTCTTTTCTTCTAAAAACCAAGATCTAATTGCCAAGACTTGTTTTTAGGATGTGTTTTTAGGAAGGCTTCAAAGGACATTTGATTTACCACATAACATTAACATGTTCAAGGATAGTAATTTTATTTTATGAGTGTAACATTTTTTGTTTTATCCTTCTATAACTATTTGAATTGATTGTAGTTTCATTGTTATAATATTCAATTTATGGTTTATGCAGGGAAATTTCATAGTAATTATTTTATAATTATCCGATAGTTGTATTTTATAAAAAAGCTTTTTATATTTACTCCACTACAATTGTTTTACTATTTATATACTATTCTACAAAACTGTTATTTAAAAAAATATAAGGTTTTTAGTCAAAAAAGTGAAACATGTTTTGTATAATTCATAATAGTTATATTGCTATACTAACTACGCAATTTTTACTCTTTTTTTTGCAGGGATATAGCGTGAAAACTATTTTATAATCATATTATATGTTTATTTCAAACAATAAAATTATTTATAATACATTTTGTGCATTTATTTAAAACCCGGAGGAAACCTCCTTGAGCGAGAGACGGCGTTTAAAATTGTAAGCGACCTCTGCAGGGTTAAGGCTTAGACAAATTTATAATAGTCTAATGTTTTATAGGCCTAATCATAAATAACACTTAGCCACTATAGAAATAGTAAACCTTAACTGTAATACTACGTGTTTGTTCGACTGTCCGGTCTGATTTCAGCCGATTTTTGGAAAGTTTTGTGTTCTTGTTAAAATTTTACCACATTAGATAGAACTGCAATTCATTTTTTTTCCTAACCTACAGTTTTTAAATATTTAAAAAACGAAGTTTCATGCTGCTTTATCTTGTAGTTTTCTTCTAATGAATTTCCTTTTATAATGCGCAATGTTTTGCAAAAATAACTTTTTACATTTGTAAATCTGTAAAATTTTTTTAGTAAAGGATTAGTGGAAAATGTTGTTAAGAGTTATAATTTTAGCACCCATTTCCCCCAGTATTATAGCATTGAGTTTAATAGGGAATATGACTATGGGTCCCAATTACCCCACTTGAGGTAATTGGGACCCAAATTATTATTATTTTTTTTATGTATATAGAAATATTTTGAAAAAAGGAAAACATGGTAATTAGTTGACCAATGGTTGATATAACCATACTGCATTTTCATATTATTATTATTTTCATACATAGCTGAGCTATTTCAAATTTTTTTTAACATGGGTCCCAATTCCCCCCACTCTACCCTATAAAAGATTATTAAGTATGGGCGCTTAAACCAGTTATTCAAAAATCTAATCACATTTTCAGGGATTACGTAGCAGTCTCAAGTTGGTTCCTTTGAAGTTTGGTACTGAAAATTCCTTAGGGATTCAACCCAAAAGCTTTGCCATGTTATTCTAATGGAAATAGATTTTTTTATTGATGTGTTATCCACATGAAAGGTGGGCATGGCAGAGCGTGGCTAGTTCCGTGAAACGTGGCTAGTTCCCAGAACGTGGGCGCTACCCAGCCATTGTAATATGTATTTACTTCTTATAATAATAATGTTTTTTTTCTAGGATGACAGTATTTTGGATATTGAAAACTTGGAGGTCGTTTTTGAAGAAGTTGAATTATTGAATCAAAGTAGAGAAACAGACATACATGAAAATATCACTTATGAAGATGGAAATGTGAGTAATTGAATCGATTCAAGTGAAAGAGTGTTGCAGTCTTCGGATGATGAAGCAAGAGAGATTCAGGAGCCTGATTTAAGTGAAAGAGAGGTGCAGTCATTGGATGATGAAGAAGGGCAATCTGATTCTTCTGAGTTTTTCCAAGAACAATGTAGTAAAGGTCGAAAAAAGAAAGGAAGAAAAAGAAAATATTCTTGCCAAACAAGAGCAATTCGTAAAAAACTAAAAGATAGTAATAAGTCATATGTAAACCAAAAAGGAGAGAAAGTGTATTCTAAAACCTTCAGAGATTTTCCCTGTAATTGCAAATGCTACGAAAAAGTTTCAGAAGGAGAAAGGAAAAGTATTTTTAAGAAGTTTTGGGAATTAGGCAATTATGATAGCCAAACAATGTTCATTTGCTCCCAAATTAGAGAGAAGCCTATAAAGAGAAAGATTCCAATAAACGTTCATGTACTAGGGATTACATTTAATGTAATTTGGGTAGTGTTGTCTTTGTTAAATACAAACTTTAATTATAATAAACCACTTTGAATTTTTCTTTTTCCTGAAGAAAGCCAGTCCCCTGGTACACCCATCAGTCCCCTGGAGCAATAAAATATAATATTTTTATAAATGTTAAATTAGATGAAAGTGTATGGATTTACACATTTTTATGTAGTTTACAACTTGTTTGATCATAAAAGTAAAAGAAAAAGTTTTTTTGAATAACTTTATTTTTGTAAAATTCAAAAATTGAAAAGATGCACTTTCCGTAGAATCACCCGTATACGTTGAGGTAAGGGACTGCACGGTGTGTGCTACAACAAAGATAAATGTGCATAAAGATGCAAAATCCTGTTTGTAAATAGCCTAGTTATTTTTATTGTGTGATCTTATGACATTTTATCATGTACTTTTGTAAAAGGAACAAAGTTGAGTTGATTTGCTTACATGAATAACACAAAAAATTGTATTTCATGATTCGGTGCATAAAAAAGGAGTGCTAAGCCTATTAAACTTATTTAAACAATTTTGTTGACTTTTTTAGTAGAAATTAATTTTACAATACTATAGTTTATGTCTTTGAGGAAAACAGTTGAAAAATTTTGTGATTTGTGTTACGGTGGTGTATAAACCTTAATTTATCAAGAATACACCATTTTGGCGGATTTCGCTACAATTTACTAATTTGTCTACAACTTCTTTATTTTTCAAGGTAGGTGCATGAAATTTATTGTGTTTGGTTTAGAACTAAGTAAGAAACTTGAGAATACCAATAGTATATATGGGGTCAATGGTTTTTTTTTAGCTATTTGTGTTCAAAAGTTGGAGTTTTCAAAAAATAAACAATATTTTATAAAAATAAAAAGGTAATATTTTTTATTTTGTTATGAGACTATTATACATAATTATTTGGATGTAGAATTTCATTGGGAATAAAACAAAAAAAGAATTATGGCTGAAAAAAAGCTTTTCAGCCATAAAAAAAAGCTGATTTGGCTTTTTTTTCTGTTAAGGCAAAAAAGTTAAAAAAATTTTACTAAATGCTTACAAAATTGATTAAAAAGGCCTGGTATTTTTGGCTTGTACTATAAGTAAAAGTACCGGCATTTTAGGCTTGGACCAAAACATTTTTGGCGGACTGCAAAGGGTTGAAGTTCAGAAATATTATTTCACTTTGCTTTTAAAATTTATAACAAATTTGTTATTTTTTACAAAACTTTTTTATATGTCCAGTAATTATATTTGATTCTTATAGGCCCTAAGGTTTTCTAAAAAAAATATTAGTTTACTAATAGAAATTGTTTTACAAGTTTTACTATCGCCTGAAAAATAGCTGATTTTAATTGCCTCCTAAAGGGCTGTTCGGAATCAAGTTAACTCATTGGCCTAGACTTACGGAACTGTTCCGTGCGGCAGCCGCCTGCCCCGATATTAGACTTACGTCATGGTTCCGTCTCCAACAAACACAACGTTCTGTACAGCGCTGTCGTCATCGTAGTTCGTCCCGATGCCGCTAGATAGTGTAGGTAGTATTGTCAGATCGTAATATGCGTAGTTTGTCTAAAAATATCGCGTAAATAACTTTAAAACCATTAAATATGACAGACCTGTGCTTTAAAAATTCGATGCGCTTGCAGAATGTCGGCGGCGTCATTTTTAAAGCTTTTGATAGCTAAAATACAGAATAAAATAAATATTTTTGTTGGTTTCATTTTCAAAGTAGTGATATTTTTACTGTTGTAGTAGTATCAGCACTGGCTAAGAATAACCTTACCGTCTGTAAAACATTTATTTGTACATCTATCTGCTAGTGCTAGAGTTTTGTTTACGTGAGAGTGACGTTTGTTTGTTTTACTGTGTCATGTTTTGTTTGGTTATATTATTTTATTGAAATGGAAAGGGACATTGCGAGTTCTGAAATAGATCGTATGCTTTTAGAAAGCGATTACGAAGAAGATGGGGACTTTGATTTAGACGATGAAGATGACTTCATTCCACGTGAGTACGGTGACAATGACATTGATCTTGATAATGACGAAACTGAAGTTGAAAACGAAGAAATTGTTGTTAGTGCTAGGCAAAGTAATATTTCTGTTGATGAACCAGGTTATATAGAGGTTGATCAAGAATGTCATGAACTTATTAATATTCATGAAAACACACTTTTGGGTGGGGGCGATTGTAGGCCTAGTGTGGAAATCACAAATAACCCTAACTAGAATTTACTGTCAAGAGATTTTCAAGATAAGCCTAGTTGTTTATTTCATGACCAAGCCGTGGTGATTGGTAAAAAAGTAAGCCTAATCTACCACTAAAGCAAATAATAAAAAAGCTTCGTAGACCCGCTTCCAAGCCACGTACACCTGCTTCCAAGCAATGTAGGCCTAGACCCGCTTCCAAGAAAACAAAATTTAAAAATAGCGAATGGCATTGGCTTGATGTGGATAATTAACCTAAAATAATTGGTTTCAAAAGAACACCAGGTGTAAATTCAGTAACCTTGCGTAGCCTAGGACCAAACCCAAATGAAATGGACTGTATGGAGGGATTTCTCGGCCAGGAATTCTGGGATATGGTGTGTACAGTGACTAATGATTACGCACAAAAACAATAGTTGGATGAAAGCCGAAAGTCTCTGAAATCAGATAAAAAATTGGCAAGAAATAAGCTCGGATGAGCTGAAAGCATATTTAGCTTTATATATCCTTATGGGGCAAGTAAAAAAACCCACAATACAATCTTACTGGTCTCATAGAGCAATTATTGAGACACCAATTTTTTCTGATACAATGCCAATGGAACGTTCCCTCGCAATCTAACGATTTTTACATTTTTATGATGAAAGTGTTGAAGACTGTGCTGGAGATAAGTTAAAAAAAATCCGGCCTGTGCTGAGGTACTTGGAAACTAAGTTTTTGAAAGTCTACGAACCAGAGATATATATTGCATTAGACAATACTTTGTTGAAAATGAGATCTCGACTAGGTATCATCCAGTTCAACCCCAAAAAAAGAGCACGATTCGGGGTCAAAATTTATAAAGTTTGCGAGTCTTCGTCGGGATATTGCTCTGTATTCAAAATATATGTTGGTGAAGACAAACAGGATGATACACCCGCTACAATGTCAGTTGTTCTCGACCTTATGCAGCCATTTTTTGGACTAGGCCACATAGTATTCCTAGATAATTGGTACTCTTCCCCTTTATTGTATACTGCTCTTCTAGAAGAAACTACATATGCAGTAGGTACTGCCATTTCCAATAATAGGAAGTGTATGTCTAGGTTTTTTTGACAACCAACCTGGAAAAAGGAGAAGCTGCGAGAAGATCAGGAAGACAGCTTTTAGCAGTCAAGTGGAGAGACAAGAAAGATGTCTACATCCTATCCACTGTCCATGAAGGCATACAAATGGAGACAGACAAAGTGACTGTACGGGGGAAAAAGAAGATGTAGTGAAGAAACCCAAATCAGTTATAGAATACAATAAAGGCATGTTAGGAGTTGACAGGCAAGACCAGGTGCTGGCTAGTTTCCCTATCATGAGGAGAACGGTAAAAGCTTACAAGAAGATATTTTTTTATCTTATGGACCTAACTCTGTTCAATTCTTTTTGGATTTTCAAAAAAAATAACAAAGAAGAAATTACACTTCACTGAATACCGGCTAAACTTGGTAGAGCAGTTACTACATTCAGTAACACTGCCTGAAAGGTCAACTCCAGGCCGAGCTCCCATCGCCGATACACCTCTTAGGCTTCAAGGCAGAAACTGGGGACATTTCCCCATACAAATACCGCCTACCCAAAGCAAACAGTTCCCCTCAAGATCATGCCATATTTGCAAAAAACACAAGAGAGATCTGAAGTAAGGTGGTTGTGTGAAAAATGCAATGTCCCCCTTCACCTGGAGCAGTGCTTTAAAGTGTGCCACACTAAGGTAGACTACTAAAGTGTAGTGAAGCAAGAAACATGTAAATAGTGTACAAGTAGTTAGAATATTCAATGAGTTTAGTTAGTGTCAAGTGTAAAAATAATGAAATGTAAAAGTTAACAAAAGGACATTACTTCTGGAAGTAAGGATCAATCTCTTCATTTAGTAAGGTATGTCGTCTAAGTTTGAATTTTTAATGTAATTATTTTTGTTTAAATATGTTTATGTACCATAGTAATACTATTATTCTCTTATTTCTAAAAAAATGGAAACTATAGGCCTATATTTCAAGTCAATTCTAAGAGATTCCTTTCATAAGGCAACGATGGTTCTACAAGTGGTTATGAGGAGCTCATACCAATGTTTATCATATTACTTAATATTTTTTGTTTTCCTTAAAAAATATGTTATGATTAATAAAATGGTGTTTTTATATACAGTTTGAGTTGGTTAATAAATTAAAACTATTTGTAATTGGGTAAAAAAAATTATATTTAGTAAAATTAAGTTACTTTTGAAATTTCATTTTTTTAAATTTTTTTTTAACCCTTAATTACTACGGACCGTCTCTGGACCGCGCGGGAAATTTCAACTGGGATTTCTCCCTCAACTGGCAACACTGGAGCACGTGCTATTCAGTACCTGCCTGACCTTGGGTCTACAGGTGTGCCAGGCAGTTACAAGCTCGCGACGCGTTGCAACGGAACGTCGCAACCGTGGAACAGGTTCCACGAGGCAGTTCCGTTGCAACGATAGCGACGCTGCGACAAGAGGGCGGCTGGAGCGCTTAGAGCTGTCGTCGCGGGCCGTCCCGTTGGAACTGTCACGATTTAGACAATAGACTGCGACTGGAGCGCCTTCAGCATTCGTCGCGGGCAGTCCCATTAGAACTGTAACGACACTAAACTGCGACTGCGACTGGTGTAGTATGATCGTTAACTTTGCAACGAAAATTTAATACACCAGATCATCAGTGTGGTACTTAGTTGTTTTTAATTACAAATATTTTGTCGTTTATGTAAATGTTTAAAAAGTATTGATGATGATACTTTCTTATGACTAAATAAATTTTGATTGGAATTCATTTATTCACAGAAAATCTAAGTTAAAAGTAAAAAATGAACACCAAAAATTAGTGTTTTTTCCCTTGAATCCAGATTACCTTGCTATTCTTTTTAACCATTGCAAAAGGATTAAATATTTTGGTTCAATTGCAGCTCAATTTATGATTTAGGATAGTTGTCTTTTACTGTATAACTTAATAATTCTTCGGATAGTTATAAATTATATTTGTAAATCCAAATATTTGCAATTTTTAAATTGATTTTGTTTGATTATAAATGGCTAAGGATAATAGTGAACAACCGCATGCAAGTTTCGTAATTTATATTTTAATAATGGTACAGACAACTTTAAAAAAACCATCAAGTTGTTTGTACCTAATTAAAGTGTACCTATGGTTGGCCACAAAGTAATTCAAGTTATTACTTTTAATGTTAATACTATACAACTGTTCCTTGTCATACAAGGTAACCAACATTTAAAACCAAAGTAATGCATTTACTAACCTAATGTATACCAACCAAAATTACAACGTAACAGCATTATCAAAATATAACAATTAAGCATTATTTAAATACTGAGCGCAGCATAAGCGTTGAGGGTAGTGGGAGTGGGAGGGGCCACATGTCGCGACAGGCGAAGCAGTGCCGCGCAGATTTGTTGAAGTTACACAGTTCCACAGTTACTCCAGGTACTGCGACCTCTTGTCGCGACTGCTGGAACTGGAACTACTAGTTCCAAGCGTTGGAACGGTACCACGACCGTTCCACGCTTGGTACAGTTCCAACGAGGCAGTTCCAGTTATTTCGGCACAACTCTACTTGGGTCGTCAGTTGAGTGGTGGAATCGCTCGAGTGATCACCGTAACAATTTTCGAGTTATTGACCTTGAGCGGTCCGAGAGACGTTCCGTAGTGTTTGCGCTGGATTCTTAGCGGTCCAATAAACGTTCCGTAGTGTTTTCGATACTTTGTTGGCGGTCCCTTGGAAGTTCCATAGTGGTTGTGTACCTTTTATTAGGACTATGTAAATACTTGTATATAGTTTTTAGTTTAAATTTATGTTAATATAAAATATGGATGAAGACGTAAAAGGTCCAGAAGTCTCATCTGAGCCCTCTACAAGTTCCGGAGTGGTTAGAAGAAGCTCCCGCCCAGCTGCTAAGCGTGTTTTAGACTCAAGACTGAACAATTTTGATGACGATCTATACAATTTAGTCCATGAAACACTTGATGAAGAGCTTGATGAAGACATTGACCGAGATCCTGATTATGCAGAAGAAAGCGACCACGATTCTAAAAGTGAGCAGAGTGCCGATGAGTGTGAGATAGAAAAAGTAGACTCAAGTAGGTCTATTGATTTTTTGCCTACTTATGACTCTCACGTTAGATCAATCTCTGATTCAGCAAGGAAGAGGAAGTTTCAGTCCACAACACTTTAAAAAAGGTAAAGCAAGTACAAAGATTAATTTAAATGAGTCATGTAAAAAAATAAGGACAAAATCAGCTCAGCATAAGAAAACTAATATTTTGCCCATTAGATCGTTACCTACTCATGAAGTAAATGTAAATGTTGGTACTCAAGAGACAAGCGTCTTACCAAATACCGATTCAGAGTCCAGTAATATCAATCCACCAGAAAAGGCTGATACTGTTGTAAATGAAGTGACACATATAAGGGAACCTGAGGGAGTCAATTTGACACCCACCACCAACCCGCCTGTAACACCAGCATCAAATGCGGTAAGAGATAGGTCGTTCTATTATGGTAGAAGAACGAAAGTAATGATTAAAAAAAAATACCAGCATTCCGCTGGAGAAAAAAATGTGGGAAATCAAGCAGTACGAACCAGGGTCATTAATATAATTACTCATTTACCAGGATTGAAAGCACAAGCATTAAACCTTGGAAGCAATCCAGATTTTCTAGAAATATGGCAACTTCTGTTCTCTAAAGATATTCTGGACGAGATTGTGTGTTGGACAAATATAAAGATTGATTCTTTGAGTGCGAAGTATAACAAAGGGCACTGTCCTTCTTTTGTCCATCATATTGATGAAATTGAGCTTAGAGGCTTTATCGGTCTTTTGGTTTACAGTGCTGCCTTTAAAGCTGGCAATGAATCAGTTGCTAGCCTGTTTGCAACCGATGGAACAGGCCGAGAAATTTTTCGTGTCGTTATGAGTAAAGAAAGATTTCTTTTCATCCTACAAGCTCTAAGGTTCGACAACCCGGAAGACAGGGAAGAGAGGAAATACCCCCGTCGCAGCAAACCTGCGTACTCAGCGAATTTCCAATGCATAATATATGTCTTAATACCACATAAAGCCGCAAACCAAGTTTCATTAAAATATATTCACATATAAGCGATTTTAACCCTTTTAAGGCCGGCGGCCGTAATAGGCACCCGTGGTCAAAATTGCGTTCAAGGCCGGCGGCCGTAATAGGCCCCCGTGGCTATAATTGCGCTCGCGGCCAACGGCTGTAATAGGCACCCGTCCACTTTTTTTCATTTACTGGCTGAGTTCCTTTTCCAAATGCCACAAAACTTGATATCCTTGTGTAGAGGATAATGACAAACACTGCCGTTTTCGTCAATATTTCTGTTTTATTTCTATGCATTTTGATGACGTAACAGTAAGCTGGCTTGTCATCTGCACTCTGTGTGTGATGTTATTGTTTAGACGCCTTGTTTGTGGTTATGTTTGTTGTTTGTGATTAAAAACAAAATATATTTTAACACGTATTATATTATGTTGTGAGTTTTAACCTTAACATGAGTAAAAGGCGCCGGGAGAAATCACCGACGAGTGAAAACACTCTGATAGACAGCGTAGTCGAAAGTGGTGTTATGTTTATTGATGATGACTCAACTATTGTAAATGAGTTATTTGAAGATGATTCTGGTGAGGATGAGAATGAGTATGAACCTGTTGATGACACAGATGAGGATCCAGACTTTGTCCCAGAGGGACATGAAGACGATCATGAGGATGAGGATGATCCAGAACCCCTCCTCAACCTTCCATCAACCTCCTCAGGTTGGCCTAGGCCTAGAGGTAGACCACTATCGACAAACCAAACCAATACAAACGATGGTGAAAATACTCAGAATAGGCCTATACATAGGCGAAGGCTTGCTAACAATGATGACGACAACAATATCTACAATGTGCAGTGGCCTATAGATGAATCTGACGCTACGGCAGGGTGGAAAATATTTTCAGAGGAAAATGATCCAGATAATGAACCAATTCATCAATTTTTTGAACAACCAGGACCTAGACATTGTCCTCCTAACAATGCTAGGCCTATTGATTATTTCAACTTGTTAGCGAATTTACCCTATAGGGAAGAAGCTATTACCGTAGTCGGCATGGTAACACCTAGGCCCGGGACCATGATAACTTTTCGTTTTGAGGTCCCCAGACCCCAAAAACACCATTCGTTCGAAACTATATATATCTATATATATATGTGTCCGTGAGCACGATAAGGTAAGCTGGGGTGTCTGGGCCATAGGGGTAAATGGGCCATAGGTTTTTTTAAAGAAACTTGTAAGGGTAATATCAATTTCAGCAGTTGGCCACACTGCTAGACCAAGCCTTCTTCTTCAAACAACAAGCTTAACCTGTCTGTGATTAATGGCTGCCATGTGGTATTATGTTGAATTTCATGAATCAAAATTTTGAAAACAACGTGGCGTACACACATCTTTAAAAAATTTCTACACACTCAAGGTAAGTCCAATTAATCTTAGCATTAGATTATAATACTCTTTATGGATATAACAAAGAATAAATGTCATTGCCAGCATATTTCATCATTCTGTTTTTTGTCTAGAGTGGGTGGTCCATTTACCCCCAGAAATATTTCAAAACGGGGTATTTGGGCCAGGGGGTCGGGGTAACTGGGTTCATTGCAGGCCCAGATACCCCGATATGACCCATTTACCCCAAGTAATTATTATTAGTAATTTAATTCAGAAAATGATAACTTATAGGCTATACAACAAACAGAGTATCTAGCTCAAGAGCTCAGCTTATCTACGCTTTAATAATATAAAAAATTTCAAACATAAGCTTAACATATTCTAAAACTGTGTGTTTTTTTCCAGAAAATGGTGAGGACATATGTGAGAAAAACACAGAGAGGAGCTGGCTTAACGTATACCCATGAGGACTTAGAGAAGGCAATTGAAGATGTAAGAAATGGGAATAAAACCACACGTGGAGCATCTTTACATTACAACATTCCAAGATCTACCCTAAAACACCGTATTCTTGGGACTCGGGGCAAAGGCAACATAACCGTAGATGGCAAGGGCGGTGGTGGGGTACACTCTTTCTTGTCTGCTGCGGCTGAAGAGGAGATTGCAAATTGTATCAAAGTGATGGACAGAAATGGTTTTGGTTTATCAAGAAACGAGGTCCTGGATCTGGTTCAAAGTTATATCAGACAAAACAATATTGAATGTCGGTTTAAGGACCAGCGACCAGGCGCAGACTGGTTCATAGCTTTTAAAGCTAGACATCGTTTGTCATTAAAAAAGCCCCAAAGTATAGAGCATGTAAGATGCGACCAAACTAATCCTTGGGTTATCTACAACTTCTTTGATGTTTTAGATGATGTCATAAATGATCTGAAGCTGACTGGCAAACCGAGCCAAATTTTTAACTGCGATGAGACATCATTTTGCCATGACCCATCGAAAACAAAAGTCTTAGGAATGATTGGCGAGAAAAGTAAACGTAAAACAAGTACTTCTGGTCGTGAAAACACATCCGTTCTTTTATGCTGTTCTGCTGATGGACGAATGCTGCCACCTCTTTGTGTATTCAAAGGTAAATTTGTAATGGAGAATTGGCTGGACCAAAACATCGTAACACAAACTGCAATATCAGTAACCTCTCGAGGGTGGATGGAAACAACCTTATTTTTCAACTGGTTCCGTGATGTTTTTTTGAAGAATATAGGTGAGGAGAGGCCTGTGATCCTTATCTATGATGGGCACACAACCCATATATCAACCAATTTGATAAGATTAGCCATTGAAAATCAAGTGACCATTATGAAGTTGCCCCCACACACCACACATGTCTTGCAGCCTTTGGACGTCGCTGTTTTTAAAGGCCTGAAAACAAACTGGGACAAAGAGCTATGCAAGTGGCAGAGAGCCAATCCACGTAAGAAAATACCTAAAGCTGAGTTTGTGGCTCTTATAACAAACTTAGCCAAAGATGTGCCTGCATTACACATTACGAATGGATTCAAGACCACAGGCATCTATGACGATGAGGAGAGAGGACCCAACAGAAAACGTATTTCGGAAAGCATATTCAAGAAGACCGATTTAGATAGGTATAAAAAAAATCTCCCAAATCCTAATGCAGCACCAGAAGAAGTAGGCCTGCCCACAACTTCAACAGTAGCAGCGGAAGCACCCCAAACAGTGGCAGTGGAAGTAGAGGTAACTACCCCGACTGTGGCACTAGAAGTGGAGGTAATAACTACCCCGACTGTGGCAGTAGAAGTGGAGGTACCGACTACCCCATCAGTGACAGTGGAAGTACCAAATTCCCCATCAGCTGCAGAAGACTTACCGACTACCCCATCAGTTTCAGTGCCAGCTGGTGCAGCCCAAGCCAGTGCCACAGAGCTTCCGGTGGTAAGTACATCCAGGCCTGTGGGTGATAATCCCAAAAGTTTTGAGGAACTATTGTTAGATTTATTGAAGAAAGAAAAAAAACCAGATACGTCTGAGAAAAAACGAAAAAGAATTGTAACTAACTGTGAAATCATCACCACACCGAAATATCTGGCGATGAAAGAGGAGGAAGAGAAAGAGAAAGAAGAAGTGGCAAAAAGAAAAAAAATCAAGCAAGAAGCAAAATCTATGAAGAAAGTAAATTTGAAAACTGTAAAGAAAATTGATCCTCCTACAAAGAAGACCAGAAAAAAAGGAAAAGACAATAATACCGATGTTGAGACAACTGACGAAAGTGACACGTTCTCCGTACAAGACAATGACTCTGACCAGGCATCAAGTTCCGAAGAAGAAGAAGAACTTGAATTGTGTTCAATAAAAGAAAATGATTACTGCATTGTAAAGGTTTATGGCAAATCACAAGATACATTCAGATTGTACTTAGTACAAGTCACTAAGAAAACTAAGGGTGGGTATGATGTAAGATTTTTTAAACGTCATCCACAAACAATGAAATTCATATCAACAGAAGAAGAATCCTACGTTAGACAGAAAGATGTAGTAAGGAAGTTAAGTAAGCCTTCCACAATCAAATCAACGAGATACAAAGGTATGCTAAGCTTTCCAAATGACCTCAGTGATTTGACGAACATTCAATAGCTTAACGTAAGTCAAGTTAGCTTCAGTTAAGTAACTTAATCAAAGAAAAAGACTTAAAGAAGTAAAATTTAAGTTAATATAAGTTCAAGTAAACTTACTACTTTTGAATCTTTTTCACTAAGTTAAGAAGCTTTTTCACTAGTTTTGTTCAAGCTAAGAACATTCAACAAGTTAGCTGAACGTAAGTTAACCGAAGAAAAAGACTTTAAAAAAAGTAAAATTTAAGTTAATATAACTACTTTTTGTATCCTATTCACTTATACATTATTTGGATAATAAATAGTAAACTTACACTTAACATCTGAGTTTTATTTTCCCCTGATTTGGCCCAAGTGTTTCTACGGGGTCGACTTACATCGTCAATAAAATTAATAAAATAAAATTTAATTTAATGTTTGTAATTTTTTTTATAAAGCTCTTTTGCATGTGAATAGGCCCACATGCCCCAATTACAATTGTGACATCTTAAATGGAAACTAAGGTATGGTGGTCCAGTTACCCCTTTTTCTGGGGGTAACTGGGCCCATTGGTTAATTAATTTTTAATTATTTTTTATTATTATTAAATATAATAAATTGAATGTTTAACTATCATATTTGTAAAGCCTACACCTTACATTGTATGATAAAAATTATTGCAACTTCTTACAAAACATTTGTATGGTTCTCAGAAATAGTAACGTTAAAAAAATCTGTTTTAAGGCGAAAAAAGATGGCCCAAATACCCCAATTCACCTAACTCTCGTAAAAATTATCCGATTTTGATGAAATTTGGTATAAACGTGTAAAGCAACATTTATGACTAAGTTCGAAAACCAGCCAGATCGCTCTATCCGAAGGGGTATTTTGGGGGGGTTTTGTACCCCAAAAATGGGTTTTTCGAATTTTTTACATGTAATTTTGGAAATAGTCAAATTTTAGTTTTTCCCATTCGATTCAGCTTAAAAAAACACACAATTTGGTATTTTGATCATTTCTCTACGTCAATTGGTTACCGAGATATTGAAAGTGCTAAACACAGTACGTTGTCTAATGTTATTCTTATGGAGGAAAATAAAAATTTTATATCTCGCTTATTTATGAACGTATACTGACGAAACTTGGTATACGACTTCATCTGGTTGTGGACCATTGATATTTGCTCAAAAAAACAATTTTTTACCAATGGCTCCCGTAGCAGCAAACCTGCGTACTCATCCCCATGTTATTCTTATGGAGAATAAGTAACGTGTTATCTCCCTTCATTATGAAAATAAATTAATGAAATTTGGTATGTGGCTTTACCTACATGAGTTATATTGATATTTGTATAAAACCCCGTTTGTTGTGCTCCTTGCTTCAGCAAACCTGCATACTCAGCCGCCATGTTATTCTTATGGAGAATAATTAAAATGTCATAAATCGTTTATTTATGAATGTATATTGATAAAACTTGGTATGTGGCTTTATGTGGTATTAAGATACATATATATGCATTGGAAATTCACTGAGTACGCAGGTTTGCTGCTACGGGGGTATTTTTTACTCAAACTTTGCTGACAACATTTGTCACCCACACAAACTTGTATGCGAGTAATTACATCCAGAACTTGACAACATCTTCTCTAACGTGGTTACCAGTTACTTTGATTGAAATCAAGGCTTTTTTAGCCGTCATCATGAACATGGGCCTAAATAAAAGGCCTACCATTGATAGCTACTGGAGGACGAACAGTAAAAGCCAATGCCTGCCCTGGTTCAGGGAGATGTTCAGTCGTAACCGTTTCGAAAGTATTTTACGATTCTTTCATATGACCGATTCTAGTTCCTTCCCGAAGCCAGGTGAACCAAATTACGATCCGTGTGCTAGGTTCTCTATGTTAGTTGAACATGCCAATAGGGTATTCAGACGGCATTACGTACCACATCAAGAATTATCAGTGGACAAGAGTTTAATCGGAACCAAATGCCACACTTCGATGACTCAGTACCTCCCTAATAAGCATCAACACAAGTGGGGGATCAAGTTGTGGATGATGTGTGATTCGGTCTCTAACTATTGTCTAGGATTTTTCTGCTACAAAGGCAAAAAAGAGGATGAATTGAATGAGAACAAGCAGCAAGGTTTGGCCCATAGAGTTGTCGTCAAGTTGATGGAAATGGGTCAATATCTAAACAAAGGCTACCACATATTTGTCGACAATTTTTTTATGTCTATACCCTTGGCAAGATATTTGTTTTCTCAAGAAACCTATATTACTGGCACTGTAAGAAGGAACAGGCAAGAGATCCCAGGCAGGATAAAAGACAAGTTAGGTGTTGGTCAACAGTGCTACATGAGAAACGAAAGTGTGCTTATGCTTAGCTACCGCCAAAAAAAAAGTCAGAAGAAACCAGTAATTTTGCTATCAACTAAATATAAGGCAAGTACAGTTGACAAGACAAAGAAAAGGAATGACAGTGTTATACAAACTAAAAAACCAGATATGATTGATAAATACAACATGTATATGGGTGGGATCGACACTTCTGATCAGATGTTATATTGTTACCTCGACGAGCGAAGGACCCTAAAGTACTGGCGCAAAGTAACTTTCAATATTATGGCCAGAATGGTTTTAAACAGTTATCTGCTGTACAAAGAAAACAATGATGGTAAAATACTATCCAGGTATTATTATACTGTTGAAATCATTGATGCATTGGCTGAAGAGTGGCTGGCATCACGTAACGGTAATGCTAGGCCTATGGGAGGTGGAGATGGTATCGGACAAGAGTATGGAATCGACCACTTACCTGGAAGATTGGAAAAAAATTGTTCTGTTTGTAGTCCTCTCAGTACTACTAATGGTGGCCCCAGAAAGAGATCAAGGTATTGCTGTAAAAAGTGCTTAGGAGGAATTCATCCTCTGTGTTTTGGGCAACATCGCTGTTAACTTGGCCAATCAGTCTCGGAAAATATAGTTTTTATGTGTAAATATTATTGATTTATTCTTATATATTAGGTTTTGTGGGTGTGTGTTTTATGAAATTCATTTTAACAGTTTTTTACCATACTAAGTGATCTGGGAAGAAGTATAAAGAGATTTTACACAGTTTCTTTATTTTGGACCAAAATCAACATAGTGTCGACTTTCATATTATGTTCTACAACTTCATGTCAAATCAAGGTAGGCACTTCAAAATTGGTAATTTTACTCATAATTAGCTGTAGTTTGTAAATATATATGTTTAAAAAGGTTCTATACCAGTTGAATATTTTTAAAGGATGTTAACACCTAAAACGAAACATCGGTCAAATTGACCGATGGGTAATTTTGCGCTGTAATAGTGGCTAAACTGCTTGGCCTTGAGGGCTGCCGCTCCCCCTACCTTCCTCCCCCACCCTTCTCTTACCTCCAAGGCCATTTTCACTCAGTTTGCCCGACGGCTTTGTATTGAGCAGACGCTTTGTGTAAAAGCGGTCGGTCAGATTTACCGCGTGTTTCGCTTACCGGCTGCCACTCATCGGTCAAATATACCGTGTGTTTCGCTAACAGGTTGAAGTGAAATGTGTTGTGTTTTGCTTTTTTTGTAAGAAACTAAAACGTCTCGTGATACAAAATGGCTAGCGGTGGTCCTAGCCGTGGTATAAGACTTAGTGACCCAGATTTTAGTGATCAGATACGAAGGTTGATGGTAGACGACAGTGAAGATGATAGTGTCTTCAGTGAGGTTGATGATTCGGATGCCGATCCGGACTATGTTTTGTCTGATGATGAAGGCCAGCAAATTTCCAGTTTATCAGAAGATGAAGATGATGCTGATTTGCTCAATCTTGAGAACAATGCAGGGAATATAATAAATACAGTTGCTGAAGGTGTTGATCTTCCTGAGTATTTTTGTGAACGTCTGAAGAAGAAAGAAATTGGACCACCGAACGCATGGAAAAGCAAACCACGTGCAACAAACGTAAGAACGCCTGCCAGAAATATAATAACAACTAGATTACCAGCAATGAGAGCACCAGCAAGGGCCTTAGGCAACAATCCCTATATGCGTGAAGTTTGGAGTCTTTTATTTGACGATGAAATAATTTCAAGTATAGTTAGAAACACTAACATAAAGTTGGCCAGTGTTAGGCTACATCTGTCAGCAAATACAAATAAAAGCAATTACCGGGATACCAATGTGGAAGAGGTGAATGCCCTGATTGGCCTATTATTACTATCATCAATTCTAAAGTCAAATGACGAGAAAATGAAATCCCTATTCACGAAAGACGAGTACAGCCGCCCCATATTTCGCGCATCCATGTCTGCAAAGCGCTACGAAATACTAATTGGGTCCTTACGATTTGATGACGCACAGACACGTGTACAAAGGAAGCAGGATGATAAAGCTGCTGCAATTTCAGAAATATTTTATAAAGTTATTTCTAACAGCCAGGCAGCCTATAGCCCATCTGAGTTTGTAACGGTCAACGAAATGCTTGTTCCGTTTCGAGGGCGTTGTGGATTTCGTGTCTACATGCCTAAAAAATATGGCATAAAGGTGATGTGTTTGACAGACTCAAAGACCTCTTACCTCGTAAATGCATACATTTACACTGGAAAGAACAGTGACGGAATGGGATTGACAGAAAAGGAAAAAGAGATGCCAGTAGCAGTACAGTGTCTTACAAGACTGTGCAAGGTTATCGAAGGCAGCAAACGCAATGTGACAGCCGACAATTGGTTCACTTCTTTGGATGGAGTGGAGCAGCTTGGAAAGATGAAGCTCACCTACGTAGGTACCATCAGGAAAGACAAGCGAGCAGTCCCACATGAGTTCCAGGCAAACAAAGATCGACCCGTTGTCTCAACATTGTACGGGTTTAGAGGTGAAATGGTACTTCTGTCCTTTGTTCCAAAGAAGAATAGGTCAGTTTGCCTCATTTCAACATTTCACGATAAAATCGAAACAAATCAAGAAAAGAAGAAGCCGGAGATTATTTGTTTCTATAACAAAAACAAGGCAGGAGTGGACATCTTGGATATGAAATGTGCCGTATTTTCGTCCAGCCGAAAAACTAGGCGGTGGACGCTAGCCATGTTTTATCGGCTGATCAATATTGCAAGTTGCAATAGTTTCATCGTCTATATGAGCTATTCTGGCACAACGATGATGAGTCGTTTCGAATTCATCAAGATGTTGGCCCACGATTTGATTGTGCCCCATCTGCGTAGAAGAATTGAAGATGTTCCAAATCTTCCACGTGACCTGACAACGGAAATCGGAAAGATCTTACGAAGTCCTCCAGCAGCTCCCGGTGCCCTTAGTGATCTGATGGACAAAAGGAAAACCTGTGGTAAATGCCCTCCCGGAAGTGACCGTAAGACACAGCACAAATGCTTCAGATGCAGCACCCCGATTTGCGGTCGATGCCAAATCAGGTCATGTTTCAACTGTGCTACTGACAACGAGTAAACGTGAAGCGGGACAAGGTGATACATATAATGTCTATTTGGACTAATATGATGATGAGGTATGCTTTTTTTTCATTATAATCTTGTTACAAACTTGTTGTAATAATTTGTATGTAATATAGCAACCATATAACATTTCTATATACCAAACTTGTTTATATTATTACATTTTTAGATTTTACATGTAAAGTGTATAGTATTTTTTTTTTATTAATTTTGTCTAGTTTTTGTCAAATAAAATACGATTTGTCATAAAATGTTGTAAAACATCATTATAATGCCTGTGTATGCCTAGTAATACATAATTCCAATTATAAACACCCAAAATAACGATTAAATACTGTAACGGTCAAATTGACCGTATGTTTCTCTTAGCGTTTTAAAAATCATGTTTCGTTATAGGTGTTAAAACATAAAAATTTATAAAAAAATAAAATACAAAATAATTTTTTTTGTAATTTTTTTTTGAAACATTTGGGGGTAAATATATTTTTTTCTTATAGGAGAATTTAATTTGAATTAATTAAAAAAAAAAATTATTGGTTTATGATAAAAAATAACGCTTCTATGAATATTTGTCTAAAACTATGCTCCCCAGCTGTGAAACACCCTGGCCTTGAACAGACATGTCACTATTAAACAGCTGGCCTTTGACCACGGGTGCCTATTACCGCTGCCGGCCTTAAAAGGGTTTTATTCTCCATAAGAATAAAATTGGTAATGAGTAGGCCTACATAGGTTTGCTGAAACAAGGAACAGAACAATTGGTTTTTATGCAAATATAAATAGAATTTAACTAGGCGAAGCCACATACTAAGTTTCATCAATATTCAATCATAAATAAGCGCTATATAACATTCTAGTTATTCTCCATAAGAATAACATGGGGGCTGAGAAAGCAGGTTTGCTGCAACAAGGAACAGAAAAATGGGTTTTTATATAATTATCAATACAACTCAACCAAGTGAAGCTACATACCAAGTTTTATTAATTTATGTTCATAATTAAGGGAGTCATTACATTTTACTTATCCTCTATACGAATAACATGGGGGCTGAGTACGCAGGTTTGCTGCTACGGGAACAATCAACAAAAAATCAATTTTTTGTGCAAATATCAATATACCAGTACTACGTGAAGCCACATACCAAGTTTCATCAACATACATTCATAAATAATCGAGATATCAAATTTTATTTATTCTCCATAAGGATAACATTGGACAACGTACTGTATTTAGCACTTTGAATATCTCTGCAACGATTGGGTGTAGAATCACAATTTAAACACCAAAATGATGTTTTGTGGAACTGAACAGATTGGTAAAAGCAAATGTGAGGTTTACATTAAAATAAACTGAGGAAAAGCCAAAAACCTTTTTCCCATAAGATTAACATGGGAGATTTTGAGCAGGTTTTTTTGGATTTTTTCTGTAACCACTTAACCTAGGTTAATAATTCAAAATATTATATTATTTGTTTTTTTAAGCTCTGTAACATGGTCTAAACCAAAATTAAGTTTTTTAAACATTTTAGGGTGAAAAATGCAAAAAAACTGATTTTTGGAAAATTTAAAACCCCCACAAACCCCCCTTCCCATTGTCCGATTTTTCTGGTTTCCGAATTAAAGTCATGAATGTCATTTTACACATTTGAGCCAAATTTCATCAAAATCGAACGTTTTTTACTCAAGTTATCGTGTTAACGGACACATATATAGATATATATAAATTTGAACGAATAGTGTTTTTGGCATCTCAAAACAAAAAGTTGTCATGGTCTCGGGCTTAAGTCTTACCATGAGACCTACGGTAATCGCTTCTTCCCTAGAGGTGAAATTTGCTAAAAATATCTTTGCTGGTTTTAAAAGCACAGGAATATTTCCTGTTGATAAAGACAAGTTCTCGAAGGATCTGTTTGATCCAGTTGACCTAAACGACTATAATTTGTCACAAACAAACCTATCAACATCAGACATTCAAAATTCTTCACTTAACCTTGACATTTCTTCAAGTGATGTTTGTAGTCAACCAGAAAATGTATTGAGCCTACTTCCTGAAGTGACAACACCTAATTCCGAGGAGCAAATTGATGATCCATTAAGTCTTGATCAGCTCAACTTGCAAACCCCATGCTGCTCACACCGGAATAATAAACAACCTGCTATGGTAAACGAAGAACGAGATGATCGTCCTTCTCAATTTAATGAGACCACTGAACAAGGAATTAGTCTTTCTTCCAAAATGAACAAGCTCAAAACTAAGGTGAGCCAAGAAACTCAATCAGTTATACAACTGTTTTCAACTAAGCTCATTGAGTATCAATCCCGTTACAACACCAAGAACCCAAAATTTGATAACCCATCCTTAAATGAGAAAAAAAGGAGACCGTGGCAAGATTAAAGTAGGAGACATATGGTGAAGTATTGACGACCACGGAAGTTTAGGAGCGACTAAAGAAAATAAAATCAAGCTGAAGACATCAAAAGGGCAAGGTAGAAAAAGAGCACATGAAGAAGCTAACGTAAACTGTCCAAAAGTAAAAGAGGAGACAAAGATCAAGAAGGTAATGAAAAAGAGAAAACAAACTGAATTGTTTGTTAACGGCAATAGTGAAAAAAATCCAGTAAAAGAAGATGGAAATCTTAAAGTTGATAAAACCACAGTAAAGGAAATCAAGAAATCGACAAAAGAAAATCAACAAAGTAGTGATAGTGAAATAGATTGTGAATTTAAAATTACAGACACAGATGATGAATTAGATAAAGATTTCTTTGCTAAGGTGGAACAGGATGCAGCGGAGCAAGTAGAATATGAGACCCCAATTTTCAAGAAAAATATAAAAAAGACACTTTTGTGCTTGTGGATGTAAAAGGTGGTTTAAGAAAATCAACTCCCTATAAGTATGTCAGCAAAGTAGAAAACGTTGACTTTGATGATGGTGATATAATAGTGCGGAGTTTCCGTTGTGCCAATAATGCTAAAACTGAGTTTGTGTGCAAGGAAGACTATTTGTCTACAGTGACTATTTTTGACGTCGTAGCTGTTCTCCCAAATCCCATCACTACTTACAGAAACAGAAAAATTACGTATGTATTTAATGGCTCTGTGGGAGTCAACGAACAGTAGTGAAGTTGGCTTGAAAAACTTTCAACGTTTCACATTGGCCTATGTTTTCATTAAATTCATCCTTTTCCATTTCAATTTAGAAAATTTGTCTTTTTATATTTAACCTTCATTTTATGGTAGGCCTAGAAGTGTTAAGAAAAACAGAAAAGAAAAGACCTTTACTTGTTCTTTTAAGTGAAACTTTAAATTTGGCTTCTGCCCACTTTCATGTATTTCTTTTAAAAAAGTCATCTCTTCACTTTTTTTGGGTGAAAATCAAGTAATTTTTTAGATTTTTAATAAGTAGTATTAAGATTAATGATAAATAATCATTTTTAGATTGCATTAAATGATTTACTAGTTTTGGTTATTGTTATTTTACCTTGAGTTTTCGCACAAATTTAAGGAATGGGAAAGCTGCATTAAACAAGGGGGAATTGTGAATGCTAAAGTGAGGCAGTAATTTTCAAACTGGGGTAAATTTGAAGAGGTTGGCTTGTGTTTTATTTTGATCTGCCCCATTTCTCTCTTGGTGCATTCTAAAGATATTTCTGATAGCATACACTTTTACCCCAAAATTCATAAGATTTACAATACTGTGCCAGGGAATTGTGAATGGCTTATAAAAATGTTGTTTATTATAGGAATTCACTCATAACTTGTATGGTGTATCCTGAATAATGATAATTAAAAATATATATAGGTACCATAGTATATTTAAATTATAAAATACCCCCGTCGCAGCAAACCTGCATACTCAGCGAATTTCCAATGCTAAATATAAGTCTTAATACCACATAAAGCTGCATACCAAGTTTCATAAAAATATATTCAAAAATAAGCGATATATCAAATTTGAATTATTCTCTATAACAATAACATTGGGGATGAGTACGCAGGTTTGCTGCTACAAAAAACAACAAATATAGGGTTTCTTGTAAATATCAATATTACTCAACTAGGTGAAGCTACATACCAAGTTTCATCAATATAAGTTCATAAATAAGCGATATATGCCATTCTGATTACTCTCCATAAGAATAACATGGGAGATGAGTACGCAGGTTTGCTGCAATAAGGAACACAAAAAATGGGTTTTTATGCAAATATCAATAGAACTCAACTAGGTGAACCAACATTTCAAGTTTTATTAATTTATGTTCATAATTAAGGGATACATTACATTTTACTTATTTTCCATAAGAATAACATGGGGGCTGAGGACGCAGGTTTGCTGCTACGGGAATTATTGGTAAAAATCAGGTTTTTTGTGAAAATAAACAATAGACCACAACCAGATGAAACCATAAACCAAGTTTTTTTAGAATACGTTCATAAATAAGCGAGCTATAATTTTTTTCTTATTCTCCATAAGAATAGCATTGGACAACGTACTGTGTTTAGCACTTCCAATATCTCTGTAACCATTTGACGTAGAGCAATGGTCAAAACACCAAATTGTGCGTCTTTTTAAGCTGATTCCAATTGAGAAACTAAAATTTGACTTTTACAAAAATTATATGTAGAAAACTCAAAAAACCCATTTTTGGGGTACAAAACCCCCCAAAAATACCCCTTCTGAGTCCGATCCGTCTGGTTTTCGAACTTAAAGTCATAAATGCTGCTTTACACGTTTATACCAAATTTCGTCAAAATCGGATTATTTTTACGAGAGTTATCGCACCCACGGACACACACACACACATATATATATATATAGATATATATTGATATATAGATATATATTTATATATATATATATATATATATATGTATATACAGTTTCGAACGAATGGTGTTTTTGGGGTCTGGGGACCTCAAAACGAAAAGTTTTCATGGTCCCGGGCCTAGGTCTTACCATGCCGACTACGGTAATAGCTTCTTCCCTATAGGGGAAATTCGCTAAAAAACACTTAAAATAATGCTTTTATGTCAAAACATGAAAACCCGTTCACAATTACCCCGGTCAACCCTAAAACTCGTAAAACCCCATCTTACATGGGAGTAAAATTATTCAGTATGCTTCCTGAAAGCTTAAAACTAAATATCAGAATAAATCATTCTCAAGAAATTTAAAATCATATCTATTTAAAAAGCCATTACTACTAGGATGGTCTACTGTTACACTTTATACGCATAAATGAGCGAAGCAACAGTTACAACGTTAACCCTAGGAGTGGCGCCATGTTAACGCGTAGTGTGGCAAGCTAAATTTGGCGATTTTGCAGACCTTTTTTTAAAAATCCATATAAATTCAACCGTTAGAGTAAACAAGTTAACTTTATATTCATTTTGTTCAGAAAGAACAGGAGATTCTAGAAATAGTAAGATAATAAAGATCTAGACATTTTTTTCCGGTAAGTGAAAAGAATAAGAAAATTTTGATTTTTTTTTTAACTTCAAAAGCAGCCAGGGTAAAATTTTTTCCACAGATTTTTTATGGAAAATTCATTATATACATTTTGTAGACAATCTAATTCCCTACATATAAATATATAACATGTTGGCGAAAGAATTTTTTTATAAGTTTTTTGGGGCATAATGTAATAATAAACGGAAACCCGAAAAATGCGTAAACTGTACAGTGTTAGTTTGTGATGTAAATAAGTAATGTAATATATATGTATACAAATAATGATATATATATATATATTTGTAGAGCTAATGAAGTAAGGAATCCAAAAAAGTCATAGGTTTATGGTAAAAATTATTGTCACTTATAATATAAATACATGTAAATAAAATAACGTTTTGGAATTTTTGCGTATTTGGAAAAAAAAATTTCACAGTTTTTAGTATATAACTTTTTGACCAAATATTTTACCCCCAAACCAATATAACCATGCTGTATTACATTCAATTACCTACAGAAAAATGTATAACACTTAGGGTAAATTATTGTTTTTATATGTGTTATGTAGCACTAAACAGTCGCGGATTTGGCAAATTTCACTAGGCCTATGTAGGAGTAAACACAACACTTTATAAACACTATTTGTCACACTTCAGTAATATTTATGCATAATATAATGCATAAAGATTACTGTTATATACACACAAACACTTCACTTACACTAAAAACTCCGTAATAATAAATTATTTAGTAATAACTCACTGATAATAGTTATAAAACACGAAAATATCAAACACGATTTCTCGAATGGAAAATATTGGCAGTGGCTACGTACACGTCCGACGTGAGCCGCTACTGTTCACGTCCGTTCCAAATTATGCACCGTACGTTACTTTTCCTGTGATTTTTAAAACAAATTGAGAGCCAGAAAACCTCCTAACCTAATCTAACGTAATCTAACCTATCCTAACCTAACGAAACATAACGTAACGTAACCTAACCCAACATAACCTAAGCGGTAACGAAGTGAATTTGCCCTTATATTGGACGTGTACGCAGTCACTTCGGAAAATATTTTCATTAGAAATAGCCTTGTAATAATTATTAACACATAACAGCTGACGGTGGAGTCAGTGCTGCCATCGCGCAACACCAAATTATTCGCCATTCTTTCTTCTTTCAAATAAGATATTATATGTCATGCAAATATAACATTACACTGGATATATATTCGATTTTGCAATCCGCCGGTTTCCGGCGGATCGCCATTTTACAGAAGAACAAAAATCATCTGTGTTTATAAAATCATATGATCTGTCAAATCAATATATCGATCTATAACTCCATACCAAAATGAAATATAACTCCTTGGCTGTGTATTGGTACTTCCCGCAACATCGTGCGACGAAAATTACCCGAGGTGGGTAATTTCAAAAAAGTCATGTTTAGACATTTCCCAAGTGTCGGCTGCAAGTAACGTGTCGCGCCTAAAATTCATTTGATTTCTAATCGTGGTGACATTGTTATATACCTGCTACAGGGTTTGTTTATGTAATAAAATGAAAGTTCAGAATATTATCTTTCGAATGATATATATATTATTCACTTTTGAGTTGATTAATAGAGGTTTATTTACGTTGCAAAATTTTCGGTCAAAATCCGCCGGAAACCGGCGGTCGCCAATAGGCGACACAAAAATCCGCCGGAAACCGGCGGATCGCCACTCCTAGGGTTAAAGTGCGAACAAAGAAGATTTACGGGGAAGAACGCTACATTTAAAAACTTAAAATAATGAAAACAAAACAGTGACAGTTTTTAACAACTATTTAATTTAAATGAAGTCAGTTAAAAATTTCTTCCATTACAATTACATGTGAACTTTAAGACCCAGTGGGGCGTAACCTAGGAGGAATTTTGCAAATCTGTCTAAAGAAAAACCTTCTCCTTGGTATCACATAGCTACTGGCCAAATTTCATATTAATCGATAAAGCCATTACACTGTGATGCCGTTACAAAGAAGTGACAAAGTGAGGGAAAAAGAGCTTCGCTCAATAATCTAACCGAGTTCTATGAAGAACATACTCTCTGCATTTCTTCTGTTGTACATTATACATTCCCTCACCAAAAAGTACAATGTCATTTAGAAATATACTGTGTATGTCATAATGCTCACAACAAAAAAAAACCTAACCCAACCTACATAAAGACACAGCTTCCCACCTATCAGGAGGGAAGTCAAGAAAAAACCCTGCAATGACGACACCCCAGTCTTGACGACTGCGGACAAGAGGATCATGTAAGATGTCATAACTATGGCAGGGTGTGACTATCTGTAAAGTGTGCCGTTTTATATTGCTGACTGCTTAAAAAATGTAAAGACCTAGGGAACTGTGAGGATTTAAAGTTGTTAGAAAGCCTCTGCAGCTGGCACAGGGTGGCAGATTGAGCATGGCATGAATGGCTTTTTGTGCTAGACAAAAGATTTTGTTGAGGTTGCTCTTCCCTTCCCCACACAGCAAGACAGAGTAGGCTATATGAGATTGAAGATGGCTATAGTAGACAGTCTTGAGAAGTGGGATGTTGTTCAGCCAACTAAACCTTTTCAATATAAAAACACCTTGAGCCATCTTTTCTTCAAAAGCTCAATTGTATATTTTTCAAGAGCGATAATTAGACTATTATGTAGGCTATGGCCTGTAGTATAGTTTTGATAATCTTTTGCCATATAAAGTAGTCAGTCTTTATATATATATATATATATATATATATATATATATATATAAGTAAACCTGTCCTTCTCTTTTGTATGGTGCTAAAATATTCTCTAATTAATAATTGATGGACAAGACATATTAGGCTACCTAATACCATAGTCTATACGCTATAGGCATACCGATATGTGGTTTGTAAACAATAACACAGCAATTTTAAAATAAAAAATAGACCCTAACCAAAATATAAGCAACCACAGGTCAAAGTATACAAAGAACTGCAAAGAACTACAAAGAATGGTAGACCTACCAACATAAACTCATTTAGTCTCCTTAAAACATCTAAACTTATAGAACATTTTAGAATCTCATTTCCAATCCAATCCAACCTTTATAACATAATCAGTCCTAGCAGTTTTCAACAAATACAAAAGTGAGTGCACAGAACAAAGAAAGAGTCCAGCTCCAAATCCAAATAATTAAGAAGACGAAACAGCGATGACAACATGACAACACAATCAAAGACGCATAACAAAGCCAGCAAACGAGCGCAAGATGCAAGATGCGGAGCGACTCAGGGGAGAAACGATGGACGACTATGACGTCACTGCTCACAAGCATGACGTCGTAGTTTTCAAGTGGATTCACTTGTTTGCACAATTTATTCACTGACACACTTGTTTGCAATTGCATTGCATTTGCGATCTGGCGTTTGTTTGGCGTTAGTTAGGGATTTATTTATTTGAGAGTGAGTACAAATGGTTGTGAAGTATCCTACATTAAAATCAATCAGTCAGCAAGTCTAATTTAATTTTTTTTAAACTCCTTCCCTAACTGATTTTTTACATAGGCCCAGAAAATAAAATGCCTATTATAAATTTTTGTTCGACCCACACATGTTGTTGTAATGTTTACCTTACATTGATTTCTAAAATTCACTTCTAGATCTGAATGCTTATGTTAACTGCACAACAGTTTTACTGTTGATGACCAACAGTTAAGCTTGGTCAATTCAACATAATAGGCTAATAAGTTACACATTATTGTGATGTTTATTTATGTATGTTATCCACAATGTCGGAAGTTTGCCTATTTGGTATTTAAAAATTATATAGAGTACCATTATTTACAGCACGCGACAGCAGTTAGGCTACCGGTAGGTTAGTTTATCATAAATATTTCAACCACATTTGTGTTCTTGAGTTCTGCTTGTCCCGACACCATCAATTATTTTTTTTTATTAAGATAAACTAACCCAAAATCCTAACCGTCACAGCAGAAATGAAAAAGTGGTACCCTGTACTATCCGTTAAGTACCAATATATTTATGATAGACTGGCAGAGCCTAGAATAAGTGTCACACTGCACCATACAAATTACCTTCAAAACATATTAATTTATCTGGTCACTCATATAATAAAGAATAATTATAATTGAACGTACCTATGTAATAAAATACATGTACGGACAAAACTGAGCGACTCATGTCATAGACTAACTACAGTAGTTAGTCTATGATATAGTCAATGCCTAAAGCCTATTCTGAAAGTCAGAGACTGTGATCTGTGATGTCAGTTCAAACAGCAGCAGACGGCACATGCCTAAAAGAAGAAAACTACGACGTCATGCTTGTGAGCAGTGACGTCATAGTCGTCCATCGTTTCTCCCCTGAGTCGCTCCGTGCAAGATGCTAGCGGGTAGTATTTGGTATCGATATTCGATATATCGGAAATATCGATATTTTTAGGCCGATATTCGATATTTTTATATCGATATTTGGTAATCGATATATTCACAGTATCGATATTTTCCTAAGTATCGATATTACTAATTTTTAAATATGTTCTTATTATAACATGCATCCTAGTTCAGTACTGTCTCTTAATTTTTTTAAATGAGTAGAATCAATTTATTCTATGCGTTTTTTTATAAAAATGTACTAATTATTAAAATAAATGATTAATTCTGTGTAGTAATTCATTGTGTATAGCGATCATATCACCAACCATATTATTCTTGTATCGTAAACAAACATTATAGTGCATGATCCTACAGACTAATATCATAGACTAACTATAGTACTGTAGTTAGTCTATGCTAATATTATTAAACACAACTGAAGAATAATAATTTGTAGCTAAGTGTAGGGCCTATATACTATTTATAAGCTACGAAATACCTATAAAGGTGATGAAAATTGCATGTACATTTAAGATTGTGAAATCCTCTTAAAAGACAACTAGGTTACAATGTATGTTCATCCCATTTTTATTTGCAACTTGCGCCGGATTTAGGAGCTGTGGGCCCCCAGGCGCAGCCGGCGGTGAGGGCCCTTACCACCCAGGTCAGCAATCTGGCGACCTTTTATTTTTGCTTGTTTGATGTTGTATGTGGGATTCGTGTGGTGCGGGCCCTTAGGCGCGCGCCTATGTAGCCTATGCTTAAAGGCGGCCCTGTTTCAAACAATTGTTTATTCGAATCTACTTTAACAAATAATGTTGGGTTAAATCAGTGATTATGAGTCTGCATCCTATAACTATAGTTTGGTTAAAAAGCCAATATTTTGCACAATTACAATGATAATGGTCTTAAAATAGCCAAGCTATTTTATGCCTGTGGTTCATAGATAGGGGTGCAAAATTAGTTTTTGTGAAGCTCTTCAACAAATTTCACTTTTTGTTTGCCTACAAAGCAGATTATCGATATTTTACACAATATCGTTATTTTGGTCTCGATATTATCGGGGTATCGATAGTCCCTGCCCAATATTATTATCGATATCAATATCGACATTTTCTCTCGATATCCCAACACCTAGCGGGCCAGTGTTGCCACTCTGATATCACTGAGCTCTATATTATATCTGGAGTCACTACCACTGAGCTCTATGATATATCTGGAGTCACCACTCTATGTTAGTAGTTAGAAAAGCGTGCCGTTGTGTTTTTGGACGTTATATTGGCCAATGCGTTTTACTGGTACATTGTGGGAGTTTTTGTCAGTTTGGTGGTATAGTCATTTTACTTCCCATTTAAATCAATGTTAATTTAGTGATTTTCTCAAAATCATTACGAAGTGACTGCATACACGTCCAATGTAAGGGCAAATTCACTTCGCTACCGCTTAGGTTAGGTTGGGTTAGGTTACGTTACGTTATGTTACTTTAGGTTAGGATAGGTTAGGTTACGTTAGGTTAGGTTAGGAGGTTTTCTGGCTCTCAATTTGTTTTAAAAATCACAGGAAAAGTAACGTACGGTGCATAATTTGGAACGGACGTGAACAGTAGCGGCTCACGTCGGACGTGTACGTAGCCACTGCCAAATCATTATCATTGTTTTAAAGTACATTACAAGTTGAAACCTGTTGTTAAAATGAACTTTGGAATCTTGCAAAATGTTTTAAATAAAAATTAATCAATCATCGTGAAGCTAAGTCATGATTTAGGTAACATGAAAATAGTCTTGTTTCTAGGTTTAGGCTAGTTGGTGAATGACGTTGAAAAACGGGCACTTGGGTGGTTAATTTAATTATTTATTTTACTTACATATCAACATAATAACATTAATAAATAATGGATGATTCCAATATTAAATTCAAATACACAAGTCACTCTTGGGGCCTTATATATTATAATACTGTTGACAACAGACGGCAGACGACTTGTGGACGGCCATTTTTCTTTGAATTTTGACAGCGTTCACCCAATGCTTTGTGATTATGCTAACAGCATGGTGACAACAAAACAGAGCAAAAAGCTGATGATGGCGGCCATATTTTGGCAGCACGCTTTTGGGAAATATTTAGGCAGAGAGTAGTGGCTCCAGATATATCATAGAGCTCAGTGGTCACCAAGGTTCGTAGAGCCATAGACTAACTACACAGTACTGTAGTTAGTCTATGGTAGAGCTTTCAGACCAGGTGTGCCTATTTACATAAGAGTAACTATAGCATCCAGCGTCACTTCGTGACTTCAAAATAAGTAAAGTAATGATATTTATTGTTTAATTTATGTTTTTCTTTGACTAAAAATGTTTACACAATATTCGAAAGACTCTAATTGGCTTTGAATTTTTTTTAACAAATCTGATTTTAGTTAACCATAATTCTATAATTCCCTATTTCTTTTTTTTTTCATTAAAAAATGAACTTTGCATAAAAACAAAAGTCAGAAAAAGTGAAAACTAAATTTAATTAGAAACATCCATTATAATATAAATACGAAATTGCTTGATTTATTTATTATAATACGTATAATGTAACTGAAACGAATTTACAGAACTTCTGTCCAGACAACATTTTCTGTTACAATTTCTTGGCTAGAAGTAACATATTGTCCTTTTGAATCTTTAATGAAAACCTTCACTCCATTAAATGATCGGGCACGGCTTAAAGCGACATATATAGAGTTATTGCCGGTGGGAAAAGACGTATATATTGCATCACACTGCATATATTATGCTGGTTACATAAATGCATATATTGCGTAACCACTGGAGGTATAGTTTTTCACTTAAGTGAATAATACTTGGAGTTTCACGAATTGATATTCTATGTTGAACATGCTGAAGCATTGTCCACTCTAGGGAAGGATTCCATCTTTGATCCCCTTTAGGCAAAAGCAATGTATATGCTAATGGATCAAGATGGGGATTTATATCGATATACGTTTAGTAACAGATTGTCCTTTAAAGGGTATACCACTAAGTCTCTTTCACCGGGTAGTGTGCCATCTGGTGAACTGAAGATTGTAGCTACATCTATGGATATTGGAGCGTTATAACGGCGAAGGTCTGTGGTAGGTCTGTGGTTCCTTTGTAATTCTGAATTAGGTTCTTTTTGCATTCCAGGCTATATCACTGCTTCTGGTTACTGTCGCTCCAATTTAGATAAGGGCGGAGTATGTATTCTTATAAAAAATAACCTTAGTTTTCAGGCAGTTGACGTTGATAAGTTTTGTTCTGAAGGCTTCTGTGAGCTTGCAGCTATTAAATTTTAGTTGATAAATGTTTCATATTCTTTGCTTGCCGTTTACAGGCCACCTTATAAAAATGTAGAAATTATCGATAATTTTGTTGAATCCCTTCGCAGGTGTCTAGAGTTCCTTGCTAAACCAAATACTAGGATTGTAATTGCCGGGGATTTCAACATTGCCATGTCTGTTAATGACAATTCTTCCAGAAAACTAACTGATTTGATGTTGTCCTTTGGTTTCCATGACACTGTTTACTCCTATACCAGAGAATTTAACGGAAGTAAATCACTGATTGATAATGTCTTCTGCAACATCTGTCCGAAAGTTTTTAACACTGAGGTTGTTGTTACTGGTATTTCGGATCACCGCATGCCCAGGTTTCTGATGTTAAAATGTTAGCTCCTTTGGAGGGTGTTATTCCGGAATTCAAGTTCAAAAGGTCGTTCAATGAGGACAATTGCCGCAATTTTAGAAATATTTTAAAACATGAACAATGGGATCAAGTATACTCAGCCACTGGTATTGATGATAAGTGGGACATTCCTCCGTCATGTTCGACTCTTTTTTTAAATTCAGTTAGTGAGGAGGAGGTCTTCAAAGTTATTAAGTCTCTGAAACCTAGTGATTCTGCTGGTGAAGATGGTATATCATCAAAGCTACTCAAGAAAGTGGGTGAATGTTTAGCTAGGCCTTTATCTCTTCTGGCCAATGTTTCTTTTGTTGAGGGAAAATTTCCCAAATCTCTTAAAACAGCATTTATGAACCAAGGGTTTTATCAAATTGAAATGGACCCCAGTAGTCGTGAGAAAACCGCCTTTACTGTTCCAGATGGAGAATATGTGGGTACTTACGAGTACTTAAGAATGCCAATGGGTTTAAGAAATTCCCCATCCACATTTCAAAGACTTATGGACATTACTCTAGCGGGTCTAAGAGGCAAAACTTGTCTTATTTACCTCGACGACTGCCTGATTTATGAAACAAATATTGACGACCACATAAATGATCTTAAAGATGTTTTACAGCGATTCCGAGACGTCAATCTGAGTGTAAAACTTCAAAAGTGTAAATTCGCTACTGAAGAAATTGAATATTTAGGACACACGTTAAACAGAGAGGGAGTAAGACCACTTAGGAAAAAGGTAGAAGCTATCGAGAACTATCCTAGGCCGCGCAATGTTCGTGAATTGCGTGGATTTTTAGGGTTAAGTGGATAGTATAGAACTCACATAAAGAACTTTGCTGATTTGGCTAAACCCTTAACTAACTAAAGGCAATCAGACGTTTAGTTGGACAGATGAGTGCGAGCAAGCTTTCCAACAGCTAAAGAAAAAGCTTATGAGTGAGCCATTACTAGTTTACCCCGAATTTTCTAAACCGTTCATACTCAGCACGGACGCCAGCTCTGTTGGTCTCGGCACCATATTGGCCAATATTATAGACGGGCAAGAACGTCCGATCTGTTATGCATCCAGACAGCTTAACAAAAGTGAAAGAAACTACTCAGCAACTGAACTTGAGTTACTAGCAGTCGTTTGGGCCGTTAAGTATTTCCGATGTTACCTGACAGGAGTTCATTTCACCCTTGTTACTGATCACAGTGCCATTAGATGGTTGATTCAAGATTCAAGATTCAAGATGTTTATTTTCCATAAGATACATTTATTTGTACATTGGAAATTGTCAGAAATTGTTTATATGTTAGAAACATTTGTCAATATAGTTTTAAAAAGTTACAGATAAATTACAATTTGCTACAAGTTAGTCATGGAAGTGGATTTTATGGGCGGACTTGTTCTTCCCAGTTAATTTTGCTAATTTTGAATTTAAAGGATTCAACTTTTTGTTTGGAAAAATATCTTTTGGTGGTACAGATATTAGACTCCCCAGGCTCGAGAGTACAATCCAATATAAAACGGAAAATTATACCAGAGTGGTCCGAGAAATATAAAGGTTCTGTAAAACAGAAAATATCCTCCTTGTGAAGGTTTGAGAAAACATTGTCCAGGACCGCATCACCCCGAGTCGGACTATTGTTGTGGTGATAGAGGTTATGTTGTCTAAGGAGGTCAAGAAACTCTGTTGCTGATCGTCTGTTCGAGGTAACATCGAACTGTGCATTGAAATCACCTCCCATGACTACTTTGAAGTTGGACCATTTGCATATATGGAGAAGTACTAGTTCAATATTAACCAGAAAGTTCCATTCATTACTGTCAGGTGTTCGGTAGACAGAAACAATGATTAGCTTATACTCTTCAACCAGTGTGGCGCAGACTTCAATTGTTTTCTCAACACAAAAAGCTGATAAGTCTATTGGCTTGCACTCATATTTTTCACGAGCATATATAAGTGTACCACCATGACCATAGTTAGATTTTGAGAAACTGCTAACTAGGTTAAATCCACTAAGTTTACAGAAATCAATACCTGCAGTTGTGATCCAATGTTCCGAGAGACATATAAAATCACATTGTTGTTGAATGGTATAGTCTTCAAGGATTGAGAGCTTACCATTTAGTCCTTGGATGTGGAGGAAAAGAAAAGTAAACACACATATCAGAGAATTAGGCTTATGCCTCCTAGTACTTACTGTGCTTGGTTTACCATCCATAGTTAGTTTGTTGTTGTTGTTGTCATTAAAGGATAGCACAAGTCGTCTTACGCGCTGGGCACTAAAGTTACAACAATATAACTACACCGTTGTACATAAACCTGGGAAAAAACATCTAAATGCGGATGCCCTAAGTAGAGCCGTTCTAAAGTTAAACAAAGAACCTTTGCCAGTTATGGATCTAGACGCAATAAGACAGGAACAAAGAATAGACGAGGAGTGCCAGAAACTCAAGACACACAAGATGTACAAACCAGTCCACAGGGAATAATTTATTACCAACAAGGGCAGAATAAGTTTTTTTAGTTCCTTTAAAGTTTCGCACTAAAGTATTACAGCTACACCATGACATCCCGACAGCTGGTCACGCGGGTGTCCTGAAAACGTTGAAAAGAATCAAAGAAAAATTCGTTTGGCCTAATATGAAGGAAGATGTGCGAAAATACGTCCAGGAATGTCATTCGTGCAATCAGAGAACATTAGGTAAATTTGATGAGCCTAAAGAAGTATTTCAACGAATCAGTTGTGATATCGTGGGCCCCTTGCCAGTAACACAATCTGGAAATAGATACGTACTCAGTGTAGTAGAGCATTTCTCGAGATATACGGAATTTTTCGCCATACCTGATCAAACCAGTGAGACAATTGCAAGAGTACTTGTTCACCGATACATCACAAAGTACGGAGTACCAAAAGAAATGATAACAGACCAAGGCGCATCATTTACAACAGATTTAATTAAAGAAATGTGTAGGCTGTTAAAAATAAGGAAACTTCAAACCACAGGATACCATCCCATGTCGAATGGTAGAACAGAAATAACACACAAAACGCTAAGTAAAATGCTGTCCCATTATGTAAACATAAATCAGAATGACTGGGACGAGTATTTAAGCTATGTTTGCATGGCATACAACTCAGCTTTTCATGAAACCACCGGCTATACTCCATACGAAATTGTGTTCGGTAGAAAAATGGAAACGCCACTGGAAGCTAATTTAAATTTAACTACAGACGATGCCCCTAGACCCAACGATTATGTGGAAGAACTGCGAAGTAAACTGAGAGAAATCAAAGAACAATCTACGCAGTTCCAAGCAAGGAGTCAAAGGAAACAGAAGAAACAATACGACGTCAAGGCTAAACTAAGGGAATACCCAGTTGGTCAACGTGTTTATTTACATATTCCCCACACTAAACCGCAAAGAGTTAAGAAACTTTCTACGTTTTGGCGAGGACCTTATGTCATAGTAAAGGTTCTATCTGACCTCAATGTTGTACTAAGAATAAGACAACGTGACATAGTCGTCCATATGAACCGTATTAAACCAGCGCCTGAAGTTCCCCTTAGATTGAAGAACACTCAGATGTCACCTAAAGTTATCGGAAACCAAAACCGAATCGTACCTTCTGACGATAGGGAGCCACAAGCGGGAAGTGCCACCGTGGTAAACTCCAAACGGATCAGAAGACTGCCAACCAGACTCCGGGATTATGAACTGGGTTAAACAGCTTAAGGTGTGAAGGTCTCGTTAGTGACGTGCTCCTGGCGGACTGAGTAGCTAGGATGCATGTTATTAAAGGAAAGACCTCGCTATCCATTAAAGATAGAGGTAAGAAAGGGAGATGTCCAATTGCACCGGTGGTCAGGGATCGGCCCCAAACTGATGTGTCCAGTTGCACCGGAGCGCCTTTTGGGGGGTGTTCCAATTGCACCGGCTGTCAATCTAAATTAAGACGATTTTTTGTATTCAACTAAGTATAAGACTAAAGGTTAAAATATAGAGGTTGTAGAAATAACTATTACATAAAAGAAAGTGCCAACCAGACCGGATGCCCAGTACAGTAGGTTAGGTTAGGTTAGGTTAGGTTAGGTTAGGTTAGGTTAGAGTAAAGGTATAGCCTCATTCCTGGTAAAATTTATTTTTCAATGTAAAGATGTTAGTGTTGTCACGGACAAACACAAAATTAAACATTAATTACATAGTTACCATATTTATTAGCTAGAACTTGCTGTGGTCTACCATTAGTATGTGGCAAGGAACAATCGGCAAGTGTTTGATAAAATATTCCATTACGAAATTGTTAAACACTTATAAACCTAGTTACAAATACATAAGAAAGCATGCCACTATGTTTGAAGATAAATGTAGTGGGGTGGGGAAGGGAGAAAGCCTTCCAATTGCACCGGCTCCTGCGGTCGAAGGAATTTGCAGCGGGGATAAGTGGGGTGGGTAGATTTTGACCACCGGTGCAATTAGACACTTTTCGGACGGAGGAATATTTTGACCCTTGCAAATTCCTTTGACCGCCGGTGCAATTGGATATCAGCCGTAAGAAAGCCTCAGTAACATAGCCCGTTCATGAATCCATACACATAATTTAAAAACAAAAACTTAAACAAGGGGGAAAGGCTACAAACTAAAATTGTTTTAGTTGCAAATAAACTCTAACAGTATGTATGCTTTCTTGTCAAAGAACGTGTGAGGTACGTTGTATGTTGAGTTATGTGTTAAAATGTTTGTATGAATGAAATGGCGCCAATGTATGATGACGAATGGGTATGAAAGATGAGTGAGAGAATGAATTCCATCAAAGTGTATATACTGTGGTGACAAATTAAATTGTTTAGTTTTTAAAAAGGGTAAATAAATATTCCTTCTCGTTTTCAGCCCGTAAACAATAAACCCTATATGTAATACAATTATTAAGAGGTATTAGCTTTAAATCGTAAACTGAGTAAATACATTATTTCACAAACAAAAGTTGCGTTATGATAAAGTTTGAAGTTAGGGTAATAAACACGGATAAGTGATAACGTTGACCAAAATGTTTGATTTTAGTTAGATTTAATGTTTATTTATTATATCATTGAATTTCATTTTTATGTTCAGCAGAAAATAAGCACAGAAAATATAACTTTAATGTATGTTAAATAAGAAAGTAATTAAAACTGCAAATGTCTAGCTATAGTGTTAGCTTTCGAGTCTAACTAATATCTAGCCAAGGTGATAAGAAATATCCCTAGCTAGTATCATAGGTTTTTAAAACTATGCTCTACCTAGGAAGACACATGAATTTAGGAGACTGCAGCTCCATATAAAAGCTAACATAAACGTATAATCAATAACCTAGCTAATGGTTCAGCCTCTCGAGACTGACCTTACCTAGAACGAAAATAAAGCTAACGGATTGTAAATGAATATAAAGTAAAAGTGGGCTATATGAAATGATGTTATGTATTAATTATGTTTGAATTATAACAAAAATGTCATTAAGAAAAACGTTATCCTTGTTTATATGTGTAAGTTGTTCAAAGAAAATTACTAGTTGTAAAAATAGTACTCCATTCATTCATACGAACCTCTAGGAATGAACGTGACTGTCTTATCGCAGTAAGCGTAGCAGTTCACTGAATCGCCAAGGACGTACTTTGACCTCGTACGCGAGACTTGCGCCTGACTCACAGCTGGTAGATACCCGGACTGTTTCCGAGAGATTATTTATGTCAATAAATTCTGCTAATGTAAATACCTAGTCTTAACTAATATCATGGTAATTGTTATTTCAGGACCAGCAAGGGCCGAGATGTCTCAGGGCATTGCTTTTGAAAAACTAAAGAGTACTGTGATTATTGAGAATGAACGGCGTTTGGTTTTAGATTTTGACTTTCACAGTCTAAGTGAGGAATCAGATAGTTTAGAAACTTTGTACAGTACAGTAAGCTATCAATTTACGAATTTGTCTAGTTCAGAACATGACGCTGTATATTGGTTCAAGGACATACATTTGGAATTAGAGAAAGTAAGAGTAACTTTAAACTCATATAGAGTAGATTTAGAAGGACTTCTGGAACTATTACCAAAGGAAAGAGTTAAGAGGGGGTTAATTAACCTTGGAGGGTATGCTGCAAAATTTCTATTTGGTGTTGCTACAACAGATGATATTGACGAGACTAACCATAGGATAAACATCCTCCAGGACATAGCTGGTGACGTTATTCATAGTAAACAAGACCAGTTGACGTTTTTGAAAGATGTTAATAGAAAAATAGGTATTAATACAAAAAGTGTTATAGAAGTTATGGAGAAACTCACAAATCTTAGCATCAATATAAGTAATATAACTGATAAGACTATGAAACATTGGACCGAAATGTATGACTTTCTTTTACACTTTCTTTACGTAGGCAATGAGGTTAGACAACTATGACAGGTTATGGACGAAGCTAAATTGCGCATCGTAGAATTCAGACAAGCTTTAGAACTAACTAAGACTAACAGACTTAGTAGCAAATTATTGCCGCCCACTAAGCTTTTCCCATACTGTTAAAAATAGAGAAACTTTTGCCTGTAGATCTAAGACTTCCTGTACCAGTAGACGTAGAGAACGTATTTTTGTATTATGATTTGTGTAAGATTCAGGCAGTATCCACTTTAAGGCTGTTCATAACAATACCACTAATTTTGTCCGCTAGTCAATTTGAAACTTATAAAATTCAAGTCATACCAATTTTCAACCCTTCATTAAAACACTGGCTATCATGGAAACTAAGCTCAGAATACCTTCTTATTTCAAGTGATCGACAATACTATTTGCCAATTAGCGCTTTTGATTTAAGTAAATGTCAAGACAATGTGTATTTTTGGTGCCCAAATATTGCTAGTATCCGTCGGAATACAGCGGCTGATTATCACTATAAATTGTTCATGGGATCTGAATCTGTGAAATTGTGTAACAAGGTTATAAAACAAATGTACTATCCCCTTACTGGATTAGAAATGGGAATGATTGGACATACAGTGTAGCTGAAACTAGCAAAATTACCCTTAAATGTTGGAACTATGCTTTAGCTATTAACAACGAACTCTGTGAAGTGAGGGATGTAGAGATAAGAGGGAGTGGAATCCTAAGAAATGTTTCGAGTTGTGAAATATTAGGATCCAATTTCAGAATTTTTCACAAAATTCAAGGTTACACAAATTATTTGAAAAATATTACTAGTCTACATATTCCTAAATTTAATGATATGCTCCATCAACAGGATCACAAAATCCTATCTTTTAACTTAAACATTACCTTTGATTCAATTAACGGACTGAAGAATGAACTAGGTAATGACACAGTTGAGATTAGTCTCAACAAATTGTTATCAACTATAGAAAGGACAAATTCAAGAATAAATGTAAATTACGAATATAGAGTAGGATTTTTCATTGTATTAGTTTTAGTTATCTTTATCATGATACTGCTTGTAGTTATTTTTTGTTGTAGAAAGAAGGGACGATCTGGCCAGCAACCATCCGATAATCCTCCCTAGATACAGTGTGCGACCACCCCGAGGCATGAAATTGTCTTATCTACTGCCCTAAGAGACATGGTTCTCGCCAATCAACAGTGAGCAATCAAACTAAAGTGAGATTTATAAAGTGAAATGTGACACTTGTGACTCTTTAGGATGTGTTGTGCCAGGTCGTATAAACTCTATTATGCAAATGACATTTATTATTTAAACGTATTCAATGTTTAGCTTACTGAATTGTGTTTTAAAATGTTTAAAGATTGTATTTTAAGGGTTAAAATTTTTTAATGGGTGTAGTTAGTGATAGGAAATACTGAAATTAATATTTCAGATGTAGCGTTATTCATTCCGTTGAACAACTTTACCAGTTCACAAGAAACTGTTTCTCAGTAGCAAACAAGGCATGAACTCTACAGAAGTGTTAAGTTCCGCTGACGCTGTGCGTCCGGCTGTCCGTGGTTCGGTGCGTGAGAAACTCACAATTGCAAGCACAGCCCAGTATTGTTTTATGCTATGATTTCCTGTCTAAGATTTCAATTGTTCTTGTTGTTGTTCTTGTATCTGATTGCTTCATAGTTGTAGGAATTGCTCAGCCTTTCTGAGCTAAGCAATCCTTCCCGGAAGGGGGAGTGATGTTACGGTCCCGCTCTCGTCACGAGTCAAGTAACTTCGTGAATAAATTATTGTTTTTAAATCAATAAAATGTTAGTTGTATTTTTTTCACTTTAAAGTTTCCTAGATGCGAGCCCGGCCACGCGCCGCGGACCGCTTATGTGTAGTCAGCAATCACGTCACTTCGGCCGTGCAGCCAATGAGAAGCGAGGTGATCGCTTGATGAGTGGGGGACTAGAGACAATGGGGAGACGCCTTTTAGTAGGGGTGGTGTTAACACCTATTGCTCCGAATGTTTTAGAAATTATTCATATTTTAATTATTCTTTGTATTTAGTTCACTTTACTTTTTCAACCATGTGTTCGTCTACTATCAAATAAATTAGTAAATTTACAACTCTTTAAAAACATGTGTTAATTTAAATTCACTTTCCTTCACAAACTTTGGGTCTGCTCCCCAAAAGTAGAGCAGTGGTGGCAGCGATATAATTATGACGGCGCAGCAACAGCCGGCAGGTTACAAAGGCTCGGGTTGGCGATATTATTTTCACACCTAGGTTCCGGCCAGAACCCCTTAATTTCCTCCTAACACCTTTTGTGAGGTATGATTGGTGGTGTAAAAAAAAACTGTTGTGAATTTGTACACCACACCTTCACTTCCTATCAGGGACACTCGGTTTTATATTAAGCTGATAAATTATTTTGAATTTTTATTTAACAAGGCAAAGGGACCTGACTGCACAACCCACAATTGTACAACTTGTTTAGAGCCTTTTTTGTGAAATTATTATTGACCACTACTCCAACACGCAACTACACATTTCTTTATCCTCAGATTATATACCATTTCGTTAACCTCATCTCAAAAATTCTTAACACATCACAAAAAATGATTTAAAAAAAAGAAATTGCCCAGTAATAATCTTTTTTAAATTAAACAAAAACTTATCTTTAAAATACAACCATATACTGCCAGCATACAATTTATCAAAATTTAATTCATATATGATCTTTCCTAGGTTCAATACAGTTTAGCCCTACAACACTAAAACCTTTAAAAAAGCTACAACAATTTTACATAATATATGATCTTACCTAGGTTCAATAAATTGACAACTTTAACCTTTAAAAACTCAATAATTTGGCATAAATACAACCAGTTAAACTAAAAATTTGTTTGGTGCAACTATATTTAAGCAATAAATTAACAAACAAATAAATAATTTAAACACTCACCACATACACATAGACAAACACGTTCTGACAAAACACACGACATGAATGGCCCATAAAACAAACTAACTTTTTTTATTTCTTTAAATTAAATCCGCTTTTTACGTGCCTCGGCTTGGTGTCCTCGATGTTTATTTTAAGTTATTTTAGCTCACTCGAGAGGTATTTCACTGACTTCGACAAGAAAAATTTGAATATGCGTTCACTTATTTTCGCGTTTCTTTACAAGATTTGTGCTGCAGCAAAACCCGATAATTTACATCTTTTTTACCAAAAATGAATTAATTTCCTCCAGGTCCAAACAAATCTAATTTGATGACAAATTAATGTTGGCCTCAAAAGAAAAAAAAACTCCGCTAAACAGTGAAGCGCACAAATTTCAAAGATTTTTATTACGTGAAGACACCTAGCCTGGACCTATGAACACACGGACGGATGGGGCAGAAGGCAGAAGTGAGAGAGAAGCGACTGCGTCCCCTTCCCAGCTGAACTTTTCTTATCTTTCTAGATCATTCCGACAGCAACTGCCGTTTTAAAGTTCACCGCCGGTTTTGCTCACTACAATACGACGATAATATCGATACCGATACCGATACCCTGAGTATCGGAAAGAAAGTATCGATACCGATAACCTACTAGTATCAGAAGTATCGGAACGTCCCTAACCCTAACTCTAACCTAAAATTTGTAAAAAAGGACTCAATTTGAGATTTTGATTTTGAGTTTTGAGCGAAATATTTGGCCTCTGGCTGGGCTCTCAGGTTTATTATTTTATCTCTCGCTTACTTTATTATTTTTATGCTAATTTACTGTTTTGTGCAAACTGGTAGGCCTAGTTAGCTATCTTTTTCGCTTTATGTTCCTATAAAAACATTTAAAGTTCCTAAAATAGTGTATTTAGGTATGTGTTTAGTGATAAACTAAAGCTATGGCAGAAAGCAGCAGAGTGAGTGACTATAACTCTGACCCACGAACTCCTTGTAAATATGGAAGTAATTGTTATAGAAGAAATAAATCACATCTGGAAAAATTTAAACATCCTCCAGGGACTGTTGAGGTAATATATAGTTAGGTTTAATTAACTTATTGACTATCGAAATTGAAAACAGATTGAAAAATGCTGACTGTCTGTCCAAAGAGGCCTGGATAAGGGTACAGTTCCGCAGGCATCCCTATGATATATTATCGAATGAAAATATTGATTGATGTTTTGTTGGGTACCGTACATTTTGTATTGTTAGTATGTGTTGTTATTTTAAATTTGATTAATGTTTTATCCCTTGTTAGTTTGTTAAATATATTTGACAACTTTTTATTAGTACCATCTTTTATATATGTTTACCGTCTGTATATGAATCAGTATAAGTGTAAATATATCTTAAGTGTTGTAAGACGTCATTTATTACATCTCGTAAATATATTTGGTTATTTAAGTTATACTTATCTGTTCTCATTTAATTAGTATACTGTACAATCGATCGATAGTTTCATTCGATAATATATCGATATTTATAATCGATCTATATTTTCGTTCGATAATATATCGAAGGGATGTCTGCGGAACTGTACCCGTTTCGACTGACCCGCAGAACATAAGCAACATGTTCAAAAACTTCTTCGCAACAATTCCTTCCAGAATCAATTCTGAGGGGGATCTTGCATCCTCACCGATCACAATTCAAAATCGGGCCACAAAAACATTGAATGAATTCAGACAAGTGAAAAACAGCGAGGGTAATTATTTACTATTTCCCCTTCACCTCCGATCCTTTTAATATTTTAATATATTGTTCTTATGACATTAAACGTCATAAAAACGCAAGAAAAATTTTTCGCTAATTTAACATACTCACGAAACAACTGTCTGAAGAATACTAACCCTGTCAACCTAGCAGACACTTTGGGAATCCGAGATAAATCTACCGGACGAAAATATCGAACTTACTAATATCGAGAAGCAACTATTGTTTTGATATTGCGATATAATATTCGCACACCCCCGCTCCTGTAGGGGTAGTGTGGGTCTTGTTTTGATATTGAGATTAATATTCGCACACGCCCGCTCCTGCGGGGGTAGTGTATAGTATTTACACTAACCCCCGCTCCTGCGGGGATAGTGTATAGTATGTGCACTCACCCCCGCTCCTGCGGGGATAGTGTATAGTATTTGAACTAACCCCCACTCCTGCGGGGGTAGTGTGTAATATTTGCACTAACCCCCGCTCCTGCGGGGGTAGTAAGGGTCCACTTTGAGAGCACACTACCTAGCACGACAACATGAAATATATTTGTGTGTATTTATCATAAACTAACCTAACCTAACTCCGCAGAGCGCTGTATGGGAAATATTCTCTTCTCCGGTATTTTCCCCTTTTTGGGACATTTCCCAAAAAAGGGACAATTACTTATACAGCGCTCTGCAGAGTTAGGTTAAGTTAGGTTATGTTATTTACCAAATACAGATAATCTGTGTATATTTATCATAACCTAACCTAACCTAACCCGGCAGAGCACTGTATGTGAAATATTCTTTTTTCCGGGAATTTTTCCCTTTTTGAACAATTTTACCGAAAATGGGAAAATTCCCATATACCACTCTGAGGAGTTAGGTTAGGTTAGGTTATGATAAATATATCACATATTGACGTGCTAGCTACAGCAGTGTGCACTGAAAATGGACCCACACTACCCCCGCAGGAGCGGGGGTGTGCGAATATTATATCTTAATATCAAAACAATAGTTGCTTCTCGATATTTGTAAGTTCGATATTTTCATCCGATAGATTTATCTCGGATTCCCAAAGTGTCTGCTAGATTGTCTGGGTTAGTACTCTTCAGACAGTTGTTTCGTGAGTATGTTAAATTTGCGAAAAATTTTTCTTGCGTTTTTATGACGTTTAATGTCATTAGAACAATATATTAAAATAGTAAAAGGATCGGAGGTGAAGGGGAAATAGTAAATAATTACCACAGCGAAATTCTGAAACTTTTTCATAACTTCAAACCCAAAAACTCTTGCGGAATAGATGGTGTGTCTATGAAAGTCCTCAAACAATGTCAAACTGAACTGATTGCACCACTGCAAAAACTGTTGAACGACTCACTGTCTAGTGGGGAGTTTCCAGAAGTTTTAAAAATTGAAAAAGTCAAACCACTCTTCAAAAAAGGCGATGAAACAGACATGAACAATTACCTGCCAGTGTCATTACTTCCAGCAATTTAAAAATTTGTTTGAAAAAGTGTACAATCAGTCAAATTTTTGGAAACAAATAACCTTTTTCACCTCAAACAATTCGGATTCAGAAAGGGCAAATCGACTAAGCTGGCTCTGGTTGATTTCGTCACAGAATGCACAAGGCCTTGGATGGAGGCGAGAGCACCATGGTGTTTGTGTTATTTAGGTTGAAGATCAATTTAAAATGTGATTCGATATGTCGAATGTTTAAGATCAATATGTCGCATCCGATTAGTTAGTGGCCGCTTATAAAACTGTACCCTTTCTACGCGATATGCAGCATTAATTTTGCAGGCGCTTATGTCCCAGTCGTTATTATTTAGGCTATGCAATGTTACAGAATCAGAATCAGAGTCAGAACATCCTTTAGGACTACTCGTTTTGTACATTTCATATATGAATAGTGTCACTTAATGCATTCACTGCGTTAATCGTGTATATTCAGGATAATTGCATTTGTTTTTTTGAACGTGTTGATTTAATAGGCTACTATAATCTAAAAATTTAAAGATATACTTGCTGAAAAAATCATCTACCTTATAGCAACATTGTTACATTACAGTAGCTTCAGATTATCCTGATTTTTCTATATTCGGATCAATATTCCACCACATTAGTCCGGATAATCGGAGGTGTACTGTACTTTTATTGTTTTTAGCGAATTTCCCCTCTATAGGGAAGAAGCTATTACTGTAGTCGGCATGGTAAGACCATGATAACTTTTCGTTTTCAGGTCCCCAGACCCCAAAAACACCATTCGTTCGAAACTGTGTGTGTGTGTGTGTGTGTGTGCGTGTGCGTGTGCGTGTGCGTGTGCGTGTGCGTGTGCGTGTGCCTGTGCCTGTGCCTGTGCGTGTGCCTGTGCGTGTGCGTCCGCGTGCGCGTGCGCACAATAACTCTCGTAAAGATGATCCGATTTTGATGAAATTTGGTATAAACGTCTAAAGCAACATTTATGACTTTATGTTCGAAAACCAGCCAGATCGCTCCATCCGAAGGGATATTTTGGGGGGGTTTTGTTCCCCAAAAATGGGTTTTTTGAATTTTGTACGTATCATTTTTAAAAAGTCAAATATTAGCGTTTACCATTGGATTCAGCTTACAAAAACACACAATTTGGTATTTTGATCATTCCTCTACCTCAATTGGTTACCGAGATATTGAAAGTGATAAACACAGTACGTTGCCTAATGTTATTCTTATGGAGGAAAAGAAAAATTGTATATCTCGCTTATTTATGAACGTATACTGACGAAACTTGGTATACAGCTTATCTGGTTGTGGTCTATTGATATTTGCTAAAAATAACAATTTTTTGCCAAAGGCTCCCGTAGCAGCAAACCTGCGTACTCACCCCCCATGTTATTTTTATGGAGAATAATTAAATGCTACGTCTCTCTAATTATGAACATAAATGAATATAAACTGGTATACGACTTCACCTACTTAAGTTCTATTGATATTAGCGTAAAAACCCATTTATTGTGTTCCTTGTTGCAGCAAACCTGCGTACTCAGCCCCAATGTTATTCTTATAGCAAATAATTAAAATTGCATATATCACTTATTTGTGAATATATTTTTATGAAACTTGGTAAGTGGCTTTATGTAGTATTAAGACATTTATCTCATCATTGGAAATTCGCTGAGTATTCAGGTTTGCTGTGAGGGGGGTATTATAATAACTTCCCCCTTTTAGCGAATTTCCCCTATAGGGAAGAAGCTATTGCCGTAGGTCTCATGGTAAGACTTAAGCCCGAGACCATGATAACTTTTTGTTTTGAGGTCCCCAGATGCCAAAAACACTATTCGTTCAAATTTATATATATATATATATATATACATACATATATATATATATATATATATATGTGTGTGTCCATAAATGCGATAACTTGAGTAAAAAACGTCCGATTTCGATGAAATTTGGTTCAAATGTGTAAAATGACATTTATGACTTTAAGTTCGAAAACCAGAAAAATCAAACCATGGGAAGGGGGGTTTATGGGGGTTTTAAATTTTCCAAAAATCAGTTTTATGCATTTTTCACCCTAAAAATTTTAAAAACTTAATTTTGGTTTTGACCATGTTATAGAGCTTAAAAAAACAAATAATATGGTGTTTTGAATTATTAACCTAGGTTTAGTGGTTGCGGAGAAAATCCAAAAAACTACTCATAAAATCTCCCATGTTAATCTTATGGGAAAAAGGTTTTTTGCTTTTCCTCAGTTTATTTTAATGTAAACTTCACATTTGCTTTTACCAATCTGTTAAGTTCAACAAAACAATCATATTGGTGTTTAAATTGTGATTCTACGCCCAACCGTTGCAAAGATATTCAAAGTGCTAAATACAATACGTTGTCCAATGTTATCCTTAAGGAGAATAAATAAAAGTTTATATCTCGATTATTTATGAATGTATGTTGATGAAACTTGGTATGTGGCTTCACGTAGTTCAGGTATATTGATATTTTTGATTTTTTATTGATTATTCCCGTAGCAGCAAACCTGCGTACTCAGCCCCCATGTTATTCTTATGGAGAATAAGTAAAATGTAATGACTCCCTTAATTATGAACATAAATTAATAAAACTTGGTATGTAGCTTCACTTGGTTAAGTTATATTGATAATTGCATAAAAACCCATTTTTTTGGTTCCTTGTTGCAGCAAACCTGCTTACTCAGCCCCCATGATACTCTTATGGAGAATACCTAAAATGTTATATAGCGTTTATTCATGATTGAATATTGATGAAACTTGGTATGTGACTTCGCCTAGTTAAATTCTATTTATATTTGCATAATAACCAATCGTTTGTGTTCCTTGTTTCAGCAAACCTACGTACTCATTACCAGTGTTATTCTTGTAGAGAATAATTAAAATTCGCTTATATTTGAATATATTTGTATGAAACTTGGTATGCGGCTTTATGTGGCATTAACTCATATATTATGCATTGGAAATTCGCTGAGTATGCAAGTTTGCTGCGACGGGGGTATTATTTTTAGCGTATTTCCCCTGTAGGGAAGAAGCTATTATCGTAGTCGGCGTGGTAAGACCGAGGCCCGGGACCATGATAACTTTTCGTTTTGAGGTCCCCAGACCCCAAAAACACCATTCGTTCGAAACTGTATATATATAATATATATATATATATATATATAATATCTATATATGTATATATATATATATATATATATATATATATATATATATATATATATATATATATATATATATATATATATATATATATATATATATAACATATCCGTGAGCACGATAACTCTCGTAAATATTATCCAATTTTGGTATAAACGTGTAAAGCAGCATTTATGACTTCAAGTTCGAAAACCAGACAGATCGACCTATCCGAAGGGTTGTTTTGGGGGGGGGGGGTTTGTATCCCAAAAATGGGTTTTTTGAGTTTTCACATATAATTTTTGAAAATATTAAAGTTTAGTTTTTCCATTGGAATCAGCTTTAAAAGATGCACAATTTGGTGTTTTGATCATTGATCTACGTCAAATGGTTACAGGGATATTGAAAGTGCTAAACACAGTATGTTGTCCAATGTTAATCTTATGGAGAATAAGAAAAATTGTATATCTCGCTTATTTATCAACTTATCCTGATGAAACTTGATATATTGCTTCATATCATTGTGGTTATTGATATTTGCACTAAACAACTTTATTTGCTGATAGTACCCGTAGCAGCAAATCTGCGTACTCAGCTCCCATGTTATTCTTATGGAGAATAAGTAACGTGTTATCTCCTTTAATTATGAACATAAATTATTAATAAAATGTGGTATGTGGCTTTACCTTCTTGAGCTATATTGATATTTGTATAAAACCCCATTTTTTATGTTCCTTGCTTCAGCAACCCCGCATACTCAGCCGCCATGTTGTTCTTATGTAGAATAATTAAAATGTCATAAATCGTTTATTTATGAATGTATATTGATGAAACTTGGTATATGGATTTATGTAGTAGATACATATATATGCATCGGAAATTCGCTGAGTACGCAGGTTTGCTGCTACGGGGGTATTATCTTTTATCCACTAAAACATGTAAGTTTTCGTTTATATATTTTGAACCAAAGAGGGACAAATTTATATTGTTTTGTATAATTTTTCTGATATTTTTATTTGATAGTTTCACAAGCCTTACCTATATAGAACTGTAGCTCTTGGATCCATTAATCTGTTCTCACTGGGGCACAGTTAGATTAGGTTGGGTAACTAGATGGGCTTTGCTTAGAACCAATAATACCTTTAAATCTTTAATCATATTATACTAATATTATAAATTTAAAGTATGGATGTTTGTGCGTAACTCTGAAGTTCCATCACATGAAAACTACTGGACCAATTGAGCTGAAATTTTGCAGAGAGGTACTTGATAGTCTTGAGTAAGATATAGGCATAATAAAGTAAGATATAGGCATATTAAATATGCCCCACAGGGGTTCAAAGTTCCCATGTATTCCTTATGGACATTCAATTTTGTTTGAGCTGATGAAAATACAAACAGCTGATCTTGATTCGTAGTAGTTCCACAGGCTAACCACAGAATGCAGCACACAAAACTTATCATAGTTTTTATAAGTAATTCGCGGGGCGAAGCTGCGGTATTTTATAATTCTAACCTTTATCCTTATTACAACTTTCACACTTAATTTATTCTTTCCTCTTTTAGTCTATATAAGTATCTTCATTTACAGTGTGTTAGGTACAGATTACTTTATTTTCTTCAGTTATTCTTTTGATTTGAATTTGCTTCTTTAATGTGTTGCAGGATGACACAACTACCCCTGTTAAGCCTAACAAGAAGCAAAAAGTAGACACAAGCCTAGACTCCTCTACCTCTGACCCAGTTGTTGAAAGTGGGATGAAAAAAGAACATTCACTATCACCGAGGTCAATTGAAGGTAATGGTTTATCAACAAAGGAATTGCAAGCAGAAAATGATGAGAAGGAAGTTAAAGAAACCAATACTGTGAAGCGTATCTCACTAAAAGATAAAGTCAGATGCCCCGAGTCCAAGAAGTTGGAACTTGGAAGCGATAGTGAAGAAATAATCAATCAACTTTTCCTTGTAAATATGCCAGATGACTTCTACAGCTTTTGGGAAATGTGTGAAAAACAGAACAGCTCTGACCCTGCAAGTAAGTTAGTCAGTAGTGGATAGTCAAAAATACTTTGTTAAAAATGTTAATTTTGTTGTATTTTGCTCTGTTGCCAAACACATGCACATATACAGTAGAACTTCAATAGTTCGACAGTCTGTATACTTCAACAAGGGCCGTGACGACACGACATGACAGTAGTGGCGACGATAGTGTCGACGGGTTCCCCGGTCACTGATGAGAGCCTGCTTATTGTTTTCGCAAACGTGTGCTACCGCCCTTTCTATAAATAACATCCTTCCTTCCCCCTACCCCGTCCTATCCACCTCCTTCCCCACCTTTCCCAGTAAGTAGTAGGTCAAGTCAGTTCGCTCGAGACACTGCGGGAGTTAAACACGTTTTTGATTCTTTCGTGATACGCAATTGTTTTTCTGTTCATAATACTCCCTATGTTAAATTTTTCTATATACTCCCTATAGTTTGACATTTGGAAAGTTCAACACCCCTCTAGTCCACAAAGTGTCGAACTATCGAGCTTCTACTGTCGTATTTTAGTTATATACTAGTGGCTTGAAGGGGCTAAAGCCCCTAACCTTGCTCCAATATTTCGCCTAATCTGATTTGAACACATATCAGTTTGTAAATAGACTCTTAATAATATGTTTTAATATAAACAAAGCAGACATTTTTAAATCCCCATGTTTTTCTTATGGGGGATGTTTTACGTTATTTCTCGTTTGCTGTTAATTTTTTGGAAATACTGCTATTTTTCCCATGTCCCTGGGATCGAGACCCCTAATTTGAGCCGTCTTCCATCATTCTGCTATTTGCCAAACTCCCACAATTTTGACTTAAATATTTCGCTTACAGAATTATATATAATGATTGTTATTTATACAAAAAAAGATGGGTTAGCTTTTATGACTTTCACCCTCAAAAAATCAAAATAATTGGTATCAGAAAACTAACAATCTATACATTCTCCCTTTTAACCCTTTATTTAATCAATAAGTACCTTTACACTTACTGTAACAGAATGGTATGGAAACCTGCACAGCAAATTTTATAGTTAACCTTTTCCAGAATTGTAACCCAGACATATTGCAGGCATTAGTCTCATTTGCAACATACAATGATTTTAAGGAGAGAAACTCGCTCTGGAATTGGGGGGCAACATATTAAAAATATCCTTTATTGTTATTTTGACCACGTACAGTGGAACCTCAAATGAACCGGTCACCTTCAGGACCAGGACTGTGAGGGATAACTGAATAGACGGATAATTGAAACCTCATTATATAAATGTGTACAGTCTACAATAACTAAATTTAAAATGGTTTGGGAGAGAAATGAAAATAAAACTGTGTACAAAATTATAATACTTCGAAGTACATACATATTTATGTTAGAAATAACATAATAGCTTGTACAGACGCTCAGACACTGGCGTAGGGCGCAAATCCTGACGCCAATAAATCGTAACATTCTCATAGACAGACGACGGTTAACAGAGAGTAACGGTTTGATCGAGGTTTTACTCTACTTGGTAGTGGTTTCCTTGGTGGTTTTGGGTTTCGACAATGTTTCTTAAGCATTCCTATTAAATTAACTGTTGGCAACCTAGTTATAAATAATTAACTGTTGGGTGATTACATCTTTGTGTTTCTTGCCTGTGATTTTATACCTTCTAGAGATTTAGATCAAAGCTGAGATATTGTATATTGCCATCTCTATTTGTTATTTTCAGTAAAGTGTAAAGTGTAAATCTTTATTATTGCAATTACTTTTTGACGATGATTTTTCGGAATTTTATGCTGTTGAAGTGAGAAAAAAGTCAATTACTATCAGGAAAAACGGGAGATTGTGGAGATTTTAGAAGTTTTAAAACATAATCTTAACCTCATAACTTAACTTATTTCAAGTGTTTTGAATATGGAGTCAGTATTCTGTGTTTTAATAGATTCACAAAACGCAAGAAAATATGTTTAATGGATATCATCCAATCTTTCTTTTTATTCACCCTCTACTTTTGAATAAGGCCACATTTATAAACATTGCAACACCACTTTCTTATTCATCATATCTCCAACAAGAGATTTATTAAATTAAACTTTGAGTAAGATTAGTTTATCATTTCGTCTTTGTCAATGCTAGTGATAAAAAAGTCACATCCTGATAAAAAACGGTCCAAACCCTAGACGAATTGTAACTATATGATGTCTTCATTTTGTTTGAAAGCATCATCACTTAATAAATAGTCAAATGAAAAATGACGGCTGCAAGTTTCAAACCTTATACCTAACATTTTAACTGATAAGCAATCAAGATTTAGTTTAAAATTTAAATTTCCTTACTTCCTTCCATAGTGTTTTATTCGTTTTAGTATTTTATTCATCAGAGTAATTTTAATCTACCGTATCGTAAAATTTAATATCTTTGTTTCACTTAATTTTACAGATGCATTGAAAGATATAAAACTAAAACTTGTTGGGCCTTTTGATGTACTGGCAGGGAAAATAAAGGAAGTGTATGAAGAAGATTTGCCGTACTTCCTAAGACATTGGAGATTTTACTATGATCCTCCAGAATTTCAGGTAGGCTAAAAAGTTAATTTTGATTTGTTATGCATTCTACACCATTCAAAGAACAAATTTCTAAAAAGACTAAACATTTGAAAACATTGTAATGAATATTGGTTAAACAATACAGGAATAGATGAACATAGGCTACCATTTTAGCGAATTTCCCCTATAGCTATTACCTATAGCTATAGCTATTACCGTAGTCGGCATGGTAAGACCTAGGCCCGGGACCATGATAACTTTTCGTTTTGAGGTCCCCAGACCCCAAAAACACCATTCGTTCAAAACTGTATATATATTATATCTATCTATATATATATATATGTGCCGTGGGTGCGATAACTCTCGTAAAAAAGGTCCGATTTTGATGAAATTTCGTGCAAACGTGTAAAGCAGCATTTATGACTTTAAGTTCGAAAACCAGATAGATCGACCTATCTGAAGGGGTATTTTGGGGGGTTTTGTACCCCAAAAATGGGTTTTTTGAGTTTTTTAACATAATTTTTGAAAAAGTAAAATTTTATATTTTTCCATTTGAATCAGCTTAAAAAGACGGACAATTTGGTGTTCTGATCATTGCTCTACGTCAATTTGTTACTGAGATATTGAAAGTGCTAAACACAGTACATTGTCCAATGTTATTCTTATGGAGGATAAGAAAAATTGTATATCTCGCTTATTTATCAACTTATCCTGACGAAACTTGGTATTTTGCTTCATTTAATTATGGTCTATTGATATTTGCACAAAAAACCATTTTTGGCAGAAAGTTCCCGTAGCAGCAAACCTGCATACTCAGCCCCATGTTATTCTTATAGAGAATAAGTAACGTGTTATCTTCTTTAATTATGAACATAAATTAATAGAACTTGGTATGTGGCTTTACATAGTTGAGTTATATTGATATTTGTATAAAAACCCATTTTTCCTTATTTCAGCAAACCCGCATACTCAGCCGCCATGTTATTCTTATGGAGAATAATTAAAATGTCATAAATCGTTTATTTATGAATGTATATTGATGAAACTTGGTATGTGGCTTTATGTGGTATTAAGATAAATTAATATGAATTGGAAATTCGCTGAGTACGCAGGTTTGCTGCTATGGGGGTATTTATACCTACAGCCATTCTGATGCATTTGGCTTTGTTTATTCCGCATATATATGGTGATGGAAGCAGTGTGAGGATTGGCTGAATGTAGTATTAGGTTAACAAAAACAACCAAGAATAAGGCTATTTTAGTGTCTAATCCCTAAAAGGCACTGCCTTTAAAAGTAGTAATTTTTTTCCGAATTTTTACACTTTAAAAGAAAGCTAAAAATAATATGGAGAAATTTGCTGGAGTGTAACTCTTTCGGTAATTGCTTAAAGGTTGTCGTTGTTCAGAAGCCTGAAAAATGAGTAAGTTTGATGTTTTGATGTGATTATTTTATACATTGAATCTTTCAGACAGTTTTGACCAGCACAGCTCAATCCTGTTACCACATAGGTTACTACAGAGATGATCCAAATGAAATGCCTGTGTTCGTAGCCAGTAACATGCTCAACATCAAAAATCCTGAGAAGAATGGTGAACTAAAAGTTATGGGTCCAAACCTCTTTGCTGCCTTGAAGTGAGTATGTTAACAGTATTATTAATCTATTGGCTGCTCTCAGAGAAAATATGCTTTGTTTTATAGTACCTAGTGTTAAATTGCTTACTTGAGCATATGTATTGTTTAAATAGCTACCTATTTGGGTGAAACATATTAGTCTTCATTTTCTTTTTTGTATTCTATCACAAATTACACCATACACAAAGGCCGAACCTTAACGGTAGGTGATCGAGTCAGTGAACTACATCTAAAATATAAACTACGTACATAGAACGATAAATAAAAGTAAACCAATACTTCAGTGGAATAATTTAAATATTGGAGTTGCTTATTTCACTGGATTTGAACCCGTGACCCCTTGAACCGAAGCCCAAGATGCTGACCGTTAGGCTAGCGAGATGCCCAACAAAAATGATTTCCAAAAATGTATTTAAATGTTCTTTGTGTTGTAGACTTAAGTTTGTTTGATTTGTTAGTACTAAAAGAACATTAAAATACTTAACCCTTCCGGGCGTTTGACACATTCATATCCGCTGGACCATATTTTTCATTGCCAGCGTTTGACAAATATATGTTAAAACATTTAAACATAGTTTAGCTGTTAGAAAGTTGTTTCTGTGTTATTTGAAGTATTTCTGAGCTATAGCACTGTCCAGTTTATTTTAGCAGCATATTATTGCTGAAATAAACCAACATACCGGTTTATTTTTGAAATATTTTCATTCAGTGAGGTGGCAACACCGTTTATACAACAACTGTTATTTGGCCTGGTTACACAATTCATTCATTGTTTGTTATTATTTTGTAAGCAATCAGTTAAGTCACTGGTTGCACTATGTTGGCCCTTTGAGGTATTCCACTGCTGCATCAGTAGAGGCGTTGACATTCTCACATATTCATCAGCCGAAGAAATGAAGAAGTTGTTGAACTCATCGGGTTGTATGCTGGGTCGAGCGCCTACTGTACATACTTTCCCTGCTGCTCTATTAGTGATGGTCCATGCAGCTTTGCACTTACTGGATGACTTCTGAATGATTGCTTGATTTGTCTGCCTCTCTGCTTCTCTTAGAGCTACTCTATAGTGGTCTCAATACCAGCAATAACTGAGGACTATTATTATTTGTATACATGTCTTTCCAAATTAAAATATACTGTTTCATTTGTGCAAGCTGGGGTGTGTACCAATTTAGATTACCTCTCTTCTTATTCATGGTTGGCTTAATCCTTGTTTCATCAACCAATTTGATAGGGAAACAGTTCTTGAAGTGTCATAAACACCCGAAACTGTCCGAGGGCAGATGGTATCAACAACTACACAATCTACACATCCGCATGTATCCGATATAAACGGCGTTTATCAGGAATTCTAAAGTTGCTCATAATTGCATAATTTATAAATAATTTTAAATATTCTTGAACTGACTAAGATTAAACTTACCAACTGCCACAAAGTCAATGACAAAAAAATATATCAGCACTGATATCCTAAAATATAGTTGTTAGGTAGGCAAAAAGAAGACTCTTCAATGTATAACAAATGCGCTCTGCTCTCCCCTGTATACACCAGTCGTAGCACCCTTACAATCACAGCACAGCAACTTGGTGCACCAGGAATTTAGTCAGGAGTTTATTTACACCCCTCTCGTAACAGAATTTATAGATATGATATATTAAATTACATATCCCAACAAAATACCCCAACACAACAGTTTAAAATTATTACAATATCAACAAGTTTTATCAAGTTTATCAAGTTTTATCAAGTTTTTTACAGTGAAAAAATAAGTTAATATTTTACTAGGCCCGTACATGATAGCGTTAAATAATGATACAATCAGTGTAATTATATATTTTAATGTTTGTTTCAGTGCTTATTTAGAAGAGTTGAAGACTGACCCATTTTCTCGAATGAAGATTCCAACATTTCAAAAGATGTTGAGTGAGTGGACTAAAGGGAAGGGGTTTAGTTTGGAAAAGACCTCTAAGGAGATGGGATCACGGGCCCGCAAGGTTGTGGCAAAAACATTTCATGGTGCAGGGATCGTCGTTCCTGTTGACAAAAAGAATGATGTCGGCTACAGAGAACTGGCTGCCTCTAATGGTACAGATCTATATGTCCCAGTAACAAATTGCATGTTATAACTAAACCTTTCCTGTTTACACAATGCTATTAAAATATGGCAATGTTGGAAGTGGCTCCATTAGTAAGTGATTTACACAAAACCCTTTGAGCATCTTTAAATTAAAAAATAAACCAAATTTGACTATCAAAGTACTTTTTATTTTTCGTGGAAATGGAGTGCAAATAGCCCAGGTTGAAAGCCAGGTTCAATCCCATTAATCAGTTTAGCCATTCCTGGCTTAGGCATTGTCTGCCTTCTACATAGTCAAATGAGTAAGAAGCTTCTTTGCTAACCAAAATAATTGTTTTCATTGTAATTATAGTTTGTACAGCCAGATAGGCACGCCCAGGATTAGCAACCTGCACCCCCCCCTCTACCTCACCCTCACAAGTTCAATCCAGTCTATCTAATACCTACTAGGACTTTGTCTGCAAAGTTGAAATTTTTAAAACTATTGATTTTATTTAACTCATGTTGTAATATTCTAATTTTACATATTATTCCAGAAAGTTGAGTCATAAAACGGGGTGTAATTGTGACGTTCCTAATCGTTCATGATGTTTTAGGTTTGAAAGTCAACAGACTGACCCTTATAAATGCTTAGGAGTGCCACAATTACTTTGTTTTTAACTCAATTTTCGTGGAATAACATGTATGATTACTACACTTTGAAATTCCTTGAAGTCAAGGTTTTAAAAATTGCAGTTGGAAAATCAAAGCCTAGTACATGACTCATTAGGGAATTGATGGCGGCAGTGAGTACTGTAATATTCAAAATGTTCATATTATTCCATGAAAATTGAGTTAAAACACGGGGTATAATAGTAACATTTGTAAGCATTTATAATTTGTTAAGGTTTAAATTAACATGCCGACACTTAATTTTTTAGATTTAAAAATGCTTTTGATTCAGTAGATTGCTCGAAACTATTTTATAAATTAGAGGCAATAGGTGTTAAGGGCAATGCCCTTGCATGGTTCAAAAGTTATCTTTCAAATAGATCGCAGTTTGTTTCAATTTTCAATACAAACAGTGACATCAAGCCTGTAGATTACGGTGTGGTCCAAGGCAGTACTCTCGGGCCTGTTTTATTTTTAATTTACATAAATAATATTTCAAAACTGAACTTTTTTGGTAAGCTTTTTTTTTGCGGATGACAGTTTAATTTTCCTCAAAGGGAAGACATGGCCTGAGGTACGTGATAAAGCTATGCACGACCTCATGGTAACGAAAAGGTGGCTTGACCAAAATATCCTCTTTTTAAATACTTCAAAAACTAAGTTCATGCCCATCTCCCTTAGTAAAATGTCAGACTACAGTTTGCAGGATCTTATAATACATACTTGCGGGAATTATAATAACCTAATTTGTTCTTGTGAATCAATTGAAAGGGTTGAGTCATATAAATATTTAGGTGTATTTTTTGATAAACGCCTTAAGTGGTCTAGTCATATACAATTTGTAAACGCTAAAATTAGAAAATACATTTTTGCTTTTAGACAGTTAACCCATTGGCGTAGACATACGAGCAGGTCTCGTTCCTTACTTGTAATTTTATTAACGTGTGAATTGGAGTATAAAATTGGTGTTTTTAAATGGATTAATGGCATATTTTAATTAAAATATTGTTTTATTTCAGTTTAGAGAGTCGCATTGGCACACACACAGTAGACATAAGTAAAAATTAGCAAAATCAGTGTTGACCATGTGCAAGTCTCAAAGAATTAACCGATCCCGTCAACTTCCAAGCAAGCCTGCCACCGTTTATTTTACTTGGGCCCTCCCACCAACGTTGCCACAGACCGGTTAACTCATTGAGAGTTGCACAACTGGTCAGTTTTGGTCGTGTGCGGGAATCGAACCCACGAACATCGTATCGCCACCTGGCCAAGGTGTTTCCACGACGTAGCCAACTCAGCTAACACGACCAAAGGCCTGGCGGCGATATTAAGGGTTTTCAGTCAGTCCGCGCCCCTAGCGGATAGAACCGTAGACGCCCGCGGTCATTAGTTACATATTTTGCTACTAGAGTGCAGCACCAATCAATTCCCGTTATAGGCTACTACAAATAGAATAAAATTACTACCTCAGTGGGTTAATTCATATTTTTAAGAATCACAACGATCTTTTTCTTCAAATTCCTCACTCACATAACACCAGGAATGCATCTAGAGTTGGAATTGCTTCGTTACAAATTTATAAAACATTTTCTACAACTAACGCTTTTTTCATTTCTCATGTCATGTAATCATTTTCAAGACCTGGATTTATTTAATTCCCCCGTGTTAATGAATGGTTGCTCAGGTTGGGTATAGACGAGGCCGAGTCTATTATTGCAGCAGATTACAGGCGGCACTAAACTGACCCTTGTACTCTTGCCGCCCTTCACCACTTCACCACTAATCCACCCACCCCCCTCCACAAGCCCCACCCCCTGCCCCTCACCATCATGCATGGACATTTTCAGCTGCTGCCAGCTTTTTTGTTTTGTTTTGTTTTGCTATATTTTGTTTTTCCTTACTTCATTTCAATTATCATTTGGTCATTTTTATTTTTTGGACACAACTCAGAGCCGACGCACAGGCCTTAGCGCCTATGTCAGCTTATTCCTAAGACCGTAAATAAATTTGTTTATATCAATAAAGGTTATTTTATAATTTCTCATAGCTCAAAGTTTTCTTTTATTAAAAAAACAAAAAACTTAATAATGTTGTATTTATATATATATATATTTTTTGTGTGTGTTTTATTATATATATGTGCTGTACGATTTTGTATTTGTTACTATTATTGTTCTTTTTTTTTCTGGAATAAATTCATTCATTCTCTCTCTCTCCCTCTCTCTCTCACTCTCTCCTCTCTCTCTCTCTCTCTCTCTCTCCCCCTCCTCTCTCCCCCACTCTCTCTCCCCCTTTCTCTCTCTCACTCTCTCCTCTCTCTCTCTCTCTCTCCCACCCTCTCCCTCTCTCTTTCACTCTCTCCTCTCTCTCTCTCCCCCCCTCTCTCTCTCTCCCCCTCTCTCTCTCTCTCTCTCTCTCTCTCACTCTCTCTCTCTCTAGAGTTGCATCTAGAGTTGGAATTGCTTCGTTACAAATTTATAAAACATTTTCTACAACTAACGCATTTTTCATTTCTCATGTCGTGAGTATTTTTCATTAATTCATTCATTCATTATGAATGCTTAGGAATGTCACAATTACACCATGTTTGGACTAATTTTGTCATGGAATATTATGTACAGTTTTAACACAAAAAAATTATATGAAGTCAAGGTTTTAAAAATTGCTATTTTGCAAACCAAAGCCTAGTGTGTGACTCATCGAGGAACTATTGGCGTCAGGTGGGCCGGGGTGTGTGTGTGTGTGCGGGAGTGCTTCAAACTTCTTTATAGAAAGAAATCCGTAACCTTCCATTTGTCGTAAAATAAACCAATTAAACCATACATCAAAAGCCATAAATTTATTAGGGTTTAACAAAATACTATATCCATTAAATATAACATCAGTCCAGTGAAACACAAGATAAAAAACAAAGATTCTGTGTTGTTTATGTTATTGATAAATATTTATAGTCCATATGTAAATCCTTATTACAACACCATTACATTTTTGTTTTCATATTAAATTTTGGTTTTTTGCCTACTGATATAACATGTTTATAATCTGTTTGGATTGTTGTAAGCAGAAGTGTAACGTTTGTTCAAAATTATTATTTCAACTTCTTATTACAACGTCATATTCCCATTTTGAGGCTGACATTGGGTACAGCAAATGAGTTGTCATTACATGTGGTAAGTCTTTAAGCTGCCCATTTTGACAAGCTTCACTTTTTTTGTATTTCAACGCCTACGGCATTTTTTAAAATTTAGTACACAAACGCTTTTAGGTAAAGCGGTCCAAACCCCTCAAATTTTCATATTTCACTTTCACCTTGGCCATTTGCAGTGGCTGGGGACGGAAACTCCGGGTTTGGACAACTGTACATTTGTTGGTAAAAACAGGTTTCCTTCAATCAGAGTCTTAACTTGTTGACAAAAATAATATTTGCTCCAATCAGCTGCTTTCACCATACAAAATTATGCATTTTACAGCAACAATCAAGAAGATCTTGAAGGGAATCGTGGAGAGCAAAAGTGAAGAGGAGAGGACCAAGTTTTGGGAGCAGCTGCAGCCAGTGATGACCTTCGCTAACATTGCGAATGACGAGTGCGACTTTGGCACGAGCCTGGAGCTGGGACTGGACCTCTTCAGCTTCGGCAGCCGTCTGTTGCACCGCAGCATCCTGCAGCTGTTGCCCACGGCGTACAACCTGCTGCAGCGACCACAGCTCGCCGCAATCATTCAGGTAATTCTTTGTTATGTATTTAGGTGTGCTTTGCAACTGAACACCCTCCCCCAAACAATTCAGTTTTCCAGTTTTAGTTATTACGATACGCTGTTTACTTTCCCGTTCTTGGTTTGTTATGGCAATGTATACACAGCTGAATAAGTAGTGACATGCTGAAGGGCAAATTATTTCTAGTGGGAAAGCTGCCTAGTTTAGATGGTATTACAGTCGCATACTTAACTCTATCAGCTCGGCTTGAAGTGTTTATGGATAAATCTCGTTAAAAAACTAACAGCTGGCTGGAATATATGCGGTTTTGGAACTCGTAATAGCGATAGATTTGAATTTGTTCGGTTTATTTGGACCTATTGCTTCTAGTGTTTAAAACTACACTACGTTTCGGAAGGTAAGGAACCTCCTTATATCCACATCTCTAGCGAAACATTTTTTGTTTGTTTCCCTTACATTTTAACTTACCCAAACAAAACTAACACAAACACAACAACTAACAAATAAAAACAACATAAAACATACACTACGCCAACACAAAATTAATTAAACAAGGACAAATACAATACAAACCTGCCTGACCTTGAGGTCTGTTCTGGATACCTGCCTCCATGCTAACAATAAATCAGGTCATCAACACTCTAACACCACTCTCTACTGCACCATGCACTAGACTAGTGGCTAGCAGCAGTGGAGGGGGAAGAGACTGCTACCCCCACCCACTATCACGGGCACTGGGCAACACAGCTGTTACAACTACTGACCCCATTGTACCAGTGCTCGTGTAGCATTTAGGAGGAATTGTATAATACTTTGTTTTTGTGTCATGTTTGCGGCAACACAGGATAGGGTCGGTAACTATTCAAATGAATATCATTATTACAAGTGTTGGATACATAGTGTGAGTTTCGAGATCCTAGCTCTATCTGTGTTTAAAAATATGTATCAGATCTCTCTGTCTAATTTTGATTTACAGTAGACCCTCTCTTTACTGACCCTCACGGGACCGGGACCGGTCGGTTAAAACAGGCAACTATGTAAACATGTAAAATACTGTAGAAATAAATGTATTATTTATATTATATGAATACAAAACTAGGCTGTACACACGCGCGACGTACAAGCGAAAAAGCAGAGTAGCGATAAACTGATGTTGAGTGACGTTCCACAAAATTGTAAGTTTCCCATGTGATTCATAACAAAACTTGACCTGAACGGATACATTTCTATTTTAGTAAAGCGATAAGAATGGGAATGAAAGTCTCACGATTCTTAGAAAAGTTTGGTTAAACTGACCAGTTTTATAATTAAGGGCGGATAAACCAACCTCATTTGCCTCATTTGTGCCTGAGCAGAGGCGGTTAATCAGGGCAGCGGTTGATCTGGGGTTGGTTAACCCTTTGAGTGCCGCGTCGTCATGGCCATTTTTTATGCATAAATTGCTGGGCTAATTTCAGTGGAAAATGTAGTAGTTTATATAACATTTTATATAAAATAAAATTTTGGAGGTAGCCATATAATTTTTTATTTATTTTGTGCATGAATAAATTCTCTAAGAAATAGTGTAAGGTAACTACAATTACCAAATAAATTGGGATTAAAATATTCTTTTTTTATATACAAATATTTTTTTCCAAATTTGACTTACATAAATTATTCTAAACATTTTTTTCTTCAACCCAATAGTCAGAAAGAGAAGAAGATGCTGACGAAAACTGATGTATAAATCATCAATATGAGTTAAAAAAAGTTTGCAAATAAATGAAATGAAAATATGGTACAATTTCAAAAAGGCCCTAGGCCTAGACTTTGTGGTTACTAAGCAACGTCAAAGTATAATTTTGTAATATAAAAATATATTTTTGTTTGTTGTCAGTAAGCATGTTTATTATTACTAGTATATAAGCATTAACTAGCAGCTAAGAAGACACACGAGCCACTGGAAGAGGAGACATTTCCTACGTGAACGCTACCAGGTGTAAAACTTTGAAATCACACCGAGCGCTACCCGTGGCAAATTTTAAAATCACTGCGCCGCCTACTGCTTGATGAATTGTAACTTTTACTTAGTTCCCTACGCTATGGTAGTCTAATGGATATGTCACTGGAATCACGATCATACGGTCCCAGGTTCAATTCTACCTTTTCGTGTTTACTTTTTGAGGTACCAATTTTTGTTATATTTTATACAAACCCATATATACAAAGTTAATATGTTACAAAGAAAATAGCCACCATACAGCAATCTGAGGAGTTAGGTTAAGTTATTTTTCTATAATTTTTTCGTAAATGTAGCGTAATTTTTCAGAATATAAGTAGGTTTCCTCTGTTTACATTTGAAAATACTACATTTCACGATTTTATCATAATAAAGCACCTGTTTTGGATAGTTCTTTCGTCTTCGGACAAGTTCAGCTTCCTCCGGATGGCAAAGGCTCCCCTTCCAGTGGCTCGTGTGTGTTTTTAGCTGCTATTATAAGCATTAAGCCTACGTGAGTAAATGAAATACACAATAAAACTAAAAAACAAAAGACGTATGTGTATTTTTTATTTCCAACAAAACTTACGTGTCTACAACAATGACACTGTTTTCATCAAGTTCATTGAAAACTAATTCCCGAAGGTTACTCAAGTTGTTTACATCTATTCTGCCACTCATTTTTGTTTCATACGTTAATAGGAAGTAAAATACCCCCGTCGCAGCAAACCTGCTTACTCAGCGAATTTCCAATGAATATATAACATAACACATTAAGCCACTTAACAGGATTCATAAGAAATATATTCACAAACAAGCGATATTTAAAATATTAATTATTCTCCATAAGAATAACATTGGGGAATAACATTGCATTTTGAGTATGCAGGTTTGCTGCAACAAGGAACTCAAAATAATGGGTTTTTATGCAAATATCAATAGATCTGATCTAAGTGAAGTCACTTACCAAGTTTCATCCATATACATTCATAAATAAGCGGTATATAACATTTTAATTATTTTCCATAAGAATAACATGGGGACCGAGTACCTAGGTTTGCTGCTACGGGAACGATAGGCGAAAAATTGTTGTTGTGCAAACAACAACAAACCACAACCAGATGAAGCCATATACCAAATTTCGCCAGTTTATGTTCATAAATAAGCGAGATATAACACTTTTCTTTTTCACCATAAGAATAACATTAGACAACGTACTGTGTTTAGCACTTTCAATACCTCAGTAACCAATTGACATAGAGTAATGATCAAAATACCAAATTGTTTGTTTTTTATGCTGAATTTAATTGTGAAAATTAAAGTTTGATTAAAATAACAATTGCATGTAGAAACCCCAAAAAACCCATTTTTGGGGTACAAAACCCCCCTTCAGATAGTGCAATTCGTATGGTTTTCGAACTCGTTCAAATAAATGGTACTTTACACATTTGTACCAAATTTAATTGAGATCGCAGGGTGTCTACTCAGTCATTGAAACAAAAATCAGGGACTTTTCGGGGACTTTTAAGGGACATTTGGAAAAATCAGTGCCCCATTCGTGAAACAACTTTAAAGCCTAGGCTCTAGAAAATCGAGTCATAGAATAACGATAGGGTACAATACAAGCCCAAACCTGAACAAAACCGTATCATCAGATTGTTATGAAATTAGTTAGCTAGCGTATGCCGTTAATGAGATGAAAATGTACCACAACATAGCTCAGTGTCATAAGCATAATTTCAGTATTTTGATTGGAGGGGCAAACGTAGAGGTGATCTTGATTATTGGGACTTTTCATATATTACAATAATTTGTTCTCCAAATTATTTGGGGGACAACATATATTACAATAATTTGTTCTCCAAATTATTTGGGGGACAACTGCCCCCCCCATGCCACCCCCGAATTACGCCTATGCTCAGTGTAGCCAAAATTTACTGTTAACTTACCCTAAAACCCTTATATAGGCTATAGAAGTACTGTAATTAAACAAAAAACACCATTTCACCATTTACCATGCAATAAAATAGGCCTACAATAAATCTGTCACAAAAGATTACCACGAAAACTTACCTTAAAAGAATAGAATGGAAAAGAAAATACCGTAGTTAAAACCACAAACAAGTTTCATAACTTAAATAGCTGTAAGTTTAACGTGATAAGTTTAATTACACAATTAATTGTTTTCTTGCTTCCACCTCTTTACACTTAATTTTGATGAAACAAAATTGTTATAAGCCTTAACACTATAACTTCTTTGTCAGTGATGACAACTGACTTTCAATTAAAGAAAGTTGTTCACTTTTCTCTTCCAAAAGTTTTTGTTTTTTCAGCTTTAGCTCTTTAATCTATTGAGCAGCCCTTTTTCTGGCACTTTCTGCCTCACTCTTCTTTCAATTTTTTTCATTTTTAAGTCTTCATTTCGCCTATATGAGGCATTCCTAAAATCCTGAATCATCGATTTTGTTACCTGAAGTGACTGAAGACCCTCTAAAATTAAATAATAACTTATTTCAAAATGTTTTCTTAAATCATAAAATAAAGTTTATTAGCTTGTTTAAAAAAAAATTGTCATACAATTTGGGAATAGCCTAACATCAAATTTGTGTTTGATAAAATAGTTGGCTTGTTAAGATACAGCCTACTGGTAACCAATACTCTGATGACATGAATATTTTTGTAGGCTACCAAGGCTCATAAAACTGTTATGCTAGCCTATGCCTAATTAAAAGAAAATGACAGCCCTAAGATTGTTTTATACAAACTAAGTTAATAATAATTTATAAAATATAAGTATAATAGTCTAACAGCCTTAAAACAAACATAGGTACTAGGCATACAATACCATTATCCTAAAATTAATCTACTTACATTTTTTGATATTGTTTCGATTTTAAGTTTGAAAATGCAAATTAGTCCTAGAAGTATTTGTTATTATTTTATTTGTAAAAACTATCAAACATGTAGTAAGCCTAAAACATTAGAGCCTAGCTGATAGATTATTTAGGTGATAATGAGTAAGCTCTCTGTGCCACAAGAGATTTTCCATGCAAGTTTTCAACCAAAAAATGTTTATTAAAAGAAAAGCTTTTTTCAACTGCAGCATTTCCATGAAAACAAATCAAAATCATTTGGACAAATGATTCAGCTGTTTATTGATATATTCAGGTTTTAGTTCAAACAGTTCACAGAAAAATCGGTCTAATCTACACTTTTTCCAGTTGTACGACTTAAGTTTTTCTTCGACAAGAGCATTCTCTGTAAACTTCCTAGATACTCCCGCATGACTATGTCACCTTGTGAAGGGGACAGTTATGAATGTGACACTAATTCTTCAATTGCCACTTTGACCCTAGAGATTCTTAGAGTTTCATTTGACGTTAAACTGGGATTCAAACATCTTGCATCTAAAACAAATCTTTTATTTAATGGACTTTTTTCAACTATTTTTTAAATATCTCAATCAAAAACTTTTTGCAATCTCTTTTAAATAGCTGGCAATCAAGTTCCTTCATTTTTTTAAGGCACGACCGAGTACCAAAGCCTACATCAATCAAGTTATAGGGGAGTAGGTTAGCATCAGTTAGTTCTACTTTTTTATCTTTGCTGATGTTACACAAGCTTCCATGATACTTTTTTTCACAAACCTGTTGCCTAAATTCTTCATGAGACTAAATACTTCCCGGTGCAAAAAGGGAAGAAGAGGGTAATTTCTTTGGAAGTAAGTTAAAAATTCTTCAAGCTCTTCGGCAATCATGGCTGAGAAGTGGAGTTCCAAAACATGATCATTCAGTAAAAAGTCCTTTACAATTGACAAGTTTTCTGTGGCCGGTGGTTCTACAATTTCTTTTACGTACTTATTCAAATTAGAAATGATGTCTAATGCTCTCCTAATAACACAGGAGTTTTCGGTCCACCTAATCGAACAAAACTTTTTTGGGAAAACCGCAGAACCCCAAAATCCAGTAATCTGGAAATAAACTGCTCTTCTGGATGGAAAGTCTTTGAACAGGTGGTAAATGGACCTTAAAAATTGATTTAGTTTCCATCCTACTTTTGTATGGGCAGTCTTATATGCTCCATTTACAATATGCAGAGAGCAAGTGCCAATATCAAGAATCTCTTTCTCGCTTTTCAGTGATGATTTTATGTGGCTTTTTAAATCAAAAATTATTTTTTTAAGTTAACATTTTGAACGTCAGTTGACAACTGGATTAAGTTCTCTAGTGATAGATTTTTCCCCCAAACTTTGAGTGACGTCAAGTAAATCAACAGCTGTAGATCTTTCAAGAAACATGGAATGAAAATACCTTGTACATATACAGCTAGTTTGGTCATCCCAGTAATTTACCATAATGTCTAACTGATTTTTCTGACATATGTCATTGAGGCTCTCATCCACCGATAGTGCATAAAAAGGGCTTTTCCTTGTATTTGATGACACCAAATTTGAAAAATGTGGCCCAAGGCCGTAGGTAGTGCTGTATTCAATTTTGTCTTTATGAAGTTTCAATTTATCAGCAATGGAGCTGTCTGGGAACATAATCGGAAAGAGTCACAAGCATTTCCCCCTGACCTATTCGATGTGTGTGTCATTACACAATACATAGACCATAATATTTCAGATCTTGTCACTGTTTCATAAGAAAACTTGACATTCTAGGCCTAATGTTTTCTCTAGTACCGATCTTCTCACTGCCACTCACCTTCACTGCTGAAGTAAGCTGAGTAGCATGCATAGGCCTACTACTACCTTCACCAGAAACTAAGTCACTACCAGGAATACTAGGCATATTCATCAAACTATTATTAAATGAGAATAAAGTTAGTTGCTTTCCACTTTTCAACATGTTTTCTAAATTGACATTTTTTTGCCTTTCATATGGCAGGCTAAGGCTTTAATGCCAGAATGACTTACATCAATGTATTTTTTACATAGGGAGCAGAATCCAGTGTAAATGTCTTTGCCACATTTCAGCCACAATCTATATACATCTTCCAAAAGCCACTGGTCTTGAAACTTGCACTTTCCTGGCATTTTAGCATCGGTCAGAAAAAATGCAAATATCTTGGCAGGTTATCACTTTAGTTTCAAGAACGAGATTTAGTTAAAGGTTAAACACTTAAACACAAGCCTACACCAAATAATTAAACCATAAATACCGAACTGCAGTTAACTACTAAAACGATTAATACTGGAGAGCAAAACAAAATGCAATATCATTCCTGGGTTATTTCGTGTCAGTCTTATATTACTAAATAAAACTAGACAATTAGAAGAGAAGGCAAATTAACCTAGGTAAAACGTTCTCACTTTCATCCGGCAACCGGGTTGGCGAGTTCACGAAATGTCTGCGATAGCGATAGACAATGCATACTTATTTAAATGGAGCAATACGACTGGAGGGAACAATATGGAACTTACATCAACGCCAGCCACCAGGTTCGCTAGTGTACTCAAGTTAGTTTAAAGATTAATTTAGCTTCCTACTACTAGGATCGCTAGTGCTTACAAGGCAAAATACTATTTTTAACCTTCGTGATCGACTACGTTGGTGGCGGTTCATAACTGCGCACCGTATCAAAGGGTCACACGAGTTACTGTTATGCGATAGTTGTACAGTCAGTAGCTATTCCCCGTGCCAAGTAGCTGGTAGTACAAGTCTGGCGTTTCAAAAAGCGCCACAGGCAATCAACAACAATCGCGCAAGTTACACCGTGGTACTAGGTTATTTGCACCGTTCCAAATAGCAGTTACTGATAACAGTCTTGCGTCCTGAGTTAATTGTACAACTAGTTATCAGTTTCTAATCACAGTTTTTCGCCATCACCAAACTTACATCATGAAAGATTTTTATAAAACGCTTTAAGCTAATACAAGCAGATATTAATTGTGTAATATTACGATGATAAAATTAACAATACTGCTTTTGTTCCAAATGTATTGTTTATAGCTACATTAAATTAGGAAATATAATGGAACTTTATTTTCTAGAAACAACCGTTCTACCGTCACCGTTTTTCAATAAAATAATGCAAAAACCGCCAACCTATTACATTTAAAAAAGTTGTTATTTCACTGTAACAGACATGGAACATTACAGTTCTTGTTTCATGTCCTGGTTGAAATGGCGTAGACATATCGGCATATCCAAACATCAATAATAAACTTAAAAGTCTAGAAAACAAATCTTGAGGTCAATAATATCCTCTACCGGTTTGGCAAAATGCACCGTAAAATCCGTGACTTCCCATGACATCCGTGCTCGTTTACCGAATTCCAGGACTTTTCCAGGACTTGCGTGACTTCCGTGACCAGTAGACACCCTGGATCGGATCTTTTTCACGAGAGTTATCGTGCTTACGGACACACATATACATACCATTGCCATTCCTTGATGTCTAATGCTCTCCTAATAACACAGGAGTTTTTTATATGTATCAGTTTTGATATACATATACAACAATTTGAACGAATGGTGTTTTTGACATCTGGGGACCTCAAAATGAAAAGTTATCATAGTCTCGGGCTTAAGTCTTACCATGAAACCTAGAAAATAGCTTCTTCCCTATAGGGGAAATTCGCTAAAACACTAAAACACAACTTAAATAACAACGAATACAGACAACATCTGCGACAAAGGTGACTAAATTAGGGTCTGCTAACAAACCAAAGGGAACGAAAATTGCTATAGAACTGGTAGCTGGAATCTTCTGGATCAAAACAATATACTTTGAAAGCCAGTACCTTGTTTTGATATGAAGTACTACGTAAAATACCGAGAGTCACTGTCAGCGGAATGCATCACGTCGCTGTGTGTGATGCCGCAGCACTTAAAGGGTTAAGAGCAGAGGGTCTACTGTATATATGATTTGTACTTTTACACTACTACATTTCTTAATGAAACTCTAAATAACAAATTTTAATTCTTTAAGTTTTAACGACAAGGACAGATACAAGAGTCAAACATGTACATAGATAATTTTCCTTATATTACCCAGATTGTATTAATTTGAACTATCAAGTTCCTTTTAAGTCTTACCATGAGACCTACGGTAATAGCTTCTTCCCTATAGGGGAAATTCGCTAAAACGCTAAAAAACAACTTCAATAGCATTAATATCAGTGATATTTACGTCATTTGCCGGTGTAACCTTAAACAACAAATACAGACAACATCTGCGACAAAGATGACTAAATTAGGGTCTGCTAACAGACCAAAGGGATCGAAAATTGCTATAGAACTGATAGCTGGAAGTATCTGGATCAAAACAATATACTTTGAAAGCCAGTACCTCGTTTTGATGTGAGGTACTACGTAAAATACCGAGAGTCGCTGTCAGCGGAATGCATCACGTCGCTGTGTGTGATGCCGCAGCACTTAAAGGGTTAAGAGCAGAGGGTCTACTGTATATATGATTTGTACTTTGACACTACTACATTTCTTAATGAAACTCTAAATAACAAATTTTAATTGTTTGATTTAAGTTTTAACTATAAGAACAGATACAAGAGTCAAACGTGTGCATAGATAATAATTTTCCTTATATTACCCAGATTGTATTAATTTGAACTATCAATGTTTTAGGCTCACCTTGAAGATCGGAGGGAAGGAAACAAGTTGAGCGTTATTTGAAAATCAGTAAGTGTAAATGATTCATAAAATCACACCTTGTTACCCAGTTGTAACATTTGAACTTATTTTGCTGTATTACTTTTTTAACACTGGTAAATATATTGTACAAATTAGAGTAAGTTTTTCACTATTTATAAATGTATTTTTCTCAAGTATTATATGTATTTTTAAGGTTTGTTTGATTAAATCAGTTCTCTGGTTAATATAATTTGTTTTTATTTATCTATATATAAATCCTATTTCTAAATAATGTTTTATTACCAAGGTTAGTCAGTTTTAGATTTTGTGCGAAAGATCAATTGGACATGGACATTAGAGCCACTTTTGGAGTTTATTCAGACTGCTATGGTACATCCTGATAGAGACAGGTATACATAACAAAATTTAATTATTTTGATGGTGTCTTACGAGATTATTGTTTGCGCATGTGTGTAGGGAGGAAAAGGCAGACCCCCAACACATGTATTTTAACCACGCAAAATGAGAAGGGTGAGGGGAACTGTTACCTATTCCACTTTTCATACCAGCGAGCACGGAATATAGAGGGGCTACGTATATCCAACAAGCATTACGGGCAGGGAAGCCAATTCCATACTGCTCTTGTGGGCAAGTCCCAGTAACTGCTGCACACAGCGGCAGAAAACCTTTTTCAAATATTCGATGATTAGACACACTTAAAGTACACTTAAAATTACCAAACTTGGCACAAAGAATATTTGTTAGTGCTCCTCACTTATGGTAAGTTTCTATCTTCTATTGTATTTTTAATAACTAATAATATCTGAAGAAGTATTAAATAATAGTATTTGAAAATAATATTTTAAATTAAGTATGAAAACATACAAAAGTGAGTAATTGAGGATTTTTGTTATTGTTTGGTCAGGAAAGTTTTGTTAGCGGCCAAGTTTGAGAGCTTGAGTTAAATCATAACATATACTTTTTCGAAAAATTTACGATCAATGGTTATTGAAATAAATGAGTTTGAAGAGGTAGCAAAACTTGTGTTGCGGAGACGCTCGGGCGCTGCCACTGCGAGCTGCCGCGTGTCGCCTCTGCCTGAGTTTCTCGATATAAACACAATGACAATGTGCTGTCTCTGGCATTTATTAGTGTAAGTGGATAATAAGGAGTGTTGTATGAATGATTGACGTTGATGTAATGTTTATTCCTTACGAATGGGTTTATTTATCCCTCTTGTACTGGTCTGTATGACAAGAAAATGTATTCGGAAATATTGTCCATCTGAAAAGAACATTAGTGTTAGAATTTTCAAGCAACATTAGAGAATTACACATTTTAAATCAAAGGTAGTTTGTTAACAATAATTGTATTTGCTAGTATCAACATGCTCAGAAGATAATTAGAACTGTTTTTTGTGTATTTCATAATTAGTAGAAGTAGCAATAATAATAACAATAACTAACAATACTAATGATCTGTAGTTTATTTTGTCGGTTGGAAAACTAATTTTTTGAAATACTATAATACTTACTTGCTTAAATACTTGGGGTTCCCAACTGGTATTTGTAATACTCGGGCATTGGTTAACGAGTTTTAAAGCTTGTTTCTTTAATAGTACAAGTCTTAATTGCCATAATTTTAATTTATGGTTAATCATTTGATTAGACTGTAAGCTAATAGCATTAGATTATGCAAGCATGATCTGGACAATCAACATTGTATTGTATGCAATATAGGATGACTCACTGGCTTCACCTGCCGCGCCCGCTGCCCTCTCGTTTTATTCTGTTCTCGCTGGTTCATACACACACCTCTCAGAGCACAGATCAACATGGTAACAGGGCAACATTTATATCACCCAGAGTAGTCTCGGGCGCCTGGGATGGGTATAAATTATTTTTTGTAAGAGTGCGACTTTGCTAATCAAATCAATTTACATACCTAATAATTTTTTAAATTTGTAGATTAATAAAGAAATAAAATAAAAAATTCTATCATAACGTGGAAACACATGTCGATCTCATGAGATAACACTTGAGATATCTCTTTGCCATCTCTTTCATATCTCCCGAGTTACTCACACTACTAAAACTTTATTACTTCTTATTTGATTTTGAATCTCTTATCTTCTTATTTTGCTTAAGCTCTTGTCTTCAGAAAACTATCTCGCTGACAAAACGTTTTCTAATGCTCAAACCATATTAAGTTTGGATCAGATTTTGGCAATTTTTCCGGGTTTAGAATTACAGATGGCTTTACTTTGTTAAGTTATTATAAATTATCAATATCCTTTGATAACACATGATGTTTTAAAAAAGAACACCAATTCAACACAAAATTGGAAAACAAACATTGAATCTTATAAAATAGTCAACAGTTAACCCTTTCAGTGCTAAGGACCGATATATCAGCTTTTGAATCTGCCACCAATAAACATTGCTACTGCTACATAATCGATTTTACCGTTTCGAGCTCAGTTTGCAGTCTGTGTCTGAAATGTGGTGTAACCTAGTAGACACAAACTGAACTACCTCGTCCAGCGCCTAGGCTCTAATACCCCCTGATCTGCTACAGCTGCTAGTCTGATCAGTGTCTGTGCGGTCTAAGGCATCAACATTCTAGTAGTTTAACACATGCTTTATCAACATCCCAAAAATGTTCTACTAAACTTAACCCCAGTACTATTAATTATGAAGAATTAGAAAAATTTGTAATTTCATTTGATAGTAAATATCCAACAGGATAAAATTAAGTACTAAAGCCAATAATTAAGTAGACTTGAACATACTTGTAATAGGTACATTGATGCATAGAATAAATTCTTTATTTCAGACATTTTTCTAGAAAAATTTTAAACATAACAAAATTAACGTTTGCTATAAGAGCAGCAACCCAAAAGAATTATTTAGCTATATCTTTAGATTTTCTTCTTTCTAAAAAATGTTTTGAGACAGTGACACATTTGCAACTATTGACATTTTTCAAAGACAATAACTTATTTACTAGACAAAGAGCAATATGGCTGTAAAGATGGAAAATGTTTGATTATCGTTGGAGTAGAATTTTGTGAATCAGTCATTGAATCCACCGATAAAAAAGAGAAAGTTGTAGGAATTGTTATGGATCCTACAAAGGCATTTTATATTGTCATAATCAACTTTTTGATTAGCTTTTTAACTGTTTGAAATTGTCATAATTTATTACTTTAACAATTATCTTGTCTCAGTTGTAAAGAGAGGTTGCACTGGCGTGAGTCATACTCTGGAAACCTCTTGATAATTAAAAGTTTTGTGGTCTTCTTAGCCTACCGCTGCACCTCTATAACTCAAAATTTTTCCCTGGAAAACCTCTTAAAACTCGAAACTGTAATGTCGCCGTACCTCTATAAGTCAAAGTGTTGACTGGAGAAGTCGCCGTACCTCTACAAGTCGAGGTGTGTTGACTTGAGTAGTCGCCGTACCTCTACAAGTCGAGGTGTGTTGACTAGAGAAGTCGCCATACCTCTACAAGTCGAGGTGTGTTGACTGGAGAAGTCGCCGTACTTCTACAAGTCGAGGTGTGTTGACTGGAGAAGTCGCCGTACCTCTGCAAGTCGAGGTGTGTTGACTGGAGAAGTCGCCGTACCTCTACAAGTCAAAGTGTTGACTGGAGAAGTCGCCGTACCCCTACAAGTCGAGGTGTGTTGACTGGAGAAGTCGCCGTACCTCTACAAGTCAAAGTGTTGACTGGAGAAGTCGCCGTACCTCTACAAGTCGAGGTGTGTTGACTGGAGTAGTCGCCGTACCTCTACAGGTCGAGGTGTGTTGACTGGAGAAGTCGCCATACCTCTACAAGTCGAGGTGTGTTGACTGGAGAAGTCGCCGTACTTCTACAAGTCGAGGTGTGTTGACTGGAGAAGTCGCCGTACCTCTGCAAGTCGAGGTGTGTTGACTGGAGAAGTCGCCGTACCTCTACAAGTCAAAGTGTTGACTGGAGAAGTCGCTGTACCTCTGCAAGTCGAGGTGTGTTGACTGGAGAAGTCGCCGTACCTCTACAAGTCAAAGTGTTGACTGGAGAAGTCGCCGTACCTCTGCAAGTCGAGGTGTGTTGACTGGAGAAGTCGCCGTACCTCTACAAGTCAAAGTGTTGACTGGAGAAGTCGCCGTACCCCTACAAGTCGAGGTGTGTTGACTGGAGAAGTCGCCGTACCTCTACAAGTCAAAGTGTTGACTGGAGAAGTCGCCGTACCTAGACAAGTCGAGGTGTGTTGACTGGAGAACTTCTATAAGTCAAAATTGTATATTCTTTCGGATTCAAAACCTCAGTTACTGTATTTTAGCATCTATCGTTCATGTTGCAACCCGAAGAAACCTCTGATAATAGACAAGAAGTGGTAAAACGGCCAAAACATCACCAAATTGCTGAACTGTGAGTCGTTGTTTGTTTACTTTCTGACTCTACAACAGTACGACATGTTCTCTGTTCACTGAAGGATGTTTTTCATCCTCTGGTACGTTTACCAAAGAAGCTATTCAAAACATTTCCAGGCTTTTTTAATTGTTATGGTATGATTAATTATGACATGACGTATGGATTCTATGAACTCTTCCATTACTCATCGATTGCGTTACCGTGCCCCTCAATAAGTTGAAGTTGTGGATGATCACCTTAATAAGTTGAACCTTAATATTTTGAAATATTCGATAACTCAAATTTTTTCCATTCCCCCTGAGGTTCAAGTTATTTAGGTTCCAACTGTATCATTAATTTTAATTCTTCAAAAAAAATATGAAGTATTGGAGTTCTTCAGATATTGGGGCCATTATTGTTATTTAGCCAACCGGTTTTCCTTCAATAATAAAATAACTCAACAATGTTTGTTTATTTGCGGATGTTATAAATATTAAAATTTCAGGAGACTCTTAATCTGATATCGAAATATCCTCTTTTATCAATTTCTTTAATTTTGACCAGTACAGGAACATACAATGAATTAATTGTCAAATCCAGACAAAACTTAATTGTCAAATTCTCATAAAATAAAATTTTGTTTCATTACTTATTTAAAAAGATTTATTAATTTATTATATAATTTATTTATTAGCATGATATGTGTTGTTACAATTAAACAGGATAAAATAAAATATGTCTTACAACACTATCCACGTCTACGTGCCTTGTACCATCTTTTGTGTATATTTTACCGTCTTGTATGTGTAGTATGTAAGTACAGTATAAGTGTAAATATACTTTATAGTGTTGTAAGACGTATTTTATTTATCCTGTTTAATTTATTATGTATTCAGTATTTGAACTGCTGAGTGATGTCGACTGTAAAACATTTTTGTAAAGGGAGAGATATAAACTGCAATAATATTTTAACTTGATTAGAAAATACTCATAACCTATGACACTTTCATGTTCCAACATTGACTGATGCTGCAGAGCAGCGCAAGTACTCTAGTTATAATGAAAATGCTTATATTTTCATGGACGAATAATCACTATGTGAAGTTGACACCATAAAATCTGGTGTAATGAAAAACAGGGTTGCCACCAAAGTTGCATTTCAAAATTCATGCATAATTCCAGGTTATCCACGACAAAATCTGAAAATTCCAGGTAAACTCGCGCAGCATTTTGTATGTATGTGCAACACCTATAAGGACTTACAATATAAATGAATGAGCTATTTTACATAAAAATTATAACTTTTTATCAAGTAGAGCCTGTATTATATTTGTATTAACATTATCCTACTATTATAAATATGAACATTTTGATGTATGTACCTGTATGTATGCTTGGTTGGATTTTTAGAGTTCCATCACGCGAAAACTAAAATCCATCTATTAAGCTAAAATTTTGTATGGACATAGTTTATACATGGCATTAAAATATATACCTGATAATCAATCTCCACATCCGACCTTAGGGCTCCACCACACAGATCCTTTAAGTTCCAATGCAAATGTTATGGGAGGATCTCTTAATATATAAAACTCAAATACCACTGACTGACTTGACTCACTCATTAAGGAATCTCAAAAACCACCCAATGATTGCAATGAAATTTGGAACATACCTTCCTCTTGGGTCTTAGGTGCTCACTAAAAAAGGGTTTTAAGAAATTCCCATAGCGCTCTGCCCCATGGGGAGTCAAAGTTCCAATCCTGTGTTATTTTTATGGACATTCACTTGAAGTTTGAGCTGATATTGATTCGTAGTAGTTCCATGGGATAACCACAGAATGCAGCACACACAACTATCATAGTTTTTATAAATTATTATTTGCGGGGCGAAGCCTGCGGGAAGAGCTAGTAATTTATAAAATTACCAGCTTTAGTTAAGATTATCAGTTACTAAAAAATAAATCATATGGTAAAACGTACACACGGATTTAATAGTGCTGGTTAGGTTAATATTTTTAATGAGTTATAATTTTTTTGCAAGCGAAGCCGTGGGTAACAACTAGTTTCTAATATTTTTTATATTATCCACCAAAAATGAGTATACCAGTATATGCTGGGCCAATTATTTATATTAATGAACTTATTTTTCTCTTTATACAAAAGGATTACAATATTTTAATTGATAGGGGGGGATTATGTCAACAGATTGTACTCAATTATACAAGATTCCATTTAACTCTGACAATATATTGTCTGTTAAAAATCGCAAACGCCGTCGGCAATTGATAACGAATCACAAACGTCGCCGGCAATCGAGAATGCATCGCTAACGTCGCCGGCAATCGAGAATGATTTGCTAACGTCGCCGGCACTCGAGAATGCATCGCTAACATCGCCGGCAATCGAGAAGGCATCGCTAACGTCGCCGCCAATTGAGAACGTATCGCTAACGTCACTGGCAATCGAGAACGCATCAGTCACCAGCAATTGAAAACTCATCGCTAACGTCGCCGGCAAACGAGAATACATCACTAACTTCGCCTACTATTCAGAACGCGTTACGCGGCCATCGACGATCGCAACATAAAATTCCCGGTTCGGCCGAAAATTCCCGCATAATCCACATATTTTTTCCCGGTCACGAAACATCACGGTTTTCCCAGTCAGTGGCAACCCTGAAAAAAGTTGATGATCGGTGTTTCTGGTTGAAATTGACTGCTTCATACGATCCTTTATGTATATTTACCTCTTGACTGTAACAGGGTTGCCACCAAAGCTGCATTTCAAAATTTCTGCATAATTCCAGGTTTTCCAGGTAAAAATCTCAAAATTCCAGGTAAACTCGCATGGCATTTTATTTGTTTAAGCGGCACATGTAACAACTTGCAAATCTAAACTAACGTGTTATTCCACAAAAGTATTTATTTATAGTATTTTATATTTGTTATTTAAGCTATATCTCATAATTTGTTATGCTATCCACCAAAAACGTTCATATATGCTGGGCCAAATATTTAAATCAATGAACATAATTTTTCTCTCTACAATATTTTAGCGGGGGGTTATATCGAACAGATACATCCAATTATATAAGATTCCCTTTAACTTTGACAAACTTTTAAAAGAATAAGAAAAAAGAGTATATACCAATAGGTTTGATTTTGTTTTTTGTCTATCTACGACAATGGTATTTTTCAATGTTCTTGATAGGGAATGGGCCAAAACCCTGGTCATGTTACTATCTGAAGTAAGAATTTGTTTAGTAAGCATTATAGTATGGCAGCTGTATGTAGTTTTGAACATTTCAAACATTTTCAATATTTTTGCTGGGTATCAAACTGACCAACAAAAATCTGATTATGAAGCCACCGCCCTAACCACTGTGCGCTTTCCAGTTAATTATGATTTAACATTTCATCCAGCAATACCAAAAGACTATATATCTTAAAAACTTGAGTTCCATTTGTACAATTAATAATAATTATGATCAGACTGAAACTAATTACAAATGAACAAGTTCTATCACCCACTGGTTATAACAAAATACAAAGTAATATTAGCGCTAAAAACTGCATAATGCTGCCTTGTATCTTAGTAAAAAAAATCACCGAAAATTGTGTCTGCATTTCGCAAAACTTATCATATGTTGCTGAGAAAACAACTATTTAGACTCTGTTCTTATTTTTTTATTTATGTTTACATTAAAGTCTATATTTTTTAATTTGCTAGGTAAAAGGCTTTTTTGTAGGTAAAAACAAAACTATACTGAAAATAAAATATTTATTTAAATTACTCTACCAATGTAAAAAATCCCCCCTCAGCACCAACATATAACTAACATAGTGGAATGATGAATCAGTCGTCCTTGTGCCAGGAGTGACTGAGGAAGTGAAGGTCGCACAGTGTCTACTTCTTTTGAATCAGGTCTTGCAGCAGTTTCTCCAGTTTGCGCGAATCTTCAGCAAACTTTCGGATGCCATCGGAGAGTTTATCAGTGGCCATCTGATCTTCATTCAACTGCCAGCGGAAAGCCGCTTCATTTAGAGTGATTTTATCCTGGTCTGACTTCTTGGCTGAAAACATATTACAAGGTTAAGTCACATCTGGTTTTCCAGTTAATAGGATTACAAGATCATCATATTTATTATGCCTCTATCATATTACGCAACCTTAATAATAAGTTATATAGAAAGACAGTTTTATTTGTTCCTACAAATAACTGTTTTTATCAAGTTATGAGTAAATGAACATTAACCAGACTACTTCTGACTTGACCCTGTAGTACTTAACAATACCCCCGTCGCAGCAAACCTGCGTACTCAGCGAATTTCCAATGAATATATGTGACTTAATAACACATTAAGCCTCTTACCAGAATTCATAAGAAATATATTCATAAATAAGTGATATTTAAAATATTCATTATTCTCCATTAGAATAACATTAGGGATGAGTACGCAGGTTTGCTGCAACAAGGAACACAAAATAATGGGTTTTTATGAAAATATCAATAGAACTCATCTAAGTGAAGTCACATACCAAGTTTCATCCGTATTCATTCATAAATAAGCGATATATAACATCTTTATTATTCTCCATAAGAATAACATGGGGACCGAGTACCTAGGTTTGCTGCTCCGGGAACCATAGGCGAAAAATTAGTTTTTTGTTCAAACAACAACAAACCATAACCAGATGAAGCGATATACCAAGTTTTTGTCAGTTTATGTTCATAAATAACCGAGGAATAAAATTTTTCCTTTTCTCCATAAGAATAACATTGGACAACGTACTGTGTTTAGCACTTTCAATATCTCAGTAACCAATTGACGTAGAGCAATGATCAAAATACCAAATTGTTTGTTTTTTTAAGCTGAATTCAATGGTATAAATTAAAATTTTATTTAAATGATAATTACATGTAAAAACTCCAAAAAAACCTATTTTTGGGGTACAAAACCACCCTTCGGATGGTGCGATTTGTCTGGTTTTCGAACTCGTTCAAATAAATGGTACTTTACATATTTGTACCAAATTTTATTAAGATCGGACCTTTTTTACGAGAGTTATCGTGCTTACGGACATATATATATATATGCATATATTATATATATATATACATATATAATAAACGGTATCAGGAAACTGACACATACTTTCTCCCTTTTAGCCCAACTTTAATGAATAAATTACTTTTTATTTACTAAATATAGAATACAAAGCACGGTCGAATGTACAGAAAATCTTGTGAACAAGTTGTTTTAAAAAATATCCACCCAAATCCCTGCTTTGGAGGCACTACAGAATCAATTGCTACACTTGTGGTTTTAAGAGGGGAAATGCCCACTATTCCCCCCCAGGGTTATTAAGGGGCAACATATTTCGAATTAACTCTGTTGGTCAATGCTAAATTGACAAGCATATCAAGTTTGAATGAAATTGATCAGTAAATAAGAGAGAAATAGTAATTTTTGTATTCCCCATAAGAATAACATTGGACAACGTACTGCGTTTACCGCTAAATGAAAATTTCAATTTTCTCCTAAACCAGCAGTCGTAGAAGAGTAATTAAAAATACTAAATTATTTGGTTTTTTGAGCTCTTTTTAATGGTGAATAGTAATATTTTTTTATATTTATGTCTTTTTATGAAAAATCCAAAAAACTGAATTTTGGATGTTTTAGTCCTGTATTTCTGAACCCGAATTTTTACAGGAATGCGGGTGGTGTCATTTTGTTGGAAAACTAAAGTTCTACAAACGACTAAAGTTTAATCAAAATCGTTAGAGCCGTTTTTGAGAAATTTGGATTTTTCATGTTTTTTGGCGGTTTTTGGGGGATAATTACCCTTAAAAATCAAAAATTCAAAAAAATGAAAAAAACGCCTGGAGATATCGTGGATTAGTACCTACATACCAAATTTCATCAAAATCGGCCCAATGGTTAGGGCTCTAGCTCTGTACACATCCACACAGACACACACACACACACACACACGGACACACACACACACACACACACAGACAGACATCACGTAAAAACCACTTTTTTGGGTTCAGGGAGCACCAAAACGAATATTTCCACTAACAACTCAAATTCGAAAATTTTGACGAAAACAATACTTTCTCCATATACTATGTATAGAGGGAGAAAGTAAAAATTGAACGAATGGTGTTTTTGGCATCTGGGGACCTCAAAACGAAAAGTTATCATGGTCTCGGGCCTAAGTCTTACCATGAGACCTACGGTAATAGCTTCTTCCCTATAGGGGAAATTCGCTAAAATGAAAATGTTTCTTGACGAGCCACTGTATTTTCTGTCAAATATTTGCTGGCAAATGAAGACTTTTGAGTAGTGGTCTGACTGCCTCTTATAGCTAATTATTAACTGTAATAAGCAAATTAGCTACAGATTAAACTGTCCTAATGTGTCAGAATATACAATAGGTCTATGTTTAAATTAAAGGGAATTTAATTTGGTATAAACTGAATCTGGCAAGTTGTCTGCAACCGGGGTATTATTTTAATAGACGGCAATTAAACTCTGAAACCATGGATGATAGTTATCTTTTATATCAACTACCAGGCCTACCACTACTAACTAACTACTACTTACTACTACTACTACTACTACTACTACTACTAATACTCACTACTAACTACCACTGTGCTTACCAATATTAAGTTGTTTTTATATAATACAATTTGTTATCTTTAAGAAAAGAAAATAATGCATGAAAGGGGAAACCTGCACTTCCCACACATCAAGGATATTTAGTAGGAATAAGCATGCAAATCGAAGATATTATATAAATTAAGGTTGAAAAACCCATTATCAGTGGAAACAGATAGCATTCAAGTCAATAAAACGTTTTAATGTCAGTTGGTTTATATTAGACTCATACTTCATGAATCAGCAGATGTTAGCTCTTATGTTTTGCTCAGCATATTTATTACCGAATATTCACCTGTTCTTTACTCCTAAGATAAAATAACTTAATTCATAGAATTTAGAATAGTTGTGTAAGTTTTAATACAGTAAATATTTTACAATTTTGTATTTTGTAAATACAACCTACAGTTGTGAAGTCTCGAGCATCAACAAATCGTCGATACCTCTGAAATGAATGTAAATTCAAAATGTGCCTAGCGCTAAGTAGAGCACAACCAAGTTGGCCACTCACCAGTTTTCTCGGACAGCATCTCGTGCACAGGCTCGGTGGAGCTCTCCAGCTCCTCCAGCAGCTTGGGACTGATGGTGAGCAGGTCACAGCCAGCCAGGGCCTTGATCTCCCCTGCAACACGAGAATGGCATGCTCCCTGATCACTAAGGAACTATCTATATCAGTCTGAATTTAAAGCTGTTTAGGCTCATGTTTCATCCATTACAATAATAATTTAACAGAAAATTACTTTAGTGGTGCTGTTAGCTTTAGAGGTCTCGCAGACAGAATATTTAGATAATGAATGCTTTACTGGGTGGCTCTGATACAAAGACATTCATTCCTCCCGAGTATTCCAGTACAAAGATCAGGAAGTTTTTGTTCATCACAGTCTAACTTACAGATAATGCCAAGAGTTACAAAACACAGAGGGAAGGATAAAGGGGTGAGGTGGAGATTTATGGTGATGGAGACTTCCCACCATGGAATGGCTAATGCAGTTAAAGCTGACCCAGACGCTTCCAGCAACAGCAATGCTACTCAGCAGGATCCTTGTAACGAGTGTAATCTAACTCGTCTTAACTGCCTTCCGTGTTTCATTCCACTACCTTTAGTTATATTTACAAATGAAACTTGTTACATAGTTCACAAGGTGCTTTAAGTATACGACACTCACTTTTGAACAATAGTGAACGTAAATCTTCTTCCTACTTGTTTCATAACTTTGAACAGAAAGGGGGTGTACCAATATACAGATTTTCTGGACTGAGCCAAGACAAGCTTTGGATGAAAGGGGAAAGTTTTACAGAAATGGATGGATTTTATAGGTGAAGAACTTTCAATGTTAAATTTAATTTATCATCAGAGGCAAATTTAAGTAGCACAAGCATTTTATCCACATATCTTAAAGGGACCCCTATCTAAAGTTTTAGGCACATCTACGTCAAGCTACTCACACAGCTTGAAAAGGGAGAAATTAATTGATGTCGAGACAGAGAGAGAGAGAGAGTGTGTTTGAAGTAAATACAAAACATTCCACAATTTAAGAAAGCAAAATATTAAAACTGCAGTTATTTGACTTACCAATATCAGAGGCAAATTTAAGTAGCACAAGCATTTTATCCACATATCTTAAAGGGACCCCTATCTAAAGTTTTAGGCACATATACGTCAAGCTACTCACACAGCTTGAAAAGGGAGAAATTAATTGATGTCGAGACAGAGAGAGAGAGAGTGTGTTTGAAGTAAATACAAAACATTCCACAATTTAAGAAAGCAAAATATTAAAACTGCAGTTATTTGACTTACCAATGTTGCGGAAGGATGCGCCCATGACAACGGTCTTGTAGCCATACTTCTTGTAGTAGTTGTAGATCTTGGTGACAGACTGCACGCCCGGGTCTTCCTGTGGTGCGAACACCTTCTTGTCTGTGTTGGCCACGTACCTGCAACCAGATCAACAGCGATTGTATTGAATAGTATATGAGTGGAAATATTGTAAATAGCACTCTCCCTCCAAACTGTTTGTTCGCCAAACACCCAAGCGTTGTTAGGCCAAACTGTTAAATTCAGGAAGCCTTGCCTCCTTACGGTTCTTATAATTTTGGCCCCTGCCTAAGCAGCTAATAACTAATTCATTCATACAAACCTGTTCTATCACAGTTCTTTTCTATTCCTTAGTGGATGATCCGGATATCGGCCCCTTTTCGAGCCATTATTTTTGAGATTAGAATTAAGTTGCATTAGCATTCCAAAGACTAAGCCATTTTGAATTGTAATTTTTATAATTTCTCTAAAATTTGTATTATTGTTTACAGTATACAAAATATCTATAATAACTAACCTCAAAATGTCAACAATCACAAAATCGTAAAATTATTTTCTACTAGATCTACCTAATTCTAATCTCAAAGGTAATGTCCCGAAAAAGGGCCGAAACCCGGATTATTCACTACGGAATAGGAGAGAACCGTGAAGGAACAGGTTTGTAAACCACTTTGGTTGTACATGTCAGTTTTGGTGGCTAATTCACAATGAATATGAAAACACATCATCAATAAGTAGAAAAAAAACGAATACTTTTGCTGTAAACACAAGAGTAATTTTGAATAATAGTATAAAATGCTTGAATATTGCCCACTTAGATGTGCAGCCAAGGAAAATTGATTTTACCCCAATAACCTTCCCATTAGTGATCCTCAATTCACATTCCTCAATTATTAACACTAAAATAAACAAGGTCAGAAATATTGACGTTATTTAAGTTTAACTTTGAGTTTCCGTATGAAGACCTAGTCGCTAACTTGTGTGAATTATATTTGCGACCTAGAAGCATTCATACTCGAGTTTCTTTATAAATTGTTCAAACTGTAACATTAAAGTTAATTATGTGTGAGACGTACCGGTAATATTGTTGTTAGACTCGTGTAACTGTGGGTTTTGGTATAAAAACCTCGACATTTGATTTTCAGCCAAGGAAATTGATTCATGACCCAATAGTCTTTCTTCCTTAATGTAGGCATGACCCAATAGTCCTTCTTCCTTAATGTAGGCTTGGTCCTACCATTGACTATAAATACTATTTATAGCCAATGGTCCTACCACATATTTATATTTGAAATTGACATTGTCCATTGCATGTAAATGTCAACTTGACTAAGTAAAATATTTATTTATTTAATGAATTCTCCAATTTTTGACGCTTGAATTAGATATTTAAAACCAGTAATATAGCTAAAATCCGTCATTGAAGTTTATAAATTTTTGTTATATTTCTACATAGTCCAACCACAGAGTCTTTGGATTTATATTTCTTAATAAATAATGTGGTTTATATAATTTGTATATGTAATATATATATATATATATATATATATATATATAAATTATATCTGTATACAAATTCCAAAGAAGTAAACAACACACAAAGCCTTATCTGCCTACCCGTGTGTGCTGGGGATCAAATTTTTATTCAGATTTACAACTTTTAGAAAGACTTAAAAAATAAATCCGGATATAGTTTAAAATTGGAGATAACTTTTGGAAGCATTGATGGTTTATATTTGTCTGGTGATTGCATAATTTACACGGTACTGTTAAGTCATAAACACAATCTTATCTTCAAATCTTTGTTCACAGAAATACTTTGAGCATGAGATCACTGCTCTCTTAGTTATATCAAGACAAAAAAGGTTCCCAAAGCTTGCAATATGATTTTATGACTCAGATTCTCAAATAATTCTATTACTTTGACAAACATTAATTCTATTAACAAGATTCAAATCTGATAAGAAACTTGAAGACACACAACTTATACAATATGTATTTACTCAATTAAATTTAAACTACACTGATAGTTTTAATTATAAAAAGAACATAACAAAGAATTCTACTTATTTAAACCCTTAGTGTCAAATCCCTGTTGTTTTAAGAAGAAATTACAGGAATTTTATTAATCAACCATTTTTAAGTTAAATCAAGTAGGAATATTTTCAGGTAGTTTTCTCACAAATTATTTGTTTCAATGCATTTTGAGATTAGTTGAATTGTGCTGTTACTTTCAATTATTTTTCGATAAAAATACATATTTTTTAAACCAGTATTTTGGTTCTTTTTTACTGTCCACATTTTTCATGTTTTATAAAATACCAAACTGCCCTAGGTTTTCCATGATTTTCAGGTATGGTGGACACTGTGTGCATCAATGAATGGAGAATTAAAATTTAGTCATCATAAAGTAATGCATTCAGGTGAAAAAGAGCCTTGATTTGTTGTAACAATCACCTGGAGTGCTACATGAAATTAAGAGATAAATACTAAATTACATAATTTTCTCTCCACCTCATAAGAAACAACGAGATATATAGTTAATTTTTTCTGAAAGCCTAGACACTTAATGATATATAAAACCAATAAAACTAAAGAAAAGCGAGGAATGACAAAATACCAGTCCAAGATGCGTCCGACGAAGGGAGAGATGAGCGTAACGCCAGCCTCGGCGCAAGCTACAGCCTGAGCAAACGAAAACAGCAGGGTGAGGTTGCAGTGGATGCCATTGTCCTTCTCCAACGACCTGACACACCACAACTTATTACACATATTTACCTGGGCACACACCTTAAATAAAGTTTGTGTGGTTCCCAAGTAAAACAACTATATTTTGAAAAATAAATCTCCAATATAGGTAGGTTCTCTTAATTGTTGCAGATCTAATGGCCAGACACTAAGTCAGTCTTGTTATGGAATGATTTTGGAAAAACAATCTTCTAACCGCCACTGTCTGGATGACAGTGGCGTTTAATTAATTGATAGATTAAAAATTGCTCAATAAACATGTAGGGTAAAGAAATTTCAATGCAGGTTTGTGATAAAAATAAGATCATGTTAAAATGTACATTAAACATTTGTTGTCCTTACCTTCGTTTAGGTAATAAGGTAAAATACAATTCATAAATAGCATTGTAACAATGCAGGGGCATAAGAAAAGAATGCTGGATTTTGATTAATTGGTATTTAAAAACTATTACAGTTACTTTAAAGGGTTTGTTTTAAAATGTGAAGAAAATGTCAACATTTTTAGCGAATTTCCCCTATAGGGAAGAAGCTATTACCGTAGGTCTCATGGTAAGACTTAAGCCCGAGACCATGATAACTTTTCATTTTGAGGTCCCCAGATGCCAAAAACACCATTCGTTCAAATTTTTATATATGTATATTATATATATATATATATATATATATATATATATGTGTGTCCGTAAGCACGATAACTCTCGTAAAAAAGGTCCGATCTTAATGAAATTTGGTACAAATGTGTAAAGTACCATTTATTTGAACGAGTTCGAAAACCAGATGAATCGCACCATCCGAAGGGGGGTTTTTGGGGGGTTTTGTACCCCAAAAATGTGTTTTTTGGGGTTTTCACGTTTAATTTTAATTTAAATCATATTTTAATTTATACCATTGAATTCACCTTAAAAAAACAAACAATTTGGTATTTTGATCATTGCTCTACGTCAATTGGTTACCAAGATATTGAAAGTGCTAAACACAGTACGTTGTCTAATGTTATTCTTATGGAGAAAAAGAAAAATTGTATATCTCGCTTATTTATGAATATAAACTGGCGAAATTTGGTATATGGCTTGATCTGGTTATGGTTTATTGTTGTTTGCACTAAAAAACAATTTTTCGCCTATGGCTCCTGTAGCAGCAAACCTAGGTACTTGGTCCCCATGTTATTCTTATGGAAAATACTTAAAATGTTATATATCGCTTATTTATGAATGTATATGGATGAAACTTGGTATGTGACTTCACTAAGATGAGTTCTATTGATATTTGCATAAAAACCCATTATTTTGTGTGCCTTGTTGCAGCAAACCTGCGTACTCATCCCCAATGTTATTCTTATGGAGAATAATTAATATTTTAAATATCGCTTGTTTGTGAATACATTTCTTATGAATCCTGTTAAGTGTTATAATGTATTATGTTATATATTCATTGGAAATTCGCTGAGTATGCAGGTTTGCTGCGACGGGGGTATTTTCCCAATCTTAACAGTAAGTACCAATATGATCTCTATTTGTTGCTCAGTAGACTTCTAATCTGTCGTCAAATTCTTGACATAGAGTCGTATTTGAAATAATAGAAGATGTGAAAATGTGATCTACAAAACCCAAATTTCGGATTTGGTTCACTTTTCGAGCAAATTACTGCCATCACATCTGGAGCAATTGCTGCCATCACATCTTGTTACCCAAAATATGATTTAATGTAACTACAGATTATCCATTTACAGAGAAAAAAATAGATTATATTTAAAGTTATAAATGTATTAAAAAACTTTCAAATTTTAAAGCCAACGCCTTTTTGGAATTTCCGATAATCCGGTACAATATCCATAGTATTTAATTTGTGAGAGTACATAGTGTAATATGTATATTAGATATTCGTTATTCCACTTCTTAGATGCTCAGTTTTACAATAAGTAACAATAACATTTTTATAACAGTGAACAAGTAAAGGGTACATGATTGTAATTGGAACATCATACTTTTTAAATATAAACAAATATATATAACTAAAGAATTATAGTAGCCCATTTATGTGAATTCAATTCTTTAATATATATATATATATATATATTGCTTTCAAAAACCAAACTGCTCCCCACAATGACAATCGATAAGCAAAAATAAAAAGGAAACCACATACTGGTGTTGACAGGACGTTTGGGTGGTTGGGTGGCCAGTGTGAACCACATACTGGTGTTGACAGGACGTTTGGGTGGTTGGGTGGCCAGAGTGAACCACATACTGGTGTTGAAAGGACGTTTGGGTGGTTGGGTGGCCAGAGTGAACCACATACTGGTGTTGACAGGACGTTTGGGTGGTTGGGTGGCCAGAGTGAACCACATACTGGTGTTGACAGGACGTTTGGGTGGTTGGGTGGCCAGTGTGAACCACATACTGGTGTTGACAGGGCGTTTGGGTGGTTGGGTGGCCAGAGTGAACCACATACTGGTGTTGACAGGACGTTTGGGTGGTTGGGTGGCCAGAGTGAACCACATACTGGTGTTGGCAGGACGTTTGGGTGGTTGGGTGGCCAGTGTGAACCACATACTGGTGTTGACAGGACGTTTGGGTGGTTGGGTGGCCAGAGTGAACCACATACTGGTGTTGACAGGACGTTTGGGTGGTTGGGTGGCCAGAGTGAACCACATACTGGTGTTGACAGGACGTTTGGGTGGTTGGGTGGCCAGAGTGAACCACATACTGGTGTTGACAGGACGTTTGGGTGGTTGGGTGGCCAGAGTGAACCACATACTGGTGTTGAAAGGACGTTTGGGTGGTTGGGTGGCCAGAGTGAACCACATACTGGTGTTGAAAGGACGTTTGGGTGGTTGGGTGGCCAGAGTGAACCACATACTGGTGTTGACAGGACGTTTGGGTGGTTGGGTGGCCAGAGTGAACCACATACTGGTGTTGACAGGACGTTTGGGTGGTTGGGTGGCCAGAGTGAACCACATACTGGTGTTGACAGGACGTTTGGGTGGTTGGGTGGCCAGTGTGGGATGAGGAAAAGAGAGGACAATCGAGAGTCAGGTTGGCCTTCTTCCTGAGTGATAATTGGTTCTGCGGCTGATGTACCTAGGTTTAAAAAAAGACTGCTTTAAAACTGATAATAATTACAATATGATCAAATAAATGTGTCAGGGTTTTTTTGTATTTGTATTGTGTGGTTGAAATATAAAATGTACTATGTCGTAAAGTAAGAAAGATTTGGTAATAAGACACAGACCTCACTGTGCGGCGCTTCTCACAACCTTGAGTCAATGCGAGCAACTCTCCTCACTATCGTTCTGCATCTAATTCTTTCCTTGTTAGTTTATTTAATCAGTTTTGTTATTACTGTATGTATCCCTCTTCCTATGAAATAATTAAGTATTGCGGGATTGTAATTTTCTCCAAAAATCTTATCTGAATTACAATTTTTGTTTAATCCACTTATACAGTTTTCATTTATCCACAGACCTGTGCAAGAGGATTTCAGTGGTAAGGACCATGTTTTTTTTATGACCAGTGTACAAAATAATATTATACAAAATACCCCCGTCGCAGCAAACCTGCGTACTTAGCGAATTTCCAATGCATATATATATATATATTATTTTTAAAAGAAAATTACCAGAGTACCCTTCAAAATTCATTTTTAATTCACTGACACGTGTTTCAAGGTTTACCTCATGATCACAGTGCAGCTAATAACCTTAAACTTAAAATTAAATAATCTGTAAATAAACAAAACAGTATGATAATTTTGTTAACTAAATTATCTATCTATATATGATTAATTACTTTTGATTTTTTTGATTCTTTCAAAGATTGGATTTTTTTGTTGCGCCTGCATTATATTTAGTATATTAGTTTTGTCTTCTGAATAATTCATGTAAATGTGAAGCTCTTCTTTTGCATTCATTTTGTCACCTTTCTTTTCAATAGACAAAACTTCTAAACTTTCTTGCAGTGTACCAAAATTATGATCTGTAGTTAAAATATGTTCGGCAAATTTTGATTTTTGTGTGGTTTGGTTATTTGATTTTATAGCTTGAATATGCTCTTTGTATCTACATTTAAAATTACGTCCAGTTTGCCCAACGTAATATTTTGGGCATTCCTTGCATGTCAATTTATATATTCCTGATCAGTCAAAAATGTCGGCGTTTTGATTATGTGAGCCGTTTGAAAATTTTGTTATCAAATGAAATGTATTATTCCTGGTTTTATAGCTGACCTTTAAGTTGGCATTTACGAAGGTTTTTCTCATAGCTTTGTTCAATACAGAACTATAAGGCATACAGATAAACTCTATCTTGTTTTGTTCATCAACATTTTGTGAAGTTCTATTTTTAATTTTTCTTATGATAGTATCAATTACTTTAGAGTTTAGTATCAATTACTTTAGTAATTAATCATATATAGATAGATAATTTAGCATATGTTAACAAAATTATCATACTGTTTTGTTTATTTACAGATTATTTAATTTTAAGTTTAAGGTTATTAGGTGCACTGTGATCATGAGGTAAACCTCGAAACACGTGTCAGTGAATTAAAAATGAATTTTGAAGGGTACTCTGGTAATTTTCTTTTAAAAATAATAATTATAACAGTAGCCCTATGCAGTGAACTAAATAATATATATATATATATATATATATATATATATATATGTCTCACTACTACATAAATCCAATTACCAAGTTTAACAAAAATACATTCATAAACAAGTGATATATAACATTTTACTTATTCTCCATAAGAATAACATTAGGGTTGAGGACGCAGGTTTGCTGCAATGAGGAAGATGAGTAATGTTTTTTTTTTGCAATTATCAATATAACTGAACCAGGTGAAGCTACATACCAAGTTCTCTAAATTTAGGTTCATAATTAAGGGAGATATACAACTTTACTTATTCTCCATATGAATAACATGGAGGCCGAGTATGCAGGTTTGCTACTACGGGGATTATCAAGACTTATTTTTTCGTGCTAATATCAATGTACCACAACAAGTTGAAGCCACCTACCAAGTTTCATCAATATACATTCATAAATAACCGAGATATCAAATTTGATTTATTCTCCATAAGGTTAACGTTGGACAACGTAATATGTTTAGCACTTTGAATATTTCTACAACGGTTGGACGTAGAACAACAATTAAAAAACCAAAATGTTCGATTTGTTGAGCTAAACATATAAATAATAAAAAAAATGTGAAGTTTTTAGTAAAATTATCTGAGAAAAATCTAAAAACCTTTTTCCCATAAGATTAACATGGGACACGACTTTTATTAAATTTTGGCTCTACGCAAACTGCTACCTGATTTTTTTAAAGGTGTCTTAATTATTTCTTGTCCACCAGTTTCTCAGAAACGTGCTACTCCCCATCACTGTTGATTAATAACTACAGTGTGTGAAAAAGTCCGTCCCCCCCTTTAATTTTTTGTTTGTTAAAACAAACAAATCACCTTTGGGGAACGATAATAACATAACCCCAAGTATCTTTTGACGTTATCGAACATTTTGAGTGTCTCCCAAAAATGGGGGATTTGGGGGGCAACTCAAAATGTCCTAATGTATTACATTTACTTTTAACTGTCACCCTCTACCTAGCTTTAAGAAGCTCTTTAAAATGAGGGGTCACTCAAAAGGGGGGTTTACATCAGAACATTTTGAGTTGCCCCCAAAATCCCCCATTTTTGCGGGACACTCAAAATTTTAAATATCACCAAAAGAGATCACTTCTTCATTTAATAGCACTTCTACAAGAGTCGTTCTAGTTTTAAGTCATCAAAGGTGAAATTAAAACTCAAAAATTCTAAGATGCCCGGTTTCAAGAATGAGTTGAATTCAAAACTTTGACAAGCTGCCATTTTGGATAGAAACATGTTACAGACCTCCAACCTCCACCATTTGCCAATGATTGTGCCAATTTGTCAATTTATTCTATAAGTAGTAAAAAAATTACCAGGTATTTAAGAAATCACACTTACAATTTCTTAGCAAATGCATTCATTGTTTGAAAGGATTTTGTTTTGAATCTCTGAAAAACATTTGATTTTAGCGAATATTCCCTACAGGGAAGAAGCTATTACCAATGACTATATTTATAGTCAATGCTATTACTGTATGTCTCGTGGTAAGACTTAAGCCCGAGACCATGATAACTTTCCATTTTGAGGTCCCCAGATGCCAAAAACACTATTCGTTCAAATTTGTATATATATATATATATATATATATATATACATATGTGTCCGTTAACCCGATAACTTTTTTAAAAAACACGATTACGATGAAATTTGGCACGGACATGTAAAGTAACATTTATGGCTTTAAGTTCGAAAACCAGAAAGATCGGACCATGGGAAGGGAGGTTTATGGGGTTAACAAATTTTCCAAAAATCGGTTTTTTGCATTTTTTTACCCTAAAGTTTGTAAAACATTCAATTTTGGTGTTGACCATTAAAGAGCTTAGAAGAACAAATAATATGGTATTTTTAATCATTAACCTAGGTTAAGTGGTTGCAGAGAAAATCCAAAAATATGTTAATAAAATCTCCCATGTTAATCTTATGGAGAAAAGGTTTTTAGCTTTCCCTCAGTTGATTTTACTGTAAACTTCACATTTGCTTCTACTAATCAGTTCAGATCTACACATCAATCATTTTGGTGTTTAAATTGTGATTATATGTCCAACCGTTGCAGAGATATTCAAAGTGCTAAACACAGTACGTTGTCCAATGTTATCCTTATGGAGAATAATTAAAATTTGATATCTCGATTATTTATGAATATATATTTATGAAACTTGGCATGTGGCTTCACCTAGTGAAGTAAAAAAAATGTCTATTGTGTTTGTGTCTGACTTATTTATAAACAACTGTGTTACTCAAATACTTTCCCTCTTATTCTCAGTACCGGCTCTAGGGCAGTGCGAGCCGTGCCCAACACGGGGCGCGGCATTTTGGGGGGGCGGCGCTCGGCGCTCATAACGGGTCGTGGGATCGGTGGCGTACCGTCGTAGTTGGGGGCCTGGGGCGGCGGATGTATTTGTAGGGGCCTATATATACATTAGGGGTTGAAGAGGAAGGCCTATTCATATGTATGTATACGATGTAATAGGGGTGTGCGAGTACTCAAAATGTGAGTATTTAAATATTCAAATGAACTCAAAGTTTTGAAAAATACTCCAAAGTTCAAGCGAGTATTTCCCGCCAATCTTTGGACGATTGTGACCTGCCAAATCACATAGTAAACGGCCTTCAAAAACGATCGGACCACGTAAAATCGGCCGAAAATTACGAGACATAATATTATGTATTACACATGAACTGGACATAAAAAACAACCTAACAACCTAATTTTCTTAAAGAAACACATAATTGTTTCATGATACACAGTGTATTGTGATAAGTTGACTACAAGTGTGCAAATTTGTTGTTTTAAAAATTTAGATTTTTTAATTATTTGAGGTTTTGAGTTTTTTTTATGGCAAAAAGTTTAGTGGCGCGGAAGATTGGAAACGGGACACATATCCAGGACAATAATATATGAAATCAAGATTTTGACCTACACAAGTCTCTTATCTGAATGTGTTCCATAGCTCGTCAATTCAGGTGATCAGCATAGCACGGAACCAGAAACATCGCAAACGCAACAACAAGCGAGGGAGCGAGGCGCGCAAGTGACAGTCTTATATCAGAACTATGGGGTAGGGAGGTTTTGGTTGATGGTGGGGGGCAGGGGTGGCAAATTTGGTCTTTGCACGGGCGCTGAAAAACTGACGGGCCGCCCCTGCTTATTCTGATTGCTGTTATAAAAAGTACTTAGCTTAGGTAAAAGGAATGAGCTGTTAACAAAGGATAGATAGATTATTTATTAAAGGAATTTACATGTGTTTGTACTCTTAATTAGTTGAAAAGGGGCTAACAATCATATATTACAATCATGGGGACTTTCTAAATTTTGATTTAATAGTTTGATTACAATAATGGTGGCTTAGTTCAATTGGTATGCACAAGGGGTTCTGTCTCAGGGTGATCGTGCCGGCAAAATTCCATAAAACTCTTGATAATTGAATAAATAAATATCATAAAATAAACTAGAATTGATATAAAAGCCAATGAAAATAAATGTTGATATTAATAAATGTCTAATTAGTGATCTCTAATAATTTAATGAAAGTCACTGTTGGTGTTGGTAGTCTTTAGCTGCTTATTGACTTCAAGATGGTAGCCAATAAGATGGTAGCTCTCTAGGCTATAGTCCTGATATTCTTCTTAAAGTTTATATATGGTAAATTTGATTTGCTGTAAAAGTAATAGCCTATTTCAGATTTAATGTTTATGCCTAAATATTTTAATAACTCTTGAGATAATTTATATTGGTGAGGTCTTGAAGTTTTGTAGTTAGGCCTACTAAAAGAAATAATCTCACTGGTTCAGCAACATATTTCTGCCCAGATATTATTAAATATGCTTGAGGTGGCCAAATAAAGGGAGGTAAACTAATCTGGGCTCCGATGACTATAAAAATATTAACTTTTGGGGCATAAATACTGTTTATGTGGGGAAAATTTAAATATAATTTGGAACAGTGTCCACCAAACGTCTAACACAGGCCATGTCTTCTGAAGGAGTCCTTGATCAGAAGGTGCATTCTCTGTTGATTGCCATAGGGTACTGAGCAATTTAGCCAAAATCAGCCTGGGGCAGTCCTAGGGTTAAGAAATCGGAAATATAAAAAGTTTGATTGGGCACATTAGTTTTAATCTAGGCTAAGCAAGTACCAGTAAAGCAAATGCTTTCTAACTTAACTGTAGAAAAGTAGTAGTAAATGAGACACTTCATGAAGTCAACGGAGGTGTATATTAGTTATAATCAAAATGTAGGTTATATAGAAAAAAAAGAAAACAAACTCCAATCAAACTGATGGCTCTCACCTGGCAGCCTGGATGCCTTCCCACGTTGAGGCTAGTTTTATCAAGATGCGTTCCTTCTTGATTCCTTGTTCTTCGTACATCTTGATGAACTTTTTGGCCTTTGCAATGCTTGCTTCCTTGTCAAAAGATAACCTATAAATTATTATAAAAATGTTTAGATTATTGGCGGTTCTAGAGAAAATGAGAAATACTTGTCTCATCCATAAATCATAGACAGGTTTTTTTGCAAGAACTAGGAGAACATACACCTAAATATAATTTTGATCTAAATCAGCCGTTTCTGAGTTCCCACTAAAGCTATACGATAAAATTCATGCACTAGTTAACTGTGTCAAAATATAAATATTTCAAAAAGACTCGACACATTTTTCTACAAATAAAAAACAATAACATCCTGAAACTTAAAATTGAAAGCAAATACTAATTCACAAGCCAACTGAAAACTTTTGACATGATTCATAACTTTATGTACAGTAAAACCAAAAAACCCAAACGATTAAAAACTTTGATGTGACATACTACATTTAAAAATTAGGCATACATGATTTTGTAACAGGCTAGTCGTCTCACATTGATATTTTGCCACATGAGTGTTCACTGCCAAAGCACTAACTTTCTCATCTGAAATATCAAGATAGAAATTATTTTTACTGGACTTTTGTGTTGCATGTAGATTGTGTGTCCTAGATTAACGTTCATATTTCACATACCTGGCATCAACCTCAGTTGAGACTCGGCCAGGGATGATATTCAGAATTTCCACTCCAAACGAGACAACCAGTTTATCCATGGCTGAGTCTACTTGCTCCTTTAAGTTCCTGCAATACAATGTATACATATTATTGCCTATTTTACTCAAATTTAATGTATCACTGCATAAAAATTAAATTTAGCCATTTCATTACCTTGTAGGGTACTTTACTTGACGAACAAGCAAAAATCAAGCCACACCTGAGTTTATTTAGTCAAAACATGTTTATTTTTGGTGGTTTATTACTGCTGGTCATGACCATTTCAGTAATCACCCCGACGGTCGCTCAGAGCTAGAGTGCTGGCCTCGCAAATCAGCCATGGTCAAACTTAGATTCGATCCCAGCTAACTTCTGTGATACTTTTTCACGAGCGGTCACTGTTGGCTTGTCTCTGTAACTATTTCCGTTACGGTACATCGCTGTCTTTAAATCGCCGCACAGGCATATTTCCCTAAGGCAACAGGCAGTTGAGGTTCAATTAAAATAAATCCCTGACCCTAAACTGAACCCTAACTTAATGAATAGAATAGCTTGATCACAATAACAGAAGTATAAGACTGGACTGGACATGTAAATTATTATTGATAGACAGTATGGCAATAGAAAAATATTTATATTTGTACAATAATACGCAGGCCCATACACTTCTTTCGGGGAAATAATCTTTGAAAGAAAACTACTGCATGGTTGGAAACCAGGTGAGATTCTAAATGGAAGTTTTTAACTTATTTTCATTATTTTTAGCTCAAATGGATTCTGTATTATTATTTGACCGTTCAAGGCAGTAATTAGACTGTTAGCCATAATGTATTCCTTTCTTGTTGTTGTTCTTGACAAATTCAGTTGTTGAATAGTCAACTAAGTAAGATGTTGTAATGAACTGTCGTGCAATTACATCTGAGGTCACGTAGTGGTCAAGTTTTTCATATCACAGCTTTGAAGAAAATACAAGGAATATTACAAGGAATACAAGGAGACATGGCTATTTTACCTTCTCTAAAGCGTTACAGTAATACCTATATAAATTCAATATTTTTTCTTTATTCCTATCCGGTATAAACATTGCTAGTTTTTACTTTTAACGTTCTTTACCAGCGACTTTTGGCAGGGACTGTCACCCCAACAGGCTCTATAGTTAGTCCTCTGACTAGCAAACAGATGTAGTTATGTATTTGTTTACACTTGTAACAATCACATTTTTCCGTAAGAATAATATAAGGTACTCTTGATATGCTCTAAACCTCTTTAAAATTGTGAAAAACAATTATGTGGGTTTAAAATTAATGAGTAAAAAATACAAACTGACTTTTTGGAAAATTAAAAACACTTTCATAGTTTGGTTCTAGTCCCAGTTCCTTTATGGTCTTCTTAGTCAGCAAACTAAAAAAAAAAAAAAAAAAACAGATGCTGTCCTACATGTTAAAACCAAAGAGCTTAACCTCCTACATGTTAAAACCAAAGAGCTTAACCAATATTGAGTGTGCAAACATATACTAAAAGGTAAGGTGAAGCCTACATACAGGCTTCCATTTTCCTTTCCAACTATACATAAACCCTCCATCTTCATAGAAACCTCCAACTGGTCACAGACAGTAATATTATATAATCTGTAATGTATAAATAACTGTTCTCTATACCAAAAAAGTTTTCATCATAGGCTGCATAAATACCCCCGTAGCAGCAAACCTGCGTACTCAGAAAACTTCCAATGCATATATATGTATCTTAATACCACATAAAGCCACCATCATCAATATACATTCATAAATAGACGATACCTATAGGACATTTTAATTATTCTCTATAAGAATAACATGGCGGCCGAGTATGCAGATTTGCTGCAACAAGGAACAAAAAAAAAAGGGTTATATACAAATATTAATATAACTCAACTAGGTAAAGCCAATTAACAGGTTGTATTAATTTATGTTCATAATTAAGGGAGATAACATTTTACTTATACCATTGACTATAAATACTGAAGTATTTATAGTCAATGCTTATACTCTATAAGAATAACATGGAGGCTGAGTATGCAGGTTTGCTGCTTTGGGAACTATCGAGAAAAAAATAGTTTTTTATGCAAATATCAATAGACCACAACGATATGAAGCAATATACCAAGTTTCGTCAGTATAAGTTGATCAATAACCAAGATATAAAATCTGACTTATACTCCACAAGAATAACATTGGACAAAAAAGATATTGTACAAGGTGACTCATGGGAACCGGACGTTTTTTAAATAAGTAGTACACAGTAGTTATAATGAATAGAATGGTTTTAATATTGTACATAGTGAGGTAAACATTTGCCATTTGTTACCAAACAGTCATTTTTTGAAAATGACGTCACGCATATGGTTGCCATGTACTTCTCTACAAATGTTCATTCTGGTCAGAAAATCAGCTGGAACTCTGGTCAGGAGGTCTTGTCCAATGCCATTGATCTCTTCTGTGATTGCCAACTTCAAATCTTCTAGAGTGCGTGGTTTGTGAGCATAGACACGCTCCTTTAGAAACCCCCAAAGGAAGTAATCACAGCTGGACAAGTCAGGTGACCTTGCCGGCCACGGTATGTCACCAAAGCGAGAAATCACCTTATTAGGAAACATTTGCCTCAAGACTCTCATTGATTGGTCTGCGGTGTGGGCTGTAGCACCGTCCTGTTGAAAATAAACCCTTTCCCGGTTTATTCTAAGTCTGCGAAGTTCTGGACGGAGAAATGTGTTCAACATGTGAACATAGCGTTGGGAGTTCACTGTCACTGTTACACCATTTTCCTCGAAAAAGTACGGGCCAATAACACCCGAATGATATACCGCACACCAAACCGTAACCTTGGGAGAGTGGAGAGGTTTTTCGTGAATATTGCGGGGATTCTGACTGGCCCAGTAACGAAAGTTTTGTTTGTTTACCGAGCCATTGAGGTGGAAGTGGGCTTCGTCACTCATCAACAATATCACATTCGGCTCGTGGTTAAACAATCTTTGCATTCGCGATGCAAAGTTCACTCGTTTATTATAGTCAGTCACTTTAAGTTCCTGGACTACCTGTATTTTATAAGGATGAAACTTAAGATCTTTCTGAAGAACTCTCCTTACTGATTCGCAGGTCATGTTCAACTCTTGAGCATGTTTTCGTGCAGACCTGCTTGGACTCCTTATCAATGCTGCTCTCACTCTGGCGATGTTTTCGGGTGTTCTTGTAGTTCTAACAGGGCCTGGTGGTTTCTTTCTTGTTATATTCCCTGTTGTTCGGAACCCTGAAACCCATCTTAACAGCGTATTTCGGCTTGGAACAGTTCCATGGCGTTCAATATTAAAATGTCGTCGAAATTCCCGCTGGGTTTTGACGACGGATTCACCATTTTTGACAAAAGACTGGTATGCGAAAACGCGATGGCCTAAGGCCAACTGATCCATTGCAACAAAAATGGCAAGCCTTACTGAAGGTAATGACATAACCTCAATCTTCCTACCACGTGCAACAACAATGCAACAGCTGTTTAAAAAACGTCCGGTTCCCGTGAGTCACCTTGTACATTGGACATTTTTATTATACTGTGTTTAGCACTTTCAATATCTCTGCAACCAATTGATGTAGAGCAAGGATCAAAACACCAAATATATATATATATATTTTAAGCTGAATTCAATGGTGAAAACTAAAATTTGATTTACTAAAATATTATATGTAAAAAACTCAAAAAACCTATTTTTGGGGTACAAAACCCCCCAAAATACCCCTTTGGATTAAGCGATCCAGCTGGTTTTCAAACTTAGTCATAAATTTTGCGTTACATAAATATTTGTGTTATATCTATATACATATAATATATATATATATATATATATATATATATATATATATATATACAGTTTTGAACAAATGGTGTTTTTGGCATCTGGGGACATCAAAACGAAAAGTTATCATGGTCCCGAGCCTAGGTCTTACCATGCCGACTACGGTAATAGCTTCCCAATAGGGGAAATTCGCTAAAAGTTCTTTTAAAACACAATACTTATGTCAAAAGATATTTTCAATCATATGGTTACTGGAAACTTTATTGTCCTCTTTAGTTTGTTTACAAAAAATATTTTCCAACTGAGGCTTCACGTTTTCATCTCGGATGGACATTCTGTAATAGGCCTAACTAAGATCGTTGGTTCAAACTAAATTACCGTATTCATAGAATAATAGCATATATATAAAATACCCCCGTCGCAGCAAACCTGCGTACTCAGCAAATTTCCAATGAATATATAACATAACACATGAAAACACTTAACAGGATTCGTAAGAAATATATTCACAAACAAACGATATTAATTATTCTCTATAAGAATAACATTGGGGATGAGTAAGCAGGTTTGCTGCAACAAGGAACATAGAATAATGTGTTGTTATACAAACATCAATAGAACTCATCTAAGTGAGGTCACATACCAAGTTTCATCCATATACATTCATAAATAAGCGATATATAACATTTTATTTATTTTCCATAAGAATAACATGGGGACCAAGTATCTAGGTTTGCTGCTAAGGGAACGATAGGCGAAAAATTGTTTTTGTGTGGTAACAACAATAAACCACAACCAGATGAAGCCATATACCAAGTTTCGTCAGTTTATGTTCATAAATAAGCGAGATATACAAGTTTTCTTTTTCTCCATTAGAATAACATTAGAAAACGGACTGTGTTAAGCACTTTCAAAATGTCAGTAACAAATTGACGTAGAGCAATGATCAAAATACCAAATTGTTTGTTTTTTATGCTGAATTCAATAGTAAAAATATTGGAAATGAATCTTTCTACAAATTGGTATTTTCTTTTAGGTGCATAATATGTTTCTGGATTCTCTCTGCAAACTTCATAAAATATTTTACCATATAAACCTTTGCGATTTTTCGTTACTTTTCCGTATGTGTAAATGTGCATGTGTGAATAGGTGTGTATTTGGGTTTAGATATTAATTTAAACCTGACAATGTGTATTTTAGCGAATTTCCCCTATAGGGAAGAAGCTATTACCGTAGGTCTCATGGTAAGACTTAAGCTGGAGACCATGATAACTTTTTGTTTTGAGGTCCCCAGACCCCAAAAACACCATTCGTTCAAAACTGTCTCTAGATATATATATATATATATATATGTGTCTGTGAACACGATAACTCTAGTAAAAATTTTCCGATTTTGATTAAATTTGGTACACACGTGTAAAGCAACATTTATGACTTTAAGTTCTAAAACCAGACAGATTGATTTAACCAAAGAGGGGTATTTTGGAGGGAGGGTTTTGTGCCCCAAAAATGTTTTTTTTTAAATGTTGTTCATGTAATCTATATAATAATATAATCTATATGTATCCGTAAGCACGATAACTCTCGTAAAAAAGGTCTGATCTTAATGAAATTTGGTACAAATGTGTAAAGTACTATTTATTTGAACAACTTTGAAAACCAGACGAATCGCACCATCCGAAGGGGAGTTTTTGGGGGGGTTTTGTAATGTTTGTGTTTTTTGGGGTTTCCACATGTAATTTCTATTAAAATCAAATTTTAATTTTTACCATTGAATTCAGCATAAAAAAACAAACAATTTGGTATTTTGATCATTGCTCTACGTCAATTTATTACTGAGATATTGAAAGTGTTATACACTGTATGTTGTCTAAAGTTTTTCTTATGGAGAAAAAGACAAATTGTATATCTCGCTTATTTATGAACATAAACTGACAAAATTTGGTATATGGCTTCATCTGGTTGTGGTTTATTGTTGTTTGCACAAAAACACAATATTTCGCCTATAGTTCCCGAAACAGGAAACCTAGGTTCTTGGTCCCCATGTTATTCTTATGGAAAGTAATTAAATGTTATATATCGCTTATTTATGAATGTATATGGATGCAACTTGGTATGTGACTTCACTAAGATGAGATCTATTGATATTTGCGTAAAAACCCATTATTTTGTGTTCCTTGGTGCAGCAAACCTGCGTATTCATCCCCAATGTTACTCTTATGGAGAATAATTAATATTTTAAATATCGCTTGTTTGCGAATATATTTCTTATGAATCCTGTTAAGGGTTATGTTATATATTCATTGGAAATTCGCTGAGTATGCAGGTTTGCTGCGATGGGGTTATTTCAGTCTAATTTAGTTGTGAAGTTTACGTTTCCAGTTTTAACGTTTATTATTGCAGGTTTTTGCACTCTGGTATTTCCAGAAGTCCTAATGGAACCCAAACCCAAAACCACCACACCAACAGGATATCACAAAACGAACGTCAAAGATAAAATAAATCGTAGGGATATTTATTGGTTTAATAAGATTCAGGGTAGCTTTTACATGTTTTTGTTAAATTTTATTCAAGTGATTCGTGTTTTCTACAGGTGGTTTTCAAAAGTTAAGGCCAGCTCTGTGCTTTACTTTTAACTATAAAATGACTCTGCATCACACTTTACCATTAGCTCTCACGATAAGAAAAATCATAATTAATGATAAAATATTTGCTTTTTAGCGAATTTTTCCTGAAGGAAATAAGCTAATAGCGTAGTCAGGGACCTATAACTAAGACCTAGGCCGGGGACAGTGATAACTTTTAATTTTGAGGTCCCGAGATGTCAACACCATTCATTCAAATTTTTGAATCATGTAATGGGATGAGCGTACAAACGCCATTATGGTGAAAGTATGGATTTTCTTAAAAACACAGCGTGGGTAGGAATGAATACCCAGACAGTCAGCATTGGGAGAGAAATCCTAGGAATATTATTTTTAAACTACGTTTATGTGTATGAAAAATATAGTGATTACTTTATTTAAAATCAACCATCATAGTATGGTCATAGATTATCTTCCTACAACTGTTTTAAGCAGATTAACTGGCAATAAAAAATCACAGCTGTTCAAGTAAACAAAAACCCTGCTGTTGAACTCTAGCGGGAAACATGTTAGGTCTAACGATTTCAAGGATAAGGAGAATGTTACCTTCATTTATTGTTGAAACTGGTTAGTGTTGTTAGTGCAAATCATATAAATCCTTTCACCAAACATTTGTATTACTTCTGAAATATTAGCGCTAACCAAAAAGTCGTTTTTAAATTTTATTACAAAAGCAGTATTTCAACTTGATTAGCTCAACTTATAAACTCAAGTTGCACATTGACTGATGCTACGGAGCAGCGCGGGTTCACTAGCATTTATATGCTTATAATCAGTTATTCATTACAAAGGCAATACAAATTGGTAAGTGAAATATCATTGTAAAAATTCGAACTACTTGACTTCACCTACTAACATTATACAAAGAGCGTTGGCCTTTCAACTTAAAAGCTCATAAAGTAGTCTTTTAATGAATACGGTAGTCTGCTTTTTCAGCTAAATAATTGGACAACTGATTTTTAAAACTTTTTAATGTATGAGAATCTTTAATTTCTCGACAGCGAATTTTATAAATTATAATTCCAAAATATGCTCAGGAATTCTCAAAAGTGGATGTCTTAATTATTATGCTTAGGATGTGTTAGGGTTTATTTGAATCTGGCATCAGCCATTCCATATGTAACGGGTGGGACATTTGCACAGTTTGTGGAAGTTTTTTTTACTTTTAATAAATAACGATTGGAGTTCCAGTTTAAGCCAGCTTATTAGTAATGTTAAAATAATCCAAACTAGAAACACATTAACGTTAGGGTAACGAGATGTCCAAATCAGCTGATTTAATTTATTTTAAGTAGGTCATCACTAATGCACTTGGATGTAAAAATTCTTGCAAGATGACCTCCTGGATGGTCTAGAGAAATGATAATGGTATTATCATACTCAGTACTGATTAAAGGGTTATAACTTATGCTTCTTATTGTTGCAGTAACGGTTTTAGTGCTGGTTAACAATTAAAAAAAGATTGATAAATCTTATAATACTTTTGGAACATTAAACTGTAAAAACCACTCTGCAGCCTTATCCAACATTCAAGATTTATTAGGTAAGAAGTTATATAAAACTGGTTACAGGGCACTAACAGCATTAGCATTTATAACAGTGTTTTTTTGTTTGTTTAACTGGTATTAGATGACTAAACTGGAAAAACTTTCAATGTATGCAGAGCGATATCACATACAAGTACCTACTTATTATTTTTGTTAATACAAAATCATACCCAAAAACACAAAGTGTTGACGGGTTGCCAAGTCCTAAAATTATATGATATCAAAATGTATTCCAAGTCAAAGATAGCACCTTTGATCTGAGATTGTTTATCACCACAAATTACTTAAATATGTTAAAATAACAATGCTCGAAAGATTGTTGGTTATTTTCTATCTGTTCTTGGCCAGCAGATAATAAATTTTTATAATATTCAATTATAATATTTAACTATACTTTATTTAGATTTTTAAATTTCAAAATAAAGATTTTGCATCAGTGAAGCTGCTGGCCAAGAACAGATAGAAAATAACCAACAATCTTTCGAGCTTTGTTATTTTAACATATTTAAGTAATTTGTGGTGATAAACAATCTCAGATCAAAGGTGCTATCTTTGACTTGGAATACATTTTGATATCATATAATTTTAGGACTTGGCAACCCGTCAACACTTTGTGTTTTTGGGTATGATATCATTTGTTTTTTATATAATTGTTTATTAAAAATTTTTATAAATGAGATTTCAAGTAGAAATAAAACAAAATATATATCAAGGATAAAATATTATAATATATTGAACATTAATTAAGACTAATTTACCTTAATATTACCTAGATAGTTTTTAGAATTTTCTGGCAGTTTTATAAACATTATAATATAATTTTTTTGCACCATATGGGCATTTCTTGACGTTCACTTTCTCATCATCTGCATCTATCCACTTATTTTTGTTTTGAATGTAAGCTATGTAATGCCCTGATGCTGAACTGTTTCCTAAATGGAACACCGCATTTTTTAATTTGTACAGAACTCCATTAATTTTGATTTTTGCAATTTGTAGACTGGGTATTATTAGACTTGAAATTTTGTTATCATGTGTTTGCCAAAGTTGTAGTTAAAAAATTATGAAGTTACTTGTAACTGAGATGGATGTTTTTGATTAGTACCTGGGGGCCGAGCTTTGCTCGGGGAAGGCCAGTCAGATTGTTTAGATAACTTGGAATAATGTTTCACCACTATCCCCTACTGATAATTGGATTTTTTTTTAAACTCATTTGCCTCTTTTCTAAATTTTTAGATCCCTCCAGTTGTTATTTATAGCTCAATGTCCCTTTGTTTTATTTTAATACTTTATATATACTCTATATTCTACTCTTCACTCAACAGTTTTAATCACTGCTCTCAGGAAAATACATGTTAATAATCATAAACAACGTGAGTATTACCATAGAAAAATAAACCGGTATTACTTTGACAGTTCATTGATTGATTATAAACAGCTGTTACAATTCTTTTGTTTTGATTTTAAACTCCATAAGCCCAATGATAATTTTTTTAAATTTCTATTTTTGTTTAGTGAATTTATCCTATAGGGAAGAAAGCTATTACCGTAGGTGGCATAGTAAGAGTTAAGCCCAAGACCATGATAACTTTTCATTTAGAGGTCCCCAGATGCCAAAAACACCATTCGGTAAAATTTGTATGTGTGTGTGTGTGTTCGTGTGTCCGTAAGCACGATAACTCGTAAAAAAGGTATGATCTTAATGAAATTTGGCACAAATGTGTAAAGTCCCATTTATTTGAATAAGTTCGAAAACCAGACGAATCGCACCATCCGAAGGGGGGGTTTGGAGTTTTCACATTTAATTTTCATTTTAATCAAATTTTAATTTTTACTATTGAATCCAGCTTAAAAAAACATACAATTTGATTATTTCTCTACGTCAATTGGTTACCGAAATATTGTGTCCAATGTTAATGTTATGGCGGATAAGCAAAATTTTATATATCGCTTATTAATGAGCATATATTAATGAAACTCGGTATGTGGCTTCATATGGTTGGGATTTACTGATATTTGCATACAAAATCCATTTTTTTGTCCCCATGGCAGCAAACTTGCGTACTCAGCAGCTATGTTATTCTTATGAAGAATAAGAAACATGTGATATATTGCTTGTTTATGAATATAAATTGGTAAAACTTGGTATGTTGCTTCATCTAGTGGTGATCCATTGGTATTTGAAAAAAAACAGATTTTCTTGGTCCTTGATGCAGCAAACCTGCATACTCAGCCCTAATTTGTTTCTTATGGAGGATAAATACAATGTCATATCTCGCTTATTTATGAATACGCTTTGATGAAAGTTGGTAAGTGGGTTCATAACTTAGTGAAGTACCATTTTAAATTCGCTGAGTATGCAGGTTTGCTGCAACGGGTGTATTTTTACATTATTTGATTTTTCCTGGAGATGAGACCTGTCTAGAACTTATTTTTATCCCAGAAATTATTTATTTCCTTCATTTTAAGTAAATCGTTGCTGCCATTATTGAGATCAGTGTCGCAAGCAAACACGGACGCACGCACGCAAACCTTACTCAATGAGTGTTGGATAGTGATCATTTTCACAAGTTGTGCATATAGAGTCAGCAAGAGGGAACCAGGCGATAAATTGACTGCAGAGTAGTTCATCGAAATTGGCTTTTCTTTTAAGATGATTAGGATGAAAATATGGAATATAAATTTACTGTCGTAGCTGGTTGTTCTGTGGTTGCAGTTTGAACATTTGTGGTTAATTTTATTGAGTGCCTGAATTGAAATTCCAGGGGTTGATGATTCGAAATAAGGCAATTTAAAAATTCCGCACAGTCTTGTTGTTCAATTGTATTACATTGTGGTCCCAGTTGATTTATAATATCTATAGAATTTAAAATCTGGTAATTATCATTCGGTAGGATATTACCATTTTTTAGTGGAGCATTGGTGTCGTAATTGTTTGTTAACGTCACGATTGGTGGGCAGTTGAAAATACATTATAAAACTACATTTGCATAGCATGACACGCCATAAACCTCTTTGAAACCGAGATTTCCCAGTTCGTCTATATTGTTAGTAATGTCTTGAATGGCTCCTAATTTAGTATTATGAATTTGCCAGATTTGACCAGGGATTTTTTCTTGAGATTTTATTCCAATTTTTAATTGTTTTAATTCTGGTCGGTACTCACTCCTTGAACCTATTATTTTCAGATATAGCTGATGCTTGTGCCTTAACATTTTGAGAGTCAAGTTTAGAATTAATAGACCAGAGAGTGAAGTCACGCGATATAAAGCCTACGTATGTTTGGCCACATGAAAATACTGCATAACCAGCATCAACAATACAACTGTTAAGCGTTAATCCCTGACTTTTGTGAATTGTAATTGCATATTATGCTACTCCAATAGGAAACTGCTTTCGGAAAACGAATGCTCCAGGAATTACTTCAAATTTTGTGGACGATCTTTGAATTTCAATACCTCTGTCTTTAAAAGTTATAATAATGTTTTTGATTGCATCGTGAGCATCTTTAGTAAAGTCTTTTACAACACCCACTGAACCATTAATAACAATACCCTGACTTATTTATTAAAAATTATGCCAATTTTGGTGACAAGTCTATTTAGGCGAAACTATTATGTATTATATTATCGTTTGTATGTTATTTGAAACCCCTTAACGACTAGATGTGACTTTTGTGGTTTTAGAAAACGTCCTCCTTCAGGTCTTAGCCTCCTAAGCTCTCAAAGTTACAATGTTAAAATTATGGCAAAATTAAAATAAATTTAAATTGAACATATAACAGCTGTTAATACTGACAAAACACAGTAAAGAAGCAAGAACACAGTTTTAAAGCTAACCTCTAGAATGGACTTTTAAATTATTGAAAATGTGCTTATTGAGTAATTTTATTTAGTGAGAATATGCTCGTTCATTTTGAAGATGAACTTATTCGCTTGGCCACTCGCCTCCAGGTTGAGCTCGTTCGCTACACTCACTCGCCTATATATATAAATATATATATATATATATATATATTTATATATATACAGAACTAACTTCGGCATCGACAAAAGAACTTGAAATGCCATTCAAGTAGATTTTGTATTTCCATAATGAACATATGTTTATGCCTTTTAAGTATGTTTAGATATAATCTATATAACAGCTGTTTGGTGAAACTAACTTATATAACTAAATAACATACTAACCCGACTTTGTTTTTAGATTTGATATTATGTTTATTGCATATTATGTTATGTTCGATGTATTATAGTATGGATAGCTTAAACGAATTAAAATATTTTCATTACCTCTATACCTTTTGTTTGGTTAAATTCACTCAATGATTAATTTGAATTTACAAGCCAGCTGATCAGATTTGTTTTGGAACACATGCGATACTTGGATTTTTGTTTACGTAGTAAATGTAAACAAAGCAGACATCAAATTCAGTAACAATTTTGAAAGTGGAATTTAATATAATTTGTTTTAAAATATTGCGTTTGCAAACTTACAATTTAGTATCAAAAGTGTAATATGTGAGTAAAAACAGAAGTCTGTGCGAAATTTCGTTCAAGTTTGATGAGAAATAAAGTTCTTAGGCTTAATGAACAAAATGAAGTGGACAATTTGTGAAAAGTGCCAAAACTACAAGATTTAGGCTACTTTTATACGTTAATTTCTCGCTTCTCAGACTTTTCTTAAACCAACTGTTGTGATTTTTCGTGTTTAGTGAAGGGGTTTAGCATATAAATGCACTGCCAGATTCACTTAAGGCTGTAATACGCTAATTTGAAAAGTGAAAAATCGTCTCATTCTGCTTCGTGTTAGTATAGCACGGGTCGTGTGGTGGACTTGGCGACGTGACACGACCGTGCCACTAGATGATTATAAAATACAAAATTACAGTATAATTTACTTAATAAAAGTCTACTTAATAAAAGTTTGCTTTCTTGATGAGTATTTTGAATGTTATAAAAAGGGGCTGTCTTTAAATTGAAGTCAATAATGACACAATTACAACCTTCTTCTATCGCAATGTTTAAACAAGAGCTGTAATTTATTTATTCCAATTTATTTTTTGAACACCTACAAGTTTTCTCTGAAAGTTTTAACATGATTTTTATTTTACAAGCAGCAAGTTTTGAGAATTGAACCTTGAGAAATTTTCATTCAGAAGACAAATTCATAATTATAATTCAAGAAATTTCCACCTTATAGACTTGCCACAGCCAAATTCAGCATTCCGACAACAATGCCCAATCTATGTATCAATCCAAATTTACAATAAAATTTCTTTAGATATAAAATCTGCAAGTAACAACAAAGAAACCCAATTCAAAAAGAAGTTAAAAGAATACACCCCCCTTCCCCCCCCCCTAACAGCGAACCTTCGTATTAAGCGAATTTCCAATGCTTGTATGAATCTTAATACCACATAGAGCCACATACTAATTTTCATCAATATAAAATCATAAATAAACGATTTACGACATTTTAATTATTCTCTATAAGAATATCATGGCAGCTGAGTATGCAAGTTTGCTGAAACAAGGAACACAAAAAATGGGTTTTTATACAAATATGAATATAACCCAACTAGGTGAAGCCACATACCTAGTTTGATTGATTTATGTTAGTAATTAAAGGAGATATAATATTTTATTTTTTATCCATAAGAATAACATGGGGGCTGAGTACACAGGTTTGCTGCTACGGGAACCATCGGTAAATTTTGTTGTGCTAATGACCATAGACCACAACCAGATGAAGCCATATACCAAGTTTGGTCAGTATATGTTCATAAATAAGCGAGATATAAAATTATTCTTATTCTCCATAAGAATAACTTTGGACAACATACTGTGTTTAGCACATTTAACATCTCCGTAACCAACTGACGTAGAACAATGATCAAAACACCAAATTGTGTGTTTTTTAAGCTGAATCCAATGGTGAAAAATAAAATTTGTCTTATAATAAAAAGTTATCATGGTCCCGGGCTTAGGTCTTACCATGCCGACTACGGTAATAGCTTCTTCCCTAGAGGGGAAATTCGCTAATACTTCGAGAAATGCCTATTCAAAATTGAAGACTTTTTAAATAAAAACCACTAATATAGGTCTCTAAATTTCATAGTTTCAAGATTGAATCAATATTCTAATTATTATTGTTATAAGAATGGTATTGTTAATTCAATATAGTCTTAACCATAAATTAATGAGATCATAGTAAAGACAATAGTGTCATACAACCAGCTCTACACTCTATTCCACATTTACCAGAGCACCCGTAAACCATGAACTTCAAATGGCAGTTAGAAAGATACTGCCATCCTGAAAACATTAACTTGCTGACAATGTAATAATGATTTATTTAATGAAGTTTTACTGCACTTGTATTGGCCTGTCGGGTTTTCTTTATAATACTTTATCACGATGAAGGCATAACAGATAAGACATATTCGACCTTACTTATTAGGTATAAAGTACAGAAATAAATCAAATATTATTTAGCATCTTCACGCGAGTCGCGAGGTCAGTTAGCACAGCCCATATGACAACAAACAAGATGAAAACAGTTCAGGTATTGCTATTAGCATGGCTATGACCCATGAGATTCTCGTAGTATAACACACTGAGAATACCCTCACCTTCAAATGTAGGCACCATTTAGCGATTTCCCCTATAGGGAAGAAGCTTTTACCGTATATCTCATGGTAAGACTTAAGCCCGAGACCATGATAACTTTTTTTTTGAGGTCCCCAGATGCAAGCACGATAACTCTCGTAAAAAAGGTCTGATATTAATGAAATTTGGTACAAATGTGTAAAGGACCATTTTTTTGAACCAGTTCGAAAACTAGACGAACCACACCATCCAAAGGGGTGAGGTTTTGTACCCCAAAAATGATTTTTTTGGGGTTTCCACATGCAATTAGTATTTAAATCAATTTTTATTTTTACTACTGAATTCAGCTTAAAAAAACAAACACTTTGGTACTTTGATCATTGCTCTACATCAATTGGTTACTGAGATGTTGAAGGTACTAAACACAGCACGTTGTCTAAAGTTTTTCTTATGGAGAAAAAGAAAAAATTATATCTCGCTTATTTATGAACATAAACTGATGAAACTTGGTATATGGCTTCATCTGGTTCTGGTTTATAGTTGTTTGCACAAAAACCCAATTTTTCGCCTATGGTTCCTGTAGCAGCAAACCTAGGTACTCGGTCCCATTTTATTCTTATGGAAAATAATTAAAATGTTATATATCGCTTATTTATGAATGTAAATGGATGAAACTTGGTATGTGACTTCACTCAGATGAGTGCTATTGATATTTATATAAAAACCCATTATTTTGTGTTTCTTGTTGTAGCAAAACCTGCGTACTCATCCCCAATGTTATTTTTATAGAGAATAATTTTTTTTCAATATCGCTTAGGCTATTTGTGAATATATTTCTTTGAATTGTGTTAACCCTAGGACTGCCCTGGGCTGATTTATGCTTAATTGCTCGGTGCCCTGGCAATTTTGGCCATTTTGCAGAGGTTTTTTTAACAATTTGCAGTGCCTAAACTACTGTTGATAACCTAGTCATATGTATACTCGTTTTGTTCATAAAAGGAAGGAGATTTTGAATAAAATAAAATAAAAGGAATCCCTGTTGGTAGTTTTTTTGCAAAATGTGAAAAACCAAAATTTTATAACAATTTTTGAAATAATTTTCAAAAATAGAGTCCTAGCATTTTTACACTAATTTTTTGACAGACAATCAAAGATATACACAATTTAGGCAATTTATCTCCCTACGTGGAAATGTGTTTGAATTATTTTAAAACATTTTTTTACACAAATTATGGAAAGAAATACGGAAACCGTGGAAAATCGACAAACTTACGCTGTACATTTGAAAAATTAAAATAAAATAAAAAGTATAGAACTAATATACTAATACTGTTATATTACTAAAGGTAACAATACAGTTATTGGAAATAATGCACGTTTGTACAAAGTAATAACTGTTTTTATGACTTTATATGAGTTGAAAAACATAATTTGAGTTTCGCCGAAAGCGAAAATTAGTTATTCAAAGCTAAATCTAATTTTTGTACTTTATTATAATATAATAAATGATACTTATGTTTATAGTAAACACAGTTCTGAACAAGAATATATATATATATATACATATATATATATATATGTATATAGAAATATGAACAAATAAAGGTTCCATAAGCATATATTGATTTTTGAACAAATTTGTAGCATAGGCCTTGCCGTATTCAAGCAAAATCTGCAGAGGTTACTACAAACAATAAAAGATAACCCTATCATATGCATACTCTTTTTGGTCACAAAAGAACAGAGAATTTCAATAGAATAAAATAAATCCAACGCGATTAGGTAGAATTTGAGATAAAGTAAAAAAAGTGAAAATTTCCAAATTCATTCTAGGCCTAACCTAGAAAACACTCTCATTTTCAATAACGCACATTTGAACATAAATAATAATATTTACCCATAGTAATATGGATAAATATTACTACTTGCTCACACACTAACCGACAATACACTTGTTTTTTCACTAAAACACTCAGATTTGATAGTAAAATACGAATAATAACCTACCGGTACTAACAAACAGACATCGGCTCTGGCTAGCAGAAAGAATAAACAACTCGTATTTCCCGCTACCTAATAAGAGTCACTTGACACTCCATACACTTGGCACCGCTATAAAGAGGAAGAAGGTTTCCCTGGCTTCAAAGTGATATGATTTACATCACACTAAATCAATTTTATAAGTATTTATATCATGATTTATAATTCCGCGATTGTCGGGGAATAGGAATAATCAAGGGCCTGACTTAACAGCTGATTTCATAATTTATTTCTTAGACTTTCTGAAATCGTAAGCTAAATGTCACTTCACGAAAAGAAAGAATAACTCATGTTCTTTCTAATGGTACCAACGACTTTCTGTTTGGGCCAAAATAGAAACACTACGATTTTTTTGAAGAACAGCTGTTTTACGAGATTTCGCCGGTTGCGAGTCGAAAATGTTCCGTGCGCAAACTTTCGTTCAACTTAAAATAGCAATTGTATTGATCTGTTAGTGCTACAAGGTTCGTTTATATATGAAAATGAAAGTTTAGAATCTCTTCTTTAAAATGGTATCAATATTATTACGTTTCTCGGTCATCTTCAATGCATTTTAAGCAGTTCAAAAAAAAATGACCCCATTCCCCGAATGTCGGGGAAAGGACACTAGGCCACGACATGCATTCCCCGAATGTTCGGGGAAAGGCAGTCCTAGGGTTAAGTGGCTTAGTGTGAAAAGACATCAACATTCATTGGAAATTCGCTGAGTACGCAGGTTTGCTGCGACGGGGTATTTTAATCAAATATATGGAATGCACTATTTGCGTTGTAGGTATAGGCGTTTTTTAAAGAATTTGTTGGGACGCAAAAATTCTCAATTATTTCTTAGTATTTCAGCACTTGATTTTTTGTATGATTAATATAATAGAATAGAATTTATTTTACAGGAAGAACAAGTAAATTTTACCACACGCCTTTTTTGTGTGTCTGAGGGGGCAGGTATATTGAGGATTTGCACTACCATTGAAAATTATCAGGCTGCCCGATTAAAATATTCAAAGTTCAAAGTCTCCGTTCAATATTGTTCCCTCACATAAAAGTAACAAACCTCAATGCGCTTTGATGTTTGGTGATATTCTAGACTTTGAACTAGCTTTACAGTACTGCTATGCCATGAGAATAAAAGGTTGTTCACTTGAACTATTAATTGACAAGGCAGCGCTTGTAACCAGACAACTCCTTTGCTCCATCATTAGCAGATATTATATTAACTTCCCTTACGGACATTGCTGCTGACTTTTGCAAGACTGATCTAAGATGTCTCCAAATAAATAAAATTTGCTGACCGCCATTATAGAAAGTCTTGTCTTCTTTTACTGGCAAAGTTGGTTACAAGCAAAAAACGGAACCTTAAATTTCTTTTGTTTTTAATACAGTTTTTCTAAAATCCATTGTGTTATTTTTCTGAGATTGTCACTAAGGTAAATTATAAGCAACAATACCAGTTAGCTCTTCTTTAACTTGTTTCAAGAACCAACTGTACACAATTTGTCATTAAGTAATGCGTAGTATAATTACTGATGGAGAAGTATCCTATCCCTCAAATACATGAAATTGTCATATTTTGTACCCAATGTAGATGACAATTTTTAGAGCATTAACATCTGTCTACTTATTAATGCAAAATTGAATTATGAATTGTTTTGTAATAATGCAAAATAACTCGACAATTATCATAGTTTCAACAAAGGTTCAAGGAAGATAAGGAAGTGCAAGGTGATAATGATAAACCAATGTCAAGGTCAAGTCATTTTGACTAATTTTAACTTGTAATGGTGATCATAGTATGCTACTTCAAATAATGAAAACCAAATTAAAAATCTGTATTTCATACGATGACCAAAGCTTTTATATCTGCTTAAAATGATATATAATACTAATAGGTAAGCAAACTCTCATTTAATCTAGTATCAATAAAGAAATAAATGGTTTTATTATTACTATTAGCTCCTAAACTTTTCAATTAAACTAGATCTGCAATCCCAAAATGGGTTGGATGCCCCATATAAGGATTCTCTCATTGGACATGATGATGATTGGTGTGATGGATCGAAATCGACTGCCTTCTACCACCATCTGTTAGATATGATTACGTCTTGTATATGAGTGCCAGTATATAAATAGGTATAATATGTAAATAGGTATAAATAAGTTTAAATTTGTATATTTTGACATGCGATTCGGCAAAGTCCAAGAGAAATCATCTAAGGGAAATTAAATTAAATACTTTAGGTCTCCAAATTTATACCTGCAGTTTTAAAATATGTTGTGCAAACGCAATATAAACAAATGTGACTAACTTTATTGAAAATAGTTAAAAAAAGAACACGGAAACTTAGTTTCTTAATCATAATTCTTCGTTAATCTTGCTTCATTATTCTCATTAATACATTTAAATCTTTCTTAATTATTTAGGACTTTGGTAATGTTAATTTTTAAAGTTGGGAAGAATGTAGTAACTTACTTTCCATTCTTCTTCCCGAATTCTACAGCTTTTTCAACAAGATGCTTATACTGAGGTAAAGATGCTGCAGCCAAAATCAAGGAGGGATTTGTCGTGGCATCTGTAGGTTTATACTTCTTCATGGCTGAAACAATGAGAAAACAAACTTCTAAAACATGTTCCACTGAGTTAAGCTATTAGTTAATTAAATGCCCCTAGTGGGTCAGAGTTGAAATTTATGTAAGACTTTTAGTGGAGGGATGTTTCTACTTATAATAATCCCTTGAGCCTTGCTTGAGCTTGTTAATGGAGCAATTTAATCTCTGTTATTTTCTTATTTTTGTACTACTTTGGATGCACGAACACTTTAAATTATAACGACTTCGCATGCAGCACGCTGACGTTAGGGAAGTGAACTTCCGCATTAAAAACTTAGAAAAAATAAAATAACAGGTTTAAAAAAAGATTTGTGACATTTTTAGCAAAATGGAAAGTATTAGAGTTTTTGGCTGTTCTGATGCACTTGGTTCTATTTAAATGCAATATTGGGATGCCAATGTTGTGCATTATAAGCTTAGGAGGAGATGCCAACAGGATCAAAAATCGATATGGGGGTATTAGGAGTGATAAAACAATAACAAGATATGAAAACAGCCTTTTCCAATGTAACCTCCCCATAAGACAACGTAGGCCTATTGTGTTTGCTCAGTTTTCATTTTCTTTAATAACTTGGTAGGCCTAACTTAAATACTGGTGCTAGAATGATGAGGGACGGCTTAAAATGTTCGCCTTTTTATGTCCTATAACTTACTATGAATTAATCGTACAATCGGGGCTTTTTTGTAATACAAGGGGGAGACATGAAGTAACCCAATATCACACACTCAAGATTTTTGAAAAAACCTACCTAATTATCAGGAACAAATTTTTAAGACATATAAATAAAAAAATATATAAAACAAAAAATGGGTTGAAGTTTAAAAAGAGTACTTAATAAATATAGCGCTTTACTCTCTTGAATAACTTTCCACCTCTCTCTAAAATAAGTCTTTTTTGGCGGAGTTGATGAAATAGCTGTAAATTACTTTATTTTTGCTTTGTTTTATTGTTTTTCATTGTTATCAGAATGAGATTATTGTTTTACATTATTAATCCAATGAGTATAATAACTGTATAATTGTAATTCTATTTAAGTGTTTAGAAATGTTTACGCTATTTATTGCACCAAATGTACTTAAATAGATTTTACTATAGGGTACAATAAATAGCGTCAACACTTTTAAACACTAAAATATAAACCTACGAAATAAATAAAGTTGCTGTGGATATTTCTGAATTTTTCTAATTGCCCAGCACAATTTCCTAGTTATAATTATATTTTATTAACAGTCTATCTTACTTATATTCAGAGTATTTTGACATATGGAATTGATCTCTGGGGATCTAGTAGTCATTGTATGAAACTGTTTATCCTCCAAAAAAGGGCTATTAGATTAATAAGCAATTTGCCTAACAAGAAACCAATTTTTTGTGTAAATATCAATATACCAGTACTAGGTGAAGCCACATGTACCAAGTTTCATCAATATATGATCATAAATAATCGAGATATCAAATTTTAAATATTCTCCATAAGGGTAACATTGGAAAACGTACTGTGTTTAGCACTTTGAATATCTAGGCAACGGATGGACGTAGAATCACAATTAAACACCAAAATGATTGCTTTGTAGAGCTAAAATTGATTGGTAAAAGGTAATGTGAAGTTTACAGTAAAATTAGTGAAGGAAAAGCTAAAACTATTTTCCCATAAGATTAACATAGGAGATTTTATGAACACGATTTTTGGATTTTCTCCGCAACCACTTAACCTAGGTTAATGATTGAAAATAGTATATTATTTGTTTTTTAAGCTCTTTAAAATGGTCAAAACAAAAATTGTGTTTTAAAAATGTTAGGGTAAAAAGTGCAAAAAAACCGTTTTTTGAAAAATTTGTAAACCCCATAAATCCCCTTTTCCCATGGTCCGATTTTTCTGGTTTTCGAACTTAGTCACGAATGTGACTTTAAACATTTGAGCCAAATTTCATCGAAATTGGAAGTTTTTTACTCAAGTTATCACATTCACGGACACACAAACACACACACAAATATATATATATATACGGTATGTATGTATATATATATATATACATATATATATAAACTTGAACGAATAGTGTTCTTTGCCATCTGGGGACCTCAAAACAAAAAGTTTTCATGGTCTCGGGCTTAAGTCTTACCATGAGACCTATGGTGATAGCTTCTTATCTATGGGGGAAATTCGCTAAAATCTCTAAAAACAAAGAGAGAGCTCCCATAGTGCAACTCAACTCCAAAGTCACATATGCAACCTGTAATTTATTATATCATATGAACCTATTTGCAGGAATAAGTTTATATTATGGAACTACTACTATATAAACTATAATATTTCAGCCACTTAAACTCACGACGTATAAATACATATCGTGTAGTTTCCTTCACCCAAATTCGACCACCTTCTACTTTTATACCTGTTCCAATCGTCTAAATTAATTACTTCCAATGCTAATTTACACACCTAAGCCATGACATTCTTGAGGTTAAGGTAGGGGTAATATTTTCTATTTGGGTGTCAGTCACAACTTTTCTTACATAGTAATATTGTACTCTCGTATGGTAAGAAAATAATTCAAAAGGAAGACAATACGAAGTTTGGAAACATAAGTACAGTACCGGTATTAAACAAATATTAAATAGTTTTGGTAAGCCTAACTACAGGCTACAATTCAATCTTAATAGTTTGAAATTTACAAATCCAACAAGTTTGGTAAATTGACAAGGCTACGCCCGTCATATCTCCCGTGAGTGTGAGAGAGAGTGCAAACTACGGTTAAGAAAGAGATGGGAGATTCCCGCCAAAAGGTGAAAGATTGGTGCACAGAAGGTAATGGTTTTCTAAATCAATTTTAATTTTTAACCAGGTGTTTATGAAGTCAATTAAATCTGATCTTTGTTTGTTGAAATTGACTTTTTTATCAACACATTATCATGTATAGCCTAGTATTTGGATTTCGAGTTGGATTTGTAATCCATAATCTACTTATATAAAGCTAGACGGGTTCACTCACTCACTCACTGACATAAACTATGAGGCACTTCCCGTAATCGAACCCCCCTCGACCCCATACTTGAATTAAAGCTCTTGACGAAAAACTCCCAGAAAAATTACCAAAAGTTAACATTTTTGAGTTTTTGGGGTATTTTTGGGGCGGGGAAAATTCCACTTTTTCAATTTTTCCACTTTGAGCACGTTTTGTATGGAAACGGTAAGAGATGGCAAAAAATGTTAAATACAAAAGTTGTAGGAAATATGATTTCCAACTGACGATTTTTCGTCATATTTAAGATCCGATCATCCGTTTAGCCGCTATTCATCGGAGAAGAAGTAATTTTGAGTATTTTGGCCCATTTAAATGTGTACAGTTTTGGAAAGCCGTTTAATAAAAAAGCACACTATCTTTGGCTAATACCACATGTTTGTATCAGCTGATTTTAAATACCGCCCATGTAGGCGATACTAATTTGCTCACATGAGGTTTATATAAATCAGTTGTTACAAAACAAGGTGAGCACATTATCGCCTACACGGGAGGTCCAATATCGCGAATGTCGTTTGTTACAATATTGGAAAATGTAATCAACCGATTGTTTGTTCTATTGAAAGAATTTAGCCCAGTAGCCCAGTGGATATGTTGTCAGATGATTCAAGATCATGTGGTCACGGGTTTGAATCCTACTTTTGATGCTTACTTTTTGTAGCTGCAATTTATTTCTGTTTAATTTAACTTTTTTGTGTTAACAAATTCATTTATTTGTAATTATGTTGCACAACGAATGGCCACTATACATCGCTCTGCGGGGTTAGGTTACTATAATTTTGTCATGAACTGAAGTCTAATTTGTTGTTTTTTTACATGTAAATCCATTTGTAGAACTCCAATTTAACATTGTAACCACAACTTTTTATTTATATCTGATTGACTTTGATTGAGTGAGCACTTTATTTTTCGCTTTTATTCACCTCGAAACAACCATCGTAGTCGAGAGTTCATTCGATAAAACTAACAAGCAGCCAGTTGGTCAAATGTTTCGATATCAAACCGATATGGTACCGCCTGTGTAGGTGTTAATGTGCTCACCAAAGGTAATTTTTGTGTAGTTTTTCTTTGGTTAATGAACTACAATAGTTGAGTTTGATTTAAACTTGAGTTGACTGAGGAATGCAAGTGAGCGAAGTGAACTCCAAAAGGGGCGATAAACCTAGTATTTAATAATCCTACAAGGGCCTGGGTCCCATGTCTGTCGGATTATAAACAGTAAACTATCTGATAGTTGTTTCGGCATACTTTTCTGAACCAAGTTTTATGGTACAAAATGTCATAGTGAAAATAATAGAGAAAGCATGGAGGGAGACCTAAGGGCCAGATTTTAATGGCAAGTTAAGTCTTAGTCATTGTAAAAGACAGCTACAGTACTGTAAATTAGTTAATTCCATCTAAGAATCTCAATCTATGGGACAAGGCCCATTTATTTGTTTCGTCAATGGGCTAATCTGTCAACACTCACTACCCAAGGCAGTGTTACCCAATCGGACACTAAAAACTGGGTTAACTTTCCAGCTTCTTTTGAAATCTGGATGATGAAATATGATTGAGTTTCTCAAATTGTTTTATGTATGATAGAAGTCTGCATGGAGGACATTTTTAACTTCTTAACAGAAAAAAATAATAGGTATATTAATAATAAAAATTTAATACCAGAAATCTAAATTAATATACAATGTTATACTAATCCAATGATATTACTTGCCTTCAAAATCACCAGTATCTGCAACAACAGTGGTCACATTTTTCAACTGTGTTAAGCTCGACATTTTCTGTTTCTTTGTTTCTGGCTCACTCATAACGAAACTGATTACGCTCGGTTTAAATTAGAAAGCGATAAAAATCAGATCTTGATAACGATCAACCGGCCTTAACCTTTAACCCGAGTAGCGAACGCGAACGGAGAACGGCGAGCGGTGACCGAGATCAGAGTAGACGACAATCACAAGACAGGGTTGCCAACGAAAAAGAACTTCTAGCATTGCCACTGACCGAGATTACACAAACTAAAATGATAATTTTTTCCCCCGCGATAAGATAGGAAGCTTAGCTATCTATCAATCACTTTCATTTCAAGTTAATAAAGCCATAAATACACCAATAGCAAAATCCAAACCACGAAAAAGACATGATCGATTAGTGAATACTGTATTCATAACTTATTCACCTTCTCTTGTCCAAGTGGATTTGCTTGTTAGTGAATTTCCTTTTAAGGAAGAAGGTGGTTCTTACTTCATGGGGAAGAAGCTATTACCGTAGGTCTCATGGTAAGACTTAAGCCCGAAATCATGATAACTTTTGTAGAGATCCCCAGATGCCAACAACACCATTAGCTCATATTGTTATAGATGTATATATTTATGTATGTATGTATATGACCTATGATGTCCTATGACCTATGATGTCCTATGACCTAGGATGTGTGTGTGTGTGTGTGTGTGTGTGTGTGTGTGTGTGTGTGTCCGTAAGCACGATAACTCTCGTAAAAAATATCAGATATTAATGAAATTTGGTACAAACATAGACTAACTACCTTAGACATAGACTAACTACTGTAGTTAGTCTAAGTTAAAAGTGCTACGCAAAGGCCCAACCAAAGGGGGGTTTGTACCAAGGTTGGTAGAGCTTTCAGACAAGGTGTGCTGATTTACATAAGAGCAATGTTCGCAGCAAAGAGGTCTTACGAGGTCGTCCAGCTGATTCATAAATCCACAACATACCATAAAGTGTAGCCAACCTTACAGAGTATAATATTGGTACAGTTACAGTTAGTTTTAAATAGCCACTGGACAGTGGACTTTCGGTACATGACTTTTACGTATTTACTTGAATAATGTTAATTAGGTAATTGTTATTACAATCGTAGAACAAATTGAATTAAAAGCCGTTGGTATTTAGAACTGTTTACAAGAATAAGTGTCCAAGAATTAAAAAATAACTAAGTTAACTAGTCAATCTTGTCTAAGTTTAATAATTTGAAGCCTTTATTGTAAATGGAATTCATCTTAAACTTGATACCTAATATTAAACAATACAATTTATTGTTCATGGACATCGGGTAGTAATAAAAAATAATATTATTGTTATTATTAGGCCTTCCTTATTGTTTTAATAAATTGAGCTTATTCATTTTTCAAACTAGATTAAAACACGTTTCTTTTCACTGTTAGGTTTTGTTTTTTATATGCAGTGTAAGTTAATAATCAGAATAAATAAAAGCGATATATTATTAGTTTCATTAAATAACAGCTGATAAAAATATTCAAGCAGTTAAACAATGTCATTTTAACAACGGTGAGAAAAATATGGTACTCGTACGATAAATATCGTGTTTCCAGCAACACTGCAGATTGGATTGGTGATCACATGACCTTCCACCTGTTTTTACGAGGTCTCTTCCGGTAAAGCAGAAATCCTTAAATAGATCGACTCAGCACACCTTGTCTGCAAGCTCTACCAACCTTGGGTTTGTACCCCAAAAATGGGTTTTTGGGGGTTTTCACATTTAATTTGTATTTATGAAAATAAACTGACAAAATTTGGTATATGGCTTCATCTGTTTGGGGTTTATCGTTGTTTGCACAAAATACAAAATTTTCACGTATGGTTCCCGTAGCAGCAAACCTAGGTAATCGGTCCCCATGTTATTCTTATGGAGAATAATTAAAATGTTATATATCGCTTACTTATAAATTTATATGAATGAAACTTGGTATGTGACTTTACTTAGATGAGTTCTAATGATATTTGCATAAAACCCCATTATTTTGTGTTCCTTGTTGCAGCAAACCTACGTACTCATCCCCAATGTTATTCTTATGGACAATAATTAATATTTTAAATATTGCTAGTTTGTGAATATATTTCTTATGAATCCTGGTAAGTGTTAATGTGTTATGTTATATATTCATTGGAAATTCGCTGAGTACTGTATGCAGGTTTGCTGCGACGGAGGTATTTAATATATTTCTTATGTCAGTATGCTTATGTGTTATTCACTATAAATATTCATTGGAAATTCATTGGACGGGGGTATTTTTGTCCTTCACGTTGCCGTCATAACAAGCGGATTCGTTTTTCTTATGTGCCATTCTGTTAATGCAATATGACATAAAAGATAAATTTAGTTACATCGAACCTGTGGTGTTATATAGTTTGTTAAATATAACTGATGTGCCTGACATTATGAATACAAGAAATTAGTACCTGAGGGCCGATCTTTGCCCGGGGAAGGCCTGTTTGTTTTTGTAGATATCTTGGAGTAATATTTCACCACTTTCCCGAACTGATTATCAAATTTGTATAGCTCATTTGCCTATTTTATGCATTTTTAAGGTCACTCCAGTTGTTATTTATAGCTCAATGTACATTTGCTTTATTTCGGATATAGCCACTTTATATATATATATATATATATATATATATATATATATATATATACGTGAAACTACTAAATTTCTTGGCATATCAATCACAGCAAATTTATCATGGCTCCCACATATTCAAGAAGTATGCAATAAAATTAGTTCTGGTATATATATGATCAAAATTCTACCAAAGAAAATGTGACTACACTTATTTATTATTCATATGTCCATTCACATTTATCTTATGGAATTATATTTTGGGGTTTAAGTCTTGAAGCGAAAAAGATATTCATTCTAGAGAGAAGAGCACTTAAGAACTATGTGCCTAATTACAAAATCAAGTTCTTGCACAAAACTTTTCCAAAATCTGGATATCCTTCCTCTTGCGGCTGAATATATCCTGCAATCTGCAAAATATATGTACATATCCATAGGAGATTATTCGAAGATAAAAATATAAATCATAAATAGTACACCAGGAATAATAAACAATTTAATATTCCCAACTATAGAACTACTTTTGGACAAAAAGGTCTACAATATATGGGTATAAAAATGTACAATAAAAAAAGAATATACAAAAATAAAATCAAAGCAAGTCTAAAAGAAGAGTTATTAAAAAAATGTATTTATAAAATTGAAGATTTGTTTTATGATGACGACCAAGATTAAGAACAATCAAAGTTAGAAATTATTCATTTAGTTAAAATATTGTATCTAGTCTTAACCATACATATGGCAATCAAGACTTCTGCTTAAAATAAATAAATAAACCATGCAATCTTCACTAAACAGTCTATAGTCACTGCTCTCAGGGAACCACATGTTAACAATTATAATCAACACGAATATTACTTTGACAGTTCCCCGGTTGATTATGAACAACTGATACACAATTCGATCTTTTGTTTTGATTTTAAACTCCTTAAGCACAATATTAATTTGTTAACTTTTAATTTTAGTTTTTTTACAGTATTTTATTTTTCCTGGGGATGATACCTATCTAGAACTTATTTTTATACCAGAAATTAGTTATTTCCAACATTTGAAGGAAAACGTTGGAGCAGTTTTAGAGATCGGAGTTTCAAGCACGCACCATGGCACGCACAGACGCAAGCAAGCAAACCTTACTCATATTAGAGAATAGTACCTTTCAATGCAAATCAAACTATTTCCTATACTCTAATATGAGTAAGGTTTGCTTACTTGCTTGCGACACTGATCTCAAAAACGGCTCCAACGATTTCCTTCAAATGTTAGAAATAACTAATTTCTGGGATAAAAATAAGTTCTAGACAGGCCTCATCCCCAGGAAAAACAAATAATGTAATAGTATATTTCGCACCTCCAACGATTTATGACCTCGACTTCGTCTCGGTCATAAAACACGATCTCGGGCCAGCAAAACCCTTTCGGCAGAGGTGTGAGCGCTATTTTTCACCATACTACAATTATTAACGGGTTAAATGTGATCGGTCATAAAACACAGCGGCCTCATGCAATCTCGGACTAAAAACAGTTAGGCCGAGGCTACGTACACGTCCGACGTGAGCCGCTACTGTTCACGTCCATTCCAAATTATGCACCGTACGTTACTTTGCCTGTGATTTTTAATACAGATTGAGAGGCAGTGACACATAACGAAAACCTCCTAACCTAACCTAAACTAACCTAACCTAACCGAACCTAACCTAAGCGGTAGCGGCTTACGTCGGACGTGTACGTAGTCACTTCGAAACAGTTAACTAATAAACAAATCATCGATAGTACAATGTTTTGTATTTTATAGTTATTTGTTCCAGTGTTTCAACCAAAGAACGAAAAATAGTATGCACGTACTAACCAGGTAACGTTGTGTACACTTGAAAACAAGTTGGCAACACTGACTAAATAGATCAGCTGACTTTCGGCCCTTGGGCGGAAAAACTCTACTTTCGGTATTCAAATGACGTTCGGAAAACAGGTGATTACAGCGTAGTGTGGTGAAAAAAAAACTAAAATTAAAGTTTTTTTGGCTATTTTATTTACAATCTGTTCAAAAAAATATGCAGAACAATAAGTAAATAGAATAAAGTACAATTGACATGGGTTAGTCTCTATCCATTGACGGAGCTAACACTTAAACTTTACAAATGTTAATTGAATATTAAAAAACGATTTGGCAGGTCCAAAACAGAGTGTCTCTTAAGTCTATACACTGATCCACTATTGTCCAGCAGATTCATAGCCAGATGGTTTGGATGGGCATCTAGTTTAGCTTGATAACTCTTGCTAAATCAGGTTATTTCTTCTCTTACTGTAGCAGTACGTGTATCACGGTGCAATACTTCATTGCTCACATACCATGGAGCCTCCAGGATGTTGCGAATGACTTTTGACTGAAAACGTTGGATTATGTCAATATTAGAATTACTAGTGGTTCCCATAGTTGGATTCCATAGGTCCAGACAGGTTTTAGTACTACTTTGTACACTAGTAATTTGTTTTTAGTTGATAATTTAGATTTTCTATTCAAGAGCCAGGACAATTTTCTGTACTTTAAATTTAGAGATAGTCGTTTGTTCCAAAGATGTGAGCGCCATGTTAGTCGTCGGTCAAGGTGCATCCCCAGATATTTGACTTCATTTGACTGATGAGGAATATTAACATTATTGAGAGTGACTGGGGGACAGTTGCCTGTTCTAGTCGTAAATGTCACGTGAGCAGATTTGTTTTCATTAACTTTCACTCTCCAGCTTTTAAGCCACTCTGACAGATCATCCAGTTCTGATTGAAGTAAATGAGAAGCTGTTCTTGGGTCTTCGTGAGAAGCTAATATGGCCGTATCATCAGCGAAGGTTGCCACGGTGACGATAGCATTTACAGGTATATCAGCTGTGAATAAGATGTAGAGGATGGGACCTAAAACGCTGCCTTGAGAACCCCCGCTTCAATTTTGTGAAGTTGGGTATGGACTTCTTGAATCTTAACTCTATAAAGAATCTCTCTGTTAGGTAGGACCTCATGATAGCAAAGTAAGTATGAGGGACGAGAAGTTTTAGTTTGTAGAGGAGCCCCTCATGCCAAACTTTATCAAAAGCCTGATTGACGTCCAAAAACGCGGCTGAACAGTACTTTTTAGTTTCCAGTTCTTCTTTTATGACGTTGACAACTCTATGGACCTGTTCAGTGGTTGAGTGTTTCTTACGAAAACCAAATTGATGGTTAGGGATCAAGCTAGCTGTCGTGAATAACATCTTGCAAGCGTCTTAGAAATAGCTTCTCGAAAACTTTTGAGGTTATTTGTAGAAGGCTTATAGGTCTGTAGGAAGTTACTTGATGTGGGGGTTTCCCAGGTTTTGCTACCATGACTATCTCCGATACCTTCCACTGAGCTGGAAAAAATTCAGTACGTAAAATTGCGTTGAAGACAAAAGTCAAAAATATCATTGCTTTCTTTGGTAATTCTTTCAATATTTTTCCAGTAATAAGGTCATACCAAGGAGCTTTAAGTGGTTTTAATTCAGTCATTAACAATTTGCTTACTTCAGAGGGAGTAAACGGCTGAATAGGGAGTGATAACTGGTTAGGAGAACTTAGAAGGTCCGGGATTTCTGGATTTGGAGGTTGATCTGTATCAATTGGTTTGAACACGTCGCACAAGTGTTTAGCAAACACTTCAGCCTTCTCCCCATTATCTCTAGCCATAAGGCAAGGCAATGGGAGGGATTGGCACTCTTGGTTGATTCAATGATTTTGTTATTTTTCAAAGCTCCAAGTCATCTAAACAAACTGCGATGACTGGTCTTTAAGAAATAATTCAGTTTTAGCGAATTTCCCCTATAGGGAAGAAGCTATTACCGTAGTCGGTATGGTAAGACCTAGGCCCGGGACCATGATAACTTTTCGTTTTGAGGTCCCCAGACCCCAAAAACACCATTCGTTTGAAACTGTATGTATATATATATACATATATGTGTGTGTGTGTGTGTGTGTGTGTGTGTGTGTGTGTGTGTGTGTGTGTGTGTGTGTGTGTGTGTGTGTGTGTGTGTGTGTGTGTCCGTGAGCACGATAACTCTCGTAAACATTATCCGATTTTGATGAAATTTGGTATAAACGTGTAAAGCAACATTTATGAATTTAAGTTCGAAAACCAGCCAGATCGCTCTATCCGAAGGGGTATTTTGGGGGGTTTTGTACCCCAAAAATGGGTTTTTAAAATTATTTACATATCATTTTGGAAATAGTCAAATTTTAGTTTTTACCATTGGATTCAGCTTAAAACAAGTTCGCACGCAGCACGCTGACGTGAGGGAAGTGAATTTTCATATAAAAAACTATAAAAACTCAAAATCTGTTAAAAACATACAATTATTCAAATTTTTATTCAAATCTGAAAATATTGATTTTTTGGCTGTTTTGATGCTCCTGGTTCTATTTACCTGCAATGCTGGGAATACAATTTTGCGCATTTTAAGGTTAGGAGAAGATCCAGTCAGGTTTTAAAGTAGGCGTGAGATTTTTGGGGATGATAAAAGTACACCAACAAATGAATAACAGGCTTTTCTGAAGTAAAACCCCTATAAGACAACGTACTTAGTTTGGTCAATACACATTTTCTTTAATAACTCGGTAAATATATATGCTAGAATGACGAGAGAGGGCTTAAAAGTTTCGCCACACTAATTCCCACCGTTTTTCATTAGTTAATTGTACATCCGGGGCTTTTCTGACCCTTTTTGGTCCCAAAAACTCAAATTTCTAAATTTAAAATCCCCAAAAAAGGGGTTTAGAGTTTTCCGATTGTTTTGCCCAACGAACTTGTCCAACTGATTACAAAAAGGAATGTCCCTACCAAATTTGAAGTAAATCGGACAAAAAATGCGACCGCTAGAGTGCATACACACACACACACACACATATATATACATATATATATATATATATATATATATATATATATATATATATATATATAAATTTTGAACGAACCCCCAAAACGTGTTCAGGGGGTCACATTAGGAACTTCTATGGTGGTCCCGGGCTTAAGTTTCACCGTGCGGGTCATGCTAATAGTTCACTTTCCATAGGAAATTCACTAAAAACACACAATTTGGTATTTTGATCATTTCTCTACGTCAATTGGTTACCGAGATATTGAAAGTGCTAAACACAGGACGTTGTCCAATGTCATTCTTATGGAGGAAAATACAAATTTTATATCTCGCTTATTTATGAACGTATATTGACAAAACTTGGTATACGACTTCATCTGGTTGTGGACCACTGATATTTGCTCAAAAAACCAATTTTTTTACCAATGGCCCCCGTAGCAGCAAACCTGCGTACTCAGCCTCATGTTATTCTTATGGAGAATAAGTAACGTGTTATCTCCCTTCATTATGAAAATAAATTAATGAAATTTGGTGTATGGCTTTACCTACATGAGTTATATTGATATTTGTATAAAAACCCATTTTTTGTGCTCCTTGCTTCAGCAAACCTGCATACTCAGCCGCCATGTTATTCTTATGGAGAATAATTAAAATGTCATAAATCGTTTATTTATGAATGTATATTGATGAAACTTGGTATGTGGCTTTATGTGGTATTAATATACATATATATGCATTGGAAATTTGCTGAGTACGCAGGTTTGCTGCTACGGAGGTATTTACTGTATAAGAACTAACAAAATTTCACAAAAAAAACAACAACAAAAATGTTTTTGTACATACAAATTTCCTGGCAGTCTGAGCAATTTTAAACAAGGGGCACATGTGATCCAACGAAACGTTTGTAATGTGACGAGTATATAAAAAGTAATTCAAATGAATAGTACACTCGCGTGCCAACTTAGTACGTGACGCTTACTTTATCTTTTTGCGAACTTAAGCATAAAATTCAGTCTTAAAAACATATTTGCCATGTATTTTGTTTCTTGATCGTGTTTTCAAGGACCAGATGCTGATGCAGTTGCATCTGAAAAGTTAATTGCGTCAATTCTAAAGGCAATTACTTGCATTAAAACTATAGCAATTTGTATTGCAATAAATGCATCATTATAAATTAACTATCCGTGTTGACTGTTGTTGTCATACATTTTGTTTGTAGAATGATGATTTTACTTGTATTTTATGTTATTTTATCTAAAAAAAATTCAGTTTTTACCTCATAAAAACTAACAAAATGTCACAAACAAAACATCAAACTGTATTTGTACACAAACATCTTCTAACAGTGTGAGCAAATTGTAAACAAAGGACACATATGATCCAACAAAATATTTGTAATGTGACTAGTATACAAAAATAGCATCTCACATATAATTTCAAGAGCTCGAAAAATTAGCGTTCCCAAGACTCGGGCGGCAGTTGAAGTGTTACAGTACTTCCAAAACATAAATGGAATAAGAAGAAAAATCAACATTCTTCACAAACCAATAGCAAAGTGCTCTATGTCTTGGTCTCCTTGGTTGATACCAACCTATAACACCTTAAATTGGCGACGGTGAACTTTGTTTAAATGGCTCCACCATATATAGGTGTGATAGGTCCGTACAAACAAGTTATAGGTTCCTCTTTTGCTTTTTGTTGGCCCAAGCTTTCTTCATTCTTTCAGATCGTACTTTTCTTTCCTCATCCGAAATCTCCCTTATTCCCAGTCTGTGGTTTATAAGTTGGATTGATAGTATGGTGTTGTTGTATTGGAGTATCGAGAGTGTGTCTGTTGTTGCCATTTAAATCCTCCACCGAAATCTGTAATTTCCTCATGTCCTCCTTTGATTCAAGTGATCCACTTAATTATGCTCTTACTATTCCATAACTTCTCTATCGTTCCCCTACTAATTCTATATTCTAGTGTCCTTATTAAATGTCCTAAGAACGAAATCAGTTTCTTTTTCAACTTTCAACATACTTGTCACTGTTCCATTTATTTATAAACTGATTTATTCAAATCTTTATTCTTCAAACTCAGTCATTTTGATAGGTTTTATTTATTTACATGTTCTGACTATTCCCCTTTCTAATTTGAGTAATTAGTATAGGGATAGTTTTGTTGAAGGATCACTTGCTATATATATATATATATATATTATTTGCGGCTATTTAATAGAGATATGTAAATTTCAATGAGAATTAATGAGTGAGTCAATAAAAGATTTAAATAATGTGACTGATGCATAGCTGAATTATTTTTACGTTTCATTTTTCGAGATATTGTGGAAAAGAGATGGATATAGTGGCAAGAATGTCCCAATTCTAACATTACTCGGAATGGAAGCTAACTAATCTTATATAGTACTTGCATACTTACCATTGGCTACGTTTCTTTTTTAAACTTTGACAGGTTTATTTCAGTTGTTAATAATATATAATTACGTTCTGTTTTATAGTTCGGCAGGCGCGTTTTTATATATTTGTAATTTGTACTGCTTTTGATCGAAATTACATGACTAGTTCTTTAGTAGGGTAAGTTCATAATTATTTTTGAGTTATTTTGACAACACCCACCTTAATATTCAAATGCAGTCAATCTTGGTCAATCTTGTAACCAAATAACCTTTGTCAACCTTTGTATCGTGTGTTTGGTAACAAGATTGACTGAGGATGCTCACTGCATTAGAATATTAAGACGGGTGTTGTCCAAACAACTCAAAAATAATTCCTTTTGACTGTTTATTGAAGATTAATTTATCAAATATCAACCATTTTAACGATAACTAGTTGGTGTCCGTCAAAATTCGACGGATACAATACATTAATAACAACTGGCATGACATACGTTGAGGCTTCATTCAAGAAATGCGGTTTTTAAAACTAATCCAAATAACCACATGTATTATGTCCCATGTCAAAATCAGAGGTCGGGAAGTGATAGAAAAAGCCAGTAAGGCCTGATATCTGGAAAAAAACTATCCGAAGTTTTGTATCCTCCTAACAACCTGATATCGTCCGGAAACAGATTTGAGGAGCCTTGTTCACTATCGCCTGGAGTATTCTGTTCTCCGTAAAAATAACATGGCAAAGTTATAGCAAATGTTCGTGAAGGAGGGGGGTGTACACATCCAACGTTAAGTCCCATGGTTAAGACCATGGTAAGCCCATAACACACAATATTATATATACTATGTACAATTTTTCATTTTCCTTTGTGCATTAGATGATAGTAATTGTACCGGTACTGTATCCTTTAAAGTACACCCTATCTTCTCCGTATTTTCAGCCGAAGCTCTTGCTATTTTACACGCTCTTTACTATATGGAAGATAAAACTCTACAAAATTATGTTATTTTATCTGATTAAAAAAGTGTCCCATGGCCCTAAATAACATATAAATACATTTTAATACTCCACCTGTAATTGTCAAAATTAAAAGTAAATATCTTGAACTTGTGAAAAAATGATTATAACATTAGGCTATATTTGTTTGGGTCCCTGGTCACTTTGGCATTCAAGGAAATGAAAGAGTTGATACAGCGGCTAAAAGTGCATCTAGGAATTAACACCACTAACATCCATCCTTCAGTGACTACAAATTTATCTTTAAGAAAAGAGCATACCAAAGATGACAAGAATAATGGTATTGTTCTGGTGAATCAAAAGGAAAGAGAATTTTTAATTTAAAACCTTCTGTACCTTCTTCCCCTTGGTTTACACCATATAAAAGACAACGAAGATATATTTCAACATTTTGCAGGATCAGATTTGGACATACTTTTTCAAAATATCATTTATATAAGATTAACCTTGTAACCAGCCCCGAGTGTGAATGTGGAATGGACACAGCTTCAATTGGCCATTCACCTTTTCTTGCAGTTTATTTAATGAAGAAAATAGAAAAAAATTTATAAACAACTGATTAATTTGAAATTGGTAATATCCTATTGTGTTTTAGCAATTATGAATTATTAATTAAGAAATTGTACATATAGGAAGAGTTTTTACTTGACGAAGTGATTTGATTTGTTTTTTATTGACAGATTTGATCACAGCTGATGTTTTATTCTAGTACGCATTATTAACAGTTTATTGGTTAGCTGTTTTCAAAATTTATCTCAAGGAAGGTTATTCAGACCAAACACAACCTAAAAATCAAATTGCTTGCCACAAGAACCTTACTAACAGTCTGGACTCGACTAACTGCATCGCACAACACGTAAGGCAATCCTTTTATTTCCTTTACAATAACAAAAGTAACATCTAGAGCTCTCACCTAGGAAAAAAGAGGGATTTTTTTACAATTATTTATTTCTGGTTCAATGTTACATGTCAATATTCACATAATTTTTAACATACAATGATTTTATGAACACATATTTACATTATCGGGTTCGTCCTAGTTAGGATCACCCTAGAACATGAAAAAAGAAGAAATATTTGAAACAAAACATCAGCCATGAACTAAACAAATACAAAAGAAAACATAACAATATTCTCGATCGATTATGAACAGAATATCTTGAGGAAGTCTCGCTCGTAGCGTCCTGTTTATTGTAATTTGCCCAATGTTGAATGTCACAGCACCAGGAACAAAGTTTCGAGGAGTTTTTGAGAAGATTTTTCTATAAATTTTAATACTGGTTCGAGCTCTTCATGAATGTGGTTATTTCTAACGAACCAGGGAGCATTCACTGCGATTCTGAGAATGTTGTTTTGTAGAACTTGAATTTTGTTAAGTTTATTATGAGATACAGCCAAACCCCAGACAGGACAGGCATACATAACTAAAGGCCGAATTATTGTTTTATAGATTAATTTTGCACACTCTGGTTTTAAACTTGATTTTCTATTTATTAAGGGAAAAAGTTTAGCTAGGCGAGTATAGCCCTGAGTTAACTTTTTGTTAACATGAAGCCTCACTGAAGGATGTGTTTGTAAATAAACCACAGAATGGTTTCCAGCAAACATATGATTGAAAATACGTTTGACAACAAAGTAGTATTTTAGAAGAGAATATTCATTCTGGTCGCCTTTGTTTCATAGATATTTATTACGATTTAAATTACTTAATCTTAAAAACACTTTAAATTTAAAATACTGTATACGCTGTTCAGGAAAATATTTTAATGTTTTGTATATAGAAAACGGTCGTTGGACATAATTTGCAAATTTCATAATTTTATAGTCTGTGTTTAATAGTGTTGCCATGGGAACGGAGGGGACAGAGGGGTAATGGCGGCCACCATGTAGGGTTAAATTTTTGTTGGAGATTAACATAAGTCTTAAAATAGAGCTCTAGACGTATTATGCTCGTTGATAGGGTCAATGTAGCGGTTATATATAGAAACCGAGATGGAGATTAAAATGTTTTGATTGATACATATTGAAGGGATTCTTGGCAGAGAAGTAAAATTACAACTTAACACACAACTTATCGTTGGTGACTTTCATTTTAATATTTAGAAATCAGACTCTTTTACAGGGAAATTCAAAAACATCATCAGACGCTTTGGACTGACAACTAAAATAACCCAGCCCACCAGAATCACTTATTCATACACTTGCATTGACAACTTCATAACGAACAGCCAGAAAGAGAGAAGTAGGACATTTAGTCCACTTTTGTCTCATAATCATGCCATAAATATCGATGTGTATTCAATCACATGAGGTCTAGAGGGAATCATAAGTAAAATATAAGTTACAGAAGTTATAGGGTGATTTAAAAGAGCTGACAATAAGGTTCAATCATGAGACCTGGCAATCTATTTAATATAAAAACAACGGGAACTAAAAATACAGTAAATCTGTTAACACTTTAAAGAGTGTACTCCTATGATATAAGTAGGGTATATTAGCCGATTCTGTGTGAGGTGGGTGAGGCCTAGGTGGATTTAAATAAGGTGTGCTATACAGAAGGTCGAATTTGAGCATGTTCTGCGCAGCCTCTAGGTGACGTCACGGTTTTTATTTGATCAGCTGGTTTACAGTGATAGCTGATGTTACTCTCGGCTACAGCCTATCCAAAAATCCAATTCGGGGTCAGAACGTCAATCTCCCCTCCATTCCCACCATCGCGGCCGCCACTAAAATTGCAGAGTTTCACTAACAATGTACATATAAATATATATATATATATATATATATATATTATATGACGTTACTCAATGTTAACATTCTGGTGGAGATGGAGGAAGGGTAGACGTTCTGAACCCGACCTGATTTTTTGGATAGGCTATAGCCACCGCTGAAGTTTCTCATTGTTGCAAACTCGTTCCTAAAAAAGCGCGTCACCGAGGTATTCTGACTACCCCATGTCCCCCACTCCTTGACATTAGAAAACATGGATAGTACAGACTTATAAACGAGAACCAACGGCTGTTACAATCACTTAAAATTTCACTGACAAATAATCAAAAGCTAGATTAAACTAACTCCGAGTTTAAAACTACAAATGATATATTGTGTAAGGAAAACCAATCCAAGTATCAAATGTTGACTGAACAGACACCTAAAGTAGCATTGTTGCCTAAAGATTCAAATCTGAAACATGTCTTTGTGTAATGATTAAGGAAACCCTTCTAGAGATATACGGAGTTTGTGAATACAAATGCATTCAAACACAAAAAAAGAAATTTCAAACAAGCATTAAATAAAGCGAAGGAAGACGGATTTGAAATGTGCTACTTTAGAGAAAATGTTCCAAACGGTATAAATTCTGTAAATAAATCTAAGGAAGTAATGAAGAGTTACAGCGTGCTCAATGATTGCAGATACAACAACATCATAACCTCTCACAATTTCATTAATATAGTTGAGCATATCTTGGACAATGCACAAGTCTACACTTCAATGATAGTCTGCCAGTAACAGTCGCTACGTACTCCAAAATGAACAGTGTGGATGACGCAAGAAAAGTAATCACAGCATCAATGAAGAAAATTCGTTATAAACGCATTAAAATCCAAGAAAGGCTAGCAATCAAGTTAGTGTTAGATAGAGCGAGAGATGTGTTTGAGAGTGAATATCAAATGAAACAATATAATTATGAAGAAAACAAAGATAGTGAATATCATGTGAACCAATATAACTATGAAGAAAACAAAATATATAAATACCCCCGTCACAGCAAACCTGCGTACTCAGTGAATTTACTATGCATGAATATATTTCTTACTACCACATAAAGCCACTTACCAAGATTCATAAAAATACTTAAATAAATAAGTGATGTAGCATTTTATTTATTCTCCATAAGAATAACATTAAGGCTGAGAACGCAGGTTTGCTGCAACGAGGAAGATAAAATTTGTTTGCAATTATCAAGATAACTCAACCAGGTGAAGCTACATACCACGTTTTAATGATTTATGTTCATAATTAAGGGAGATGTAAAGCTTTACGTATTCTCCATAAGAATAACATTAGGGATGAGTATGCAGGTTTGATGCTGCTGGGATAATCAATAAAAAATCATTTTGTTGTGTAAATATCAATATACCAGTACTAGGAGAAGCCACATACCAAGTTTAATCAATACACGTTCATAAATAATCAAGATATAAAATATAAAATATTCTCCATAAGGATAACATTGGACAACGTACTGTGTTTACCACTTTGAATATCTCGGCAACGGTTGGACGTAGAATCACAATTTAAACACCAAAACGATTGTTTTGTAGAGCTAAACTGATTGGTAAAAGCAAATGTGAAATGTACAGTAAAATGAATTAAGGAAAAGCTAAACACCATTTTCCCATAAGATTAACATTGGAGATTTGATGAACACGCTTTTTGGATTTTCTCCGCAACCACTTAACCTAGGTTAATGATTCAAAATACTATATTATTTGTTTTTTTAAGCTCTAAAAATGGTTAAAACAAAAATTGTGTGTTTTAAAAATTTCAGGGTGAAAAGTGCAAAAACTGAATTTTGGAAAATTGTAAACCCCCATAAACCCCCTTTCCCATTGTCCGATTTTTCTGGTTTTCGAACTTAAAGTCATGAATGTCACTTTACACATTTGAGCCAAATTTCATCGAAATCGGACTTTTTTACTCAAGTTATCGTATTCACGGACACACACACACACATATACATATATATATATACATATATAAATTTGAACGAATAGTGTTTTTAGCATCTGGGGACCTCAAAACAAAAAGTTACCATGGTCTCGGGCTTAAGTCTTACCATAAGACCTACGGTAATAGCTTCTTCCCTATAGGGGATATTCGCTAAAAAGACTTAAATTTAATGAGGAACTAAATACTCATTACACTTACGAGCCGTGTGAGGATGTATAACAATTAACGTAGAATCAAATCGTGATAGTTGAAATGAGATTTCGCAGACTGTTGGAACTGATGTTGGAAGTCAAAATTAAACATATAACCTATTGAAGCAAAATGTGTAACAGCGAGAGCACGCAGTTTACTTCAAGGGTAAGCAGACAAAACAACAGCCAACAGTACGGTAGAAGTCGCACGGTAAGGACATGGACGCTTTCGCTTCTGCGGACGATTGCATAAAATCTTTTATTGAGGAGATTGAGATTATGAACAATAATACTTGTGAACATTCATTAACGATACCTCAGACATCATCTGTAAAACCGCCCAATGCCAACAAGAGACGAAAGAGACCAACTTCCATCGAAATGGAAACCAAGAAACCAGGATGGGTAAACCAACAGATGATTGTCCCACAGTGTCATGGTTGGAGGATGGTAATTCTTTGCTTTTCAAAACCCGGGAAACAAAGCACAAATATTATTAAAAATGGAATTAAACGATAGTACAGATATAGTATACATGTGCGGTTTATTTTTGCGCAAAGATAGTGAAATGTACGAAAGTGTTAAACAAGTAGTTGTTAAAGTGGAAAATATGAGGATTGATAAATCAACAGGAGTACCGAAAATTACGGTACTCCGGTTGGCACGGGATTAACTCTAACTGTTCCACAACGCAGTACAGTTTCACAATCAACGCCGAAGAAGCGAGGTGTGAGTAAGAAACGAACAACACCATCAATCAATTAGAGCACCTACGTTCCCAGACAGGTCTCAACGCTTTGGTTTTTTGTGTGGACACCTGTATGGGACACCTGCGCACAACAGCTGCACGGACCACCTGCGTAGAAAACGTCTGTGCGGGTTTATAATGCGGAGCCCAGCCCGATTGAACTACATTCTTCACCAGACCACCACCTCGCCTAGACCTACTCCCACTACTACAAATGACGAGCAGCACTTTCACCACAGAGTTTGTTTGTGTGGGCAACACTGCGGACATGGACCTGAGAGCTACCTTCAACAACTGCAAGTCAGACTCTCCGCTCTTCACCACAATAGAAGATCTCCTGGAGGAATGCGCCTATCTCATCACTGCAATAGAACGAGTCACCACATCCTTTGGCGGGAAAATCATCGTGATCCTGGAGGGGCAGATTGGGGACGACTTCTTTCTTCGAGTCTACTTTCCTAGACGGTTCAATGAGGTCCTGAGCAACACCGACATCGAGCGCTACAACAGCGGGTTTGGAGAACGTCTTCGCTTGGTCAAGCACAGTCCAAGGGGTTCCAATAGCAGAGTCACACCTTTGGAGTTTATGTAAAGCAAGACTTGAAGATTATGTAAATACCTTTGTAAATTAGTTTTCGTAGTCAATACTTTTAGTCACGTTCAGAACATAACCACTGTGTTAATTTGTGCACTTAACCCCAAAAATTTCCTTTAGTTGTAAGTTTAAAATTTAAGTGTGTGGTAATTTTAAGGTGTTTAGCTCATTATTGACCATGAGCTTGATGTGGAAACATCCGTGCTCAGCCATTGTATCAGGACCTTCGTGTTATGGTAAGACACAGTTTGTGTCAAAGTTTATAAAACACATTACCAAAATGTGTTACACAAAATTTAACAGTATAAACTGGCATTATGGTAGTGGCGGTGGAGGAGGAGGTTACTCAAATAATAAATAATGCCATCATTAATCACATAGAAGGACTGCCAAACTTGGAGGATTTTTCTGGTAATGAGCCGGTACTTGTGATTATAGACGATATGATGTGTGAGGCTGACAATCGTGTGGTGTATCTTTTCACAAAAGGTTGTAATCATCGCAACATAAGTGTGTTTTTCATCACACAAAATTTGTTTTATCAAGGACGTGGGCTATGTAATTGAATTCTCATTACATTCTGTGTTTTAAGAATTCTAGAGATAAGAGTGCAATTTAGGTACTTAGCCAGACAAATATATCCAGACAGTCCAAAATTCATCGAGGTGGCTTACACTGACGCTACTAGGAATCCACACGGCTATCTACTGATATAATTGAACCAATCAACAAACGAGAATATGCGAATAAAAAGTTGTATATTTTCAGACGTTTCTACGAATTATGTGCATGTACCAAAGAAAAAGTAATTTCGCTATCAGTAGTAAACATTTCGTGCTAGCGGAAGGACGCAACTCTGCTGAGGACTTTGATACACGCATCACCAAAGGAGCGCAAAGCACTATTAAACGTGTGTGACAAGAGTCGTATTTGATCAGTGTGCGAGTGTGCTTACAAAGTGTTGCACGGTAAAGTTCCTCTGGCGAAGAAGAGTAAAATTCAGTTAAGCAAACAACACAAAGTGGATCTACGACGATTGGTGAAACGCAGCGAAGGCTGGGCAAAGAAACGAAAATATCTCATACAAAAAGGCGGCGGACTCTTATACCATTTCTTTTAAGTGCAGTACTACAAGCAGTATTGAGTAGTTAAAAATGACTGATATCTACAATCAGTTCCATTTGAAATTACCGAGTAATAGTTCAACGCAATATTATCAAAAAAAATACAGTCGCAAATTATATAACACATTTACCCTTTTCAACTATTCCAAAGAGCTATTCAACTGCCCGCTGGTGATTGGGAAATGACACTTGTGGAAACACATTACCCTTGTTCATTTTTATCAGTCGGTAATGATGGAACAATTGACATCTACACAAAACCGAAAGCGGAAGCTAAAGTGAACATAAAAGCACTGGAACGGGTTTTCGACAGCACTGCCGATGTAACACCAATAGTGTCAGCTACTCAAAAACAAAACTACAGAATTAATTTGAAGACTGGTGATTATGCTAATATGCAAGAATTGTGTCATCATATCAATTAACAAAAACTAGTGATTACTTTTGGTGTAAAGTTTAATATTGAAAATTAATACAACAAATTCATTGAAGTAGCGATGGGAACTGATGTTTGAAAAATTAAATTAAGCCCGACGTTATCGCTTCAATAATTGGGGTTTGGTCCAAATGAAGTTTCACTGGAAGTTGATGCAGTTAACAAAAGCATCCGATCGCCCAACATTCATCTTGGATTACCATCACACATTAAAATTTATCGTGATTTATTCGAACTGCAATGGTTGGTGATACAGTCGCCCCATTAATGAAAATTGTCAATATATCTACGTCTACTTATCTATATGGATTGTATAAATCAACATAATTCATCGATCCGCATTATGCACCAGTTATAAAAAGGTCTTTTGACAGTGTGGAAATTGACTTAAGAGATAACATTGGGCATCATTTGCCATTCCACTTTGGAACGTCGTGCGTGAAGTTACACTTTAGAAAAGTAGTGAGTCATTAGCAAAAAAGGAACAGGCAAAGAAGATGGTAGTTGTACCGCAAGAGTTTATGGATCGATTGCAAACAAATGCTACTAATAAAAAACAGACTAATCTATCCAGTGCAAACAGTCTCGACGCGGGGATGCAACAATTATTGGATAGCAAACATATGGATGATAGTGAAAAGTGGAAATTAAACAAACAAGCGTTACAACGATTCTTACATATTGCAGAGAATAAACACCAACCGATTAGCATACCAATCGTGGAGAAGGTAGGAATGAACATAGTCGTCGAATGCACACCGCTGTGGAAGGTGGTTCAGTTGAGGAGATTGTGGAAACGTTTTCCAAAACTTACAGATCTCACGCCCGCAATCTTTTACGTTTCATGAAACGTGAAGGTAGTCTAATCAGTTGGGACGGTGGCTATCCAGTGTACATTAATGGTGAAAAAATCCCAGATTAAAATCTAGTGGATATCTTAAATTGCATAGTAAAAGTGCGTGTGCGTGATTACACACCACCAGTATGGTACGAAGTGCTCAATGCTTTGAAAGCGATGAACGTGCCAAAGAACAATATGAATAATATAAGAGCGCTAAAAGAAATAAATGTTGAATATCGATCATCATTCACAGGAGGATCAGATGATGACGAAGAAGACACTTTACCTGAATCAATACTGCGGACACAAATTATAAATCGATTACGATCGGCTAGAGGAAAAAGCGCAACATCTACATCACTACGAGCGACAGAGCAGTTTGATTTTTAAAACAGAAACAAACCACTGTCAAATTTAGACAAGTGGGAACCATACACAGGATAGGTTTTCATTACGGAACGTTTGTATTACAATCCGAGCGAACCAACGTCGTATGGTGGTGTAGTTCCTTTAGCGCGAGCTGCAAAACCAGTTTCAAAACGCAAAGTGATTGAATGGCTACAAACACAGGACACTTACACATTGCGCAAACCAGCATGTAAACGTTTCCCGCGCAATCCTTACATAGTGTTTGCTCCATTTGAATTGTGGCAAGCGGACTTGAATGATATGCGTGGTCTAAGTAAACACAATGATAGTGTCAACTATTTATTGACTGTAATAGATGTGTTTAGCAAACGCCTATATGTGAGGGAGGGCGTTGAAAAGTAAAGAAGGAGCTGAAGCGGTAAACGCTTTCGAGGAGATATTTGCGGAAGCGACCAAAACACCTCGCTGTTTACAAACTGACAAAGGTACTGAATTCACTGTTGCCAAGACGAAAAAATTATTCAAACAATACGGAATCATCTACGTCACTACACAAAACCCAGATATTAAAGCAGCTATAGTGGAACGTGTGAATCGCACTTTGAAAACACGCATGGGCGATATTTGACTTACAAAAACACATATAGTTATGTAGATGTGTTGGACAAACTGGTTAATGCTTACAATAACAGCGCTCACAGGAATCTAGGCAACAGAATACGCCCAGTTGATGTGACTGCTACCAATAAGCGAATATGGTATCAGGTATGGCGCAAAATGTACGGTAGGATACCACGTTGTGTTAAGCCAAATCTGAAAGTTGGCACAACAGTGTGCATATCTAAGGTACATTCGCAAAAGGTTACGAAACTAATTGTAGTAAAGAAGTGTTGGTGGTGCGACGTTTAAACACATTGATGCCACAGCCAATGTACACTTTGGCAGATCTCAAAGGTGAACGGTGGTTGAACAGTTTTACGAATACGAATTACAAAAAGTAACAATATACAACGACCATCTGTTGAAGATTGATAAAATACAAAACACTACAGGGCGAGGTCACAGTAAGTTATTTCGTCAAGTGGGAAGGTTACGGAGACGAGTTCAATTCTTGGGTACGAGCGCAAGATTTACAAAATGCCTAATAGCAATCAATTTATTTAACATTGTCCAGCAATAGCTCAAAGGATTATTTTACAAAAAAACACAGTGAACAATTATACTACACATCTGCCAAGACACCAAGACAAACCCGTTTAGATGTCTAGGCGATTGGGAGATGGGTTGGTCGAAGCGTATTATCTATATTAGTTTATGACTGTGAATGATGAATCGTGTATTTGGCTTGAGTATAAACTTGTGTTACAAAGTATTCCTATTACACTTAGTGCTGAGCAAATTATGCTAAAGATGAAACCCGCATATTACAAGACCATAACTGATTTATTGAAAATGATCAATACTACAAAGGATGTGACTCACTATGTATACTTTGAGTATGATAAAAAGCAGGACAGAGTTAAGATAACAACAATGGTAGATGGTATAAGGGAATTACATAACAGTCACGCCCTGTCTCTTCAGTTGGGTTTCGATCCGTACGAGAATGATTTGTCAAATAACCTCACAGGATTATGGCCACCTAATCTGTCTATGGGACAGACGACGTGTATTGCGATCTGATTGAACCGCAGATGATTGGCGACACTACAGCACCGCTTTGAAGATTATCAATATTGACAGAGAAAACTACATACAATTGCGCAAAAGACTGGGCATTTCACAGTCTGTTTTCAGGCTCTGGTATACACTTTAGCGATGCTGGTAATCTCATAAATAGAGATGATTACGATGATGGATATTTTCTGATTGCATTCGATCTAATACCTGATATGTCAGCAAGCGACACTACTTATTGGAACCTAGTGTGTAATGACAGTGTGCATATGGATATTGGTTTCGGTACGGCGCTCACAGAGACTGTCAACTGTCTGGTATACGCAGAGTTTGACAACGTTATCGAAATTGATCGACATCGCATTGTAAATGAGGACTTTGGTGGTTAGATCAGCATAATACAGTGATCAACATTTATACAAGATGGATCGTTTACACTGAGTACCGCGTAAAAATTTAACATATCCAATTATTTTGGATTTTCAATGTTTCAAGGACAACAATAATGACTATATTCTGAAAAAATGACTATGTGTCTTGGAATTGGAAAAAATATAAGAAAAATATATAAGCAAGTGAAGATATAAGCAGGTGTGTGTCTTGAATTGAAAAATAGGTACACTGTTAATGCATCATTTGCCAAATCACCATTCAGTCGACATTTATTCACTCAAGAGAAACTACGTGAAAGCTATTGTCTCACTAAACACTGTCACGGATTGCAATGGGATCAAGGTGATATCATGTACTAGAGGACAAGTTACGAGCATGTATCGCCAAACGCCCGATTGTCTATGTCAAAGGTGTTGAGAAAAAATAATATGTACGCTGCAATTTTATCACAGATCACTGTAGTACTAATGTCATTGATATCAACGATATTGGTTGTGGATCACTATTGTCAATCAACAATCTACTATCAACAAGTGCTGTGCGATATCGCCATCACAAGACAGCTTACACATGATGTGTCCTGATCAATTGTATCACATTACGCCGTTGGTTTCATCTAATTTCAAACATCGATGATGATGATGTGAATGATACCAGTGCCTGCTTCTGTTTTACTACTAGTACGCTGCTACTGACAGTATCGAAGCAGTAGAATGAATACCATAGAGATACCAAATTATCTGTCCAAACTGCATCTACAAAATATTGGGGACTATGCTGCGGGTCATTTACCGCATTATATCTCACAATGTACTGGGTTGTGAAGGATTGTGAAAACTCACAAGGATTGTGAAAACTGATCCACACAATGAAGATGGCACTCACTGGGTGGATTTCTACCTGAACAAAGGAGGAGGAATAATTGAATTTGTTGAAAGCTACGGTCAACCTCCACATCTAAAATTCTACCAAGGATTCCTGAGACGCAACGCTCGTCGCTATCTGTACAACGATCATTGCATTCAAAGTGACAACACTCTGGTCTGTAGCCAATACTGTCTTGTATACCTGTACTGTCGCACCCACTACAGCATGAAGATGAAGGACTTTGTTCAGCTCTTTGACGACTCTCCTACTGCTCACAACGATGCGCTGATCAGAAGACTCTTTGTACAAATGTATACCAATTGAATCTTGAAAAATTGCTTTTTTTCTCAATAAACTAGTTGTTTACTCAGAGTAAAAAAGTTCTTGTTATATTTCCTCCTTCTCCTTTAGTATTTACTTTAGTTTATAGACTCATATTCAATGAAAAAAATACTAAATTGAATATTATTGATTTTTATTAGTCTGTTTTTTACCCATATGTCTAACTTAAGACTAATTTGGGAAAATATTTAACAAGTATATGACATGTGACTAGATTTATTAGTATGCATCAGGGAATATCAACAACAACAAATATCAACAATATGACTAGATTATCAAGATCTCATGCAGATTATTATCTCATACAGTTTACATCAATGAATCTGGTTTTTAAAAGTCCTACAAATGCATGTAAGTGAAAAAATACAAATCAACTCAACCGGAAGTAGTCGTGCCCCAAATTGGTGCACAACCCAATTATAATGATTCTAAAGTAACATTCATATCTGAACTTGGTTTATACGAATTATTTTTTTCCTGATGTTAATTGATTTAATAAATATGAATTTAATTAATTTATGGACTATATAAGGAAAGGTGAATTTATTTCATCTAATAAAATTTAAATATGTAACAAAAACAAAGGATAATAAAATCTATAAAATATATGACAAAATCAACTATAAACACACACACGCACACACTCAGTTTAATGTTCCGAAACCTCACCTCACACTAATACGACGTCGCGAAAACATTCACTAATCTACGTCGTAATCAATTTCCATCGGTGGTGGAAGGAAGGGTGCTATTGGTATCGGTGGTGCCCTTGGGGGTATCCCATAATGTCCCAATGGAAGTGTGTTGATTCCATCTTCTGATAGCACGTATAATTTGTCATAAAACGGCGTCAGGGAGCTTTTCCTTACCACAACGGTGTACATTATGTGGTAACGACTTTGGAAACGCATATTGTCTGTTGATTTGATTGTATGTCTGAACAGACAATCTTCATAGTCTTTAACAGATAGATCTTTCTGAACAACGGCGCGATTGATATCTTTCACCTTTTTTAAAGGCGGAGGTATATCCCAATCGTCGTTATCTCCGTTACCTATTATAGCATATGTTCTACCACCAAATACGACCTAGTACAATTTTGCCATCAAGCCAACGAACTTCTTAATGGTCACCCCACCGACTTCGTCCTTAAACTTCCCCAAAACCCTAGCGTTGCGGCCGTCATAGCAGATATGGTTCTGGGGGTAGTTGCTGGTGTTGAAGTCGTCCAGGTTTGTATCATGTCGCGGTAGACGTCTCTGGTACGGATTGCGTAGATAATACCGGCTGTATCCATTTAGGCCAGTCTGATCCTATCCAATCCGTATCGTTCTACCATGCCATAGTGGAAACCGTACATCAATCGTTTACTATGGTCCAGAATGGTGATTCCAGCATACGCACTGGCTTGTTCAGGACCACTCGCCCCTTTGCCATATGCCATATTTAGTAGGGGCAGGCTCTCATTATACCAAACGCGGCTATTGAAATTCGCATTGGCCACGTACTTTGTATAGATTTTCTGCGAGGGTGCGAGTTTCAGATTTTGGTGTTTTCTGACATTCTGGAGACTCATACCAGAGGCAGCATTGACCATTAGTTTGAACATCTCCACTTCTAACTTGTTTCTGGCCTGCTGTCTAAGCAGGTATTCATAGTTACGTACGGCTTCAATCATGGTGACAGTTTAAAACACAGTACCTGGTGGATGGTGGATGCGTTGAACACGTAATCCATTCTCCATCGCTTGCTGAAGATATTGGTAGTGGATTACATTTTCCATTTTATCCATTTGGGTGGCCATTAGTTTCTTCGATCTTCCTGCTCCGCTGTCGATCATGTCCAATGATGACTATGGCAGTTGGTATGCCGGTGCTCTCCACACTTCCAGACAAAACGGTAAATCGGGATGTTTGTCATGGAGGGCCTGATCTCTCTGGGATATTCCAGGTCCACCTCCAAAATATAACCATCCTCACCGTCTGCCGGAAGGTTTGCGATGTCCAAGCCGTCGCATTCCGAACGTGATAACCACTCAAAGTTAGCATATGGGAGTGGCTCGAACATTGCCCAACCATATAGTTTATTAGCGTCGTAATACATCAAGTATGTATGATTGTCATTCTCGACGCTACTCGTTGATGCGCTCTGACCGTTTCGGTCGCCACCATCTTCTCTTGTAAATTTATTATTGGCGACGACGTGTCGAGTAACGCACTGGGTTAGTCCACCTCGAATACCCTTCTCGAAAAACAAATACTGGTCAACGTCCTGTAGATGTTGTGTTGCATTTGCTGTTGTCAAAGGATATTTGTATTATTTTAGTACATTACTTGTTCATTGATAAATAAATAATTGTAATGTTATTATGATTGCACTTAAGTTAGATTATGATATTCTTTTACAAATCTTGACCTTAGGCGTTCGCCTATGTAGCGTATGCTTAAATCCGACCCTGCATTGAGGTATAGGCCATAGGGTATTGCTTTTGTGTAGTCAGGAAAATAGCGGCCCCTTTATATGCTTCACTTTGTCTTAGGAAATTAACATGTGTTGCATACGCCCTATATATTACGATCGTTATTTATAGAGCATTAAAAGGCTCTTCCATAATGGGAACATTTGCTGGACGAGGGAGAGGTTAGGGAATTTAGTCTACGGTTAGGAGGACATCTCTGTTTGATGACCCCAACAAGGTTAATGGTTAATATATCTAGAAGTCTCGTTTCGTGTAAAATAGTGTAGCCTTCATGGTCAACCGCCATTTTGCCCCTCTGTAAACACGGTACCCATGTAAACCAATAAAAACCAAGTTAAAAATTTATTAAATGACTAACACTTAACTTGTAAATAGACGATTTGATTGCCACCTAGGTGGGTAGCTGCGACCCACAAATGTGAAAGGGTCCATAAGGCTAAATGAAATTTCAACAGGTCAAGTGGCCAACGGGTGGCTGCAATAATAAACTGGCTGCGAGCTAGTGGGAAGGCGGCCTTGGTGTACCTGAAGAAAATTACTGTCAACATGAAGGCTTCACCTTTATACCCATACAAGACCTGTAGATATATTAAACTCGTTGAATCCATGTAACTATTTTGATCCGGTTTAACATTTGTTCAGGTACAGCCGGTTTTTATTTTCAAACATACTTATATGGTAAAAATAACCCGTAAAACCCGATAAAAAATAATCAATCTATGATTATAAAAAAACGAATTATTAAATGCCAGTTAACTGCAACAACATAATTTAATCATACCTTAGACTAACTACAGTATGATCATACGATTTTTTTACTCGTCGTTCGGTTTGTCATCCTCTGACCAGTCTACCAACTTTTGAACTTGTAGGAAATCTAGCGCATTATGGTTGAAGATTGTCGTCTCCAGTAAGGGGCCGTGCATAAATTACGCCATGCTACTTTTAGACCCCCTCCCCCTCCCAGTGTTAATCTCAGTCACACTGCTCATACCTCCCCCCCGTCACGTCACACTAATTAATTATTAAGTATTTGATTGTTGGTACGGTGTTTTATCACTCTGTAACTGACGATTTCGCAGGCTTAACTCCATTACTCGTGACGCATCACGCAGCCCTTAACCCCCCCTCCTACGTGTCACGGTCTGTCAATATGTGCTGCACCCCCCCTCCCCGGGGAGGCGTGACGTAATATATACACGGCCCCTAGGGCCGTAATTAAGCTTAGGCTAAGGCGCGCGCCAAGGGGCCCGCACCACACAGAACCCTTTTCAAAAGCCTGATACAAGCAAGAGAAAATGTCACCAATTTGGACCTGAACGCAACAAGGGCAACAAGGGCCCTTACCATTGGTTGAACCTTGGATCCCACGGCTTCTAAACCCGGCCTTGACTTTAGTAAGCGCTAAGATTACTAAAACTAGCATTATTTTGGGTATACTAGTTAATTTCCGGGTAATCATATGGCAATTTACAAGAAATTACCCGGTTTTCGGGTATTTGAATCTCGAGCGGGGATTTTGTGGGGATTACTACAGGATGACCGGGTAAAAGCGGGGATTTTATAGGTAGTTTGCGGGTAAAATAGCAAACCCAGTCTGGCAACACTGTTGACTATTCGCAGGTCCAGGTCGTACTGTCGTACTCGGTCGTAGGTCCTACTTGTACTTTATTCAAAGCAGCAATATGAACATGAATAAAACCAAAATAAGTTTTTTTTTACAACATTAAACTAGTTTAACGTGCAAACAATCTTATAAAACATCGTGATATCAAATGTATTCAACAAAATGCAGTTATTATAGTAAACATGAAGCAGGTCATGAAACTATTTCAGTTTACTTGTCTATAAAATTGAATGCCTGTAATAGGCTAATAAGAATTGGTCTTAAATTTTAAGTTTTGTTTTGCAGTGGAAAGTTTCCTTTTGTAAGTTTACCATGCGTGGTAAAGCAAACATAGATCATGTTGAAGGTAAGAATAGGCCTATATTTTTTGATTAGAAAGTTTAAAAGAAGTTTCTGGTGTTGTCTTGTCCGGCACCGACATTAGGATGTCATCCTGCTTCTCAAAGCCCAAAATTCCTGGAAGGCCCATGAATGAAGGCATAGGAATGGTTACATTGTAACCATTACTCCTATAGAAATTGAAATTTTTTTCTCAAAACGTTCTAAATAACGTACTGATTTTGAAAATAATAATGTTTTCCTGCGGAAAAGTCGGGAAAACAACGGGAACAAATATTTTTCCCGGAATATAGCGATGTGGGTACTCAAATTGTGTGGAATTTTACCCTGAACACGAATATGTAACCCGTTTCACAATTTAATATATTATAAGCGAGTTATCGTAAAAAAAGTGTAAAATCTACACAATCTAGGTGTCCTGGTGGGATTCCAGGGTAGTTGGGTGGCGAATTATCTTCAGACTAGGTCAAATGTAATAAAAGTAAAATTTCCCCTAAAACGGGCATTTTTCCCAAGACTGGGAAAAATTCCCAAAAACGGGAAATTTTCTAAAACGGGTAATTTCAACTAGAACGGGAATTTTTCCTTTAAACGGGAATCCCTCTATACAGCGCTCTGCGGAGTTAGGTTAGGTCGGGGGTTCCCAGACTTTTTGTCTGCGCGTACCACTTGATATTTTTTTATTTTTGGAGTACCACTACCTAAATTACTAAATAAGGTGGTGTTTATAAAAAATATAAATTTACATCAAGTACCGTATGTTTATTTTAAACAATTCAACACATAACGCAAACCAATGTTAGTTAGATAGTATAATTAAAAATAAAGCAAAAACATTTGTTTCCAGAATTATAAAAAAACAGTATTGACTCCAAATTTGATAAATAAAACGTAAACTAAAGTCCAAACTAATAAATCAGTAAATTAATATTAGTTTAAAGACGGCAGTTTTTCAGTTGAAAACATGTTGTTTATTTTTAATCAAGAGCTTAAAAGTCTGGCTGGATTGTGCTCAACTTAACTCGTAATTCTTCTTCGACACTAAGTCTGTTTCTATATTTATTTTTAGTATATAATAACTCAGAAAACCCACTCTCGCACATGTAAGTAGTTACAAACGGTATGAGAAATCGTACTGCTTGTTGGAAAAGAGAGGGGTATTCTGATTTTGTTCCCATCCAGAAAGAATACAAAGGTTTATTTTTGAAAACATCCTTCATTGAGCTGTCACTTGTCATTCCGATAAAAGCTTCTTTTGCAGTTACCTCTTGTGCTTGTGCTACCTTTTCGGAGAAGGGATTTCGGTACTTTGGTATTATACGGATGCCATCCTTATACAGCGCGCTGCGGCAGTTATGTTATGATGGGTTATTATAAAAATGATTGTAGGACTTTCCTTGTTTCGTTACAAATCGAATGATACCTGATGAGTCATACTTCCGGCCGCCAAACCCCCTCCAAATTGGCCAAGGTCAGGTCGTTGACCGGAGTGCGCGTATCACCTGTCACCGCCTGTATCTGGGTCAGTGTCATGATTTATTGCCGTGCACTACGTTACATTTGTTTTCATAATGAGTGACGTTCTTTTGGTGTGGGATTTACCTCGAAATGAAGAGGAAACCGTACGTATTTCTATGATAACCCATCCTAACATAACTGCCGCAGCGCGCTGTATATTTGGCGGAGTACATGTGGCGATCGGGTGTGGCTGCTGCTGCTAGCGGCGGCAACGCATTCAACACGATCCTAGCGGACATCGCTGCCTTTTGGGAGGCACAACACAAAGACCGCTCATCAGAATGATGTAAAATTTGTACAGTAAGTCAATAAAAGTACGTTTTTTCGAATTATGTAGTTATCCTTTGTATCCGGTAAAAATTTAACTTCCAAAAATAGTGGCATCCGTATAATACCAAAGTACCGGGATTTCTTATCCAGTCATATTTTGTAAAATCATCTGGAAAGTACTTCTCAAAACTGTTTTTAAGCAGCTCCAAATGTTCAATGATGTCAGGAACTAAATCTTCCATCGGGGTTCGTTGTCTTCCAAAAATGATGCAAGAGTAGGAAATAAAGGAAAGTCGTTGTTCTCAGCTTGGGAACTAAAAAGAGTCAATTTCCTTTTAAAAGATAATATCTTGTCATTTGCTGAGAAAGCTGTTGTACTTGGTCCTTGTAGGCCCATGTTCAAAATGTTAAGCCTATCAAAGATATCAGCTAAATAGGCCAATCTCGATAACCATTTATCGTCACTGAAAAATTCTTCATGTCGTTGTTTTTTTCACTGAGAAACATAAAAACCTCTGACCTTAGTTCAAATATTCGAGTTAATATCTTGCCTCGAGACAGCCATCTAACTTCAGTGTGGAGAAGCAAAGTGGTACTTTGGTATTATACGGATGCCACCCTTATACAGCGCGCTGCGGCAGTTATGTTAGGATGGGTTATCATAAAAATGATTGTAGGACTTTCCTTGTTTCGCTACGAATCGAACGATACCTGATGAGTCATACTTCCGGCCGCCAAACCCCCTCCAAATAGGCCAAGGTCAGGTCGTTGACCGGAGCGCGTGCATCACCTGTCACCGTCTGTATCTGGGTCAGTGTCATGAGTGATTTATTGCCGTGCACTATGTTACATTTGTTTTCATGGTACTTATTCGTAACGAAACAAGGAAAGTCCTACAATCATTTTTATGATAACCCATCCTAACATAACTGCGGCAGCGCGCTGTATAAGGGTGGCATCCGTATAATAATACAGTACCAGCAAAGTTTTAAATTTGCCTCCCATATCTTCACACAACAACGTGAATATCCTTGAGTTAAGAGCCTTGAGTTAAGATTTCCTTATTGCATTAATAAAGTTTATAACCTTCACAGCGTCTTTCAAGACATTATGAAGACTTTCAGGCAAGTCTTTAGAAGCCAATGCCTCTCTGTGTATGACACAATGTGTGCTTTTACATTCTGGTGCAACTTTCTTCACTTTTGCTGCTAGTCCTGTTAAGTGGCCATACATTGCTTTTGCCCCGTCTGTACAAATACCAACACACTTTTTCCAAGGAACACCTATCTTTGACAAATAATTGTCAATAACGCTGCAAATGTTTTCAGCTTTAGTATTTGACTCAAGGGGTTTGCAAAATAGAAACTCTTCTTTGATCTCCTCATGATAATCATAACGCACGAAAACGAGCAACCGTGCCATATTTGTCACATCTGTACTCTCATCTATTTGTAAAACAAAATACGTGCACTCTTGCAGCTGTAATGCCAACGTTTCTTCAATGTTTGAAGACATGTCATCGATTCGCCTTTTTACGGTATTATTAGATAACGGAACTTTTTTGTATTTCTTTGGCAGATTTTTCCCCCAAAACTGCTTGGACCATATCCCTAGCAGCCGATAATAAGAGGGTCTCGCCAATTGTATGAGGTTTTCCTTCTTTTGCAATTCTAAAACTGGCTAAATATGAAGCTTTTATCAAATTGGTATCAGTGTTAACAAAGTTTGTCATGCATGTAGACCCTTTCTTACAAATCGCAGATTTTCTTTGAAAAAACTCAATAGGTTTACCAACTAACTCTGTGTGCTTAGTACTTTGATGGCGTTTTAATAAAGAAGGCTTCATGCTTTGGTTTGAAAGGGTTTGTAGACATATAACGCATTGCGGGATTGGGTTATCGCTGTTCTCTGTACCAGGCTTAATTATAAATCCAAATTGTAAATAAGTTTCATCATACTTGCGGTTAGGTTGAGGTTTGGGTTTTTTAATCACATCCTTAGAGGTAGAAGGAGACTCCTGGCTTAAAAATCGCTTCATAGTTACGTAAAACACCAATTCGGAACATAACAAGACTCACAAACAAGTTATTAAAACTATTACTTTAGTAGCAATGGAGAAACAACACGCACGTTCCATTCAGTTCAATGCGCAAACTCGAACTGATATCGCCAATGTCAAAACGACCTAAATAACCTCAAAACATCAAAACAAAGAGAGAGATAGAGCGAGGGAGAGGGAGGGGGAGGGAGGAACGTCGAGACATGAGTCACATCCGCCGAGACTTGAGGCGATGATGAGACTCGAGACATGAGGGATGGCGCGGGGAGTGTACAGTCCAATCCAAAATTCCTGCTGAAAATGTGATTTCTTAAATGTAACAAGATAATATTAATTAACTATAGTTTTTTTAATATTGATATTTTTAGTCTAAAAACTAATTTTTATAAAACGAAAGAATAATTTTACTGTATTTTTATCGGTAGAAGCTTTGTATACTTGAATACGTACCACCCTAGATGTCCCTGTGTACCACCAGTGGTACGCATATCACCATTTGGGAACCGCTGGGTTAGGTTACGATAAATACACAAATTTGCTGTATTATGTAAATAATTTGTGTATATACATCATAACCTAACCTAACCTTACTCTGCAGAGCGCTGTATAGCGGGATTCCCGTTTAAGGTAAAATTTCCCAAGTTAGAAAAACTTTCCCGTTTTAGGGGAATTTCCCCGAAAAAGTTAAAATTTCCCATACAGTGCTCTGCAAAGTTAGGATAGGTTAGGTTATGATAAATAAATACAAATTTTCTGTATTGTGTAAATAATTTGTGTATGTATATATATCATAACCTAACCTAACCTAACTCCGCAGAGCGCTGTATAGCGGGATTCCTGTTTAAGGGGAAATTTCCCAAGATAGGAAAAATTCCCGTTTTAGGGGAATTTTCCCGAAAAAGTGAAAATTTCCCATACAGCGCTCTGCGGAGTTAGGTTAGGTTAGGTTATGATAAATAAATAAAAATTGTCTGTATTAGGTAAATAATTTGTGTAATATATATATATATATATATATATCATAACCTAACCTAACTCCGCAGAGCGCTGTATAACGGGATTCCCATGTTAGGGAGAATTACCCAGAAAAGGGAAAATTTCCCATACAGCGCTCTGCGGAGTTAGGTTAGTTTATAATAATTAAAATTGTTGTAACAAGGGTAAATTTCCCGTCATTGGGAAAATTCTCAAAAAACGGCAAATTTCCGGTTTTTGGGAAAATTTTGCGTTTTAGGGAAAATTTCCCATTTTAGGGAAAGTTTTCCTTTTATTAAATTTAACCTAGTCTGAAGAAAATTCCCCACCCAATTACCCCGGAATCCCACCGGGCCCCCTAGATTGTGTAGAGTTTACACGTTTTTTTTACGATAACTCGCTTACAAAATATTAAATCGTGAAAAATATAGTATTACATGTCATTCATTCATCATTTAGTAATAATTTTCCTATTATGTGTTATTTTATATTTAAGTTTCCCTATAAATGTACTAATTAATTAATTTCCCCTAAATATGTTATATGTGTTAATTGTCCCATGTCTATGCCTAATAATAATCACCATTATCATCACTCCTCAGAAAGCATTCCCCTCTATATATATAATGTTTATTTATCTGTGCAATTGTATAATAATATGTATTACATTAATTTAATCACCAATAATTATTCATAGCCTATCCCCATATAATAGCCTACTCACTTAATTTAATATGTTTGTTAATAATAATATTTTAGATATAATTTATGTGAGAGGATTGCAATAAAATTAAAATTTAATATAATATACTTTTCAAAAATAGTCCTTAAGGAATCTAAATTACAGTGACCAGTGTCAACAATTGTGTGACCATGTGCTTCTCAACAATGGACCATGCTTCCAGACCTCATCTCTACTAGATCCTTCTTCTTGCTCCAGATGCCATAGTGTTAAGACCTAGAATCTGTGAAGGACACAGTTCCTATTTTAAATTTCCCAGTATGGCCTAAGTTTTGCATTGCTTGGTGCTCATTTTATTAGGGACTTACTGCTCAATTAATACCTTCTTTAAATTCACTCCTTTTTATTTGATTCCCCCAAAAACTGGTATTTGAGCGAAGAACATTTGTAAGCAGATTGGTAAACTCCTTCCATTGTATTCTATTTAGGGACTGGAAAGAATACAGACATTTAAATAGAACAAGCTTAATGTTCTGAAAGTTAAAGTAACCTCAAGAGAGTATTTTTATATTGAACTATCTTTCCAAATTTAATTTTGAGTATTTTAACCATTCATAAAGTCAGTGAAACCATTGGACTCTCCTTTTGGACAACAACCAAAATTTCCATTGTTGTAATTTTTCAACACATCAGCTTAATTTGGACTTAATATTCTTTCAAATATCATCCAAACGTTATTCAAGTCAGCACGATACTTCCCCCCTGAGAAAAAGAGCCCTCATTTGTAAAGAAACCCCATTTAGAACCCAAAATATGAACATTTAGTTTTAGGCCTACCAGTATATTTGTCATTTACCTTCTAGGCTAGGCCACACATTGTAACTGTTTCCCCTGAGTTGTATATTATTGTAAATCCCTTTAATTGAGAACCTTTTGAAACATAATTGTACGAATAGATAAATAAATATTGTATTGTTACTCTATAACTTTGTATTTTATTCAAATAGCTGAAGAAATCTTAGAAATTGTACACCTACCTTTTGTTGACATCCAGAATAAATACCAAAACACACTCTACTCACTACAATAAAGTAAAGGAGACCACAAGTACAAATATATTTATTAACAAGTCAAAGAAGATCATTTGTGAGCTATATTTAAATAGCCTAGGGAATTTTGTAAGTGATAACACTGATTTTTGTAAAGAGAAGCTAGGCTTAGCACATGGCAGCCATTGCCCTCAGATCCCGATAGCATCACTGTTTATATCCACTTTTACTGAGCACATCCGAGCAAACAATTAGTTCAAAGTTAACAATTTAGAATTATAATTAAGTAAGACACTAATTAGAAGATCAAATAAGAATTTGGCAACCAACGTATAGGCTAAATAAAATAAGAATTTGGCGACCCAACGTACTGGCTTGAATAACAGTTGATAAACATTGCAATCCTCAACTAGAGTAAGCCTAAAATAAGACCATATTTAATATTAAGTTCCCGTAATTGTTTCCCTTCCCCACCAATAATAACTGTGTACAAAAGCATTACATATTTAATAATCTCGCATATTATAATAAAACGAACACACGATGGCCGAAAACAAGTACAATCTACGGAAAACACGAAACTACCCCGCAGCAGACGCCGATTCGAGCGACGATGAAACCAGCAGCCGCCATGTTGCGCAGAACGAGGACGAAACGCCCAAAAGCAAAGACCATCAAATTTACACTGACCCCATCAGCCAATCAGAGAACGTCGATTTCGTAACCTCTACGCGAGATTTCTCTCTCAGCCTGCCCTTAGACGCTAACTCTGCTTTCTCAACGCCAGAACGAAATATCGCCAGCCGACCGATCCGAACGCTGACGGACACACCCGAAGGTTCCCGAACTGGATTCATTGATCAGAATGAACGAGGACGTATCGCTAGCTCATTGAACAAGTCGACGCTGATTCATTCCTCGCGCTCGATGACTGATGCACACACAGACGACGCAACTAGCGGATTAAATGTTACAAACCCGACTACACCGACACCTGCAATCGATATGAATATACTAATTACCCTTATGACTAATTTGGGAAACAAAATCGAACAAAATAATGCCGAATTAAAATCCGAAATACAAGGAACTAAATCTGAAATTCAAACAATTAATGCAAATTTCCAACAACAAATAAATCAAACCAAGACCGAATTAACCAAAATCATCCACGATAAGACCAACGAAACCCAACAGGAAATCCAAGCCTGTCGAAATGCCTTCGAATCCCAGATACAAGAAACAAGAGAAAACCAAATCGAAATTCGATCAGAAATTAATGCCATCAAAATGACCCAAAATGCCCAATCTGAAGAAACTGCAAAATTAACTGACAAATTAATACTTAGAATTGAAAATTCACAAACTCAAATGAGGCAATTCGTGCTGGACAGTATCTCACAACAACAGATCGCTGCCGAGTTTGAAACTAAACAATATCAGGAAAATATTATATCTACCGTCAAAACCCATCTGGAAGAACACAAACAAAATTTTGATCTGAAAATAGAAGAATTAACTGTCAAAACTCAATTGGATAATGAACGTAATTCAAAAGCAAACCTAACGGCACTTAAAAATGAAGTTATCCCCAAAATTACATTGCAAACAAAACTAATTGAGGCACAACAAATTGAAATCCAAACCTTGAATCAAAATTTAAACAAATGTGAAACTGAAGTAACCAATCTGAAGCAAGCAAATCAACTAAACGGAATGGCCGGACAAATCAAAGTAATATGCAGTGGAAGCGAAGCCAATGATCGTCTAATGCCGAAATTTAATGGACGGAGCGGCAATCCAAATGAATATTTATACAAATTGAGAAGGTATTACGAACGAGGAATCGAAAGGAATCAATGTTGCGACTCAACTGAGTACCTGAAAGACCTGCTTGAGACATCCTTCGAGGGACCAGCATCACGATGGCTACAGCTGATAAAAAGTGAAATTATTGATTGGGAACATTTTGCGAGAGAATTCGAACTCAAGTACTGGAGCCAGGCAGTCCAACGAGGAATTAAAGCAAAAATCGAATCGGAGAAGTATAGAGCCAACGGAACGTTAAGCCGGACGGAGTACTTGACAGAAAGAGTATTGTTATTACAATCGATGACACCCAGCCTAAGTGAAGAGGAGATAGTGACTCTTATGGCGGAGCGATTTGACGCAATAATCCAAGACAGCATAAGCGTACAGAACATCACTACGATCCGAGCGATGGAAAGACTATTGCAGAAAGAAGACATAAAAGATGGACCTAAGAAAGCCAGGAACCACAACAACCAGCAAAGCAGCCGACCAGCCAGTCCAACCACTTCGAACCAACAGAATTACAACGATCGATATGCTAACCAACGGGCCTACCAACCAAAGATGAACAACTACCATAATTATCAACAGAATAAATACCCTTCAAACAACACTTCGTATCGAAATCAACAAAATTACAGGAATAATGGTAACAACAACCAGCAATACCATCGAAGTCATCATGACAACAAGCCGTATCAACGTGAGCAATATCATCCCAGAAACTATGAACAAAACTACAAAAATGATCGTCAACACCCTACCAACGAACAGAATCAACTCTGCGCCATATTTAGACAGAATCCCAACCCACCTAATGCTCCAACTGTATCTCCAATGAGCCCTCATTCAAGTAACAACAATACTGCTAGTCCACGTTCCTCACCGTCTCAAACGAGACAGGGAAACGACTCGGCGCTGTAGACCACGGCCGAGAAAGGGTTATGTTGTCATGCGATCACCCATTAAATACAGCGCCTACTTCCACTATCCTCGGTCAAACCATCAATCACTCTATAAATCTTATGCAGTCCAACAACATAATATGTGATAAAAATTTCCTTTTAGAAGATGAGTACGAAAATGATGTCAATTTAAATTATACACAAATCAACTGTCCAGAAATCAACATAATATTAAACAATATCAGCACTAATGCCTTAATTGATTCCGGTTCTTCTGTAACTTGTATAGCCGAAGCTTGGTTCAATGAAAACAAAATGAAGCTACAACCATTTGAAGAATTACCAGTGAATAACACCGTTATCAAAACAGCTGTTGGAGAAAAGTCTAAACGTGTTTCCCGCACAATATATGTTCCCACCACCATTGATAAACATACGATGCTAATTGAATATTTGATAGTGCCACATTTAATAAAACCCATAGTTCTCGGAGTCGATGTTCTATCTGCCCTCAAAATGGATTTAAATTTCAACACAAACGAAATAAATATGAAAATCAATAATGATAATATTACTATGAAGTTTAATATGTGTCATCATGAAGGACAGTTATGTCAAATAATAATTAATAATAGCCATAGGCCAAATAATAATATGAATAATAATTTTGATAATATGATGTACGATGAGTACAATGATGATTTAATATATGATAAATATGATAGCACAGCATACAACTTCAACGAATTACAAACAAATCCAATAAACGACAACACATTGACACAAGAAGAAATTAATTCATCTTTAGCATCAAATGATTATATCAAGAAAGAAGAACAAACAATTTTAAGTTATCTATTAAATAAGTATAAACATGTTTTGTCCGAACAACCAGGCATATGCAACAAATATTCTCACGAGTTACGAGTAGATAATCCACAACATTTTAAAAGCACAACTTATCCTGTACCTCAACAATATCAAGATGCAGTACAACAAGAGATCGACAGAATGGAATCCTTAGGTGTAATTGAGAGGAGTAAAAGCACTTTTATCAACCCGATAATTCCAGTCATTAAAAAGACGGGAGAAATACGATTATGCCTTGACGCCCGAAAAGCAAACGAAATTATAATACCTGATTTTGAATGTAACAGAAGTGTAAATGAAATCCTTGGAAAATGCAAAAATGCAAAATTTATAAGTAGTATCGACCTGACCGCATCATATTGGCAAATACCATTAACAGAAAATTCCAAACAATATACAGCATTCCAATTCAGAGGCAAAATATACCAGTACACTGTGACACCATTTGGTATCTCTACATCACAAGCTGCTTTAGTTCGAGCGCTAGACAATGTATTCGATTCAGAAGCTGAGAATTTTACTGCAATCTACGTTGACGACATCTGTATAATTTCACCCGATTTCGAGTCTCACATGAAACATCTAGAGTACATATTCAGCAAATTAGAAGAAGCCAACATGACCATTCGATTTAATAAATCAAGGTTTTGCCAAAATTCTGTACCATTTCTGGGATACACCTTAACTAACGATGGACTCCACATGGACCAGAGCAAAGTAGAACCGATACTAAATTTCCCTACACCAAAAAACAGAACTCAACTTAAAGCTTTCCTTGGCAGTATAAATTATTATAATAAATTCATAGATAAATTCTCTGCAACCACACAACCATTAATGCGATTAACTTCAAAGAAGAACAAATTTATCTGGACTAAAGAAGATGATGTCACCTTTATGAAGATTAAACAACTATTTCTGGAAACCAACGTCTTAAAACACCCAGACCCATCTAAAGAATTCTTCTTACAAACTGACGCTTCTGACTATGCTATAGGCGGACATTTGTATCAATTACGAGAAAATGGTGAGAAAGCTGCCATAATGTTTATGTCGAGAACGTTACAACCAGTCGAACAAAGGTACACCACCACTGAAAAGGAACTCCTTGCCATCATTTATTGTTTACAAAAGTCTCGATACATTGTCCTGGGAACGAAATTAACTATAATAACAGATAACTACGCACTTACTTTCTTAAAAACGTGCCGATTATTGAATAATCGCTTGGCGAGATGGATACTCACCATACAGGAATATAACTTCAAAATTGTCCACTGTAAAGGTACAGACAACATCACTGCAGACACGCTAAGTCGCATCTCCATCGATCAATCCGCTATTTCATACAACAATCCAAGAGAATTAACTATCCATTACATTGAGAATATCCCCGATCAAAATCTGAAGAGCGCATTGAGAAACTTATCCCAACTCCAGCGAGAAGACACCAAACTCCAACCCATAATTGAAACATTAGAAAAACAACCAGATTCAGAAATCGCACAAAAGTTATCATATAATTTCCGCATTCATAACAATACCCTTTATCAAAAACTGAAAAATAAATGGTTAATTGCTGTACCTCACTGCATGATTCAAGACCTCATTTGGGAATGTCACCTATTCTACCTACATTGCGGAGCTAAGAAATGCTTTCAATTATTACAAGAAACCTTCATATTTCGAAACATGAATCGAACCATAAGGAAATATTTATCTACGTGCGATACCTGCCAGAAATGTAAGATCAGCAACCGACCGCTAGTGGCCACAGCGAAAGGAGTGCTATGTACAGGAAAGAACGAACAATTAGCCGTTGATATCATCGGACCTCTTCCTACCAGTGTGTCAAACGTTAAATATATACTTATCGTCATCGATATCTTCACCAAATTCATCAAGTTATACCCTATGCAAAAAGCCACCACTAAAACAATATTAAATAAATTATTCACTCAACACTTCCCAAATTATGGATACCCTAAAAGAATCCAGTCTGATAATGGAACACAATTCAAGAGCGGAGAATACATCCAGAAGATGGAGCAGAATGATATCGAATTAATCTTCAATCCAGTGTACCACCCATGCTACAACCTTGCCGAGAGACCTATTCGAGAAGTTAAGAGATGTCTACGCACCTATTGCTCCCGTCAACACAAGAAGTGGGCGAAATATATTCCTGATATTAATGCATGCCTCAATGAATTATATCATGAATCGACCGGATTCACTCCTAACGAACTACAATTCGGCGTTCGAGACCACCGCTTTTGGGAAAAATACTTGTCTGAAAATCCATTCATAATTGATACTCCAATAGAACAGAAGTTACTCATCGCTAAACGCAGGTTAGATGCCAAACGAATTAAAAGATCAACAAAGTTAAATCAGAATCGAAAACCACAAACATTAAAGATAAACGATAAAGTGCTAATAAAATCACATCCCCTCTCCCGAGCTATTTATGGAGAAACTGCAAAGCTTTTCGAGGTTTACGAAGGACCATTCGTCATCAAGCAAATATTAGGAAAATCTACTTTTCATGTAACCAGAGAAAACGAAGACATCTTATTTGGACCATATCACATATCTGCATTAAAAAGATACATAGAACCGATAATAGAAGAGGATAATGTATATAGTGAAGAAGACCCTGACAACATAAACTCTTAAAACAGTGTAAATAGTCCATCATCATCATCACCCATCAAGTGTAATCATTTTAAATGAGGAGATCGTCATGAACCTTAACCGCGAGTGCGTACCCCTTCCCCTATTCCCCAAGTGAACAGTGTGATTATTCCCCAAAACAGTGTTGAATAACAATTTATTTATAAATGCGATGATTATAAACAGTGAATTTTGCCCTTGTAACAAACAATGTATAAACCAAAGTGTTTTTATGCGAGTGAAGAACTTCATCCCCATGCCAATAAACAATTGTTATATTAAATGTTCCCTTAATCCCAATTTCCCAGTGCGGTCATGAACTATCTTAATCCCTCATCCCATATTTCCCCATTTATGTATTGTTCCTATGTTTATGTAAATTTAGAATAAGAAGTGTATTATCACCAACCAACATCAATCATTTAATGTACTTCATAACTAGCTGTAAATATATTTCATACTAAATAATTCATGTATTCCATTTCATACTTGATCGAAATCTGTCTTTAATTTCATATCATACAGATTTCTGAGGAGATAATTATAGTATTACATGTCATTCATTCATCATTTAGTAATAATTTTCCTATTATGTGTTATTTTATATTTAAGTTTCCCTATAAATGTACTAATTAATTAATTTCCCCTAAATATGTTATATGTGTTAATTGTCCCATGTCTATGCCTAATAATAATCACCATTATCATCACTCCTCAGAAAGCATTCCCCTCTATATATATAATGTTTATTTATCTGTGCAATTGTATAATAATATGTATTACATTAATTTAATCACCAATAATTATTCATAGCCTATCCCCATATAATAGCCTACTCACTTAATTTAATATGTTTGTTAATAATAATATTTTAGATATAATTTATGTGAGAGGATTGCAATAAAATTAAAATTTAATATAATATACTTTTCAAAAATAGTCCTTAAGGAATCTAAATTACAGTGACCAGTGTCAACAATTGTGTGACCATGTGCTTCTCAACAATGGACCATGCTTCCAGACCTCATCTCTACTAGATCCTTCTTCTTGCTCCAGATGCCATAGTGTTAAGACCTAGAATCTGTGAAGGACACAGTTCCTATTTTAAATTTCCCAGTATGGCCTAAGTTTTGCATTGCTTGGTGCTCATTTTATTAGGGACTTACTGCTCAATTAATACCTTCTTTAAATTCACTCCTTTTTATTTGATTCCCCCAAAAACTGGTATTTGAGCGAAGAACATTTGTAAGCAGATTGGTAAACTCCTTCCATTGTATTCTATTTAGGGACTGGAAAGAATACAGACATTTAAATAGAACAAGCTTAATGTTCTGAAAGTTAAAGTAACCTCAAGAGAGTATTTTTATATTGAACTATCTTTCCAAATTTAATTTTGAGTATTTTAACCATTCATAAAGTCAGTGAAACCATTGGACTCTCCTTTTGGACAACAACCAAAATTTCCATTGTTGTAATTTTTCAACACATCAGCTTAATTTGGACTTAATATTCTTTCAAATATCATCCAAACGTTATTCAAGTCAGCACGATACTTCCCCCCTGAGAAAAAGAGCCCTCATTTGTAAAGAAACCCCATTTAGAACCCAAAATATGAACATTTAGTTTTAGGCCTACCAGTATATTTGTCATTTACCTTCTAGGCTAGGCCACACATTGTAACTGTTTCCCCTGAGTTGTATATTATTGTAAATCCCTTTAATTGAGAACCTTTTGAAACATAATTGTACGAATAGATAAATAAATATTGTATTGTTACTCTATAACTTTGTATTTTATTCAAATAGCTGAAGAAATCTTAGAAATTGTACACCTACCTTTTGTTGACATCCAGAATAAATACCAAAACACACTCTACTCACTACAATAAAGTAAAGGAGACCACAAGTACAAATATATTTATTAACAAGTCAAAGAAGATCATTTGTGAGCTATATTTAAATAGCCTAGGGAATTTTGTAAGTGATAACACTGATTTTTGTAAAGAGAAGCTAGGCTTAGCACATGGCAGCCATTGCCCTCAGATCCCGATAGCATCACTGTTTATATCCACTTTTACTGAGCACATCCGAGCAAACAATTAGTTCAAAGTTAACAATTTAGAATTATAATTAAGTAAGACACTAATTAGAAGATCAAATAAGAATTTGGCAACCAACGTATAGGCTAAATAAAATAAGAAAAAGGTTTCATATTCGTGTTCAGGGTAAAATTTCACACAATTTGAGTACCCACATCACTATATTCCGTAAAAAAATATTTTTTCCCATTTTCTCGGTTTTCCCGACTTTTCCGTGGGAAAAAATTATTATTTTCAAAATCAGTACGTTATTTAGAACGTTTTGAAAAAAAAATTTCAATTTCTATAGGAGTAATGGTTATATCACAATTACCGATGACGGAATGCCAAAAGTGCTTCTGCCGTGAAACAAGTGCAGCCCGACAGACCACGATAGGTATCACTTGGATTATGGGGTACAGTTCCGCAGATATAACTACGATATATTATCGAATGAAAATATCGATCGATTATAAATATAGATTGGAAGTTTGATATTTATGATCGATTGAATTAATTGTTATTTTCAATATTTTCAACAATATTTATTCAGTATTAAATCATCCGTTTTTAAATATAATTTGTTTACTTTATTTGTTTATGTTATTTCCTTTCCTTGGTTAGTGAACTAAAATGAACTATATAAGTGATAATTTTCGTAGTTTAAGTAGGTAATAAATGTTCTTCAAAATAATGAATCAGTGTTTTCTTGATTACAAGAGAATTCATTAATACCCAAAAATCATAATTGTGAAAAATGCAGAGATGAAATGAAAACCAAAATAATAGGAGATAAGTTTATCAAGTAATATTTTTATGTCAGAAATCTAACAAAGCAAACAAACATGAAGCAACTTAACAGTAAGTGCCCTCAAAAATCCTTCTTTTGAAAATGTGAAATTTGGACTCATCAAAATTAACACATTAATAAATATTACTAATTATGACTTTCAACCGTGAATGTAGCACAAGTGAAAAAAAAACCAGCAGAGAAATGATAGCAGATTGGTTATCATATTGTAGACCACTAAAAATATCAAATGAATTTAACAACTATTTTTTATCAGTTGCCAAAAGTCTTAGTAATCATAATAATAAACCAAACAATTTTTATAACCGTATTTGGAAAAATTATTTTAAAGAAAATACTTTGACCTACTCGATTTTCTTGGCTCCTGTAGTCAAGAGTGAACTTGTTTCTGTAATGTAATAAAATCGCTAAGAAATGGTACTTCCCCAGTCTTGATGATATTAGTGTTGTTTTAATAAAGGAAATCCATAGTGAAATAATCAATGTTCTCTTATATATTGTAAATCTAAGTTTTTCATCTGGAATCTTTCCGGAGAAAAAGAAGCTGTCGTTATTCCGATTTATAATAAGGGTTCAAAATTAAGTTTTAGTAATTATAGACCAATTTCCAAGCTGTGTTCTTTTCAAAAATCACTGAGAATATAATGAGACAAAAACTAACTTAGTCAACTTTCTTGAAAATAAAGGTTTTTTTAGTCAAAAACAATACGGCTTTAGACAAGGTTTGAGCACGGAGATAGCACTCTTTGAATTCATGAATAGAGTTTATGATGGGATTAACAATGGAAAGAGGGTTAGCGGACTATTTCTGGATATAACTAAAGCTTTTGATACAGTTAACCATGGTATTTTGATGAAGAAACTTTAATAGTGGGGTAAGGGGAGTTGCATATGACTGGTTTCAAACCTATTTAACTGGAAGGCGACAATGCGTCTAAGCAAATGATTCATTGAGTAAATTTGGAGAAATAAAGTTTGGGGTGCCACAAGGCTCGGTCCTGGGAGCTACATTATTTCTCATATACATAAACGATTTGTGCAGAGCCAACTTTAGGGGAAGTGTGTTTTCTTTTACAGACGTTACAGCATTTTGTAACATAAGAGAGACATTGAAAGAAATTGATATGAACTCTGATTTACAAGCCCTCAGGTGGTGGTTTTCGGAGAACAACATGGCCTTAAGTGCAGAAAAAACTAAATATATAAATTTTAGTTTAAGAGGGGATACCATACACCTAAGTAATATTGTATATTGGTGTGTAGAATGTATTTGTAATAATAGTGTATGTGTGTCAAAATGTTCAAAAGTACGAGGAGAAGAATCTCTAAAATAATTAGGTGTAGACAGTAAGTTAACGATGAAAAGTCACATAAATAGTTTAAAGCATAACATATTAAATGCACTGAGGCATTTTTATTATTTACACACTATGTGTGATAATGACTTTTTAAGAATGTTGTATTTGTCTCTAGTGCATAGTCGGTTTGATTACAGAGTATCCTTTTGGGCTGGAACTTATATAACAAGTCTAAAGTCCTTAATCACTTTTCAAAAGCAGTTCATCAGAATTATATCAAGAAAAACGCGCACTGAACCGTCTAAACCATTATTCTGATCTTTAAAAATATTACCATGACGTTATATGTTTGCATATAAGGTTTAAAAACATTTTATGTTAGAGGTAGAGGATGCAATGATGAAAATGAATATAAAACTAAACTGACAACTACAGCTGAGTTGTCATCCCAAGACCTAAAAGCACATTTTTTACCAAAACCTGCTGTTTCTTGGCTCCTAAATGTTTAACAAACTTCCGATAGAAATGAGGCAAGAAAATAATTTGAACAAGTTTCTAAGCAAACTAAGAAACTGTTTGTTTATGATAGATGATATTGAGAAAGTGTGTTTCAGTATACAGATTAAAAGGAAAAATAGTAATTGGTGTTTGTTTTAGCGAATTTCCCCTATAGGGAAGAAGCTATTACCGTAGGTCTCATGGTAAGACCTAGGCCCGGGACCATGATAACTTTTCATTTAATAGTCCTTATGTTAAAGGTGCAATATTTTTTAATTCACTTCCTCAACACATAAAAATCTTAGATGGAAATACGTTTAGGACAGAACTCAAGAGATATTTAATCATGAAGTGTCCTTATGATTTACAATTGTAGAAATATAAATCGCGTCTACTTTGTAAATTTTTTCTGTAGATATTTCATGTAAATATATTGTGTTGATATTTAAGCCTAATTTGACTTTTACTGTGACTGAAAAATGTATATAAATATGCACTGTGAAATAGATTAAGAACCTTTGACAATGTTTATGCATGTAATTACATGTTTCGAACAATAAAGAAATTTGAATTTGAATTTGAATTTTGAGGTCCTCAGATGCAAAAAACACCATTCGTTCAAATTGTTATATATGTATATATGTATGTGTCCGTAAGCACGATGAGACTCGTAAAAATAGTTCGATCTTAATGAAATTTGGTACAAATGTGTAAAGTATCATTTATTTGAACGAGTTCGAAAACCAGACGAATCACACCATTCGAAGGGGGTTTTGTACCCCAAAAATGTTTTTTTTTGCGGGGTTTCCAGATGTAATTTTTATTTAAATAAAATTTTAATTTTTACCATTGAATTCAGCATAAAGAACAAACAATTTTTTATTTTGATCTTTGCTCTACGTCAATTGGTTACTGAGATATTGAAAGTGCTAAACACAGTACATTGTCTAATGTTATTCTTATGGAGAAAAAGACAAATTGTATATCTCGCTTATTTATGAACATAAACTGACGAGGTTTGGTATATGGCTTCATTTGGTTGTGGTTTATTGTTGTTTGCACAAAAAAAATTTGTCGCCTATGGTTCCGTCCCCATGTTATTCTTATGGAAAATAATTAAACTGTTATATATCGCTTATTTATGAATGTATATAGATGAAACTTGGTATGTGACTTCACTAAGATGAGTTCTATTGATATTTGCATAAAAACCCATTATTTTGTGTTCCTTGTTGCAGCAAACCTGCGTACTTATCCCCAATGTTATTCTTATAGAGAATAATTAATATTTTAAATATCGCTTGTTCGTGAATATATTTCTTATGAATCCTGTTATGTATTTTAATGTGTTAAGTTATATATTCATTGGAAATTCGCTGAGTATGCAGGTTTGCTGTGACGGGGGTATTTTAGGTTAGTAAGTAATTATATGCTTACTTAGGCCTATATGCTAATATAAATATGTTAAGCACTGGTGTGTGTGTGTTTTTGCTTTTATACATTAGTTTTCTGATTGTGTGTATATATGTGTATTTGATTATAACTGAATGAATGTGCTAAAAAATATTTTTGTGTTAATATTTTAGAAAATTGTTTTGCAAGTAGATTGATGGAAATTAGGATAATGTAAAGTGGGGATAAGAGTGACATTGAATGTATGTAATAAAGGCTACAATTAATAGATGTAGGCAATTAGTATTTATTGTTAAGATTTTATTAATGAATTTCCTTTGGAAAGTGAACTATTAGCATGACCCGCACGGTGAAACTTAAGCCCGGGACCACCATAGAAGTTCCTAACGTGACCCGCTGAACACGTTTTTGGGGGTCGTTCAAAATTTTATATATATATATATATATATATATATATATATATATATATATATATATATATATATATGTGTATGCACTCTAGCAGTCACATTTTTTGTCCGATTTACTTCAAATTTGGTAGGGACGTTCCTTTCTATAATCTGTTGGACAAGTTCTTTGGGCAAAACAATCGGAAAACTCTAAACCCATTTTTTGGGGATTAATCTTTCAAATTTCGAGTTTTTGGGCCCAAAAGGGGTCAGAAAAGCCCCAGATGTAAAATTAATGCATGTAAAAAGATGGGAATTAGAGAGGGGAAAGTTTTAAGCCCTCTCTCGTCATTCTAGCATAAATATTTACCGAGTTATTAAAGAAAATGTGTATCGGCTAAACACAGTACGTTGTCTTATGGGGGTTTTACACTAGAAAAGCCTGTTATCCCTTTGTTAAAGTACTTTTATTATCCCCAGCAACATCATGCCTACTTTCAAGCCTGTCTAGACCTTCTCCTAACCTTATAATGCGCAAAATTGTATTCCCAGCTTTGCAAGTAAATGAAACCAGGAGTATCAGAACAGCCAAAAAATCAATGTTTACAGATTTCAATAAAAATTGCACAAATGTATGGTTTTACACTGATTTTGAGTTTTAAAAGTTTTTATGTGGAAATTCACTTCCCTCACGTCAGCGTGCTGCGTGCGAACTCGTTTTATTTTTATTATGTACAGCTGTGAGTTTGATGTTGTATTCAAGTATATAATTTGATTTGTCTAGCCACTAAGATTATCTATTTCTGTAATAGCTCCCCTACAGGCAATGTCTTGGGAGCCGAAACCCTATTCTCCAAATTTAAAATAATAAACTAACTTGTGCCATTTTATAATTCCAAAGTCAGCCTGGCTATTTTTTTATATTATTTTGTGTGTACTTACTGTGTATATGTTATTGCCATTTTTTAGTGAATTTCCTTTGGAAAGTGAACTATTAGCATGACCCGCAAGGTGAAACTTAGCCCGGGACCACCATAGAAGTTCCTAACGTGACCCCTGAACACGTTTTGGTGGGTCGTTCAAAATTGTGTATATATATATATATATATATATGTGTGTTTGCACTCTAGCGGTCGCATTTGTTGTTCGATTTACTTCAAATTTGGCAGGGACGTTCCTTTCTGTAATCAGTTAGACAAGTTTGTTGGGCAAAACAATCGGAAAACTCTAAACCCCTTTTTTTGGGGATTAATCTTTGAAATTTCGAGTTTTTGGGCCCAAAAAGGGTCACAGAAGCCCGAGATGTAAAATCAAAGCTTGTTAAAAGATGGGAATTAGTGAGGCGAGAGTTTTAAGCCCTCTCTCGTCTTTCTAGCATAAATTTTTACCGAGTTATTAAAGAAAATGTGTATCGACTAAACACAGTACGTTGTCTTATGGGGGTTTTACACTAGAAAAACCCTGTTATTCCTTTGTTAAGAGTACTTTTATCATCCCCAGCAACCTCACGCCTACTTTCAAGCCTGTCTGGACCTTCTCCTAACCTTATAATGCGCAAAATTGTATTCCCAGCTTTTCAAGTAAATGAAACCAGGAGTATCAGAACAGCCAAAAATCAATGTTTTCAGATTTCAATAAAAATTGGACAAATATATGTTTTTACGCTTATTTTGAGTTTTATAAGTTTTTATGTGGAAATTCAGTTCCCTCACGTCAGCGTGCTGCGTGCGAACTCGTTTTTAATTATTGGAATCACTGATCTCAGCCTTGCTGACCTATGTATTTGTGTATTTTCTGGGATTGTAAATGTGTAAATGTATTCTGTTTTGAAAATAAAGATTATTATTATTAAGTCGACGAATGTAAAATAGGCAAAAGGAAATATAATAAAGTAAGATTAGTAGAAGGTGTGTGGGTTCTAGGTTTGATTGAAATTATAACGGACGTAGACAGCAGCAAAAGAGAAAGGTGAAGGGGAAGGTACCGTTTGGAGATATGTCCAAACAACAAACGTGATGATGCAACGCTTATTCCATTGATCCTCAAACACGTTAAACCTGGTACTATAATTGTCACCGATCTATAGAAATCATACTTTGGACTAACATCAAATGGCTATGAACATTTTACAGTGAACCACAGCAAGAACTTTGTGGATCCGATCACTACTGCCAACACACAGACAACTGAGTCTTCATGGAGGAGCTTGAAAAGGTCTATAAAAAGTTGTGTAAAATCTGACGATTTGGCTAATCATTTATGCGAGTACCTTCATCGTAGGGAAGTCTTATTTTCTAATTAAGATCCATTTCAACACTTCTTAAAAGCAGTACAAAAATTGCACCGTGGTTTGTAAATAAGTTGAATCTGTTTTGTTTGGTACATATTGGTTTTGTTAGTATGTGTTATTATTTTAAATTTGTTTCATGTTTTATCCCTTGTTAATTTGTTAAATATATTTGGTTATTTAAGTTAAACACATTCTCATTTAATTAGTATACAATCGATTACAAATATTTTATTTCAACCAAATTCCAATTGATATTTATAATTGATCGATATTTTCATTCAATAATATAATGTATGTCTGCGGAACTGTACCCGGATTATGTGACATTGTCATACAGATTCCATTATCCTCGTTTGGGCTGCAGTTTAATTTACGGCCCACATTCATTCGATTGAAATTTTTGATTAAAAATATCGATAGGTATATCAAACTACTGGCGATTGAAAATATCGATATTAAGAAGTATCGGTTATTATCAGCTGTTTTTATATCACACAAATTATAAACACAAGTTATATTTATAAATAAAAATTGCATGACTGTCAAAACATAAAGGAATAATAAAATTAAACTAGGCCTAAATTAAACAAAACAGAGATGAATAAATAAACCAAATAATTTAACGAGAACTTCTTTTTAGCGAATTTCCCCTATAGGGAAGAAGCTATTACCGTAGGTCTCATAGTAAGACTTAAGCCCGAGACCATGATAATTTTTTGTTTTGAGGTCCCCAGATGACAAAAACACTATTCGTTCAAATTTATATATATGTATATATATATATCTATATATAGTTTTCTAGGCCCCGTGATTGTGGCCCAGGCGGATACTTTTTACCTGTGATTGTGGCCCACGTGGGCCACAATTGAGGGCCACATTCGGGGTAGCAAAATACCACCAAATGTGGCCCAAGATCGCGCTGTTGCCATGTTGTTCAGTTTTAGTAGTGTGGCGAGGTGTATCGGTGCGGAGTGTGTGTTGATAGTGCTCTCCCCACGTGTAGCCACCATTAGCCCAGTCAATAAAGGTTTCGTGTCGCAACTAATTTGGGGAAAGCTGAATTACAGCAGGATGTTAGTATACTAAAAAAAAACACCAAGTCCCAACCCCCCCCCATGGTCCCCCCCCCACCATAACCTTACAAGAGCAGTACCCTGGTTAAATAATTACAGCTCAAAAACTAATGAAGTTACGGACACGATATTTTAATTATTCTATGCTTAATGATGTTCTAAGCAAATTATCTTATATCCACTTGTAATGTAGACAGCTTAATTTCACCGTAATACTTCAATATATACAAAAAAACCGCCACTGCGAAAAACAAAAAGTAGCTTAAACTAATTGTACATTTTTTTCCTTGGAACATGGGATAAAATTTTGTCTACAAAACTTATAGCTTACAGATAATTTAATCAGTTTTGAAATAATGGGTCTAGTAAAGATATTTGTTCAAATGATGGTTTCATAGAGATTGATGAAACAGTAGCGGACATCGCACTGCCGGGCCTCGAGCCGGCCGATGCCACTCGCTGCTGAGGGGCACCGCTGTATGTACTCGTATCCGTAATCTTGAATAGTTATTCAGTTTGAATGTAGATAAAATAGAACAACTTTTAATTCTAGTTTCATAAAAAAAAACAGTTTAAGTACACTTTTATCACTGATAAATAATAATAGTATTTTAAATAACTTACTAATCCCTGCACAACAAATAAAATTTATGATTACAATTTTTCTCTTTTTAGTTGTTTATAAAGGTAATTTTCTAATATTTCGTCTGTTTGGTCCGAAGAATTGTTACAATACTTTCTACTGCAGTGCCCACACATAGATTTGCAATCGAACCCAGCTTTATGACAGCTACAGTTTGTAACACACTATGGTTTACAGTTGCAATATATTAGTAGGAAAAGTTCACTTGGAACAGGAGGATTCATCATGGGCTTAGGGATTAATATGTTGTTTTATATATACTGCCAACCCCATTCTTCTGCTGGAATTTTACAGCCTAACAAGTTTGAATTTGGTGGTAAACCCTCAAAAGATTTTAATGAGCAGCAGTTGGTGGAAGTTTGGTGTCGGGAAAAAAGCGACCAGCGAAATATGCACAATCATTTTTAATTTAAATGTTTTTTCCTTTTGATATTTTATAAATAATACTAGCGGTTTCCGGCACGTTGTTCAGTGAGCTGTATACAATCTGGAAAGACTACTGCCTTGCAGTTTCTGACAGAAAGCGTGCCATATTTGAAAAGCAGCTGGAAGCACAATATCTCCCCTCTACAGTAACAACATAAGAAAATGAACACCATGTACCAAGGTACCACTATCGTTTTGTAATGTTTTGGTATATAAAGGGGAAAATTCTGCCAATGGCACGAAAATCCAACCAGCATTAATCTCTCCAGTTATTCATAGAGCTCATTGGCGTTGCTACGCCTAAGAATTGTGTTTAAAAATCTTCATTCATAACATTTAGATTACAGATCGCTACCAAATGAGTTAACAGATGTTTACAATAATTAAATTAGTCACCTTTGAAAATCATAACATATCTTTCCTCCGTTAGAATAACATGGTAACTTTGAAGTCCGGCGGGGGAGAGGTAAGGTAAGGTAAGGGAATTTTGGCCGCTTATTTCGCACATACCCTGGTTGAATTACCTCGAACGGGGGTGGGCGGGACTCAAGGAAGTTTGGCCGTTTATTTCGCGCATTCCGTGATGGTCGTTTATTTCGCTGGTCGCTTTTTTCTGTTATTTGGAAGTTTTGCTAAATACAAATTTGACAAGAGACATTTTTGTGGTTAATTGGATAAACTTAAAGTATCATTGAGTTTCATTAGGTTTCATTGAGGGTGTTGAGCTTTGATAAGTTGTACATGCTCAGAATAAACTGTTGAGTGTTACATTCACTGACCCATAGCAGATTAGGTGGATGAATAAAAGGTACTATGTGTTTGAATTTGTTTTCCTTAACGATATAACATCTGAAAAGTCGTCCATAACAATGCCAGCTACGTCACTTGTTTTTCACTTTACATACGATCGTTTACGAATTTATTCTGCAACCTTAAACGATCCGTCAATTAATCTAGGTATTTCTAAGGTGATGGAGACATGGAACGATGGAGTGATACATGCGATTCCTCCCATATCATGAAATGTATTTAAGCCCCGTCTAATGATTTTACGTTAACGATAGCGTTGATGGAAACATACTGTGTAAAGGAATTATTTTGTAGGACTGGGGGGCCCAGCGTAATTAAATACCTTATGTATCTGTCAATTTCATAGTATGAAGACCATTAATTATACAGCGCATCACAGAAAGTTCCTTCAGTCAGATGTTGTGACCCATACGTTCTATTCCAATATAGAGACAAAGAAATTTGTATTGACGAAAAGGACGACCTTGCTCTTACAGCTGAAATTATTGTATGGTTAATTACAGGATGTTTTTAGGGGACGAATTTCCAGCTCTTTCTTTAGTCACTGAACTCGTAAATATTGCCAATGTATCAGGGATAAATCATTTGATACAGTATACTCAGTTCCTTTTCACTTGAGTATTTTCCACAGTCTTAATTAATTTTTTCAATGTCTTCCCTAACGATTTCTGCTGCTGTTTTAATAATTCTTTTACATTCCTCTCAGTACTTGTTTCTCTGGTTTTGTCCATGAATGTACCTTGTGAATACCTTGTGACTAGTTAATTTATTGAATAAATTTTCTTTTGATTTAAATTAAATTTTGTCCAAAAGTCAACAAAAAACTGTGATAATGTTCATTGGGCCCCAATGAACAAACCAAAAACTTCAAAAATTTCTATGTCATAATAGTCTTAAAAATACCATATCGTCGTTTGTAAATAAATCATTACCTTTTCTTGATTGACATCTGTTGGCTGGTTTTGATTTGTTTCAACCCGGACTGTTGGATCGATGATAAATCCTTTATTTCTTCTTCTGTTTATGGAAATGATCTCCACTCTTCTGGTTGAATCATTTTCTGCTATGCCATTTACTTCTTTATAAACTTCAAAGCTTTTTTTAGTTCTTCTACAATCAATGATCATATTTTGTGGTGACGGGCATTCCTCATGAGCTCTCCAAAATGGCACTGTCCAAGGACATGGGGCAAACTTTCAATAATGTAATTCTTGGTAGTACAACATCGTCTACACTGGTGCCCGTCCCGGCCGTCCCTAGACCTGCATTGGATGCCTCGCACAGGAGCCACATCACCAACCATACATATTCACGTAATATTTATACTCACTCTCCGTTAATGAAACCATTTGACTTAATAATTTATCGGTTTTCTGGCAATTATCAATATAAAATAAAATTAAACCATATCAAATCACGGCACGGCAAAGGAACATTGGGTAGGGAACACATAAGCCATTGCAACATGGTATTTAACATTTTAATTTATACAACTTTGACCGTTATTAGTTAAAATGGACAAATTGAACACGCATTTGTTAGGAAGATAGTTAATATTTTAGAATAAAACCACGACCTTTGCCTACCCTTGTTCCAAAACTGCTTTAGGGCCCTCCAAATTTTGGTACTATCAAATTTGTGGGTAAAGGAATAAGTTCTAATCAGGCCTCATCCTCAGGAAAAATAGTTATATATAAAAAGTTGTTTGAAAAAAAACATTGGGTTAGGGTTTGTAAATAAAAACAAAAGAATCTTAACAGCTGATCAAAAACAACCACTCAGTTGTAAAAATAACATCCACTTGGTAAAATATCAGTATGTGATTTTTGTGAGAATAGTAATTAGAACCAATGTATACATAAATTTAATGTATATATTATTAGGTTAGGTATATATTTCTAGAAAAATTACAAATTAAGATAGAATAATTGAATTTAAAGGGGAAATGTCCAAAATAAAACGAAACTAGCAAATGAACAAAGCAAATATGTTCGTCTTGGAGAGGAACCTTGAAGATAGTCATTCGTAAAAAAATTGTCTGGCTTTTCAAGCAAAGCTTCGTCCCCCAGGTGCTGACGAAGTGCTTTACGAAATATATCTAACATTTAAAATATAATATTGCACTTTGATCGTGAGCGAAGCCGTGATGGGCTACTAGTAAGATGATATTATTAGTGAAAATTGGCAGTATTCAACAAGCACTGTAGAGAGGGCAGTAAAAACCAGTATCAATGTGAAGTCCGATTCACGTAGACAGCCAAGCGCCAGAGTACGCAATACGCTGCGCTGCTAGGCCCGGCGTGGCGGTGCTGTGTCCGCTACTATTCATTGCTCTCTATGAAACCATCAGGTTAACAAATATCTTTACTAGACCCATCATTTTAAAGCTGATTCAATTATCTATAAGTTTTGTTGAAAACATCTCATCCCATGATGCAAGAATAAACATGTACAATTAGTTGAAGTTACTTCTTGTTTTTCGCAGTTAGTATATATTAAAGTCCTCTGGTGAAATTAAGCTATCTACATAAAAAGTGCATGTAAGATGATTTTCTTAGAATCGTCAGGCATAAAATAATGAAAAAACCACGTCCATAACTGCATTAGATTTTGAGCTGTAATGATTTAACCAGATTAGTGCTTTTGTAAGTTTGGGGTGGGGGTGGGGGAAAAGCAAGAGGGGTGTGGGTTGGGACTTTGTGTTTTTAAGTTTATATTTTGTATACTAACATCCTGAAAAAAAATATTTTTCCCCTAATTAGTTGTGACAAAGCGTTTATTTTACCTTTATTGACTGGGTTACAGTACAGCAGGGCGAGAACAATGTTTCAGCTGATACCTGCTAACTTAAGTGTCAATTTATACTGTTCTTACTTTACAAGGCAAGGAAACCCTTAATGTGGCCATCAATTGTGTCGTCACTATTTTTCTTATTATTAACATTCAACAGATTTGTGCAATAATAACTATTGTTGTAATGGCTATTATTAAAGTAACATTTTTAGGCATAAAGGACAGGCCAATGTTATCAGTGGCAGAAACTTTGAAACCAGTTCTGAACAATGTAGTTTCAGTCAGGGTAAGTTAGGTAGCTCTTATAGGTTATACGTCTGAGAACGATTCATATTTTTTAAATGCTTCTTATCAAATCATCTGTAGGTCTGTGTGTAATCGTGGCCTACAGAAGGAAACTGTAAAACAGCCCACCCTTGTCAATTGACCATACAGGAAGAACCAAAAGATACTTAATAAAATATGTAATAGTCACGCCACTCATTGAAACATCTTCATTCAGGGGTTTCACACAAATGTTATCGTACTAGTACACCTCCCCTCTTGCTACGATTATACAGGGTGTTAAAAAAAGGTGCACTGGCTATATATTTTCGGATTCTATATTCAAAATTAAGCAAGACATGTAGTGTGACATTTTTTGAAATTCCACTCCGTTTAGCGTCAGTTGGTCTGTTTGTGATTTTTAATAAATTTGGTGTATATTTTAAAAATATAAAAGTACTGAATTTAAACTTGGCATACGTAATGCCTATACGTAATTATGTTTTGGTATTGAATTTAAAGTTTCTATCTTTCACAGTTTCAAAATGGCGGCCATTTTGTTTCTCAAAGCTAAATATCTTATAAACCTTAATAATTAGCAAAAACCGTAATAAACAAAAAGATTTAGTCTCTTTCTCAAAATCAATGGCATAAAGATTTTGATTATCAGATGGTAAATAACTGAGTTGTTATGATTTGTATAAGTTAAAAAAATGCTTTTTTGGCATTTGTGGGCTGAAAAAGCATGTTTTAACAAATAAAATCCCAACAACTCAGTTATTTATTATCTGATAATCAAAATCCTTAAACTATAATTTTAGGGACAGAAATACAAAACCTTTTGGATCCTTACGGTGTTTTGCTAATTATTAAGGTTTTTAAGATATTTAGCTTTTAAAAACAAATATGGTCGCCATTTTGAAACGGTGAAAGATATAAACTTTAAATTCAATACCAAAAAATCATTAAATATAGGCATGAAGTATGCCAAGTTTCAAAACAGCACCTATAACGGTTAGAAAGATATACTAAATTTAGAAAAAAATACAAACAGACCGACTGACAATAAAAGGAGTGGAATTTAAAAAAATTTCAATCAATATTTCTTGCTTAATTTTTAGTGTAGAATCTGAAAATATACAGCCAGTGCATTTTTTTGTAACAACCTGTAAAATAAACAATTTATTTAGTATAATCTTTTTATGTATTTACAATTATGCATACAACAATAATTATAAATTAATAAATTGTTTAGTAAATTACCATTTTATTTAAAAGTTTACCCTAAATGAAATAAATCATTTTGGCCTTAAATGTTCAGTTCAGTAAAATCAGACCAGCTAGTTTCCAGCCTTGGAGGATGGAAGTGTTGTTATAAGAAGAAAAATAAATCTGGCAACACCGCAATTGGGCTACAATTGGTGGATTTTGTAACTTGGGCCACAATCGAATGTAAAATGATACCCGTGTGGGCCACAATAGGGGGGTTTAGATACCTTAGTATAAATGGGCCACAATTGAATGTGAATTAGCGCACTTTATAGTAGCTAAACCACTGGATGTATATACATTTACAAATAAAATATTGTTACGAAAACCATTTTGGAGTATGTACACAAAATTTCATAAGCACTGATTGTCTAGTTATGAAAATATATCCGTTTTTAGAGTGGGCCACAAACGATGGTTATTTGTCACCCGGGCCACAATCAAGGGATCTAGGTGAATATATATATATCTATCTATATATATATATATATATATATATATATGTGTCCGTGAATGCGATAACTTGAGTAAAAAACGTCCGATTTTGATGAAATTTGGCTCAAATGTGTAAAATGACATTCATGACTTTAAGTTCGAAAACCAGAAAAATCGGACCATGGGATGGGGGGTTTATGGGGGTTTTAAATTTTTCAAAAATCAGTTTTTTGCATTTTTCACCCTAAAATTTGTGAACAACTTAATTTTGGTTTTGACCATGTTATAGAGTTTAAAAAAACAAATAATATAGTATATTGAATTATTAACCTAGGTTAAGTGGTTGCGGAGAAAATCCAAAAAAACCTGCTCATAAAATCGCCCATGTTAATCTTATGGGAAAAAGGTTTTTGGATTTTCCTCAGTTTATTTTAATGTAAACTTCACATTTGCTTTTACCAATCTGTTCAGTTCCACAAAACGATCATTTTGGTGTTTAAATTGTGATTCTACGCCCAACCGTTGCAGAGATATTCAAAGTGCTAAACACAGTACGTTGTCCAATGTTATCCTTATGGAGAATAAATAAAATTTGATATCTCGATTATTTATGAATGTATGTTGATGAAACTTGGTATGTGGCTTCACGTAGTACTGGTATATTGATATTTGCACAAAAAATTGATTTTTTGTTGATTATTCCCGTAGCAGCAAACCTGCGTACTCAGCCCCCATGTTATTCTTATGGAGAATAAGTAAAATGTAATGACTCCCTTAATTATGATCATAAATTAATAAAACTTGGTATGTAGCTTCACTTCGTTGAATTATATTGATAATTGCAAAAAAACCCATTTTTTTGTTCCTCGTTGCAGCAAACCTGCTTACTCAGCCCCCATGTTATTCTTATGGATGAATAAGCGCCATGTTATATGGCGCTTATTTATGATTGAATATTGATGAAACTTGGTATGTGGCTTCGCCTAGTTAAATTATATTTATATTTGCATAAAAACCAATTGTTTTGATCCTTGTTTCAGCAAACCTACGTACTCATTACCAATTTTATTCTTATGGATAATAATTAAAATCGCTTATATGTAAATATATTTTTATGAAACTTGGTATGCGGCTTTATGTGGTATTAAGACAAATATTTTGCATTTGAAATTCGCTGAGGACGCAGGTTTGCTGCGACGGGGGTATTTGTTGTATCCATTTGAAGCAAGTTTCAGTATTTATTAATACATTTTGACAAATTTCACGGCAGTTCATATTTCAATAACTACTTAACTTTTGCCAAAAAAACATAATGTAAACAAAAACAATAAAGAATAACAATGTAATTGATAATCGATTTTCTTGTACAATCGAATGAAGTAATCTAATCGATATACAGTATCGATATTTTTAATTGAAAATTTCATCAAATGAATGTGAGCTGTAAACTAGTGATGCGCGAGAGGTTAAAACAATCGAAATGTTCCTTCTGGAGAGGTTCCGCTTATCGATTGTTTCGATTGCTTAGCGAGAGGTTTGTACAATCAAAAGGTTTTCTCTCGATTGTTGCATTCATCAAGCAAAATCGTCTGCTGCTGCCGCGATTATAATAGTTTAATGTATTTTATGTTATTTCTTTTTTTTAATTTTCACGAAATGAATTTTTAAAATTTAAATGCTTTGTTCTATTAAATAAACTTCCTAATATAGCAGTTAGTTAAAAAACATCTCGGTACAAATTTTGATCATTGAATACACAAATATAATAGAAAACAGAACGCAAAAATCTCGTTAAAATTCATTCCATTGATCGGATTCATATTCAGTTAACAATACACAAAACACCTCGCTAATAATTTAGACTGCCCAGTACGAGAAGAACAGCTGCCTCGTCTAAACGAAACATTTCGCTAAAAACATCTCGGCAAGGACCTCTCATTGCCGCGTTTAAACTAAACATTTCACTAACAAGAACTCGGTGAAAACATCTTGGCAAGGACCTCTCATTGCCGCGTCTAAACATAACATTTTGTTAACAACATCTCGGTAACAACATCTCGGTAAGGACCTCTCGTTAAGGGAATCACAATCCAAACGTTTCGAGAGGTTCAAACAAGCAAAACGTTTCGATTGTAACATCTCGCAATCGCGCATCACTGCTGTAATGGCCCTCGTTTGTTCCACATAACATAGTTATTCTAGAAATGATCCTATTTTTACCTGTTAAAACATCAGGAAAATCATAAAATGTAATGGGAAATATAACATGAGATATTTCACTCTTTATGTAATGCAGCGTTGAGGGTTACTGAAATTGTGTTGAATTTTACCCTGCAGCACTTTGTGGCAGACAACGAATGTAGATCAATATTTGACCCTCCAAAATTCAAGACATGCTACGAATCATTTTATTTTGTGGACTAGGCTTGTGTGAACTGTGCAAGATCATCATCTCATTCATTTCAAGCCTTCATTTCATTTCGGCTACTGTTTAGATACTGGGGTCAGCCTGCATCCTGTGGTTTGATTAGGCTACATTTATCTTATATTTTTAAATCTAATACAACCATGTCCATTCTATACTGCCCAATATCTCTGCGAGGCCCATAAGATGTTGAGGAAGTTAAAAGGTAATTAAATTAAAATTACAGGTTGTTAGCTACTTCAAATGTGCATTCTAAAAAGTATAACTTGTGTTTTAAAGGTTTTCAGATGAACGTCGCGAATCTCCTGAAGAAGAAAAGAGATGGCGGAGAATTTACCAAGGAAGATATAGAGTACTTCATCAGTACTTTGGTCGATGGGAATGTTAATGATTCACAAATTGGTAATTGATTTAATTTCACTATGCATTTTACACTTATCCTATATTCATAATTCATATTCACCTTAAAATTGATTGTTTGTCAGGTGAGATTAGTGAGGTCAGATTAGTGATATAGGCCTACCGTAAGGCTTAGTGATAACATTATTGCCTCATTAGTTTTTATACAACTATACGATGAACAATAAGAACAATATTTAATTAGACCTAACTTAAGTATATTTTAAAAACAAGTATATAAACTATAATTTTGGTTTGTAATAAGTAACTGCTTGAAAAACTTATTTTTCTTTTAACATATTAGGCTACAGTTCTGTCAGTCAAGCAGATAACAGTTTAGCTGTGTGAGTAAAGATCTACTTAAGTTTGTATCTTACTTTAATGTAAAAATGTGTGATTCTGTCATTTTAAACTAACTTCACTAGACAGATGCCTATTTTGCCTAATTGGTGCACCAGTGCCGTGAAATCAGGGCAGTGATATGGTGATGGGTAACATTTGATGTGGCTTGCCAAGCAAGGAGAAGGCATTACACGGGCTGGGTCGCAAGTTGGTGTGCAGATTAGAAGACGACCAGTTCTAGAAATGATTATACAGTAGGCCTAACTTACTTCTGAAATTATCAGTTTCACTCATCCATCTTTGCATTAGATCGGGTTCCTCGTCCACCATCGCCTCGCTCTCCTGTCAGTTTCACTCATCCATCTTTGCATTAGATCGGGTTCCTCGTCCACCATCGCCTCGCTCTCCTGTCAGTTTCACTCATCCATCTTTGCATTAGATCGGGTTCCTCGTCCACCATCGCCTCGCTCTCCTGTCAGTTTCACTCCTCCATATTTGCATTAGATCGGGTTCCTCGTCCACCATCGCCTCGCTCTCCTGTCATTTTCACTCATCCATCTTTGCATTAGATCGGGTTCCTTGTCCACCATCGCCTCGCTCTCCTGTCAGTTTCACTCATCCATCTTTGCATTAGATCGGGTTCCTCGTCCACCATCGTCTCCTCTCCTGTCAGTTTCACTCATCCATCTCTGCATTAGATCGGGTTCCTCGTCCACCATCGCCTCGCTCTCCTGTCATTTTCACTCATCCATCTTTGCATTAGATCGGGTTCCTCGTCCACCATCGCCTCGCTCTCCTGTCAGTTTCACTCATCCATCTTTGGATTAGATCGGGTTCCTCGTCCACCATCGCCTCGCTCTCCTGTCAGTTTCACTCATCCATCTTTGCATTAGATCGGGTTCCTCGTCCACCATCGCCTCACTCTCCTGTCAGTTTCACTCATCCATCTTTGCATTAGATCGGGTTCCTCGTCCACTATCGCCTCACTCTCCCGTCAGTTTCACTCCTCCATCTTTGCATTAGATCAGGTTCCTCGTTCACCATCGCCTCACTCTCCTGTCAGTTTCACTCATCCATCTTTGCATTAGATCGGGTTCCTCGTCCACCATCGCCTCACTCTCCTGTCAGTTTCACTCATCCATCTTTGCATTAGATAGGGTTCCTCGTCCACCATCGCCTCACTCTCCTGTCAGTATCACTCATCCATCTTTGCATTAGATCGGGTTCCTCGTCCACCATCGCCTCACTCTCCTGTCAGTTTCACTCATCCATCTTTGCATTAGATCGGGTTCTTCGTCCACCATCGCCTCGCTCTCCTGTCAGTTTCAGTCATCTCAGAGTCGCGCTAAACCACAATTACTGAGTTATTTTTTCAGCATAAACTAATTTGGTACATTTTAACTAGCTGTGTTGTTATTTTAAGCCCGACAGTATATCACCTCCGAATTATTTTAGTTTTCCTTATTCAAAGATAGTCTTGGTCCCAATTAGAATAGAATAGAATGTTTTTATTTTCTCATGATACATAACAAAATACGTAGTTGTAACTTTATTTAAAATTATGCAGCTTGTTTGCAACTTAAAATAAATAATGTCCATTTTACTTGTCAGGCTGACATAAAATACAAATAAAAATAATGAGAAAATAATAGAGCCTCTTAAGGCAATGCCTGTTATGAGATCTCATCACTTAAATTAAAATAATGTAAAGTGTAGTAAGCGAACAGAAATGATCGAAATATAATAAACACAATTGTATCAGACAAACGATGTATATAATACCCCCGTCACAGCAAACCTACATACTCAGCGAATTTCAAATGCATAATATATGTCTTAATACCATATAAAGCCACATACCAAGTTTCATACAAATATATTCACATATAAGCGATATATACAATTTTAATTATTCTCCATAAGAGTAACATTGGTGATGAGTACGTAGGTTTGCTGAAACAAGGAACACAAACCATTGTTTTTTATGCAAATATAAATAGTATTTAACTAGGTGAAGCCACATACCAAATTTCATCAATATTCAATCATAAGTAATCACTATATAACATTTTAATTATTCTCCATAAGAATAACATGGGAGCTGAGTAAGCAGGTTTGCTGCAACAAGGAACTAAAAAATGGGTTTTTATGCAAATATCAATATAACTCAACAAGTTGAAGCCACATACCAAGTTTTATTAATTTATGTTCATAATTAACGGAGTCATTACATTTTAGTTATTCTCCATAAGAATAACATGGGGGCTGAGTACGCAGGTTTGCTGCTACGGGGATTATCAACAAAAAATCAATTTTTTATGAAAATATTAATATACCAGTACTACGAGACGCCACATGCCAAGTTTCATCAATATACATTCATTAATAATGGAGATATCAAATTTTATTTATTCTCCATAAGGATAACATTGGGTAACGTACTGTGTTTAGCACTTTGAATATCTCTGCAATGGTTGGACGTAGAATCACAATTTAAACACCAAAATGATTGTTTTGTGGAGCTGAGTTGATTGGTAAAAGCACTCCGCAACCACTTAACCAAGCTTAATAATTCAAAATACCATATTATTTGTTTTTTAAGCTCTATAACATGGTGCAAACCAAAATTAAGTGTTTTAAAAATGTTAGGGTAAAAAATGCAAAAAACTGATTTTTGGAAAATTTAAAACCCCCCTTCCCATAGTCCGATTTTTCTGGTTTTCAAACTTAGTCATAAATGTCACTTTACACATTTGAGCCAAATTTCATCGAAATCGGACATTTATTACTCAAGTTATCGCATTCACGGACACACACATATACATATATATATAAGTGATATATACAATAAATATATGTACAATATACAATATATAGATATATATACATATATATATATACATATATATATATACATATATATATATATATAAATTTGAACGAATTGTGTTTTAGTCATCTGGGAACCTAAAAAAAAGGTCATGGTCTCAGGCTTAAGTCTTACCATGAGACCTACGTTAATAAGTTCTTCCCTATAGGGGAAATTCGCTGAAAATACCCCCATCGCAGCAAATCTGTGTACTCAGCAAATTTCCAATGCATAATATATGTCTTAATACCACATAAAGCCACATACCAAGTTTCATAAAAATATATTCACAAATAAAGCAATATATATACAATTTGAATTATTTTCCATAAGAATTACATTGGGGACGAGTACGCAGGTTTGCTGCAACAAGAAACAAAATATATGGATTTTCATGTAAATATCAATATTACTCAACTAGGTGAAGCCACATACAATGGTTCATCACTATACATTTATAAATAAGCGATATATACCATTTTGATTATCCTCTATAAGAATAACAGGGGGGATAAGTACGCAGGTTTGCTGCAACAAGGAACACAAAGAAATGGGTTTTTTATACAAATATCAATATAATTCAATAAGGTGAAGCCACATACCAAGTTTTATTAACTTTGCGAGATATAAAATGATTCTTATTCTCCATAAGAATAGCATTGTCAACCTACTGTGTTTAGCACTTTAAATATCTCTGCAACCAATTGACTTAGAGAAATGATCAAAACACCAAATTGTTTGTTTTTAAAACTGAATCCAATGGTGAAAACTACAATTTGACTTTTTAAAATATTACATGTAAAAACTAAAAAAAAAACACATTTTTGGGGTACAAAACCCCCCCAAAATACCACTTCGGATAGGTCGATCTATCTGGTTTTTGAACTTAAAGAGTCATAAATGTTGCTTTAAACTTTTCTACCAAATTTTATAAAAATCGGATCTTTTTTACGATAGTTATCTCACACACACACACACACACACACACACACACACACACACACACACACACACACGCACACGCACACGCACGCACGCACGCACACACACACACACACACACATATATATAATTACTTTAAACACAGTACCCTGGTTTAAATTATTTTATATTAGTAGCCCTTCTTACTGAAAATTACATATATATATACAGTTTCGAAATAATGGTGTTTTTGGGGTCTGGGGACCTCAAAACGAAAAGTTATCATGGTCCCAGGCCTAGGTCTTACCATGCCGACTACGGTAATAGCTTCTTCCCTATAGGAGAAATTCGCTAAAAATCAATAAAAAATTAAATATTTTATGTGCAATATATTTACTCATATAAACACTGAAATTAAACTTGGGCTCATTGCATAAAGAGCTAATAAAAGAAAATAAATAAAACTTTATTTGTATGTTCATATAATCTATCATAAAATTCTAAGGTTTGCTCTTTCAAACCGCGCACCGCACTTGTGCCACCAGGCGGCTCACGGCCCTCCCCAGAGGCTTGTCTTCGGAGTTGGTCTCCCCAGGTGCCGTCAAAGCTCATTGCATGCAATGCATAGTTCTTGTGTGGCATAGTCCTCCAAAGTGCGCCCTTATGAATTTACTAAGCTAAAATATTAAAAATTTAACTATTGATATATTCAAAATAAAAAATCATATCCTCTAGTTGAAATATCCATTTCCTTAATCTACTTAAAAAAATTATAATATTAAATGCATTCTTTATATTTTCAGGAAGTTTATTGGTTGGCTGGGGAATAGAAAACTGGTTAGCTTTTCTTAGTTTTAGCGAATTTCTCCTATTGGGAAGAAAGCTATTACCGTTGTCGGCTTGGTAATACCGGGGCCCTACCACCAACGTTGCCACAGACCTGGTTAACTCAGTGTAGTTGCAAGACTGCTCAGTTTTGGTCGTGTGCGGGAATCGAATCCACGATCATCTTATCCACACCTGGCCAAGGTGTTTCCACACAATGTAGCCAACTCAGCTAACACGACCAAGGGCCTAGCGGCGATATTAAGGTTTTTCAGTCAGTCCGCGCCCCTAGCGAATAGAACCGCAGTCGCCCGCGGTCATTAGTTACATATTTTGCTACTAGAGTGCAGCACCAATCAAATCCCGTTATAGGCTATTGCGAATAGAATAAAATTACTACCTTAATGGGTTAATAAATAATAAATAATTTTTCTAGGACCTAAGTATTTATACTTTTTATTTAAATACTATTCTTTGGCAATAAAACCCCTTAGATCCTTATTCTGTAAATTTTCTAGTGATTATGAAATTTAAGGTATAAAAATATGTTGATAATAATGGGTCAAAGCAATAGCCTACCATGGGAAATTTCATTTGAGTAATAGCAGAAAATCCGTTGCCACTATCCGTTGTCACTACGGATAGAATATTTGTGATTTGTGTAATACTAACATAAGAATAGATAAGTAGTATTATTTTTCCCATGTCGATTTTTTGATAATGAACAAATATTACCCATCATGTTACAGGGGCCATGCTAATGGCCATGTACATCCGAGGATTGAGTGACCAAGAAACTATTGACCTGACACGAGCAATGGTGTTATCAGGTATGAATAAACTCCTCTGTTTAGTAAACCGTTTTTTAAGATTTTATCTTTGTAACAAAAGTCTAAAGGCGTAAGTAAATACTCCCGTCGCAGCAAACCTGCTTACTCAGTGAATTTCCAATGCATGCATATGTTTCTCACTACCACATAAAGCCAAGTTCCATAAAAATTCATAAATAAATAAGTGATCTATAGCATTTTATTTACTCTCCAAAAGAATAACATTGGGGCTGAGTACGCAGATTTGCTACAAAAAAGAGAATGAAATATGTTTTTGTGCAATTATCAATATAACTGAACCAGGTGAAGCTACATACTAAATGTTATTACCTTATGTTCATAATTAAGGGAGATATAAAACTTCCTTATTCTCCATAAGAATAACATTAGGGCTGAGTATGCAGGTTTGCTGCTACGGGGATAATCAACAAAAAATCAATTTTTTGTGCAAATATCAATATACCAACACTACGTAAAGCCACATACTAAAAGTTTCATCAATATACATTCATAAATAATGGAGATATTAAATTTTATTCATTCTCCATAAGGATAACATTGGACAACGTACTGTGTTTAGCACTTTGAATATCTCTGCAACGTTTGGACGTAGAATCACAATTGAACACTAAAATGATTGTTTTTTGGAACTGAGTGGATTGAAGAAAGCAAATATGAAGTTTACATTAAAATTAACTGAGGAAAAGCCAAAAACCTTTTTCCCATAAGATTATCATAAGAGATTTTATGAGCAGGTTTTTTGGATTTTCTCTGCAACCACCTTAACCTAGGTTAATAATTCAAAATACTATATTATTAGTTTTTTTAAGCTCTATAACATGGTCCAAACCAGATTAAGTGTTTTAAAAATTGTAGGGTAAAAAATGCAAAATGCAAAAATGTTCGGCTCTGAGACTCGAGGTTTTACTGAAACTCGAAGGTTTCGAGCGAGTTTACTCCCACCGTTTACCCGTGCTACCACAAGTCATCCGCGGCCGCGCGTCGTCTGTTAAATTCAAATTGAGTGTCAACGCATTTGAGGTGTTAAGAGTTGTGATGTGGATTTTAGTGTTTTATTAATAAATAAGTAAGTTGTGGCTTATAAATTTGTGTTAACATACTCTTTACACCAAAATGGAGGATTTACCAGGACCTTCAGACTGAGTTGTATGAACACTGCCTGTATAGTCCACTTTTAGGTTAACCTAACCTTGTATTTTTTTAAAATAAAATATCAAAAACAAATCTGTAATGAAATTTAATAGGTAAGCATAAGAAGTTTGTGCTTGTTTTTTGTTAGATAATAATTGAAATTCAGTCAATCAATTAATTTTAGGCTCAACTATTGTCCTTTCGCATTGAGCTGTTTTTAAAGACAAGTGATTTGTTTTGGCCTAGTTTAAGTTTCATTAATGATTTTTTTAATAATTTGTAATATTTTAAAACTCTAAGACTCTTCAATTTTATCAATTGATTTGCCAGGCACTTTCAAACATAGTATCTTCATGTTTTTACTAGTAACTGATTGTTCTTACGAAGACTATTAGTGTTAAAATTAATGCTAAGATATGTTAGTAAATATGTTTTGTGTGGTAAGTAAGTAGGTTAATGTTTCACCATGTAATAGGCCTTTTAAATATTAAAATAAAGTTTATTTTAACTTATAGGCCTAAATGTAATTTTATTTTCTCCATTCATAGGAAGATGTAGCCATTGACTATACACCTGTACTAGACTGAAAACCTTATGGGCCCTGCTGATAACAAAAGATTTGGGATTCTCCTCGTAGTTCTGACAGCACTGGATAGAAATCACTACAATCGCACGCAATGGTGGACGTAACTCTGGCTCATGCAGCTTGGCGCGCTCAGCTCGGCCGTGGCAGGTTTTAAAAATCTCAATTTGTTAGTAAAACAACTGTCACGCTTTACTCACAACTCGGAAGTTTTAATATACGACTTAACAAAGGCTGTAAGGCTGTATTAACAAAGGATGTGTGAAATAAAAATAATATTGTAATAACTGTTAAAAACTTGTTATAAAACTGGTGTCGACGTTATAACCGTCTTTCACCACCGTCAATCAAGCGTACCGTACTATGTCTGTTCGTCTGCCTATGCGATTCCAAGTAGTTCGTGTAATGTCCACTAGGAGGAAGCCTCTGTTGCCGACCGCACTCAATAGATTGTGATGTTTCTTGGTTAACCAAATTTAACATTGCATTTACCATCTAGAACAGGTGTATAGTCAATGATGTAGCTTAGGCCTAAACATAATATACAAAACATAGGATAAATAAATACCCCTGTCACAGCAAACCTGCGTACTCAGCGAATTTCCAATTCATAATAATATCTTAATACCACATAAAGCTAGATAGTAAGTTTCATAAACATATATTCACAACTAAGCAATATATACAATTTTAATTATTCTCCATAAGCATAACATTGGGGATGAGTACGTAGGTTTGCTGCAATAAGGAACACAAAATATGGGTTTCCATGCAAATATCAATATAAATTACCTAGGTGAAACCACATACCAAGTTTCATCAATACACAATCATAAATAAGCGATACATACCATTTTGATTTTTCTCCATAAGAATAACGTGGGGGATGAGTACACAGGTTTGCTGCAACAAGGATCACAACAAAATTGTTGTTTTTATAAATATTAATATAACTCAACAAGGTGAAGCCACATACCAAGTTTTATTAAATTATGTTCATAACTAGAGGGAGACATTACATTTTACTTATTCTCCATAAGAATAACATGGGGGCTGAGTACGCAGGTTTGCTGCTACGGGAATAATCGGTAAAAATTGCTGTTTTGTGCAATTAACAATAACCACAACCAGATGAAGCTGTATACCAAGTTTCATTAGTATCCGTTCATAAATAAGCGAGATATAAAATTATTCTTATTCTCCATAAGAATAACATTGGACAACATACTGTGTTTAGCACTTTCAATATCTCTGTAACCATTTGACGTAGAGAAATTATCAAAACACCAAATTGTGTGTTTTTTAAAGCTGAATCTAATGGTGAAAACTAAAATTATACTTTTTTAAAATATTACATGTAAGAACTTCAAAAAACCCATTTTTGGGGTACAAAACCCCCCCAAAATACCACTTTGGATAGGGCGATCCGTCTGGTTTTCGAACTTAATGTCATAAATGCTGCTTTACACGTTTGTACCAAATCGGACCATTTTTACGAGAGTTATCGCACCCACGAACATATATATATATATATATATATATATATATATATATATATATATACAGTTTTGAAGGAATGGTGTTTTTGGGGTCTGGAGAGCTCAAAAGGAAAAGTTATCATGGTCCCGGGCCTAGGTCTTACCATGCCGACTACGGTAATAGCTTCTTCCCTATAGGGGAAATTCGCTAAAAAGAGGAAATAAAGTAAAAAACTGAGATTTTTAAAAAATGAATCTGTTAATTAATACCATATAGGTTATAACAACCTTAATACCTAAAGATTAAAAGTATTTGACCTTCATGGCAAAATGTTATGCAATAACTTTAGTATGATTTATTTTCAGATAAATGTACTTATCTTTTTCCAATGAAGCAGGAATCCATTTATTTTACTTACTATTGTTATTTTCAGGGCATAGTGACTAGAAAAGTATACAGACAAGCACAGCACTGGCGGCGTAGGGGACAAGATATTGCTGGTCCTCGCCCCCATACTGGCATCCTGCGGCCTCTGGGCAAGTCTTACAGTGTGGTTCTCAGATATGAGTGTTCTGCAGGGGAGCAGTTGCAGTGGGAGTGCCGGTGGCAGGGAGTGGTGACAGACAAGCACAGCACTGGCGGCATCGTTGACAAGTTATCACTGGTCCTCGCCCCCATACTGGCAGCCTGTGGCCTCAGGGCAAGTCTCTCAGTGTGGTTCTCAGATATGAGTGTTCTGCAAGAGAGCAGTTGCAGTGGGAGTGCCGGTGGCAGGGAGTGCTGGTAGACAAGCACAGCACTGGCGGCGTCGGGGACAAGATATCGCTGGTCCTCGCCCCCGTACTCGCAGCCTGCGGCCTCAGGGCAAGTCTTACAGTGTGGTTCTCAGATATGAGTGTTCTGCAAGAGAGCAGTTGCAGTGGGAGTGCTGGTGGCAGGGAGTGCTGGTAGACAAGCACAGCACTGGCGGTGTCGGGGACAAGATATCGCTGGTCCTCGCCCCCATACTCGCAGCCTGTGGCCTCAGGGCAAGTCTTACAGTGTGGTTCTCAGATATGAGTGTTCTGCAGGGGAGCAGATGCAGTGGGAGTGCCGGTGGCAGGGATTGCTGGTAGACAAGCACAGCACTGGTGGCGTCGGGGACAAGATATCGCTGGTCCTCGCCCCCATACTGGCAGCCTGCGGCCTCAAGGCAAGTCTTATACAGTCTAGTTCTCAGACATCCTACATCATAAACAACACTTTAGGATTGACATAACTAGTATGGTCATCATCCCGGTTGCACATAAATAAACCCCAGTTAATTTTAGTGAATGTGTTTATAGAAAGTTTAAAGACTTTTTGAAAGTGTTCAGGGGATTCCAAAGATATTGGGGGAATTCAGGTCTCATTAGCTATTCGAGACATTACGACTGCGGACCTATAACATCTCTGTGTGAGTCCAATAGTCGTGAGAGGATCACACAAAGATCTTCCGAAATATAACTTCCATATTTAAAAAAAATAACCTGAAAATTATGTCCTTTTGTTTCTTAAGTTTACTGGCTTCACTGGCACACTGGCTTCAAACCGATGAAATTGATATTTATATTGCAAAAGGATACAAGCTAGGTTCATTGGAGTGCTGAACTGAAGGCTATGGTGGGTCATCAATTTTAATCCAAGAGGACCTAGGCTTTGAGAAATTTAATATTGAAAACTTTGCACTTGAGTCAGACTTTGAGGTATGTTAATCAAATTATTCCCTTCTAAAGTGCTTATAATTTCGGTTTATCGTGCTAGATCGGACAGCCTTGTTTTTATTGACAGGTTAGAAAAATTGCTTGGTTCAATTGTAAAAGAAAATTTCTTTATTCTTAGTGATTTTAATATAGACATAAGAAAAGATAAACCCATTGTACATACACTAATTAATATGCTAAGATCTTATGACGCATACTGTTTGTTTTCACAAAATACTAGAAAAAATTCATGCATAGATAATGTAATTACCAATTATAACAGTTCTGTATTGGAGAAAAATGTTGTAAAAACTTGCATTGCTGATCATAATATTTTATGGTTAAGAACAGATGGCTTATTAATCAACAATGCACAAGATAAAATGTTAGGGGGAAAATTTAGCACGAAAATTACTTTTAGAAAACTAGGCATTGATAATCTGAATGACTTTAGACATAAGCTATCAACTGAAAATTGGGAGTGATATTTACAGTAGGAGTATAAATGTGGATGAAATGTGTACACTATTTTCCGATAGGTTTATTTCATACTTTAATAATACTTGCCCAATTAAAATTAAGCTAAAATCCAAATTTAAGAACAATAAAAATAAAACTAAGTGGTTTACACTTTAGCTTGCTCAGATTAGGGATTTGGTTATGGTTCTCAGAGGCAGATCATATTTAAGTCCTGAACATAAAAAAAATTTTACTAGAGCAAGGTATTTTTACAGAAAAGAAATTGGATTGGCTAAAATAGATTTTAATGAAAAATGTATATTAGGTTCAGACAATAAATGTAAGGCTGCCTGGTCCATAATTAGAGGTGAAGTTGGAGTAAATTTAAGAAATAATATCCTTCCAAACATACAAGCTAATGTATTCAACGATTTTTTTCTACATAGTTCCAACAATATTTCATCACAAAGCAACCTAAATAATGCACAACAACTGCTAACAGCTTCACTTAAGAATAGTAATTGTGGTGACCAGTTATTTATTTTTTCACAAGTAATACCAAATGACGTCATACACATTGTTCAAAATTTTAGCAATTCAAAAAGTGAAGACTATTTTGGCATATCTAGTTATGTTCTTAAAAATATCATTTGTGAAATTTATTTTCCCCTGTCATATATTGCAAATACCATTTTAAATTCAGGTGTTTTCCCAACTATATAGAAAATTTCTAAAACAGTACCTCTTTATAAGAAAAATTACAAAGATAATCCTTCAAGTTATAGGCCAATTTCATTGATACCAATATTTGGTAAAGTTGTTGAAGCTATTATTAAAAATCAAACTTTTCAATTCTTCAATACACACATCATGTTTAGTTCATCTCAGTTTGGGTTTATCCCTGGGAGGTCTACAGTCCAAGCTGTAGAAACAATTGTAAATGAAATTCTTCTCGCTTTTGAGAGCTAGAAGGTAGTGTGTTCTGTTCTCGTAGATCTTAGTAAGGCTTTTGATAGTATATCTCACAATATTATTTTACAGAAATTAGAATTTTATGGGATAAAAAATACTGAACTTAAGCTATTCAAATCCTACTTACAAAATCGAAGGCAAATGGTAGTTGTTGGTGGTGATAAATCCGATCTCAAAGAGGTATTATTGGGAGTACTCCAAGGGTCTATTTTAGGCCCACTTTTGTTTGTAATTGCTATTAATGACCTTCCATCCTACATTTCAAAAAACATTACTTTTCGCTGATGATACTACTTTTTTTGAAATTGACCATGACTCATTGACCGCACAAGCAAAACTAAAAACAACCTTTTTAAAATCAAATTTTTGGTTTGAATAAAATAATCTTAAAATTAATTCAGAAAAGACTAAGATATAATTTTTAGCCTTAAAAATATCGCTTTTAAAAAAAAATCAGTTCAACTTTTGGGATTACACCTTGATAATAAATTGTCCTGGGACTCCCAAATAACACATGTAATCTCAAAACTGTCTAGGGTTCTTTTTCTTTTGAGAAAATTAAAGTCTTGTGTTAGTCACAACATGTTAATTACAGCATACAGTAGACGCTCTTTTATCCGGCATATTCGGGACCACGCCCATGCCGGTAAATCGATTTTTCCGGATAATAGAACTTTTTAGTTATTAATAGGAATACAGTAATCTGAGAGTCTCGCTACAGTAATGAGCTGTGGTCGCGTGCGTTGGTTGACCTTGGCACTGCTCCGGAACACCTGCATTTGTGGACGGATAGACAGACAGACAGACAGCCGGGCGGAAGTTGGGACACCATAGTTATAGACTAAATGTGCATTCATATGCTACAAGAAATCAGATAAATTGGACCTACCATCTTTCAGATTAAGCAAATTGATAAATAGTCACCTTTACATGCAAGTAAAATTATTTAATCGATTACCTAATTCTGCCTCAGGTGTATCATTTAACAAATTTAAAAAAGTACTTAGAGAATGGTTTTCCTTAAGACCCTTTTACTCAGTGAATGATTTCTTGAAGCATAACATGTCTGATTTGAAATTTAATTAAAGTATTCAGAATCTTTTTGCTTTATCCAATGTTTTTAGTGGATTGTTTTCATTTGTTTTTTATATGTTTGATTTCTTCATATGAATAATTTTTGATGTGAACATCATTATTTTGTAGGCTAATTGAGTAAATTTGGCTACACATCCTTGGTTATGTTAAAATTAATTTTAGTTTTTACAACTCATTTTGACTGAACATACTCTATATTTTCTGATTTGTGACTAGAATTAATAATTTTTAGCGAATTTCCCCTATAGGGAAGAAGCTATTACCGTAGGTCTCATGGTAAGACTTAAGCCCGAGACCATGATAACTTTTCATTTTGAGGTCCCCAGATGCCAAAAACACCATTCGTTCAAATTTATATATATATATATATATATATATGTGTGTCCGTAAGCATGATAACTCTCGTAAAAAAGGTCCGATCTTAATGAAATTTGGTACAAACGTGTAAAGTACCATTTATTTGAACAAGTTTGAAAACCAGACAAATCGCACCATCCAAAGGGGGGTTTTGGGGGGTTTTGTACCCCAAAAATGTTTTTTTTTGGGTTTTCACATGTAAATTTTATTAAAATCAAATTTTAATTTTCACCATTGAATTCAGCATAAAAAAACAAACAATTTGGTATCTTGATCATTGCTCTGCGTCAATTGGTTACTGAGATATTGAAAGTGCTAAACACAGTACGTTGTCTAAGTGCTAAACACAGTACGTTGTTATTCTTATGGAGAAAAAGAAAAATTATATATCTCGCTTATTAATGAACATAAACTGACGAAATTTGGTATATGGTTTCATCTGGTTGTGGTTTATTGTTGTTTGCACAAACAAATTTTTCGCCTATGGTTCCCGTAGCTGCAAACCTAGGTACTCGGTCCCCATGTTATTCTTATGGAAAATAATTAAAATGTTATATATCGCTTATTTATGAATGTATATGGATGAAACTTGGTATGTGACTTCACTTAGCTGAGTTCTATTGATATTTGCATAAAAACCCATTATTTTGTGTTCCTTGTTGCAGCAAACCTGCGTACTCATCCCCAATGTTATTCTTATGGAGAATAATTAATATCTTAAATATTGAATGTTTGTGAATATATTTCCTATGAATCTTGTTAAGTGGCTTAATGTGTCATGTTAATTCATTGGAAATTCGCTGAGTTTGCAGGTTTGCTGTGACGGGGATATTAACATTTCTAATCGTAACATGTTTGACGATGTCTATTGTGATACTTATATTACTTAATGACAAAAAAGATCTTGAATCTTGAAGTTATTCTGGTTTAGGTGCCAATGGTGTCAGGACGCAGCCTGGAGCATACGGGAGGTACCTTGGACAAGCTGGAAAGCATACCAGGTCTGTATTTAAAAAGCCATAGTCTCCGTTACTGAAAATTCACAATCTAAATGAATTTACAATTCAATTGTATCAAGAAAAGATTAAATATCTCAGTGAAGCATTATACTCATTTTAAAGTTGTAGCATGTTATCAGGCCTATCAGAAGGCAAACCAATGTTAGTATAACAATTATAAAAAAAATTTTGATTTAAAATCCATGTTTCAAAATATCACTATATATGATAATAAGATGAAGCAAATATCAAAAGTTAATTAAAATGTATTTTAAAGAAAATTAGCCACAACTAGAGGCGAAAAGGGATTAATAAAATAAAATAAATCATTACATTAGAGCAATTGGCTAGTAAGAATAACCTGGATTAGCGTGAATATAGTTTAATAAACAGTAGTTCAGCTAATTTGGTGCCATACATAAAGTACACAGCAAAAATAACAGAAGGCGGTCAAATTAGATTCAAAGGGTGTGGGGATCACTTAAAAGTACATAATTAATGTAACGGGTATCCTAATTAATTCCTAAATAATAAAAAAAAAAACAGTTTAAAATAATAAATTACAATATAATTAACACTCATGGAAAATTACCGTTAGAAAAAGTGGAATATCTTAAAAACTATAAGTCCGATTTAAATGAAAATGACATAGGAGTAAACCATATGAAATTCTTTAACTTGTCTGTGAAAATCAGAAAAATCCATTAATAAATAAAAAAGTAGATTTTTAACGAACAAATATTGTGAAATAGTGGCCTTCCCCAGAGTTAAGCTCGACCCCCAGGTACTTCCGTTTTAAGGGAACAGGAAGTTTGCTCAGAAATAATGGCGCGATCTCACGGACCAATCAGAGCCAGGAATCTGGTCGAGCGAGTGCATAAATTCCGCGGTCAAGAGGCCACGACATCCATTGCGTAGTTTGATGCCGTAGGGGATGTACTGGGAGTGGTGCTCCGTACATCACATTTGTAGGGCAGTTTTGTTATAGTCTTCAAGAGGCCACGACATTCATTGCGTAGTTTGATGCCGTAGGGGATGTACTGGGAGTGGTGCTCCGTACATCACATTTGTAGGGCAGTTTTATTATAGTCTTCAAGAGGCCACGACATCCATTGCGTAGTTTGATGCCGTAGGGGATGTACTGGGAGTGGTGCTCCGTACATCACATTTGTAGGGCAGCTTTGTTATAGTCTTCAAGAGGCCACGACATCCATTGCGTAGTTTGATGCCGTAGGGGATGTACTGGGAGTGGTGCTCCGTACATCACATTTGTAGGGCAGTTTTGTTATAGTCTTCAAGAGGCCACGACATCCATTGCGTAGTTTGATGCCGTAGGGGATGTACTGGGAGTGGTGCTCCGTACATCACATTTGTAGGGCAGTTTTGTTATAGTCTTCAAGAGGCCACGACATCCATTGCGTAGTTTGATGCCGTAGGGGATGTACTGGGAGTGGTGCTCCGTACATCACATTTGTAGGGCAGTTTTGTTATAGTCTTCAAGAGGCCACGACATCCATTGCGTAGTTTGATGCCGTAGGGGATGTACTGGGAGTGGTGCTCCGTACATCACATTTGTAGGGCAGTTTTGTTATAGTCTTCAAGAGGCCACGACATCCATTGCGTAGTTTGATGCCGTAGGGGATGTACTGGGAGTGGTGCTCCGTACATCACATTTGTAGGGCAGTTTTGTTACAGTCTTATTAAAATGACTCAGAGGGAAAGTTAGTGGTGATTAGTAGATAAAGTGAGGTTTCGGAGTTAAGGTGTCAGTGAAAACTAGTGACTAGGCCTTATGGGAGTTCCGTCAAAACTGATGAGTACATAGTCTAATAAGATACACCTACTATTTATTTTGAAAATACCTAAACGAATGAATTTTCACTAAATTAACAGGAACTAGTGCTAACCTTGGATGTTTCAGCCAAACAGATTTTGTATATGAGTGAACTTTAACTAAAGCAATAGCAATTAGGCATAGCCTATTCTAGGTTGTAACTTGGTATAGTTTACCTTCAGTAGGAGCAATTCAACCAGAATTATTTTTCAATTGGGCATAACTTAACCTAATTAAATTAAATTTACATCAGTGACAATCACATTTTACTAACTGATCTACAGTATAACTAAATAACATTCAACCAGAACTATTCTTCAATTGGGTACAACTAAACTAAATTAATTGTATCCCAGTGACATTATTTCAGTTAACCTATAAGCTTACAGGTACAAGATAAATTAAAAAATCTTATCAGATGTGACTTTGGGCTTATTTGTAGTAAAAAATGTATTGACTCAGAGACTATGGAATATTTTGTAATTAGTTATAAGATGTGCCTGAATGAATAAATAGATGTATTCATCACAATTGTCAGGCCTTTTTATTGTCATAACCTAATTCCCCACAAGACTTCAACATGTTGATAACATTTCAACATGGGTCTTCTCTGACATTAAGATAATTTCTCATACTCTGCCAGCTGAACTAAAGAAAAGTAACAAACCCTGAGATTATAATAATTACCTAGTATTTATATTTGATTGCAATTTTAATTAAAATAATTTAAATTAAATTTAAATTTAAAGAAGTCAAAGTAGGAATTTTTGATTATAATTAATTAATAAAAATAAATCAAAAGGTTACATTGATTTAATATTGTTTGTTAACCAATTTTAGTGTCAATTATCAATTGAAACTTAACAGTATGTCAACATGTCAGATAGTTATCCCAAAGATTTCCTTTTTGAGAATTTTAAGGATTAGCTCTAGGAGAAACCGTTTCATTTAATTTCATTTATTTCAATGTCACAATACATTTGATATACAAGCAAGGTCCTGCTCAAACAGGTGACTAGTCAGTTCAGATTATCTCTTAAAAATAGACAAAGGATGTTCTTCTTTTTTACAAAATAAGAGTAAATAAAATACAATTCAAGTTCTAAAACTAAATCATAGTAATATCATCCTTCAAAAACTCTTCCACAGAATAGTAGGCCCTTTTTATCAAAAATTCCTTCAATAATTTAAAAAACCTTTTTGGTTGCATCATCTTACAATAATTTGGAATTTTATTAAAAAATTTCATTTCCATATAAAAAGTGTACTTTTTTCTAACAAATTAGTTCTGTGCAGAGGGTATTGAAGAATTTTATTTTTGTTCCTCGTGTTATAATTATGTTCAAAATTATTTTTAAAATATTTGTCTTTGTTCATAAAAACTTGCTGTAAGAGAATGTATATGTATAGGGAAGGAACAGTTAAAATATTCAGATTTTTAAATATCGGTTTGCAAGATTTTCTAGGTGGAGTCATAGTCATTATCCTCAAAATATTCTTTTGTACCTTAAGGAATTTTTTTACTGAGGATGGTCCTCCCCAAATTGTGATTCCATAACTAACCAGAGAATAAAAATAACCGTAATATAGTGTTAATTTAGTTTCCATGCTTATTATATTTGTCAAACAACTCATGTTGAAATAAACAGAGTTTAGAATTTTTGACAAAAAATTAATATGCTCAGACCATGTTATATGTTCATCAAAAAGAGTAAGACTTTGTTTTTTCAATGCTAATAAAAAGAGCACTATGATCTGAGAGACCAAGATCTTTCACCATTTTCTCTGTTGTTAAAGTTAATTTATTAGTAAGATGTTATCTATGCATGAACCACTAGCTCTTCTAGTTACCTCCTTGAAATTTATAACAAATCCATGCCTATGAAGTATACCAATAAAATCTTTTACATGTTTGTCGTTTGCTATTAATACATTAACATTACAATCAGTAGCTATATAAATTTTTCCCTTGTACTTCTCTAGTTTTGATAAAAATAGATCTAATTTGTTAAAAAATGATTTCAGGGTGCAAAAATATGGAACCCTATACAACGATACAATGAGTGTAGGTTTTGGAAGGTTAGTTATCTCAACTATTGAACATTCAAAAACAAAATCCTCATTTAAAAACTTCAAATCATCTCTGATTTTAAAATTGAGATTTTTGTCACGATTTAAAAGAATAACTGAACCTCCACTGGAAGAATCAATTTGTCTCGCATTAAAGTCAGCAACATAGAATTTGTTTAAACTGTTTAAAATAAATATATTTTGATTTTTAAATTTATGCTCATTAAAACATAAAAAAGATATATTGTCAACATTTTCTAGGATCATTTTTAATTCATGTAATTTTTCTTTAACACCTTGAATATTAAAATGTAACAGAAATTCTGCATTAGAGTTACAGTAGAGTCTCACAAACTCGACTCCCGATAACTCGACACTCTGGGAAACTCGACACCTCATTTACTATACAGTACATGTATTACAAGACTATATATTTTGGAAACGAGGACAATTAGTTATTAATTCTCAAATTTTAAGTATTTATCTCATTTTTATATTTTTCTTAAGTTTGTAATACAGTATCATTATACATTTATACTATAATGTGTTTAAGTAAAATCTAATACAGTATACAATTTACAGCTAAATAATGTGTTTTCCTCCCCTCCCAATGTAATTCTGGATAACTCGACATTCCACAAACTCGACAGGGTCTTAGTCCATATTGTGTCGAGTTTGTGAGACTCCACTGTACCAGCAATGCTAGGAAGGTTGTTTTCCAAAATTTTAAAACTTTCTGATGCATTTTCTAAACTATACAGACTTATATTATTATTTACAAAGGAAGAGAGGTGAGAGATGTTTGATCAAAAAAACTTGTTTCACCATCACTATTTTGATTTTCCTGCACTAAAGAGACACCATTGACATTTTCATCAGAGAGACCTTCACTCACATCACTAACACCACAGGCAGTAGCAGCAGGTAGAGCTGATGGTGACAGGTTGGTAGGTGTAGGTGGTTTGCTGCTCACAAGTTCCCTCTGGACCTCTCCACTGGCATCCGGGGTGGTTGCACAAGGCTGCGTAGTCATAAGATAGATTGAGCGTTGCTCACTCGGTATGTTATTCTTGAAAGTGCCTTTTATGTTATTTTGGTCTGGTAAGTTCAAGGATATATTTCGCTCAGAATAAAGTTTGGTAACCAGATTCCGAATATGTACAGTGAGTTCTTTATATGTATATTCATTTTTAGCGAATTTCCCCTATAGGGAAGAAGCTATTACCGTAGGTCTCATGGTAAGACTTAAGCCCGAGACCATGATAACTTTTCGTTTTGAGGTCCCCAGATGCCAAAAACACCATTCGTTCAAATTTTTATATATGTATATATATATATATATATATATATACATCAAAACATTAAATTCACAGATTAGGGCTACTGATAAATATAATAAACAAAAAGTAAATAAACTTGAGTACCCTGGTAAAATCATTTTAATTACACTTACACGTGTTTCAGCTCTTAGGCCATGTTCATAGTGTTAGTTATAATGGCTTAAGAGCTGAAACACGTGTAAGTGTAATTAAAATGATTTTACCAGGGTACTCAAGTTTATTTACTTTTTGTTTATTATAAATATATATATATATATATATATTTATATATATATTTATATATATATATGTGTCCGTAAGCACGATAACTCTCGTAAAAAAAGTCTGATCTTAATAAAATTTGGTGCAAATATGTAAAGTACCATTTATTTGAACGAGTTCGAAAACCAGACAAATCGCACTATCCGAAGGGGGGTTTTTGGGGGGTTTGTACCCCAAAAATGGGTTTTTTGGGGTTTTCACATGTAATTGTTATTTAAATCGAATTTTAATTTATACCATTGAGTTCAGCTTAAAAAAACAAACAATTTGGTATTTTTATCATTGCTCTACGTCAATTAGTTACTGAGATATTACAATTGCTAAACACAGTACGTTGTCCAATGTTATTCTTATGGAGAAAAAGACAAATTTTATATCTCGGTTATTTATGAACATAAACTGACGAAACTTGGTATATCGCTTCATCTGGTTGTGGTTTGTTGTTGTTTGAACAAAAAACCAATTTTTCACCTATTGTTCCCGAAGCAGCAAACCTAAGTACTCGGCCCCCAAGTTATTCTTATGGAGAATAATAAAAATGTTATATATCGCTTATTTATGAATGTATATGGACGAAATGTGGTATGTGACTTCACTTAGATGAGTTCTATTGATATTTGTATAAAAATCCATTATTTTGTGTTCCTTGTTGCAGCAAACCTGCGTACTCATCCCTAATGTTATTCTTATGGAGAATAATGAATATTTTAAATATCGCTTATTTATGAATTCTTATGAATTCTGGTAAGAGGCTTAATGTAATATTAAGAAATATATATTCATTGGAAATTCGCTGAGTACGCAGGTTTGCTGCGACGGGGGTATTTAACTTGCGGGAAGTAAGCTTGTCGTAGACAATGATGTTTACGGGGACTCCTGTCTCATTTTGAAAATGTACTATATTTTTAGCAAAGACTTCTGGTGCAATTTCATCTCGAATGCAACCCATCGGGGAGCACACTAGGCTCTTGAAGTTTCTTGATTTAAAGTCATCAGTTAGTGTTTTAAAAGCTATGTTATAATCTTCTTCCATAGGTTTGTGAAGGTACCGTGTTTGGTAATGAGTCCATAAACTGAACAGCCAGTTTTGGATTTTTGGAATGACAGGTTTTTGGCTAAACAGTCAGACATCTTTGGTTTACCGAAGTGGTCCCTAAACTTAGTTGCCACCCCTGCACTCATTTGCTTTACATGTCCAAAGTCGCCAGAAATGCAATGTGAAAAGGCAACTGATGTGTCAGACTCAAACCTCTTTATGACATTCTTCATGTTACCTTCGATAAAATTTATTTCGTTTCGGTCAAAATTCTCAGAAAAGACAGTTTCCAATGTTTCTAAGATTAATCTAGATGTTTTCAATTTTCCACTTTTATTTAAGTGGAGTCCCTGTCGAGTGTGATGGTATCTTTAACACGTTAGTTGCCATGTCGGTCATCTCTAACCGGCACGCAATCACGGCATCTAAGCCACAGTCTTACCAACTCCCTCTCTTGTAATTGACAATTTTTAGCAAGCAGTATTTTTGCTTATATTCATTATATCATATATTCTAAGACTATTTTCTACCAATTTATGTTGAGATATTGGCAAATAAATATAAATAAAACGTCGGTCATATCTGGCCGGCACGAGTTTTTTAAAATAAAATATCACGCAAAAAAATTAGTGCCGGCCACATCTGACCGACACGTGTTTTACTACGGCGTTCGGTTATTTCATCGGTTGACGTTGGTACAACTGACACACGTGCCCGCCAATATCTGCAGCACGAGTTTTACCCCGCCTTTCACATTTTGCAGATGATGGTACCCCTGACAAACGTTGTAATGGGGAAATCGGCAGCTTAAAACGTGAATACTTTTCCACATACAAAAATTTGTTTGCCTTGGGTAAACTCAGAGTACGGGTTCGACCCTAGGCTAATAATAATAACCACAACTATTACTATTAGATTTGTAGATTGAAGGGATTCAATACATTACACACGGGTGGCTTAAACGTTATTTATTACAAGAGAGACAGAATCAGCACTCAAAAAAAAATAATAATACATAGGTTCAAACGTCTCGATAGTTCGTTAACCTGTCTTTAATCTTGTAACAGGACTAATTTGAAATTATAAAACGGCACTACACTGAATTTATCTCGAGAGTGTAAGACAGTTGCCTCACTCCCGAGGTTATAAAAGAAAATAAGACACTCGCTTAATATATTTGAGCCACGCGAGACAATGCCCCACGTAACACTATTAATTTTCACTGATACCACGAAAAACTAATAATATGACATACTCCTTTCGCCGCGCGAGACAGTCGCCCCACACAGCGCAATAATTAAATTAACCTTGATTTGGACAGAGATATAAAACGCACTAATGGAAATAAACACACACTACACTACATATATATACCGCGTCACTGCACTTTAACTTATGGCGTGATTGCCGGTGAGAAACCAAAAAAACCCGCACTATATACACTTAAAACGTAAATAACGACACCAGTTGCCCTAAAAACATCTCAATAATCAAACCAGAATAATAGTAACTAGTTTAATTGGATTGTTACAGGGGGGGGCGTCGAACATACCAGTGTATCTCATAAATGGGGGTTTCTGTTCACTTAAATTGGGGTACAGTATCTAAAACTAGGATATGCTCTACACAATATGAAATGGGCAAACAGTACTTAGTCTACACGGATGTCAATAAATAACTCCTCGTGAAATGCACTCTTTATTTTCTAAGTTTAATCGAGGTCTAAGAGGCAGTTGCCTTTGACCGATACTCTGCTAGCTGAACTCAATTTTAAAATCAATTTACTCTGCCAACTGAAATAAATTTATTTTGGCTCAAGGTCCAGGAGGCAGGTGCCCCCGACCGAGTTGCAAGTCAAACATCCTCATTGTAAATTTCGGTAATTAGCGGTATCCAAATAATGTTCTCATTAATTTATACAAACGATATAATGCGGAATGTTACTATTGCAAGTAAAAAATCATATCGACTTACCCACGTTGATAGGCGTGGGCCAGTAGCCCGAAACTTATCCTGTTGAACATCCTTGCAGGTCGGCGGCACGGTACATTCTAAAAAATGTCCTGGAGGGAAGTTGTCTTCGTCGAGCGACGCGACGCGCGACGGTGGCGCGCGCTGGAGGCGGCGGCGGGCCTAGGACTCGTTTTACTCCCTTGACCGCTGGACAAGGGTTATCAATACAAACAACCACGAGATTGCCACTGTCACAACGTTCCCGCCAATTTATTGTTTACAGTATTACAGAGTATAAGTGTCCACCAGCATCGTATGCAGTGTAGGCGTGGTGTTCAAGGTGGAAACACGGCTTAGCAATGAGTAATAATTTGGACGATAACGACATACAAAAGTATTTAAATTGCCCGACTTCAAGTGAACCAGACCGTGGTGCTAACAATATGAGTGATGATGAAATGGAGGATTTAGGGAATGACAGCAGTGACTATGACGATGACACGGACGAAGACCCGGACTTTGATCCTAGTGATTTGGAAGAGGAATATACATCTGATGAAGAATTATCTGACAGTATGATGGACACAGATGACAGTCGAGTGTATAGTGAAAATGACGGTCAAGTACAAAGTGAAAATGAAGAGAGTGTAAGTGTTGGAGGGAATAATACAATTGAAGAGGATGTATGGGTTTTTATTTTAGGGAAAACAGCAATATTTCCCTTTTACTGGGGAGCCTAAGTTTAACATTAACATGGCAAATAATGCTACTCCTTTAGATTACTATAAGGTTTTTTTGACATATGATGTTATCCAGATGATGGTCCTTGAAACAAACAGAAATGCCAGAAATGTTATAAGTGAAGCCAGATTACGTCGTAGCAGCAGGCTAAGAAAATGGCGTGATACAAATGAGGGGGAAATGAAACAGGTTATTGGCCTTTTGATTTGGATGGGTTTGGCGCGCTATCCCCGCATCACAGATTATTGGGCAAAAACATGTTGTATAAAAACTCTGTTGCTAACCAAGTTATGAGTAGAAACCGCTTTCAACTCATGCTTCGTTTCTGGCATTTCAGTGATAATGCTCTGGTAGAAAGTGATGGGCGTATATCAAAAATATTGCCTCTCATAATGCAGCTGAACGAGTCTTTCCTGCGCACAAAATCTCCCGAGCAGGATCTCGTAGTAGACGAGAGCATGGTTCCCTTTAGAGGCCGGCTGTCCTTCAGACAATATATCCCTAATAAAGCGCACAAATATGGGATCAAAATCTTTAAGCTCTGCGACAAAACAGGTTGAATACAAAGCTTTACATGGGCAAAGGAACAGTTAGAACTGAAAACAATGAGCAGGTTTCTAAAGTTGTAACAATGGAACTGATGACAAATCACCTTGTCAAGGGACATAGCTTGTGTGTAGATAACTACTACACATCAGTTCCACTGGCAAAAGATCTATCTAAGCAAACTCACATTGTGGGTACAGTCAGAGCCAATAGGAAAGGTCTGCCGACAGAGGTAATGAAATCTAAATTGAAATACCCCCGAAGCGAATTTCCAATGCATAAATATGTATCTTAATACCACATAAAGCCACATACCAAGTTTCATCAATATACATTCATAAATAAACGATATATGACATTTTAATTATTCTCCATAAGAATAACATGGCGGCTGAGTATGCAGGTTTGCTGAAGCAAGGAGTACAAAAAATGGGGTTTTATACAAATATCAATACAACTCATGTAGGTAAAGCCACATACCAAATTTCATTAATTTATTTTCATAATGAAGGGAGATAACACGTTACTTATTCTCCATAAGAATAACATGGGGCTGAGTACGCAGGTTTGCTGCTACGGGAGCCATTGGTAAAAAATTGTTTTTTTTAGCAAATATCAATGGTCCACAACCAGATGAAGTCGTATACCAAGTTTCGTCAGTATACGTTCATAAATAAGCGAGATATAAAATTTTTCTTTTCCTCCATAAGAATAACATTAGACAACGTACTGTGTTTAGCACTTTCAATATCTCGGTAACCAATTGACGTAGAGAAATGATCAAAATACCAAATTGTGTGTTTTTTTAAGCTGAATCCAATGGGAAAAACTAAAATTTGACTATTTCCAAAATTATATGTAAAAAATTCGAAAAACCCATTTTTGGGGTACAAAACCCCCCCCAAAATACCCCTTCGGATAGAGCGATCTGGCTGGTTTTCGAACTTAAAGTCATAAATGTTGCTTTACACGTTTATACCAAATTTCATCAAAATCGGATAATTTTTACGAGAGTTATCGTGCTCACGGACACATATATATATATATATACAGTTTCGAACGAATGGTGTTTTTGGGGTCTGGGGACCTCAAAACGAAAAGTTATCATGGTCCCGGGCCTAGGTCTTACCATGCCGACTACGGTAATAGCTTCTTCCCTATAGGGGAAATTCGCTAAAAAGGAGAAATGGTGGCACAGGAAAGTGCAGAAGGTATTGTAGTGAGTAAGTGGAAGGACAAGAGGGAAGTTAGAATGTTGTCTACTAAACATGGGGTGGATTATGTTGACACTGGAAAAAAAGATAAAAAACAACGGCCAATCCTTAAGCCTGTAGTTGTAGTAGAATACAATAAATGTAAGAGCGGAATTCATGTATTGGACCAAATGTCCTCTTAGCACAGGAGTTCGAAAATCTAAACTTTGGTACCACAAAGTTGCTGAAGAGCTACTAATAGGAACTGCTGTTGTTAAGGCTTGGTTGGCTTTTACCGACACTGTCAAATCCAAACCCACAGCTAGTGGTCGCCAGAAGAAATACTGCATGTCAATTACGACGTTAAGAGAACACCTGGCAATGGGTTTGATGGGCTTGAAAGACGAAGTTGTGCCTCCAGTGAAAACCACGGGCCATCACTACCTGGCAGTCTCAGACACGTTTACTGGCCATGGGAAAGCAAAGCACAGGGTTAGGAAATATTGTAAGCTGTGCTACAAAAAAACAGTGGAAGAGAAGGGTAGGCAACATGCGAAGAATCTCGGAAAAGTAAACACATTCTGTGACCAATGTCCCGAGAAGCCCTACTTGTGCCAGCAGTGTTTTCGAGAAACCCACAAGTAACTTTTGTTAAGTTAGACAAGTCAACGTTTTCCTAAGAGTCATTATATTTTTCACAACCTTATTTTATAATTTTTTCTCTTTGATAAGACTTTGTAAACAACTATTTTTTATTTAGAATTTATTGACAGATTTCTTATATAACAATGGTAACATGTAGTGTGACAATACAATAATTTCTACATTTTATAAAACGTCTTTAGTTTCTTTTTATCCCCCAAACATTGATTATAAAATAAGAATTGAATTTAGTCCAAAAAACAAGACAATAAATAGTTTTAAGGGTTACGTGTTTGTAAATAAAAGCTGCCGGCCAGATCTGCCCGTCACTATGACGGCTAAATAACGTTGCACAACATTCCACTGTTAGTTCCCTTTGTAACAGATATGAGCGCTGCAGTCGTTCTGTAGTAAGGCAGTATCATTGAGGAACGTAACGAGTTGCCCGGTTCGTCGCTAGGTCGCAGCACTGCGCAGAAACGACAGAATACAAAATGGCGTCACATTTTCAAGTGCCGGTCATATCTGGCCGGCGCTGTACCTGTTAATACACTTACATGTCGGCCAGATATGACCGACATGGCAATACCACGAAAACCCAAATTGATGTCATGGCAGCTAACGTGTTAAAAAAATCTAGATCTATGGAGTAAGTTGATTTGATGCGGGAGGCCAATTCCCTGATCCCGTTATATCCCAATTCCCAGTAATCCCGTTATACTGTTTGATCCATAATTTTGAGTCTCTTGTATTTGTTGACATGGACTACTACATATAACTGTTTAAGGGAGAAATAAAAACATGTTTTAAGGTTATTATGATGCTATGTGAAACTCTGAATAATTCAGTTGTGATAAATTATTTATTTATTTAGTGATACCCACAGTAACCCAGAAGTCCGGATAACCAAATCTCACAGTAACCCAGAGGTCGGATAGCCAAAGCTCACAGTAACCCAGAAGTCCGGATATCCAAATCCCACAGTAACCCAGAGGTTGGATAGCCAAAGCTCACAGTAACCCAGAAGTCCGGATATCCAAAGCTCATAGTTACCCAGAAGTCCGGATAACCAAAGCTCACAGTAACCCAGAGGTTGGATAGCCAAAGCTCACAGTAACCCAGAAGTCCGGATATCCAAAGCTCATAGTTACCCAGAAGTCCGGATAACCAAAGCTCACAGTAACCCAGAGGTCGGATAGCCAAAGCTCACAGTAACCCAGAAGTCCGGATATCCAAAGCTCACAGTTACCCAGAAGTCCGGACAACCAAATCTCACAGTAACCCAGAGGTCGGATAGCCAAAGCTCACAGTAACCCAGAAGTCCGGATATCCAAAGCTCACAGTTACCCAGAAGTCCGGATAACCAAAGCTCACAGTAACCCAGAGGTCGGATAGCCAAAGCTCACAGTTACCCAGAAGTCCGGATAACCAAAGTTTACAGTAACCCAGAAGTCCGGATATCCAAAGCTCATAGTTACCCAGAAGTCCGGATAACCAAAGCTCACAGTAACCCAGAGGTCGGATAGCCAAAGCTCACAGTAACCCAGAAGTCCGGATAACCAAAGCTCACAGTAACCCAGAAGTCCGGATATCCAAAGCTCAGTTAACAAAATGTTTACTTTGTTGAAGTACAGAGTGTTTCATTTAAACACAACTTAGGATTTGGAAGTAAAACCTACAAATATTTGACAAAACTCAAAATAGGATATGTTTGATTTCTTTTTACATTTGCTAAAACAGACTCCTATAACTCCATCATTCAAAAAACATAATTCATTGAACAATGTGCTCAAACACTCCTCCTTAATCAGACAGTCCACGCTTTTAAGTAAAGTTGAAAAATCATAATTTGTACTTTTAATGTAATAACTTTTACATAAACAACATTGCAAGAATTCAGACCAGCCGATGGAGGATCAAATCAAATCAAAATCATTTTTATTTCGCATAAAGACAAAATTTACATAAATATACATGAAATAATGGATAGAAATAAAGTATGATGTCAAGGAAGTAGGGTTGCCAACTTATGAACTAGTATTGATCTTAATCAGGGAGTTTCAAGGAGGTTTATTGGTAATATTGAAGGCAACACTGATGAACAAAATTGCGAGCCGTTCTCCGCCAAGTTTTGGTGAGGCAAAGAACTACTCGCTAAAATCGAACAAATCATCAGAGTGGCTCAAACAAATAGCTAGTCATGATTTAAAAATGAAAAAAACTTATATTTGTTTTTTGGTCATAGTTTATCATATTTCACAGCAAGAGCAGATGCATAAATCAAACAAGAAAAATTGTTGCCCAATTTTGAATACTTTTACTTCACTGATTTGCATGAGTAGATTCACTTATAAGAATAAGACAACTAATCAGAACTGTTCAAAGAAGGAGAAATTTGCCTCACCAGTGTACCAACTTGACAAAATCACTGGCTCGCTTTTTCAAAGAAAATCGTGAAGTATTGTCTCCAGTGTTACAAATAGAACTCCTTGGTAACTTTTGATACTTGTAAATTGGGTTGGGTTTTAAAGAAACGCCTTGTACATTTATATTTTTGCGTTAGGATTTGTGGTAGACCTGACCGTAGACCAGATGCGGAAGGCCCTTCAGCATGCCGGATGCTTCATCATGGCCGCCACGCAGAACCTGTGTCCCGCAGACAGGATGTTGTACCGCGTGCGCGACATCACCTGCACCGTCGACAATATCAGCCTCATCGCCTGTGAGTCTCCCCTGCTGTTATACTTATACGCGTTTATTCATAAAGTCAATTTATTCAGTCTCTCCTAATAGTATATTTGGTACTGACATTGGTTGTAGGATAATGATTCCAAAACTGTATGTTTACAATCAGATGTTTTTTTAGCAACATTTATGTTTGTTTAAAAAAAAAAAAAAAAATAGTTTTGCAATTGTTACTTTGCATGAATATTTAAATACAACTTTAGGTACCGTACAAATTATGAACAGTATTTTTCATCACACTGTAAATAAATAGTATATACTACTTATATAATGATTAATTAGACATGTTATTTCAGTAATATCTAACAAAGGAAGATTTATTTTAAAGTGAAAGTATTCGGTTTATATATTTCCCATATCTCATATATATTTTTTCCGTTTGACTTTTATAAAAGGAAACGTACCCTCTTCAATGGCTAGAAATATACGTGTAGAATATGAAACCCTTACCAATACCTCAACTTTCTACAAATAAGGAAACATATGTAATCATCATGTGTAAACAGGTAATTAAGTTTTCATCACGATGCACTGTACCGAAAGTAGCCATTTTTGGTATCAGCCGTGAATAGCGAAAGTTATACTTTCCCATTCTAGAACCATAAAAACAGCAGGCGATTTTTCCTGTACTGTTTTATTAATTCATTCTGACACCAATAGCGCTAAAAGGCTGTTACTTGAGCAGTATGATGCATTTGAAATAAGCTGTTCTTATTTATCTAGTTAGCAGATGTTCGTAAACACAATGAAAACACTATTTTTGTCACTATGTTGTGGAAAATATTACACAGCAAATCTGATAAAAATGTTTGAAAAAGATGTTTCATTATTATTAGTGAATTTCCTATGGAAAGTGAACATATTAACGAGTTCGCACGCAGCATGCTGACGTGAGGGAAGTGAATTTCCACATAAAAACTCAAAATCAATTAAAAACATACATTTATTCCAATTTTTATTCAAATCTGAAAACATTGATTTTTTGGCTGTTCTGATGCTCCTGGTTCTATTTACCTGCACTGCTGGGAATACAATTTTGCGCATTATAAAGTTAGGAGAAGGTCCAGTCAGGCTTTAAAGTAGGTGTGAGGTTGTTGGGGATGATAAAAGTACACCAACAAATGAATAACAGGCTTTTCTAATGTAAAACCCCCATAAGACAACGTACTGTGTTTGGTCGATACACATTTTATTTAATAACTCAGTAAATATTTAAGCTAGAATGACAAGAGAGAGCTTAAAAGTTTCGCCACACTAATACCCATCTTTTTACATGCATTAATGTCACATCCGGGGCTTTTCTGACCCTTTTTGGGCCCAAAAACTCAAAATTTGAAAGATTAATCCCAAAAAAAAGGGTTTAGAGTTTTCCGATTGTTTTGCCCAACGAAATTTTCCTACTGATTATAAAAAGGAACACCCCTACCAAATTTGAAGTAAATCGGACAAAAAATGTGACCGCTAGAGTGCATACACAATATATATATATATATATATATATATATATATATATATATATATATATATATATATATATATACTGTGTATACATACAATTTTGAACGAACCCCCAAAACGTGTTCAGGGGCTCACGTTAGGAACTTCAATGGTGGTCCCGGGCTTAAGTTTCACTGTGCGGGTCATGCTAATAGTTCACTTTCCATAGGAAATTCACTAATAACAATGAAACATCTTTTTCAAACATTTTTATCAGATTTTATGTGCAGTACTTTCCACAACATAGTGACAAAAATAGTGTTTTGATTGTGTTTACGAACATCTGCTAACTAGATAAATAAGAACAGCTGATTTTAAATGCATCATACCGTTCAAGGAACAGCCTTTTAGCGCTACTGGTGACAGAATGAATTAATAAAACCGTACTGGAAAAATCGCCTGCTGTTTTTATGGTTCTAGAATGGGAAGTATAACTTTCGCTATTCACGGCTGATACCAAAAATGGCTACTTTCGGTACAGTGCATCGTGATGAAAACTTAATTACCTGTTTACACATGATAATTACATATGTTTCCTTATTTACGGAAAATCCTACAAATGCATTTAACGTGTTAAATAAGAATGTTTTTTGTCCCAAATATTATAGTTTATAAATATGTAATAACAAGTATGTTCTGTGTATGAACTATGCTAACTTAACCTAAAACAATGTACATATTTTATATACTACACAAATGTTTTAGTCAGTCAATCAAGTTACAGATTTAATTATTGGAACAGTGATCAAGTCAGTTGTTTCTAAGTCAGTCACTACAATTGAATTTATACTGGGTAATAATTTTTAGATGTACAGACTTTTGTAAAGTGATTGCTGAGTTATTTTCAGTTATCTAGAGGTGAAAAAGTAAAATGTTGTCTAATTTTAAACTGCAAGACCATAAGAATAAGACTATAAAGTATTTTTTGTTTCCTCAAGTCACTGTCAACTCAAACCTCATTAAACGGCTCATACTTCATATTTGATTATTTTGCTGGAGAGTCACATATTTTAGTTCAGAATGTTGAAAATTAATAAAAAGAACATTGTATTTGCAATTTAAAAAGTGGCTGGCCCTTATATATTATAATATTAACCTGAATTATTTTTATTTCGTTTTTAATTAAGTCAATTTTTAATACTTACCAGTGAAAGATGGGTTGTTTTCTAGCTTCTATTATATCGAAAAAGGTGGCCTCAGGAGCAAAGTATCTGGTAGTTGATGTGAAAGTCGGCAAAGCAGCATTCTGCAAAACTGATGAAATGGGAAGAGCCCTGGCAAGGGAATTAGTAAGTAAAGAGAAATATTTTAGCATCTCATATGTTGGTTTGCATAAACATGATGAAGATATTGCTGAGTGGGGTTACAAGTAAATTAGCAAACCTGTCTAGTAGCTAAAATAGTTGCATTTTCATTTGCAAAAGGGTCTGACTATGAAGTATAAAAATCATGCAAGTTATTTTAATGAAAAAAGAACACAGTAGGAACTCTTGAAGTTGTAAAATTAAATATTTGATTCCAATGCTTCTTTAGAAACAAAAGCTACTTCAAATTTGTTCAATCCAACCTTCTTTATGAAAAACATAACCAGTATAACATTAAACTTGTTAATTCAGGTAGTCAAGTTTACTCGGCTGAGTAAAGAGAGATCTCCAACTGGAATTTTGCACATTTTAGCGAATTTTCCCTATAGGGAATATTACCGTAAGTGGCATGGTAAGACCTAGGCCCGGGACCATGATAACTTTTCGTTTTGAGGCCCCCAGATGCCAAAAACACCATTCGTTCAAATTCATATATATTCATTGATGTTAGGTTAAGTCTAGCTTGAAAATGGCCTTAAAAGTGCCAAAACATGTAGCTTTATTAAAAGATTTTAAAAAGGGTGCTCAGTTGAATTTTTATTTTCTAATATTTATAATAATAGCAGCCCTATACAGTGAATTGTTTAGTAACATATGTATATATATATATATATATATGTGTCCGGAGGCACGATAACTTTCTTAAAAATGGTCCGATCTTGATGAAATTTGGTATAAACGTGTAAGGCAGCATCTATTTTCATGAGTTCGAGAACCAGACAGGTCGCTCTACTTTAAGGGGGGTTTTGTACCCCAAAAATGTTTTTTTTTTGAACTTCTTACTTATAATTCTTTTTAAACCCAAATTTTGGTTTAAACCATTAAATTCAGCTTAAAAGAACAAACAATTTGGTATTTTGATCATCGCTCTATGCCAATTGGTTACTGAGATATTGAGAGTGCTAAACTCAGTACGTTGTCCAATGTTAATCTTATGGAGAATAAGTAAAATTGTATATCTTGCTTATTAATGAACATATATTAATGAAACTTGGTACATATGTGGCTTTATATGTTGGGTTTTAATGCTATTTGCATACAAAACTCATTTTTTGTGGTCCCCATGGCAGCAAACCTGCGTTCTCAGCAGCTATAATGTTATTCTTATGGAGAATAATAAACGTGTGATATATTGCTTGTTTATGAACATAAATTGATAAAACTTGGTATTGATAAACTTTGGCTTCATCTGAAGGTGATCCATTGGTATTTGCATAAAAAACAGATTTTGTGGTCCTTTATGCAGCAAACCTGCATACTCAGTCCTAATGTTCTTCTTATGGGGAATAAATAAAATGTCATATCTCGCTTATTTATTAGTATTCTTTGATTAAAGTTGGTAAGTGGCTTCATGACTTAGTGAAGTACCATTTGAAATTCACTGAGTATGCAGGTTTACTGCAACGGGGGTATTTTATTTGTATAAGGAGAAATTGTGGACTTCTGGCTGAGCTAAATTTCAAATAATCACAGCTTTTAGAGCTGAACTCCATGCTATCTGACTGCCTCTGCGGATAGTATCTTTCCCTAAATTTGATGTCATGGGAAGATTGAGACATTCATTAAATAAATAAAGTTTAATATATAACCTAATATTAATAGTTTGGGGATAGTGAATGGTTAAAATATCATACAAGGTATCAGAGGTTTTATTACTGTAGCAGTTTTCTCTTAAACTCTTATTAATGTCAATATACAAGTAAATATGATTTTTTTTGTCAAGAAAACGTATCATCTATTTAGATTAGTTTATTTGAAGTAATGAATTGACTGTTGAATTATTAATCTTTTGCAAAACCAAGGCGGGCTGGGCCTAAGGCGGAGCACCAAACCATAAGTCCTTCAAAAGCAAGAAAACTTAAAAATATTTTTTTATTGACTGAAAGATTAAAGAAACAACTGTAAAGTTAGTTGAAACATTTTATAGAAATAGCTTTGTAAACTTAGTGGAAACTTTTAACAAGTTTTTTACCGAGTGACGCATATTTGCGTTGGTCCGGTCACTCCCCGGGTCCACAGATTGGGGGTGATAGGAGTAACATTAGCAATGATCACGAGATAAATTTGGTTTAAATTGACTAATTTACTTCATAACTATCTGATGTACCCGTTATTCGCACGGTTTGGGAAGATTGAAATTTTGAAACAGCTGTTCTTGCTTCTTCTCTTTAAGCTGTCAAATGGAAGTATCCACAGCTGTTCGCATTGCAGTTTCTTAATGTTTACTTTCTTCTGAAATATAATCATTGAAACTTAGGACGTTCACAGGGCGTAGCCTGAGGGGATTTTAAGGAAGTGAATAGGCCTATGTGTTGCACAGGTTTAAGACCTACCTTTGTGTAAAGTTTCAGCCCAGTCGGTTCAGTAGTTTTTGCGTTTACCCGGAACATCAGACAGACACACAGACAGAAACCACCTCTTCTTTATGGTATTATAGATAACCTAAAATGCATTTGAAAACAATTAAGTATTGATTTTTTATCTGTTTAAACAATTTTTAAAACGTGGTATACATGCGTCAGCCGGTCTATATAATGGAGAATAGTAGCAAAAAACAATAGACCACTATCCCGTTATAGGCCTATTAAGTTTCATTGTTAACGTTCTGCACAACAGTCAAATAAACTCCACTAAAGAATATGCGAGTAAAAGTTAGCCACGTAAACAGATGTACAGTGGTGCAGCAGAAATAACAATGTAAACAACAGTTCTGCCATCTGCGATGAGATGTCACTAATCGTCATACTCACTGACCAAGCAATGCAAATGTGCGTCAGGTATCTCTCTAGACTGATATGAAGAGATCAGGGCTTTACCGTATCAGGGTAGACCGTTGCTAAGAAATTCGCATTTGAATAACAAAAGAACACTGGCGCAAATGTGCGGCGTCAGTCTTATTTCAATGTGACCAGCCGACACAAATATACATCGGTGGTCTATCAGGAGAAACCATTCGTCGCAAAAATTTGTTGCTGGTCTAAGTGAATGAGAGATTCCACATAATTGCAGTAGCGAATAGGCTATAAAAATGATGCCTAGAAAATATCATATTTTAGGATAAAAAATAATCTTTAATAATCACGCCAACAAAAATTTAAAGAGGTTGACTGGTTTAGTTACGTGGTAGGTTATTTTATAAACTTAAAACAAATTTTAAACTTAAAAGATCAATATAGGAAACACACTGAGTGTGCAGGCTTAGTTTGACAGGGCTTGATAGTTTTGAAAGAATTACGATTAGTATTGGACGGGGACATGCTAACGGGGCAGTTTGGCGTTGGAGTAACGGTAATCTCTCACCAGGTCTCGTTTAGTGGAGCCAATCAAACGCGAGCTCACCGCAACGATCAGAGCCAATCAGCTTTAGATTTTGAAATTTGTTAAATCCCAAGTAATTTTTCTGGCAAGGCCTGAAACAATTTCAATCCAATGTAATAGGGCTTATGTTCGAAGGCGGTTAGTCTATGTTGGACTGTATGTTTTCCTTTTTTCGGGTATTATAAGCATGGTCTGTGAAAATTGGCGATATATTCTGAGTTTTTATGTAGCACACTGATTCAAAGATGAAAAGAGAGGGGAATGTGAGAAGGCCAAGTTGTCTGAAAGCATCTCTACAGCTGGTCTGGGGTGACATACCTAAAATTGTTCTAACTGTTTTTTTTGCCAGAAAAAGATTTGATCAAGGTTTCCCTTTACAACACCCCACAAGATCATTGAATATAAAAAGTGTTGATCAATTAACCCATAGTAAACCAACTTTGATAGGGGGAGGCTCCCATAGGTCCTTATCCTTTTCAGGACAAAGAGCCCTCAGGCTAACGACCCCTCCAGCTTTCTGATCTGCTCCTCCCAACCCAGAGTCTATCATCCAATCTCACTCCCAGAAAGTCTGCAGTTTTTGATTTTTCAATTGTCTTCTATCCAGTGAATAGGTTTGGAGTCCTATTATTTTTTGAATTTTGTTCTCTGTACAGTTTGGATACACAAGTATCCTGTTTTTTGAGAATTTAATTTGAGTTTGTTTGAGGAAAAGAATGCAACAAATCATATAATGTAAAACACTGATTACGTTAGCTCTTACCTAAAATGTCGTGAATCATCCATTACACAGAAACGTGTTGCATAGGTTGTTCACCAGGCCTATAAGCCTCATTTCACTTGGTGTTAATCTTAGTTTACCTAATTTATTGGTAATAGGTCTGAGAGTATAAAACTAAATCTCGAAAATATGTATTTTTTAAGCAACAAGCAGTAAGAAATCCTATTTCTAATTAGTTTTAAACCACAGGAGTATGTTGAGTTATAATTTTACAATAAACATAGGCCTATAAGCAAAAATGTCCTCAGTAACGCCAGATTAAGTTTTGTTTATTAATTATGCAAATTATGATTAAACTTTTTGAAACTGATAATGTGATGGTAATAAAACGATATATGGTTTTATATATATATATATATATATATATATGTGTGTGTGTGTGTGTGTGTCCATGGGTGCGAAAACTCTCATAAAAATGGTCCGATTTTTATGAAATTTGGTGCAGACATGTAAAGCAACATTTCTGACTTAAAGTTCGAAGACCAGCCAGATCGCTTTATCCAAAGGGGTATTTTGGGGGGTTTTGCACCCAAAAATATTTTTTTGAGTTTCTTACATATAATATTATATATATTATACATTAATATTATATAATATTATACATTATGTATTATAATATATATACAGTTTTGAACGAATGGTGTTTTTGGCACCTGGGGACCTCAAAACGAAAAGTAATCATGGTCCCGAGCCTAGTTCTTACCATGCCGACTACGGTAATAGCTTCTTACCTATAGGGGAAATTCGCTAAAAGTACATTCAATAAAAAATTTAGAACAAAAAGTATTCTGTTAAGCGTGAGTTTTGAACTCGGGCCGCTAGGTTGACAGAAGGCCACTTGCCCGACTGAGCCATCAAAGCAACTGAGGTAGGGTAACTACGATTTACCTTTTTAATTTTCAGTAGTGTTCTTGGAGTAAATGATTATATAATAACATGAAAACCTCTTAACCTTTATACTATATTTTACAATCTGCGTCATATTCCCTTCCTTCTGGATACCGGGAAATAAGTTATGGTTAAATTGTTAACTTGGTTTTAACAATAAAACCATTTCCATCTCAATACTACACACAAATTATTGTTTCAAGTATTCAGATCCAACGCTTACAGATACCTACTAGAGTTGAACAAATTAACGCTTTAGTACTAATATCCTTTGTTGTTTGTAGTGCCCTCATTATTGTCTTACATCATAAAATTATGTGTAAGGGGGATTGGTGGGTTTCCATAAGAGTTTGGCCTTGGTTTCAATCGAGAAAACAGTGTGGTTTACTTCATAAAACACATGGTACCTACCTATGAACTACAAATAGTTTGTCCTACCAAACATTGCTCATTACATTTTTGTTACCGGAAAAGTTATCACAAAACTATATTTAGTTTAATCATCAGAAATTTAAGAGCTTTAGGCGACAGTGAAATTAAGTTGTTATGCTTTCAGAAAAGGCCTACCTTTCGTCATACTTGCAAACTCTTAACCTATTTTGCAATCACATTTTGATAGGCCTACTGACAAAATTACTGTTACACAGGAAGCCCAGATGTCCTATTCCTACTTTTCCTACTTTTTTAGTAGGAAAGTAGGAATCATCCTACTTTTGGCAAAATTGTCCTACTTTCCTACTTTTTAAGCAGGTTATATGTATTTTTTTTATAGAGCGGGTAAAATGTTCAATTTTACGTGCTAACATTTTAGCAAACAAAGCTGGAATTGAATAAGATACTTTTCTTATAGTTAACAAACAATTCTATTTTATTTCACACCAGAAAATATTTCAGTACGGTATAGCAATATTGAAAGAAACTCAACACTCCATTCACTTAAGATAATGAATTTCTCCATAGTAGTTAAGAAGTTCTTCAGTTAGGTTAGCATTCAACCAACCATACACGCAGCATAATACCTAAAAAGGTTAATAATACTAAGAACTGTTGGGAAAACCTAAAATCAAGTTTTATAGAATTTATTACTGTAATGGCTTTTTATTGTCATCCATTTCTTATTTAGAATAATATAATCCAAGTGATTTGGTTTTTATAACCTAGCTTGCTTGAATTTAATGTGAAATTAAACGATATCAGGAAACCGAGACACTTTCTCCCTTTTAGCCCGACTACAATGAATGAATAAATTATTTTCTATTTACTACCATAGAATATAAAGTACGGTAGAAGGTACAGAAAACCTTCTAAATAACTTGTTTTCAGAAATGTCCACCCAAATCCCTCTTTTGGAGGCACTGCTTCGCTACACTCAGTAGTTTTACGAGGGGAAATGCGCCCTCATCCCCCCAGGGTTAAGGGGCAACATACTTAGAATATCCTCTGTTGGGCAATGCTATCTTGACCTGCATATTAAGATTTATGAATTTGATCAGTAAATGTGAGAGAAATTTGCACACAATCCCCTTATGAATAACATTAGACAACATACTGTGTTTACCGCTAAATGAAAATTTAAATTTTCTCTGCAACTAGTTTTTTAATGGTAATAATAAGTAAATTGTATATAAAATGTATGGTTTTTATGAAAAATAAAAAACCGTACATTGGAATATTTTAAGTCCTGTAATTTCTGTACCCGAATTTACCCAGAAAGGCGGGTTGTCTTATTTTGTTCGAACCTTAAAGCTTTACAAGCCACTATATTTTAGTTAAAACCATTAGAGCCGTTTTTAAGTAATTTAGATTTTTCACATATTTTTAGTGGTTTTGGGGGGATAATAACCCTTAAAAAATTACAAGAACTATGTCAGGGTGTCCACGGACCGGGAATTTCGGGAAAATCGGGAACTATACGGGAATTTCTCTGTATCGGGAAAACGCGGGTAAATACGGGAATTCCAAAGAAAGTCCGGCAATTTAGTTTAAAACTCCTTTTTCGGCCGTTCTCGTTTTTGTGGCTGGGTTTTTGTTTCCAGCCAGTAAAACAAGTTCTGGTTGACTATTTCAGCCAATAAGACAAGTTACGATCGTTGTTTTCGGGAAATAAAATGCAAGTATATTTCCGTTTTTGACCGAGCTGATGCGGAAAAATCGCCGTTAATTGGCGATAAAATGGGGTTGAATTTCCATTAAAATACGTTTCGGTTGTCGTTTGGACCTATAAAACGTGATCCAGCTTTATTTTTTTTTGGGAAATATGGTTCAGTTACCAATTTTTCCGATTAATCCCGGTTAGATTGTGATTTTTGGCATATTACGGCTCGAACGTCATTTTCGGCTGATAAAACAAGTTGCGGTCGTCGTTTTCCGACATTAAAATGCGGGAATGTTTTTGGCGAATAAAATGCCAATTTTTTTTATAAAACACGTTTTGGTCGGTACATATGTCTTGTAAAACGCAGTTTAGTAGTCTTTTTCGGCCGGTAAAATGCTGTCCGAAACATTGGTGCGGTCGATGTTTCTGCCTTGCAAAGCGCAGTATGGGTTTGTCAGTCAATTGTCTTCTTCGGGCGCTAAAACTAGAGGTTATATTGATATTTTCATGGATAATATGAATTATATTTTGTCGTTTAAGGCCAGTAAAACGCGTTCCAGGCTTGTATATCTAAAAATTCAGTCATATCGGCGTTTTTAACTGCCAAGTCGCGGCAAAATGTATGCCCAGAAAACCCAGCCAGAGCACTGATGCTGCCCAATAACTCGCGTTTCGGTCGAGTTTTTGACTATAAAACACGACCCGGCTTTATTTTTTACCGAGAATATGCAGTTCGATTTCCACTGCCGGTATAATATATAGTTCGTACGCAATTTTCAGTCCGTAACAAACTTTGTGGTCATCGTTTTTTGCTACTAAAATGATGTAGAATTTCCAGTAAAACTACCGATTTTGCCCGGTAACACTAACACATGTCCATTCAGTGAATTTGCTTTAAAAACACCGTCTGGCCGTTTTCAGACTAAGCATGCGGCCCAATTGACGTTTTAAACGAAACATGAGATTTTGTTGCTATTTTCGACCGATAACATGCATCTTGGGTGTACTTACAGCCGGTAAAATTTATTTCTATCTTGGTCTTCAGCTTAAAAAAATGGTAAAATCTTTGTTTGTGACGATAACTAGGAATGTGCAAGTACTACAAAATATGATTATTTCGGCCGAATATTTCAATGACTAGAAAAGTACTAAAAAGTTCAAGCAAGTATTTCCCGCCGATTTTTGGAGGATCGCTAACGTAAAATTGGCTGAACTGCTCAATATCAGCTATAAATGACAAAGGAAACATAATTTCGGCTAACCATAACGACTTGACCACGTAACATTGGCCGTAAATGGAGACAAAAACCACAATACGGGTATCGGGAAATATTACGACCAGATCATATAATATCGGCCGTAAATAGCGATTTATTAATCACATCATATTAATAATAAGCGATGACCGGACCTAGTTTTTTACCATGTTTTAGCGAATTTCCCCTATAGGGAAGAAGCTATTACCGTAGGTGGCATGGTAAGACTTAAGCCCGAGACCATGATAACTTTTCGTTTTGAAGTCCCCAGATGCCAAAAACACTATTCGTTCAAATTTATATATATGTATATATATATATATGTGTGTGTGTGTGTGTGTCCGTTACCGCGATAACTTTTGAAAGAAACACCCGATTTTGATGAAATATGATACAAATGTGGAGAGTAGCATTTATGACTTTAAGTTCGAAAACCAGATCGATCGCACTATGGGAAGGGGGTTTTATGGGGGTTTACAATTTTCCAAAAATCAGTTTTTTGCAAATTTGACCCAAAAATGTTAAAAACACTCAATTTTGGTTATAGCCATTTTATAGAGCTTAAAAAAACAAATAACTTAGTATTTTGAATCATTAACCTAGATTAAGTGGTTGCGGAGAAAATCCAAAAAACGTGTCCCATGGTAATCTTATGGGGAAAAGGTTTTTAGATTTTTCTCAGATAGTTTTACTAAAAACTTCACATTTCTGTTTATTAATGTGTTTAGCTCAACAAAACAAACATTTTGGTGTTTTAATCGTTGTTCTACGTCCAACCGTTGCAGAGATATTCAAAGTGCTAAACACAGTACGTTGTCCAATGTTATCCTTATGGAGAATAAATAAAATTCTATATCTCGATTATTTATGAATGTATATTGATGAAACTTGGTATGTGGCTTCAACTAGTTGTGGTATATTGATATTAGCACAAAAAACAAGTTTTTTGTTGATAGTCCCTGTAGCAGCAAACCTGTATACTCGGCCCCCATGTTATTCATATGGAGAATAAGTAAAGTTGTATATCTCCCTTAATTATGAACCTACATTAAGAGAACTTGGTATGTATACTCTGATTGTTACGGGAGTGCGGCTGGCAGAAGGGTGGGCACTACTCACACACACGCAGGCCTCACACACACAGACGCAGAGGGTTAGGACGGACCACTGACCTGCCGCCTGAGTCATCACTGGCTCACAGAAATTTGACTATCAATTTTTTAAATTTTACCTTCGTTGTAAAATCTATTAATGCTTTTGACTTTAGCTTAAAATGATAAGTAAAATGATACCAAACAATATATATTTTGCTTAAAAAATTTAGAAGTTACGAACATTTCAATACTAGAAGTTACGAATATTTTCATATTTACTACCATAACCGCGGGATTCCTTTCACAAAGGACTTGAGAAAACCTGAGGTCTATCAACTTGTACGTCTGCATAAAGCGCCGATGCCAACCTATGAAATCGACGATAACGCTGCCAACGACGATAAACGTTTCTGACCAATCTGACTTTTTATCATCCCCATTCAGTAAACTATTTTTGTCATAATCATTTCGTGTTTGGACTCATTTTTCATGGAATTAAACAACAAATTTAGTGACACAAAGCTTTTTAATGTATATCTAACTTGAAATGAATTGCGATTTTGAGGTATCATACAGCAGGTGTTATATGTCTAGGTAGTGAAGGGGATCGGGGCTTTCAGGCAATTAGCACGGTGGTGAGTGTGCGTGCGTGAGTTGGGTCCCTCGCAGGTAGAGCCGAGCTCCAGCCGCACTCCCTTAACAATCAGACTATAGCTTCACCTGGTTCAGTTGTATTGATAATTGCAAATAAACACATTACTTATCTTCCTCGTTGCAGCAAACCTGTGTCCTCAACCCTAATGTTATTCTTATGGAGAATAAATAAAATGCTATATATCACTTATTTATGGATGTATTTTGTGAAACTTGGTAAATAGCTCTATGTAGTAGTGAGTCACATATATATGCATTGGAAATTCGCTGAGTACGCAGGTTTGCTGTGACGGGGGTATTTTTTATTTGTGCTGGACCCATAACTCAGAGGTTGGAGGATTAAAACCATGCTCTGCTACCAATTGGGCAGTTCGGACCCTAAGTTAAGATTGTTTAAACTTGTATTCTATTGTCTTTTGGCGATTTATGTTAGGGGTGTGCGATTAGTGATTTTTTGTTTCGAGTTGAGCAGTCCCAACCATTCTGGCGTATCAGTATTTTCGATCTAGGATTGCCTTCAGCTGTATTTTGTTGTTGGTAGTATTCAAATAGTTTAATGGAATTTGGATACCACTCCAGGTATAATTTGATATTCACATCAAGGTTTCTAACAAATATATGAGAAGCAAGATACATTTTAAGCCAGTACAATCAAAGTGGATTCTGTTTTTACAAACATAGCATGGTTTAGTCATCGTTTTTAACCGATAAAAGACGGTCCGGTTGCCATTTGGGCAATGCTACTTGGTCCGGTCATCGTTTATATTCTACTGATTACGCGATTAAATCGTCATTTATGGCCAATATTATGTGGTCCAGTCGTAATTTTTAGCCAATTTTATGTTTTCTGTTGCCATTTTTAGTCGATAAAACGCGGTATTTTCATCTCTATCCGATATTGCGTGTTAAAACGTCAATTATGGCCGATTTCAAGTGTTCCGGTCACAATTTACGTCCACTATTACCTAGTCCAATCATAATTTTGACGACGTGATTTCCGTCTACATTTACAGCCGATGTATATTACATGGTACAGCCGTAATTTCCATAGGATATCATGTGTCGCGTCTTCGGCCGACGGCCAAAATTACGCGTTCCGTTATTTGGTTGTTATTACGTTCGGTTGTCGTTCATGACCGATTCATATTTCCTGTAGTCATTTTTAGCCGATTTTTCGTGGCTCTGTCATCTTTTCTGGCCGTTACTACGCGATTTGTGAGTTCACAGTCGTTCGTGATATCCCGGAGATCGGCGGGAAATAATTGCTTAAATGTTCGAGTATTTTTAAGAACTTCAAGCCAAGTCGAGAATTGAAATACTCGGCTGAAATATTCAAATCTTCGAGAACTCGCAAACACCTAATATCCGTTTATATAATCGCATTCTGATCACCTTTTTCTGCTTATAATAAAATGAGATCACCGTTGTCAGTAGACAAACGGGGTTAACTCGCCATTTGTGGCCGATATAATGATATTAAAAGTAAAACTTTTTTTTTAACAACTGTAGCTGATAGTGGGGTGCAATATTTACCGGCGGGAAAATGCGGGAAATATACGGGAATTTTGAAAAAATATTTCCGTGGACACCCTGTATGTGTTTGATGTACACCTATTTAATAATTATTTAAAGTGTAATAAAAAATTCATTTTTATATTAGTTGAGGATTAGGTTTGGCTTTAGTATTTTTTCCTTCCTGGTGTGTCAATTTTGCGAATTCATCCTGCTTTCGTCCTACTTTTCGTACTTTTCAGGGCTCAAAAATCGCTGGGCTCCCTGTGTTACACTTTTTTCCGACTAAACAACCACTGCATTTTTAAAGCCACCAAATATTCCTTTTATTTGTTATTCTCAATTGACGTAAAATTGCCAGAAGTTATGGGAAAATTAATAAATTTTGTTGACTTGAAACACGGATAAGTTGTCTGTGAGAATAAAATAGCAGTAATATAAAGAGTGATTCAAGATGGCTGACAGTTACTAAACTCTGTAGAACTGCTCCTTTTTAAAGTGTTAATTAACTAGTAATAAATCAAAAATCACAGTATAAACTTAGCTGAGTGAAACTAGAACATACCATCTACATTTTGAGCTTGTGGCCTTGGTGGAATTGTTGAAGAAGATAAATGAAACCGGCTTTCACCAAATCATGGCTGGAAGTAATTATTGGAACTGAGTGAGTCGTACAGTGATAAGACCGGTCAAGGTCAGGGTCAAGGTCTCAGAGCCACTTCAAACTACTTCCTTATTGCAAAGTTATGATAGCAGGTAGACAAGTACTGTTCTTTGTTATTGTTTACATCTGCCTATTGGGACTTAACTTGGAGGTTGATTAATTAATAAATATAAATAACTTAATAAATATTCTCTGTCCATTTATAATATAAATTGACTATATTTGAGTTACTACAAGGAATATATACTCTTTGGGTCTACATTGTAAATTATAACTATTTTAATATTAAAATAAATAATAGTTAATTAACTGCTAACATTACCAATCAACCATTAATAAGTAAATAGTCCTTAGTACAAAAGAACTATGGTATCTCAGGGAATAAAGTAGAGAGTCCTGGTATGAAGACACGGTCTTATTTGCAAAATAAATCTAAGACACAGACTGCTGCAAAAGTAAACACACCTCCAACTGATAAAAAAAATGTACTTAAGAAAAATAAAGTCAATTTACCAATCAAACAATCAACCCCAATCAACCAGGCAGTCATCAGTATTAATAATAATAAAAAATGACAGATTGTTTAAAGTAATTGAACAAACGATGTCTGAAGCAGTTTCAAATCAATCACAAACCAATATCTGTACCGAAAAATCAATAATGATTAATGAACTGTTAAGTACAAGTTGGCTCTCAGATGATACGCTTCACAAGTACTTTGATTTAATTGGAAATGTTTGTATTGAAGATAACTCATGTCTGATTATTGGTCCGATGGTGAGCCATGCTGTAAAAAATGTAAATGAATTTAATCATTTTATTGATGCTCTAAAGATTGATGAAAAATAATTATTGGTGTCACCTGTAAATGATTCTAAACAGCTGTATCCAATTGGACATCAGGGCTCACACTGGAGTATTTTGGTATATGAAAGAAAGAATAATATTTTCTTTCATATTGAATCACTACATAACCATAATGAAAATCATGCTGAGAGATAGCGTGTAAGCTTCTACACTACATGAAAAGCACATCTAGTAAACCTAATGTAGTGGTAGTAAATGGTCCCCAGCAAAACAACAGTCATGATTGTGGTGTGTTTGCCATATGTGCTGTTGAGTACATGGTATCAGGGGTCACCAACATTACTATGAAGGAGTTAGAAACGTGTGATATCAGAGGTAGACCTGATACAAAAAAGGTCCAACCTAGCCTATGTTCTGAATAACAAGCAATTTATGACTAGTAAGAATTTGCATGCACTGTTGTTGACTAAATGTACAGGGGCTGAAATTCTGCTTATTCCAAAAGACCCTGTTGAACCCATGCTCGTCCCAGGACTACCTTAAAACTGGACTATACCAGTTTTGAGGCTGACATTGGGTACAGCAAATGAAGTTGTCATTACTTATGATAAGTCTTTTGGCTGTCCATTATGAAAAACTTCCCTTTCACCTTTGGTCCCTCCATTTGCAGCGGCTAGGGACAGAATCTCCGGGTTTGGTCCCCACCTGCCAACCTGAAAATGGATGGTCCCTGGCTGTTGTACATGGATACCCTGTCAGTTGAGTTAACCAGTTGGAGGGCAGAATGCGGGTCCCCTGTTTTGAGAGCCTCATCCCAGCTGTCACAGGGGCATGGGAGTTGGCCCTCTGAAGGGTCGATTTGGCTGCCATCCCATCCCACCCTTTCCTTTCCTGCTACATCCTATCTTTCCGGTTACCTGCACAATATTCCCGCTTGTGGAAGATGTGACTAGCAGCTATGCTGGGGTTTCCCACTCCGCAGCAATGATGATGATGATGAAGACTGTTGAAACCAAAGCAATAGTGTCAGAAAAAAAACTGTGTGTACAAAGCAAGATTTAAACGAAAAATGGACTAATGTCTCCAATCTACTCAAACATAAAATGAATAAAGCAAGCTCCTTTTCCAAAGAAATGGAACATAACGAGGATCTTTTGACCCCTAACAGGTTTTCTGTATTAGATAGTGTAAGTGAAGAGGATGATGATACTCTCCCAGTAGACAAAACTTAAATCTGTAAAACTGCCTCCAACTTAAAAATCAAAAATACTTCCGTTAAAAATGTATCTTGTACTGAAAATACATCAAGAAATAAAAAACCAGCTGTGAAAACTGATCATAAAAACAAAGTAACATTACTGGCAATTACTGACAGTCAAGGAAGAGGATTGGCAAATTTAATACAGGGACAAGTTGATGATAAATACAATGTTTTTGGCCATGTTCAGCCGGGAGCACCTCTTGGTGCAGTTCTGTCAATGGCCTAGAATAACTCTGTACTAAAAATGTATGATAAAGGTGACTGGGTCATTTTATTAGGTGGCTGCAACGACTTGGCTGATCCTAAAAGTAGCAACGACAGTAATATCATGAGGCATATTATTCTAAACCTTGAAAACATAATAAATAGGCTCCAAAATACAAATCTAATAATTTCTACCATACCGTATTGTTATGATCTTCATAACTCATATCCTCAACATAAGACCGTCACAGAAGTAAACAATGGAATTAGAAAATTAGTGTATAAGCACCAAAACACTCATCTTCTTGACCTATATCTGTTAGAAAGGTCACATCATGGCAAGTAAGGATATCGCATTAATAAAAGAGGTAAAAGACATTTATCAAAACTAATAAACCATAATATGATCCCTGGAACCAAAACAACTAATACCTGACAAAAAAATGTACCTTTTAGAAAGTGTAAACAACTCATCACCAATATTATATTGAAGTAATCGAGGAAGACATAACTAGGTTATTCAATGAGTGCAATAACATGAATTCAGTAGCATTTTCTCAGTGTGTTTCTGGTGACATTGGTCATGAAAAGCACATGAATCAGCTGGAATCGCAGTTAAATTCAAAAGAAAGTTTGGTAAACCAACAGTGTGGGACTGCATGTGAGATCACTTGGCCTATCAAAAGGTTAACAATGGAGCTGATATTTATAGCCTCATTACTAAGCTACACTACTGGAAAAAACCAACATTGGAAGATTATGACAAGGCTTTTAATCAATTAACCGAGGACTTCGAGAGAAGACTCAATTTTGGTTTTGACCATTTTATAGATCTTAAAAAACAAATAATATGGTATTTTGAATTATTAACCTGGGTTAAGTGGTTGCGGAGAAAATCCAAAAAATGTGTTCATAAAATCTCCCATGTTAATCTTATGGGAAAAAGGTTTTTAGAATTTCCACAGTTAATTCTACTGTAAACTTGACATTTGCTGTTACCAATCGGTTCAGCTCTACAAAACAATCATTTTGGTGTTTAAATTGTGATTCTACGTCCATTTGTTGCAGAGATATTCAAAGTGCTAAACACAGTACGTTGTCCAATGTTATCCTTAACCCTCCCAGTGGCAAGCCTCGCAATGCAAGGTTTTCAAACGTGTATCTCAAGTGGCGACCCTCGCAACGCGAGGATTTAAGACAGTCTTTTTTTCAGACGCAGAAATAACATTGAAAACGTGCTTGGAATCAGATAATCTTTACACCAATCGAAAGATAACATTCTAAACTTTCATTTTATTACATGAATGAACCTTATAGCAGCAGTAGATCGATGTAACTGAAAGTTATATTTGAATAAAAATTTCGCGCGAAGTCGCCTATGCCTTGTATGTGTTCTGAAATGGCTGAAAAGAGTAAGTTTCAAGAAATCATAGAGGGGTAAATTTTGGTTGTAACCAGAAACGGGTGGTACCACTGCAAAAAGGGATAAATTCCCTTTACGGTGATGCACAGTTTTACATCGAGATATAATCGGACAGACTTGTGGCGAAATGATAAAATAGTAATATTTTATGTGTTCAAGCTGTGGCAGAACCTCGCAATGCAAGGTTTGGCAAAACACATGTTATATGAAGTTTACATTTATATTATATGTTTGTTCTTATATCAATTTCAAGAGGAAAGGACACTGAATATTTTTCGCCAAGTGACTAACGACGTAAGACGACGGAAGTTGGTCAATCTGTTTCGTTTGTACCCGGCACGTGGCGTACTGCTACTCATTGTAAGGGTGGTTATTATCCGAGTTTATCTGTGTAATCGGTGTAAATTTACGGTTTATATTTGGAAATATGTGTAGTGCAGTGTAGTGTGTGTGTGAATAGTAATATTTATCGCATTATTTATGCATAAATATTACTAAAAGTGATAAATTGTGCAACGTGAGTTCTCATTTTCAGATGGATCAACACATCGAAGAAATGCAATTTTTTTTATTTATTGGCTATTATTTTGAAAATAAACTGACCGAAAATTATATATTTTACCATTTCTGAAATCTCCTTTCTTTGACAAGTAAAAAGAATATGGGGTTCAGTAGGTTTCAAGTAATTATTACTTTGCTGTGATTCGTTCAAAAAACCCTTGCAAACTTTGTGACACCAAGCGATCTGACTTGATTTTTCGTCTGAAAAACATAATGTTCCATTCTCATGAAGTACGCGATATAAATTTTATTTGTGTGTATTATTATATATAACTATATATTTTCTTGTAGGGGCATAACTATTGAATCATATTACATATCTTATTTGGGATGATTAGGTGTTATAAAACAATTATCTCACTTTGAATAACAAATTTTTTTTTCAAAAATAAAATTTCAAATTTTACATCTAATAAATTTTTGAAAACTTTTTTAGACTATTCATTCTTATATCACTGTATGTATAATTTTATAACCTTCAAATAAAATAAGGTTTTGAAGTATTTATATATTGATAGGGGTAATATTTTTGAATATCAAACTGATCGCGTACAAATAGCCATTTTGCACTTTTTCCTAATTATTCTATATAATTCATATACAGATTTTTGTTTCTATGACGTATATACATTTCTACGTAGGGAATTAGATGAGCAACATTTGGTACATTTATCATTTTTACCTAAAAAAATTAGTTTGCTTACAGTAAGGTTTTACTTTCAAAATTTATAATTTTTTCCAAATTTTTTCCAAATTTTCATTTTTTTTTTAAATGACCTTTCTGAATTTAATTTATTATAACATTTTCGGATTCTCCAGTTTTTTGTAAACAAAATGAATATTGATATGTTTACTTCAAAATTGGATTTATTACGAATTTCTAAAAAATAGTATGCAAAATCACCAAAATAACCCTGCCACTCCAGCCAAAACGTTCGTCTTCATGCCACTGGGAGGGTTAAGGAGAATAATTAAAATTTGATATCTCAATTATTTATGAATGTATATTGATGAAACTTGGTATGTGGCTTCAACTAGTACTGGTATATTGATATTTGCACAGCCAAATTATTTTTTGTTGATTGTCCCCATAGCAGTAAACCTGCATCCTCAGCCCTAATATTGAAATGAAAAGTTATCATGGTCTCGGGCTTAAGTCTTACCGTGAGACCTACGGTAATAGCTTCTTCCCTATAGGGGAAATTCACTAAAACAATTTTCAATATCCCATACATCATCTGCAACTTATTGAGAAAACACCTATGAATATAGGGAAAAGAACTTACAATAAGTTGCCCGTTAAATATTAAAACTTAATAAAAACAAACTCGTTTAAAAAAGGAACTAATGGATTTTTTGTTGGAACAGAACTATTATAATGTTAAAGAGTATTTATCTGATCCTGAATTTAAAAATTGTACATAGTTTAGTAAGGGTTTATTAGTGAATTTCCCCTATAGGGAAGAAGCTATTACCGTAGGTGGCATGGTAAGACTTAAGCCCGAGACCATGATAACTTTTTGTTTTGAGGTCCCCAGATGCCAAAAACACTATTCGTTCAAATTTATATATATGTGTGTGTCCGTTACCGCGATAACTTTTGAAAGAAGCGCCCGATTTTGATGGAATTTGGCACAAATGTGGAGAGTAACATTTATGACCTGAGTTCGAAAACCAGATCGATCGGTCTATGGGAAGGGGGTTCAAACTTTTCCAAAAATCAGTTTTTTGAAATTTTTACCCTAAAATTTTAAAAACACTAGATTTTGGTTATAGCCATTTTATAGAGCTTAAAAAAACAAACAATTTAGTATTTTGAATCATTAAGCTAGGTTTAGTGGTTGTGGAGAAAAGTAAAAAGATTGTCTATACAAATTTCCCATGTTAATCTTATGGGAATACGGTTTTTAGATTTTCCTCAGATAATTTCACTAAAAACTCCACATTTATTTCTACCAGTCAGTTTAGCTCTACAAAACAATAATTTTGGCGTTTTAATTTTTGTTTTACGTCCAACCATTGCAGTGATATTCAAAGTGCTAAACACAGTACGTTGTCCAATGTTATCCTTATAGAGAATAAATAAAATGTTATATTTTGATTACTTATGAATGTATATTGATGACACTTGGTATGTGGTTTCAACTAGTTGTGGTATATTGATATTAGCACAAAAAAATGGTTTTTAGCGAATTTCCCCTATAGGGAAGAAGCTATTACCGTAGGTCTCATGGTAAGATTTAAGCCCGAGACCATGACAATTTTTTTTTTTTAGGTCCCCAGATGACTAAAACACTATTCGTTCAAATTTATATATATATATATATCTATATATGTGTCCGTGAATGCGATAACTTGAGTAAAAAACGTCCGATTTCAATGAAATTTGGCTCAAATGTGTAAAGTGACATTTATGACTTTAAGTTGGAAAACCAGAAAAATCGGGCCATGGTAAGGGGGGTTTATGGGGGTTTTAAATTTTACAAAAATCGGTTTTTTGCATTTTTTACCCTAAAATTTTTAAAACACTTAATTTTGGTTTAAACCATGTTATAGAGCTTAAAAAAACAAATAATATGGTATTTTGAATTATTAAGCTAGGTTAAGTGGTTGCGGAGAAAATCCAAAAAAACCTGCTCATAAAATCTCCTATGTTAATCTTATGGGAAAAAGGTTTTTGGCTTTTCCTAAGTTAATTTTAATGTAAACTTCACATTTTCTTTTACCAATCAACTCAGCTCAACAAAACAATCATTTTGGTGTTTAAATTGTGATTCTACGTCCAACCGTTGCAGAGATATTCAAAGTGCTAAACACAGTACGTTGTCCAATGTTATCCTTATGGAGAATAAATAAAATTTGATATCTCCATTATTAATGAATGTATATTGATGAAACTTGGCACGTGGGGTCACGTAGAACTGGTATATTGATATTTGCAAAAAAAATTGATTTTTTGTCGATTATCCCCGTAGCAGCGAACCTGCGTACTCAGCCCCCATGTTATTCTTATGGAGAATAAGTAAAATGTAATGACTCCCTTAATTATAAACATAAATTAATAAAACTTGGTATGTGGCTTCACCTTGTTGAGTTATATTGGTATTTGCATAAAACCCCATTTTTTTAGTTCCTTGTTGCAGCAAACCTGCTTACTCATCACCAATGCTATTATTATGGAGAATAATTAAACTTGTATATATCGCTTATATATGAATATATTTTTATAAAACTTGGTATGCGGCTTTATATGGTATTAAGACATATATTATGCATTGGAAATTCGCTGAGTACGCAGGTTTGCTGCGACGGGGGTATTGTTGGTTTTCCCCGGTAGCAGCAAACCTGCATACTCGGCCCCCATCTTATTCATATGGAGAATAAGTTTTATATCTCCCTTAGTTATGAACCTAAATTAATAAAACTTGGTATGTGGCTTCACCTGATTGAGTTATATTGATAATTGCAAAAAAAACATGTTTCTTATCTTCCTTGTTGCAGCAAACCTGCGTACTCTATTATAATGTTATGCTTATGGAGAATAAATAAAATGCTATATATCACTTATTAATGAATGTATTTTTGTGAAACTTGGTTAGTGGCTCTAGGTAGTAGTGATACCCATATATATGCATTGGAAATTCGCTGAGTACGCAGGTTTGCTGCATCGAGGTAAACTTACGGTATGTCTGATTTTGTTAGTGTAAGTACCAATTATAAGTAGTTATTATGATCAATTATTTTTGTTTTGACAATGTCACCAGTTTTTTTGGCAATGCTAATTTGTAAACGTATTGTGACAATAAAAATATTTGATTGATTTATTTGATTTGATAAATACAAATTCACTAACACATATTAAATACCTGCCAATGATGGCCTTTTGAAATTATTATTTGAGACCTTTAATTTTTCTAATTGGTAATTTAATCATTGATGCATTAGTGACTATGACGTTGGCAGTCTTGCTTCCACCTTTGGAATTCACGCCGTGCTATTCTAAGTAGACTTTCAATGAACTTGCCACTGATCAATAGCGTTTGACATTAATGACACCGAACTTGATCATTGGCTAACAAAGTTTTCATTCATCATCGTTGCCCCAGTGCCAAATTGACCGAATGCATGGTCTTCGTATTGGACCAGTCAAATTATTGTTGTAACTGATGTTGTTTAACAGATCAGGGTGTCCACTGGGCTGGGGCAGACCACCAAGGTGGTGTTGACGCGCATGGACGAGCCCCTCGGCCATTCCGTTGGCAACACCCTCGAGATGGCCGAGGCCGTGCAGTGTCTGACCGGCAAAATGCCCTCGCAGATCTCTCGGGTCGTCCATGTTTTGGGTAAGTGCTTTTCCTACACTAAGGTATTGTTTCCAGATAACCGGGCATCTTCCTAACTTGGTGATTGTCTGATGAATTTAAACATTTGTCTCGAGAACAGCCTTGCTCTAAACGTCTCCAACGTTTAAAACTATTTATAGATTCGGACAAACTAATACGAGTTGGCGGTCGCATCTGTCAAACCACTCTCTCACGATATTCGGCATCCAATTGAGTTACCTAAACACCACCACACAGTCAATGTTCTCATAGATTATTATCATAATCTTTATTTACACGCTGGACCTCAACTGATCCAATCATTGCTGTCAAAATTTGTTTGGATAATTTGTGCTCGGAACGTGATCAGATCGCGTATTTTTAAATGTATCACTTGTTTCAAACTTCGTCCGAAAGCATTGTCAGCTCTTATGGGAAATCTACCACCATGCCGTATCACACCAGCTAAACCTTTCTTATCTACGGGAATCGATTATGGAGGACCGTTTAACATCAAAGTCACAAACCTAAAATGATATATTTTGATTATTTATGTATGTGTATTGATGAAACTTGGTATGTGGTTTCAACTAGTTGTGGTATATTGATATTAGCACAACAAATGTTTTTGTTGGTTTTCCCGGTAGCAGCAAACCTGCATACTCGGCCCCCATGTTTTTCATATGGAGAATAAGTAAAGTTTTATATCTCCCTTAGTTATGAACCTAAATTAATAAAACTTGGTATGTAGCTTCACCTGGTTGAGTTTTATTGATAATTGCAAAAAAAACACATAGCATACATCTGTTTATCAAACAGATAACGGTGTATATTTGTATTTTCATCTGCATGGTAACCAAAGCCGTCAGCTTGGAGGCAACGATATAGAACAGGTAATGTATAGTCAGTTTTCCATTTGTTAGTGTATGTAAATGTTGTGTTAGTGTATTGTATTTTATTTGTTGTATATGTATTTGCTATTTTTGTGTTAGTCTAATTAAAATTTTAAAAAAATTAAGAAAAAAAAAATTAGGTTAGTTAGGTGTAAGAACTTGATATTTAGATGTAAGTAGGGTTCACTTGATAACGGGAGGAGTTTCCTTACCTCCCGAAACGTAGTGTAGTTTTAAACACTAGAAGCGATAGGCAAAGTCCAAATAAATCAAGAAATAAAATGTACTGCTGTTTCGTAAGTTCTAACTGAAATTTGATCACAAAATATTTAAAAAATTGTTCTGGGGACTCTGTAGGAAAATATCTACTTTTCTTTTGGTTAATTTTAGGTCATAGGATAAATTGTTCTTAATTATATTAAAATATATTATATTAGAGATGCAAATTCTTCAACAACAAAAAAACACAGGAAGTTGCCTATGCAGTGAAGTGCATTGAAAATTAGTTGAGTATTCAGGTTTGCTATGACCCGGAGGTGTCATAAACTGACAAAAGAACATCGCTGGCAGAAGTAGTTCACCCGTCGCAGCAAACCTGCGTACTCAGCGAATTTCCGATGTACATTTGTTGTCTTAATACCACAAAGCCGCTTACCAAGTTTCATAAAAATATATTCACAAATAAGCGATATTTTAATTGAATAAATTCATGTTAAAAGGACGGTTATTTATTTATTCAATCATAAAACATATATATAGGACCTTTTTTTAGTAGTTTCTTGCTATTACCAAACAATATTTTATTAGTATCTCGTACTTGTACAAGTATTTTTGTCCAATGCTTTATTCTTATGGAAATTTTACAACTTTTAAATATTAATTAATAAAAAATGGTTTAACGAATGTATTCCATTTTTGAACTGGAAGCGTGAAGTTACTGGAAATATTTGTGTAAAATCTGAAAACGATCCGTGCAGCCGTTTTCACGATATTGCATTACGAACACACACACCCATACATCGACGGACAACAAATCATTGTCTCTGCTAATACATAGATTCCTTCACCTCGTTCTGTCATCAATTAAGATTGCACTTTAAAACTCATGCCAATCCGGTTCGAAACTAATATTGACTGGGCAAATTACTATATTTATTTGAACAAAACTTGAACATATAAACTGGACTTAAGGTGTTATCTAAACATCTTGTTATCGGTCGCTAGGGAACACATGACCATATGATTATATACATAACATATAAATCTATTGATTTTTTAAACAATTAGGTGTGACCCTGCTGCAAATGACCAAGAGGTATTTGACTGAATTGGACGGGGAACAGATGATCCAGAAGGTGATCCAGGATGGATCAGCATTGGATCGGTTCTGCCGGATGTTATCGGTCCAAGGTGTCAACGAGGAGACAATCTCCAAGCTGGTAACAGGGAAGCAAGTCCTGCCAACTTCGAAGTACACAACTGACATCAAGGCTCTTGAGACTGGTAAGCACCTGCTACATGAACATTAATGAAGTTGGTTGTAGGCGTGGATTGTAAAAGCCCTGTACAAGCCGTTTGTAAAAATTAGACTTGTTTTATAAGAATTGTGCATTAGCGGGCTTGCAGAGAGCTGTGGTTGTCGGAAAGGCACAGTAACTTAAAGCAGCAGCTTGTAGTGGTTCAGCTAACACTGACATGGTGACATAACTCACACTAGAAATATTTTGTTCCAAAGTCTCCGATAAATCAAAAGCAGTTCTCTCTTCACTTATTCTTGACCGAGCTAGGGTTTAGCAATGTGATATATTGCCGAGTCATTAATAAGTAACAAATTGCCTACATTCACGTCTGTGTTGACAGGATGGGTCTCCAGTGTGGACGCCTTGACAATAGGCCGGGTGTGTCAGTGGCTGGGAGCATGCCGTTCCACCACTTCGTCCCAGATCGATCCAGGTGTCGGTGTTCAGGTGGGTAACAGTAGTAACATAAAAAACATTACATAGTAGGTCAGAGAGAACCTGGAATGCTTCATGGTGTAATGCAAAAATAACATATATTTGATACACGCAAATAAATACATTTGGCTTGTTTTGTTTTAGTTTAGTGCTATAATCAGATGTGCAATTGTTTTTTGTAGAGTGGATCTGTGTGAACACTGTGACGTATGACAACCAAACCATTTTAGTAAAATTAAGTTTAACCCTAGGACTGCCTTCCGCAGCTTCGCCGGCGATTGCATGTGTGCGCCAGTTGGATAATCGCCGGAATACGGCGAATTGGGTATTTTTTTTTCAACTGCTTTTAACGCATTTAAATTGATCCAGAAACGTAATCATATTGATACCATTTAAAATACCCCCGTAGCAGCAAACCTGCATACTCAGCGAATTTCCAATGCATATATATGTATCTTAATACCACATAAAGCCACATACCAAGTTTCATCAATATACATTCATAAATAAACGATTTATGACATTTTAATTATTCTCCATAAGAATAACATGGCGGCTGAGTATGCAGGTTTGCTGAAGCAAGGAGTACAAAAAATGGGGTTTTATACAAATATCAATACAACTCATGTAGGTAAAGCCACATACCAAATTGCATTAATTTATTTTCATAATGAAGGGAGATAACACGTTACTTATTCTCCATAAGAATAACATAGGCCTGAGTACGCAGGTTTGCTGCTACGGGAGCCATTGGTAAAAAATTGTTTTTTTGAGCAAATATCAATGGTCCACAACCAGATGAAGTCGTATACCAAGTTTCGTCAGTATACGTTCATAATAAGCGAGATATAAAATTTTTTTTTTCCTCCATAAGAATAACATTAGACAACGTACTGTGTTTAGCACTTTCAATATCTCGGTAACCAATTAACGTAGAGAAATGATCAAAATACCAAATTGTGTGTTTTTTTAAGCTGAATCCAATGGAAAAAACTAAAATTTGACTATTTCCAAAATTATATATAAAAAATTCGAAAAACCCATTTTTGGGGTACAAAACCCCCCCAAAATACCCCTTCGGATAGAGCGATCTGGCTGGTTTTCGAACTTAAAGTCATAAATGTTGCTTTACACGTTTATACCAAATTTCATCAAAATCGGATAATTTTTACGAGAGTTATCGTGCTCACGGACACACATATATATATATATATATATATAGATATATATATATATATATATATATATATACAGTTTCGAACGAATGGTGTTTTTGGGGTCTGGGGACCTCAAAACGAAAAGTTATCATGGTCCCGGGCCTAGGTCTTACCATGCCGACTACGGTAATAGCTTCCTCCCTATAGGGGAAATTCGCTAAAAGGAGGTTCTAAACTTTCATTTTCATACATAAACGAATCTCGCAGCAGTGACAGATCAATATAATTGCTATTATAATTTGAACAAAACTTAGCGTGCAAAACATTTTCGAGTCGCGATCGGCGGAATCTTGTAAAACACGGTTGTGGACCATTAATATTTGCTCAAAAAAATTTTTTACCAAAGGCTTCCGTAGCAGCAAACCTGCGTACTCAGCCCCATGTTATTCTTATGGAGAATAAGTAACGTGTTATCTGCCTTCACTATGAAAATAAATTAATGAAATTTGGTATGTGGCTTTACCTACATGAATTATATTGATATTTTTATAAAACCTCATTTTTTGTGTTCCTTTCTTCAGCAAACCTGCATACTCAGTCACCATGTTATTCTTATGGAGAATAATTAAAATGGCATAAATCGTTTATTTATGAATGTATATTGATTAAACTTGGTATGTAGCTTTATGTGGTATTAAGATACATATATATGCATTGGAAATTCGCTGAGTACGCAGGTTTGCTGCTACGGGGGTATTATTCTATTCAAATTCTCTGTTCTTTTGTGAACAAAAAGATTATGCATATGATAGGATTATCTTTTATGGTTTATACTGTAGTAACCTCTGCAGATTTTGCTCAAATACGGCTAGGCCTATGCTGTAAATTTAGGTTCAAAAATCAATAAGTGCTTATAGAACCTTTATTTATTTATATTTCTGTATACATATATATTTTCTTGTTCAGAAATGTATTTACTATAAACATATGTACCATTTATTATATTCTAATAATGCACAAAAATTAGATCTAGCTTCAAATAACTAATTTTGGCTTTCGGCGAAACTCAAATTTTGTTTTCAACTCATATAAAGTCATAAAAACAGTTATTAATTTGTACAAAAGTACATTATTTTCAATAATTTTATTGTTACCTTAAGTAATATAACAGTTTTAGTATATTACTTGTATACTTTTTATTTTATTTTAAATTTTCAAATGTAAAGCGTATGTTTCTTGATTTTCCCCGGTTTCCGTATTTCCTTCCGTAATTCGGGTAAACAATTTTTTTCAAATAAATCAAGCACATTTCCACGTAGGGAAATAAATTGCCTACACTTTGGATATCTTCGATTATCTGTAAACAAAATTATTGTGAAAATGCTAGGACTCTACTTTTGAAAATTATTTCAAAAACTTTTATAAGATTTTGGTTTTCACATTTTGCAAAAAAAAAACACCAACAGGGATTCGTTTTATTTTATTTTATTCAAAGTCTCTTTCTTTTCAGAACAAAACGAGTATACATATGACTAGGATACCAATAGCAGTCTAGGCACTGTGAATTGTTAAAAAAACCTCTGCAAAATGGCAAACATTGCTGGGGCACCGAGCAATTTAGCATAAATCAGGCCAGGGCAGTCCTAGAATTAAAGGGGCATCGTCGTTGAAGAATATGTCTTAGCCAAGAGTACTCTAATAATTGAATGTAGGAGTCCAAGGTTACTAGGTGGTACTCATACGTGTTGCTGTAGGTGCACTGTCGAGTGGGTGAGCGGGTGAGTAGCGGGGACGTTTGGCTGACGGCACATCACAGCTCTCCGTCTCTCTCCTCGGATGTGTACGGCATGCTGACTCGAGGGCTTACTAGGTGGTACACATACGTGTTGCTGTAGGTGCACCGTCGAGTGGGTGAGCGGGTGAGTAGCGGGGACGTTTGGCTGACGGCACATCACAGCTCTCCGTCTCTCTCCTCGGATGTGTACGGCATGCTGACTCGAGGGCTTACTAGGTGGTACTCATACGTGTTGCTGTAGGTGCACCGTCGAGTGGGTGAGCGGGTGAGTAGCGGGGACGTTTGGCTGACGGCACATCACAGCTCTCCGTCTCTCTCCTCGGATGTGTACGACATGCTGACTCGAGGGCTTACTAGGTAGTACTCATACGTATTGCTGTAGGTGCACCGTCGAGTGGGTGAGCGGGTGAGTAGCGGGGACGTTTGGCTGACGGCACATCACAGCTCTCTGTCTCTCTCCTCGGATGTGTACGGCATGCTGACTCGAGGGCTTACTAGGTGGTACTCATACGTGTTGCTGTAGGTGCACCGTCGAGTGGGTGAGCGGGTGAGTAGCGGGGACGTTTGGCTGGTGGCACATCACAGCTCTCCGTCTCTCTCCTCGGATGTGTACGGCATGCTGACTCGAGGGCTTACTAAGTGGTACTCATACGTGTTGCTGTAGGTGCACCGTCGAGTGGGTGAGCGGGTGAGTAGCGGGGACGTTTGGCTGACGGCACATCACAGCTCTCCGTCTCTCTCCTCGGATGTGTACGACATGCTGACTCGAGGGCTTACTAGGTAGTACTCATACGTGTTGCTGTAGGTGCACCGTCGAGTGGGTGAGCGGGTGAGTAGCGGGGACGTTTGGCTGACGGCACATCACAGCTCTCCGTCTCTCTCCTCGGATGTGTACGGCATGCTGACTCGAGGGCTTACTAGGTGGTACTCATACGTGTTGCTGTAGGTGCACCGTCGAGTGGGTGAGCGGGTGAGTAGCGGGGACGTTTGGCTGACGGCACATCACAGCTCTCCGTCTCTCTCCTCGGATGTGTACGGCATGCTGACTCGAGGGCTTACTAGGTGGTACTCATACATGTTGCTGTAGGTGCACCGTCGAGTGGGTGAGCGGGTGAGTAGCGGGGACGTTTGGCTGACGGCACATCACAGCTCTCCGTCTCTCTCCTCGGATGTGTACGACATGCTGACTCGAGGGCTTACTAGGTAGTACTCATACGTGTTGCTGTAGGTGCACCGTCGAGTGGGTGAGCGGGTGAGTAGCGGGGACGTTTGGCTGACGGCACATCACAGCTCTCCGTCTCTCTCCTCGGATGTGTACGACATGCTGACTCGAGGGCTTACTAGGTGGTACTCATACGTGTTGCTGTAGGTGCACCGTCGAGTGGGTGAGCGGGTGAGTAGCGGGGACGTTTGGCTGACGGCACATCACAGCTCTCCGTCTCTCTCCTCGGATGTGTACGACATGCTGACTCGAGGGCTTACTAGGTAGTACTCATACGTATTGCTGTAGGTGCACCGTCGAGTGGGTGAGCGGGTGAGTAGCGGGGACGTTTGGCTGACGGCACATCACAGCTCTCTGTCTCTCTCCTCGGATGTGTACGGCATGCTGACTCGAGGGCTTACTAGGTGGTACTCATACGTGTTGCTGTAGGTGCACCGTCGAGTGGGTGAGCGGGTGAGTAGCGGGGACGTTTGGCTGACGGCACATCACAGCTCTCCGTCTCTCTCCTCGGATGTGTACGACATGCTGACTCGAGGGCTTACTAGGTAGTACTCATACGTGTTGCTGTAGGTGCACCGTCGAGTGGGTGAGCGGGTGAGTAGCGGGGACGTTTGGCTGACGGCACATCACAGCTCTCCGTCTCTCTCCTCGGATGTGTACGACATGCTGACTCGAGGGCTTACTAGGTGGTACTCATACGTGTTGCTGTAGGTGCACCGTCGAGTGGGTGAGCGGGTGAGTAGCGGGGACGTTTGGCTGACGGCACATCACAGCTCTCCGTCTCTCTCCTCGGATGTGTACGACATGCTGACTCGAGGGCTTACTAGGTAGTACTCATACGTATTGCTGTAGGTGCACCGTCGAGTGGGTGAGCGGGTGAGTAGCGGGGACGTTTGGCTGACGGCACATCACAGCTCTCTGTCTCTCTCCTCGGATGTGTACGGCATGCTGACTCGAGGGCTTACTAGGTGGTACTCATACGTGTTGCTGTAGGTGCACCGTCGAGTGGGTGAGCGGGTGAGTAGCGGGGACGTTTGGCTGACGGCACATCACAGCTCTCCGTCTCTCTCCTCGGATGTGTACGACATGCTGACTCAAGCGATCTCCATCTCCGCCTCAGAGGTGAAAGAGCAAGACGTCGTCATCGAGGTCATACACCAATGATTAGTTCCTCACATCATTAACTTGTAGTTTGTAACTTTTAATATAATCTGATTATACCAAAGTCGGGGGTTTTTACTCGCCAGTTTAAAGAAAGATGTTTTGCTTGCTTTATGGGCATATAAACAGGTTTTTTAATGCAGCCCAATTTACAAGCAAAATGTCACAAGACCAATATGAGTTCAAAGGTTGGCAACACTATTTCCTTCACTTCATTCTCCATCAGCTGATTTGCATTGTTTCAATGTTGTTTATTTAATTTGCTGTTACCGTATATCCAGGTTATTAAATTTCAAAAGAATAAACTTGATTATCAACACATTTTGAAACGAGCAGGCTGTTAAAAATAATCTAATGGTGGTCTGTTTGAGCACATAGAAAACAAATTTTTAGTTATGAACTTATAGAAATTACTTGTAGCAAGAGCCATTAGCAATCAAATATATTTACTTTTATTGATAAACTGAAGTTGTTACTCCCTAATCCTGGGCTGTGTTGTTAAACCAATAAAATAATAACACCCTTGACATCCAGTTGATAAACACATATTTTGATCAGTTTACAAAAAAAAATAGCCTGCAGCTATTATTATTTCAAATAATACGCTAAGGTGAATTTTGTGAATTCAAATTTTATTTATTGTCATATTTTACATTTTTTACATAGCTAGGCTATAAAAACTGGTGACATGGTCAAATGGCACTACAACTAAAACTTAACAATAGTACAATATTCAAAAGCCAAGACAAGCAAGTACCGTACAAAATCAAACCAATACAAGTGAGTAAAACAAAACAAATTTCAGTTAAAGGAGAGAAAAACCTACGTTTCTTATAAAAATATGTCAATTTTACAAAACAAAGTCATTTATACTATAATGAATTTGCTTCTGCTAAGCAAATGCTCTTTAAGGGAAGGTTTAAAACTGTTTGAACCAATTTTAGATTTCAAACCCGGAGGAAGGCTGTTGAAAAATTTCATCCCAGCATAGGAAGGAGACTTTTATACAGGCACAAACATGTATCTTAAATTGCAAGTCCCTCCTATGCCTCGTATCATAATCATGATCATGCTGCTCCTGGCTTATTTTTTCAACATTTTTTCCCAGCAAAAGTAAACATTTATAGATGTAAAGGGATGGCAGTGTCATCAGCTTAAGTTTCCGAAAAAGGGGTCTACACGAAACTCGATAACTTGAAAAAGTAAGAATTCTTATAATCTTCTTTTGAGTTTGAACAGAACTCCTCCATTATTTCTTAACCAATTTTCATGATTGACCTATCAAATGAATGGCCGCGATCCATATATACAGCTGTATAAATGGTATTAAGTTTTTGATACCCCTATACCAAAGGCAATTTTAATGTTACTAATATATTTTTAGGTTCGGAAAACAACTTATAGATATTTTATAGTGTTTAAAACCCATTGTAGGCGGCGAAAACCCGAGCCACGCGGCCCCTAGCAGCCAGAGTTATTTATATATTACTGTCAGCAGTACCGAGTACAAATTAGCGCACTATCTATCGGAATTGGTGGAAAATAACAAACTATTTAGTATACATCCACGCGCAATCTATTGGCTAAACCAAGAAACACATCATTACATACTCTGGTGGCAATGTCTAGAAACAGTACTAAATTTGGTAAACACAGAACTTTGGATGCCGGGGTCGCGTCGTTCGGCATCCGATCCACTCGCCGCGTGGACGCCTACGTGGGTGGTCTTTCGTCCGCAATGGGTTAAGATGGTATACAAAACATGTAAACGTACCAAACTTAGACCTACCATCAAGAGAAGTTATAGGCAAAAACTGTGATTAAGTATGTTAAAAGCAACTATTTCAAACCCTAGCCTACTTAAGGAATGTAAAACTTAATATCTACACTTGCCTTGTTTTATAAGCCTAATATCCAATAATTTATATATTTAAGTTATGGGATTTGGTAATTTACGTTACTTTATATATTGTATATACTGTAGCAACTTTGCCGGTGGGGTGGAGGTCTATGGTTGAGGGGGGTGGCGTATCCAACGTGGGGACATCTTACAGGAGATGCGGCTTTAACAAAAGAAATCCAGCGAATAATCATTATACGTTCTAAGTAGACGTTGTGGAGTGATAGAATAGCCAGAGCCCTGAGGTAAGCACAAAGATTTATCCACAATATTTTGGTACCCAATAACGTGGTATATAGTTGTGGAGCAGTTTTGAGGAGCCACTTTAGAAATCTTTGGATTTTGATTTGCTGGTTCATATTAGGTAAGGTATCTAATAAATTGATACCACCTGAATATTTAGAAAAATTCTGATTCAGAAATTACAGGGCTTAAGAGGTCCCAAAATTCAGTTTTTTATCTTTCTTAATACCATAAACTTTAAATAGTTTAAACAGTTTTAAGCTCATTGCTATAAAAAAGCTCAAAAAGCTGAGAAAATTAGTACTCCAAGCAACACACGGCTAAATTAGTATTTCATTAGTAGGTTATTCGGCTAATGGTTGTGGAGAAAATTTAAATTTTCACTCAGCAGTAAAGTAAGTTCATTGTCCGATGTTATTCTTATCTATAATATTATAAAGAAGAGGTGGTTTCTGTCTGTCTGATGTTCCGGGTGAACTCAAAAACTACTGAACTGACTGGGCTGAAACTTTACACATAGGTAGATCTTGAACCCATGCAACACATAGGCCTATCACTTCCTTAAAATCCCCTCGGGCTACGCCCCGTGAACATCCTAAGTTTCAATGTTTACATTTCAGAAGAAAGTAAACATTCAGGAACTGTAATGCGAACAGCTGTGGATACTTTCATTTGACAGCTTAAAGAGCAAAAGCAAGAACAGCTGTTTCAAGCTAACTAAAATGCAAATTGCATTGCCAACATGTTTACATTAAAATTAACTGAGGAAAAGCCAAAAACATCTTTCCCATAAGATTAACATGGGATATTTTATGAGCAGGTTTTTTTGGATTTTCTCCGCAACCACTTAAACTAGGTTAATAATTCAAAATGCTATATTATTTGTTTTTTAAGCTCTATAACATGGTCCAAAACAAAATTAAGTGCTTCAAAAATTGTAGGGTGAAAAATGAAAAAAAAAAAAATTATTTTTGTAAAATTTAAAACCCCCATAAACCACCCTTCCCATAGTCCGATTTTTCTGGTTTTCGAATTAAAAGTCAGAAATGTCACTTTTCACATTTGAGCCAAATTTAATTGAAATCGGAAGGCTTTTACTCAAGTTTTCACATTCATGGACACACACATATGTATACATACATATATATAAATTTGAACGAGTAGTGTTTTTGTCACCTGGGGACCTCAAAACAAAAATTGATCATGGTATCGGGCTTAAGTCTTACCATGAGACCTACGGTAATAGCTTCTTCCGTATAGAGGAAATTCGCTAAAAGATAACTGACTGAAGATAACGTCTCACTGATCCTAACCTATACCGGGGCTTCAAGGCAGCTGTATATTTTGGTTACTAGGCCCGTAGTCAATCAAATTACTTCAATATTTTAAAGGAAAATTAATAATAAATTATAATGTTGTTATTAGTAAACATTAGGAGTTTGATTGTTTAGCATAATAATACCATTCATGCTTTGGGCATTTCGTTTTATAAGTCAATAAGCATTTCGAAACAGCAATAATGTTGTTAATAAACTTTTATTAACTTATTTTCTGGCTGATAATAATATTGTTTCATTCTTTGTGCAAATATAAACCACTTTAAAACTGCAATAAGTTTTATTATTTTAATTTCCCTCAATTCTGATTAGGCCTAAATTAAAATTGAATGTGAGCTACTTTAACAATTTGTACACACAACTAATATTTTACTATTTTGCAATTTAAAAAACCCCCGTTGCAGCAAACCTGCGTACTCAGTGAATTTCCAATGCGTACCACATAAAGCCGCATACCAAGTTTCTTAAAAATATATTCACAAATAAGCTACATAAACAATTTTAATTATTCTCCCTAAGAATAAAATTGGGGATGACTACGTAGGTTTGCTGCAACAAGGAAGATAAAAATGTGTTTTTTTTGCAATTATCAATATAACTCAACCAGGTGAAGCTACATACCAAATTTTAATAATTTATACTCAAAATTAAGGGAGATATAAAACTTCATGTATTCTCCATAAGAATAACATCAGGGATGAGTATGCAGGTTTGCTGCTAAGGGGATAATCAACAAAATATCAATTGTTTGTGCAAATATCAATATACCAGTACTACGTGAAGCCACATACTTAGTTTCATCAACATACATTCATAAATAATTGAGATATCAAATTTTATTTATTCTTCATAAGGATAACACAGGACAACGTACTGTGTTTAGCACTTTGAATATCTCTGCAACGGTTGGGCGTAGAATCACGATTTAAACACCAAAATGATTGTTATGTGGAACTGAACAGATTGGTGAAAGCAAATGTGATGTTTACAATAAAATAAACTGAGGAAAAGCCAAAAACCTTTTTCCCGTAAGATTAACATTGGAGATTTTATGAGTAGGTTTTTTGGATTTTCTCCACAACCACTTAACCTAGGTTAATAATTCAAAATCCTATATTATTTGTTTTTTAAGCTGTATAACAAGGTCAAAACAAAATTAAGTTTTTTAAAAATTGTAGGGTGAAAATGCAAAAAACTGATTTTTGGAAAATTTAAAACCCCCATAAACCCCCCTTCCCATGGTCCAATTTTTCTTGTTTTCAAACTTAGTCATGAATGTTATTTTACATATTTGAGCAAAAATTTCATCGAAATCGGACGTTTTTTCTTCAAGTTATCGCATTCACATATACATATATATACATATATATAAATTTGAACGATTAGTGTTTTTGGCATCTGGTAGTCTCAGGCTTAGGTCTTACCATGAGACCTGCGGTAATAGCTTCTTCCCTATAGGGGAAATTCGTTAACAGTTGTCAGTAGTGTCAGTTACGTTTTCGAGCAGTGTAGTGACAATTCTTTTACGTAAATTCTTTTTCAAGAGTGAATCAGCGTAAGTATGTGATAGTGATAAATCCCCTCATGATAAATGGGGGGCTCATGATGGGATCCGTTTCAAAACCACAAGGTACAACCGTAAACGCTATATTGCGGCGATTTCGCTTTGAACCGAATCTGGATCCACTCCAAATTATTGTTTCACATTTTGACAGGAACAGAGCGAGTTACTGACCAAGGTCCTTGACGGTATGAAGCTATAAGTTTTGACACTCGTCGATTTATTCTTAGGTATTTTATACTAAATTGAGATGATGGAACTTTATTAAACAAATTATATCCTAAATAAAAACCCTGGCGTTACTAAAATTAAAAAATACTGGAACTGACGTTATGTATCTGAAGGTTAGGAAACGTCCTTAGTTAATGCAACCTAAAATCTAAAACCTAATCGAAAGGGGAAAGTGGTATGGTGAAAACTGTACGATTATGTTACATGGGGGGCCCTCAACATAAGTTTGCGGGGGGGGGGGGGGCAAAAAATTAATTTAAATTTGACATGTCAAATTATTAAAATTAAATTCCCTTTAATAAATATCATTTGAATTGTAATTGGTGTAGTTTCTTAAAAGGTATCTCTGAGAGGACAAACTGTGTAATTAGTAGTGTTGAGCTCATATAGCCTAATTGTAAGTTAAAGCTAAAAAAAAGTATTTATATATTTTTTTACTAATTAAGGTTTTTCATTCAATTTTTTTATCACATCTATTTCAGTTATTACCTCATTCTATATTCGAACCAAAAACATTCTGTGCTTATTTGATTAGTAAAATTAGTTCCATTACTTTTTACAATCGTAATGTGTGTTGTTCGATTCACCATTTAAAGCTGTAAAATTTTATGTAAAGATCTAATAACTATCTCACTTTTTTGTGGCATGAATGTCAGTTTGAATGTAGCGCTGTTTTGTCGTCTGACGTTGGGGTCTCCCAGATATAGACTCTTTCGCCACCTAGCGGCATTAATGACGGCACGGTTTTCGACTCTTATTAGCATTGCAAGGCGCTATCCATTTATATTTCATCCGAGGTCTTCCCATGAGACCTACGGTAATAGCTTCTTCCCTATAGGAGAAATTCGCTAAAAGGGTGGGCTGACCACAAGTTGCTTCAATCATGTGACATCAACAAACGGACACTATCAACCTTGTTTGTTTAAGATCAGTTGCTCAACCAAAATCAATCATAAAAACAGGCATCCCTGTTTTCCTTAAATTAACATTAAACCGGAAGGAAGGCGTAAAGGAATAGTAAATTAATAACAACAACTTTTACATAATATAATTTATTACAAATTTTACACAGTTAATCCATTTAATAAAATATATTTGGAGTGTGTATAATTTGGCACTTAACAGTTGAATGTACAGAAACTGAAAATCAACAATAAACAACAATCATGACTAGGCTGCCTTTTAAGCAATAGTAAACGTTTTAATTGTAGAAGCAAAAAAAGTCATACAACAAACAGTAAAGAACACGTCTGGCCTTTAGGTCACTGAGCATGAATTCTAAAAATCATGGCAAGATCATATTATGTGTGGAATATTTGGAACAATCTACATTCAGAGAGAAAAAAAAAAAACAGAGACAATAATTATAATTAGTAGAATCAAAAATGGGTGATCTGAATTATAAAAAAATGCAAGATCTTATTGCACTTAATTAAATAGGAAGTTACATTATAGTAATTTTACCAGGCAATAAAAATAAATATTTCGATGATTAAAACATGTATCCATTAAAACTAAACATGTTACCAAAATTTCACAACAAAGATCGAGGTAGGCTGAGAAGGAAAGGAAATGTGCATCATACAAACATAATAAACTTATTAAAAATACAAAAATCTCTACTATGACACATTTTGTAACCAACTAAGTGATATAACCTTTTTGAACTTGCAAGCAATGACAGGAAGATTACTGTGCAGAGGCCAAAATACCTCCATCCACCTGAGTAAGGGATATTCACATGGTATGCAGTCTAAAAAATTCACCATTTGCTGATAAATGATTAGCATCACTAATTAAAATAAAGTAGGCCTTGTGCCATCTAAATCTTAAAGCATTACCTTAGTTACCAAGAAAGTCAAATGGCTTGCCTGGACTGATTTCTTCATACGAGCAGCTGTTATGGGTCTGAGTGGTGTATTTAGTAAATAATTAATTGTTATGGGAACAATAATTCACGTTGTCGATGTATCCTATTGCTTTACATTGAATAAAGAAATTGTCTTTGTTTATGAACATGATTCAACTTTTGGTAAGCTTCCAATCTTGAATACAATTCCGAGCATCCAAGCTTGAAACAATACAAGCTTTTTTATATTGTTGCTTTACAATGATTTGAAGTTATCTCAATAAGTGGTTTTTAATTTTGTGTGTATTCAGTGAGGCAAGCTTCTTGACTTATTTTTTCACTCTAAAAAAGCTACTTTTTTAGTAATACAAATTTATAAGTAGTGGAAATGTTTAAAACAAATACAAGTCTGCTGCGCTAGGCTAAGGACAGTGTATAAAAGTGAAAACAGCCCATGTGAGTAGTGGAAGGACTGTTACTCGCACATCTGCAGTAGTGAGTTGACTGTCGCGTCTTTGTTGCCGCGGTTGGCTTCGTACACAGACTTCACCACCTCCTTGTCCATATTGGGGAACATCTCCTCAACCTGCAAACAGTCACAAAGGTAACTGTAGCTTTATATAACACCCACAAGAGGGTTTCAAGGCTAATAAGATATAACTAACTTTCCTCAATGGTTAGTAGATCTTCGGGTCATATCAAACACAAACAGTTCCAAAACGTTGGTTCATACTTGAACCAACTTTTTTCAAGGAAGAAATTACCTCAAACCAGCAAACCTACGTCCTTACACTTCCTTATTTTTGAAGATGACCAGTGTCACTTTTTTGATGATAATGCATAACACAGACACTCACAACTTCCAATCGGCTCAAGTGATTGGATGCTCTTTGTTCATCTAATAATTTTATAATGTTCTTTAAAATATTACTATAAATGTGCATTTAACTCAGTTCATTCTTTTAGGGTTCAAGAATTAAAAAGTTAAAAATCTAGAGAGTATAAAACTGCCAGACAGTTATCTTTTTTGCACAGTTTAGTTCGATTTTGATGAAGTAAAAATACTGATTAGTTGGTAGACATGCTGCTATGCTCACCTGTTTCAAGTCAGCCTCGCTGAACTGCACAGGGGGTGTGGGGGGAGGGGGAGGTTGTGTGTACACTGGCACAGGCGCATATGGCCTCAGTCCGTAGATAGGAGAAGCGGTTGATGGAACCATCACAACAGGCGCCACCCCTCCGGTGTACATACCGTAAGGGTTCATCGGCACTTTCTATAAAATAAAATAATATCCATTATGAAATGAACAGAGGAACCGTCAGGAACAATAGGTCTATTTTTTTTCCTTTAAGCTGGTTAGAACAACCTTCAACGCATCAAAAATACATCACATTATCCTAATGGTTACCATCTGGTCAAAGGGCAGATGAATTGTCTGATTTTTACAGTGTGTGTCCTAGCTCTTAGATTGTTACAAATGGATAACAAATAGTGTACCAAATGGTTTTAACTCAGATTTCTACCTCTTTTGTATTGCATTGTGATGTTGCAAGTCTCAGGAATATTAATTAAGACACAACCTAGAGTATATAGCTAGAACTAGTGTTGATAAAAAATGTGTTTCAGATTAAAGTAAGCTTACTTTTGGTTTAAATTAGCAGCTACATAGTATAATCTTATTGACAAGACGGTACTTATTGATTATACGTTACATCCAATATTCTTATTCAAAAATGACCTTTATAGACTGAACTTGAGCCAATTTAAAAAATAGATTTAGATTAAAATAGGTTTATTTATAATTGGAATTAGCTGCTACAGAGCAGTTTGATCTCTCTAACAAGATAGTATCTTTCAATTGTACATTTCTCAGACAGCAAAATAATCTACAGTAGAACCGCACTAATCCGACATTGGATGGTCCAACTCCTCGCTTAGGACGACCGTACCATTATCGGTGTTTGTTATTGTTTACGAATCTGGTTCAGACAATCTCCTGTCAATAATTCATCCTTGACAATGGAAATCAGTAGACCGGTGACAGTTTTTATCGCAGTATACATTATTTGATTTACAGTAATATTAAATCAGTAATACTGCACATACGTTGGTGTCGGATTAGCGGGGTTCTACTGTATTTGTATCATCTCTGGCTGTACTCACGGTGTAACTCAGCACCAAGTTGATCATCCCTTCCTGTCCATCCCCCTGCTTCCCGTTTAGGGGGTACCACTCCTCGTGGGTCTCCCCAGCAAACACCACCTGCGGGATAGGGATCTGAGCCCACGCGATCAGCTCGTCCATCGTGAATGAACACTCATCGTAAATCTCCAAGTAGATGCTGTTCACGCCTTGTGGTAGCAGACTAAAACAGTGATCGCGGTATAAGTTACAAGCACGTGAAAGGTGTAAAGAATCTGTTGACAAGTTTGCTGCCCAAGCCTGATAATCACCAGGGCTGGCGCATCCATTAGTTAGGCAACTGCCTAGAGCAAAAACAACTTAGGAGGAGGAAAACAACAAAATAAATGAAAAAAGCAAAACTAAACAACAATCACTAATTTTCTATAAGTCTTGTGCAGTATCATTGTGGATGTTTACGAGACAAATGGTTTACCAGTTGAGATCTTAACGGTAGTATTGTTATCACAAGTTTCAGAAGAAAAGGAAATTTGGAAATAAAAGAAATAATAAAACACCTAGGTATAACAATTGATTCAAAACTGTCGTGGAAACCGCACAGACCAGCTGTGCAAGAAGCTCTCCTCTGGAACTTATGTTATTCACAGAATAAAACAAGTAAGTGGCCTGGACACAGCCAAAGTTGTTATTTCACACTTTTTGAATCCCATCACGGTCACGGCATCCTGTTATGGGGAGGGACAACCAACACCAATCTGGAATGGGCTCTATAACAACAAAAAGAGCAATTAGCTGCCTAGCAGGACTACACTACCAAGAGAGCTGCAGAGGATCCTTCAAACAGCTTAAAATCAGTTATTTCTTATTTTGTTTTTTCCATACACTTCACTAATCTGTTGATGAATTTCAGTCGTTTTCAAACCGTCAACACTAAGAAATTAATTTGTGGTGAGACTTCAGTCGGCGGGATTTGCAGCACGACTTCACAGTTGGCGGGGGCCTCAATTGGTGGCCCCGTTTTGAATGCTCAAAAAAAAAAAAAAACCCGGTCGAGTTTTGCCGTAGTTGAATCTCAGGCTTGCCATTAGATGCAGATACACAGCGCAGCATGCAGGAATGCCAAGCGCAGCGCTACAATGGCAGCATTCAAAAATGGCACGTACTTTAAAAACATGCCTCGTATAAAAAGTCAAAGCCTCGTATGAAAAGTAATATTGCAATCTGAGGTTGCATGATTTTTGGCAATGCTTTTGCTTTTAATTGGACATAAGTGTTTAGGGTATGACATTGCTTTGTGGTTTGCATGTGTTTGCTTTATTGGTTGTGTGAAGTGGGAGGGAGAGAGTGGCGAACGTGACACTCCTAGGGCGGGAAATGTGTTTGGACTGGCTCTGATAACCACACATCTAAGTTGCCCTAATTGCCACCCAATGGAGTTCGCACTGATATATAAAATGTATACAATACCGGCACAGATTATGTACGTTTTACAAATACATTTTTGGACTGATCGTACCTAAATTAAATGGTAGAAGTGCTGTATATTTGATCAGAGGTTCAATATGACCTAGGGTGTGGTGGGGTAAGTGTACTATGTAAAATCAATAGTGCAACTTTGACCAAGTCTGAGCACATCATTTTTTATGGTTAAAACTTAATATTTTTATAATGCAATTTTAAGGATGTTCATTTTATGTTGATAAGAATGTCTCAACTTTTCTCTACAGAGTGTGTGCACTTGCCCCATCTAGTGGGGTAAGTGCATTTTCTGTCTCTATCTATCTATAATATTATAAAGAAGAGGTGGTTTCTGTCTGTCTGTCTGATGTTCCGGGTGAACGCAAAAACTACTGAACCTACTGGGCTGAAACTTTACACATAGGTAGATCTTGAACCCATGCAACACATAGGCCTATTCACTTCTTTAAAATCTCCTCGGGCTACGCCCCGTGAACGTCCTAAGTTTCAATGTTTACAATTCAGAATAAAGTAAACATTCAGAAACTGTAATACGAACAGCTGTGGATACTTCCATATGACAGCTTAAAGAGCAGAAGCAAGAACAGCTGTTTCAAGCTAACTAAAATGCAAATTGCATTGACTAAAGAACGGGTAGAGAAAACCCCTGTGCGAAGTACGGGTGAGTCAGCTAGCTATTAATTAATATTAATGAACAAATATTAATGTGGCTTCATCTGGTTGTGGTATATTCTTATTAGCACAAAAAATAATTTTTACGATACTTCCTATACCCTCCCCCAATTTTATATTTTTGTTCCCCCTCCCGATTTTTATTTTTGCCCCACCCCCGATTTTATATTTTTATTTTATGTCCGCCCCATTTTATATTTTTGTTCCCCCTCTGATTCTATATTTTTGCTCCTCCCCGATTTTTGTTTTTTCCCCTCCCGATTTTATATTTTTTGCCCCCCCCCCGAATTTTATATTTGCTCCCTCCCAATTTTCGCCCACCCCTGATTTTATATTTTTGTCCCCCTCTTCAATTTTATATTTTTATTTTATGTCCCCCAATATTATATCTTTACGCCCCCCCGATTTTATATTTTTTGCCCCCCCCCGATTTTAAATTTTTGCTCCCCCGATTTTTATTTTTGCCCCCCCCCCCACTTCGATTTTATATTTTTGCTCCCCCCATTTTTATTTTTGCCCCACCCCCAATTTTATATTTTGCTCCCCCCTCTTCGATTTTATATTTGTATTTTATGTTGTTCCCCCTCCATTTTATATTTTTGTCCCGCAGATTTTATAATTTTGCTCTCCCCTCCATTTCATAATTTTGCCCGCCCGATTTTATATATTTGCTTCCCCCTCGATTTTTATTTTTGCCCCCCCCCGATTTTATGTTTTTGCATCCCCCATTTTTATTTTTGCCCCCCCAATTTTATGTTTTGCTCCCCTCTTCAATTTTATATTTTTAGTTTATGCCCCCTCCATTTTTAAAATTTTCTACCCCCATTTTTTATTTTTACTCTCACCCCCCCGGTTTTTATTTTTGCACCCCCCCACGATTTTATGTTTTGCTCCCCCCCGCCAATTTTATATTTATGCCCCCCTTCCCCGATATTCTTTTTTTTGTACTTGAGTTATTTTATTTCTAAAAGCGAATCCAAAGACAGGTATCGATTTGGAGTCGCAAACCACACGCCGTTTACTACCCGAAAAAGTTCCTCGACTTAGCAACAGGACCTGAACTATCTGCCAGTATATTTTAATTGTTAACTTTAATTTGTACATTAAACGTATAAAATGTAATTTTAATATTGTAAAATAGTGTGGATTGTTATTTGCATTAGTTAATCTACCATTTATATACAACCCGTACGAAGGACGGGTATACAGCTAGTCTCCTATAATAGGTGCAGTAGGAATATTGTGGGGTTAGAGCAAATATAACTTTTTGAGAGCTTTCTAATACTTTTTACAGAACTGAATTATCTCTAATAGTTTTTGAGATGTTTCATAAATCATACTATATATAAATAATAATTTTACTGGATAGGCCTATATAATTCAATTGTCAGGCCCCAAGAATATCATTTTGACCAATGTTTATAAGGTTAATTGGCCATATTAATTTCAAATTCCATTTATCTGTCATAAACAAAGCCTAATAATTCTTATCAGATGAAAAAATTAAAGATGAAGTAAAGAAATTCTGTAATAATGCAAAACTTTTGGATACAATCAGGGAGCAAGGGAAAAATCAAAAGCAATTTTTTTCAGCTCCAGAAGACCCCCAGAAGGTGCAGTCATTTGAAAGAGGTCTTCCACCTGTTGAGATTTGCAACATTTCTGAATCTGAGTTTGTGGACTCGTCAGTCTCCGACTCCCATAGTGAAACCAAGAACCAAAATGGCGCTGATACTCCTGAGAGCAGAGCATCCTACTCTTCATGGGCAAGTGTGGTGTCCCGCGAGAATAAGATCAATCCAGCGAAGTATATACAGCAGTGGGCGATGAGAGTCAAGCAGATCTACACATTGTCTTTTCCTCAATCCTTGACCAACGCAGCTTTCCACCACTAATTCATCCCAGATGCAAGAAAAATGTGTATGACAGTATCTGCACAACAAGTGAGAGTGTTGTGACTCTTTTTTACTGGCAACTCAAGTCAAGGGCCTGTTAACCTAGACCAACAGCTCAAAAATCCTGGAATGATTCAAAGACTTCTTAACTGTTATGATGACCACCATTTATTAGACTCACTAAAGAATAAAAGTGGTTTTTGGATTATGCACATAAATATTCAGGGCGGGCTTTTGGATAAAATCAATGACTTGCAAATTATTTTGGAAACCACTTAAGTTAAAGTAATTTGTTTAAATGAGCACTGGTTAAAGGAGGATCAGGGATTTGTTTTGAGTTCAATTGCAAATTTTAGGTTAGCATCTTGTTTTTTTAGAAAACAGCATATTAAGGGAGGATCATGCATTTTGTTACATCACAGGCTAGAGTTTACTGAAAGATATGACCTAATGGTTTTAAATGAAGAATTTGTTTTTGAGTTGTCCTCCATCAAAATAATGGGGCTTTCACTTATAATTGTAATTTCACTTTATCGTATTCCAGACAAGCATAATGTCAATAGATTTTTTCATAAAATTTATAATCTTTTTTGTTTTTTTACAAAGAGAAAGAAATAGGAAACAAATATATACAACTGGAGATTTTAACATAGTCATACTGGAAACAACAAAAAACCCTCTGGTCAAGCATGACTTTCTAAATTTAATCACAAGCTATGGTTACAAGGAACATTTTTATATGCCAACCAGAATAACTAAGACTACTAAATCTTGCATTGATAATATTTTGACCAACAACATATGCCAAGTATCTTCTAATGAAAATATCAATGTTGAATTGGGTATTTCAGATCACAGAGCCCTTTTCATATGTGATGTTCAGAGTCTTGTTGAGAAAAAAGTCAAAATAAGTAGTGTACCAAATAGATGTTTTTCTAAGAAAAATAATGATTCTTTTAGGCAGACTTTAAAAGATGCTGACTTAAATTGTGATATTAAAAAAAATGCTCAAGACAATTTTAATAATTTTTTAACACATTTTGGAGTGCTTTTAATCAACATTTTCCATCAAAAAGTAGGCAAAACAATAAATGCTTGAACGAAACTCAAAATAGGTGCACAGACAGAATTTTATTAAATTATTGATTTGAGTTATTTCTACAAATTGCTTAATTAATAGACAAATTGCTGTCTACTAAAAACATAGGATTTAAACCATTCAAGTGCAACACCTGTTATACCTAATTCTTGTACAGAGGGCATACAAATATCGAGTAGACGTAAGAGAAATTTACATAATTTGTCAGAAAATTCACAAGATCCTAATTTCTTAGAATATGTAAAAAAATATAAGAGGGTGTTTAAGTCTGTCTGTCAAGCAGCTAAGTTGTCAGCTAAGCAAGAAAATTAAATAGTCAGGGAACAAAACTAAAGTTGCTTAGAATATTGTTAACAAAGAGCTTTGTTCTAAAGGGAAGGATACAAATTTTCCGGATGTAATGTTTAATGACATTTTGTGTCATTCAGGTAATAGGATAGCAAATTTGCTTAATTTGAAATTTGTAAATGCATCCTTTGACACAGGTGTCAAATCATGCATAAGTGATGCTCTTGGATTTGTAGGAAGGAATGTTGGCTTGCCAATGCCTGTTTTTAATTTTGAAGGAGTTTCTATTGGAGACATTACAAATATTATAAAATCTTTAAAAAATAAAAAACTGTAGGAAGGGATAAAATTCCCTTGAAATTCACCAGTTTTGAATCTGCTTAAGAATACTCTTGATACTGTTGCAGATCCTTTGTGCCAGTTAGTCAATCAATCTCTTAGAGAAGGCCATTTTATGGTTCAATTGAAATATGTAGAAATTGTACAAGTTTTTAAGAAAGAGGAAAAGAACATTGCCGATAATTAATGTCCCGTTTCTGTTTTACCAGCGTTATCCAAAAAGCATTTTGAAAGAGTGGTCCGCAAACAAATTTTGTCTTTTTTTGAAAAGAATCAAATTTTCTCCAAAAGTCAGTATGTATTTAGATCTGGAAAGAATACTTCTTTTGCAATGGCTGATCTAGTTGAGCGGATTTTACTGGCCTTGGATGGATCACAGAAGGCGTGTGGCGTGTTTGGTGATTTATCCAGGGCTTTTGATTGTGTCGTGCACGAGATTCTGCTCGGAAAGCTCCAAGCCTATATCTTGTCCTTTACTGCTCTGTTATCTGGATGGCAGGTCATATCAGCTGGTGTTCCTCAAGATTCAACTCTAGGTCCTGTTTTGTTTTTGATTTATATTAATGACCTTGATAAGAACATAGGTGCTGATCTCATTTTATATGCTGATGATACTACTGCAGTTCTAAAAGCTAATAGCATGAAGGAACTTGAAAGTTTAACAATACAAACTATAAATAACTTGGATAATTGGTTTCAGGTTATCGGGTTGAAACTAAATTACAGTAAAACTAATTTGCTTAAATTTAAAACCAGTAGAAGTACTGACCCGTCAAAATTTAACATTTCCGTAGATAATCACAAGGTTGATTCAAGCTTCTCAACAAAATTCTTAGGGGTTCAATTGGACCAAAATTTGAATTGTAAAACTTATCTACATGTAGTTAGAAAAAGACTAAGCTCAGCTTGCTTTCAGATGTTATTACGGGGTACCACTGATTTAGAAACTCGACTAATGGTTTATTACGCATATTTTCATTCCATTATGCAGTATGAGGTAGAGCTGTGGGATTCATCGGCTGATCCTCTATAATGCAACTTCAAAATGGTCCGAATTGCTTTTTTTAATTTTTAATATCTCATTTAGATTTTCCTTTTTTGTTGAACCATATACACATAGCCCACAGGCAATAAAACTATGTATGAGAGCAAAGTATATGGTAGGCAAAACATCGCTATTACATAATTTTGTCATATTTCTGATTGCAAATAAACTGGAGTTGGCTTTTCTTAAAATGTACTTTAGATGATCATCCCAAGATAAATTACTGTCAACCACAATGCCTAAAAATGTTGTTTGTTCAATTAATTCTACCTGTTTATTTTTTATCATAACTAAGGGGCTGATACAATTCTTACTTTGTTTTGTTTTAAAACAGATACCTTTAGTTTTCCTAAGATTTATACTTAAATTATGATTCTTAAAAAATTTTCTAAACTACTTAATTCAATTTTTGAGAGGACATCTAAGTCCTCCTCTATTTACCAGATATTTTAAAGTTAGAGTCATCAGCAAAAAGACATAGGCTGGAGGACGGAAAAAAGTTTATGGATTTCCCTATATTGTTTAAATAACATATAAAAAGAAGAGGGCACAAATTAGACCCTTGAGGAACACCATTTTTAACTTTATTTAAATGAGATCTAAATTTTTGAATTTGATTAAATTATTGATTTATTTCTACAAATTGCTTAATTAATAGACAAATTGCTGTCTATTAAAAACATAGGATTTAAACCATTCAAGTGCAACACCTGTTATACCTAATTCTTGTACAGTAGTTTAAAAATTAACATTGAATGAGAAATACTATCAAAGGCCTTTGATAAGTTCATAAAAATGCCAACTGCTTTTTCACTTTTATCTATTGAATTTATTATTGACTCAATGAAACTGACTGCTGCTGTAATTGTTGACTTGTTTTTCCGAAAGCCATTCTAAATATGTTCAAATTTGTTGTTATTTTCTAAAACCAATACCAACCTATTATAAGCTATTTTCTCAAATATTTTAGCTATGGATGGTAATAAAGAAACAGGTCTATAGTTTGGTGTTGGTCTTGGTGATTGTATCTTGTACTAATAGTTAAGTTTTAGTTACAGAACCATTTGACCATGTCACCAGTTTTTATATCCTTGCTATGTAAAAAATGTAAAATGTGACAATATATATAATTTGAATTTGAAAATTTGAATATAATTTGAATCATAAAAACATATTTATTATTGCATTTAGATAGCCTACAAGTTTCCCCAAGCTGTTTAAAATACCTAACTAAATTTAAATATAAGAATTTCTAAATTGATCTCATTAAATACAGTAGATGCTCTTTTATCCGGCATGTTCGGGACCACGCCCAGGCCGGTAAATTGATTTTTCCGGATAATAGAACTTTTTAGTTATTAATGGGAATACAGTAATCTGAGAGTCTGTCATCTCGCTACAGTAATGAGCTGTGGTCGCGTGCGTTGGTTGACCTTGGCACTGCTCCGGAACACCTGCATTTGTGGACGGATAGACAGACAGACGGGCGGATAGACAGCCGGGCGGAAGTTGGCGTCTAAAAATAGAAACCAATCAAAACAACCACCATTTCCCCGATGTTTACCCTCACTCGTTACTGTACTGTATCACATTTTAAAGTTTTCAAAAGAATTTACTGTACCGTACGAAACGGAAACGACCGAAAATACCTGGAAAAACCCGGATCGCCTGGTGCCGGTTCATAGAATGCCGCCGGATAAAAGAGCGTCTACTGTATATAGATATGTGTATGTGAACGTGTTATGGCTGGCAAGTGCCAAAAGTGCAAAAGTGTATGTCTAATCTCAAACCCAGAAGTGAATGATGCCTTGTGAACCCCAAATGGTTGCTCTGTAGCGAGAAGAGAAGTTAATTATTGGTAAGATCTCTCCAGTCTGATACCACCATTAGTGATAGCCTACTTGAACATTAAATAGGCCAAAGGAACTCAGTTATTCCAAAATCTATTAACCAGTAATTAATGTGAACACCTATATTTAAGAAATTTCTTCATTAACTTATCTTCAAGAACATCTAATTAATTAATAATATTGAACTTTGTAATCTTTCAAAACCAAAATCAAGAAAATGGAAGCCATTATATGCCAATAATGACTGTTAAGACAACATGAGATCAATTGGCAGGAGAATTTTTAATTATAACTAAATTGAGCATTTGAACTATTACATTTGAATCATGAATATTATGTGTTTATATCAATGATGCCATTTATTTATCCATGCCGGCATAAAATCCCCACCTGAGATTAAGAACTTTGTAAATCTACTACCCACAATTAATCTAGCCTGAGCAAATTTTTATAAAACCAAATCAATTAAAGAATCTTTCCCATAATTGTACAATTACCTACTTTAAAATTACCTACAAACCTACTTTGTGAATCCCTTTTTTAAATTTTATTAGACATTTTATTTATGTATCCTTTAGTAATAAACCCTCTTTGTTCATTATAAAACCAATTCTATTATTTCAAAGGTAGCCTAGTTAAGAATTTATTCATAAGAGAATTAACCATTTTAACTTGTAGCAGAACCAACTTGATAGGACAGCTGTAGCGTGTAAACAAACCAAGATCAGAGTAGTAAAAGTTAGTTGAAGAGAATTTTAAGTTACACGAAAGTATTCAAATATATTTATTTATTTATATACGTAAGATTCCATTCTTGAGATACAAACTTTTTTATGTGGCAGGAAAACTCGATCGTTAAAATTCTTATAAATATTATTTTGATTTTACCTTCCTAATTGTTTGAATAAAAATTCAGGTAGTGTTAATGAATGTTTTTTGATAAAGACTGTTCTCCTCATGTATTATGCTCATTTTTAACCTTTAGGAAAACTTTTTTTCCCTTAAAAAAATAGGAAAATAATTAACTTGTTATTATCAAACCACTTATATTTCATACTTACAGGATGAACAGCTTCTTATCGAAGTCGTTTTTCTATTGGATGTTGTATGATACGGATTTTATATATTAAAAACGACTTCTCCTATGCGCCTCAGTGAAGGTTCGCATACAATTTTCACAATATCTTTGTCTGTTACCTCCCTGATATCTTGATAATCAGGGAATTGAAAGATGCTCATCTTTTTTAAGGTATTTTTCTCACAAACCTTTTTACTGGGTTGTTGTCAGTGTGTATGGGTTAAATAATCCCTACAAAATGTTTCACTGGTTTTTGGTGGCAAACGTGTCTAGAACCCAGTCACTAACATGATTTTAGGCATAAAATTTACATGGTAGGGCAAGTGCACATTTTGTGTATGCACTTGCCCCGTACCAACGAAAACAGGGGGCAAGTGCACAACGCCCCTTGTTTTTTTTAAACAATAGCAGAGGTAAACAAAATAAAAATATGGCTGAAAAATACACTTACAAATGTAATAGAAGAGCCAATAAAAATAAAATTATTAATTAACTTTTCTTTAATAAATGTTTTTAAAAACCCTTGAGAGCTTGGAGGAGAAATTACATGAACTTAAAAAAAATATATGTCACAAAGCGAAATCAGTCCATGGAAGTATAATTTTGTAATATGCATAAAGTACGATAAAAAATGAAGCTTTTGGTGCAAATCCCATTGCCGTAGTACAATTAGTAAGGGATTCAGAACCCGCGTATGCTCTTACCCTGTTCAGGCACTTACCCCACCGCACCCTAACGGTTACTCATTTTTAAATTTAATTTAACCAAAATAAATATTTTATCCAACTTGTTTATACTCAATAAAAATGTGATCATGCTGTAATGGCATATACAGAAATAATTATTTTACATTTTAATCGTATTACAATTTGCATAGTCGGACCTAATAAAGAGAAAATATTTCATGCTCTTGCCCCATCTAGGCACTTACCCCACCACACCCTAACAGTTACTCATTTTTAAATTTAATTTAACCAAAATAAATATTTTATCCAACTTGTTTATACTCAATAAAAATGTTATTATGCTGTTATGGCATATACAGAAATAATTATTTTATATTTCATATTACAATTTGCACAGTCGGACCTAATAAAATAAGTTCAATTATGAATAATAATAAGATTCGTTTTGTTATGACACCATTCATGTATATTTGTGTATATAACGAATAAATAAAGTTTGAATTGAATTGAAAGAGTAAATATTTCATCCACTTTAGAGTCTATAGTTGGTGAGTATGATCAAGATCCATATATATGTAATTTGTTATGGATATGCATATATAACAAATATAATACAAAAAGTGGTTACATTAATTTAAATTGCAACAATACGTGATATATTCTAATCAAGGAATTGTTTGATGGGAGATGAGTTTGCTAAGGAGAGGTAGGGTCAGTATTTATGTATTACCACTGCACGACTTTGTTCCAGGATGGGTTTTTGCCACCGTTGGGGTCGGTGTGGGTCTCGTAGACACAATGGCCCACTCGCAGCCTCACGTACGGATCCATGCGGGTCATCCCATAGTTCTTCACCAACTTGGCCTGTTGTCAAATATAAGATTACAACCTAAACTTGACATAAAAACAAAAAACTTAACAACATTTTCAGCACATTAGCTACTACACTGTATCTCCTATTGACATTTGCAGCAATCAAATATACTGATTCAGGAAGATCGATCACAGGGTTTTGCGGATATCCTTATCTTTCATCTAATTTATTTTAGCGAATTTCCCATATAGGGAAGAAGCTATTACCGTAGTCGGCATGGTAAGACCTAGGCCCGGGACCATGATAACTTTTCGTTTTGAGGCTCCCAGATGCCAAAAACACCATTTGTTTAAATTAATTTATGTTTTTTGTACTGAAATAATTGAGATATTGTAAGAGCTAGACACAGTACGATGTCCAATGTTAATCTTATAGAAAAAAGTAAAGTTTATATCTTGCTTATTAATGAACATATAATATATGAAACTTGGTATGTGGCTTCATTTGGTTGGGGTTTGTTGATATTTGCATACATAACCCATTTGTTGTGGTCCCCATTGCAGCAAACCTGTGTACTCAGCAGCTATAATGTTATTCTTATGGAGAATACGGAACATGTAATATCCCACTTGTTTTTAACCCATTGGCTTACCTGAAATTTGCCACCTGACAAACCGTTCAGTTTCCTAAGAAAAATTACATAAATGTAGACTTTTACTAAAACTGTCACTATAGCAACAATTATTGCTCAAATTACTTACTTTTTGCACTAATCTTTAGAGAAATAAATTATCTACAAGAAGAAAATACTTTTGACGGCATTTATGTATGGTAAATATGATATATATATCATGTATATATATATAGTTTATAAAAAACAATAATTTTAAAAGGAGTTACATGTAAAAACAAAACAAAAATGTTTCAGCCCAAAAACTATTATTTACTTGTAGGTTATTTATTTTTTTTACATGAAAATAAAAAATTTTAGTGATACATTAATATTTGACCTAGATATAACATATTTTCCAAAATCATATTTTTCCTAAATTTGACTAAGTTTCCCCAAGTATGGGCATATGTATAAAAAATACATACACACAAAAAATGAAAACAAATTAAAACAACAAATAAATAAAAAATAAAAAGTTTAAAAATTGAAAAATTTTTATATAAAAAAGTGCTATCCCGAGTATACTCGAGGTTGCATGTTCGGGCTACTTTTGGCGGCCACGAGTATACTCGGGGTTGTGAGCCAATGGGTTAACATATATTGGTTTTAAACTTGGTATGTTCTTCATCTGGTGGTGATACATTGTATTTGCATAAAAACCAGATTTTATAATCTTAATGTTTTTCTTATGGAGTATAAATGAAATGTCATATCTCGCTAATTTATGAATATGCCTTGAAGAAAGTTGATACGTGACTTCATGACGTTGTGAGGTACCTATTGAAATTCACTGGGTATGCAGGTTTGCTGCAACGGAGGTATTTAATTTTTCCAACTCAACTACTTATCTCTTAATATTTGTTTGAGAGAGAACTGTAAACCCTTCAATATAATGTCCGTTATACCTGGGCGACAGTGATGTTGAGTCGGCCCGTCATGTTCTGCATGAAAGGCGTGTCGGCCAGCTGCTGTTGCAGGGCGAGGGCCGTCTGCTGGTCTGCGGCCTCTTGCTGCTGCTGGGACGTGGCCGAAATGCGGAGGAAATCCGGTGGAAGTGACCCCAGAAACACCTACAAAAACACCGTTTAATAGTTGCATAGTGTTTAAAGTGGTTTATATACCTGCATTAAGTAAGCTAATCCAATTTGTTGCTTCATGCAATTGGTTTCAACTCCGTGGATTCATCATCAGGCCGTCAGTATAAGGATAAATATCTCTTTATTTGAAGGTCGTCATGATATTTCTCGTAAAAAGGAAGAGATTTTTTATCCCTGTACCGACAGCTTGATGATGACTCCACGGAGTTGAAACTGGTTTCATGAAGCAAAAATTAATGGGGTAAAATATTACTCCCACTCATATAAACACACTGACTGACCTTCCCCAAGCAAAGCTCGGGCCCCCAGGTACTATAAACTCTAACATGTGAAAGTTACTTTGACAGTTTACTGGATATTTTGTACAGTTGTTATGATTTCTTTTGTTTTGATTTGAAACTCCATAAGACCAATGTTAAAATTTCCAATTTTTAAGATAAAAATTAGAGGTTTTAAAATTTAAATGTTTATCTTTTGACAATCTTCCCAGGAGCTTTAAGATACAAGCTACCTGCATGCCAAATTTTAAGTTTCTAGCTTGTCTGATATTGATCTAGAATTCATATACGTGAGTGAGTTACACATCGGGCTATATAGGAATTTACTCGCTTCGCTCGCCGGGGGCTCTGCCCCAGACCCCTGTGGGGGGCTTCGCCCCCAGGTAGCTGTTTCGCCTTAGGTTAGCGAAGCCAAACCTATGTTCCTAGCTCAAGTAGAAGTGGTGTCATATCAAGTGGCGCAGAACTGATATATTACTACTACTCGTACTAAGAAAACAGACAAATCAGCAGATGTTTAAATTTGAGATGGTACACATTTGAAAGTGTAGGTTTTGAGAATATTTAAGGAAATTTTAGATTACTAGGCTCTTGCATGCTAAATCTCACGTTCCTAGTTCTAGTAGAAATAATATAATTTAGCAGGTGTTTAGGTTTTTAGTTTTCTGATGGCTTTAAATTATGAAAACTGGTCATATTATTTCTGCTACAAACCAAACGTGGTGCAAACTTATTGTGTGCCAAATATTAGGCATATATAAAGACTATTAAAGTGACGGGGAAAAAACACAGAAAGAATCTCCAGAAATAACGTAAAATTGAATAATCTATTATAAGATTTAAATTATTTTGATTGGGTTGAAATCATCAAAACTGGTCATATGGCTGTTGCTGAATTCTTCTTGGTTTGGAGACGTATTGTATATTAAATTTGAAGCCTCCGCGTATTAGATTGCAAGTGCTTATACAAAATTAAAACCCTACTCTAATTTTTGTCTATAAACTTTTATAATACATCTTTTGAACCAGATAAGGAATAAAACCACCAACATGCAAAATAAACAAACAAAAACAAAAAAAAAACTACAAATCGACAGAAGTTAAAAGGCTTTGTATTTTTTGGGTGTTTAAGTGAAAGAATCTGGGCGTATGACTCCTGCTAGATAATTATTGTAATGTAGGAATACGGTACTGTGTGTCAAATATTATTCCTCTATGTTATATATTATAAAGAAAAACTATTGAAAACAACAAATTAATCTTGAAAAATTGCTGAAATTTAGAAAATCTAGCGCTATCCAAGGGTGCTGGGGTCAAGATACGGCAAAAATTCATAAGACCAAAGTTGTAGATCGTCTCAAATCCGTGCCACGTAGAGCACCTCGTTTTTCAATGAGACCATCCGTTTGGCCGCTACAGCTCAACTAAAAACGTACTATATTTTGAATTGATTTTTAATCGCCATTTTATTTTTTCAAGTTAAAACTGGAAATACTTAGTAAAATTTTGAAAATCGAGCATCATACCAAGTATTTACCTGTATAGTGGATACACCCAGTTAGCCAACAAATAGAAATATTTTTACTTTGATAGATTTGTTACATGTTTTTTTCTTGTATGTTTTGCACTTTGTGCTCACCCGAATGTAAAAACCCTTCTTATTCATGCTATATTTGTTTGAAGACTTGTAGCATTGCAAAGATGTTTTTTTTTTACAGGATCATAACTTACAAACATGAAACAATGTTTAACCAATTTGTTTTGAGTGATTGAAACAATTGAAATTGTTAATTTGACTATTGTTGTGTAAAGGTCATAGTATTCAGAAATTGGATGCTAAATTATAAGACTATAGTTTAAGAAAAGAGGCCCTGGTAGGGAAATATCGTGTGACAATTATTAGGCCATCAGATAGTATCTAAGTGCGTAAAATAAATTAATATCCGGAAGATAATATTCAAATTTACTCTTATATAACAACTTGTATTTTTGAATGGCTTAAACAATATCTTCAAAAACTATTACAACCATAAAATATTATGTTTGTAACGACTAAACAATTCTGATTAACACCAAAAATAATCCACATAGTGTTCTGATTACTATACGCTTCTAGCGTTTTTTCAAAGTAAAAACTTTATTAACCCTTTCAGTGCTATGGACCGATATATCGGCTTTTGAATCTGTTATCAATAAACACTGTTACGGCTTCATAAGCGATTGTACCGTTAGGCGCTCAGTCTGCAGTCAACTAAAAATATAAAAAAAACTTACTAAGTTACTTTGGCTAAGTGCATGCAAATTTAAAGTCCCTAGCATATCTAGAAATATCAGGTTAGAATTTGTTTACCTGAGTGAGTTACACGTGCAGCTGTATATATATTAGACTTGCTTCGCTCGCTGAGGGCTCCGCCCCCAGACCCCTGCTTGGGGTTGCTCCAGTTGTAATAATAACTCAATGTTCCTTCAAGTATTTTTTATATACCGGTAGTATAATATTTTGATTCATTTAGGACATATCCTCTCTAGATGTTATGTTTATTCAAAGGTTCCATCGTTTGTTTATACTCTACCATCTGATAGTTGCATTGACAGTTTACTGGATATTTGTTGACGGCTGTTATGATTTCGGGTACAGTTCCGCAGACATGCCTAAGATATATTATCGGATGAAAATATTGATCGATTACAAATATCGATTGGAATCTGATTGACATACGATATTTGTAATCTAATGTAAGTTATAATAATTAAATGAAAGTGAATTAAACTTAAATCAACAAATATATTTAACAAATTAACAAGGGATAAAACATGAAAATAATTTTAATTAATAACAAATGCTAACAACACGCATTTAAAAACAATTATTTTTGAGGGCACTTACACTTAGGCCTACTTCATGTTTCTTTCCTTTGTTAGATTTCTGACATCGAAATAATACTTCATTACCTATCTCCTATGTTTTAGTTTTCATTTCATCTCCACATATTTCACAATTACGATTTTGGGGTATAAATGATTTCTCTTGTAACCAAGAAAATGCTGATTCAATACCCTTTAAGTACATTTATAAACTAAGAATATAGTATATTACGTTACTAGCCCGGTAAGTGGTGTTTTACCGTGTGAGCACGACGGTTCCTGCGCGAGGCGTAGCCGAGTGCGGGATATTCGTGCGAAAACGGTAAAGCTTACCAGGCGAGTAACGTACGATACTTTACATCAAACTACACAGAAAAATTAGTACATTTTAAACTCATAACACAATTTATTTAGGACATAACATAAAGTATAATATTTTTATATTTCAGAAAATAAAATCTGGTATATCAGGTTCATTGTGTTCCTCACTGAAATGCATTTTCAAAAGTTTCCTTTAGTATCAAATAGAATGGTTTGTTCTCTCAAAATGTATTTACTATTCAACACTCGAATTACTCATGTGGTTTAACGTTGTATTGTTGCAATCAGCTGTTTATGTCATCAGCTGACTAAGTGCACGGTAAAAAGCTTTTACCGTGCAGTGCAAATATTTAAAAATATTTAAGTTCAATAATTAATCAAGAAAAGGAAATAACACAAACTGGTCAAGTAAACAAATTATATTTCAAAACAGATGATTTAATACAATATAGATAGTGTTTAAAATATTGAGAATAATAATTAATTTGATCGATAATAAATACCTAACTCCAATCGATGTTTGTAATCGATCAATATTTTCATCCGATAATATATCGTAGGTATGTCTGCGGAACTGTACCCATGATTTCTTTTGTTTCGATTTGAAACTCCATAAGCCCAATGTTAAAATTTCCAATTTTCAAGATAAAAAAGGTTTTAAAATTGAAAGCTGTAACTTTTGGAAATTTTTCCGGGGGTTTCGAGGTACAACCTACGTGCATGCTAAATTTAACGTTTCTAGCTTGTCTGGAAGTGGTCTAGAATATGTGAGTGAGTGCTCGTATATGTGAGTTACACATCGGGCTGTATAGTTATTTATCTTTCAAAATGCAATATTTATATAAACATATGATTATAATTTTTATGTTGATGTTTGTATTTTGTTTACATTTTTATAAATGAAAAGAAATATATATAGCAAACAATTAACTACCTATCGTGATTAGCTCGAAACTATCTGACAAATGCAGTAACCTGCTTTAAATGGCTTCAGGAGAAGGAACTTGTTTCAAAAAATCCCGAATGCGAGATATGTCAAGACGAAATAAAGAGGAAAATATGTTGAGAAAACTCAGTGAACTTTTTGTATCCTGGTGTTTTATGTTTTATTTAAGTTTTATCAAGTTTTTTTATGTTTAGTTTTTGATATTTTAGTTCAATTTCATTACTTTTCTTGTTGTTTTAGTTACGGTGTATGTTATTAAGTTTGATTTATAAAAAAAACATGTTTCTTGTTTTTAGCGTATTTCCGCTATAAGGAAGAAGCTATTACTGTAGTCGGCATGGTAAGACCTAGGCCCGGGACCATGATAACTTTTAGTTTTGAGGTCCCCAGACCCCAAAAACACCATTTGTTTGAAACTGTATATATATATATATATATATATATATATATATATATATATATATATATATATATATATGTGTGTGTGTGTGTGTTCGTGGGTGCGATAACTCTCGTAAAAATGGTCCGATTTTGATGAAATCTGGTACAAACGTGAAAAGCAGCACTTATGACTTATGTCAAGTTCGAAAACCAGACAGATCGCACCATCTCAAGTGGTATTTTGGGGGGTTTTGAACCCCAAAAATGGGGTTTTTGACGTTTCTACATGTAATATTTAAAAAAGTATAATTTTAGTTTTCACCATTAGATTCAATTTTAAAAACACATGATTTGGTGTTTTGATCATTTCTCTACGTCAAATGGTTACAGAGATATTGAAAGTACTAAACACAGTACGTTGTCTAATGCTATTCTTTTGGAGAATAAGACAAATTTTATACCTCGCTTATTTATGAACGGATACTAATGAAACTTGGTATACGGCTTCATCTGGTTGTGGTATATTTTTATAAGCACAAAAAAATTTTTACCAATTATTCCCGTAGCAGCAAACCTGCGTACTCAGCTCCCATGTTATTCTTATGGAGAATAAGTAAAATGTAATGTCTTCATTAATTATCAACATAATTTAATAAAACTTGGTATGTGGCTTCACCTTGTTGAGTTATATTGATATTTGCATAAACAAAATTTTTTATGTTCCTTGTTGCAGCAAACCTGCGTACTCATCCCCCCATGTTATTCTTATGGAGAAAAATCAAAATGGTATGTATCGCTTATTTATGAATGTGTATTGATGAAACTTGGTATGTGGTTTCACCTAGGTGATTTATATTGATATTTGCATGTAAACCCATATTTTATGTTCCTTGTTGTAGCAAACCTACGTACTCATCCCCAATGTTATTCTTATGGAGAATAATATTAAAATAGTATATATCTCTTATTTGTGAATATATGTTCATGAAACTTGCTATGTGGTATTAAGACATATATTGTGCGTTGGAAATTCTCTGAGTACGCAGGTTTGCTGCGACGGCGGTATTTGCTTATATAATGTTTTTATTTATAATTTAGATTTCTTTTAAATATCAATAAAATCTACCACAGTTAATATATTGATACGGTATTTACTATCGACATATCGATTACGATAGTTTGATATATTAATTTGATTGTTTTGCGGGACAGTTATGAAACTGCTGCCGAAATAGGCTATGTCAATATGTAAGTCTTTTACATAACACCAATCAGGCAGTCCTGAGAATATTGCTGTACACCTAACCTGACAATATTTAAGCATTATTTAAGAATGAAGGTCAGCTGGAGCTCGTACTTTCACACAGAAATTAGAGGTGTGGCTAAAAAGAAGCCACTCTACTCTTAAAGAGTTCTTTGCGGCTGATCAGGGCATAATTGTCCAATCCGCCGCAAAGTATTTAAGCAACCACGTCAACAATCGTAAATATTAGTTTTAGTTAAGTGTGACACAGTCTATTCAGCAGGTATGGTCATTGACGAAGAGGAAGTTATAGTCATTGACGAAGAGGAAGGTATTCAGGAGATAGGTAGAGTAGGTATGTCTTTTCAGGTATATAATTGGGTTGGGTATTTTAGACTAAGGATTGTCTCCTGGATTTAGGCAGTTGTTGTATTACTAGTCCAAGCTTGGGATGTCAGCCTAAAATCAAAGTTTTATAGCCAGTGGTGATTATTGACATTCTTACCATTACTTAATAATGGTCAACTTTGGTATCGGTTTCGTTATTTATTAAAAGATAGCATAACACATTAAGGTTCAACTAGACTATGGTTAGGATTATAGAATGCCTCTGGAGTGCCACAGCCTAGAGGCATCACAGAAAGGCCTGTTAGACTAAACCGAGATTGTGTAACAGCCTAGTATTAAAATTATTAAAAAAACTAACTTGGTTTAGTGATAAAAATCAAAATTAATATACCCGTTTTCTCCTCTCAGCGTTAACTTCCTCAGGAGACGAAGCTGTAGCCATATTTTCGCTTTCTATATTAGTATGCTAAAACACCTCAAATCGTCAATTGGAATTGCACTGACAGTGACAGTGACAAGTGACAACGAACTGACGTATGATTATGATTGTTTTTCTTTCTGCTGCTTTTGGCATCCACTGCTTAGAGGATCATTAAATAGCGGAAAGACAAATGGCAAATGATTGCTACTCTATCGTAGCATAGACTAACTACAGTATGAGTATAGTGCTAAGTACTGTAGTTAGTCTATGATCTTAGCAAAGTACGCTACCGTTGGGTGGATCGAAAATCCCCCTCAGCTATCGAGAAAATCCGCCAAGCAGGGCCGGATTTAGGATCTGCAGGTTGCACCAATTGATTAGCAGACCCCCAAGCTCACAAAACCTGTGGTGCCAGCCCCCTTACCGCCCACCACCCAGGCCGTACGGTTAGTATGTCCATTGTTATTCTTATGGTGAATAAGACAATTCACCATTTCTCTATCATTTACTTGTCAATAATTTCATCCAAACTTGCTATGTAAGTTAAGTTATAACTGGCTAATAGACTATGGAGTGTTGGGGGGGGGGATTTTACCCCTTAAAACCCTTTTGTGTAGGAAATTACTCTGTACCATGGCCGTATTTAAACATAGGCTACATAGGCACGCACCTATGGGCCCGCACCACACGAATCCCACATACATAAGACTCAAACAAGCAAAGAAAATGTCGCCAGCTTGCTGAGCTGGGTGGTATGGGCCCGCACCACCAACTGCGCCTAGGATCCTTCAGCCCCTAAATACGGCGCTGGTCTGTTTAGTGTCTATAGTAGAGAGATTAGAGGAAATTTTTGAAAAAAGTTTACAAGACTATTTGCTAGACACACTCCCTTTTACTTTCTCCCCCCTATACATATGGAGAAAGTATTGGTTTCGTTAAAATTTTCGAATTTGAGTTGTTAGTGGAAATATTAGATTTGGTTCTCCCTGAATCCAAAAAACTGATTTTTACGTGATGTGTGTGTGTCTGAATGAATGTGTACAGAGCTAGAGACGACAACGTAGTGGACCGATTTTGATGAAATTTTGTATGTGTGTACTAATCCACGATATCTCCAGGTGTTTTTATTTGTTTTTATTTTCTTATTTTTAAGGGTAATCATCCCCCCAAAACCGCTAAAAAATATGAAAAATCCAAATTTCTCAAAAACGGCTATAATGATTTTTATTTAACTTGAGTAGTTTGTAGAGCTTTAGGTTTCCAATAAAATGACACCACTTGCATTTCTAAAAAAATTCGGGTTCAGAAATTAGAGGACTTATGGCATCACAAATCCAGTTTTATTTTATTTGTTTATAACAAACAATAAATGTTAAAAAGATTATCATCATTAAAAAGAGCTTAAAAAACTAAATAATTCAGTACTTTGAATTATTATTCTACGATTACTGGTTGTGGAGAAAATTGAAATTTTCATTAGCAGTAAATGCAGTACGTTGTCCAAAATGTTATTCTTATGGGGAATATAACAATTACCATTTCTCTCTTATTTACTGATCAAAATGGTACAGCTATTTTTCAATTGTCACTGGACATGCAGAAAAAAAATTTAAACCTTTAATCGCTTAATCTAATAATGCAAATAAATCAAAACAATATATTAGTTTCATAAAATAACAGTTTATCATAGAATGTAAGCAGTTAAACAGTGTTAATTCTAATAACACTGATGAGGAAAATACGGATCCTCCAGCAACACTGCAGATTGGATTGGTGATCACGTGACCTTCCAGCTGTTTTTACGAGGTCTCTTCCGGTTAAGTAGAAAACCTTAAATAGATCGACTCAGCACACCTTGTCTGAAAGCTCTACCAACCTTGCATGGCCACAACATCTTCCAATCTTTGGCTCAGGCCGTCGTTCCACACTCATTTGGTTACATTTTAATTTGTACTTCTGTTAGCGACTTGTCTCAGACAGTTAATAAATATCCTATGGTGATTAAATGTTCATTAATCAACTACTATAGCGTTTATTTGATATAAACTACTTCTTTGCCATGTTAGTTCCTTTGGAACTAACTCCAACTCCGATCTAAGTGTGTGAGATGGAGTTATCGTTCCGGAACCTGGAACCTGGTTATCGTTCTGTCGGAATCGTTCACTTCGGAGTTACACACCACTAGTATTATTAAATTTAGAGGTTATGTTTGTTTGTTTTTGTGGGTTGTATGCAAGGAGTTCTATTGGTTGTATGGGTACTTAACTTAACCTCGTTTGGGGTAATGTAGTGTCGGTTGCATTGACATACTTTTCATCCTTCCTCTCTTTGACTTAAAATGGGTTCTTTCAAAATAAGAAGAAGACAATCAAAATACAAGCAAATTTTAAAAAGTGACTTGAATATTGGATACAGTGAGGAGCCAACCAAGGTAGCCTAAATAATTTAATATGCACTCTATTTATATTCCTACTGGTGCACTGCATAGGGTTAAATAATATGGAACCCTTGCAAAAAAAAAACAACAGGGTTATAAATAATTTACATTGCAAAAGTACGATGGAAGGAATAATAGTTCTAGTCTAGGCCTACTATTGTATCTTGACCAGATGGAGAATGAATCAAGTCAATGATATGGTAATTATTTACCATTTCCCCTTCATCTCCGATCCGGTACTTTGGTATTATACGGATGCCACCCTTATACAGCGCGCTGCGACAGTTATGTTAGGATGGGTTATCATAAAAATGATTATAGGACTTTCCTTGTTTCGTTAAAAATCGAATGATACCATACTTCCGGCCGCCAAACCCCCTCCAAATAGGCCAAGGTCAGGTCGTTGACCGGAGCGCGCGCATCACCTGTCACCGCCTGTATCTGGGTCAGTGTCTTGAGTGATTTATTGCTGTGCACTACGTTACATTTGTTTTCATAATGAGTGACGTTCTTTTGGTGTGGGATTTACCTCGAAATGAAGAGGAAACCGTACGTATTTTTATGATAACCCATCCTAACATTACTGCCGCAGCGCGCTGTATAAGGGTGATCGGGAGTGGCTGCTAGCGGCGGCGACGCATTCAACACGATCCCAGCGGACATCGCTGCCTTTTGGGAGGCACAACACAAAGACCGCTCATCAGAATGATGTAAAAATTTTACAGTAAGTCAATAAAAGTACGTTTTTTCGAATTATGTAGTTATCCTTTGTATCCGGTAAAAATTTAACCTCCAGAAATAGTGGCATCCGTATAATACCAAAGTACCTCCGATCCTTTTACTATTATTATATATTGTTCTTATGACATTAAACGTCATAAAAACGCAAAAAACAATTTTTGCAAATTTAATATAGGCCCTACTCACGACTGTCTGAAGAGTACTAACCCAGTAAATCTAATAGACACTTTGGGAATCTGAGATAAATCTATCGGATGAAGACATCTATCGGTTGCGACATAATATTCGCAACCCTTTGCTCCTGCAGGGGTAGTGTGGGTCCACCTTGAGTGCACATTGCCTAGCACGTCAACACGAGATATATTAGTGTATATTTATCATAACCTAACTCCGCAGAGCGCTGTATGGGAATTTTTCCCTTTTCGGAAAAAAAGTCCCAAAAAGAAAATCCCGACAAAGGGAAAATTACCCATGCAGCGCTCTGCGGAGTTAGGTTAGGTTAGGTTATGATAAATATACATAAATTAGGCCTATCTGTATCTGGTAAATATCATAACCTAATCTAACTCAGCAGAGTGCAGTATGGAAAATTGTCTCTTCCGAGAATTTTTCCTTTTTTGGGAAAATTCCTTAAAAAGGGAAAATTACCCATACAGCGCTCTGTGGAGTTAGGTTAGGTTAGGTTATGATTATTATACACTAATTATATGTATCTGGTAAATATCATAGCCTAACCTAACTCCGCAGAGCGCTGTATGGGTAATTTTCCCTTTTCGGGGAAATTTTCCGAAAAAGGGAATTATTCCCGAAAAAAGGAAAATTATCCATACAGCGCTCTGCGGAGTAAGGTTAGGTTATGATATTTACCGGATACAGATAATTTCTATATAATTATCATAACCTAACTCCGCAGAGCGCTGTATGGGAAATATTCCCTTTTTCCGGGAATTTCTTCCTTTTTGGAAAATTTTTCTGAAAAGGGAAATACTGTATTCCCATACAGCGCTCTGCAGAGTTAGGTTAGGTTAGATTACGACAAATATACATAAATATATATCATGTTGACGTGCTAGCTACGGCAGTGTGCACTCAAAGTGGACACACTACCCCCGCAGAAGCGGGGGTGTGCGAATATTATATCGCAATATCAAAACAATAATTGCTTCTCGATATTAGCAAGTTCGATATTTTCATCCAATAGATTTATCTCGGATTCCCAAAGTGTCTACTAGATTGACTGGATTAGTACTCTTGATAGTTGTTTCGTGAGTATATTATATTTGCGACAAATGTTTTTTGCGTTTTTATGACGTCTAATGTCATAAGAACAACATATTAAGATAGTAAAAGAATTGGAGGTGAAGGGGAAATAGTAAATAATTACCGATGATGGTAATATATAATTATATTATTATGATGTATATATTTTTTTCACGGACCAGAGTCAACCAATATCCACAAAATCAAAAGTCTATGCAGAACAATAGGCCTATATTGTAGTGCTTTTCAGATGAATCATGCATAACTTAGCAAAATAAATGTTCCACAGCACATATAGGATGAAGCAATCTAAGATGTATAATTCTGTCGCACTGAAAAGTGCTGAACAAATTCTGCTTCTTGACCACATTCGAGGTCCAATTGTCCCATCAGGAAAGCTCTTTTATTATTTAGAACTTTTTATCTTCTAATGGGATTGTCAATAGGGTTATTATCCTGCCGCTCTGTAACAGGTTACAACATTGAAGGTTGGTGTCATGCATGCTGCTTACTTTACTGTAAATTAGGTAAGAATCCGAAAAGTAACTAAAATTAACTTGTGTTTAATAGTCTAATGTTAGTTAATTTTGTAAACAAACATTTAGAACCCAATAAGCCTATTGTTGCCAAGAGGTTGTCGGTGTGACCTTAGGTAGGCTACAGTGATAAAAATCACCGCAAATATTTTAGAGCACTAGTCTATATGCTACACAACGATTGTACTATCGTTAGACAGTTGATGGTACAATTGCCTGACAATTAAATAGCTCTCTTAGTTTGTATCTTAATACAGGCTACGATCACGGTGTAACCTTTAATACAATTTAAACATATTTAGATTCAGTCTAGTTTTTGTAATATTCTTCTTTTATATTTCTCTAGTAATACATTTTTACAGAGTATTATGATCGGCAATGCGGGTCTTGTGTCTGGCGTCCAATATGAACAACTAGCTCAATTGTTCACCAAGTATGGAAAAGTTGAGAACTTGGTAATGATACCGGGGAAATCTTATTCTTTTGTGGTTTATTCCACTTTAGAAGATGCAGTTGAAGCCTTTACTTCTGTTAATGGATATACAAAATTGGATAATATGGATGGACCATTGTACTTGGTTTATACATTGTCAGGTAAGCCTATATGGTTTTAATGGGTAAAAATGTTGTTACTCTAAGGTATATGAAAAGTAGAATAGTACACTACTGCTAGAATGCAATAGTAAAAATCATTATAATAATATTTAATAATATTTATTTGCTGAAAAACAATTATAAATTGTATAGGCTTTTACAAAAAGTATCTTAAGTCTAAAAAATATTACATCTTAAATTTTCTATTTTTTCATGTTATCTTATTTTTTAAATTTTTTGGTTCTTCTTTAAAAAATTCATCCAATGAAAATAAAGGATTGTTCATTATAATTTCTTTTACTTTTCTTAATTCTGTTCTTTCAATTACTTCAATATTGTGAATTTTTTTAATTTGATTTATGACTCTTCCCATCATGTATTGGGAATAATTATAAAAATATTTGAAGTAAAACTAAAGCAGGTACAGTAGACTTGTATGTGCATTACTGATGGCCATTTGCCTAGAAAATCGTGTAGCTTAAATCCAGTGTTCTCATGAGCAATGACTTAATATTAAGAAATGAAGCAAAAAAAAGCTTATCAACAAAGCAAAATAGTTTGCTGTGATTTTCTGAATCAAATGTTATAATGAACAATTAACCTGCCATCCCTAAGAAATACTCTTAATATAACATTTCTTTGAGAGAACTGTGCTTGATGAGATGCTTCAGCAGCTAAGTGACCTATATCAAAATCAATTGAAATAGGTAAGTGTTAAGTTTAAGTTTTATAGAAATTTAAAGTTGATCGCTTGTTTGTTTTAATACATAACAAAATAAAGTAAAAATTACATCATTGTAATGATGAAACTTTGATGATTAATGTATAGGCCTACATAGATAGGCTATGTAAGCTAGACACTAATATTTTCTTTGCACATATCTTTAGTTCCTCCAAGTTGTGAAACTTCAGTACAAAACTCTTTGCCTGAAGGTTTAACTCTACTAAATGACTTTTTGACGGAAGAAGAGGAAGTGCTGCTGCTGAATTGCATACACTGGCAAACCACGGATCAAGAATCTGGTCAGTTTATACGAAAATTATACTACCCTACCAGTATATTATCAAATCATTAATTTATTTGTTAAAATTCAGCCGATAAGTTTATTTAATTTTATGGGTTAATTGAAAAAGCCGTTTTAAGTATCAAGCTTTTAAATATTTTCTTTGTTGTGTTTAATAATCTATATATCTAATTCCGTAAGCCCAAATTTGATGATGGAATTATGAGCGAAAGGGGAGGAAGCTGGGAGAGGTCTCATTTTAAAGGTTTGGGCTTGGAGTTTTAAGGAAAATTAGGCTATTCATTTTAAATTATTTTGCACTACAAATTTGTTATGGAATAAAATAATTTCCATTTAAGTAGCAAAGGATTTTAAAATGTCTGCTTTATTTAGGCCTACATTCCCGCCCCGCGGCATTCGCGCCATTTGTGGATTGCGGGGATTCACGTCCACCTCTCCTGCCACCAACATTGCTTCAGTGTGAGCTCAGACTGAGTCCTTGACGAGGACGGACTATACGCTGTTCACAGTTTAGATATAACTATGTGACATTTGTCTTGTAGGTTGGCACTGAAATTTCCCACAATTTCCGCAACTACGGGACTGGGGAAACTGCTATTTTTGTTAACAAAATCCCTCAAAATGGCAATACTGACTCTCTATATCGACCTGGCATATGCTGCTATCTGTTGGCGCTTTTTAGAACTACGTTCAGCTACACTGAAACGTAGAACAGTGGCCTCGAGCGTCACAGCCATTGGTTAGCCAAGATTTAGAAATGTGACCCCAACCAGCGATTGGCGGGCCGCGAATTGCGAACGACTCGTCTTGGGGCAGTCGCATCAAACGTGTTTTGAAGACTATGAAATCAAATAAAGTTTTATAAAAAATAAAAAACCCAAACAAATTTGTTAGGCCCCATAGCCCCATAGGCCCCGTAGGTTGCCAGTCCAACAACTAAATAACAAAAAACAAATTAGAAATACGCAAAACTGTTTATTTTCAGCAGCAATTGTACCATCATCTGTATTTTTTGTTTAAATAGAGTAAATATTTATAGTTTCAATTCTCACGCCAACATATTTGTATGTATTTGAACATTTTAAAGTTATAGTATCAACAAGGGTCTGGTTGCTTAGCAGCTCTCTAGCGATACTGCAGGGCTAGTTTCAGGGTAAATGTGCTGCAGCACTTTTGGGAGCATTACTCTGAGATGGAAATCTGGGAGCCAGTAACCAGGCCTCCAAGAAAGCGTGTACTCTCAAGTCGATTTGAGCGCTGGAGATGACAGTGCTGACTGATCACCAAAGATATAAGAGCATATATCTTTTTTATGAGGCCTAGTCACAGACTCCCCGGTTTCTATTTCAGAAAAACGCACTGCCGAAGGCAAAGGCAAAGCGCCTTGCTAGCCGGTTAGCATCTTGGTCTTCGCTGCAAGAGGTCACAGGTTCGATTCTCGAGGTGCCCGCAAGACTGAGAGGTTTGGACCGATGCCCTCTAACAATTTTAAATACAAAATGCCACTGGCGTAGGCAAGAAAAAACAAATAAAAACAAAAGCTCTCAGCACCGAACCACTCTTTGAGGGCAATTGGTGGCTCAGAATCCCAAAAGGCACCCTTGATAAACTGGATGCGAATCTTGTATGATAAAGTCTACAGCGTGAGATCTCAAGCGAGACTGGCATAGTGGATTCTGGCCACGTTTCTAGACACAACACTAGAGCTAATGGCGCGGTGCGGTGCGGTGGCAGCGACCTGAAACAGAGCACAGGTTGATGGAAAAATACCTACATGTATTGTTAAGTCTGTTTGTGACTTATTTGATTCCCTGATGTCTCTCTCTGGCCTAATACATCTTTGAAAATGTGTTCATTATCCACCTGCTATGAAATCTAGCATGTGTAATGGATTGTGGTAAAATTAAAGAGATGTTAAAGTCTTTCTTAGTGATATAAAGTTTTAAATTTAACCCTAGGACTGCCTTTCCCCGAAAATTCGGGGAATGCATGTCGTGGCCTAGTGTCCTTTCCCCGATATTCGGGGAATGGGGTCATTTTTTTTAAACTGCTTATAATGCATTGAAGATGACCGAGAAACGTAATAATATTGATACCATTTTAAAGAGGAGATTCTAAACTTTCATTTTCATATATAAACGAACCTTGTAGCACTAACAGATCAATACAATTGCTATTTTAAGTTGAACGAAAGTTTGCGCACGGAACATTTTCGACTCGCAACCGGCGAAATCTCGTAAAACAGCTGTTCTTCAAAAAAATCGTAGTGTTTCTATTTTGGCCCAAACAGAAAGTCGTTGGTACCATTAGAAAGAACATGAGTTATTCTTTCTTTTCGTGAAGTGACATTTAGCTTACGATTTCAGAAAGTCTAAGAAATAACTTATGAAATCAGCTGTTAAGTCAGGGCCTTGATTAATCCTATTCCCCGACAATCGCGGAATTATAAATCATTATATAAATACTTATAAAATTGATTTAGTGTGATGTAAATCATATCACTTTGAAGCCAGGAAAACCTTCTTCCTCTTTGTAGCGGTGCCAAGTGTATGGAGTGTCAAGTGACTCTTATTAGGTAGCAGGAAATACGAGTTGTTTATTCTTTCTGCTAGCCAGAGCCGATGTCTGTTTGTTAGTGCCGGTAGGTTATTATTCGTATTTTACTATCAAATCTGAGTGTTTTAGTGAAAAAACAAGTGTATTGTCGGTTAGTGTGTGAGCAAGTAGTAATATTTATCCATATTTCTATGGGTAAATATTATTATTTATGTTCAAATGTGCGTTATTGAAAATGTGAGCGTTTTCTAGGCTAGGCCTAGAATGAATTTGGAAATTTTCACTTTTTTTACTTTATCTCAAATTCTACCTAATCGCGTTGGTTTTATTTTATTCTATTGAAATTCTCTGTTCTTTTGTGACCAAAAAGAGTATGCATATGATAGGGTTATCTTTTATTGTTTGTAGTAACCTCTGCAGATTTTGCTTGAATACGGCAAGACCTATGCTACTAATTTGTTCAAAAATCAATATATGCTTATGGAACCTTTATTTGTTCATATTTCTATATACATATAGAAATATATATATATAGAGTAAATATTTATAGTTTCAATTCTCACGCCAACATATTTGTATGTATTTGAACATTTTAAAGTTATATATATATATATATATATATATATATATATATATATATTCTTGTTCAGAACTGTGTTTACTATAAACATAAGTATCATTTATTATATTATAATAAAGTACAAAAATTAGATTTAGCTTTGAATAACTAATTTTCACTTTCGGCGAAACTCAAATTATGTTTTTCAACTCATATAAAGTCATAAAAACAGTTATTACTTTGTACAAAAGTGCATTATTTCCAATAACTGTATTGTTACCTTCCGTAATATAACAGTATTAGTATATTAGTTTTATACTTTTTATTTTATTTTAATTTTTCAAATGTACAGCGTAAGTTTGTCGATTTTCCACGGTTTCCGTATTTCTTTCCATAATTTGCGTAACAAAATGTTTTAAAATAATTCAAACACATTTCCACGTAGGGAAATAAATTGCCTAAATTGTGTATATCTTTGATTGTCTGTCAAAAAATTAGTGTAAAAATGCTAGGACTCTATTTTTGAAAATTATTTCAAAAATTGTTATAAAATTTTGGTTTTTCACATTTTGCAAAAAAACTACCAACAGGGATTCCTTTTATTTTATTTTATTCAAAATCTCCTTCCTTTTATGAACAAAACGAGTATACATATGACTAGGTTATCAACAGTAGTTTAGGCACTGCGAATTGTTAAAAAAACCTCTGCAAAATGGCCAAAATTGCCAGGGCACCGAGCAATTAAGCATAAATCAGCCCAGGGCAGTCCTAGGGTTAAATATGTATCATGATTAGCTTTTACAACTTTGCAACTTTAAAACCTAGAAAAAATAATAAATGTACAATCAATTACGTGTGATATTTTTCAGGGAAAAGCCTAAAAAATCGTAGGGTAAAGCATTTTGGCTATGAATTCCGTTATGACAATAACAATGTTGATAAAGACTCGCCTCTTAGTGAGTCTATTCCGGAAGAATGTAGATTTATTCCAAGTAGACTTCAGGACCTCGGGCATGCTTTAAAGTGGGCTCCTGACCAGCTTACAGTCAACCAATACCAGAAAGGTCAAGGTAAGTTTACTTGAAAATTAAATGTTTAAAAACAACTGAGAAAAGTGTATTTATTTAATTTATTAGGCATTATGCTAGGCATATGCATAATGTATAATGGCTGTTATTTAATTTGATTTAAATCATATGAAGAGTCGAGTGCATTGGTCCAGCTATTTGTTAACTGTACCTATTTCTCATTTGCTGTCACACTTTAAAACACCTGGGAATTTATTACCTGGGAAAAATGAATCAAGAATCATTTCAAGAATCATTTTATTTATTGTCATTTTCTTATATAGAATAGACAATGTCAAATACAATATCATAAGAAGAAAATATTCAGTAATAATGTTAGTAAGGTCGACATAATACATATCATAAATATGATACATTGCAACACATAATACACAGTATAAAATTAACAATAAATATCTTGCTCTGAGTTTAAAAATTCATTTACAGAGTAAAAAACATTCACAAAAAGTCATTTAGAAATTGTTTTCCTATATGTTTCTAAATCTAATAATCTCCATGTTTCGGGAAGTCTGTTGAACAATTTAATTTGTAAATATTTATGGCTCTTAGCATACTTCTCCAATCTTATAGAGCGTAAAACTAAATCTTTGGCATGTCTTGTTTGATAGTTATGTATATTACTAAAGCTAACAAATGTTCTAATATTTTCTCTTACATACATTAAATTTCGAAAAACGAAAATACTAGGAACAGTCATTATGTTGTAATTAGTAAAATAGGCCTTGCAACTGTCTCTGTACCCCAAACGAAATAAAATTTTCACTGCCTTCTTCTGCCACAAGAAAACTCTCTCTGCACCCAGACTATTACCCCATAATATATTTGTATATAATAAATGGGAATGAAAAAAATTGAAATAGGCCATTCTCATCAAATTATTACTGACACAGCTATTAATTTTCTCAATAAAAAGCACACCCTGAAAGCTTTGAAATGATGTTATTAGTGTGTTCCTCCCAGATAAGTTTTTGATCAAGAGTAACACCCAATAGCTTTACTGCTTTTGCAATTCCATTTTCAATTTCTATATTTCGTAAAGGGAAAATAATATCCTCAATTTCAACCATTGACCTCAGTAATCAATCTCAAGCCATCAGTAATCAACCATTGGCTTCAGTAATCAATCTCAAGCCATCAGTAATCAACCATTGGCCTCGGTAATCAATCTCAAGCCATCAGTAATCAACCATTGGCCTCGGTAATCAATCTCAAGCCATCAGTAATCAACCATTGGCCTCAGTAATTAATCTCAAGCCATCAGTAATCAACCATTGGCCTCAGTAATCAATCTCAAGCCATCAGTAATCAACCATTGGCCTCAGTAATCAATCTCAAGCCATCAGTAATCAACCATTGGTCTCCGTTTTTAAAAGTTAACCTGAAGTGCTATCCAAATTTCAAAATTTTATAAAAAGAATCCCTTCTCCCTAATCAAAGTGTACTATAATGTTTGGTCTGAAGGTATTCCCAGCCACGTGGACACTCACAGTGCCTTCGAGTCGCCCCTCCTCTCTCTCTCCCTGGGCTCCGACGTAGTGATGGAGTTTAGACGAGGAGCTCTTCATGTTCCGGTTCTACTGCCTCGGAGGTCAATGCTCGTTATGGATGGCGAGGCGAGGTAAGCTCAGTTACAGGGACATTTCCATTATCCAGATTATTACCTCCTCTAATTTTATATTTTTAATGTGCCTCCCACACCAAAATCTTCTTTGAATCTTATTCAAATTTTTGATGTTTCTTTTATTAGTTGTGTTTTAGTTTTTACTCACAAATACTATTAGGCCTTTGTCAATTTAAATCGCTTCTCTTAATTAGTATTTGTTTGTAGTATTTAGTGAATGAATGCCAATTTTGGTTTTGAGCATTTTATAGAGCTTAAAAAAAACAAATAATGTAGTATTTTAAATTATTAACCTAGGTTAAGTGGTTGTGGAGAAAATCCAAAAAAACCTGCTCATAAAATCTCTCATGTTAATCTTATGGAAAAAAGGTTTTTAGCTTTTCCTCAGGTAATTTTAATGTAAACTTCATATTTGCTTTTACCAATCAATTCAGCTTTACAAAACAATCATTTTGGTGTTTAGTTTTAAACAATTTTGTTTTTTTGATTTTGTGGTGATCCTGTTCAACCATTTCCAATAATGAATACATACTTAAAGTAGTTTTTGGTCCAAAAGTTGTGAATGTCCAGAAAATTAACATTATAAATTTGATTGCTGATAGGGAGAGACCCCAAGGATTTCCAGAACTGGAATGTGCCTATTTTTTAAATTCTAGTATATTTTCCTCTCAATTTTGAGCTCGATCGGTGTGGAGAATTTATTATTTATCTCCAATTACAGTATGTCATGCACAAGGGATTTTATTTCACTGCTTCATAAACAGATTTGTTATATACAACTTCAAATACAAGAGAGTAAACTCAAATTTATAAAAAATGTTTATTACATTATTAAAAATAAATACTGTAAGGAATTGAAATTCGCAATTTACTTAGTTGCTTTATATTTATGGAACAAATATCTACACTGGGAGAATTTCAGTGTAGGAAAACGTCGTTTTAGATGTCTCTTGGCTTTTCTCGCGGCTCGAAATGCGGTTTTTTCCCGAGAAACTTGACAGTAGAGGCGGCAGTCCAGTATTTCTCGTCCACACCTGTAGCAGAACGTCTCCCCACACGGACACACGACACAGTCGCAGCCCTCGGCTTTGACGATCGGTTTCCCGCACGACGGACACTGGCGAACAACCGCTCTGGTCATTTCTTCCTCTATGTAAAGTCTTGCCATTTTTTCCAACCGTTCAGGCTCCATTCCCTCTGCAGCATGTTTACGCTTCAAACATTTTGTATCACTGCCTTGGGCGTTCATTTTTAATAGGAAATTTTGTTTTAATGGTATATTTTAATGTTAATTTAGCTTGTATTTCAGCAGCGTTAACAACTGTTAGAATTCTGCTTCATAATTTTGTTGTTACTATGGTGATTGTAGTTTTTAGACGGCAATTGTTGAGTGTTATTCCATTTCGACACCTTGACCAAAAATTTTATGGATATTCAAATTGGTTTTGTTACCCTGTTTAGTCATATTTATATTTTATATATATTTAAAACAGGTTTAATTGAGGGGCTAAACAGCAGTGTGGGACGAGCATTATTAAGTGGGAAGACAAATAAAACTGTTTGTTTTTGTATTGTGCAGTACTACGGTACAAAGGTTTTAGAAGGAAATTGTTCCACAAATAATACTGCACTAAAACCTACCCTATCCTACTTTGCAACAAAATAACACTTTATTTGTTCGAATGGCAATGAATTTGTTTCTTGTAGTTTGACAATAGGTAAAATATTTTATTCCAAGAAAAGAAGACTTTGTTGTTCATGTGCACTCTTTACACATTGCAGTTTCACAATGCATATAGACATTTAGTTAAAATGTTTACTGTCAAGTTGTTAATCAAAATAATTTATGATAATTTACAAAATGTAAACGATTGTGTGTTGTTTGATAGTAAAAGTAGAGATACAACTTTTAGGAAAGGGCTCTAGGCCAGATTGGTAATTTAGGTTTGATAGGGAGAGCAGGCTTTTATCAAACTAATATACAATTCAAGAGGCACACAATTTGGATCAATTTTGTACATACTAAATTAAACAAAGATTTAAGATTTTGTACATAAGCAAAGATTAAATAACATTAATAAGCACTATTGAAAAGAACCAAATTGCTGCAATCTGTTATTTCCTAGAAGGTTTTTTTGACCAAGCAGTTGATATTTTTTATGCGAATACTAAGGGACAATTCCTAGAACTTAATTGATTTACAGATCAATTTTAGCTCATTTTGCTCAAAATTACTGCAGAAACAAACAGCTTCAGTGGGTTGTTTGGTCATTAGATGGAAAATAATTTTCATAAAAACATGACAAGGAAGGATCTTGTATTATGCATTATGTGCAGTAAATTACACTGCAATTGTATTATTTAAGATAATTTTTTTCCAACTCAATTCAAAATGCTTTATTTCCAAAAATAACACAATTTTACATTTTATAATTCCCCAAGTGTTTTGTTCAACTGCATATCTTGAGGCCAGTCCCATATAACTTTTTTTACGTTTATTTAAATGTACAATTCCAACATGAACAAATGCCAAACATTTTAAATACGGTATTCAATTCAACTATTGACATGTCAACAAATAAAAATAAATAAACATTTAACAAATAACAATAGTTATAAAACAGTTCATCTCTACTGATAACTTAAAGGAATCGGAAAACTGGTTCTCAGTTTCCTGAGTGACCCTTGCTCCAGTGAGTTATGTAGTTGATCTGTCAGGTATGCTTGGACGCACGGGATCACCCCTCGTACGATGGACGTCGTGCGGGTGGCGGGGGGGCTCAGTGTGAGGGAGAGAGGCGTCCGCACGTCGTTCACACTGCGGAGAGTCAGACGGGAGCCGTGCTCCTGCGACTTCCCTCTCACATGTGACTCCCAGCAGTCTATAGTGCAGCCAACCATCTCCGACACACAGGCCGGCAAACTGGAGGCCTTGTACGTGCATCAGGTCGGTGCAAATGAGTCTCAGTGCAATTGGCTTGTCGCTTCTAAGTAACCTAAATTGCATTATCACAAAGTATACAAAAAGGCCAAACAAATGGCAAACACAAATAAAAATTACAAATTTATATTTTAGGTCCAATTTAAAAACGAGTTCGCACGCAGCAGCGTGAGGAAAGTGAATTTCCACTTAAAAACTTGTAAAACTCCAAATCAGTGTAATAACATACATTTATTCCAATTTTTATTGAAATCTGAAAACATTGATTTTTTGGCTGTTCTGATGCTCCTGGTTTCATTTACCTGCAAAGCTGAGAATACAATTTTGTGCATTATAATGTTAGGAGAAGGTCCAGACAGGCTTTAAAGTAGGCGGGAGGTTGCTGGGGATAATAAAAGTACTCTAACAAAGGAATAACAAACTTTTCTAGTGTAAAATCCCCATAAGACAACGTACTGTGTTTAGTCGATACACATTTTCTTTAATAACTCAGTAAATATGTGTGCTAGGATGACGAGAGAGGGCTTAAAACTTTTGCCTCACTAATTCCCATCTTTTTACACGCATTAATTTTACATACAGGGCATTTATGACCCTTTTTGGGCCCAAAAACACAAAATTTGAAAGATTAATCCCCAAAAAAAGGGGTTTAGAGTTTTCCGATTGTTTTGCCCAACAAACTTGTCCAACTGATTGCAGAAAGGAATGACCCTACCAAATTTGAAGTAAATCGGACAAAAAATGTGACCGCTAGAGTGCAAACACATATATGTCTATATATATATATCCCTCTAGGTGCCCTGTCATAATTGTCTAAATGCCACGTGATTTTTAGCTCTCTTACAGGGTTTTATTTGAAAATCAACAAAAAATTTAAATTATCACTAAATAGTATACTGTTATACATTTTTGTAATCTAGATAAAATTTACTATCTTACAGTACATACCGTTATGTCCTTATTTTATACACAAAAAATCCAGTATTGGGCCAAATCCAGAAATTGCAAAATAAAATTTACTTTACATAAGTATCCATATATGTACAAAAAAGGTTGTGCACCAGGTACAAAATTCAAGATATACATTTTGTTCAAAATTTAATTAGAGACAAGAATATATATACTCATTATTAGTAAAATACATAAGATAAATATCTATGACGATAAAACCAAATATGATCACCATGGTACTAACCTAAATCCCATAAAGATGCATGTAAAACCAACCAAGACACACAATATCACTTATAGCTTATATTTTTACTAATAACCTTGTTCAAACACTTTATTTGGCAATAATAAATGCACTTTAATGATAATAAACAACATTTTCAATCGAATATAACCTAAAAAGCAATAATAAATGACGAAAACGTAAACAAAACAGAAAGCAGAAAACAACAGTGACGTAACAGATCTTGGCGCAGATGTATTCTTTCCAACATAGAGTAGAACCTCTCGAGACAGACATTGGAGTAAAGCTTGAAATCTGCCGTTTACGGTGATACCAGATTCAATGCAGTTCAGTACAACTAGAGTGTATTCAGACCGTTGTAACTGAACGTCTGCAAAGTCGCCCGAATTCGGGCGGGTGGCACTTGTACGTAAACAAAGCCCGCCCGAATTCGGGCGGGCGGCACCTAGAGGGATATATATATATATATATTATTTTTAAAAGAAAATTACCAGAGTACCCTTCAAAATTCATTTTTAATTCACTGACACGTGTTTCGAGGTTTACCTCATGATCACAGTGCAGCTAATAACCTTAAACTTAAAATTAAATAATCTGTAAATAAACAAAACAGTATGATAATTTTGTTAACATATGCTAAATTATCTATCTATATATGATTAATTACTTTTGATTTTTTTTATTGTTTCAAAGATTGGATTTTTTTGTTGCGCCTGCATTATATTTAGTATATTAGTTTTGTCTTCTGAATAATTCATGTAAATGTGAAGCTCTTCTTTTGCATTCATTTTGTCACCTTTCTTTTCAATAGACAAAACTTCTAAACTTTCTTGCAGTGTACCAAAATTGTGATCTGTAGTTAAAATATGTTCGGCAAATTTTGATTTTTGTGTGGTTTGGTTATTTGATTTTATAGCTTGAATATGCTCTTTATATCTACATTTAAAATTACGTCCAGTTTGCCCAACGTAATATTTTGGGCATTCCTTGCATGTCAATTTATATATTCCTGATCGGTCAAAAATGTCGGCATTTTGATTATGTTAGCCGTTTGAAAATTTTGTTATCAAATGAAATGTATTATTCCTGGTTTTATAGCTGACCTTTAAGTTGGTATTTACGAAGGTTTTTCTCATAGCTTTGTTCAATACAGAACTATAAGGCATACAGATAAACTCTATCTTGTTTTGTCCATCAAAATTTTGTGAAGTTTTACTTTTAATTTTTCTTATGATAGTATCAATTACTTTAGAGTTGTATCCATTTTTTATAGCTATTGATTTGATTGTACTTTTTTCTTCCTCAAAATGCTTTTCCGTTATCGGTATATTTAAAAGCCTATGTATCAATGAATAAAAACTAGACATTTTTTGTTGCCATGGGTGGTTGGAACTTTGTGGAATTATCAGGTCAGTTTGAGTAGGCTTTCTATATATTTTGAAAACGTGTTTGGTTCTTTCCTTAAATATAGTCAAGTCCATAAAGTTGATTTGTTCTTTTTGGGTTTCTATTGTGAATTTAATTTTCTCAGATAAGGAATTTAAATATTGCAATAAATCGTTACATTTGTTTTCATCACCATTAAAAAGACAAATAACGTCATCAACATACCTATACCAATATATTATGTCGTTTTTAAATGGGTTGGTTGCATTCATGAAAAAAGAATTATTCAGAAGACAAAACTAATATACTAAATATAATGCAGGCGCAACAAAAAAATCCAATCTTTGAAACAATCAAAAAAATCAAAAGTAATTAATCATATATAGGTAGATAATTTAGCATATGTTAACAAAATTATCATACTGTTTTGTTTATTAACAGATTATTTAATTTTAAGTTTAAGGTTATTAGCTGCACTGTGATCATGAGGTAAACCTCGAAACACGTATCAGTGAATTAAAAATGAATTTTGAAGGGTACTCTGGTAATTTTCTTTTAAAAATAATAATTATAACAGTAGCCCTATGCAGTGAACTAAATAATATAATATATATATATATATATAGATATTTATAAAATTTTGAACGACCCCCCAAAACGTGTTCAGGGGGTCATGTTAGGAACTTCTGTGGTGGTCCCGGGCTTAAGTTTCACCGTGGGGGTCATGCTAATAGTTCACTTTCCAAAGGAAATTCTCTAATGACAATTGATCTAAGTCAGTTCTGTTGAAGAATATCATATTACGTAGGAGACAATCAATAAACTGAAAACAAACACCCGGGTAAACAACATTATGGTTATCGTCCAGGTGTATAACAACATTGCCAGCCACTTCAGCGAGACGAGGACCAAGGTGTGGCCGAATGTTGAGCAGTTCCTGATGACGTTCGCCGCAGGTTCGCTCCTGGTAGACGCTGGCTGTGGCAACGGCAAATACTTCGGCGTCAACCCTGCTGTGTTTCAGGTTTGTCTGTGTGTAGTTTGTAGTCTAACAAGATAAAGGGTAGAGTAAAGTAACCAATGTAATAACAACATTACATCTGCAAAGAACACACACAGCATTACGCCAACGCTGCTGATTGTTATGTCTCTCTGGACATTGCATCTGCATTATGTCTGCTTTGCATCTGTTTGTTGCATTAGTTCTGCTGATGTAATGTGTAATAGAGCTGGTCATCCGAGTATGAAGGATGCAAAAATCAGACGCATCGAAGAATTTATTTCTAATTCACAAAACAAAAGTGTAGCTTCATGGAAACTGATTAGGGCTGAAAGTGGTTAATTTTTAAGGGGTGAAAATTCTAGTCCACCAATCAAGGCTGATGAGTTTAATGATTTTTATATAGATATTGGTAAACAAGTCATGGAAAAGTCAAATGACAGCTGTCGTAATGTAAATTATTTATCTTTCCTTCATAATGTTAATCCTCCATGTTCCAGTTGTTATTGGAAACCAATAACTGTTTATGACTTGACAAATATTATTAGTAATATAAGTTCTTCTGGCAGTGAAGATATTTAAAATTAACTTAGTTTTCCTGAAGTCTAGGGGTGTGCGAGTAGGGATTTTTTTAATCGAGTCGAGTAGTGCCAATTATTTTTGAGTTTCGAGTATTTTCGAGCGAGTATTTGCCATCAGTTGGTAGTTTAAAATAGAGTAATGGGATTTGAAAATCACCCTAGATTTGATGATCCAAACATGGTTTCTAACTAATACATGAATAGCAATACAAAGTTTTAGCAATTACAATCAAACTCGATTACGTATTGACAAACAAAACGCGGTTTGACATTCGTTTCCGGCCAATAAAACACTGTCCGGTTGTCATTTGGCCAATATCACCTGGTCCATACATCTCCTATAATCAATATTAGATAGCAAAATCGTTAGTTACGGCGATATTAAGTGGCCCGGTCGCTACTTTTGCCGATATTATGTTTTCCGTCGTCATTTATGGCCGGAATTACGCTGTCCGATCGTAATTTTCGGCCAATTTTACGTGATAGGATCGCCTTTTGCGGCCGTTACTATGCGTTTTGGCCGGTAGCAATCGTTAGCGATCATCATTTTCGGCCGATTTCACGTGATTCGATCACTTTTTGAGGCCGTTACTACGCTTCTTGGCCGGTCGCAATCGTTAACGATCGTCCGGAATTTGGCGGGAAATACTTTCTCGAACTTTCGAGTATTTTTCAAAACTTCGAGTCTAGTTCGAAAATTAAAATACTCGGCCGAAAACTCAAAGTTTCGAGTACTCGCATACCCCTACTGAAATCTCACTTCCTCATTGTTTAAAACTGTCAAAAACGATACCTCTGTACAAGAATGGTAATAGATCATGTATCTCAACTATAGACTGATATCAATAGTAACTATATTTTCTAAAATAATTGAAGTTTTTGTCAAATTACAGCTCAATGAATTCATAACTGACAATAATATTATTTGTAACAGCCAGTTTGGATTTAGGAATGGCCGTTTAACAACTTCAGCAGTAGAGATGGTAGTGTCTGATATTCTTGACAGTTTTGAGTGTAATGAGTACCTGAGCGTGGCCCTTGTGGACCTCAGCAAGGCTTTTGGTTCTGTTTGTCACAGTTTTGCTGAGCAAATTGGAGTTTTATGGTATTAAAGATAAAGAATTAGAGTTTTTTAGATCCTAACTTTGTGGAAGGAGGCAGATGGTACTTTTAGATTCAGAAGCTTCTTCATTCAGAGAAGTCCTTGCAGGGGTCCGTTCTTGGACCATTGTTATTTATAATTTTTATTAACGACCGTCCTAACTCCATGCCTTGTAAAACATTGTTATATGCTGACGACACCTATTTTTTGTACTCGGGTAAGGATTTTAAGGAGACAGAAAATGTTATAACTGATATGATTGATTTTGGTAAAACCTGGTTTAGTAGTAATTTTTTATCTATAAATGATGAGAAAACAGAAAGAATTTGTATTTCATTGAGGCAAATAAGCTGTGATGTTAATAATAAGATTTATGACCACGTTAAACTGCTAGGAGTCACACTTGATGTCAAGCTTACTTGGGAGTCTCATACAACCAATGTTATTTCTAAATTGGCCAGAGTTTTGTTTTTTACTGAGACGGCTCAACAAATGTGTTTCCATTCATATGCTGCTTACTACTTACCATAGTTTTTTTCACTCTTATACGCAAACCTTTTGTGAGGTAATATTAGTGGAGCTATACGTGTTTTTATTTGGCAAAAAAATGCTTTAATAATCTTATTTGATATTCCTGTTAGAACTAGCTGTAAACCTTTTTTTATTAGTCATGAAATTATGACTCTGCCTACCATATTCATTTTTCAAAATATAATTTTTGTCAAGGAAAATATTAACAACTTTGTTACTTGTGATTCAGTTCATAGTTACAATACTAGAGAATTTTGTGATTTAAATGCTCCAGCTGCTAGATTAAGTAAATTCATTAACAGCCACAAGGATTTACAGATTAAGTTTTTTAATAAAATTCCAGTAAAGTACCATAGCTTAGATTCTATTTGATTTAAAAAACGTTTATCAAGGTGGCTCTTGAGCAAGGCGTTTTACTCAGTTGACGAGTTTTTAATGTGATGATTTTGCTTGTTTTTAACGTATTAATATCGCCTGGGATGTAATGTCTCTGTTAGCATTTCTTAGTTTTATGTTTGTTATTTTCATATTTGTTAAATGCTTTCCTATACTGTGTCTATTTATTAATATTATTTATAAGCTTATCACAAATCTACCTTATAATTTCAACTTGCTTGTCATATTGAAGTGAATAAATTGTATGATTTGCATAGTTGGTATGGAATGTCATATTTAGCTTGAATTCTGATATTGTAATATTGTATTTTACATGTGATATTATATGTTATTAAAGAATGGTATGTGCATGACTTGTATTTCTTGTGATGTTGTCTATTTGAATTGATTAATGGCAATAAAGCATTATTATTATTATTTGGTGTGTGTTGTAGTTATGTGTTGTATGTTAGCAGGATATATAGGCTAATAGATTGAGATTATGATTATAATTATTGTCAAAGCTAATTTTACGTTTTATTAAAATTGATAGATATTCTAACATGAACAAACATGAAATACTAAAGAAAAAGTAAAGGAAATCATAAAATAATTTTCTTTGGGTTCAAAATAATTTAGTGTAAATTTTAATTACAATTATATTTTTACCCTATCCGCATAGGCTATTTAATTACTAATTGTTGCTAACCAATTATGAACTTATGTTATCAGGTGGGGTTTGATCGGAGTGAGGGTTTGGCTGTGATCACACACAGCCGGGGCTACGAAGTGTTTGTGTCAGACTGCCTCTGCCTTCCGCTCCGAGACAGCGTAGCGGATGGAGTCATCAGTGTGGCAGTGCTACACCACCTGTCCACTCCCGCGCGTCGCACGCAGGCCTTGTGTGAGATGTGCCGGGTGTTGGCCTGTGGGGGCCGAGGCTTAGTGACTGTCTGGGCCAAGGACCAGACCAAGCAGAGGAAAACCGCGTACCTGAAGCAAGATCGGAAAAACCGAAGAGATAGCGACAGAACTCAAAGTGCGATTAAATGTGAGAAAGTGTTTGAAGCTTCAGAAGTAGATGGAAATACTTGTGACCGATGTGAAAAGAAGACAGAGATACATACTTCGTCTTTTGCTCAAGCAAAAAATGATAATGCGGACAATTTCAGTCTTTCTAGTGATGATATTAAACTTCCCATTCATACTGCCAGGACAGAGTTTCAACACCAAGATGTGTTTGTGCCATGGAAAGTTAAGAATAAAAACACTAATAAAGAGAAAGAAGTTTTTCTGAGGTATTATCACGTGTTTGAGGAGAATGAACTAGTTCAGTTGTGCAGTAGAGTGGAAGGAATCAATGTTTTAGAAACATACTACACCGAGGGGAACTGGTGTGTAATTTTCGAGAAAGTTAAAAAATAACTTAAGGGATCATGAGTTGTAAATAAAAGTGGTATTAATTTTAAATAATTTAGTTTTATTGTACATTATTCTTCTTTTAATAACTTCATTTAAATATATTTAAATACTGTATATAGCAGAGGTGGTGTCTCATTAGGTCCAAAACTAAATTAACTGTTCTTTGGGTCCAAATTAAGAAATATCTCCTGTTCGTTCGTTCGTTGATGGGTTCAAAAGTAAAACTGAAAACGAAAACCTTATTCTATCTTATTTAAATTAAACCAAATGATTTTGGACCGAAAGAACAGACAAAGTATTGCATATTACTTTCCAAAACCAATAAAATACAGTTGCGTCATTTGGTCCAAAGATCGGTGTGTGTCGTTGGGTCCACAGGTACAGTAATGGTAGATGGTTCTAGACCTCCGCCAAGTTGCCAGTTATGCAACATGATTGGCCTTTGTTTTAGCGGACTGTGTTACAAATAATGAACGTAATGGAAGGCAGTTAGCTACATTTATCTCATAATATTCTGGGATATGTATCATAGGGACCAAAGTAATAAATTTCTCATATTTGTTCTGTCCAGTTCTAAAATAATTATACATGGTTCACACTTTCATTTGGTTAATGATTTCCCTGACAAAAAATTTGATTTTCCCAGACTTTTTCTTACCAAAATAGTCAATTTTCCCTGACTCGCAACGCACACTTTTTTCTAATAGGTTTTGATTTTTGCGCACAATAGTGCTTTGTGTTTACGATTAAAATCAAAATGTTTCCCTGACTTGTATGAAATAGTACCGGTAAGCATTTTCCCTGACTATTGGCGTTTTTCAACTTTTTCCCTCACCTTTTTCAAATTCCCTGACTTTCCAGAAAGTGTGAACCATGGTTTAGCATGAGTTTTTCATTCAGTCCAAAAGTAAAATAAAACTGAAAATATATTTAGCCAATTTAATTTTGACTGAATGACAAGACCAAGCAAACATATTAAGTTTTTTACTTTATAAAACCACTTGTGCATTATAAATCATATGATAATTATTTATTCACCACTGGAGCAACTAGCTTAGTCTGGCAGCTTTGAAATATCTTTGTTTTACTATCTGCTTTTTGTGTGGTCAGATCACCTCATTTCCCACTTCTTACTAGCAGCTAACAAGTAGTGGCCAGTAACCAGCTTTGTGTGACCCTTGCTTAAGCATCAGCTTTTTTACTAGTACTACCATGTGTTCACACTTTCATATTAATTTACTTCTCTCAGCATGATACAGTAGAACTTTGATAGTTCGACAGTCTGTACACTTCGACACGGCCCGTGACGACATGACAGTAGCGGCGACCGATAGTCCTTGACGGGTTTTCCGGTCAGTGATGAGAGCTCGCTTACTGTTTTTTGCGAACGTGCGCTACCGCCTTTTTTTTTATAAATAACTCATCCTTCCTACCCCCTACCCCAGTCTATACCAGTTTTGAGGCTGACATTGGGTACAGCAAATGAGGTTGTCATTACATATGGTAAGTCTTTTGGCTGTCCATTATGACTAACTTCCCTTTCACCTTTGGTCCCTCCATTTGCAGCGGCTAGGGACAGAGTCTCCGGGTTTGGTCCCTCCTGCCAACCTGAGAATGAATGGTCCCTGGCTGTTGTGCATAGAAACCCTGTCAGTTGGGTTGACCTGTTGGAGGGCAAAATGAGGGTCCCCTGTTGAGAGCCTCATCCCAGCTGTCACAGGGCACGGGAATTGGCCCTCTGAGGGGTCGATTTGGCTGCCGTCCCTTCCCACCCTTTCCTTTCCTGCTATATCCTATCTTTCCGGTAACCCTCGCAATATTCCCGCTTGTGGAAGAGGTGACTAGCAGCAAAGCTGGGGTTTCCTAATCCGCCAATAACAACAACAACAACCCCCTACCCCATCCTATCTACCCCCTTCCCAGTAAATAGGTCAAGTCAGTTCGCTCGAGACGCTGCGGGAGTTAAACACGATTTTGATTCTTTCGTGATACGCTATTGTTTTTCTGCTTATAATAATCCCTTTGTTAAAAAGTTCCATATACTCCCTATAATTCCGACACCCCTTTAGTCCACAAACTGTCGAACTATCGAGGTTCTACTGTAACAGTAAATTATTTCTCCACACAACAACAAAGTAGTTGCCATAGCCCCCTCTAAACCACTAGTTTTTAATAATGTAATATTATCTTTGGTGTGTGTAAAATTCTTTGTAAAACAAGTGTACTTTGTTTCCCCGGGTATTTTATTATCAACAACGTTTGTCAACATCAAGTTGTGCCCCAACATCAAACATCCTGTTGACATTTATCAGGACTTTAGGATACACAAGTTATGCTGAATGAGTTCATTAGTCTAACCGAAGTTGAGAAGCAAAAAGAAGGAATATCTTCCCGTGAAGGAGAGTTTGATGAAGGAGTGACAGAGGCCGGGGAAGAAGAAGCTCACATGCACTATATGCCAGATGAAATACCAACGAGGATTTCTAGCCCTTGTGGTCGTCCTGCATTTTGCATGGAATGTTGCTGAGTTTCTGTCAGCAGCCAGTGTTTCATTCTGTCACCACTGCTGATGGAGCGATTTATGAAACCGGCACTCCACTGCCCTTTGCTGCCCTACCTGCAGGTCTATTGTTGGCCTTTTTATTAAAAGACTATAGACCTGTAGGTTTGATAATGTTCTATTAAACCTTTTTTACACGTATGGTATTCAGTTAATTCACTGTATAAAATTACATTTAAGCTGATTAAAAAACAAATGTTCATTGCTCTAAATTATTTGGTAACAGCACAGAGAGAGGTCCACTGTGTTGCCAAACTGAGAAAACTGAAAATGGGCAAAACAGGAGAGTGCGGGCCGGTACTGTAGTACATCGGCAGCACCATGTTCGGCACCAGATCTTCCTGTCGCCAAGGCGCTGATAAGAAGGGGCTCCTGTTACCAGCCTCTCCCACAAGGCCAATGATATCTTTAAAATCCCATCCCTCCTCAATGGATTATCCAATATCGTTCATTTAATAACGTATAAAAAATATGTAACAATTTCAGTGAGCGGAGTTAAAATATCACAAATAGTTCACTCTCATCAAAATTGTAAATGTGGAATATTTTGGAGTGTTACTAAATGATTATTAATTATGAAATTTACATTTTGCTCCCTGAAATCGATATTGTCTTAAAATGAGCCATAAATCGACGATATCGGATAATCCATCAAGGGAGTACAGGATTTGAAAGATAACATTCTTTACAAAATCAACTTTATAATAAGTTTTATTGTTGGTAAAATGTTATCTGGTGAAATGTTATGAATCACTACACTAAGTATTTTCTTTAAATTTATAAATCACACGATGATGGTAAGATGCCATTTCTGTTATTACTGGATGCTGTGCACCATGCACCCAGTGTGGTATGAGTTTCTTGTTAATAGTCAATTCTCTTTACACAAGGTATCTCAAACCGATTGCAGACAAACCACTTGACCTAGAAGGATGAAACAAAATTATTTCCCATTAACTCGACTTCACTTTGAATTGGTACTTCACTAAGTCATGAAGCCACTTACCAACTTTAATAAATAAGCGAGATATTAATAAATAAGCATATTAATAAATAAGCGAGATATGACATTTCATTTATTCCCCATAAGAAAAAAATTAGGACTGAGTATGCAGGTTTGCTGCATCAAGGACCACAAAATCTGGTTTTTATGCAAATACCAATGGATCACCTTCAGAGGAAGCAACATACCAAGTTTTATCAATTTATGTTCATAAGCAATATATCACATGTTTATTATTCTCCATAAGAATAACATTATAGCTGCTGAGTACACAGTTCGCTGCCATGGGGACCACAAAAAATGAGTTTTGTATGCAAATAGCATTAAAACCCAACAATATAAAGCCACATACCAAGTTTCATTAATAAGCGAGATATACAATTTTACTTATTCTCCATAAGATAAACATTGGACAACGTACTGTGTTTAGCACTCTCAATATCTCGGTAACCAATTAACGTAGAGCAATGATCAAAATACCAAATTGTTTGTTTTTACTTTCTCCCCTTATACATAGTATATGGAGAAAGTATTGTTTTCGTCAAAATTTTCGAATTTGAGTTGTTAGTGGAAATATTCGTTTTGGTGCTCCCTGAACCCAAAAAAGTGGTTTTTACGGGATGTCTGTCTGCGTGTGTGTGTGTCTGTGTACAGAGCTAGAGCCTTAACCCATGGGCCGATTTTTATGAAATTTGGCATGTAGGTACTAATCCACGATTTCTCCAGGCGTTTTTTTCATTTTTTTGATATTTAAGGGTAATTATCCCCCCCAAACCGCCAAAAAACATGAAAAATCCAAATTTCTCAAAAACGGCTCTAACGATTTTGATTAAACTTTAGTCGTTTGTAGAACTTTAGTTTTCCAACAAAATGGCACCACCCGCATTCCTGTAAAAATTCGGGTTCAGAAATTACAGGACTTAAAACATCAACAATTCAGTTTTTTGGATTTTTCATAAAAAGACATAAACATAAAAAATATTACTATTCACCATTAAAAAGAGCTCAAAAAACTAAATAATTTAGTATTTTGAATTACTATTCTACGATTGCTGGTTTCGGAGAAAATTGAAATTTTCATTTTGCGGTAAACACAATACGTTGTACCCATGTTATTCTTATGGGGAATAAAAAAATTACTATTTCTCTTTTATTTACTGATCAATTTCATTCAAACTTGATATGCTTGTCAATTTAGTATTGACCAACAGAGGAAATTCGAAATATGTTGCCCCTTAATAACCCTGGGGGGGGAATAGGGGGCATTTCCCCTCTTAAAACCATGAGTGCAGCAATGGATTCTCTAGTGCCTCCAAAGCAGGGATTTGGGTGGATGTTTTTTAAAACAACTTGTTTACAAGATTTTCTGTACATTCGACCGTGCTTTGTATTCTATGTTTAGTAAATAAAAAGTAATTTATTCATTAAAGTTGAGCTAGAAGGGAGAAAGTATGTGTCAGTTTCCTGATACCGTTTATTTTAAGCTGAATTTAATGGTACCAAAATTTGGGTTTAAAAAGAATTACATGCAAAAACCCATTTTTGGGGTTCAAAACCCCTTAAAGTAAAGTGACCTGTCTGGTTCTCAAACTCATGAAAATAGATGCTGCCTTACACGTTTATACCAAATTTCATCAAGATCGGACCATTTTTACTAAAGTTATCTTGCCTACGGACACACATACATGAATTTGAAAGAATGGTGTTTTTGGTATCTGGGGGCCTCAAAACAAAAAGTTATCATGGTCTTGGGCCTAGGTCTTACCATGCCACCTACGGTAATAGCTTCTTCCCAATAGGGGAAATTCGCTAAAAAGAGTGCAATGCTAAGCAAAATGTATCTACAGATGGCCAGAGTGAATTATGCCCATCTCAGATTAATAGTTTCTTTATTGATAAAATAGTTTCAGCTGTCACATTAAAAAAGTTTACAAATAAATCAGAAGATTACTTGAGTCATTGTCCAAAGCCTTCATGCACCTTTAATTTTTAACTTGTTAGTGAAACCGATGTTGAGAAGGTCTTGAAAAGGTTAAGAAATAGTAAATGTGAAGAAGATGTATATGGGTTCAACACCATGATGTTAAAGTTATTGATTGTGTAAGTGGACCTTTGACAAATATTGTAAATGGTTGTATTTTAAATTCTGTGTTTCCAGATTCTTTAAAATTTGTAAAAGTGATCCCCGTTTACAAAAAGGGTTGTAAATCTGAATGTAGTAGTTGTAGGCCTATATCTATAGTACCAGTAGTTTCTAAGGTAATTGAAAAGTTGTTGAATAATCAAATTATTAAGTATTTTGAAACAAATCACCTGTTTAATGATAGTCAATATGGATACCGTGTGGGAATGGGCACAGCTACTCTTTCTCTATACTCCGGTTTTTAGAATCTCTTGAGAACAAAAAAATAACAGAAGCTCGGTTTTTCGATCTGTCTTTGGCTTTCGACACAGTTTCACATATTCTTTTGTCAAAATTAAGTTACTATGGTTTTAGGGATTCTGCCTGTCAACTCATAAGATCCTACTTAGAAAATAGATTTCAAAAAGTGGCATTTAACACCTTTGAATCTCAATATTTGACAGTTTCTCATGGGGTACCTCAAGGATCAATATTAGGGCCTTCTGCCAAGGAATATTTTTGCTGATGATCTAGCAGTATTTATATTTAGAAATTTTTCCTCAAACCCAATGTTGTTGATGATGTTACTCTTGTGACTGAAGACTGGTGTAATTCAAACTTAATCTAGATAAAACACAGGATCTATTGATAACTTACAATAATTGTTTTGATTGTCGGGGTAAGGATATATCCAACTTTTTAGGTTTTAATTTGGATTCTAAACTGAACTGGTCAAGCCATATGGATGAAATTGCTGGTAAATTAAGTAAAGGTATAGGAAATTGAGGACAGTGGTCAGTTTGAATGTCTTAAAGTTAGTTTATTTTGCACACATCCACAGCCACTTGTTATGGAACTATAATGTGGGGATCTAAAACACCAAGTATAAAATTGTTTAAGCTTAAAAAAGCTATAAGATTACTGTGTGGTTTATTTTGCACACATCCACAGCCACTAGGCTTATGGAACTATAATGTGGGGATCTAAAACACCAAGTATAAAATTGTTTAAGCTTAAAAAAGCTTTAAGATTACTGTGTGGTTTATTTTGCACACATCCACAGCCACTTGGCTTATGGAACTATAATGTGGGGATATAAAACACCAAGTATAAAATTGTTTACGCTTAAAGATTACTGTGTGGTCTTCATTTTAGAGGGCACTGTAGTTCAAATTATGACTCTTCCAGGATTATTTGTTTTTCACTGTTTAAATTTTGTCAAGATTAATTATAGCAATTTCATTGAACATAATATGTGTCATAATTACAATACTAGGGGTAAGAATAATTTAGTTATAAGTTTTTGTAACTATTCTAGGACACAACAAAGTTTTATTCATGAGTCGGTTAAACTTTACAATGCTTTACCTCAAAGAGTTGGAGATCTGCAACCTAGTCATTTAGAAAATAAGGTGAAACAGTTTTTATTGGACAATCCTATATATTGTATAAATGATTTTTATGGCTTGGCTCATAATTTAAAATTTATAATAAAATTATTACAAAATATCATTTTATCCAATGCAATTAGGTATTATGTTATGGACTAGTCATGTTTGTTTTTGTCGTAATTTTAATTGTTGTGTATATATTTATATGTTATTATTTGTATCATAAGTGCTGTGATATGTAAACTATTGTTAGGCTAATTAAGACAAATTGACGATTGTAATGCTCCTGAAGTTCTCAGAAGTTGATGCAATAAAGATGAATTTGATTTTGATAAAGCAGAATTCAATACGAGTAAAAATTTGAATCAGAATAAAAAAACGTCTTGTGGTTTAGCAGATACTGGGTATTCCGTAAACATTAATGTTTTGCAAAAATGGCCGCCATTTTGAAACGGATAGATACGCGAGTTCTGTTTTCACCAAAATATTTGTCTGTAAAACGGCTTTAAAATGGTGTATAACATGACGTTATGTTTACATTTGAAAATTTCAAGATTCGAACTAGTGACCCTCAGTTTGTGGAACACCCTGTGTCTTAAACAAATTAAAACTATTTTTACGTTACTCCTTGGGGTCGAGTTAGTAGGAAATAATTTGATTTCATCCTTCTAGGTCAAGTGGTTTGTCTGCAATTGGTTTGAGACACCTTACTTGAGACACCCTGTATAAACAAAGTGAGATATTGACACTGAATCTATCAAAGGGATGAAATCTTTTATTTTATTTAAATAGACATAATTTGAAAGACATGACTCAAAAACAGGCTATGAACAAGAATGTAAAATTAAAGGTTCAAGACATTTCAAAATTAATTTTAAAATATAGAGATTGTAAGGAGGAAAAGAGTCTTTTATTCTTACTTTAATATATTACTCCAATACTGTATGTGTTTTACCACAGCTCTCCCCCTATGCAGTGAGTTTGTTTCAAATTTTCTCTACACTTACTCATTTTAGCGAATTTCCCCTATAGGGAAGAAGCTATTACCGTAGGTCTCATGGTAAGACTTAAGCCCGAGACCATGATAACTTTTCATTTTGAGGTCCCCAGATGCCAAAAACACCATTCGTTCAAATTTTTATAGATGTGTATATATATATATATATATATATATATATATATATATATATATATGTGTGTCCGTAAGCACGATAACTCTCGTAAAAAAGGCCCGATCTTAATGAAATTTGGTACAAACGTGTAAAGTACCATTTATTTGAATGAGTTCGAAAACCAGATGAATCGCACCATCTGAAGGGGGGTTTTGTACCCCAAAAATGGGTTTTTTGGGGTTTCCACATGTAATTTTTATTAAAATCAAATTTTAATTTTCACCATTGAATTCAGCATAAAAAAACAAACAATTTGGTATCTTGATCATTGCTCTACGTCAATTGGTTACTGAGATATTGAAAGTGCTAAACACAGTACGTTGTATAATGTTATTCTTATGAAGAAAAAGAAAAATTGTATATCTCGCTTATTTATAAACATAAACTGACGAAATTTGGTATATAGCTTCATCTGGTTGTGGTTTATTGTTGTTTGCTCAAAAAAAATTTTTCACGTATGGTTCCCGTAGCAGCAAACCTAGGTACTTGGTCCCCATGTTACTCTTATGGAAAATAATTAAAGTGTTATGTATCGCTTATTTATGAATGTATATGGATGAAACTTGGTATGTGACTTCACTTAGCTGAGTTCTATTGATATTTTGCATAAATCCCCATTATTTTGTGTTCCTTGTTGCAGCAAACCTGCGTACTCATCCCCAATGTTATTCTTATGGAGAATAATTAATATTTTAAATATCGCTTGTTTGTGAATATATTTCTTATGAATCCTGTTAAGTGGCTTAGTGTGTTATGTTATAATTCATTGGAAATTCGCTGAGTATGCAGGTTTGCTGCGACGGGGGTATTTTATTTATTGATAAGCGAGCAAGTTAATTTAACTCTTTCGCCTTTTTAACAACATTGATTGAGTGGAACACAAAGTTAGCCAAGTTTCTACATTTCCCATGTGTTTTTTGGAAAACAAAAGCATTGATTAAAACTACAATATTATTATAACTACTCTACATGCTTACAGAGGGATTTCAACATGTAAGCAGCGTATTTTCACAGACAAAACCTCTAAAGGAAAATAAAACAACATACTGTACACACAGTAACATTTTACATTTACTTATTCTTATAAAACTGTAACATTTTTCAAGTAAACACAAGCTATAAAAATCGTAGCAGTGTCTGGTTGAGATCATTGAATCACCTTCTCTTGGCATCACCGGAGCGTCTGGTGCTTATTGTTAAGGAATTAATTTGAAATATTGCACAACAGAAGTTATAAAACCATTAATCACAATAACCTTTTAACCAAGAAGTTAAATAATTTTCTCAAAATTTAAATAGATATATCAGACAGAGAAATAATAATAAACTGAAAACTTTATACAAACAATAAATGTGGCACATGTTATATATTTGTATGAATATCGCCAATAAAATATTGCAGCCTGCCAAAAACAACATGGAATTATTCAATGACACATGGAGATGTTTCCCAACACATATCGTCATAATTGTTTGTCAGAAACACGGAAGTGATGACTCATTTCCCTCTTTCAATTGGATCCGACTTTTTTCCTACCTGGCCCAGATGTCCACCAAGTTAGGCCGGATACTTGAGTGTCTACTGAATCTACATTACACATTTTATGAAACTCCAAGTAAAATAAAAATAAAATTAGTATACTTATTCTATTAGAATAAATGTTTTATGTAATTTCCAAGATCACGAATAAATACGTTTGGAGAACTATAAAAGTATGTTAAAACAAAAATAATTAACCTAGTGATGCGTTACAGTTAGTAACTTTTATGGAGAAACAAAACCTTTAACTAAAACATAGTCTGTAATTCACTTATTTCTTATATGAGTTTGCTTGTTGTAATAATGATAATGTATTTATATTGAGTTTATTGATTACAATATTAGTTAATAAAACAAATGGAGTCCAACCGTAAAGGTTTTTCGACATAAATTAAATTGATTGTATATTCTATGTTTGAAAACAACAAAATGTGATTGACTGCATATCTTGCGAACTGCTTAGACACTGTCCAGCGACATATTTGTTGCCAACAGCTTCTACACCCTGCCTTTCTATGTAAAACTGGGCTAAAAGTGCAGAAATACATCTATTAGTAGGCCCTATGTCAACTAAAATACACTGCCAACAAAATTATTTAAAATTTTAAAACTATATATTTATGCAAAATAATCAAAAGGTTATAAAAGGATATTGTTTGTCTCTGCCTTCTCTGTCATGTGAACGTTCTCGCTCTCTCATATACGGAGACTTCTCCTGCAACAGACAATCTCTTGATAACCTAACTTGATAACAAGTGCTACAGCAGTGAAGCTACATGATTGAAAGTAAACTCCTCCATAGAAATTGGCGACTTGTGTATGGTGTTCAAGGCCATGGCAAAGTATGACATCCTTTATTACATATACAGCCCTAAATTGAGGAATTTTCCTGATTTTTCAATTTAAATGTTTTATCATGTTTACAGATACTGTAAGGAAATCTATTTTGTATCAAATTTTAATAAATAAATAATAATAATGGACTAATTCAACAAATGGATTGGAGGTTATTTATTTTGTTCCCTTAAGTATTAAATAAAATTTGTTTTAGGACTATTGTTAAATATAATTATTTTTTGGAGGAATTTTGATTATTTTAAAATTCTTAACAAGGTAATACAGTAAAACCTCGACAGAAAAGACTTTCAACCAGATTGAAGAAACAATCTTGTCACCGACTCATCTAGTTGGGTTTGTGCTATCAAGTTATGTTGACAACCATTAGTCAGAATCAGTTTCTGTGAAAATCTTTGTAGCAGAAGCATTTTCGATGAACCTAAACTAGCACTTGTTTTAATACAGTCTACTCCCGATTATCCGGGGTACTGACAGTTTGGAGGATCACGGACAACCCAAAACCACGGTTAAAACAAAGGGATTCAATAAATTAAATATCATGAATATAATAACGGTTTATCCACATTTTAGCGAATTTCCCCTATAGGGAAGAAGCTATTACCGTAGTCGGCATGGTAAGACCTAGGCCCGGGACCATGATAACTTTTCGTTTTGAGGTCCCCAGACCCCAAAAACACCATTCGTTCGAAACTGTATATATATATATATATATATATATATGTGTCCGTGAGCACGATAACTCTCGTAAAAATTATCCGATTTTGATGAAATTTGGTATAAACGTGTAAAGCAACATTTATGACTTTAAGTTCGAAAACCAGCCAGATCGCTTTATCCGAAGGGGTATTTTGGGGGGGTTTTGTACCCCAAAAATGGGTTTTTTGAATTTTTTACATATAATTTTGGAAATAGTCAAATTTTAGTTTTTCCCATTGGATTCAGCTTAAAAAAACACACAATTTGGTATTTTGATCATTTCTCTACGGTAATTGGTTACCGAGATATTGAAAGTGCTAAACACAGTACGTTGTCTAATGTTATTCTTATGGAGGAAAATAAAAGTTTTATATCTCGCTTATTTATGAACGTATACTGACGAAACTTGGTATACGACTTCATCTGGTTGTGGACCATTGATATTTGCTCAAAAAAACAATTTTTTACCAATGGCTCCCGTAGCAGCAAACCTGCGTACTCAGCCCCATGTTATTCTTATGGAGAATAAGTAACGTGTTATCTCCCTTCATTATGAAAATAAATTAATGAAATTTGGTATGTGGCTTTACCTACATGAGTTGTATTGATATTTGTATAAAACCCCATTTTTTGTACTCCTTGCTTCAGCAAACCTGCATACTCAGCCGCCATGTTATTCTTATGGAGAATAATTAAAATGTCATAAATCGTTTATTTATGAATGTATATTGATGAAACTTGGTATGTGGCTTTATGTGGTATTAAGATACATATATATGCATTGGAAATTCGCTGAGTACGCAGGTTTGCTGCTACGGGGGTATTTCTACTACAGTGTTATGGTTTAATGTCATTTAAGACTTATTTATGTAAATCAAATACTTTTTAAAATCTTGAAAATGTGATGAAATCAACACTGCTCCAGCGACCTGAACTTGCACTGGGCAGAGCGACAGAAGGTCACCTAAAACATAAACCTATCAAAACAATCACCCTTCCCTTGATTGTTTTGAAAAAGACAAAATACTCTAACAGAGTATTTCAAATGAGTTTAGAAAACTTTAATCTATTAAATATCAATAGGCGTTTTGGAGAGTTTTTACTTATATTACAATAGCCATTAGCAGATATTGTATATAATATGTTTATATATAATTCTGTATGCTAAAATGTCAAGTCAAAAATGTGGGTGTTTTGGCTGATCGCAGGATGATGGGAGACGGCTAAAATTAAAGATCTTGATTCCAGGTAAAAATAGCAGTATTCCCAAAATATGTCTAGCAAACGAGAAATAACGTAAAACATCCCTCATAAGAAAAGCAAGGGAATTTAAAAACATCTCCTTTGCTATCAAGTGTCTAATTAGTTTAAAAACTTACATGTGTTCTTACTTATATTGTTTTAATTACCTCAGCATATAAAGAGTAAAAATATCAGATGAGAAGCAAGGTTAGGGGCTATGGCCCCTTCAAGCCACTAGTTTATTGTAATTATTATAATTTAATAAATACTAGCAACGGCTAATAACAGCAAAAACTCTCCAAACAATGATGGGAAGGGTGATTGTTTGATTGGTTTCTATTTTTAGACGTCAACTTCCGTCTGTCTGTCCGTCGCTCTGTCCACCTACCGGGAGCAGTGTCAAGGTCCTCGCTCCCTAGCACACGACCACAGCTCATCATAATCGGAAGTCGACTGTAGTTATTTCTACTCAATGTAGATGAATCATTATTAAATAGAAATTGAAAATGCTGTAAGAGAGGTTTTTTTTAATATTGTCAAAAGTTATCTATTCTATACTCTTATACAAACAATAAAATGTACTGTGCAAAATGGCTCTCGGAAACCTGCTAAAGGATTTTGCTTTAGCTTTTAGCCCAGTCAATAAACTAACAAAACCGTCATTTGTCACAACTAATTAGGGGAAAGCTGAATTTTTTATATGTGATAGACCCTTATGAGATGTGTGTTTTCTCAAAAGTCCCCGCCTCTCCCCCTTGTGCTTCCCCCCCAATCCTCCCTTTTAGCCTAAAAATGCAGAGTTTCACTAGAACGCCTATAATTGTCTTAAAATAAATCGTAGCGAATTATTGTTTTTTTTTGTTCCTTATTACTTTTTTAAAAAGTTCAGTCCTTATGCATATTTTGTTAAAATTAGTATTTAAGCCGTTATTAGACAATAAAAACAAATAAATGGTTTCTTAATTGATTTAAATTTACATTGTTAACCATATTTACAAAACTATTTAAAATACACAAAGGTACTTGAAATAAATATTGTAGCCTGTATTTTGAGCTTTAAAATGGTATAAGTGATTGTATGTTTGTGATTATCGCTTGCGCTTGGAATGTCATCTAAGGTTGCGCTAGCGCGCCGCCCCGCACCGACGACGACTACGCCTCGTGGACCGACGAACTTTGAAGAGACAACGACGACAATGACTGTATTTAATTTATGTCATAGTTTGTAAGTCATGGCTTGGATTGCAAATATATTAGATAAGTTTGTTACAACGATACATATATTATAACTTTGTATTAATTTATATTGAAAGGTTTCAGAAACAATAATAAATTATACAGATAAGTTTTTATTGTTTTTGCCATTCATTGTATATTTCTTACCAAGTATGCCATGAAATCAATTAGATTAAAGGTATTAAAATTATATTTTGAATGCCAGTTTTGGTTCGGGGGGCTAACCCTACCCTGTATAATGTAGCAGAGTACATTGTTTACTCTGTGATCCAGCAGAAAAAAAAGCCGCAAACTTGCTGAATAATCAGTCTTCATATAGATGTTCTAATAATGTTACATGAAACATGGCATTTTTTCCATTGGTCCTACGATAAACGATAAATAGCAAATAACCTGTAAAACTTTTACCATTTAAAGCAATAAAAGTCGGTAATATTTTACCATGTCTGCGGGCCCTGGCCGGGCCACTACGGGGCCCGGGCCCAGGGACGGTAGTCCCCCCCCATGTGGCGGCCCTGACTATAAGAATATTACTGATAGTTATTAATATCCGTCACGTCAGACCACGCGGCGTCGAGCGTCGTCGTCGTCGCGTCGGTGCGGGGTTGCGTGCTAGCGCAACCTTAGATGACATTCCAAGCGCAAGCGATAATCACAAACATGCAATCACTTATACCATTTTAAAGCTCAAAATACAGACTACAATATTTATTTCAAGTACCTTTGTGTATTTTAAATAGTTTTGTAAATATGGTTAACAATGTAAATTTAAATCAATTAAGAAACCATTTATTTGTTTTTGTTGTCTAATAACGGCTTAAATACTAATTTTAACGAAACATGCATAAGGACTGAACTTTTTATAAAAGTAATAAGGAACAAAATAGAATAAAAAATTAATTCGCTACGATTTATTTTAAGGCAATTATAGGTGTTCTAGTGAAACTCTACATTTTTAGCCTAAAAGGGAGGATTGGGGGGGAAGCACAAGGGGGAGAGGCGGGGACTTTTGAGAAAATACACATCTCATAAGGGTCTATCACATATAAAAAATTCAGCTTTCCCCTAATTAGTTGCGATAGAAAACCTTTATTGACTGGGCTATTTGAAAATATTAGGTTTTGGCACTCCCTGGGGTTTTCCGTAACCTCAGGAAAACTCTTTTAAAATTGAAAATGTTAACATTGGCCTCAAGAAGTTTAAAGTCATAACAGATGATCAAAACCATCCAGTGAGCTGTCAAAGTAACATTCACGAGGTATTACGTGGAAAAACTCACCAAAAATATCAACAGTCATTGTTGTATTTTTTTGTTGTTTTGATAAGAAATCCAAAGCCAATTCATCACTTACTATTAAAAAAATGAGGTGGTGTCTGTCTGTCTACCTGTCTATTGTTCCCGTCACGCCAAAACCACTGGACCAATTCTGCTGAAATTTTGCACAAATGTCGTCTATGTACCGAGGAGTGTCATAGGCCTATTGCCGTTTAGAAATGTCCTCAGGGCTCTGCTCTAAGGGACTTCTAAGTTCCCATGTTATTCATATGGAGGAGTTCATGTTATTTATTTGGTTTATGTCACTAATTAAATTAATTTAAATAAACATCGGTTATAAGGAGTATATCTAACTACAGACTGACATTATTTTGTTTACAATTTTTTACTCTGAATTTTCACCCTGTTACAAAACACGGGCATAGCAGCTAGTGAGAAATAAATCAACATCATAGCATGAATACTTATTCAACTTCAATTTCAAATTCAGACTCTGAATTATACACACCTTTTGAAATTGACGTTTTTCCCTATGTGAATCACCGTGATCCCCATTTTGGTGGCTGGACGATACTTTGGATGAACCTAAAATGCATCACAAAACCAGTAGTGTTTGCTGCCTTACTCTATACGATGTCTACACTAATACCAACCGATAAACAACTCTCAATTCTGGAAGTATCAGATAGCTTTAGACAGCACACACAATGGTTGGTGGAGCATGGTCCGTCATTAAGTTAAAGTTTTCGTTTAGTCCCATTTTAACAAATTCCCTTCTAGGGAAATAAGCTATTACACAATTAATATTTTTTCTCAGTTTTAACTTTTTCATACTTAATTTTATTAAAACCCTCACTTTAGATTTTACCAATGTGTCCAGCTCTAAGGCCCATTTCAAACTAGGCCACCAGTGTCTGCCATCGGGTATGGGTTGTGAAACCTCCCATAACCTTATAATGCACAACATTACCATCCTAATGTTGCATTTCAATAGAACCAGTTGCATCTGAACGGCCAACAAATGGCACTGTTTAAACCCGCTATTTGATTTTTGTTTAGTTTATTATGTGAAAATTTGCTTCCCTCACGTTAGCGAGCCGCAGGCGAACGAGTTTCCAACATTTGAAGGAAATTGTTGGAGCCGTTTTTGAGATCAGAGTTGCAAGCAACCAAGCAAAGCTTACTCATATTAGAGAATAGGATCCACAAAATTATATAGGCTATTGAAATAACTCAAATTATGAGATCAAAATTGTGTTATATACGAAGAAAGTAAAAAACAAGTATAATCAACATGTCATTAAATAAAATTTGTGAAAACTAAAAAAGTTAGCCTACATAGATTAATAATTTCTGAAGTTCCTTTTACAAATAGCTATAGGTTTATGCCACAAATATAGTTCCAAGACATTGCATTTAAAGCTGTCACAATTTAAACACAGTTATTTGTTGAAACCTATGAAGTAAAAATCATATGGACAATATGTATACAGCACTGAATTTTAAGCTTAAGTTCGCAAAAAGGCAATAGTTTGTTTATTTTTGTTTTGGGCAACTTATGTGCCCCATAGTCTACTAGTATTAATCATTATTTAACAGATTATTTGTTTAATAAATTGTTAATTTATGAATATAACCTTTAAATAAAAAAAACTGATGGCTCTTGGTGGAGTGGCTCGACGGTTGCCCGTGCTGTCCACTGCAGTTACCCGGGCGGTGACCGGTGGCCTAGTGTGGAAGGGGCCTAAATAAAAGGTATAAGAAAACTGACACATATTTTCTTCCTTTTAGCCGTTTTAATTAATAAATTTCTTAAGATTTAATAAATATAGAATACGGAGTTCAGTAGCATGTGTGGAAAATGTTCTAGTAAACTATTTAAGACATTTTAAGAAATGTCCACCTACATCCCTTTATTGGAGACAGTACAGTCATTTTTTACAAGCAGTGGTTTTAAGAGGGGAAACCTACCCCCCTCCCCGCAAAGTAAGATGGCAACATATTCTGAAGTGAAAAACCTAAATATTAAATTTAAGTGAAATTTATTAGTGTATAATAGAGAGATTATAATATTTTGATTCCCCAGGAAAATAATATTGAACAATGTATTGTTTATCGTTGAACGAAAATTTAAATTTTCTTTATCGTTAGTTGTTGAATGGTGATAAGTAAATTTCAAGTTTATTACAACCAATAACCTGACATTTTATTTCTACTAAAACTGAACTGAAGACAATTATAACTGACACACTCATCTTTAGCTGATATTATGTGAAAAACTAACATTTTGAGTTTCATAATTATTAACAAACTCTGACTAAAACTATCAATATGATAATAAATACCTTTCTCTTCGCTTTTCCTGCGTTTCTGCTCAGCAGCAGCTAGGGCGATTTCTTCAGCTCTGTCCTAAAATAAAAGAAGCAAGACAAAATTAAGTAAGTCCAAATTAAAAGATAGAAACGAGAGATGCAAAGCTTGCTGTGCACCAAGGTTTACTGATTTGTATTCTCTTCTAACTGAAGTTTCCTGATTCTTAGCCTTCCATGGCATTGTAATTTTCTTTATTTTACAGACTTGCTTGTGGGACAGGACAAAGATTTCTCATTTGAATGCTCTTGGACTCGATTTTTTCTTCAGATGTTGTGTAGAATGAACAAAAAACATGGAAAAGGAGTGAAAAACTCTTCTCCAAACACAAGATGCCTGAACTCCTAGGGTAAAGCGTTGGATAAAAAGACCTTTGAACCTATTGGTAACGTAAAGAAAACTTTAAAGATTTGGTACTCAAGACTTTAATCATCAGCTCATGCTTTTTTTTACATTTAGTCGTAAGGATCTTAACATGAAGATCTTTTCTTTTCTTTGATGGTGAATATTAAGGATGTAATTTATCTTTTGGTATTTACTGTCTAGAGATTACCAAAAATCCAGGTTTAATAAATTATTAATCCTTATATGTTGATTTTATCTATGCTACCATTTGCCTTCTTGCAGATAACAGATTATTGATGTTGTTTGTACGGCAGACACTGCTAACTATGAGGTGTGAAAATACAATTTGCATTGGAGCTGATTCTCAAACTCCCACTGAGGTTTTTATTATCTCAGTCTTCTATCTGCAAATTGTGAAGTCGCTTTATTTCACACTAAATTTATTGGAGCGAAAATCCTGACATAGTCTCAGCCTTGTTCCATTTGACGCTGAGAGGAGCAAGAAGGTGGGCGATGTCCAAAAACTAGCCATAACATTTACAGGGTTGTGTGCGTTCCGCAGACTTCTCAGCTGTCCAGAGGCCAAGCTCACTGAGAACGCAGTGAGACTACAAAGGAGACCAAACCCTCACAGCAAAATCAGCAAAACCCTTCTGGGAGTTAGAAATATTTCAACTCTACGTAAAGGTGACTGAGGCCAGCTTTCCACTGACAGCTAAGCTTCAGGAAACAGTTTGATTATAATAAAAAATAACAGCTTCTTTATTTTTTCATAATTTTGCAATAAATCTAACTAATATATGATAAGAACTTTAAAATAAAAGTAAATGAAATATAACTGAACTAAACTATATTTACTATAATCATGGAAATAATATTTCATTGAACAAATAAAATACTTCACGCTTACAAAAAATATACTAACATAAAAAAAGTATAACAATTCAACAACAGTATATTTAGACATGGATATTGTTGTAAAAGCAATTTATAATTTACAATTGTTTTTCGGCAAATAAATATTATTATTATACAGAAATATATAAATTCGAAGAAGGTTCTTAGGCAGTTGCCTAGTAACTAGGGGTGTGCGAGTAGTGATTTTTTGATTTGAGTATTTTCGAGCGAGTATTTCCCATTAGTTAGTAGTTTAAAATAGTGTAATGGGATTTGGATACCACCTTAGATTTAATAATCTAAACATGGTTTCTAACTAATACATGAGTAGCAATACAAAGTTTTGGCCAGGAAAATCAAACTGGATTGCGTACTGACAAACAAAACGCGGTTTGTCATTTGTTTCCGGCCGATAAAACACGGTCCGGTTGTCATTTGGCCAATATCACCTGGTTCAGACATCGCTTATAATCAATATTAGATGACGAAATCGATAGTTATGGCCTAAATTACACGATCCAATCGTCATTAGCGGCCGATTTTACGTGATGCGATCGCCTTTTGCGACCGTTACTACGCGTTCTGGCCGGTCGCAATCGTCATTTGTGGCCCCCATTTTACGTGATACGATCGCCTTATGCGGCCGTTACTACGCAATTTGGAAGGTCGCAATCGTTAGCGATCGTCATTTTCGGCCAATTTTACGCCATGCGATCGCCTTTTGCGGCCGTTACTACGCGTTTTGGACGGTAGCAATCGTTAGCGATGGTCATTTTCAGCCATTTTACGCCATGCGATCACCTTTGGCAGCCGTTACGACGCGTTTTTGGCCAGTCGCAATCGATTGCGATCGTCATTTTTGGCCGATTTTACACCATGCGAGCACCTTTTGCGGCCGTTATTACGCGTTTTGGCTGGTCGCAATTGTTAGCGATCGTCATTTTCGGCCGATTTTACGCCATGCGATCGCCGTTTTGCGGCCGTTACTATGTGTTTTAGATGATCGCAATCGTTAGCGATTGTCGGGTAATTGGCGGGAAATACTCGCTCAAACTTTCAAGTATTTTTTAAAACTTTTGAGTCGAGTTCGAGTATTAAAATACTCGGCCGAAAACTCAAAAGTTTTGAGTACTCGCACACCCCTACTAGTAACTAATATAATGGGTGTGTTGGCCTTGAGCATTAGGCTTTTTAGTAATTTAAACTACTATAATTTGTGTAAAACACTTAAAAAAGGTTAAAGAAACAGTATTTAAAAAAAATACACCGGTGGTCAACATACTGTTGGTGTGGTAATTTTTTAATTGGTGTATTTTAATTAGTTTATTTTATTGAATAGAGATAAAAATAAATACAATTCTTAAAAGACCAAGAAATGTCGTCAAACAAACAATAAAAACTCTCACTCAATTACGGAAAAAAATACAAAGCAAGTTTATTTTAATACGATCTTCTATGAATCAGTGTTACTCTAAATGACACTAATATGATAAATAAATGATTTACCAGAAAAAAATTACTGCCGTTTTGTAAATTAATTTATAGAGAACCATGGTCCTTAAGTAGCATATAAATAGGCTACATATTTTTAGAAATAAGGTAATGTGTTATTCCGACAGCTGATTTTGTACTCTTTATCAGGTTCCTATCTGACTGGAGTAAACCGTGATCAAGGTTCATCAGGTGACAACTTGCTCCAGCTCAGCTCGTGTTTCGAGCGTTATCTTTTTTCAGATTGAAGTACTCAAGTCCTGAGTGTTCCTTCAACATTTCTCAATAAGTCCTTGACATCTTTAAGTAGGCAAAATTTCCTGACTTTTCCACATGTACCTATTTATCAATTTTTAATGATTGTTTTCATAGGGCCAAGGTTGTTTCACTTTCCTGTCAGCAAGATTTTATGTTTTCCAAGCGATATAAGCAACTGTCTTACCAGATGGTTCAGGTCTTCTCAACCGTTAGAGCATGTTTCTTAAAATGTGAGTTCATAAAGTGCAAACAGAAACACATTATAAACACATAATAATATAATGCCAAAAACCTGATTAAAATAAAACAGACACTATATTCTGGTTTCTTAAAAAAATTAGGCTTCTTTGACTAAATTGAAATAGTTCGGAACAGAAAAAATTTTGTTATGAGAAACCCACGATGCATAAAACCAAGAACAAACAACTTTACCCCATCGAAACTGCTTGGTACACTTTTCAAACCTATAGTCTACCTTCACTTACCCTTTTCCTGTTGAGCTTTCTTTCTTTTTTTAAATCTTTGTCTTCATCTAAAGGGGTTCTCATACTTTTCTTTAACTTTTCCCTGCGTTCCTTTTTCTCTGCCTTGTCCGAAGTGCTTGTTGGCAGTTCGTTGCTCGTCACTTTCCGTTCCTCGTGCTTCTGTCGCCAACAAAACATTGTTGAATTGTTCTCAGATGAGTGGCTCCACAACCACTCCTATAACAGACTCAATGCAATTTTCAACAAGACAGGATGCACACTAAACTATAAAATAATGGTTCCCTATTATATTACCAAGAGCAAAATTAAAACAAAGAGAGTGAAAAATTAGGTAATGATGTTGAATGGTAGCATTGACTAAAAATACTGAAGTAGACTTCTCATTGCCATTGTAAAATGTGTCCCTAGTTTTGTGTATGCCAGGATTGAAAGAGGTCGTAGTTTACACTAATCACCAACAGAGTACACTGCTGTCAACTATTACTTATCCTCTCAAGGAGGGGATAATACAACAGTTGGTGTGTCAGGAAGAAAACATAAGTTGATTATCACTTGCTTTCTGGGGTGGAGATATTTTAAAATTTAACGTAAATAACTAAAATAAAAAGTTGACAGCAGCACAATCTGTCGGTGACCCAATCAAACTACTTCAATTTTAAATTCTAGCATACACTGAAAGTGGGACAGCTGGACCATATGGATGGGATGTCTCCTTCAGTATTTATAGTCAATGATGGTAGTCTGTACAGGGTCTATGAATAAACTAATTCGGAATGCTACCGATCGTCAAGTATGTAGCTAACGCAAATTTCATCCTAGGTTACAGATCCGTTAAACCTGACTTTGGCCAAAGGCCAAGCATAGTGAACTGAACTCACCCACAGGGACCACACGTCTAACATAGTTGAAAAATATCCCTACCAACTTACAAATGAAAACAACGTTGATTAAATAGACTTTAGTTGAAGTTACATGTTTGCATGTCAACAGTAGTCACCAGTCTGCTCTATTCAGCAAATCATCAGCTATGATTGATGTTGGCTGATGACTAAATGCATTAGGAAGTACATATCAAATGTCTTTATCATCAGCATTCTTCTTTTTTCACTTTCATTCCACAGCTCTTATTACGTCTTGATCACGTCACTGTCCGATTCTTCTTAGGTCTGCACCTCTAGAGGTTCATCTTCATATTCTCTTGACTGAGATCATATTCTTCACTGGCCTGTTGCCATAATCATTGCCTTTTTTAATTTTTCACATGATTGTCCAACCCAAAGAAGTCTCCAAGGCTACCAATAAAATTTAAGAATCTTTCTGTGACAATTTAATATTTTCCCCCCTACATCAACTATATCATTCTTCATTGTTCTAATTCCTGAGTCTATGTGCCTTTCTTTAAGGCCGGAATGTTACTACAAATAATATCCTGGTCTAGCGCTTCAATGCTGCAAACAATCAAGAAGAGCCATCAATGATTTTAACCTGACCAAATACTTTTAGTGTCTTGTCACGTTTGTAGTTTTGGCACTGGAAAGTGAGTGGGCAACATTTGTTTCATCAATGGGTTCATAGTTGATAGATTTGACAATATTTTTCTTACACTGTTATCAAATTAAATCTCTTTATTTGTCATAATTACAGCAATTACATGCAGTGACAAAGTCAAAACACAAGGCTGCAGCCATGTCACATTTCATTACCTTTATATTTGTGTGATCACAAAGCGAAGCCTAGCAGTGGGGAACAAAGTGTTTGAGATAATGGACACCTTTTAGCTTTTTTTTGTAAGACTAGAATTTCACTTCATCTACTACAGTTACCCCCAAAAAAAACCGCCCATATTTTATCATAGATTGAAAGAGAGCAAAATATGTCGTTCTAACATAGTTTGAAGTAACACACTGCTTTAAATGGCCTACAAGATAAATTGTACAGGAAAGTCTAGGCAGTAACAACTACATGATCAGGTAAGCTATCTATATGAACTCCCAACAATTTTACACTACTTAGGTTGTTTGGTACACAACGATTTTCGTCAGTTGGCCTTAGACTAAACAAGATATTCTGAGTGATATGTCGTTTTCACCCCTAAGTTTCACACAAAGAATTTGAAGAAAGACAGGGTTACTATTCTGGTTGTTTAAACTGACCTCAGTGTCACTGGACTCTGCATCATTCTCCTACTTCTTATAATGTGGTTTGGGGACATAAAATTGGTATGTGAAGGAACGTTTCGCTTTAGATTAGTTTTACAGTACCATTGGGAATGCCCCAGTGTTTTTCTTTCAAAATGTTGAGTTTTTCTTGAGCACTATATTTACGAGTCTTGAGAAACAATTCAAACTTGAATAGTTTGACTGACAAAAAAAATGTCCTTGGAAACTGGCTTTACATTAACAAGGACGGCAGCTGAAGGAACATTGCTGAAGGAACATTGCTGGTTGGACATATCTTCTTTTAACTTCAACCTGCAAGACATATTTGACGCAAAGTATTTTGTTCAAGGAACATAAGTTTTTTGTCTTCCTCTTTTCAAGGAATTGCCTATTTTAACCTTTTCTTGCTTATACATTTTTCAAATATTAAATTTTGTTCATTGCAAAGATCAGTTCTATTCATTTTTACCCGAAAATCCCTACAGTACTTGAATTAAATATCTTCTGTACTATTCAACTCTTAGTACAAGAGCATTTGAAAAGAGTCCTCTATATTACTGGGCTGAAGCTATACAACTATTTACCAAAATTATTTCAAACAAGAAAATACCATCACTTTAAAAAGACAAATTAAAGAGATCCTTATTTAAAGAAAAACCAAATTAAAGAGAAACTTGTGACTCTGAAAAAATACTTAGCTCTGTCTTCTATAACCTGGACTGACTGGTACCTTTGCCACTCACAAATGCATGCTCTGGCAAAGCACTTTTGGCAAGAGGGAAAATAATACAGGCATAAACTGATGTAACTGATGAGGGAAAATATATCGGATGTAACTCCTAATGTTATCTCATGTACAGCTCAACTAAAAGTTCTTTCCTGCCAAATCTATTTGCAACTATTCTATTGCCTTGATATAATTTGATCCAAGGTGAAAAGCTATCAATAAGTTCATGTGTCAGTGAATTTTCTGCAGTTGCGGTATCAATTATTTAAATTTGGTTCCTTCATGCATAGAGTTGTAATTCATTAAGCTACCATTAACTTTCATTACGTCAAGCTTAGGCAAATGAATGGGCATATTTCTATTACTTTTGGTTGATAAATCTGAATTTCCTGAGGGTAAACTATCATCTTTATTGCTTTTATTAGACTAAATTTCCCTTTTATGCTAATCCAATTTTCTCGGTAATCTTCTACATCATCAATCACATTCAACTTCATGTACTTGTTCGCCATCTACTTGATAAAGTAATTTACTCCCCTTCTGGACTAGCAAAAATAATCATTCAGCCTTGTCTGACAGCCTCTCAAAGTCACAGGGTTCAGCTAACTGACTTTCATCCTTCAATTTGCTCTCTAGAGCCTTATGTGTTGGAGTGAAACTTCTCCTAATATGTTTTCTTTTGAATTTTAATCCTTGAAGGTGGTCCATTGTAGATTACCTTCTCCAAAATGGTTGTTGAACGTTACAAAATACAGTAGGAAATAAAACTCAAGTATATTAAGTTAAATACTAAATATAAAATACCCCCGTAGCAGCAAACCTGCGTACTCAACGAATTTCCAATGCATATATATGTATCTTAATACCACAAAAAGCCACATATCAAGTTTCATCAATATACATTCATAAATAAACAATTTATGACATTTTAATTATTCTCCATAAGAATAACATGGCGGCTGAGTATGCAGGTTTGCTGAAGCAAGGTATACAAAAAATGGGGTTTTATACAAATATCAATATAACTCATGTAGGTAAAGCCACATACCAAATTTCATTAATTTATTTTCATAATGAAGGGAGATAACACGTTACTTATTCTCCATAAGAATAACATGGGGCTGAGTACGCAGGTTTGGGTCTTTGGTTAAAAATTGTTTTTTTGAGCAAATATCAATAGACCACAACCAGATGAAGCCATATACCAAGTTTTGTCAGTATACGTTCATAAATAAGCGAGATATAAAATTTTTCTTTTCCTCCATAAAAATAACATTAGACAACGTACTGTGTTTAGCACTTTCAATATCTCGGTAACCAATTGACGTAGAGAAATGATCAAAATACCAAATTGTGTGTTTTTTTAAGCTGAAACCAATGGTCAAAACTAAAATTTGAATATCACAAAAATTATATGTGAAAAATTCAAAAAACCCATTTTTGGGGTACAAAACCCCCCCAAAATACCCCTTCGGGTAGAGCGATCTGGCTGGTTTTCGAACTTAAAGTCATAAATGTTGCTTTACACGTTTATACCAAATTTCATCAAAATCGGATAATTTTTACGAGAGTTATCGTGCTCACGGACACACATATATATATATATATATATATATAGATATATATATATATATATATAGATATATATATATATATATATATATATATATACAGTTTCGAACGAATGGTGTTTTTGGGGTCTGGGGACCTCAAAACGAAAAGTTATCATGGTCCCGGGCCTAGGTCTTACCATGCCGACTACGGTAATAGCTTCTTCCCTATAGGGGAAATTCGCTAAAGAAAAACATGATGGTTTCACAGAACAAATTTTCAATCAAAATAACAAACATTTTCAAATTACCAAATTCTTAAACTCCAGAACGCCCGACATCAATGACAATACATGTGGTCAGATTCTCACCATTTGAGCATAAATGTAGTCAGATTCACATCATTTGAGCAAATTATCAGCTGAATATTTTTTAGAAAAACCCTTACATTTCAACCCTTGGCGCATCACCTATGTTTGACGCTGGCCTGTGGTGTCGGATATTTGAAATCCTTCAGTTGCGAACGTGTGATCCTGATGACGTGGTAAAATAATTTATTGGTACTTTTAACTCGTGCAGTTAAAATAACTTCAAATGTTGAGAAAACACTTTAGTTAGTTCTAGAGAAAATTATTTTTATTTAGGTGGAATTTGTTTGAAAAAGTTTGTAGGCATGACAGATTTTTAGCAGTAAACGTATAAAAAGTGAGCTTTACAGCATTTTTTCATGGCTCACAGCCTCATCAGATACAGTACAGTCTCCCACACCCAAACTTCTCAATGTAAAACCTCGTTATTCATTATATTTTCTAGGTAAAGAAAAATATGTATTAACTTATTGACTGCTGAAAATTTGTCAGGGGGCTATGCCAGTTGTTTTCAATCTTTCATGTAACATGTTGAAAACATGCTGATAATCGAGACTGTGATTCTGTATTATGTTTGTTGAGTCAGTAACAATTGCATACAACTTATAAAAAAAATTAGAATAAAAGAGGTCTAAAATTAGTAGTATTTTAAGTTTTGATTTGGCATTTTGTAGTGTGGTTAGAATTCTGAGGATGTGGGTTCTTTTGTGGGTTCTTTATTTTGTACTATTGTTAAGTATTTAATCTCAAATTTACTGAACACAGATCAAATAATCTATAACTAAGTACAACATGGCACACTGAAACAAAGGCCAGTGTAATAAAGTCTGTGTTTTGAAGAGTAGCTGCATTTGCAGTTAAGAAGAAACCTTACTCAGTCATTAGAAACTTAAATAATTATTTTGTTAACCACCAAACTTTGTTATTTTGATTCATTCTCAGTCAGGATTAAAAGGTGCCATCATAATAGTCTGAATAAAAAATAATTACAGTAGAGTCCCGCAAACTCTGACCCCGATAACCCGGAAACCCTGGCAGAGCAGTAAATCCCCGCACTTCAAATGCTACGGCACTGACCAGAGCATGACACGACACTTACCACAGGTTTTTTCGTTAGGTTTTTTGAACAGTTGAAGTTTAAGTTGTATTTGTTTGTATTTTTATGCAATAAATAAATGTGTAGTATAGAAAAATTGTATAAAAATTCATACTTTTTCTTAATTTTACTCCTTTTCCGACAACCCAGTCATTTCACAAACCCGGACACCCTTCAGTCCACATTAGTCTAGGTTCGTAAGACTCTACTGTAACAGTTTTTTTATATCAATGATATGGACACTATCAAAACTGGTTTTCAAGAAAGTGCCACACAAAATATCAAATGTTTAAAAAAGTAAAGTAAGGATTTGTAGGAGTATGATTTAAAGGATATCATAGGGCTTTAATGTTGGACAGGGCAAAGATAACGAAAAACTCAAAGTGAGAAGTAAATAACTGTAAAAATTCATGTAAAAGGTGATGTTATGTAAACCACAAAGAAATTAGATTAATATAAGGAAAAATATATATAGAGAGCAACATCATCTGCAGAGGGGTGAAGATATTAACATAGACAAAATTTTAGAATGGTTATTTGACATGAAATAAAATCATACTCTTGAGTTTTTACTGGATCTAAAAATACATTAATCTTATATTTATTATTACTTTAAGAGAATAACACAATTTACAATTTTATTGACAAAGGAATGTTTTAAAGTGTCAGTTATCTTGTCTTCACAAGAAGTATTTTTTAATTATCATCATCCCTTCTACATATTAAACTAAATACAAAATAACACAGCTGTGTTAATTCATACTTTGAATGACTATAAAATTCTGCTTCCTTAATCAGTATAGGTACTCACCATTAGTCAGGGTGCTATGGGGGGCTTAAGCTTGGAGGGTGGTGGCTAGGGTGACACTACCAACTTAGGAAGAGAAGAAACCGATTGGAGGTCCAAGAAGATCCACCTTCAGTCTTCTTCAGGATTGAACTGGGTGGAAACTAGAGGGTCTTGAGAATGCCTTAATCTTCGTCTGCGGGACTACATTCAAGAAATCTTCTTTTGTTGATACATTCGATCTTTCCATCTTCATTTTTGTATAGCTTCTTTGTTTTTTTGAATGTTTTCTTATTTTTGTATCTTTAGTTCTTTTTCTTTGAGTATTATCATCATTTTTTAATCATTAGTATTTGAAAATTAGTAATTATTGTGTGCATTCTGTACTTAAGAAATATTTCACATAAAAACCACTTTACTAAGATTTTAATAATCATTCGAAGAAATTCATCTCAAGACGTCAGTATTTTTCTCTTCTTAATACTCTTTCTATTTTTGAAAATTTTCTCACAATCTTTATACTTCCTCCAGTATATTTATGTATGAAAATAAATAAAACCTAACATGCAGTTTTCCGTGGCATTACTTTTATCAAAGCTTCATGTTTAAAATCAACTGTGTCTTAAATCTTTCCCTTTTTTTTTGGTTGCAGGTTTTTTATTAATTTCCTTTAAAGTAGTTCATTTGCATGCATTTACATTAATTTTCTTGCAGTTATAGTATTTCAATCAGCTCAATCTTGAAGCCATTCTGCAACTTGCCCCTCAACAAATATATTTGTAGTTATTCTGGAATTTTAACTTTCTCTGATCTTGCACTTTTTAAGTCTTCTTTTCAATTTCTCTTTGACTCCTCAAACAATTCGGGATTACCCCGGAAGGGAATTTTAATCGAAAAATAATTTAATTAACTCAATCTTGAAGCCAAGCTGTGACTTTCACCTTAAAAAATAATTTTTTATGTTGTTCTGAAATTTTATCTTCCTTTGAACTTGCACTTTACTGAAGTCTTCTTTTCAATCTTCCTTTGATTCCTTAAATTAATCCAGGACGATATTAGAAGGGAATTTTAAACGGATAGTAATATATTTATAAAAACGGCATTAAAGGATTTTTTTACTTTTCTTTCTGGCGACAAATCACTTAACTTAATTGGGGAATTTTTTTAAACATTAAAACGAACAACTAAACCGATGTAGCACAATTTAAAGAGGAATTTTAGATTCACTATTAAACATGAAACGGAGGACTTTAAATGACTACTGACTTAAACAAACACAACAATAAAGTCTTTAGGGAATCACAGAGAGTCCTGAGCCACCAAAACATTGTAACACCACCCGAAGACAGCAAAGATAAGACGATGAATCCGGTCTTGTTAGAAGACATCGATGCTTACCTTCGAGGAACTGCTGGCTTCAACCTTCCTTCTCTTTGACTCTGAAACATGAAAATGAACCTTAACCCTCTGGAAGATTTTAGATACGAAATTGTTAGTTTTGTACAGCTTTTGACCAAATATTACTTAGTATAGTAACAACAGCTTTTGTAATCATATTCATAAAATCATAATAAATTAGGGGTGTGCGAGTACTCGAAACTTAAAGTTTTTCGGCCGAGTATTTCAATACTAGGTCTCAACTCGAAGTTTTGAAGAGTACTCTTAAGTTCGAGCGAGTATTTCTCGCCGATTTCTGGACGATCGCTAACAATTGCGACTGGCCGCAAAAGGCGATCGCATCACGTAAAATCGGCCGAAAATGACGAGTAGAAACATGAATTGGTCATTAAAACAACCGAACATGTGCAAATGACAACCGGACCGGGTAATTTCGGCCATAAATGACGGTGGAAAACATAATCGGCCAAAAGTGATGACTGGGTCACTTAATAAAGGCCGAAAACGATGACGGTATACATAATATCGGCAAAAGTGGCGACAGGGCCACTTAATATCAGCCGTAAATAAAGATTTCGTCATCTAATATTGATTACAAGCAATGCCCGGACCAAGTTATATTGGCCAAATGACAATCGGACCGTGTTTATTAGACGGAATCGAATATCAAAACGTGTTTTGTTTGTCAATACATAATCCAGTTTGATTATACTGGCCAAAAATTTGTATTGCTACTCATGTACACACGAGTCCGGCTAATCCGAACTAATTGGAACCAAATGCTGTTCGGATTATCTAATTGTTCGGATTAGCCGAAATAATTTAAATAATAGAGAACAAAGCAACTGAATGGGTCTCTAGTGTTGCAATATGAACGAATGATACACAAAAACAAGTATCAGTAGACCGTTTACTCTTTCAAACGCAGAAATCAACAATATGCACAGTGCATTGCAGACAGCACACTGGCCCACTGTGTGTAGTTTTAGTTTTGTGATGTAATGTGAGCGGGCAAGCGGACTGTATGCATGACGATACTGCACGCGGACTGTACGCACTGCCAACCGAGACTGTACGTCTGCATCCCCACAACTACTAGCTCAAGCGCCAAAATCATAACAAAACCTTGACATAGTCTGCTATTGTTTGTACTGTTTGTAAATTTAGTCTTTTCACATTAAACATTAAATATTTTGTATTCTTCAAAATATTACTTAGTTTTCATTTCGTTACAACATTATTTACCTTTTAATTACGTAAAATACATGTTTTTTATTTGTGAACAGTATTTACAAAAATAATCCAGAACCTGTTCGGGTCAAGCGGACGTTCGGATTACCTGTATTCGGACAAGTGGGACTCAAGTGTATTAGTTAGAAACCATGTTTCAATTATAAAATTTGGAGTGGTATCCAAATTCCATTACATTATTTGAAACTACCATCTGATGGCAAATACTCGCTTGAAAATACTGGAAACTCGAGAATAATTGGCACTACTCGACTCTATCCCAATAATCACTACTGGCACACCCCTAATTTCAATGTTTCTATTTTTAATTAAGACTTGTTCTCTCTCCAGAAATTGTTCATAAGAGTGAAAACTCTAAATGGGGCATTGGTACGAGATAAAAAAAAAAAATACATACTGTCTTGGACTGTGCTGTAAGAGCTAAGAGCTGTCATGATTTTGATATCTAATAACTAAACAGCTAAAATACTGAACCACTTTAAAACTTAAAAATGTATTTCAGCCCTAACCTACTGGTAACTGGATATTGATATTGCCATTGATTTCCATTGCACTATCATAACTGGTACTTTCTTGAAGCTTAAGTTAGTATTTATCTGATTTGCTTCCTCGAATGCTTGCTTGATTGTATAAAACAACATCACAACAATTTTATTAACTATAGAAATATTTTTATAAAAAACATAAATTAAAATTAAGTTTACATGAATGCTTAGATGACTTGTGTTATTTTATGAGTGCTGATGTTATTTTATTGGAGAATTTTCATAATTAAAACACTTATTTAGGAATAACATTATTTGGGAATACAAATGTAATTGTTTGGGAAATACAAATGTTCAGTCAGTTTAGCCTGTCAACCAATTCAAAGGTGTATGGAATAAACACATGACCTACTCTACATTGTCATGTACTAAAGTAGTTTGCGGGAGGAATGGTTTGAATTTGGCACCATGACCTTGACCGATTAAGTGGGGATGTCGGGAATTCCAACAGTGGAGTGACCATGTCCGTGCAAAGAAGTCTCGATCCAACTACCTACGTCCTGCTATGTGTAATACTGTATCGTCTCATATAATAAATTCTAGCCTCAATTAAATCAACTATGGTATTAGGTAGTTTAATCATTTTCCAATGATGTGCCATTATTTGTAATTGTCTAAGGTCAAGGAGTACATAATTACATAATTTAGCAGGATCCCTGTAGCAGGATTTCACAGCTGACAGGTGCATGAAGTGTGACAACACAATAGCAGTACGTACAGAGTACCATGGCAGCACTGAATCTGGTGAGTGTTTCAATGTTAAATTTCAATTAACTTCATGAGTGGCAATTAATTAAAGCCATTCTCTAATAAATTTGATAAAGGCTACAAAGTATAGTTATAATATTACTTATTTTTAGTGTGTGTACAATTTTGTGTTCTACCAGTACTTCATCAGTCCCTCAATTAGGTGAGGTAGCTGTGCCTTATATTTTTCCCTCTAAAACAATTATTATTTAGAATTTGGTGTATATGCTAGAGGTGTGTGGATATCCGAAAAGCCGGTTCGGTTTCGGATCGGATCGGATCAGATATCCGAAGGCTTTATCGATATCCGATAAGGTCTAGTACAAATCCGACTTATTCAGATAGACTGTATATCTGGGGATAAAAAGGTAGGAAAAAAAACTATAAGTATGTTTGGACCATTAATAAACGTTTTGACTCTTGACGCCATTCAAGATAACATGACACAATTCCTATCGCTTTGAATGTTTTCGGTAGGTAACTCGTATCAATTCATCGATACGATATTTGTGCAATCATTTATCGTATCGCTAGCTAGAGCTCTTATACTCCAAAAAAAGTTTACCCCCGGACGAGACCTTTACATATTGCAACGTCTTATTTTATTTACCCTGATAATTTCCATGCTAATTTCCCTTATTTTATTTAAAACATATTTTTCTGTTATAAGTTAAAATAAGTTTAGGTAGGAAAATTACATCATATTTCCCCACCAGAAACAGTTTAAATAGGCCTGTCATATTGTGTATAAATCATCATATAAAAATGTTAATTAGCCTAGTAAATAATGTTAAGATAATTCATAATATAACAAAATTGTTTAAAAACCTTATATTAATTTATTCCAAACCATAAAGTTTTCTTTAAAATTCAAATTTAAGCTCCATAACAGTTAATGTAGTGCAGCCAGTGAAATGAGCTACAAGAGCTGAAGAATGATTAAGTATGCCATGCCAGATGTGAATTATTGTAACAATGCACCAGACTCTCTCTGAAAATAACCGGCCTATTGATAGCTTTCCTTAAAATTTGATCTATTTAAAAAATGTGATTTTACCCTATAAATTAGTATTTTGGGTACAAAAAACCCAAATTTTTATTAGAAGAAGAGCCATAGGCATTATTTATACTCTTTTGTTACAGCCGTGAAAAAATATAAGCCTGTGGTGAAGACAAATTAATAGACTGGTGAGACCAACCCATATTCTCCATTGTGTAGCCAGATGTGAACTTTCATTAATCACCTAATTGTATTAAAATGTAAATCTACCAGACTTTGAACAATCAATAAATTAATAAAGAGAACCTTTTCAATCTTCTAAATTACATATTCAAGGACTATTTTCAAGATTTAAATTCATTCAGTTTTAAAATCAATTAACAGTAGCCTAAAAATCACGTTGTCAAGCAGCATTGTTGGAGGACTGCATAGCATTTCGAAGTGAACATTACTTATCTTTCAACTATTACTGAGCAAACCTTTGATATTTTACCACTTTTCAGAGACTTTAACAAGATTATCTTACAGTATATTAGTAGCATATGAGCATAATTGATGATTTCAATCGTAAGAATATATTCAACTTCAGCACGATCACCCCTTTGCTGAGAAAGAATCTTGTTACCCTAAGCTTTAAAGACTATCATTAGAAATAATCAAATAACTCTAAGTAATAAAACATCTCCCCCTCCTTGTTAACATTTATTCTACTGTAAATCCCTTTTTCACATTTCAAGATTATCATTTTGTATTTTAACGCAATAAAGTTAGGTCTATCTTTTTATATTGTGTTTGATTCATTTAGAGGTAATGACGATACAAGTTTGTAACATATTATAGTCAATCAGCAGTTAGGTACCCATATTGAGCAGACAGTTGCCGGAGCAAAATAATGAAAAGACAGAGATTTATTTATTTATTGTTTATTAGTTTAAGTAAGAAATAAAGATTATAGATAGAGACATAAAAATATATATTTTAGAGTGTTTTTACAATATATATAGCTCGTCGAGTATCTTTACGACGACATTTAAAGCAGCGTCGACCTGACGACGGATTCAAGAAGGCATCGCTTAGTTATCTCTATTATTTATTTATACAGATTTCATCGTTCGGATATTATTCATGTATTTCAAATGGAACAGAAAAGGAAGAAAAGCACGATATGTAAATTCATTAAAAAGAATGAAGCCGATAGTGAAGTTGCCGATTGTTTGAAATGCAAGCTGACACTTTTCCATTCCGGTGACAAACTAGGTTAAACAAAGTTCTAATTTGTAGTAATCAAAATAAATTTGAACTAGGTCTAGTTAGTAAATTTATAAAACAAAGGAAATTATTTGGTTATGGGCGTTTTTGGTTAACTCATACAGAGTTGAAGCCCTATTCTGATACACTGTTTCAATAGGGTCTGATTGCCTATGTCGTGCTAGGCCTTTTGCATGTTGTGATGTCTGATTTGCTATCAACATCGGTGATCCCGGTCTTTTGAATAGGCTGTAATCATATTAAAATGTACCCTTGTTGTTCCTCTTGCCTGACCATTGTTTATGTTTGTTTTTTTACCAGGCCTACACCCAGATAGGCTAAGGTGTTATAGCAAAATGACAAGGAATAATGATATTCAAGGTGACATTAGATGATTTGAGTAACCTAACCTAGGCCTACTGTTATTAAATTACCAATACTTTAACCAGTAAACATATTTCTTTGTTTTTCACAGCAGAGAACATAATATTCTGGAGTATGTACAGAGGTTGGTATATTGATCCTCCAATTAGACATGCTGCTTTTCTGGTGAATTTATGTGTAGTACAGTCTTCAATTACTCAGAAAGATACATTTGTAAAAGTAATAACCACTTTTTGTGTTTTGAATAAAATTACTTAGCTTAAATATTGTATATTTATATCTTGCAATGAAAAATTACAATGTTAAGCTCCAACTTGAAATATAGTAGTTTTAGAGAGTAGTAGGCTAAATATCCGAATCCGATCCGAAACCCTTACTATCCGATCCGAACCCAAAATTCTCTATTCGCGGACCTCTAGTGTATACACAAAAACCCCGCTGTTCCAAACTAATCGGACCCAGGTCCTGTTTGGATAATTTTTGGGTTATCCATAAACCAAAAGTTTAACTGTGAAAATCCATTTAAATAAGTGTGTAGGTGTACTATTCAGATCTGTAATTCATTTAAACTACACTGTAAAAGGAATTGTTCACTAAATAATTCATGGTTGTATCACATTGTGTTATCTTTGTTGTGCTGTTAGTAAATAAAAGTAGTTCGACCCTCCCATCAAGTTGTTCAACATCCTCCTTCTGACCGTCAGCTACGCCAAAAACTGATCTTAGTCAAAACCCGTCACCCTTACTTCGGGCCGCGAAAGGTGAGTCAGTCGTAACTCGCGACACCGTTAATGCCACAAGTACGTGTGTGAATGATAAGTGAGTTACATGCAAGCTAACCCTTTTGAATGCCGCGGCATCATGGCCATTTCTTATGCATAAATTGCCGGGCTAATTTCAATGGAAAATGTAGTAGTTTATATAAAATATCGTATAAAATACAATTTTAGAGATATCCATATAATTTTTTATTTATTTTGTTCATGAATAAATTCTCTATGAAATAGTATAAAGTGTCTATAATTCAAAAATAAATTGGGACTTAAAATATATATCTGTATATAAAACAAATTAAAAATTTGTTTTTTTCCAACTTTGACTTAAATAAATTATGCTAAAAAATTTCATTTGATATTTTTCAACCCAATAGGCAGAAAGAGCAAAAAATACTGATCAAAACTGGTATATAAATCATCAATATGAGTCAGTAAATGTTTGCAAAAAAAAAATGAAAATATGTTACAATTCAAAATAGGCCCTAGGCCTAGGCTATGTGGTTACTAAGCAACGTTGAAGTACAATTTTGTAATATAAACAAATATTATTTTTTAGTTGTCAGTAAACATGTTTATTATTACTAGTATATAAGCATTAGGCCTACCAAAGTAAATGAAATACACAATAAACTAGAAAACAAAAGACGTGTACTTTTTACTTTCACAAAAACTTACGTACCTACGACAATGACACTGTTTCCAAGATCATTGTAAACTAATTCCCGAATGTTACTCACATTGTTTCCATCTATTCTGCTACTTATTTTTGTTTCATACGTAAATAGGAAGTAAAAGAAACTAAAATATAACTTCAATAACAATAATATCGGTGATATTTACGTCGTTTGCCGGTATAACCTTAAACAACAACAAATACAGACATCATCTGCGACAGAGTTGCCTAAATTAGGGTCTGCTAACAGATCAAAGGCAACGAAATTGCTATAGAACTGATAGCTGGAAGCTTCTGGATCAAAACAAAATAATTTAAAAGCCAGTACTTTGTTTTGATATGAAGTACTACGTAAAATACCGAGAGTCGCTGTCAGCGAAGCTGGCATTTTATGCGTAGTGCATCGCGTCGCTGTGTGCGATGCCGCGGCACTCTAAGGGTTAAACTAACTGATAACCAAACTAATGTTGATTAGTCAACTTATAAGTAATTAGTTTTAAAAAATCGTTTACAGACACATTACCTTTTACTTTGTCAATGTATCCTATGCAAATTTATATTTTTTAGTGAGTAAAACATTTTAAAATCTTATTTTGTATCATATTACAGTACGGTGCACTATTTTAAAATTCTATTCAAACATTTATGTAATTTATTTTATTTTGTAACCTGCACATATAATTTTATGTTTTTAGTTGTTGTTCATGCCCGGATTAACCAGTTTTTCAGATTAATGGTGTTCTAGTGTAGGTCGTTCTAATATAGAGAGACTTGCTGTGCAGTATCGTTTACACAGTCTAACATGGGTAACGACTATAGTTAGTGTATACTAATGGTTTGGACAAGGCAGGTGGACAGACCTCTGTCGTGGTCAGGCGTGGGGTGGCGCAGGGAGCCTGAACTGCTGTTGGAGACTGAGCTGAGCTGACTGTCCTGCGAAGGGTAGTAACTGGTGCCGGGGGTGAAGTAGGAGCCTCTGGTCGTCAACTCTCCGTCCTTGCTGAGGGGCATTTCTGTGAATCTCTCCTCCTGAACACAACACAACTAGTTTATAGCACACTACTCCAAGGGTAACACTTGCAACAATAAAGTAATCAGTTAACATAATTCACCGAACTCTCAAAAACCCCTTATTGATAATTCACAATACCCCCAAGACAAAGCGAGTGCTAGCTAAATTTGTGGCAGCTTTCTGTTTTTCTTACTAGTTTTCACCACAGTGAAAACTAGTAAGAAAACTCTTGAGGTTTTGAGGGAAAACTCTTGAGTGGTTTCCTATCTCTTTGTAAAAACAAAAAGAAAAAAAAAACTAGGGGTGTGCGAGTACTCCAAACTTCTGAGTTTACGGCCGAGTATTTCCCGCCGATCGCTAACGATTGCGACCGCCCCAAATGCGTATTAACAGCCGCAAAAGGCGATCGCATCGCGTAAAATCGGCCGAAAATGACGATCGCTAATGATTGCAACCGGCCAAAACGCGTAGTAACGCAAAAGGCGATCGTATCACATAAAATTGGCCGCAAGTGACGATCGCTAACGATTGCGACTGGCCAAAACGCATAGTAACGGCCGGAAAAGGCGATCGCATCACGTAAAATCGGCCGCAAAGGACGATCTGACCACGTAATTTTGGCCGTAACTAAGGATTCTGTCATTTAATATTGATTATGATGTCTGAACCAGGTGATATTGGCTAAATGACAACCAGACCATGTTTTTCGACTGGAAACGTATGAAACCGCATTTTGTTTGTTTATACGTAATCCAGTTTGATATTACTGGCCAAAACTTTTTATTGCTACTCATGTATTAGTTAGAAACCATGTTTAGATTACCAAATCTGGAGTGGTATCTAAATCCCATTACACTATTTGAAACTACCAACTGACGGCAAATACTCGCTCGAAAATACTCGAAACTCAAAAAATAATTGGCACTACTCGACCCGATTAAAAAAATCACTACTTGCACACCCCTACAAAAAACAAATAGAAATTGGTTTATATGAATCGGTTGTTTTCTATAAATTCCCTCAAACCGTTAAACAATTATATAATTTATTGTTTAACTTTTTACGTGGATTTTAGTAAGTCCTTAGGTATCCTGTAACTACTGTCCGGAGGCAACTTTTGACACATGCTGGAGAAAAAAGAGCATTCAAATTTCTAAGTGCATGTGAGGAACCATTGATACAGGGTGTCTACCAGCTCCCTAAAATAAAAATCGGGGATTTTTTGGGGACTTTTGGTGATTTTTATTATTAAAAATCAGTGACCTCGGAATTAAACCGTTTTGTTTAATGCAAAAAATGTAATATAGCTCACGTTGGTACAAAACTTACTAATAACAACTACTGAGATTATATATTCAGTATTGGATGCTTAGGCCTAAGCCTATTTTAGTAAACATTAATATGAAATCAGCACAACAATGTGTCTACCCTAAATATAAAATTACAAAGAAAAAATTTAAGGGATATTTCATTACAGTGGTTCTTCCTTAATGCTCAAGTGACCCACATACTGTTACACATACATGTATCCGTTCCATGTTGTGAACAAATCAGGCATAATAAATCTTGGTTCATATAAAAAACACTAGGCCTAATTAAACACTAATTGAAATATATTTTATAGGCATACTAATAACAGTTATCACTTTTTAACTATCCTCCAACTACACCAGAGGAAACAAAACCAATTGAAATATATTTTATAGGCATACGAATAACAGTTATCACTTTTGAACTATCCTCCAACTACACCAGAGGAAACAAAACCAATTGAAATATATTTTATAGGCATACTAATAACAGTTATCACTTTTTAACTATCCTCCAACTACACCAGAGGAAACAAAACCAATTGAAATATATTTGATAGGCATACTAATAACAGTTATCACTTTTTAACTATCCTCCAACTACACCAGAGGAAACAAAACCAATTGAAATATATTTTATAGGCATACGAATAACAGTTATCACTTTTTAACTATCCTCCAACTACACCAGAGGAAACAAAACCAATTGAAATATATTTTATAGGCATACGAATAACATTTATCACTTTTTAACTATCCTCCAACTACACCCAGAGGAAACAAAACCAATTGAAATATATTTTATAGGCATACGAATAACAGTTATCACTTTTTAACTATCCTCCAACTACACCAGAGGAAACAAAACCAATTCCTATTTAAAACTTTAAAAACTTTTTTAGTTCTCTCTCAATATCTTGCACGAGCTGACACATGATTAGTGGCACAAAAAGCTGACCACAAAATTTCACTCTTGGTTATGTTGTCTTTTACTATAAAACTTTCAATCCCTGACTTAGGCCTACTTGTGGAAGATTCTACTATAGGCATACTGCAGTCCTGGCTGCTGGATGGTAGTACCTGGCCTACATTTAAATGTTGGCTGCTGTATTGCAGGTCTATTTTTGCTGAGGTAGAAGGAACTTCTGGGTTGAATGCATGCAAGGTCAATTGATTACCACTGTGTAGATTAGAAACAAACTGCATGTGTTTTTCCCCTTTTCTTGAGATTTGATGGCAGTTATTCCGGAGCGGGAAACATCAAGTTTTTTTTTTTAGAAAAACAACAAAATGCTGTGAACTTGTCCTTTTTTCTATGCCACTTACACCACTGGTTTCCTTCTATCCAAGTATCTTGAAACTGACACTTCCAAGGATTATAAAATTCAAGGCATTCTAAAATTAAAATAAAGTTCCACTTTTTTCTTAGGCCTAGCCACTAAATCATAAAACCACAAATCATTGATACTAAGTAACTCACATTCACACGCGAGACTAACAGTGATGACTAACAGCGATGTCAGTGACAGTGACAATCACACGATTACGATCACGTGCGAACAACAACTGCTGAGCTAATCACTTAGAAGTTCAAACTCAACAAAACGATCAACGAACAGACTACCAAATTATAACCTTATTAGTACATTTTGTTTTAATTGGTCACAAAAACTTTTTCATATCATTTAAAATTAGCTTTCTTAAATTCTTCAAACGTTCATAATGTCTAAAAAGGTCTCTGTTACATAATAACAGTAAAATATTTGTTTTAAAATTAAATGAATTGAATCCTAAAGTGGGGTCTGTTCCAAATACCAATTCGCTCCCAATACTGTTCAGCTCTTCCAACGATAACTGCTGTGGTCAACATTATGTTAGGACATCATAAAAGATGTCAATAATTAATTATAATTACATCTCCGGTGGTATTTATATTTAATAATTTGATTTTTACTACCATGTAATCTAATGCTTAAGCAATACCTCTTTTCCTGGCAAGCGTTAACACTCTCGTAACCTTCATATCCTACCGCTCAACGACGAGAGTTGTTAGTGAGATGAAGGAATCGGCAAAATATCGTATCAGGTAGGCAGGTAGGGCGGTATACTGCGATCGCGCAGGATATGGGCTGCTTCACTAGCGCTCGTGGTGCCTATTCGTAAAAACAGTCTTCTGACGTAACAGTGTGGGCGACTGTTGATTGGCATTTAAGTAAACAAACCTGCCCAAACGCTCTGGTTTCTTTTACCAGGCACAAGATTGCTAACGTTTACCCGGCTTTTACTACGTTGCAGAGTTTATTTCAGTTAGATTAATCACTGACGAGCTGCGGCTTTGGTAAGACACCAGCACATAAGACAAAGACGGGTACAATAATTTTGTCCCGTCAAAACGCAGATAATTGATACTATAATCGACAGTTTAAATTGGTAAAATCGTGAAGTCACTGGTACTAGGTTGAACATCTATTCACTCTCATAATTATTTAATTTTTACTTGGATATTTTTTCCGTGACTTAAGCGTCAAAATCTGTGGCTTTCGGTGACTTCTGTGACCTCATACAAAAATCCGTGACTTTTCGGGGACTTCCGTGACCGGTAGACACCCTGTGATAGCATTAAAAACAACTTAGTGAGCATTTGATGATTGGTAGTGATACTCATTTCAAGACTATTCGAACAATCAATCTTTAGTTTCATTGTAGCAGCATTTCAATGGTTCAGCATTTTATGGTTATCTCCACTCTTGATAACATAGCAGGGTTTTATTAAATAATTGTGTACGGTATGCAGGGTCCCTATTAAGTGTATTTTATTTAAGCATAGACTTCTACACTTACAAACAATTCACTTAAGACAGTTCAATTTGGTCAAGCAATTGAAGCAGGATAATGGTCACCTACGTCTGTACTTACCCTGTACTTGTCAGACGACGATCTTTCTCTCGAAGATCTCTCCTCTGCTAACTTGTCCTCTGCTCTTTTTTTGGCTTCTTCTCGTCTTGCTTCTTCCCTTCTTTCTTCTTTTTTCAATTGTTTTTCCAGTAATTCCTTTTCTCTCGCTTTTTCTGATTTATCCTTGGATGATTTTCTGGACACAATTACCAAATTGTATAAGGAATAAATATTTCTGTTGGAAAAACCTAATGTATTAAATAAAAACATGCTCTCTATAGTGGTTTACTGTCTTTCAAAGAATATTGAAACACGCCTTTCAAAGAACTCATCATCCATTGCCACTGTGTGTATTCATACTATGCCATCCAGACTCTTTAAGATAACATAATTTTGATGAAACACCGTTGGGATATTACGTTTGTATAACTTAATATAAAATAACTAAACATTTGAGCTAGTCATAGTTTCGCAAATTTTAGAAATGGTTTTCAGCTGATAAGTAAAAAAAGGTAACCATGCAATACACAATGTAGGATCAGAAACAATTGAATTCATTTGAGCATTAATGTTATAATAATAGAATCATTTCAGGATTCTGGATTTTCAAAAAGTCAGAGAGGGTTTTGATTTACTTGGTTTATGAACAAGGAAAGTAATATATTAAAGACTAATAGTTTTGAAAGCAAATTATACTGTTTTATAATTTGTATAAACAATTCTTACATCGCAGAAGCAGTTTCCTTCTTGCTAGGTTCAATGACAGTCGGTGATTGGGAGTCTGTAGCCGATCTGTTAATCTTTTTCTCTTTGGTGCTTTCCTTCTTCCCGTCCGGTACAGTGGAGGACACAACCACTGTAGGAGTTCTCTCTGTAATAATGTTGAAAAATTAAGAGAAAATCGTCAAAAATGGCAGTCTATTTTTATTTAACAACTTTAACAAGAATTGTGTGAGTCGAGCAAAGTAACGCAAAAAGAGGCTGCCAACCTCTCAAAAAAAAAACTTCACAGCTCATCTGCTTTTAGGGTCTTTTTCAACAAGAAATATCTATAATATTTTTTATTATCAACAGTTTAATCCAGAACTTCTGTCTAATAAACTATAAAGATAGTTATGTTCTTTTAAGTACTGTAAGTAGCTATTGAATTACTGAAGATTTCAAGCTGAAGCTGAAGATTTCAAGCTGAAGCTGAAGATTTCAAGCTTGATTTCTTAAGCTGAAGATTGCAACAGTGTCTTCATTGTATATATTAAGTAATTTACTCTATGTTAAGCAGAATGTAAACTCTTTTTCCTGTCAAAGCTCTAGTCATAATTATGCAACCAGGTATAGAAACAATCTTACAACCCCTCATATAAGACTTTCCAAAACTTTGAACAGCCATGTATATCAACAGCTTAAACTATTTAACAAGTTACCCCTGGAAATAAGAAAGCTTCCTTTTAATAACTTAAAAAAAATTGTAACAGAGTGGATACAAAATCAGGTATTTTATACAACAGATGAATATTTCACCTGTAAATTTTCACAATAGAACCAGGCATAAAACAGTCAAAATAGTTGAAAGATATGTATTTTAATTAGTTTTGTCAAACAAGTTGTATTTTATGTGTATTTGTATTAAGTTTAAGAAGACTGATATTCTTAAACTAACTGGAAATGTTTTGCACAGTTAAAACTTATTCTATTTACCTATTTAACATTGTATGCTAATTAATGTTATAAATATGGTGACGTGTCTTATTGCAATTTTGTAACTTGCTTAGTGGAATAAAGAATCTTGTCTATTGTCTATTAAAATGTCAAAGATATTTAAAAAATGCTCCTGCCGGTTTCGATAAAGCACCAGAACTCCAAGCGACCTGAGGCATGTGGTGGGTAAAGCTCCATCATTGAAAATACTTCTTTCAAAAGGACCAACTACCAAGAGTTGTCGAAACTATAAGTGGAAAAATAAAATGAATGCAAACTAAGCGTAAAATATCTTTTAAGAGTATATTTTATAATGATACCTTAACGGTTTTGTTTTAGTTTGGGCTTAGAAGTTTAATCAAAAATGTTAGGTGACATCTTGGAACCAATTAACATAAAATATATTATGTTAGCCTACTTTAAAGTATGTGAAATATACATCATAACAAACATTGAGGTTTTCAAATTTGTCTTTATTAAATTAAGTAATTTGCATATTTCAGCTTGAATTCAACATATTTTCCAATTGTAAATTTGGAAATATAGAAAGTAATGTACAAAAAATGTAATACACCTCTATCATTAAGCCAATTGTAAATCATAATATTACTTGTATTAAGACTGTACTGTACGTTGATTTTCTATATGGCAAAAGATACATTCACTGCCGCACCTTGTCTGAGTTCTCCGTTGACATGTTTGGATGACAAACCGCCGCCCACTTGTGAGATTGTCGTGTTCTGAGGAGTCGTGTCTACCTTGGGTTCTGCAGCTTTGGCGGGGGTCTGCATCAAAGAAAACACAAGGATGGTACATTTTTTTAATATTTTGGCGGCTTATTTTTTTCTACACCTTACCTGTCTGCATGAGCTTCAGGCCTGTGCGTGTAAGGAATAAAAATAGCAAGAGGTGAGTCTAGAGAGTACTGTTAAAATTCACTAGCCAGGACTAGGACTCAAACCCACGCCAGAGCCGCTGCCATGGTTCACCTTGACCCCTATGCCAGCAACTCACGTAGTTAATAATGCTTAAGTAATATTTTTACAAGTAACAAAACGCTCCATTGTTTGGTTAATTTGTTGAATGTGGTTACTTTTCATTGGGATATCTCATCAAATTCAGTTTGATTATTTTAGCCACTCGCACATCTGAAGACTAAGCCCAGTATAGTAATTGGACTTCAAATATAGCTGATGTAGTCACGTAATGATTCAAACACGACATCTTGCAGGATAACATCTCATTAGACTGGATTTACATGAGTCAGGCACAGTTTTGCCTCCTTAATATGGTTTAGAACACCTTTTTTAGAACGTCTAAACTGATATAAAGTAGATAATGAACCACACAGCGGTTCAAAACCATTGGTCACTTGACAGTAGTACAGGTAATTTAAATCTTTTTGGCTAGTATAAAGTGATTCAGAGGCTAATCCACGATGATATACAGTGGCGCTAACTAGCTGATTTTCATGTAGTCCTGGCATACATAATGTATCCGAATCACTAATACATTATGTCCATAACATTTCATTAAAACGAGATTCAGGTGTTCGTTCATTGCTGATCCTTGTCTCATCTGTCCATATTGTTCGGACAATGAAACTTTCTGCATTAAAATGTAGTAATTTTCACTTCTATATAAAGAAAAGAAACAATAATAATTTTTCTATGCAGTTAGAAAATATTACAAAAAAAAAATGTTTTTAAAAATCATTAGTTTAGAATTTATATTGAACCCAAAGTCCAAGTGAAGTAACAAATAATCCTGAAAACAAAAAAATAAGATATCGAGGAATTGGCCCATTTATATTTAAAAGCTTGATAAAATATATAAGAGATAAATTCATCATGATATAAAATTTCCGTTTTGATCATGGAAAGAACACTCTAATCTAATTTTTTAAACACAAAACAAGAGGATTTTAAAATATTAATCCTATTATAGCACTATTGGGCAGTGTTATATAAAACAAAGAAAATCTGTGTTGCATTCCCTGTACTTTACCAAATGATCTTTTTTATGCCATCTAAAGTTGAAATATTAATAGGCTTGATATGTAGTGATGTATGACTCTGACTTTGTTTAAATCAATGTCAGTTAACAAGTTTTAAATTTTGAAGTGTTCAAGTCAGAATCCTGAAACATTTCATGATGAGATTCCTTTCCAATTACTACATGGGTCATCCAGAAAGTAAAGAACGCTTGCACACTATGCCGAGCACAGCTCCAGCATTTGCACTATGAACGTTCTTGGTGTTTGTCTTAACATTTCAATCGTTCAAAAAAATGTTGCATTCAGAAACTGAATAAAACTGTGGATCACTCATTTAGTGGGATTTCCAATTGTCGCCGCCATTTTAAATTGCTGAAGAAACAAGACGTGTGACCGCTGAGCAACGAGACTCAGCTCACACTTTGGCAGGGAGATAAGTAGACTGACTGCCGCACACGTAGTCGCAGTGGCGGGGGAGCTTTGCTCAGCATAGTGTGAAAACGTTCCTCACTTTCTGGATGACCCTCGTATTTCTCGTGTCGAGCGTGTGTGACGGACCTTGGTGTCGTTGACCAGATGGAAGTCCGCCTCGCGCATGATGTACGCGCTGCGGGCTTTGAGCTGGCCGCTGTAGCTGGTCGCCAACACAAACAAGTCCTGCCGCTTGTTCTTCTCATCCTCCTTGATCTTTTCGATCTTCTTCTCGATGCAGAGTGACAGCTTCGCCAGCACGGGGAAGTGTGGCAGGATCTTGATCAAGATGATCAACGAATTGCGGATCTGTACGTAGTCTTTTGACTCCAAACACACGACTATAGCCTGCAGTCAAGAGTAAGATGTTTTTTATTGCTTCTGTTGTCAAAAAAAGAATTAAAAGGAGTTTAATTTAAATTAATTATCATTCATTATGACTATGAGAAAAGTAAAATTTAGGTCAATTGTGTAATTTATTCATTGTTGAATACCTCCAGAACTGTTATATGACAATTGAAATATAGATTTTACGTACCTTCAGTCAACAGTTCAATTTCCAGTAGATCATTCCTACATGTTTTGTAACTCTTGTTCCATCATCAGGGTTTACAAAAATGTCCTTATGCAATAGAAGAAAGACAATTTTGTAAACCCTGATGACAGAACAAGAGTTCCGAAATATATAAGAATGATCTACTGGAAATTGAACTGTCGACTGAAGGTACGTAAACCTATATTTCAATTGTCGATAAAATTGTGTAAACTTTAGGTTTTAATTAGGGGTGTGCGAGTACTCGAAACTTCGAGTTTTCGGCCGAGTATTTTACTACTCAAACTCGACTCGAAGTTTTGGAAACTACTCGACAGTTCGAGCGAGTATTTCCCGCCGATTTCCGGACGATCGCTAACGATTGCGACCGGCCAAAACGTGTGGTAATGGCCGCAAAAGGCAATCGCATCATGTAAAATCGGCTGAAAATGACGACCGCGAACGACTGCGACCGGCCAAAACGCGCAGTAACGGCCGCAAAAGGCGATCGCATCTCGTAAAATCGGCCGAAAATGACGACTGCGAACGATTGCGACCGGCGAAAACGCGTAGTAACGGTCGCAAAAGGCGATCACCTCATGTAAAATCGGCCAAAAATGACGATCGGACCGCGTAATTTAGGCCGTGACTAACGTTTTCGTCATTTAATATTGATTTTAAGCGATGTCTGGACCAGGTGAAATTGGCTAAATGACAACCGGGCCCTGTTTCATCGGCCGGAAACAAATGTCAAACCGTGTTTTGTTTGTCAATACGTAATCCAGTTTGATTGTACTGGCCAAAACTTTGTATTGCTACTCATGTATTAGTTAGAACCCATGTTTAGATTATCAAATCTAGGGGTGATATCCAAATCCCATTACACTATTTTAAACTACTAACTGATGGCAAATACTCGCTCGAAAATAACCAAAACTCGAAAATAATTGGCACTACTCGACTCGACTCCATTAAAAAAATCACTACTCGCACACCCCTAAGTTTTAATTGTGAATTGAGTTACAAGACTAGAGAATCGATCCACAGAACGTTGAGAAGTGGTCTGCACTGCAATGACTGTGACAATCACGGCTGCGACATGTCATTTAATCAGTAAAATTAAGCTGGAGGAAATAAGGAAACGATTACTTCAAAGTTCAATATAATTATACAGAATAATTTATATGGAACTGTTAAAGAATAATTTATATGGAACTGTTAAAAAATCTACATATCTTAGAATTTGTATCGTTTAAAAGTACCTTACATTCTATGATATCTAAAGACTGAACAGCTAAACCACTTGCACCGCTACTATTGAAGGATATGCGAGTTTTGATGGACGAGCATATTACCTTAGTTATCTTGTAATGCCACTTGTGGCAGACGTGGCGGTAGTTCTCGTAGCCCACATTGTCGTTGGCCTCAGAGAACTGGTTGCTGACCCTGAACTTGGTAACAAACCCTGGATAGCTGGAACACTCCTGTACAAATCAATTAGGTTACTGACCAAAAATAGTTTTGAGCATTGTTGAATTAGAGTTTATCGTAATCCAATTCTACACACACTAATCATTCATATTCACCTTAAAATATACCTCAGATAGTTGGCATCTTGGTAAGTAATTAATTTAAGCTTATAATTATTTATTTTGTTATTGCTTATCAAAATTTGCTCAGTTTGAAATCAACCAAAGATCTCGATCCCTCTTACATGAGAAATCTCCACTATATGGAATTGATTTTCTGTTACGGTCTTAAATTTGGATACGAAAAATGTTCAGGTTTTCAGATTGATACAGATTGAGATACATAGTGTATTTCAAACCGAACCAGATGTACAGTAGCGGGCAGCGCAAGGCTCAACGCGACGAGGAGCGGGTCCCGAGCGCTGCGCTGAGACAAATCATTCCTCCCTTCATCCTAAATAATCATTTAATCAGTTAATCGGATTTCCCCCAAAATCCTACAGTGACACGTATAAACTGTTTATCTCAAACTTTGTCAATAACAAAAAGTTCCTAGAAAAAAATCCTCGCTTTCTAACTTTTTCATGTCACGATTTAAATAATGTGTTTTATTATTATTAATTATTAGGGGTGTGCGAGTAGTGATTTCTTTAATCAAATCGAGTCGAGTAGTGCCAATTATTTTTGAGTTTCGAATATTTTCAAGCGAGCATTTGCCATCAGTTGTTAGTTTAAAATAGTGTAATGGGATTTGGAAACCACCCGAGGTTTGAAAATCTAAACATGGTTTCTAACTAATACATGAGGAGCAATACAAAGTGGCCAGGACAATCAAACTGGATTATGTATTGACAAACAAAACACGGTTTGACATTTTTTTCCAGCCAATAAAACACTGACCGGTTGTCATTTGGCCAATGTCACCTGGTCCAGACATAGCTTATAATAAATATTAGATAACGAAATCGTTAGTAACGGCCATATTATGTCTTCCGTCATTATTTGCGGCCGATTTTACGACATGCGATCGCCCTTTGAGGCCATTAATACACGTTTTGGCCGGTCACAATTGTCATTTTCAGCCGATTTTACGTGATGCAATCGCCTTTTGCGGCCGTTACTACGCGTTTTGGCCGGTCGCAATTGTTAGCGATCGTCTGGAAATCGGTGGGAAGTATTCGCTTGAACTTTCGAGAGTATTTTTCAAAACTTTGAGTCGAGTTAGAGTATTAAAATACTCGACCAAAAACTCAAAGTTTTGAGTACTCACACGCCCCTATTAATTATCATAAGTAAACAAATACATATTTTTATGTTTAAATTAACTATAACTTTGGAGTAGTGATCATGTTTCACTGTGCAAACTTTTATAATTTCAAGATAATTTTAAATGTCACAATAGATTAAAATACAAAATAGATTTTAAATCACAATAGATTTGAAAATAGAACATACAATTTTCCTATTTTACCTATTAGTTGGGGCCTTATCAATTTATAGGTTTTCTGTTAAGTGTTAATGTACTATTATATTGACACGCATATAATGTTTTACATTTTAAAATTCATAAGTATAAACAAAATTAAAAGGATAGTTGAATTGTTTGCGAACTGCAATCTACTAAACCATCTTTCGTTTTGAAACCTCTGAACTATGATAATTTTAATTCTTAGTTGACTTTTAGAGACCTCGGAATTATGAAACCTCGGAATTATGATATTTGAAACATTTAGTTGAATTTTACAGATATTGGAATTATGAAATCTCGTAGTTTTAAAACCCACCCGTTTAATGTGTTATTCAGACATATATATTCAATGGTAATTCGATGAGTACGCAGGTGCTGCGATGGGGGTAATTTAATAATGTGGAGAAAATATTTATGGCTCCTACCAAACTTAGTTAAAGAAAATAATACTTAAACGATAACTTTAGTTAACTTATCAGGTTCTAATATTCAACATTTACTTCATAGTCATAGTCATAGTTACAAATCTTTATTTACATTATGCACAAGCTGTACAATAAATAGTGACAATATATGCATCATCAAAAGAATACATTTTATTAAACTAAACAAGAATACATTTATGATTACTCAACTAAGATTAGAGAGGGGTGGAAAGCTCATCAAAAGAATATAATGCCATGTTTATAAGATATTTTTTAAACATTTTTTTAAAACTTTAAGCCATTTTCCTTTGATATACTTTTTGGAATATGCTTTAGATAAATATTTCCTATGTATGTCGGTTTTTTTCAAAAAATTTCAATTTGTGTGACTGGGAAAACTGATTTTTTCCTCTGGTGTTGTAGGAATGAGTCTTCATTGAGTTAATATTTATACAGAGTTTTTCATTTATTGTAGCAAGAATAATTTCAAAAATATATTGACCGTAGACGGAAAGAATTTTTAAAGTTTTAAAATGGTCCTTTGCTGAATCATCAAATTTCAGTTTTAGCATGATTCTAATAGCTTTTTTTGTTGTTTTAGAATACTCTTTAAATTGATTTTTTTTGTGGACCCATAGAATGCAATGCAAAAAGAGATGTGTGAATGAACGTGCGCAAAATATATATTTTTCAAGGTTTTTATATCACAGTAATAACTCATTTGCGACAAGGCATAAACTCCGGAGTTAATTTTACCTAAGATCTTATGTATGCGTTCATCCCAATTTAGATGTTGGTCAATCGTTAAGCCCAAAAAGTTTATGCTATCCTGCTTTTCAATTAGGTTTGACTCATAGCTTATCAATAAGTCTTCATTTTAGCGAATTTCCCCTATAGGGAAGAAGCTATTACTGTAGTCGGCATGGTAAGACCTAGGCCTGGGACCATGATAACTTTTCGTTTTGAGGTCCCCAGACCCCAAAAACACCGTTCGTTCGAAACTGTATAAATATATATATATATATATATATATATATGTGTGTCCGGAGGCATGATAACTATCGTAAAAATGATCCGATTTTGATGAAATTTGGTATAAACGTGTAAAGCAACATTTATGAAGTTCGAAAACCAGCCAGATCGCTCAATCCGAAGGGGTATGTTGGGGGGGTTTTGTACCCCAAAAATGGGTTTTTTGAATTTTTTATACATAATTTTTGAAATAGTCAAATTTTAGTTTTTACCATTGGATTCAGCTTAAAAAACACAATTTGGTATTTTGATCATTCCTCTACGTCAATTGGTTACCGAGATATTGAAAGTGCTAAACACAGTACGTTGTCTAATGTTATTCTTATGGAAGAAAAGAAAAATTGTATCTCGCTTATTTATGAACGTGTATTGACGAAACTTGGTATAAGGCTTCATCTGGTTGTGGTTTATTGATATTTGCTCAAAAAAACAATTTTTTTGCCAAAGGCTCCCGTAGCAGCAAACCTGCGTACTCAGCCCCATGTTATTCTTATAGAGAATAATTAAATGCTATGTCTCCCTTAATTATGAACATAAATGAATAAAAACTAGTATACGACTTCACCTAACTGAGTTATATTGATATTAGCATAAAAACACAGTTTTTGTGTTCCTTGTTGCAACAAACCTGCGTACTCAGCCCCAATGTTATTCTTATAGAGAATAATTAAAATTGTATATGTCGCTTATTTGTGAATATATTTTTATGAAACTTGGTAAGTGGCTTTATGTAGTATTAAGACATTTATGTCTCCATTGGAAATTCGCTGAGTATGCAGGTTTGCTGCGACGGGGGTATTTTTTTATTTTGTGGGGTTTTAAAATTTACAAAATTCTTTTTCTCTGTATATAGAAGTAGATTGTGGTTTTTAAGAAAATTCCCAATGTTTCCCAATTCACTAAAACAACCCTTTCCGTTTCCTGTGGGGTTGCTGATACAACCAGATTAGCATCATCAGCCTATAAACAGAGATTGCTCTTCAAATTTTGTGTTAAGGCTTTATCAATCCCCCCAAGGTAACATATGAAAAGAAGACGGGTGAACTTACATACCTCTTGTTTTATTGGCTGATATTCTTTTTTCAAAGCGTCTAATCTTATTTCTAACAATTGGCCATCATGATCGGATAAGCTTGTTATTATAATTAGCCCTTCTACTTTACTAAAATTTGAATCAATACTCTTTTATTAAAAAATTACCTATGGTAGTGCTTGTAAATTCAGTTACTCTTGTGGGGAAGTCTACCAAATATTTCATATTTTGACCCCTTAACACGTTCGCTGCGGGTACGCCCGTGGGCGTGTTAACGCCACGCTGCAACTGTTCCGATAGGCGCAGTCACATTTTTAATTTCCGGCTACTGAATGACAAAAAAACTGTGCGGTGCTGTACTGCGTTACAACATCACTGGATGTAGTTCTACAAAACGCCAACAGGTAGCAGCACAATCCAGATAGCAGTAGACAATCAGGGTTGCATATACAGGAATTAAGTCGGACGAAAATGAATGCGGGGAAGCCCCGTTCGTTACAGTCGGGATATTGGGGAAAATTTACTGCCAACCTACACCAAAATAAAGCTCGCATTCTAAGCTACACGCTGGCAAAAAATCATCTAACCTGCCCGCCACGCTGGCGCACACTGTACCCGGTAAGCTTCGTGGCGACATAGTACAGGCCGGGTGGTGGCCCGCGTGGCGGCGGCGAGTGGTACTACAAGCCGGCCTGTCGCCCGCAGCGAACGTGTTAATACTTCTTCAAATGCCTTATGTTCACTATGATTTTTCAATACATCAATATTAAAGTATCCCCCTACTATTATTCTATCATAATTTTTGCCCAAGTATTCTAAAAGGTGGCTAAGCCTTTCCAAAAAAAAACAGTATAATTTGAGTTAGGTGACCTATATACCCGAATGACTACAATTTTATTTTTGTTAGAGCCATAACTACATACACTATATTCAAACTGCAATTCCTCTAATAATCCTTCATTTAAAGAATTTGGCACAGCCACCCCCACTTAGAATTCAAACCCTGTTCCGCCTTCATAAAAAAAATAATTAAAATTTAAAGTTAATGTCTAAGTTAAAAAATTGTAGACAACAATTTTACGAAAAAATCTATTAATTATAATTTGTTTAGCTTTTGGGTGTATTTTATCTACACAATAAGGTCAGATGTAAAGATTATCTTGAATAAAAAAATATTTGAGCCATACAATACACTATAACACACCTCGTCGAAGATCTCCTTCTTAGAGTGCCACCTCATGACTGTCTCCAACATGGCGCACAGGAACCTTCCGTAGCGGTTGGCTTCATTTTCTGTGCACGATGTCACCGAGTACGTAATATCACAGAACAACTGCAACAGAATATGCAACTCCATAAGAGGGTGGACAAATAATTTTTTCAAACTTGCAAATTTTTTTTGCTGGCACGTTTTTAATAACATGGTATCAAAAAATGAGTGACAAAATCTATGAAAAATTTCTTAGTTTGAATTTTGATGTGTAGGTTGGCGCTCACATTGCATGTTATATAAATGATAAATATAAAATAAATCTAAATTCGGCATTTACAGGGTGATTACAAATGAAATAGGCAGTTTGGATGGCTTGTAGAAAATTAATTATTTAAAAGTTTAGATCATTACTTACATGATTATTTAGAAGAATTCTTTAAGTTTTTATTGAAAATATTTACAGATGTTCAATGTGTGCACCATTTGCAACACGAAAGATATCAACACGGTAGTCAAATTCTGACCACACATGACTAGGCATCTCACGGTCAACTGTAGCAAGAGCATTTGTGATTCGTTGTTTAAGATCATCGATATCAACAGGAAGCGGTGGTACGAAAACTCTTGTCTTTTAAATAGCCCCACAAGAAATAGTCGCAGGGCGTTAGGTCCGGACTACGAGGTGGCCACGGCTGAAACACAACGTTTTCCTCACTTGCACGGCCGATCCATCGTTTAGGAAGATGTTCATCCAGATACCCTCTGACGTCTGAGTGCCAGTGAGGCGGAGCTCCATCTTGTACAAAAATGAAGTTACAACTATCTTCATGGAGTTGAGGCATTAACCATCCGGTTAACATGTCCAGATAAATTATTCCGGTTACTGATGGTTCTTGGAAGAAGAACGGCCCGAAAACCGTTTCACAAGATAAAGCGCAAAACATGTTCACTTTAGGAGAATCGCGTATATGCTGTACAGTCTCTCTTGGGTTTTCACAGTTGTACCAACATAAACTTTAAGAAATTCCCTACAAACCTATATCACTTACTATGTTGAAATACACCAGTTTAATTCTGTAGAGGCTATTGAAGTTGTCTATTTCATTTGTAATCACCCTGTAATCACCAAGAACTCTGAATAAACTATGAGGTTGACACCCATTAACCACACACATATTTGAGTGAAAGGTATTAGTGAAAAAATTTAAAATAAAATATTTTACTATTGAGATATTTGATTTGATTTAAAAACTAAACCAATCTGCATAGTGGAATTTATATTTTACACCTGGTATTTCCTGAATAAATATCCAAGAAATATTTAAAAGGGTTTAGTTTTAAAATGAAATCAAATATCTCAATAGTAAAATGTTGCATTATTATGAGACCTATTATTCGTGTATGTGTGTTGGCAAATACCAATATACGTTCTTGGCATAGTGGCTACACGTGGCAATAGTTCTTTATGTTAAACTTAGAGAATTTCAGCATTTTTCTATAGATTGACCAATAAATTGTAAAAAACAATTATTTTTTTTAATTAAATTATCTCAGTAAAAATTAATTCTTATTTTAATGAATATGGATAAGATAAAACACAACTGACCCTATCATAGCAGAGAAGTGTGGAGAAGTTGGCAGTCTGTAGACTGTGCAGGATGTGGACAAACTTGGCACAGTAGAGCGCATCTACAGTGGTGAAGATACACCGGGGAAACAGACACAGCTGTAGCAACTGCGTAATGGTCTCGTTCTTGGCTGACTTGCCACTGCGCGACAGGAACCAGATGTCCTTCTCCTGTAAACACAATCGTTACTGCCCACTGCACCACTTGACTGGCAACTAGAGGCATTTACACTGGTGAAGATGCAACGGGGGAACAGACACCACTTGACTGGCGACTAGAGATCATGTATGGGGGAACAGGCACAGCTCAAGTTATAAACAAAGTGCTGTATATGCTGTAGCAGTTGCGTGATGGTCTCGTTCTTGGCCGACTTGCCACTGCGCGACAGGAACCAGATGTCCTTCTCCTGTACAACACAATCGTTACTGCCCACTGCATCACTACACTGGTTACTAGAGCGTGTCTACAGTGGTGAAGATACAACGGGGGAACAGACACCACTTGACTGGCGACTAGAGCGCATGTATGGGGGAACAGGCACAGCTCAAGTTATAAACAAAGTGCTGTATATGCTGTAGCAGTTGTGTGATGGTCTCGTTCTTGGCTGACTTGCCACTGCGCGACAGGAACCAGATGTCCTTCTCCTGTACAACACAATCGTTACTGCCCACTGCATCACTACACTGGTTACTAGAGCGCATCTACAGTGGTGAAGATACACCGGGGAACAGACACCACTTGACTGGCGACTAGAGCGCATGTATGGGGGAACAAGCACAGCTCAAGTTATAAACAAAGTGCTGTATATGCTGTAGCAGTTGCGTGATGGTCTCGTTCTTGGCCGATTTGCCACTGCGCGACAGGAACCAGATGTCCTTCTCCTGTACAACACAATCGTTACTGCCCACTGCATCACTACACTGGTTACTAGAGCGCATCTGCAGTGGTGAAGATACACCGGGGAACAGACACCACTTGACTGGCGACTAGAGCGCATGTATGGGGGAACAAGCACAGCTCAAGTTATAAACAAAGTCCTGTATATGCTGTAGCATTGCGTGATGGTGTCGTTCTTGGCCGACTTGCCACTGCGCGACAGGAACCAGATGTCCTTCTCCTGTACAAAACAATCGTTACTGCCCACTGCACCACTTGACTGGCAACTAGAGGCATTTACGCTGGTGAAGATGCAACGGGGGAACAGACACCACTTGACTGGCGACTAGAGCGCATGTATGGGGGAACAGGCACAACTCAAGTTATAAACAAAGTGCTGTATATGCTGTAGCAGTTGCGTGATGGTCTCGTTCTTGGCTGACTTGCCACTGCGCGACAGGAACCAGATGTCCTTCTCCTGTACAACACAATCGTTACTGCCCACTGCATCACTACACTGGTTTCTAGAGCGTGTCTACAGTAGTGAAGAGGCAACGGGGGAACAGACACCACTAGACTGGCGACTAGAGCGTATCTACAGGGGAACAGACACAGCTGTAGCAGCTGCGTGATGGGCTTGTTCTTGGCCGACTTGCCACTGCGCGACAGGAACCAGATGTCATTCTTCTGTACAACATAATCGTTAATGCCCACTGCACCACTTGACTGGCAACGGTACGATAGAAATGGAACATTCAGGACCTCCCGCAGTAAAAATGTTTGGCGGGGAACTGGCGCTGTCCCCCTACCCCGCCACCACGAGTACTACACCAGGGAGCCACGCCCTCGTCCCCACTCCATACATAACAACAGCAGTTCTGTCAACTTCCAGCATCCAGCGTAAAATTATGGGACCCTCAAAACAATTTTGTTGTATACGAAAATTATAGTAACCTAACCTAGCCTAACCGCCGCAGCGCGCTGTTTAAGTTTTCAACCTAAACGTTTCCTCCCCCACACTTAAAATTTGTTATCTCATTCAATACAGTCTTTTTTTGTGAAACAGGGAACAAATCTGGCTTATAAATAGACAGATAGATAAACAAATGTTTTAACACAAACGTCTGGCTCTATACCTGCTAAATCCCCGTGCGGAGAACGGGACATCTGCTAGTTTAAATTATTGTAACTTTTGATGAATACAGATTATTGTTTCTTTTTTATTATATTTTAAAAGACCATTGGAATATCTTACGTACCTCAATCGCTAAAATTGGTTCAGAAGTAACGGAGGAGTTCTCCAAACAAAAATCGTCTTAGCGTATTAATATATAAGATTCTGGAAATTACAGGATTTGTGGTTTGAAATTGTCATATTTTGGGAGTATACGACAATTCTGATGTTTATGTCAGTTGGCAGAACTGCTGTTGTTACGAATGGAGTAGGAACGCGGGCGTGGCTCCCTGGTGTAGTTCTCGCGGCTGCGGGGTGGGGGGACAGCGCCAGTTCCCCGCCAAACATTTTTACTGCGCAAGGACGGCGCTGCGGGAGGTCCTGACTGTTACAATTCTGCACTCCTGGCAACTAGAGCGCATTTACGGTTGTGAAGATGCAACGGGGGAGCAGACGTAGCTGTAGCAGTTGTGTGATGGTCTCGTTCTTGGCCGACTTGCCACTGCGCAACAGGAACCAGATGCCCTTCTCTTGTACATCACAATCGTTACTGCCCACTGCATCACTTCACTGGAAACTGAGTGTGTCTACGGTGGTGAAGATGCACCGGGGGAACAACACAATGTAACTGCTTTACTCAATAATGTCACAAGATTTATTTATAGAGCCTCATCATTATTTGACAATGCAACCTGTCTTTTGGCAATTTTTGAAGCTCACAATTGTAAAAAATGATTATGCACGTAAAAAGAATGACAATTGTATGTCACATTCCTATTGTCTCTTAACAGGAAAAATATAAATAAAAACACCAAAATTAATAAAAGAAGAATATCTCCTTATATAACAGGAGATTTCAGGTTGTTTAAAAGTATAAACATAGATGGCATCTTTACGATTGTAACATCGTCAAATATAAATCATTTACTTGACACACCATTTCCAAATATATTTTATTCCAACCTGTTTGAGCCGTGCCATGACACGATCCACATGTTCCTGTTGTTTTTTCTTCTCATCTTGCAACTTTTCTATCAGAGCTGTGTACCTCTCTATTTCCTTTTTCTGTTTGTTGGAAGGCTGAAAATACCAAAATGTATTTTAAATTACAAGTGGAAAAAATAAGTTTAAACCGTTCTCATAACTAATTGTAAGAAGCTGAATTTTGAAGAGAGAGGGGTTCAAATTAGAAAAAAAGATACTAGAACAACTCAAGAAAACTTTATTTCAAAACATTGAACAGGCTAAAGTTAGCCAGTTGTGGCATCCTTCAATCAAATTTTGCGCTGAAAACTAGAACTAATAAACTAAATTTATTATATGCCATATGGAAAGTCGTAAAAATAATTAAACAATCATGATCAAGTTTAGGGATGAGTCGATTCCAATTATTGATTCTCGATTCCACCGATTCTCAGGCTTAGAATCGGAATCAAGAATCGATGGCCCAAAGTCGATTCCAGGCCGTCGATACTCCTGCCGTTTACCCGCCGGTTGCTCAGATTTACGCCGCTAACCATAGAAAATTTGAGTCGAATAGTTGAAAATTGTATAGCTGCTCCCCCCGTTTACCCAGATTTAAGTCGCTAAATAATGATTAACAAAATATATAACTGAAATACAGAAAAATAAGACTAAAATCTATTTTTAGCTCATATGAAAGGAGACCAATAACAGCTGAGTTATTTATGGATACCTGTGAAGGAAGAGAAGGGCACTGGGAGGGTTTTGGATCAGGAAAAAAATCTGACCTTGGAGATAAGGAAGGAAGGCGGGACGGGAGGGGAGGATTAGGGTCCGGTTGAAATATAATAAATCAGTCGGCTGACCAACATTATTTCTTTGAGTCACTATCTTACAACCACGTTTTTCCCCATGAATTATGAATTTATATTAAATATTAAAGTATACAGTATATATTTATATTACTACAGTATACTAGTGAAATTAACATTAAATTATGTAACAATTGCATTAAAAATTAGTTTGATAATTAACTACAAAAAGCTGGTAAATAACATTACAGTATATTTAAAAACGTTGATCTACAATCATTAAAATTTAAAACAAATAAATTGCTTTCTAACTTTTATAAAAAAATTAAAATTCTAAACTATACATTAACATTAAAATTTCCTGACCTTTCCGACTTTTTAGGAATTTTCATATTCTTCTACGGGAAAAACTATCATTTCCGAAATCTGAGCATTATTTAGTACAAATATCATGTTTCTGCGAAGTGTCCTATTACCATGACCTACTATAGAAATATATTACAGGAACTAACCTAAACTAACTTAGCATAACTCCTGCAGCACTCACCAGCTCCTTGGGCACGTTGGCTTGGGCGACCTTCACCTTGGCCTTCTCCCGGTCATGCGCCTGCACCGGGATGAACAGGTCGTACATGGTGAGCGACTAGGACCTAACCTAACCTAGCCTAACTCCTGCAACTCACCAGCTCCTTGGGCACGTTGGCCTGGGAGACCTTCACCTTGGCCATCTCCCAGTCATACGCCTGCACCAAGATGAACAGGTCATACATGGTGAGGAACTAGGACATAACCTAACCTAGCCTGAATCCTGCAGCACTCACCAGCTCCTTAGGTACGTTGGCCTGGGCGACCTTCACCTTGGCCATCTCCCGGTCATTCGCCTGCACCAGGATGAACAGGTCATACATGGTGAACGACCAGTACCTAACCTAACTCCTGCAGCACTCACCAGCTCCTTAGGCACTTTGGCCTGGGCGACGTTCACCTTGGCCATCTCCCGAACATACGTCTGCACTGGGATGAACAGGTCATACATGGCGATCGACCAGGACCTAACCTAATCTAGCCTAACTCCTGCAGCACTCACCAGCTCCTTGTGTACTTTGGCCTGGGCGACCTTCACCTTGACCATCTCCCGATCATTCGCCTGCACCCGGATGAACAGGTCGTACATGGTGAGCGACCAGGACCTAACCTAACCTAGCCTAGCCTAACTCCTGCAGCACTCACCAGCTCCTTGGGCACACTGGCCTGGGAGACCTTCACCTTGACCATCTCCCGATCATTCGCCTGCACCGGGATGAACAGGTCGTACATGGTGAGCGACCAGGACCTAACCTAACCTAACCTAACTCCTACAACACTCACCAGCTCCTTGTGTACTTTGGCCTGGGCGACCTTCACCTTGACCATCTCCCGATCATTCGCCTGCACCGGGATGAACAGGTCGTACATGGTGAGCGACCAGGACCTAACCTAACCTAGCCTAGCCTAACTCCTGCAGCACTCACCAGCTCCTTGGGCACATTGGCCTGGGAGACCTTCACCTTGGCCATCTCCCGGTCATACGCCTGCACCGGGATGAACAAGTCATACATGGTGAGCGACCAGAACGTCACCAGGAACTGCGGGCTGATGTCCTCCCAAACCTTGCACCAACAAAAGAATATCAGTATTTAATTGAGGTGTTATTTTTATTGGATGCATGTGTTTTATTGGGTGTTCACTATGCATGTTTATATTTTACTCATTCCATAAACCTTCCTATTCCCCTTTGCCCTTGACTGATCTTAATGATTATGATAATTTGTCTTTATCCCAGATAAAATAACTGTCATATAAAGCAAAAAAATCGATTTCTCCATCCATAATGTAATATGCTTACGATTCCACAAGCAGTTCGCACTTAATCTACTTAACTGAAGGAAACTTTATGCCCAAACAGTTTGGACCGAATCTCTTTGTACTAATGCTCGCTTGGTGATTTCTGGAATTAAAAAAAATTTATTAACATTTTGTAAGATAAAACTAGGGGAGTACAAAACTTTTTGAGTTTTCGGCCAAGTATTTCAAGTGTTCAAGCGAGTATTTCTTGCCGATTTCCGGACGATCGTTAACGATTGCCAACGGCCAAATCGCTCCGTAAAGGCCGCAAATGGCGATCGCATCACGTAAAATCGCCCAAAAATGACAAATAGAAACATGAATTGGTCATAAAAAAAAAACAAATGTGTGTAAATGGCGACCCGACCGCGTAATTTCGGCCATATCATTGTTGCGGATTAGGAAACCCCAGCATAGCTGCTAATCACATCATCCACAAGCGGGAATACTGCGCAGGTTTCCGGAAAGATAGGATATAGCAGGAAAGGAAAGGGTTGGATGGGATGGCAGCCAAATCGACCCTTCAGAGGGCCAACTCCCGTGCCCCTGTGACAGCTGGGATGAGGCTCTCAAACAGGGGACCCCCTTCTGCCCTCCAACTGGTCAACTCAACTGACAGGGTATCCATGTACAACAGCCAGGGACCATCCATTCACAGGTTGGCAGGTTGGGGACCAAACCAGGAGATTCTGTCCCTAGCCGCTGCAAATGGAGGGACCAAAGGTGAAAGGGAAGTTTGTCATAATGGACTACCAAAAGACTTACCATATGTAATGACAACTTCATTTACAGTAAATAACTGGTCTATACACCAGTTTAAGAAACTGGTGTATAGACCAGTTTCTTAAACTGGTCTATACCAGTTTCACAAAACTGGTATAGACCAGTTTTAAGGTAGTCCTGGGACTTGTCAATACATAATCCAGTTTGATTGTACTGGCCAACAATTTGTATTGCTACTCATGTATTAGTTAGAAACCATGTTTAGATTATCAAATCTGGAGTGGTATCCAAATCTCATTTCACTACTCTAAACTACCATCTGATGGCAAACACTCGCATGAAAACACTCGAAACTCGAGAATAATTGACAATACTCGACTCCATAAAAAAATCACTACTCGCACACCACTCGATAAAACACGCACCAGGGCTGAACAGAGGGTACATACCTTAGGTGGGTGTAGAGGACGTACACTGGCTGCCACAGGAACCATAACTTCTGCAACGGCCTCACAATACTTGACTATCTTGGTTGCCGTTGACTTTTTACTGTTAGGGTCTGCCTTGCGTAGCTGTTCATATCTTTGCTGTTGACACAGTCAGACAAGTTTAATTAATAGAACAGATTAGAAGGAACTTTTGTTCAGGGTGTCTATTAAAAATAAAGTCACAACATTTTAGTTCCTCAATTTTAAGAGGAACTCTAATAACATTTTGGAGAACACAAATAGGCCTTATCGCTCTTATTTGAATTCAAGTACTAGAAATGTTTTTTATAAATTAACCAATTTTTGTGATGTTTTATTATTGTAAGGCAATCCTTTAAAAAAATTATTTCTTTAATCTTAAACAAGGAGGATTGGAAGAAACAGTAGACAACCTAACCTCGTTTTCTTTCGCTTTGATGGGGGAAAAGGTCATCGGGTGAGATCGGTTTACATTCGTAAGTTTTTTTGGGCTGTGATTATTATTTTTTAACAGTGAATGTTAACCAAATTTCCTGAAAAAGATACATCCAAATAGGGCTCGTTCTTTCTGACTGACAAGTTAAAGAAGACACTCTGATAACTAACTGCAATCAACTTAACTATTGAAAACACATATCTCTAACACTGGTTCTAGCGTTCAACAAATCAAACAACATCGATGGAGTTGAACTGTGACTGGTCACTTAGTCATCACTACATCACAATAATAGTGTTTAACACACATCACTGATATTCAATGTACTGTAGTTGCTCCAAACTAAGTAGACCCAGGTAGTTTAGATTGAATAATTGTTTAAATAATAAAACACACAACTTTTATAAAGAATAATTTGTTCGATATTTATCAGAGAAAATGTACAATTTATACAAGGCAATTATACATAACTTTTTTGCACTACCATAAATGTATGCTCTCTTTAACATTTAGACCGTCAGCTGCAGTTTATTATTAAATCATTAGGGCTATGTTCCATGTTCTCAACAACATTAAATCCGGATAACAAACTTTTTCCCCACATCCAGAATATTGAGTGAGTATACATAAAATTGTAGATATTACATTTCACAAATTATATATTAGAGAGATGGATAAGTGTTCACTCTATCTAACTTACATTGATAGCGTGTGTGAACATAGGCCTGGCCAGGAAGAATGCAACATCCATGCGGATGTGGTAGTCTTGCAGCATGGAGTGTATGGACGGCAGCTTGGTCACGTACTCATCCATGGTCAGTGTGGAGCCCAGGAATGTTCCGAACTGCACCAGTGTGTCCTGGCACTAAAACATCAAGTCAGGTAATAAATATGTTGCTACATAAAACTTATAGCAATGAGCGTCATTTTATCGGCATTTAAATCTGCTACCTAAAACATGGTTCGTTACGGTATAAACATTCATATAATTTTAAGCACTGTATGAAGTCTGGGTCTGGCATTTGGAGTAACAAACCGACAAAAAAGTAACTAATTCATTACGTAGGCTGTAATATCACCAGGTCCGTACAGCATCTAGTCTGATCAGTGGCTGAGTGGTCTAAGGAGTATCCTCCCGGCCAGGGGTATTTGAATCACAGGTTTGAATCCAATCTCAGTCCTAGGTGGATTTAAGTAAGGTGTGCTATTCAGAAGGACGAATTTGAGCATGTTCTGCGCAGCCTCCAGATGACGGCTACAGTGACAGCTGATGTTACTCTCAGCTAGAGCCTATCCAAAAACCCAGGTCGGGATTGGAATGTCTACCCTCCCTCCATCTCCATCCACAACACCACGGCCGCGACTAAACTTGCAGAGTTTCGCTCCTACTGCCACAACTCCAAATAACGCTGATTTAATTGTAAAAATTCTTATATATTCCTGGCCTGCATGAAACAGGCTTAATAATGGTATACCTTTTATATTCCAAATACCAAAACTGCTTATTTTAAGTGATGGTAAACTATTACCATGTTTTACTTGTGTATTGTAAAATACTTTTTATTTTTGTAAACGGGACAGTTTTGGATTAGCCAATTGAAACATAAATGTCTACTTTACATTTTTTGTTTCAAGGTTTTTTTGTCGGAGTTTTGGTTTGGCCAGTACAAGGACACTTTTAGGTAAATTTCAATGTTGGCGCGTCAAGACCAAATGCAGGAAGATTGTGACAGACAGCAGCAAAATCCAAAGCTTCTTTTTCCTCGAGGAAATTCGCTAGCAATGTACAAAATAGATGACGTCCCTCTCAATGACGTCAGATAATAATAATAAATATCTGCTCTCAATACCGTCCCTTCAATAACGGTGTGGTGGTGATGAAGGGACGGTAGACGTTCTGATCCCGACCTGATTTTTTGGATAGGCTATAGCCGCCACTGAAGTTTCCCATAGTTGCAAACTCGTTCCTAAAAAAGCGCGTCACCGAAGTATTCTGACTACCCCATGTCCCCCACTCCTTCACATAGGATAGTCAGAATACATTGTTGATGCGCTTCCGCCTCCAGATGACGTTTTGTTGATAGTCCCCGTAATAGCAAACCTGTATACTCGGCCCCCATGTTATTCAAATGGAGAATAAGTAAAGTTGTATATCTCTCTTAATTATCAACCTTAATTAATAAAACTTTGTATGTAGCTTCACCTGGTTGAGTTATATTGATAATTGCAAAAATACACGTTTTTTATCTTCCTCGTTGCAGCAAACCTGCATACTCGGCCCTAATGTTATTCTTATGGAGAATAAATAAAATGCTATATATCACTTATTTATGAATGTATTTTTGTGAAACTTGGTAAGTGGCTCTATGTAGTAGTGACACACATATATATGCATTGGAAATTCGCTGAGTACGCAGGTTTGCTAAGACAGGGGTATTACTTATACTTCCTGTGTGCTTGTCTACTGGAAGCACTTTATTAATTATTTAAAATGTTCAGGCATCCAAAATATAAACAAATTAAAAACAACACAGATTTAACTGTTCTATGTTCCAAGCTCGGTGCTTAAACTGTTAAACAGTAATATTTCCACACACCAATATTTGCAATTTCTAGCCCTTAACAGATTAAAGTTATGAAAGACTAGCTGATGTACCCGTTTTTCGCATGGTTTAAACGGTTGCGATCTTGAAACAGCTGTTCTTGCTTCTGCTCTTTAAAGGTCTGTTTTGCTTGGAGTGGCTGTTGCGACAATCGTTCAGCGATCGACGCTCTGCCATCATCGCGCACTACTGCTCTTACCAGAGTTCCATGGTTCTGTATTCCTCCGAGCGGCTGACGCTAGCGGCTCTAGCGCCTTCAGCGTCAGACTCAGCCCCGACTGCTCTCGGACCAATTGGAGACGCTGCAGTCGCACGTCTGTTGTACGCGTGTTCAGCGCAAAATAAGTGCTCTCAAAGTAGAAACGCTTACTTTTTTTATATCAATCAAATGAGAAATTGCTTGAGGCGTTAGTACCTCACCCTGCAGTTTATTTTTTAAAATTTTCTATACAAATATTGGCGAGACAATGGTATTATTTGTAGAAAAACTAAATCTGAACGGTCTCGTACAATTTTTACGCTATGTCCCATTCTTCAGAAAAACTCCATCATCGGAACTGATAAATAACGATTTCATCTATGTATTCACCAAATTGATTAAATCAATAGTTCGAGTGATACGCAGAATTCTAAAATCGTGTTAATAAGTTAATGTCTAATTTTGAAGAGAATAAACTTGATTAATGTATTTACAAAAATACTATATATGTATTACAAATAATATTCCGGGGAGAATCTCCACCGGACCTGGACCAGCCCTTTTGCATGGGGTTAATGTCATACCCTCCATGTGACGGTGTCCCATTTTTTCCTTTTGCCGATCGATCACTGCTAACTTAGAAAACTATTTTATTAAACTAGAACCTAAGCCTCACTTTCATTAACCATTTAAAAAATATGTATGGCTTCCATACAAAAAATGAAGTCAATTACAATAAGACCGCTGCTGGAACAATTGAGTCACAGTCACATAAACTTTTCCATACGAAAGACTCATTTTAGTGACTAGGCTATCAAAGGGGCCATACAAATATTACGTAACGCACTACGGGACGGGGGGGGGGGGGGTGCTAGGGTACGGCGTAGTGTTACTCTGCGTTATATGGTTGGGTCAGGCTCAGCGTTACGTAACTCACACATATAATGTAGGAGTTAAAAATAAAATTGCGTTTCATGATCTGATTTAGTATTTTATTATTTTTACTATTTATTACGTTTTTATTATTTATTTTTATTCATTAAACAAATTTTAATTTTATGACAGTTATTAAAATTTGTTACGTTTCAGATGGTTTAGTTTATTGTCTTGTTTGAATGTCAAAAATGTTACTTAACCCTCCAAGTGTTATGTGTCGCTATAGCGACACAAAACACATCCGCTGGGGTGTTTACTGTCGCTGCGTCGACAGTCAAACAGCGTTTACGGAATAGGCTCTGGGGCGCATTGAATCTTAATGAACCGGATCGAAATTGGTATCGCCGTTTACGGCAGATTCTAAGCTTTCTCCTGATGTCTATCTGCAGACGCTTTTTACGTTCGTGCCAATCGTACTTCAGCAGACAGCTGAAGTGTGAAGGTTTGTTGTGCGTCGTTAACCTAACTTCGGGAATAGTGTTGTTTTGTGATGTTTTTCGTTGTTTTTATTTGTAAAAATGGGCAGTATTGCTATGTGAGGCTTTAGAAGAAAGGTTTAGTGATGGTGGATGGTTGGTTGATGTTCCTGGAGAAATAGGCGGCAGTGATATCGAGGTAAATTATCCTTCCGACTGTAACGTCGCCAAGGCCATTTTGCTTACTTGCTATAGCAAGCAACAACAGATTATTATTTTAAACTTTTTTATTTGCTGTTTTACCTAATTATTTGTTTATATATTTAGTATCCTTATAAAATTTAAAACAAATTGGCTACCTTGAAAATTGTATATTCTAGAAACGTTTATAATTTGATGGAGCGAGAACTTAAAGATTTTTTTATTTGTCTTTATTTTAACATCACATAATTTTTCTATTATACTTTTTTTGAGATGTTATGTACATAATATTGAAGCCCATGATTTTCTGAACAAGAAAAACTATACAATAATGCAGTTTGGAGTGTTTTTGAGTTTTTTACATTTATTTAAATAAAACACTGCGAAATCACCAAAAATAGGCAAACATTAAGACCATTATTAAAGACACTTGGAGGGTTAAGAGAAAAGGTAGAGTAAATGTTACTTCATGTTGTCGTTTACCTCAAACCTAATCGTTATCGTTTTTAGCTTTATCATAATCTTTTTATTTTGTTAGTTCAAAGAATAGGTTTTTTATTTTTATTAATTTGTTATGAATGGTATAATAAATTTATTTTATAAATTATAAACATTACCTCATTGAAATGTTTATAAAATTGTTATATTTAAACGATTGCAGCGTTTTAACATCTACTACGATTATGTTAAATGGTTATTTAGGGGTGGCAGGGGGGGGAGGCTCAGGTGTTACGGTGTGTTATGTGGGGGAGGGAGTGGGCTTGAGATGACGAAAATTGCGTTACGTAATATTTGTATGGCCACAAGCTCACACAAGACCGCACTAAGTGATAGCACAACTGCCAACGCGGACGTTAGCGGTTGGAGTGGAGGAAAAAAAAATCACAACGATCACCGCTAGGCTTCTGTCTCTCAGCGTTTGACGCTCAGCGTCGATCGCTGAGCGGTTGTCGCAACAGCCGCTCCGAGCAGAAGACCTTATGTGCAGAAAGATGGAGAAGTTAAACGGAATTTAGATTGTGGAAGCGTGTGATTATTTTAAGTTAATATAAGTTTTAGAGGATTGTTTGGCAGGAATTAAGTTAAATAAATAGTCAAATAAAACATTTTATAGTTGTATTTTTACATTTCCAACAAATAATTAAATAAACAATTGTAAAGTTAAAGTTAGTTTTAAATAAGCCAAAAATTGTGATTCATTCTTTGGTAAACATTACTTAAGAATGAATCACAATTTTTGGCTTATTTAAAACTAACTTTAACTTTACAATTGTTTACTTAATTATTTGTTGGAAATGTAAAAATACATTCCCCCTCATTTCCCAACAACTTCAATTAACTTAACTTCAATGAGGTTGCCTAAACTAACTCTTCCTTCTTTTGATGGCAATATTCTGAAATGGCAGGAGTTTTGGGACTCATTTGACTCAGCAGTTCACAGTAATCAACATTTCAATAAAGTTGATAAATTTAACTACCTCAACGCTCAATTAACAAGTGACGCAAAACTTTGCATTGCTGGGCTGTCACTGACCTCTGAAAATTATGATATTGCGATTTCAATGCTTAAAGACAGGTTTGCCAACAACCAACTTATCATTAACTCTCACTATAAAGTTTTGATGGACTTGAACCCCTTACAAAACTTAGGTGAGGATACCAACTCAAATTTCTTTTTTTCACTTATTATGAGGAAGCTACCTCTCGATGTTGTAATTAAGGTTGAGGAACAAAATGTTGACAACACACTTGATGTCAAACATTTATGCAGTATAGTTAAAAATATAATCCAAGCTAGGGAAAAATCTCAACTCCTATTAGGTATAAACTCTACAAAATCCCTTAGCCTACAACCAGAATATCGAAGTGATCTACAGCCCTCAGATAGGGATAATCCTTCAACAACGCAGGCACTTCTGAATGTTTACTTTCTTCTAAAATGTAAACATTGAAACTTAAGACGTTCACGGGGCGTAGCCCGAGGGGATTTTAAGGATGTGAATAGACCTATATGTTGCAAGGGTTCAAGATCTACCTTTATGTAAAGTTTCAGCCTAGTCGGTTCAGTAGTTTTTGCATTTACCCGGAACAGCAGACAGATACACAGACAGAAACCACCTCTTCTTTATAATATTATATTATAGATATTCATTAAGGTCACTAAAGCTACTGTGGGTCCAAGGTAAAATGCCTTTTATCACTCTGCTAAAACTATGCAATCGTTTACTCATTAAATTGATTAAGTCATTCTCATTGTTTAACAAAAAACAAACAGAAATAAGTAGGTAATAAGGAAAAATTCCTTTGATAACACATCATACACAGGGACTTACCTAATTTGTCACCCCTTTTGTTATCAAAGGATTAAATTAACAATATTTAAAAATATGTCAAATTAATATATACCAACTATAATTGACCAAGCTAGTTGGTTTACCTGGTCGTAGAGTTTGCCGACGAGTTTGAGATGGCTCTTGTCCGTCTCGCGGTAGACGACGCAGTACCGCTGCTGGGCCATGAGCAGACACAGAGCCACGGCCAGGTTGTCCTCTATCAGGGCCTCCTTGAGCCTCAGGGAGGACTTCTTGGTGTTACGCACCTGGGAGAAGTATCCTGCCTGTGACGTCAATAACAGTGTTAAACAACTACAGGCACCATTAACAAAGTTATAAATACTAGGAAAGCTTTGGTGGGCCCCAGGCAAAAATACTTGACCATGCTATTACCTTGACCCTACCTTGCCATCTCTAATACTTACTGTTTCCTGCTTGCAATAACATGATAGATGTCTGTAGTCAAGTAGCAGACGTCATGAGTAACCATTATTTTGGTCCTGTCATTGTGATTTAAGTCAATATTAATCGGTTAAATCATCATATACATCAAATTATATGCGATTTGATCGTCATTCGTAACCAATATTATGTGATCTGGCTTTGTTCACAGATAATTTAAATAGGTCATTCACGTTCACATTGAATACTAAATGGACGGGTGATCGTTACTGGCAAACTTCACACGATCCACTGGTCGTTATGCCCGATATTACGCAGTTTAGGAATTCTTATCGTTAGCGATATGTACTTGCCAAAAAATCTCGCTCTATTTTCATCAAGTTTTTTTTAAACTTAGAAGTTTGAATATTTCAGAAACTAGGCTAACCAAAAACTCCTCAGAAAAAATCAAATTTTCAAGTGCTTTCCCATCCCTAGTTAGATGATAAGACATTGGCAGCACTGCAAACCACTGTGTAAATTGCCTCTCATGGCGCCGTCGCCACAAGGTTCTGTTTTACAAAGGGCTCCAAAAGTATGGCCTAGTTCAAATTATCAAAAAAAATCTGTAAATGGGCCAATCTAGAGAATATAAAAGTAACTTGATTAAGTGCATACTGCTACTAAGCTCAATAATTTGATCCTACAATCTGTAAATTTAAATGTAGACGTGCCATATTACCTTACTTGAACTAATTTTGAAAAAAAAAAACAATATACGAAAAATTAGCTACTGGTGCTTAACACTAAATATTATATTTAATCGTCCTCTAAATAAATAATATTTAAAGCCCAAAGCTTCCAAATTTTTTCGATTATTTTGGAAAAGGTCGAAAGAAGTGATATGGGTCTATAAATTTACATGTACACATGTCAAAGTAACTTATCTTGGACTAATTTGAAAAAGGAACAATTAGCTACCGGTACTTGATACTTAATACTAGATATTAATATTATTTAAGGCCTAAAAGTTTCAACATTTTTTTGATTATTTTGAAAAAGGTTGAAAGAAGTAATATGGGTCTGTAATTGCTTAAGACTGTGTTTGGTCCTTTCTTACACAAAGGGGAACCAATGCTATCTTGAGCTGATTAGCTATCTTAAACCTGTCATTAAACTAAGACTAATTATTAACAAGAATATGTATATCTGCAACTGTTGCAAACAAACTTGTAATAAAAAATAAATTAAACCCATCAATTCCATGAAATTTATTATTGATTTCACTACTTATCCCAATTCTTCTGGTAACATTTTCAAAAGACATTGACATTACGTTTCTCTTTAAAAATATGATCAAAAGATAAATTCAGTCTGACAAGAAAGAAAGAAAAAAAGTGTTTCGTGAATTAAAATCCTATAAATTAATACAAATCAAATATAATTTTTCTTGTGATCCCGGACTAATGGAAATCTGTTGACACTAACATTGCCGCTTAGCTGGTTGTCACGCGACGCCGCTACACCTCCACACCGCTTACCTCTCCCTTGAGCAGTTCCCCGCCGGACATGGCCTCCAGCTGCTCATCAGTCATCTCCTCCGCTGCTTCTATGCCGGCCATCTTCTGCACCACCTCCTTCAGGATCAGCAGGTCTAGACTATAAAAAAACACAATTTAAAATTGTGCATTTTTAATAATTTACGAGTAAATTATGTGACAACTTGCTCGATATTCAAATTGCAAACAAAAGATATTGCCCTAAAATAAAAATAATTATTACTTGATATTTTTCCAATTTGAAATCATACAATTTTCATACTCTAGAACCCAACAATTAAATTTCAATATCTCTTCATCAACAGCCTGTCAGCAGCCCTGCCGGGCAGCCTGTCGGGCTTTTTGTGACTCATCAAAAGCCCTGTAACCAATTAGTCCAGGTTGCCCGTTATTACTTATGGGGGTGTGCAAATAGTGATTTTTAGCATAGAGTCGAGTTGTAAAATAAATTATTTCCCTAGCCAAAAAAGTTAATTTGCCCTGACTTTCGACTCGGAATGTGCACTTTATTTACAAAAGATAATAATTAAGAAAATTTTGTTTTGCATCAGCCTCTAACTTCCCTTTACACATCCTACATTCTCGAGTTGTTTTGTTTTTTAATAATTTAATATAATAAATATTATTGTATTATTGTTAAATAACAAAATACATTACTAACCTCTTCTCCATCTTGAGTTGGTTCGCCAGGTATTGCAGCAGCCCGGTCAACTCTATGTTGTACTTCTTGAAGATGTAGCCACAGAACTGAGCCAAACTTTGCAGCCAGAGCGAGATGGAGGTTCCATCGTGCTTGATCCTGACAAAAATTAAAAGATTTTCACAATATGTACTGGATATGAAGAAAACCGTGTATAGATTCAATAAATTAAACCTAAGAAAATACAACTTTTTCCATTTTCCTTAACTTTCATATTTATCCTCGTGTTATTTTACATCTATAAATCAAAAAATTGGCTGGGAAAAAACGTTAGTAATTAAACTATATTATAGTTTTGCTTAAATGTATAGTAAACTTACTGAAAAAAACTTTAAACCGAAATAAATACAAATTAGATTGTACTCAATGACCTTAACCATGTTCCTTCTTATAAAAATAACAAGCTAAAAGAAAAAGCTACCCAAAAACATATTACAAGTTAACTTTTGTACAAACTACTCTACGACTAGAATTAATTCAGAACATAGTGTGTACCGATACATACAGTACTACACTACAAAGCGTAGGTTCGTACTTTCATGTCTACCGATTTCGTTCTTGTGACCTATGTAAATCAAAACTGTCAAAGATCACTTTGGTAAATCGAATCTCGATACTTAAAAATTGTCAATAATTCAAATTATTCATGTTGTCCTTGAGATTAATTTTTGTTAAAGTTATAAGCAAGAAAGTAAGCAACAATTAAGTCCATTTATAGTTAACTTTTAAAACATCTTTAACTTCTTGATTTATTCAGAGTTCAATATTACTCTACCCTTAGTTTACGGTAAAAGTATTGTTTTACACCAACATGTTTCATAGTTTTAGTAGGGGCGAGTACTCGAGTTTTCAAGTTCCTGTAGAGTATTCTAATACTCGAAGGCCGAGCGAGTATTAGAGACTACTCGAAAATTCAAGTCGAGTACACCCGCCGTTCAGCCCAAACAGTTGAAAATTATATAGCTGCTTCCGCCATTTACCCACGTTTACGCCGCTAGCTAATGTTTAACCAAATAAGTGACTGAAATAAAGAAAAATAAGCCCAAAATCTAGTTTTAGCTCAAATGAAAGGAGACACTGGCAAGTGCGTTATTTATTATGGATACCTGTGAGTTAAGATAAGTAAGAAGAGAGGGGGAACAGGAAGTGTTTAGGTCTGAGGCAAAAAATCACTTTCTTGTTGAAATGTTCTGGTTTCGATAAACTAACCCAAAATCGTTGTATGGATATATATTTTTAATACTTGTGTTTTGTTTGTTATGGTGAAAACAGTAGGCACTATATATATATATATATATATATATATTTTTTTTTTCTTTTACATCATTCATGGTAAAATAAAGGTTAAAATAAAATAAATAATAACATTAATAATTTAATAAAATGTTATGTTTATAATTAAAGTTTAATATGTAAAAAACATTGTTTTCAATAAAAAATTTAAATGAGTTTTTTTTTACTTTTTAAAGAAATACTCGACTCGATACTCGAGTAGTTTGGTTCAATACTCGACTTGATTAAAAATAAAAAAAACACTACTCGCCCACCCCTAAGTTTTAGAGGACATTTCTATTTGGATGCTCTCTTAAACCAAAGTGAAGTTCTATAAAATGTGGACATCAATCTGTTTTTATGTCTAAGAAAACATAGAAACCAACCCAATAGCATAATTTATGTAATGAATACTTTCTTCTCTGCCTCACCTCTCCTTCTCTCCAGCCACCAGGGCCTCGACCACACAGTATCCTAACACATCATACGACATGGTGGTCAGGTACTTGAGAGCATCCACCACCGGCACTATCAGGTTATCATACGACTGGATCTGGATCAGCATCTGTGTCACATTGCAGATTAGTATCTCAAAACAGTGGACACCAACAAGACCAACATTTAGTAAAACGAAAGACGGTAAACAATATTTACAAAGTTTACTTCCATTCTCACAGCCAACTTCAATCAATAAGCCTATATTTGACCATTTCCTTTTCCAAAACTGAAAAACAATAGGGATGGATGTAATAGGAATGGGTTGGTTGCATTTTTTATCGGTTCGGTTTAAAAAAAAAAAAAAAAAAACAGTTGTCGGTTTCGGTTATTTTTAAGAATTTACCATTACTGTCTCATCCATCCTTTAAATTTAAGTTTCTGCCTAGATTAAGTTAAAGTTAAACCTAGATTCCAAAATTCTGCCTATCTTACATCACAGGGTCATTATCAACTCAAAAATATCGTTTTTTACCAAACTTAAATTAATTATATACCTATAAATACTTATTTAAGACTTTGTTTCAATGGTTTACATAAATACTGCTGCAGAAACACTACGCAGGAGTTGGTTAAAGAAGTCACAAGTAATCAATCAAAGACAAATCAAATAAATTTAAATTAAATATTATGGGCCATTACATAACTAATTTATCACCTAGGCTTAAAACAATTTTTAGCTAAATAATAGCAAAGTTAGCCTAGGGCAGTACCTTTAACTTATTGTTAAGATGTTAAGGTTTAAGATTAGTCTACTGTAGGTCTAACCTTAAAAACAAAATAATTCTACCTGGTTTTGCTGATATTTTAGTTTTGCAGACTTTTGAAACCCTAGAATCTTTTCCTACAGGAAGGATATATAATCGTAAATACAGTAGGATTTATATTTACAGAAACAGTAGGACTAGAACTAACTCTGGGGTCAGGGTTATTAGCAATGTCAATTGGGCTAAATGGTAGATCGAAGACTAATTCTTCTTCTGGCATTCTCTACGATATTAATAAACATTCTTAATAAAAATGTCCGACTTTATTAAATACACAGTAACATTGAAATCCCGTAGACCCTCTTAGACGTCGCGTTGTCGTCTCCTAATGAGTTGAGTGATGTGATATGCATAATCCGATATAAACGAATACACTCGCGAAGGTTATACGTGAGTTGTCGCCTGAAGACACTGACGATCCTGGTGTCTGGAGTCGAAAACACTAGTGAGCCTGACAGTTGGAGGTCAAAACTCGTGCTTATTGCTGTTCTTGTATTGGTTGTAGTTTTTATTCTCACCACAAGAGCTAATGAGGCGCTCTTGTTCCGTGAGGTAAATTCATGAATGTAACTTATAGCTGTGATGTGCGTGTTCAATATGTAACGTACTGAAATATCGCGATAGAGATGATACGATACATATGATGCGTCACTGTCACTAGCAGACTAAGTCCGAACTGCAGTCGATTAATATTTAATTTCTCAAATCTAGCCTTTTTTTAATTTGTGTTAAGGTTAACTCATCACATATATGTTCTTCTTTTTAAAGATTAAACCGTTCGTTAAGTTAGTAATCAGTAATTTTGAATACGATATTACAAAGGCGAAACATTTTTAACAATACAGGTATTGCGATTCAGTACTTCGATATGATACACGGCAATACTTATCATATTGAATACATGTATTCAATAAGCAGTAATAATCCCTGCAATGGTTGTCATACCAAACCGAGATGACATTTAAGTCATTTAAGTATTGGGCTTATGTATCGCGATACAAGTACTTCTTTTATTGTATCATTTTCGACGTATCGTGTCATTAGACTCTCACTCATATATCTCATTGACTGGGTTAGGAGTTTAAGCGATATTTGTACAAAATTATAATGCTTATTTCCAATACGAGCACTTACTGACAGTGAAAAACCGAAACCGACATTTGACCATCGGTTCTCGGTTTCGTTTTTTTTTGTAAAAAACCGGTAAAACCGACAACCGACTTGAAGACATCCCTAGAATGTAATAATAAAAGTGCTGATGCCTTTACCCACATTAGATTTATTAACAGCTAAATTAATTTGTTGTGACTGGTTCGTAAACGAAGAAAAAAAGTGAACCCTACACTCAACATGTTCAGTGCGGCGCGCCGGATTTACGGCAGTTACCTAACAAGGAAACAAATGCAATTATCCTGAATATTCACAATTAACTCAGTGAATGTGATAAAGTATATATATATGATAATGGTAAATGTATAGTTAGTGTTTTATAGTCAAGCAAGTTTTTAAAAGAACCATATGTAGAATGATTTACTTTGTTAAAAACTATTTAGTGATCATTTGTTGACATTCTTGTATATTATATGTAATTGCAACAATATTATTTTGCTTCAAACATTGTATTTTCCTCAGTCATTCCACAACTCTTTCGAGCACCTGTACACATGTAAGTCAAACACATCTATGCATAAACTGATTTCACTGTTTCATAACCAATTCGGGTTTATATTTTGTTATTGTATAAACTCAGTTTTTTTCAACTTACAACTTTATATTTCTTCATTACATTCCAGTGTTATTTGTTCACATCTACACATATTTTGCTATTTTATTTTCCAGCTTCATAATTTTTTAAACACAACTTATTTATTTTAATATTGTTACACTGTCTATTTTCATGCTGTTGAGTGGTACACAGTGCCACCAGACCCCTAATAGAATATAATAATGTTATTTATTATTTTTTCCTAAAACCTGAAAATTGTAAGCTGCTATAAACTCTTAAGCAATACAATATATTTTAGCCAAATTAAAAAAGTATTCAAAAAGGGTAAAAAGTGTCAAAATTAAAAAGTATCACTGAAATAAAATAGCTTTAGTTCATTAAACAAAATCTGAAGAAACTACAAAAAATCAAAAACAATACTTATTAATAGTAAACAAGTTTTTGTGTATCTTTTAATACTCTGTTTTGCAACTAAAACAACCACACATCTTCATGCGCTGGGGTATAACTGACCCAGATCGACTTTCACAGCTGCTTATGATTCAAGGGCTTGTTACTAACAGCCGACAAAGTGGATAGAAGAGAAACCAAATGTTTTTTGGCAGCTTCTGAACTGCTCACCAATGTTGCCAATCCATCAAAGAAACAATCTGTTTCAAAGAAACAGAACCAAATTTTAAGCTGTAGGGATATGATAAGACTCCTGCACAACCACCACAACTCTAAAGAGTTTGATTTACAACTCTTTCATGGATCATCATGATTTCTTTTTGGAGATGTTATCAATTCTCTGAGGTTTAAAAACAGTTAAAACAGCATAATAACGAATTCTGAATCTCAAATGGTTCTTACATAGTCAAACAATATCCCTGGCGCAGAGTGAGTCAACTTGCCGATGTGTCGTCCCATGGGCTTGATGGTCTCTTTGGTCACTCGCTTCATAATGCCTTTGATCTTCTTGAGAGTTTCACCCCTTCGCCTCAACAACTTGGCATGATGAAGGTGTGTCTCGTTCTTCCATCGGCTATACAGACAGTACCTGCAAAACGTACTGATTGCAATATTCCTGTCCCTTGTGGTCAAGGTCTAAAGTTACACATAAGTGTTTCTGGCATGACTTGACAACTACTTAGTTTTGGATAGGGCTTTAGCCAATTTGCAGGAAAATATGGATATGACATGCAGGCCTACCTTGGAAAGTACAGGCATCCTAATGATAGCACACTGACATTACAAAAACACATGAGAGAATATTTCAAGGTAAATGGAGAAAGTATTGGTTTCGTCAAAATTTTCAAATTTGAGTTGTTGGTGGAAATATTTGTTTTGGTGCTCCCTGAATCCAAAAAAGGGATTTTTGAGTGATGTCTTTGTGTCTGTCTGGATGTGTACAGAGCTAGAGATGACAACAGTGGACCGATTTTGATGAAATTTGGTATGTAGGTACTAATCCACGATATCTCCAGGCGTTTCTTCATTTATTTTTTATTTATAAGGGTAATTATGCCCCAAAAAACATGAAAAATCCAAATTTCTCAAACACAGCTCTAACGATTTTAATTAACCCTTTCGCATATCATTTTAGGCTCACCTGTGAACCCTTCAGGCCACAGGTCTATGCATGTATAGATGCATAGGGCATAGGGTAACATGTAATAGGGCATACACTTGTAGGAAAGACTACAAAGCCTACTATTTTAACCATAATGTAAAAACAAATTAAAAAATAAATTAAAATAAAATGGTGCTGACATGCGATAGCAATGGGAAATGGCCCGTCGGCTCAGAGACGACATGCAAGTGGAAAGGGCTAAACTTTAGTAGTTTGCAGAGCTTTAGGTTTCCAACAAAATTACACTACCCAAATTTCTGGAAAAATTCCAGTTCACAAGTTACAGGACTTAAAATTTACAAAATTAAGTTTTTTCATTTTACATAAAAAAATTTTAAGTGCTAAATAAAATGTACGTATCACTATTAAAGAAAGCTCAAAAAACTAAAAAATATTGTATTTTGAATTATTATTCTATGATTACTGGTTGCGGAGAAAATTGAAACTTTCATTTAGCGGTAAACACAGTACGTTGTCCAATGTTTTCTTATGGGGAATACAAGGATTACAATTTATCTCTTAATTAGCCTAATGATTAATTTAATTGAAATTTGATATGCAGGTCAAGTTAGCATTAAGCAACAGAGGATATTCCAAATATGAATCCCCCTTACCCTGGGGGGGGGAAGAGGGTGATTCCCCTCTTAAAACCGCTGTATAGCAAAGGATTTTGTAGTGGCACCAAAAATGGGATTTGGATGAACATTTCAGAAAAAAGGTTTTTTAGAAGGTTTTTGTTGTGCATTATACCATACTTTATATTCTATACTTAGTAAATAAATACACCCGTCGCAGCAAACCTACATACTCAGCGAATTTCTAATGGAGATATAAATGTCTTAATACTATATAAAGCCACTTACCAAGTTTCATAAAAATATATTCACAAATAAACAATATATACAATTTTAATTATTCTCCATAAGAATAACATTGGGGCTGAGTACGCAGGTTTGCTGCAACAAGGAACACCTAAAAAAAGGTGTTGTTACGCTAATATCAATATAACTCAACTAGATGAAGTCGTATAACGGTTTTTAATCATTTATGTTCATAATTAAGGGAGACAGAGCATTTAATTATTCTCCATAAGAATAACATGGGGGCTGAGTACGCAGGTTGGCTGCTACGGGAGTCTTTGGCAAAAAATTGTTTTTTGAGCAAATATCAATAGACCACAACGAGATGAAGCCGAATACCAAGTTTCGTCAGTATACTTTCATAAATAAGCAAGATATAACATTTTTCTTTTCCTCCATGAGAATAACATTAGACAATGTACTGAGTTTAGCACTTTCAATATCTCGGTAACCAATTGACGTTGAGGAATGTTCAAAATACCAAATTGTGTTTTTTTAAGCTGAATCCAATGGTAAAATCTAAAATTTGAATATCTCAAAAATTATATGTACAAAATAACAAAATAAAAACATTTTTGGGGTACAAAACCCCCCCAAAATACCCCTTTGGATGGAGCGATCTGGTTGGTTTTTTAACTTAGTCATAAATGTTGCTTCACACGTTTATACCAAGTTTCATCAAAATCGGATCATTTTTAGGAGAGTTATCGTGCTCACGGACACACACACACACACACACACACACACACACACACACACACACACACACACACACACACACATATATATATATATATCTGTATATATATATCTGAGGTCTGGGGACCTCAAAACGAAAAGTTATCATGGTCCCGGGCCTAGGTCTTACCATGCCGACTACGGTAATAGCTTCTTCCCTATAGGGGAAATTCGCTGAAACAATTTATTCATTAAAGTTGGGATAAAAGGGAGGAAGTATGTGTCAGTTTCCTGATACCGTTTATTTTAAGATTTTCTGTAATATTAACTCTGTCCAAAAACTGAGTAGGTTGAGTTGTCATCTTTTCTTTATAGTAGCTGCAAATTAATCAAACAATAGTTGAATTTGGCTACAGTCCACCGACCTGGTCTGGTAGGGCAGGAGTTTCATGACAGTCCAGATGTGGTCGGCCACACAACAGTTGGCATCCAGGTACGAGAGGCTCGGCAGGATCACCTGGTCCAGCAGGGAGAGGGTGTCCCAGTAGAGCAAGTCCTCCACCAGTGGTTGCTGAGAGTTTGCAGTGGCCTACACCAGTACAGTCGATAAGGACAAATAGTTTCAATAAATATCTCACATCATTTCTAACTGCTTTTAATATTATTTATTTTGAGACAAAAATCAAGCATATTTTTTTAACTTAGTTCTATGACATCACCCATCCTATATTTGATTCCTACGAGACAACATACTGCTTTTAGACATCCATTTTTTATATATTTTATATAAAATCTCATGCTAGAATCCTGTTAGGGCTCCAAATTATTTGGTTCTTGCTAAATTATTGTTTTGTTGCACATATTTACTTACATAAGGGTCTAATTATAACTTTTAGAGTCAAAATAAGTATTTAAACTGCCAAAACAATGAATTGTTTTTTTTTTTTTTAGTTCTTTTGTATTCTGTAATGAACTCATTTAAAAAAAAAATGTTGAAGGGAATGTACAAGCTCCAAATTTGAAGTAAACTAGTCAAAGATGGTACATACCGATTATAAAAAAACAGATGTATTACATTTTAGACAAAATGTGTTAGATGGGTTACACTTCAAGAACTTCTGCAGAAGACCCTAGTTAGTATCACCAGTACAGGTCATGACAATAGCTGTTTTCACTAGAAATTTTCTTGAATCTCAAATATATTAACTGGTTTTCAATCCAAAAAATTACTAAAAAGGGCTAAAGTTACAAAATGACGATGACAAAATTATTAATTTAATTTAAATATCTAATTCCGTAAGCCCAAATTTTACAATAAAATTGATAGTGAATGGGAGGTTGTAGAAAGCTGGGAGAGGTCTCATTTTAAAGGTCTGGGCTTGACATGTTGGGGGAAATTATTGTACTGAAAATTAGTTACGGAATGAAATAGGTCCCATTTAAATAGCATGGGTATTTAAAAATGTCTGCTTTGTTTGCATTAAAACACGTAAATAAGTGTATACTCTGTTTGTGAACTGCCATGTGTATCTACTTTTTTAAATTTCCTCAGCATGAAAAGAGGAAAATAATTAGATGTGGCAGAGTATTGGAGCAAGGTTAGGGGCTATGGCCTCTTAAAGTCATTAGTTTAAATATATTAAAGTAAATAGGCAATTATCCAATATTAGACCTACAGCACTAAAAATGTGAATACCTCAAAGTTCAATAGGTAGACTAAATGATGAATCCAGCCACACGCTCCATCTAGAGTCTGCCGTTGGACTGTTGCCAAATTAGCATACCTGTTCCACAGCAGAGCGCAGCAGTCTGACCACCTTGTAGACCAGCACCAGGTCCTGGTGTAGCGAGGGGCCCAGGGCATAGAGCATGGGTATCACGTGGTTGCGGAGATCCTGCAGAGTGAGAGCTTGCGGCGGGGCTAGTCGGCTCCTGGGCGGGGGCACGGGGCGGCCGCGGATCTTGGAACCCAGCCCGCTGCGCCTGCACAATCAAGCAACAACTATAAAGAGACTCTGGAGCCATTTGATTGGTGAAACAAGAAAATGCAGTGAGATGCTGTATTACGAGCCTGTGATGCTCCAAATGATACACCAAACCGGGGTCGGATAGGAACTCTGCTTTCTCCACAACGTCAAACAATCTGCATGGCACTTATCAAGCTATCATTGGTTAATACAACTGACTTGAATTAGCAGCTATATTATGCTGAGCTGCTAAATACCAGTGACATTCATACCAAATACTGAACTCAACTACTGGACAAACTTAAGTAAGGGATCCTTCATCATGAAAAGTAAAGGACAAATGTTATTGGTCATGCATGCTGAGTCCAAACAAACATGTTTTCAAAACTTTCCTGATTATTTAATTTTTATAATTTTTATATAAATGTTTTGTGTCTCATTATGACTTCAAAATTTCTGTGTTTCTTTTGTAAATATCAACACTATGAAATTGGGCTTCAGAGATATAAAATACCCCCGTCGCAGCAAACCTGCGTACTCAGCGAATTTCCAATGCATATATATATGACTCACTACTACATAGAGTTACTTACCAAGTTTCACAAAAATACATCCATATATAAGTGATATATAGCATTTTATTTATTCTCCATAAGAATAACATTAGGGTTGAGGACGCAGGTTTGCTGCAACGAGGAAGATAAGTAATATTTTTGTTGTTGCAATTATCAATAACTGAACCAGGTGAAGCTATATACCAAGTTTTACTAATTTAGGTTCATAATTAAGGGAGATATACAACCTTACTTATTCTCCATATGAATAACATGGGGGCCGAGTATGCAGGTTTGCTGCTACGGGGACTATAAAATACCCCCGTCGCAGCAAACCTGCGTACTCAGCGAATTTACAATGTATAATATATGTCTTAATACAACATAAAGCCGCAAACCAAGTTTCATAAAAATATATTCACATATAAGCGATTTTAATTATTCTCCATAAGAATAACATTGGTAATGAGTACGTAGGTTTGCTGAAACAAGGAACAGAAACAATTGGTTTTTATGCAAATATAAATAGAATTTAACTAGGCGAAGCCACATACTAAGTTTCATCAATATTCAATCATAAATAAGCGCTATATAACATTCTAGTTATTCTCCATAAGAATAACATGGGGGTTGAGAAAGCAGGTTTGCTGCAACAAGGAACAGAAAAATGGGGTTTTATATAATTATCAATATAACTCAACTAAGTGAAGCTACATACCAAGTTTTATTAATTTATGTTCTTAATTAAGGGAGTCATTACATTTTACTTATTCTCCATAAGAGTAACATGGGGGCTGAGTACGCAGGTTTGCTGCTACGGGAATAATCAACAAAAAATCAATTTTTTGTGCAAATATCAATATACCAGTACTACGTGAAGCCACATACCAAGTTTCATCAACATACATTCATAAATAATCGAGATATCAAATTTTATTTATTCTCCATAAGGATAACATTGGACAACGTACTGTGTTTAGCACTTTGAATATCTCTGCAACGGTTAGGCGTAGAATCACAATTTAAACACCAAAATGATTCTTTTGTGGAACTGAGCAGATTGTTAAAAGCAAATGTGAAGTTTACATTAAAATAAACTGAGGAAAAGCCAAAAACCTTTTTCCCATAAGATTAACATGGGAGATTTTATGAGCAGGTTTTTTTGGATTTTCTCCGCAACCACTTAACCTAGGTTAATAATTCAAAATACTAAATTATTTGTCTTTTTAAGCTCTATAACATGGTCAAAACCAAAATTAAGTTTTTTAAAAATTGTAGGGTGAAAAATGCAAA